>OV049926.1:151966193-153300973 GCA_920104205.1 Eupeodes latifasciatus | reverse complement strand
TCTTAATCAGCATTCACATGAGCGCGACCAACGAACGACGAATGGATTACAAAATGTGAGTTTATATACGTTTAAAGACATATTTCCACACAAATTCTTAATAAAACGATAACAATATAGTTTATATTTGATTTATGATGCATACTTTTACTTTTCAATATCATATATTAATAAATTTAAGAAAACAAATTTATTCGTCGCGAAAAATTTGTTTGCGTTCCACATTATCCACACTCGCAACGAATAAAAAAATCGCGCGTACTTAACCTAAAAAAATCATTCTTGTTTTGGTTTCGGTGGTGAATGTCAAACTTCATTCGCGACGAATTAAAAACTCTCATGTGAAAAAAATGTCAAAATCGACGAATATTCGTCCATTCGTTGGTCGTTGGTCGTGCTCATGTGAATAGTGCTTTAAGGTTGTAAAATTAGCGATATATCAGTTGTTCATCGCAAGTTCCAATCTGATTGTAACGAACTGTCAAACTCAATTCGCATTCCACATACGATCCACACTTCAACGAACACAATGATCGCGCTCGTCTTAACCTAAACATTTTATTCTAGTCTTTGTTGTGCATCTGTAATGACGAACAACAGCAAGGAATTTAAAAGAAATGTCATAATGAGCGAATATTCGTTCATTCGTTTGTCATTGGTCGCTCTCATGTGATTAGTCCTTAACTGAGTATAATATCATGAAACGTATTTCTTGGAAACTGTCGAAGGGTGTCCCAAAATTAACGCAAGATTTCTTGCGGTTATTTTGGGACGCCCTATATAATATAAAATTTAATTGCTTAATTTAATTTTTTCGTAAGATATTTGGGGTCAAACAAAATGCGACCCACACTGATCTGTATATCAACTTGTTTCAAATTAACGCAAGATTTCTTGCGTTAATTTTGGGACACCCTAGAAATCTTGCGTTAATTTTGGGACACCCTATACATATGTATCAACATTGCAAGAAGAGAATAAGATTTTTGAGGTTTCTTAGACAGTTCAGCTGAGTATAAAACCAAGAAACATATTTTTGTTAAACGGTCAAATATACATGTATATATTCGAAATTCATTAACGAAAAAACTAAATAAATCACGAAACCAATTTTTTGTGAACTCTAAATTATAATTTACAAATCAATTGTAAAAGGATGCGTTCCAAAAACTAGCTAACATATTTTCTGCGGTTCTTAGAAAGTTGAGCAGAGTGCAATATTAAGAAACTATTTTTTTGAGAACTGTCAATCATAAATTAAAAACCCATAAATGTACAGAAATCGTTCAATAAACCAGTCAATATTTTTGTATTTGTTGATAGTTCGTGATAATTTGCAACTGTCAGTGGATGTTAAAAATTATTGGTGAGCTGCAAATTATAGAAATAAAATAAAATCAACAAGTATTGTTTGTGATCTGTCAAATTTAAATATTTGTCCAGAAATCAGAGTACATTCCACAAACAAGACAACACATGCACATATTTTTCTGAATTTAAAATTAGGAGGTGTTTAATGAATGCAGCATTAAACAAAAACAAATTTGAATGTAAATTTGACAGCTACACCGTCATTACATTGACATACAAAAACGAACGTCAACACAACGACGAAAATGTATGGTCTGTTCACAATGTTGTTTTCCATTTGCCCGAGAGAAATGACTTTTTTTAGTGAAATCCAAATTTAGTAAATATGCCGTAATCATTCAAAGCTCTCGAAAAATCACTATGCTCAGATAAATTAATTGTTACAACTCTCGACGAAAATCTTGCGTCATTTGCAAGAACTTTTCACTTATATTTCTAAATTTTACCAAAAGACAAACTTTTTTAGACTACATATGTAAGTCTTTTTAGTTAAATAAAAAAGGTTATTTTTACAATTTGATGGTTGTTGCACAAAGACAAGTCATATGGACGTCACTCATTTCCTTTGACTATTTTAAACCACAACCACACTTGCTTTTATTTATAATTCATAATATATGCTCATGTAACTGCTACATAAAAATACTATAGCATGCAAGAACATCTCTCGTAAGAACACAGAATCCTTAATAATTGAGGATAAACCATTCTTGAATGTTTCAAAAGGACTTAAATTCAAAAGAGGAAATGTGTGTTTTCTTATTTTATTTATGTATGTACGTAAAAGTATACCTATTTTTGTTCGGAAGTCATGCTCGTGTTGTATAAATTATTCTGCAATGCAGGGTGGTAAGGAATCAAAATTAAAACTTTTTACTCTTTTTAGAAGAGGTTGGGTATAGGGTTTCCAAGGAATTTAAGCTTTGAATTTAAAGCACTTAAAAGCATATGTAAAATTTAAAGACTATGACCTGAATAAAAAACATCAGTTGATGAAGAATAAAAACAAACCCTACAACGTTTCAATTTCACAGCAATGACACCCTGTGTGGTGTGACCCATTCTAGACTTCGTTAATGAAAAAGAAATGTTTTATTTTCTTCTTAACAATTGTATTCAAGTTTTCTTACTCATTATTTTGACAAAAAAAAATAAAAACTGGGGTAGGGAATCCTTCAAAATCTATTTTTATCCTATAGGATTTAGCAAAACCAACATCACAAAAATAAACTTTTTCATGCATAACAATTTATCTTTATGCGCAAAATAATAACATAAACTTTTTAAGTCGACCTTCAACTCACAAAATCCCTCTGTAATTAAAATCGTTTGTAGGTTTAAGCTTTTCAAATATAAAACAGCAACAAAAATAAAACTTATTTATTGTCTTTATAATAATGTTACCTCACTTTTCAAGTTTCGCAAATAAGGGTTTTGATCCTAAGTTTTCAAAGAGCACCACTAAGCCGCACGTATGTATATTTAGAATAAAAAAGATATAATAAAATAAAATATCACTAAAACTTTGAATCCAGGGGGTGTGGTGCTCTTTCCTGCTCAATGTGGTCCCTTAGACAAAGTTATAGCAGTATTCCATCATCTATCAATAACAGCCATTTGAGGCCATTTTCAAATTTTGAAACTTTGCCAAGTAGATTCTTTTATATTTTTGTAGCCTTGATGGCAGAAGTTGTAGGTAGTTGTTTTTTGAAGAACAGTGACTTTTACAACATACTCGACTCGTGTATCCCTCAAGCCCCATTCCCATAGTACACAAAATACTATTACTGTACGAGTATATTTTGCTTTTATATAAGCCTCGACCTTTTAGAATTCATGAAAATTTAAAGTTTTACTTGCCATTGGCATTGGAGGGGCCAAGCCAGGCGAGGCGAAGCACCAGGCATAAGGAACAGGATCATACCATATAATCATTTTTCTTGAAAAATACACCACTAGTTTGTATATACCTTACCACTATACTCCGCAATAAGAAGGTGGAGAACAAGGACTCCTACAAGCAACTCACATAATCATGTTCGTGACAAGGATTCGACATAGTGATGAGGACAAACTAACAGAAAACAAAGTTTATCTAGCGTTTTGTGCAGAAGCAGCAAACAAAATAAATAAAAGTGTGTCAACTTTTTTCGAGGATACACTCTGGGTCATTGTTTTGTAGGTACATATAGGCTTAAAAACGTCATAGCCATGCACAACAAAACTAGGATAATGATGATGTATGGTTAGGGTACCGTACCGAGCTACTATGGTATATCTATACCACAACTATATGTATATTAAGTGAGGTCAAGTTAAAGAGAGGACGAAACGATAGTCATATAAAAGCATTTGCAGTCGCAGTTGTGTGTCAAATGGAATTATATGCATATATATTTTTTTTTATTTTATAAACAAGGACATTTTAAGAGAAAAGTCTTGTCGGCGCAAAGGACAAAAATTCAGGACAAGTTTTGAACTTGCAATTTATTTTAAAATATGTCCTTAAATTCGTTCTACGTCATCTTTATAATCAGTTTCGAGAAAGATAAGTATAACTTTAGCCTAATTAAAGATACATAAAACAAAATGGAGTATTTTCTTGTAATTTAATAATTTGGGGCGACTTTCCATTACGACAGCACGAATTTCGGTCTGATTTTTTTTTACAGTTAGGTAGGGGTCTCAATAGAACATGTTTTAAATATTAAGGCGAGGAAACACCATTAAGTCATAGAAAAAAATATTTTCTTTTTCGGACTTAGCCCTACTTTTTTTTATATTTCATTTTTTGAGCCTAAAACAAGTTTTTTTGAATTGAAAGCACGGTGTACTAACAGCTAGGTATGTAAGGGGGGGCATGCTGCCCCCCTGCAACCCCCCTGCCTGGGCTCACTATAGGATTTGGGGTGGGTGCGAGTTTGGGTATATGCAAAGTATTTTTTGCATTTAAGCACTAAAATCAAAGAAATTGCCAACAAAAAAAGCAAGTATGGCAACACTGAACAAAAAACAGGGAAGAAATGTCAAAATCAACCATTTTTGCGTGTTTTGTATGTAAAAAAGTGAACTTTAAAAATTAATTTAAAATAGAAGCAAATGTTTCCTCGCTCTAAAATTGCTATAGTTATTATTTATTTGCACATATCTATCGATTAAAAAAAACCGCGTGTGAAAATTCGTGCTGTCGTAAAGGAAAGTTGAGCCAATAATTTTAATAATTTTAATTTAATTTAATAATTTTAATTTAATAATATCTGTCATCAACTACAAAAGTAACAGCCAACTGACAGATATACGAGTAGTTTAATCGAATTTGATAATAACCTCTATTTTTTTTAACTGAATTTGTGTGTTTCATAAAACAAAGTTTCTATAATAGCTGATTTTTTAAGGCACTAACAAGTATTTAACAGGCTTTAAGATTTGTTTTTATTTAAAAACTAGCGGACCCGACAGACTTCGTCCTGTTATAAAAAATTGTAATGTGGCAGTTTTTTGTTCCTACGTATTTTAATCTAAAAATTCTCCTGAATTTTGTTGTGAATAAAAAATAATTAAGTGAAACATATAATGGGTGGTTTTTTTGAGGTTAGGATTTTCATGCATTAGTATTTGACAGATCACGCGGGATTTCAGACATGGTGTCAAAGAGAAAGATGCTCAGTATGCTTTGACATTTCATCATGAATAGACTTACTAACGAGCAACGCTTGCAAATCATTGAATTTTATTACCAAAATCAGTGTTCGGTTCGAAATGTGTTTCGCGCATTTTTATCGACAAATTTTGTTCAGCGATGAGGCTCATTTCTGGTTGAATGGCTACGTAAATAAGCAAAATTGCCACATTTGGAGTGAAGAGCAACCAGTAGCCGTTCAAGAACTGCCCATGCATCCCGAAAAATGCACTGTTTGGTGTGGTTTGTACGCTGGTGGAGTCATTGGACTGTATTTTTTCAAAGATGCTGTTGGACGCAACGTTACGGTGAATGGCGATCGCTATCGTTCAATGCTAACAAACTTTTTGTTGCCAAAAATGGAAGAACTGAACTTGGTTGACATGTGGTTTCAACAAGATGGCGCTACACAGCTGGTGGTCACAGCTGGTGCCACACAGCTCGCGATTCTATGGCCATTTTGAGGGAAAACTTCGGAGAACAATTCATCTCAAGGAATGGACCGGTAAGTTGGCCACCAAGATCATGCGATTTGACGCCTTTAGACTATTTTTTGTGGGGCTACGTCAAGTCTAAAGTCTACACAAATAAGCCAGCAACTATTCCAGCTTTGGAAGACAACATTTCCGAAGAAATTCGGGCTATTCCGGCCGAAATGCTCGAAAAAGTTACCCAAAATTGGACTTTCCGAATGGACCACCTAAGACGCAGCCGCGGTCAACATTTAAATAAAATTATCTTCAAAAAGTAAATGCCATGGACCAATCTAACGTTTCAAATAAAGAATCGATGAGATTTTGCAAATTTTATGCGTTTTTTTTTTAAAAAAAGTTCTCATAAGGATTTAAAAGTAAGTAATCGCTTTATTGTTAATCATGTGAATCATAATTATTAACAGAAATCAGTTTTATTTTCATAGTAGTGCTTTGTGATATTCGATGTTTTTTGTTTGATTACTTGACGCATAGACAAACAAATCTGATGATTTTCCAACACGGGAACAGTGCAACATACAATTGGCCATGTGAGAAACATGGGTTTTCTAGATTAATACCACAAACATCCGGGACTTGTTTATGGTCATAGCAAAAGCAAGCCGCACTGGAAACTGTAGTCGTTTAAACTCAAATGGCACATCAGTTGGAATCATTGGGATGCGCGGTATGAGAACATCTTCTCCTTTATACTTTCCTATGAGTAAAGTTGCTTCTATTACGTTTTTTAGTAATTTTTTATCGCTAACCGTGTACTGTTGCAAAGACGCGGTTGGTTGATATTTCGCAACATTATAACTATTGATCCAACCTTTAATTGAAGATTGTGAGGTGGCAATCCTGGCCAATCCAGCTAGTTTAAAAATTCCGGTGGATAGTTGACTACATCATCTTGGTTTGTAGCCGAATCAACTGATTTATATATCCTCGATTCGCCTGTAATTTGTTCTTGAATTTTGAAATTTAATTCATTTACATCTATGTTTTTTGGAGATTGGAGCCAATATAGCTCGTTCGCTCAACAAATCATGGTTTCTGTAATTTTGAGAAACATCTGGAAACACCTTCTGAATAAGTTCATCTTTTGATTGCCTTAACTGACAAAAACTTTGAGGAAACGTGTCTATAGGAAATTTGCCATTATCAATTTTTAAATGAGTTGTTTAGAGAATATGTTTCTAGATTGGTCATTTTGCAACTCGACACGCATATTCTTGCTTAAATGAAGTACTTTGACGTGTTTCCACAAATTGGAGGACTTTAGACATGCATTGATTTCATCAGCTGGCGTTGATCGTGGAATCACTGGCAATGTTTGACGAAAATCTCTTGCTAATAAAATCATTGCACCACCAAATCTGTTATTATTGCTTCGTAGGTCTTTTAAGGTTCTGTCTAAAGCCTCCAAATATTTTGTATGTGCCATCGTACATTCATCCCAAACAATCAATTTACATTGCTGCAAAACCTTTGCCATTGCAGAGTTCTTCGAAATGTTGCAGGTTGGAGTTTCATTGCTTTGCATATTTAATGACAATTTTAGTGCTGAATGGGCTGTTTGACCACCTTCAAACAAAGTTGCTGCGATTCCCGGCGAAGCGAGTGCAAGTGCAATTTTATTTTGTGAGCGAATTGTTGCTAATATTAATGAAATCAAAAACGTTTTTCCTGTACCACCAGGTGCATCTTAGAAGTAAATCCCTCCAGTTTCATAATTTGTTACTTTCATAAGAGTATCAAATACATACTTCTGTTGTTCATTCAACAGTGGAAGATTTGTTTGAATCAATTCTTTCAAAGTGTTGAGTTTTTCTCGATGCAACTTTTGGTTAAAAGCATCATGTATTGGACGATTGGGCGCGGTTAGGTCAGACCTAATTGAATTAATAGTTTGTTTGGCATCATCAAGCTCATGTCCTCAATTGAAATCAATGCTTTATTGTAAATTTCTTCACTGATTTGTATATTTGGATTTCCCATTCTATTCTGTATTTGATACAAAACATCATCACACATATAATCTTTGTACTTCATCCACAAATCAATTGGGTTTGATCGGAAGCATGTAGATATGATTATAGAAAACAATGAGAGTGTGATGATATTACAGCATCATTGAGAGTTTGATCCCAATGAGCCTCATTTTCAAGCAATTGCAAACGTTGACAGGCTTCTCTGTAAGGATCCACACAATTCACCATCAACAGTTCGTAAATGTTGGAATGATGTTGGGCCACGTACATTGACTAATAGCAGTCGTAAATAAAATCATTCATCATTGCTTGGATGTACTGAATAAATTCGACCAATCGCATCGGTGGAATATGCATCTGGGTATCCTGGAACTGATTCTCCTTGTTTCCGTCGTCTTATAAATATCCTTGAGGATTGATTCCAGGTATAATATTTTGGCATTTCAGAATATAGCAATGTTTGTGCAAAATCATCGTTTTGGCATGTCTCAAAAAAACTGGTTAATGTAGTAGATGGTGGCTGAGCAGCTTTTTCTACTGCGTTCTGTGCTGTAAAATACTCTCTTTGTCCATTTTCTAAATGCACAGCTAAGTGAACATCAGAAGGGTGTCTTTCATGAATTGGAAAAGAAAATATTCTCCAAACTGCTTTATTACTACTAATATAGCGGCCCATTTGGTATTGGGTAACTTCATCATTGGAATTCTCTGCACCAATTCCAATCACCGCCATATCACTCCGTTTGGTTACATATTTGCAAATGTATAGCTCAAATTGACTACGTTTTAGTTAGAAAACATTTGTATGGGAAAAAGAAAAGGGCTGTTTTATGGTTTTTCCGGCAATTATTTGAATTTTTCTCGCCGTAAAAACCATCCTTGAACTTCAACGAACATTTTAAAAAAAGAATTGGCCAAATTGGTCCAGGCGTTGTTGAGTTATGCGCTTACCAACACATTTTGCGATTCATTTTTATATTATAGATTATAGATGAGTAACAAACGAACTAATATTAATTTTATGTTTGCAATAAAAAACCAAAAAACTATTTCACATTCCCCCTTTAAAAAATGAAAACAAAATCCATATGTAACTAAAAAAGTTTACTTAATCAGAGTTTTACGAAAAAGTTGTATTAACATTTTTGATCTACTCGTAATTAGTGTGTCCCAAAATTGGCGCAGTCTTTGAGTTCACTGTTTGTTTAGTAAAATGTGGGTTATCTTCAAGAAGCTAAGGTGCAAGAGCTCTCACAATCTAATAATCAATATTTAAAAAATACTGAACTAAAAAAGTTTAATTAATTAGAGTTTTACGAAAAAGTTGTATTAAAAAAAAATTTATTATCTTACGTTAACAGAAAAATTTAGCGCCAATTTTGATTCATTCACAAGATATCGAACATTTTTTATGAAACAATTACCTGTTTGATTTTTATAAAAATTTTACTGAATGTTAAAAACAATATTTTTTATACGATGAAATTAGTTTGAAGGCAATATTTTTAATTTTTTAAGTTGAAAATCAATTTTTACCAACTTTTAGTAAGGGTTTGTTTAGATTTGTATTTTTTCTAAAAAACAGTTAGGTACTCCAATTTTTCTCAAAATTTTACCAAATGTCGAAAACTTTATTCTTAGTTGCATACATTTACTAGGTAAAATGATTCTTTATTTGTAAAATATTCGAGGTTACATACATACATTTTTAACTTCCCATAGGAAGTTATTGTATTGGGTCCGATTTGTCGAATTGAAAATTTTGACATTTCTCGACGTTTCAAGGTCCCTAGAGTCGAAATAAAAGATTTTTAGAAAGATGTCTGTGCGTGCGTGTGTACGTACGTCCGTATGTTCGCGACGTTTTTTTTCGTCGTCCATAGCTCAAGAACCAGAAGAGATATCGACTTCAAATAAATTTTGTTATACAGATAATAAGGCGGAAAGATGCAGAAAGAATCTCAAGAAAATTGCGTGGGTGTTTTTTTTACCATAGCAGTTTAAAAAAAAGGTGAAATTTTGGTTAAACCTAAATATCTCATGAACCAATGACGCTAGAGACTTGAATTACATTTTATATTATATATTGTAACGTGATACTAAACAAGTATATTTTTGGAAAAAAATCCAATTAACGTTTTTTTTTATAAATCAAAAAAACTATAAAAAAAAATTTGTCACCTCGAACATTTTACGACTAAAATATGATTTCATCTCCAAAACAATTTTGTGCAACGAAGAATAATGTTTTTGACATTTGATAACATTTTTAGAAAAATCTAATTGACAGTTTTTTTTATAAAAAATAAAAACCTATAAAAAACATTACTCAAAGTTGGTAAAAATTGAATTTCGACTCAAATATCTTTTCAAAGCCTTGAGATTAAGGCTTCAAACTTATTTTATCTTATAAAAAAATAGTGTTTTCAACATTCTGGAAAATGTTGAGAAAAATCGAATTGACAGTTTTTCTACAAAAAATAAAAACCTAAAAAAAAATAAATAAAAGTTGGTAAAAATTGATTTTCGACTCAAATATCTTTTCAAAACTTGAAGATATTGGCTTCAAACTACTTTTATCTTTCAAAAAATATTGTTGTTTACATTCAGTAAAATTTTGAAAAAAAATCGAATTGACAGTTTTCTTACAAAAAATTAAAAACCGAAAAAAAAAATTAACAAAAGTTGGTAAAAATTGATTTTCGACTCAAATATCTTTTCAAAACTTTGAGATAATGACTTCTAACTAATTTTAACTTATAAGTCATATTGTTTGCAACATTCGATAAAATTTTGAGGAAAATCGAATTGACAGTTTTTTGTACAAAAAATAAAAACCTAAAAAAAACAATACTAAAACTTGGTAAAAATTTACTTTCGACTCAAATAGCTTTTCAAAAATTACAAATATTGGCTTCAAACTTATTTTATTTTTTAGAAAATATTGTTTTCGATATTCAGTAATTTTTTTATAAAAATCCAACAGTCCGTTTTTTCATAAAAAAATAAAATCTACAAAAAATAGTATACGCAAATTTGATAAAAATTGATACATATAGAAAAACTTTTAAGCAAGACAAATCGACAGACGGGATGGGAAGTTATCAGTGTGGGTCGCATCCCAGCCTATTTTTGTTCATTTTTTTGATTTATAAAAAAAACCGTTAAATGATTTATTTGGTATCAGATTTCATTATAAAGGGTGATTTTTTAAAAGCTGTAGGAAAGTTTTTCAAAAAAAAAAACACATACAATTCAGAAAAATGCATGAAATCTTTATTTGAATCCATAGTACGGTCCATATAATTTAATGTTTGAAGATTATTTCATGCAAATGTTGACCTTGACTGCGCCATCTGCTTAGTCCAATTTTGGCATACTCTTTCCAACATTTCGGCCGGTATCTCAAGAATAAATGCTTCAATGTTGTCTTCCAATGCGTCAATTGAAGCGGGCTTGTCTGTATAGACATGAGCTTTAACATAACCGCACACAAAAATGTTGGATATAGCGTTTACCATTCACAGTTACGTTACGATTCGCATCATCTTACGGTCCAAGGTGCCCATAAACCGCACCAAACTGTGACTTTTTCTGGATGTATTGATATTTACTCTAAAACCGACAACTCTGCTTATTTACGTAACCATTGAGACAAAAATGAGCTTCGTCGCTGAACACTATTTTTCGGTAAAAAAGTGGATATTCGGTCAACTTTCCAGAGCCCATTCACCAAAAATTTTACGTCGTAGTAGGTCGTTCGGCTTCAGTTCTTGCACCAGCTGTATTTTGAAAGGCATCACAAAAAAATTGTCCACGTTGTTGAGTAACAGAGGCCCAATAGCTGCGAAAGGCGACGTATCGATAATTGATGGTCATCATTAACACTGGCCGATATAGCTGCGATATTTTCTTCAGTTCGCACTCTACGTAAGCGTAAATTTGGTGCGAAAATTAGTAACAATAGCCCGAATAGCCGCTTTATTGGGTCGATTAAACTGACCATAAAATGGAAGAAGCGCGCGATGAACTCTCTTAACAGAGTACGCATTTTGATAATGTAATTCAATAATTTGCAAGCGTTGTTCGTTTGTAAGAAGATTCATGGTTAAATTATAGACCAAACTGAAGATGTTTGACAGTGAAACAAAACACGAAACATGCGTCAGCTGTTTAAACCAGTGTTACCAAAAAGATAATAGCTAAAAAATCACCCTTTATAAAATAAAATTTAATTGAAGTCGCTAGCGTTATTGGTTCGTGAGATATTGGGGGTCAACCAATATATTTACTGCTGAACATATGTGAAAAAACTACCCACTCAATTTGCTTAAAAGTCCTTTTTGCATCTTTTTATGTTATTATCTGTAAAGCAAAATCCATTTGAAGTCAATAATTGTACTGTTTCTTGAGATATGGACTACAAAAATGGTTTTCCGAACGCACACTGAGACATCTCTCTTAAAATCTTTGATTTAGATTCTAGTAACCTCGAAACATTGAAAAATGTCAAAAAACATGGCAAACAAATTTAAATCTGAAAAACGGTAAAATTGCTTATTTAACAAAATCGTTTAAAATTTAGCACTATTGTCTTCCCTGAGAAGTTTTTTTTAGACCCGTCTTTATATGTATGTATGTGTTTAAGAAAATTATTCCTTATCCTTTCAATATTCACTGCGATACATGAAAAAACTATTTCTCGTTCTGAAATAAAATAAATTGAATTACATTTTTCTTATCTGGAGATTCTTATAAATTTTTTTAAAAGACAACTTGTTAGCGCCACTGAATTTATTAAAATATTTATTTATGCAGAAGCAAGAATAATCTATGCGCATATAAATTGAAAATATTTAAATAACAAACAAATTGACACCAAGATGATTGATTAACACACAAATTACTTCATTCGTGGTCCATACATATTCGAAAAAAGCTTCTGAGATGAAAAACTAGTTTACATTAAACATTCTATAAGCTCTCAGAAAAGGTGGAAGGGGGAGAGAACATCTTGCACCATTAATTTGGACTTTGACTTTTTTTTTATCTGTTATCTTCACTTTATTCACTACCCATAGGAAGTTAATCGAAACTGGTTTTCGAATTAAAAGTCTTTACATTTTTCAACGTTTCAAGTTTCCTAGAATCTACATAAGTCGAAGATTTTTAGAGAGATTTCTGTGTGTGCTTACGTTCGGGATACCATTTTCGTCGTCCATATCTCAATAACCAGAAAAGAAATCGACCTTAAATAAATTTTGTTTTACAGGTAATAAAATATTTTTTTTTTGTTTATTGCACCAAATAATAACATTTTTGACATCTGTTAAATTGTTGAGAAAACTCGGAGTAACTTTTATTACAAAAAATAAAAAACCTGAAATATGTACTACTAAAAACTAATTTTCGACTCAAATATCTTAACAAAAATTGAAGATATTGCCTTGAAGTTAATTTTATCTAATTCAAAATATTATTACAATTTTTTTAGAAAAATTCAACTGTCAGTATTCTAACACAAAATAAGAATCTACATGATATTTGTTCCATAGATGGTATTGACTTCAAAATCATTCCATTCGATGCAAAATTTTGTTATTACCTTAAGATAATGTTTTAGAAAACTCCAATCGCAATTTTTTTATTAGGTATACAAACTTTCAAAAATTCTTCTTAAATTAATAAAAATTAGTTTTCGACAAAAAATTACTCACACTTACGTAGTCGTGCCATAAATTCTTTTACAAAACTTGAATACCTTGTCTGCCAAAACATTGATTTGATATAAAATGGTTATATTATTTTTCTAAATATTTACATTAGTAAGCAAAGAATAAGTAAGTATTCCCGTGGCATGATGGTTAGTGCGATGGACTGTCATGCCAGAGGTTTTGGGTTTAATCCTTGCCTGTGCCATCTAAAGTTTTTTTCACGGGCCTGCCTCTTGCGAGGAATTTACAAATCCTCCAAGAGTAATTCCTGTCATGAAAAGTGCTTTCTCAAATTAAACATTCGGATTGGGCTTTAAATCGTAGGTCCCCTCTATTCCTGACAACAGTACTCTAACACAGGAATGGTTGAGAGTTGTAAGGCACTAGGCCCTAGTTCGCAACGGACTGTTGCGCCACATAATTTTTTTATTTTTAAGCAAAGAATAAATGTTAATTTGGTTTCAGTTTCGCTAATGTTACCGTAAAGTGAGTCCCTAAGGAAAATAGAATCTCAATAATTCTCTACCATAGGTAAGGAATAAGCTCTGGCGAAATTTTCTCTCTTTAAAATCCACTGGCAACCGCATATTGTTTGGGAATCGGGTTTTTCTCCAGTTTCCCATATCTTCAAAACGACTAGCCCAAAAAGTAGCTGTCCGCGAGTTGCCCACATTTACACGCTTATGAAAGCAGTTCGCAAACGAACACCACTAAAACCACTAAAACCACTTCGGAAGAGAAAGATATATTCACCAGATCCATTTCAATACTGATTTAAGAACATCTACGCATAAAGAACTATCGACGGTCTACAAATCATATGTTAACACCTCGACTCCAAAAATTTATCGTGTGAATAGTCAAAAGGCTTTTAACTGTGGTTCGCGAGAAATGAGCATGAAATAATTTTTTTTTTCTAATGAAAAGATTTTTTAACGTTGAAGGAGTTTAAAACAAAGAAAACGATACGATTTATGCGATATCATCATGTTGAACTAAAACTATCATTCTAAGGGTCAAAATTAACCCTCAAAACCCTTCTGTATTGATTTCATTGAAAGTCTCACTCCGAAGTGTCACATAACGCAAGTTTCGGGAACAAATGTGAAAACGGTTGACAAGTTATGCTATATAGAAGTGGTAGAGAGGGTTTGGTAAATTGTTTTACAAATACCGTTTTCAGTGGAGATACACGAATTCTTCTACAAGATTCTGGTGAGACAAACAAAGCCAAGGCAACACAAAATTGTAGGTTTTAAAGAAGCTTATGATTGGTTCTTGGGAAGTCCATATTTTAATCCTAAGTTTATTTTTTTTGGACAGAATTCGAGAGAGTACCTCGAAGATTTCTTACAGGAATTTTTAAACTTTTAAGATAGGGTTAACGAAAGCAGTGTCAAAAATATCAACAGAAACAGAGCGTGCAACTATAGTTTGTTGGCCACAATGTTTAAGGGCTTTCATTAAAGCTAAGGTCAGTCATTTCGAGTAAAACTCTTTTATTTATTGAACTAATATTATGAAATAACAATGAATAGAAAATACTATAAATTTTTAACAGTACTTATGGTACAAGTACGTATTTTATCGTATGCAAAATATTGGTTGATAACTTTTAGTTATATTTTTTGAAAAATTTAATTGATAACTTTTTTTTTACAAAACACGAAAACTTACAACACAACGAAACACTGATAAGAATTGGTTTTCGGGTCAAGTCAAAGATATCGACTTCCATTTTTTATATTACACAAAATATTGCTATTAATATTTTGTTAAATTAATATTTTGTTGTTTGTTAATATTTTGTTACCTCGAACATTTTACGAACAAAATATGATTTTATCTTCAAAACAATTATGTGCAGCGAAGAATAACGTTTTCAACATCTAGTAAAACTTTGAGAAAAATCAAATTGACAGTTTTTCTTACAAAAAATAAAAACCTAAACAAAAATTAACAAAAGTTGGTAAAAATTGATTTTCGACTCAAATATTTTTTCAAAAATTTAAAATATTGGCTTTGAACTAATTTTATCTCACAGAAAATATTGTTTTCGACATTCAGTACATTCTGTATTTTTTTTTATAAAAATCAGACAGTCAGTTTTTTCATAAAAAATAAAATCTACAAAAAATAGTACGCAAATTTTAATTTTTTTAAGAATAATTCAACTGACATCTTTTTTAACAAAACTAGAAAACCTACAAACTTTTAAGCAAGACATTTGACATATTTGAAGTCGATACCAGATAGATATTTTATTTCTTTCTTAAAATATTATTTGGTTTGCTACCGCTCAGTTTACACAGAGATTTGAAATTAAAAATATATCTTTCTACTGAATAAGTTATTTTTACAACATTATAATTACAAATTCAAAAAGAAAACATTTATATTTTGAAGGAAAATATGACAAAAACCTTCATTTAAGTAAAACAAACATTTCATTAAGAAATAGATTGAATTTTAAAACACATAGGATACGTAAAGTAATAAAATAGTTGCATTTAAATTGAATAAATATAAATAAATAAATAAGTAAATTAAAAATATATATATATAACATATAAATTAATAGTAAATAAATAAATAAACAAGCAAATTATTTAGCAACAAAATCTAAAAAAAAACCAAAAGCAGATACTAACTTAATAATAAAAAAATAAATAACAAATAATAAAAATAGTAAATAATAAATAATAAATAACAAATAACAAATAATAAATAACAAATGACAAATAATAAATAACAAATAACAAATAATAAATATAAAATATAAAATAATAAATAACAAATATTTATTTATTTATTTTTTTTTATTTATTTATTTATTTCACCTACGAGTAACAAGCTCCACAGATTACTTTAAAATTATTTAGGTAAATAAAGTTAACATTAAACAATAATGAAAATTACATTCTTATAAATAAGTACAATAAATCATTTTTGAATTTTATTCTAGAAAGTGAAAGATCAAGATGTCCATTTATTTCATTGAACTCCCTAACTGACCTTGAAATTGGTTCATTCATTCCGTAGTTTGTTCTATGTCTAGGTTGAAAAAGAAGGTGTCTTTCCCTCAACGGTCTTGTTGGAGCGTAAATAAAAATTAAAGACAGTAAGGTAGGGCATTTAATACAAAAATTATATCATGAATAGTTCTTCGAGATTTGAGCATCTGCAGACCTAGAAGGCTTTGCCTGGCTAGGGAGTATGGACAGAAATTCCAATGCATTTTATAAAAAACATACCTTGTAAAACGATTTTGGATCTTTTGAATTCTATCGGAGAATAGTTGTTGGTGAGGGTTCCAGATGACATCAGCATATTCCAAAATAGACCTTACTAAAGTAGTATAGAGCGCAACAAAAGTGTAGGGGTCGGAAAAATCAGTTGATTTTCTTTTTATAAATCCTAACATTGAGTTAGCTTTGGCGACAATGGCATCAACATGTGGAACAAAAGAAAATTTGTGATCGAATGTAACCCCTAGATCTTTAACTTTAAATGTTCTTTGAAGGTGGCTGGCTCCAAGAGAATAAGGAAACTCATAAATAAAGTGTTTCTTGGAGATAGAAATAACAAAGCATTTTTTAACGTTAAAGTTAAGGCTGTTTGACTTATACCAACAGGATAAGTTATCTAAATCCATTTGAAGTTTAATGCAGTCGTAGTCGCTTGTTACTTTCAAAAATAGTTTGAGGTCATCAGCATATATTAAACATTGGCTAAAATTAATATGGTTGACAATATCATCAATAAATATTATAAACAGCAAAGGACCAAGATGACTACCTTGAGGGACACCTGAAGTACATCTAATAGGCCTTGAAGTATATTCCTCTATTTTCACTTCTTGCACTCTACCAATTAGGAATGAGCCGATCCATTGAAGTAGACTTGAGTGTATGCCAAATACTTCAAGCTTACGAAGCAAAATATTGTGACATACCGAATCGAAGGCTTTGCTGAAGTCTGTATAAATAACATCAACTTGGCTTTGGGTTTCAATAGATTCAACCACGAAAGAAGAAAAACAAGCTAAATTAGTAACGGTCGATCTTCCAGAAATAAATCTACTATCACTAACTAACTAACTCACTACTAACATGTTCCTTCACAAGAAAATCAAGTTTTATTTGAATTAAAATTTCTAAAAGTTTAGGAATGGCAGATAACTTACAAATTCCCCTATAGTTTTCAACGTTGTTCTTAGAGCCCGATTTAAAAATTGGAATCAAGAAAGAAGATTTCCATTCGTCCAGAAATATTCCGGAAGACAGAGAACGGTTAAAAATAATAAGCAGAGGTAGGCAAAGAGAATTAGAGCATCGTTTTAAGACAATCGCAGGAATGCCATCCACACCAGGTTTGGCGTTGGGTTTGAGACTTTGTAATCCTTCTAAAACATCAGCAGAATTAAGCTGTATGGACCCAATATCCACTTTGGGCTCATCATTAGAAGGAATGAAAGCATTTCCCTGAGCGTTAGAGTATACGGATTCAAAATACTGAGCAAAAAGTTCAAGTGTCTTACTAACCTCAGTAGATTCTTCACCTTTAAAATTCATAGAGTTGGGAATCCCAATTGATTTCCGTTTAGAATTAATAAAAGACCAGAATCGCTTTGGGTCGCATTTTAAGTTTACTTCAGCGTTCATGACATAATTTCTGTGCGAGAATTTACTGAGAACAATGAATTCTTTACGAAGCTTGCAAAATTGGATTTTGTCATTCAAATCTTTGGATTTCTTAAACTTGGCAAAAGATTTGTTTTTTAGATTTTTAAGGTGAGCCAGCCTCCTATTATACCACGGAGGCTTTGAGGCATTCTTTTTCAATCTAGCTGGAACAAATAAATTGAAAGCATTATGTAAAAAGCCCGAAAAATGATTAAACATATCCTTTAAGTTTAAATTTAAAAATTCAGTTTTCCAGTCGATATTTCCAAGGTAGTTATCGAGCTCAACGAAATTGGTTTTTAAAAAGTTATAAGATTCTAAATAGTTATCAATTTTTAAATAATTATATAATTCAACTTCAATATATAGTTCTTTGTGATGGACTGAATTGTTTAACAATGTAAAAGGGACAGTATCATTAACTGACGCTTTAAAATCATCATATGGAATAAATATAAGATCAAGAATTTTGTTTAAATTATTAACAACATTATTGATTTGGTATAGATGATCAATGAAAGTTATTTCAGTATCTTTTTTTAAGTTACAAGGTATAAGCATATTTTCAGTAAAAGAATGCAACCAATTTACATCAGTTAAATTAAAATCGCCGATTACGAAAACTTTTTGTGGACTATTGTTAAGATTGTATACAGAATCAATATTAGCAAGGTGTTTTTCATAAATATCAATGTTACTTTTCGGTGGAATATAACTTACAATAATATAAACGATAACACCTGGTCCAAGACAGATTGAAACGCATATTTGTTCGATTTCCAATATAGGAAGAGTATACCACCACCACGATCTTCAGCAGTAAAACAACGATCCTTGCGAAAGGTGATGTAAGAGTTTCCGTCAAAAATTTCAGAATCAGAGATTCCACTCCAAAGCCAGGATTCCACAATAATTATTATATCATACTCAGCATGACTAGATGCAAGATATAAAGCAGGTAGTTTAGTTCGAACCCCACTGGAGTTATGGTAGTACATCTTCAGACAAGCAGCATTTAAGAAGTTAGATGGAGAAACATTAATTATAGTTCCCCCATCAATGGTACGTTTTTTGGAATGTGTTCAAATTTCCGAATTTTGATCCCGCAAGGCCAAAATGATGGTTTGAATACAGAATTAAAATTAAAATTTAAAAATTAATTAATTAAAATAATAAATAATAAACAATAAATAAATAACCATAAATAGTAAGTAATAAGTAATTAAAAATAAATAAGCTCAATAAATATAAATAAATAAATAAGTAATAAATGACAAAAATAAAGAAATACATTTTTAAATGTTTAATTGCACTACCAAAGGGTTGTCAGAAATATCACAGTTCATTAAGAAATTATCAATTAATTTTCGAATTCTTGTGCAAATCAATTCAACGCCTGTTTAATTATGAAGATCATTAGTTGAATAATGCCAGGGTAGATTAAGCATCATTTTTAAAATTTTGTTTTGACACACTTGGAGTTTTTTTATATGGGAGATTGCGCAATTACCCCACACCTGACATCCATACAACAACATTGCTTGAAACACAACTTTTTGTATAATGATCTTATTTTCATGATCTTTAAAAACAAGCCGCTTGTCAAGGTTTATTCCTAGATATTGCACATTGGACTCCCATTTTATAGTAGCACCGTTGACTTCCAGCTCATTACTTTGAAGAAATAATCGCTTTCTTTTTTTCGTGAAAAAGATTGATTTTATCTTTCCAGCATTTAGTTTAATTGTCCATTTGTGATAATATCTCATTAAAATATGAAGTGCATTTTGAAGATTGGTCTCAATATTACGAAGTGCGAAGAGAGTATGCAGGTGTCATCTGCATAAATTCCTGATTCACAAAAAGGTAGCTGTGGAAAATCAGACGTGTACACTTTATATAAGACAGGACCAAGAACTGAACCTTGAGGGACACCATACTGAATATTAACTAACACGGATTTACATTTATTAACGTAGACTTGAAAACATCTTCCTGATAAAAAACTTTGAATTGTTCTTATGAGAAAACTTGGAATCGATACCAGATATATCATGTTGGTTCTTGAGGCGGACTTATAAACATAAACATCTCTCTAAGAACCATGGATTTGTATTTTAGTATTTTTCAATTCTAGAAATCGGATTACAACAATTTCCAATATTAAGTAGTAGTAGTTTCGTACTTTTAAAGGGTGATTTTTTAGCTATTATCTTTTTGGCAACACTGGTTTAAACAGCTGACGCACGTTTCGTGTTTTGTTTCACTGTCAAACATCTTCAGTTTGGTCTATAATTTAACCATGAATCGTTTTACAAACGAACAACGGTTGCAAATTATTAAATTTTATTATCAAAATGCGTGCTCTGTTAAGAAAGTTCATCTCGCGTTTCTTCCATTTTATGGTCAGTCAGGTCGACCAACTGAAGCGGCTATTCGGGCTACTGTAACTAATTTTCGCACAAAATTTACATTGTTGGACAGTAAACCACCAACACGCTTGCGTAGAGTGCGAACTGAAGAAAATATCGCAGCTGTATCGGCCAGTGTTAATGATGACCATCAATTATCGATTCGTCGCCTTTCGCAGCAATTGGGCCTCTGTTACTCAACAACGTGGACAATTTTGCGGAAGGATTTAGGTGTGATGCCTTTCAAAATACAGCTGGTGCAAGAACTGAAGCCGAACGACCTACTGCGACGTAAAATTTTTGTTGAATGGGCTCTGGAAAGTTGACCGAAGATCCACTTTTTTACCGAAAAATTGTGTTCAGCGACGAAGCTCATTTTTGTCTCAATGGGTACGTAAATAAGCAGAGTTGTCGGTTTTGGAGTAAATATCAGCAAGAAGCATTGCAAGAGCTACCAATACATCCACAAAAAGTCACAGTTTGGTGCGGTTTATGGGCACCTTGGATCGTAAGATGATGCGAATCGTAACGTAACTGTGAATGGTGAGTGCTACCGTGAGATGATATCCAACTTTTTTTTTGTCCAAAATGCAAGAGCTTGACTTGCATGACATGTGGTTTCAACAAGACGGTGCCACATGCCACACAGCACGCGCAACAATGGACTTATTGAGAGGCGAGTTCGGTGAACATTTTATTTCACGTTCGGGACCCGTCAATTGGCCGCCTAGATCGTGCGATTTAACGCCTTTAGACTATTTTTTGTGAAGCTTCAATTGACGCATTGGAAGACAACATTAAAGTATTTATTCGTGAGATACCGGCCGAAATGTTGAAAAGAGTATGCCAAAATTGGACTAAGCGGATGGACCGTTTGAGGCGCAGTCAAGGTCAACATTTGCATAAAATAATCTTCAAACATTAAATTATATGGACCGTACTATGGATTCAAATACAGATTTCATGCATTCTTTTAGATTTTATGTGTTTTTTTTTTTGAAAAACTTTCCTATAGCTTTTAAAAAATCACCCTTTACAACTTTATAAATTGAAAACATCATAGGTATCATTTGCAATTTTTCTTTCAGCCAACTTGAAAACGATCAATTTTCTTCGAAAAAAAGCAATCAAGGAAGATCAGTCGCCTTCTGGATATCCTGAAAACTGGAATCACCTATTCAACTTAATAAGAAAACTTGCTTAATTTTTCTTTTGAAATTTATTGTTCTGCATGAAATATTACTGCGGTAATGCAAAAGTTTAACTTCATTTGGTCTGGAAAAACTAACTGAATTATCCATTTTTTATGTATTATTGTCAATAAGCTTTATTTTGTTATTTGCATATGTAAATATCCAATATTTATTAATGTTGTTTGAACACTGTCACATTATAAACTGAATATGCCATTCATTCAGTTTTTTGAAACGCCCGAAGTTAGAAATTTTCTAATCAGCATGTTTCTGTAAAATTTACACCCAACGTATTACTATAGTCGATTACATACTCATACATAAACATACGCTGTACAAACAAACATGTATATTTATATGTATGTTTGTTGCTTTCGTGTATTTCAGTTCATTGCATTTCATAGAAATAGAAAAAACAAAAAAAAAGTCTCTTCTAACAATGAATCTAGGTCAAAACTTTGAAATAATGTTTTCATAGAACTTCCTGCTTTTTTCTTCTTCTTCTGATGATGATGATGTTTATCAAGCCTGAAGGTAAAATGTGGGATGCATTGTATACCATACATATGTATGTAGGAGTATACATATATTGAAAGGAATAGAAATTGCACAGATTCAGCAAATGCATTGTACTTGTAGAATCTATTCAAAACTGAACTAATTCACATCTATAAGGACCAGGACAACCAGGATAACGAACAACGAATAACGAACGATGCGATATGGCAAGCAGAAAAAGGATGCAACTGACATACAAATATCTTGCACTGACATTTACACAGTCACAGGGAATTGTGTTTATAGGTAAAAGGATACGCGTTCATGTGGAAAACTTATTAAACGAGGACGAAAGGAAATGAATAAATTTATAATGCATCATCAGTTTCTCATTTTATCTAAAAAGAGAGAGGAAATGCACAGCCATAGTGTTATAGTGAGTGGTTTTATCTTTTATGTACCTTATAATGTTGTAATTGTAATAAAAACTGTCCATCAAATCATTTTTTTTATAACGATTTTAAGATGATTTGAAAAATCACTTAATTTTATGAAGACCTTGTCTTATTTTTACTTTATTTACACCACGAATTGAATGACGCATGCATCATCATTCTTTTAAATGCAAAGCATTTAGCACTCTACATAAATATGACCCAATGAGGATTTTAAGTAGAGAAAGTGATTCAAATCAACATAATTCAGGATGAAAATTAAAATACTCAAATATACAGCGCGCTATGTCTGATGTCTGACTTTATAAAAAGTTATATAATTAACACAAAAGTTAATTATAATAATAAAATCCCTTTTTTTTCATTATAAATCCCCCGTTGGTATTTTATTATAAACATTACGATGTACGAGTAGGTTAAGGAAGGTATAGGTAGGTTTTTACAACTTTATATGAGTCCAATGCACTGTTAAAAATCCCTTTGGGGTTGATCAAAAGTTATTGATGTAGGGTACCTTTGTACTTTCATTTAAATAGACCAAACAAAAAAGTAAGGCATCAAGATTATGTTAATTTTTTTTTGTAGTCGTCTGTTTTTGTAAGTTACCATCACTTACCTGCGCATGTTTTTCGGGTCAATGAATTTAACCTTATAGTAGGTTCAAATATATCAAAAAAAAATTAATTGAAAGAATGAATAACCATAAATAGAAATGAATAAAGTTTTAAGTAGATTTGTATTTTTTTTTTAAAATTAAGTTAATTGACAAAATTATTATGAATTTTGGAAAATTTTATCAACTGACGTATTTAGGAAATTGTTTCAAGGTCTTTCATTATAAATAATAAAAGTGATATCATTTCCACATACGTTGTTAGTATCATTTTTATTATGTATGTATGTCAATGTATTAAGAACTTCAAATTTTAACCTCATTAATAAGATTTATAGTAACTTCTTAACGATCTACAAATTTGTTTGATTGTTTTGTAGTACAATTAAATTTTAGAGAGGTAATTCATAAGGACCATCCAAATAATTTCTAAAGCTGCAAGTATTTTTTACCTTGTTAGATCCTTGTTACACTAATTTATTGTAAGTTTCTTACTTTTCTTAGGCTGTTCAAAATATTTTGGGTATTCCAGGAAATGAAGTACGTTGTAGGCAGGGCCGGCCCAAGCCAAACTTGCGCCCTGTGCAAGATTTGTAGAAAGCGCCCCTTTTTTATATTTTTTTTACACATAAACTGATACACAAGCATAAGCCTTTCCCAGATTACCCAGGAGGTAGACTTTCAATGCGTTTTTTTTATTGAGGTATCCCCAGGAGGCCTAAACCATTAAACTAAAACGCAGCGAAGAAATGAGCAGAGGGGTAACTTTTAAACTTGGAAACTTACTTTTCTGGCCTTACATTTTGCAAATTCAGAAATGAGATCATCAAAGTCTAAAGAATTTAATAATTTCTTTTCAATGGACATTATAGATAAACCTACCAATCTCTCTTGAGTCATGGTTGTCCTAAGATAATTTTTAATAATTTTAAGTTTAGAAAAACTACGTTCTCCTGAAGCTACCGTGACCGGGATTCTATTAAGGATTTGGAGAGCAGTTACTAAATTCGGAGCAAAATCTTCAAGGTTTGAACTAAAAATAAAATTTAACATATCTAAACTTGAGCTTTGTGGCGTAGCAAGCTGGGATATTACGGTTAACTCTTGAAACAATTCTTCTCCATCTAAATATTTAAAACTACTTTATGTTAAAACATTCTGCAAATTAAGGCATGAAGCACGTACATTTTTATTTTTTAAACATTCGCTTATGTTACTCAAAAATGTAAAATTGATACTATACGTATCAAACCTTTCAAGTATTTAAAAAAAAAATCAACTTTAAATCTTTGTTTCGGGTCTAATATAGTTTCAGGACATTCATCAGCATAAAGTATTTTTCTCCGTTGAGATCGCAATGATGAAGCTACAAGAAACATATTTGGTATTTCTAGGGAACTAGCAATACGCTCGGTTAATTGAACATACCTACTCATTAAATTTTTCATCGGAACGCATTAAAATCAAACTGTTTTTTGTATTTTCTAAAACTGTTATGCCAGTTGACAGATTAACGGACGGACTTTGCAAATATTTACTAGTTTAATTTATATTTTCTAAAATATCAAACCAAATTAGCAGGCAGCAAATAAATGTTAAATCAAAAATTTTATTTCCTAACGATTCTGCAATGTTTTTTGCCTCTAGATTTCTTAATTCTATAGGGCTTCATATATTTCTTGAATTGAAAAAAAGTTAAACAAACATTGAATTGTATCGAAAATTTTAACTGCATAAAATGAGAACCGAGCAGCATCATTAACCACTAAATTTAAGGAATGCGGGCAACATGGAACCAAAAATGCTCTTGGTTCCAGGGTTCGAATTCGATTCTGAACACCCGCTTCTTTTCCTTTCATATTCATATTCGAACCATTATCATAACTTTGGCTTGTCTTGTCTTCAAAATACGTCACTTCTATTAAAAACTGGTAGCTATTTATTTAATATTAATTCACCAACAAAGCGAAAAAACAATTGAAACAATCTGCATTCTGCACCAGACTAGATATACATTAAAAGTAGCCGTTACAATAGTCATTAACTTTCAAACAAAAAAAAACAAACTGCCTGCGCAAGAACAATTCGACTCCAAATAGAATCATCCCTCTTTAATTTTTAAGCTCTATGCTCCTTTTCCATTCTATTAAAAATTTCATCTCCTGTAATCAGGCACTTAACTCTTACACAGTGTGCAATAAGAAAACCTGCACGCTCTGATCCATATGATTCCGTATAAATAAGTTTTTTTTTAAATATCTCCCATGTTAGTTTCGATACTCAGTGTGCAAAAAAGAAAACTTGCACATCCATTCACCATTATTTGTAGCAAAGACACCTACCTACCTAATTTCCAAATATATCACCCTGTTCATACAAGAGAAAAAATCTCAACACAAAAAAGTTCCATGCCACCTCATATGTGCAAGATATATTTTATGCACACCGAGTCCCAAAATTAACATAGAGAGTATGACGAAGCAAAATACTTATTCATATTGAATCGTATGGGCTAGAACGTGCAGGTTTTGTATCACGCACAGTACCCTGTATGTGAGACTCACATGAGACATTGTGAGTTCTCATCTACAAAGAAAACAACAAAAAAAATATATGCTGTTTGCTGTGTCTTTGATTTGTAGTAGAAGGTAGCACAGAATACAGAAACCTACCTGCTCTCTTTTTTCAGAGACATTTTTTTGTTGTTTTCTTTGTAGATGAGAACTCACAATGTCTCATGTGAGTCTCACATACAGGGTACTGTGCGTGATACAAAACCTGCACGTTCTAGCCCATACGATTCAATATGAATAAGTATTTTGCTTCGTCATACTTCTATGTTAATTTTGGGACTCGGTGTGCATAAAATATATCTTGCACATATGAGGTGGCATGGAACTTTTTTGTGTTGAGATTTTTTCTTCTTTTCTCTTGCATGGAATTTTTTTGTGTTGAGATTTTTTTCTTTTTTTCTCTTGTACGAACAGGGTGAAATATTTGGAAATGAGGTAGGTAGAATTTTTAGTTCTGCGATATCTTGAGTTAAATTTTCATTGAATGCAACAATGAAAGTGATGTTAGTTAGTGCGCAAGAGATAACTTAGGACAGTTTTGATGGATGTTTTTTTGAGATTATTTTAAGAATGTTTGTGGTTAAAGAATCGCAAATATGTAGTAGTACATATTTGTTTGCAAGATCAGATTACATTTTCTTGCTCCTGGCAATGCGCCCCCAGAATTCTGCGCCCTGTGCATTTGCACATCTTGCACATATGCTTTGTCCGGCCCTGGTTGTAGGTTCAGTAAATGTAGTATTTTATTTGTAGATATAATTCAATAAAACATCGAGCTTAGGATAATTCAAAAAAAAGGGGCTGGGATGCGACCCACACTGATAACTTCCCATCCCGTCTGTCGATTTGTCTTGCTTAAAAGTTTGTAGGTTTTCGTGTTGTGTTAAAAAAGTTGTCAGTTTAATTATTCTTAAAAAAATCAAAATTACCATTTTTAGTCGAAAACAAATGTTTACCAATTTTAGTCGCATTTCTTAAAATTTTGTATTTCTTATATAAACAAATACAAATGGGATAAATGAAATTAATCAAGAACCGATAATCAATTTTTACCAAATTTTGCGTACTATTTTTTGTAGATTTTATTTTTTTATAAAAAAACGGACTGTTGGATTTTTTATAAAAAATTTACTGAATATCGAAAACAATATTTTCTGTGAAATAAAATAAGTTTGAAGCCAATATTTGTAATTTTTGAAAAGCTTTTTGAGTCGAAAGTAAATTTTTACCAAGTTTTAGTATTGTTTTTTTTAGGTTTTCAATTTTTGTAAAAAAAAACTGTCAATTCGAATGTTTAAAATAATATTTCTTATAATATAAAATTAGTTTGAAGCCAATATCTCAAAGTTTTGAAAAGATATTTGAGTCGAAAATCAATTTTTACCAACTTTTGTGAAATTTTTATGAGGTTTTTAATTTTCTGTAAAAAAAACTGTCAATTTGATTTTTCTCAAAATTTTACTGAATGTTGACAACAATATTTTTTAAAAGATAAAAGTAGTTTAAAGCCAATATCTCAAAGTTTTGAAAAGATATTTGAGTCAAAAATCAATTTTTACCAACTTTGATTAATTTCTTTTAGGTTTTTATTTTTTTGTAAAAAAACTGTCCATTCGATTTGTCTCAAAATTTAACCGAATGTTGAAAACAATATTTCTTATTAGTTAAAATTAGTTTGAAGCCATAATATCAATTTTTTGAAAAGATATTTGAGTCGAAAATCAATTTTTACCAACTTTGATAATTTTTTGTTTAGGTTTCTATTTTTTATACAAAAACTGCCAATTTGATTTTTCTCAAAATTTTACCAGATGTTAAAAACGTTATTCTTCGTTGCACAAAATTGTTTTGGAGATAAAATCAATTTTTATTCGTAAAATTTTCGTGGTGAAAAATATTTTGTTCAGTTTTTTTGATTTATAAAAAAACCGTTAATTGGATTTTTTTTCCAAAAATAAACTTGTTTGGTATCAAGTTTCATTTTCTAATATAAAATTTAATTCAAGTCTCTAGCGTCATTGGTTCATGAGATATTTAGGGTTAACCAAAATGTTCACCTTTTTTTTAAACTGCTATGGTAAAAAAAACCACCCACGTAATTTTCTTAAGAGCCATTTCTGCATCTTTTTGCATTATTATCTGTATAACAAAATTTATTTGAAGTCGATATCTCTTCTGGTTCTTGAGCTATGGACAACGAAAAAAACGTCGCGAACGTACGGAAGTACGTACACACGCACGCAGAGACATCTTTCCAAAAACCTTTTATTTCGATTCTAGGGACCTTGAAACTTCAAGAAATGTCAAAATTTTCAATTCGACAAATCCGACCCATTACAATAACTTCCTATGGGAAGTAAAAAAAAACTCAATATACTAAAAAAAGTACGTATACGCCCAAGTGAACAACCAATAATGTATCGTTGTTGAAGGCGTTAAATACGGATTTTTAACGCAATAGTATTGTGGTTAGAACATTAATACAATCAACGTTATAATTGTGTATTTCATTATAAGAAGGAAGATATGCCATTTACAAAAAAAAAAGATATCAGTCAAATGGCCACCACATCTAGTGTAGATGTACCATATACATTTTAATGAAATTTTCTGTGACCAATTCGCAAAAACAAACCACGATAACTTTACGAATTTCACATTTCTAGTATTGAATCTATTGTTGAGAAATAACACGGTCTTTAAACTTATTTTGCAAATTTGTGATTCTTTCGATGATTGTGCTGCATGTAGCTCTGGTTCGAAGTGAATTTTATCAAATTCTGTGGATTGTTGAAACATGTTTCGTTTTATTATTAGTAATGGCTTTTTTTTATTTGTCAAATACCAAAAAATGTCAACTTCAAAAGTAACAAAAGTACAAATAGCGGTCTATTAAAAATAAAACCTCTTAATGGAAATCCCTTAAAAGTGCGTATACGCCTGAGTGTACAACCAGTGTTATGTCAAAGATATATGTATACGCTCTTTTAACGGTATCTTGCAATCGAATATTTCTCAAAAAATAAATTATATTACTTTCATTTAAAGTTCATACTTCAAAGAATGACGTTTTGACGAACTTGTTGAAGAAGTTGACATAGTTTTCATTTGTAGACAATTATTTACTGTTTTTTTTTTTTGTTACTCTTTATGTTGATACCACTTTTGAAAATCTTACACCTCTGAAACTATTTCAGAACTAGAAGCAATGGAGAAATGCTTAACCCGGATAGACAATTTTTGGCCATTTTTTCTCATTAGTTTGATTTTGAATCAAAAACTTTCCTATTTCACTATAAGCTTGTTTCACTGAAAAACTATACAAATTTGTTAATACTCAAAAAGTTCACCAGGTATTTTTTGGGTATTAATGCGATGGTAATATAATTTATCCTTGATTTATTGTCTGCTAAGTATCAACAATAAGTTTATTCCGAAGCAGTTGATTCTCAGAATAATAAATAAATTCACAGCAAAGAACTAAGTAGGTATACTTATCATAATTTATAGGTTTATATTTATACAAAAATGCTAAAACCACATGAAATGCAATAAACTAATATACCCTGACAAAATACCTAAAATTAATTTTGCCATAATAAAACCCTATTCTCTCCCCATTTTTCTTTGTAGCTTTGTTTGATCGTTACTTTCATGTCAAATATTATTCGTCACAAAAATGAAAAAATAAAGCTTATGCCATGCAAGCGTTAAAAAAACATATTCACGTCAAAAAACAGAAATGCTTTTATTATTATATTAAATAAATACAAAAAAAAACTAAACTATTACCCACCCCCTCCGGATAAAAATAGATCACGTGCTAAGCGTTTATTTTTCTCCATCGCATCTACTCAAGGCAACGGCAACTATACTCTCACTCTCTGATTGCTCTCAAATACCGAGTATACAGCGCGCGTTCCCTATAAGTTTGACGCGAACCGAACAAACGACCAAGACTTCGACGCGCCACCAAGCAAGGTAAAGACTTTTCCTTTCATCATAATCACTATAGTATATACGAGTACAGACCCACCCCTTCCTATTATCCTTAGAGCCTACACTTACACCACCAATAACTCTTCCTTCTTGCGCCTTCAACCTCCTCAACAAAAGCATCCCCAACACAGAATACAGTGGGGTAGATATCACACTGTGCTGCCAATGCACAATCGCAGGCGACTTCTTGCCGGGTTTTTCAGTCTCAGTGGGTTGTGCGCTAATTTGCATGCAAACAGCTAGTTAACTCGTTTTGTTTGTAGCCTTTTGTTACCCCGATAGCCTGGATGGGGCCCGCGCCGCATTGGGGTGGTTAACTGTTTTACTGCCCTTTTTACGATTTCCCACCCAATGCCACTCTGCCAGCAGCAGAGTTGAATGAATTCAAAGGCTGAGCTGAGAATGAGAAGACGGAGATGTTCGACGGCTAGAAATTCCCATTTATTGAATGTGCAACTTGTAACGGGTATCCGGTTGAGTTCTATATAAGTTCTGACCTTTAAGGACTTAAAGTGATGCCAAACCATCTATGTACATTCATAATGTATGTATGTATGTTTTCTGTATAAATATGTTTGCAGGTATAAGTTTTATGCTTTCCATATTCTTTTTCATTCGAGTCGTGTGTTCAAGGTGAAAAGGAATGTGTGTTTTTCTTCAATTTTCAAATCGAGAACAGAGAACGAGAGAATTAAAATCTATAAATAAATTTATTTTTAACAAAACAAACTTTTCTATAGCATCGCCACGCCATCCGTCAAGTCGTGCGTCGTTGGGTATTTTTAAGAGGGAGGAAAAGGGTGTACTTATGTATACTGCCTTTGTTTGATTACCCTACTCTTATATTGCGCCGGCAACACGGCAACGTGCACCATGAACAAAATAAAATATACTTTATTGCGTAAATGATCGAATATATAAATCAAGTCGGAGATCAAGATCATGTGCACGACCGACCGATCGCTTTACCGTAAACATGCGGCTTGGCGGCCATGCCGCTTTCCAAATGTCGTTATGTCGCCATCCGTCACCATACGATCACCATCGCATCTTTGCCGGCAAAGCAAAAGTTAAAAATTTACGTTTGTAAAATACGAATTTAAATGTTTTGTCTATAGGTTAAATGACTAATTATATCGAAAATGAAAATAGTTTTGTTTTGTTAAGAATTAAAATAAAACAATTAATGTCAGTTTAAGTTTTTGTTTTGTTTATGTTTTGTTTATTTTTAGTTTTTTTTTTTAGACAGACATGACGGCGTGGGTCGATTTGTAACACAACATTTTACATATGACAGAACTTAACGAAGTGTTTGACATTAGGGGGTGTTTAAAAATTGATGTTTTAGGCAAATAGTTAATAATTATCATGTGTTGATTGCAGATTTCGATTTTTCGAATAAATAAAATTTACGATTTGTCTTTTTTGGTATTTACAGATTTTATATACAATATAGTGTTCAGTTAAAATTGATTAAAGTTGATTAAAAAAAAAAAAAAAAAAAAAAAAAAAAAAAATGTCAATTTTATAATTTTATATAGTAGGTAATTGGCACGAGTACGATAACTTTGGCGCCAAGATATAATAACGGTTTTTGGTAGAGGGGCTTAATACAAGCCTTTTTTACTATGGGAGGGGGGGTCTATCTCCCCCCGTTCAGGCGGGAAGGGGAAATTTAAAAAAATTATTATTTAAAATGGAAAAAAATAATTAAAAAATAACGGTGATACTTACAATTAAGTTTTATACATTTTTTTAAAGCCAACATTCTGTTTTATTAGCCAGTTTTTAATTCAAGTCAAAACTATGCGTAGTTTTTGAAAAATTTAATTTTAAACTCAAAATTTGAGTAAAAAAAGTTAAAAAAAGATTTAAAGTGTAATTTTTCAATACTTCAAGGTTATCTACCATTGTTTTTATTTCAGAATTTATTGCTCTTATTTGTTTTTGATCAAAAACTGAAAACTAGATGATTTTATGTCTTTTAGTTTTTGAGAAAATTAAAAATAACCACAACTACTATTTTAATTTAATTCTTTTTTTTTTGCTTGAGTGGTCTTATTTTGATAGTAACAATGGTAGGTGCGAGTTTGGGTGTATGCAACAGTAATGTGTGTGCGAATTTGGGTGTATGCAACAATGGGATCTGCAACCCCCCTGCTTGGGAACACTATAGGATTTGGGGTGGGTGCAAGTTGGAGTGTGTGCAAGGGGGGGAGAGGGCACGGTTTGGTGTGTGCAAGATGGGGTGCATACAAAGTTTCTTTTGCATTTAAATAATATATCTTAATCTATATTCGATTATTACTATCAAAATAAGACTACGTTAATAGTTAAGCAAGGAAAAAGTAATTTAATTAAATTATTTTTTTTTGGTAATTTTCAATTTTCTCAAGAACTAGAAGACATAAAGTCATCTAGTTTTCAGTTTTTGATCAAAAACAAATAAGAGCAATGAATTCTAAAAAAAAACAGTAAATAATTTGAAAGTTTTGAAAAACTACACTTTAAACCTTTTTTTTAATTTTTTTTGCATACATTTTTAGTTTAAAACAATTTTTTTCAAAAACTATGCATAGTTTTGACTTGATTTAAAAACAAGCTAATAGACTGGCTTCAAAAAAAGGTATAATACTTAATTGTAAGTATTACCGTTATTTTTTAATTATTTTTTTCCATTTAATAAACATATTTTTTTAAATTGCCCCTACTGCCTAAACGGGGGGAGATAGACCCCCCCTTCCCATAGTAAAAAATGCTTGTTTTTAGCTGTTCTATACAAATCCGTCATTAAACTTTGTCGCCAAAGTTATCGTACTCTCCCCTAGTAATTAATTCCAAAGAAACAGAAAATGTAAACAAAAATGTAAATAAATATTGTACAAAATATCAATAATGGAAAATAAAAGCTTATAATAATAATAATAATAATAATAATAATAATAATAATAATAATAATAATAATAATAATAATAATAATAATAATAATAATAATAATAATAATAATAATAATAATAATAATAATAATAATAATAATAATAATAATAATAATAATAATAATAATAATAATAATAATAATAATAATAATAATAATAATAATAATAAAAATAATAATAATAATAATAATAATAATAATGCAGTACCTTAGCTTCACAAGAATATATGAACCGGCACAACAATGTTGCTAAGCTAATTCACCAACAATTAGCTCTCAGAAGTGGCCTGATCCAAAATCAAACACCATATTACAAGTACCAACCCCTTCCAGTACTGGAAAACTCAAATTTTAAGCTCTACTGGGACAGAGCAATAACCACCGACCAGCACATTTCCGCGAACAGGCCAGATATTGTTCTGTTTCATAAAGGAGATAAAAGGATTGATATCTTTGATATAGCAGTCACGCTTAATCGTAACTTACAGTCAACATACAGTACAAAGATATCCAAATATGCTTCGCTAGCCATAGAGTTGAGATCCATGTACAACATGAACCGGGTAGATGTGACCCCAATAGTAATTTCAACAACTGGTCTTGTTCCGAAGAATTTGAATAAAAATCTGAAAGATCATAATATTGAATGGCTATTGGCTCAGATACAAAAATCGGTACTGTTGGACACTTGCAACATCGTCAGAAAATTCCTACAACTTTAACTTTAAAATTCTTTTAATTAACTTTGAGAAATTCTCAACACCCATCCCCCACCACCCAAACAGCGAACCACGAAGGGCTAGAACATGGTCTACGCCCCAACCGAGCCTAATCCCTTGGCATAGCCCGGGATAGGTAATTTCCAACTTCATAGAAGTTGAGAAGTATATATCAACTCCATATAATAATAATAATAATAATAATAATAATAATAATAATAATAATAATAATAATAATAAAAATAATAATAATAATAATAATAATAATAATAATAATAATAATAATAATAATAATAATAATAATAGTGTTCGGAAAGATAAAACTTTTCGTTTTTTTTGGAGATATTTGTCATTTTGTCCTTGTTTAAATAATTTGAAAGAGTTTAGATTCTCGGAGCTGTTTCCAAGAAAATATAAATGTTCATGCAATTTCTTGGCAATTGTATGGCATGGCAGGGGGATACTAACTTTATGATATATTTAAAGAATATTTTTCTGTCCAAAACATTTTAGGCTTTTGATTGCATTAAAATGTTAGTTATATTTCTTACTACAGTCAATATTTACTAGAAATTTGGTTAAGGGTAACATAAAGATTAAGGGCCAGCTATAATAGAATTAGGCTCATTTATGTACTCATAAAAAATAATGCAATTCCGGTGCGATTCGTTAAGTTTCGTTAAAATTTTGCAGAAACAGTTATTTTCGCTTAGCAGATAACAACATTTAAATAAGAAAAAAAAGAACTCAAATGTTAAGACTTTGCATATTGTTAATTTAATTTGTGTTACGAAATCCTTGCTTTTTTAAAAAGAGTTTCAATTTTTTTTAAAACGAATAAATAAATATAAAAGCTACGAAGATTTTTTGATGGCTTTTTGACATAAAACTATTTTAGTTGGACCTTTAGATTTTTGCTGTACGAAGCCTTTTAAAAATATTTTTTATTTTTCCTAAGTAATTTATTTTCCCTTAACACGTCAATGTCTCTAACAAAGAACAAGTTATGGTGTGTTTAATTGAGAGGACATTTTTTATTTAAATGTCATCGATTATTTTTTAGTTCATGTTTATTTTCTACCTTTGAAAAACAAAAACCATTGTGGTTTTCAACCAAAAAAGTAAAACAATACACAATATTAGTTTCTCTAAGTCCATTTTTGTTATATTGTGTGCGCACTTAAGGGGTAATAAATATGAATTACCGGTGCACATTGGTTTTGAATGTCTGCACATTGAAATGAGTAGCAAATTTTGAGTCAGGTAAAGCATTCCACATTCATGTAGTGCGGTTAAAAAATGAATCCCTTTACGAGCACTTCTAGAAATACTGGTATTAATGTTAAATTGTTTGAAGGGGGTAATGCAAGTGACTATTTCAGTAGAGCATGGTTTATAAAAATATTCAATGATGGGTAAGAGACCTTGAAGTGATGTTAAAAAAGCAGAAAATGTCTAAGTAATAGATCGATCGCTCAGCATTTTAAGAGCCCTTTTTTCAATTCTATCCAAAAAACGAAAACACTTCACTGGGGCAACCGCCCAAATATGAGAATACTCGAGTTTCGTACGAATAAAAGCTTTTTAAATTGAAGGAAAAAAAAACGTATTGCATCATCGGAGTAAACCTAAACACTTAGCAAAAAACACTTACAAGAGAAAGTTTCAATGCAAGTACCACCCATGGATAGTGGCATTGGGGGAGGGTTACGCTATTGAGATAGTTTGGGTTTTCGAAGCATTCAATTCTACACGGTTTTTGATTCCCCATTGGACAATGCTGTCAAGATCAGAATTCTATGAGCTTATCATACGCTTTAGTTGATAGTCCATATCCGAAGGACAAGGATGAGAATCTTAAAACGAAAATGAAAAATAAGTGAGTAAGAAGTTTCAAAGACAATAGATCATTTACAAAAATAGGAAAGAGTGTCAGAAACAAAAAGTAGCCCTGGGGCACACCAGCGTTTATTTTAATTGAATTGAACGGTCCGTAAGGTAATTTCTAACCCAACAAAAAAAAAGATACGTCAAAACCAAATGCTCACATTTTCGATAAGAAAGCTTATTTCTAAACTCCATCAAATGTATTTAAAATAGCGATAAGATAAGGAAAGATTTATTTCACTGTTTGGTGTGATAAATCATGAGATCACTAGTGGACCTATTGCTTCGATGAGCATCATGCTTTTATTGTTTAAAATATTTCTTAAGCTGAAAACTAATCAGTGCTTCCATGATCTTGGAAAAATAGTTCGATGGGGGCGAGGATTCACCTTTTTTAGTGACAAGCTGGACAAATGCTTTTTCCATCAACTCGGAAAAAGACCTGTAGGGTGTGGGTCACATCCCATCCTTTCTTTTATTGCAAAATATACAAACATTTTTTTAATGACACTTCTAGGTATCATTTAATCAAAAAAGAGTTAATCGAATTTTTATGAAATTTTTTCCTTAATATATAAAAACATTCCGGTCAATCTATTATTTTCTATCACAATTTGCCACGACAAGGAGCCATTTTTGAATGTTGTCCTGGTGTATACAAGGCTTAAATTTTTTCCAAATATTTAATTTTTAAACTTCGTAGTACGTTTTTTGTCTAAATTTAAAAGCTAACAACAAATTTTATAGACTTTTAACAAATTTAATGCAGATTTATTGACCAATTATATAATTTTTTTAGTGGCAGATATAATAATCGATCAATATTCTTGTAAATTTTCAATCTTTTCTGTTGAAACATTTTACTATAATAAATATAATCAGAATATGAAAAAGTAATAAAATATACTAATTTTACTGTTTTAAAATTTGTTTGTCGTTAATACAACAAGAACAGTAATTTTAACAATTTTTTCCACCAGCAACATTTTAATAACAATTCAAAATAAATTTCTAAAATTTCAATAAAAAAACTCAAAAATTGAAATTTACATTTTATTTACTTTATTATACATATATTAAAAAAATGTTTGCAAAGAGTGAAAATTGTTCCTAAAATCTGCCAAATGAAACAATTTTCTTATAGTTTTTGTTGGAAGTATATGCTATTTTATTATCTGTATTGCAAGTATTTATTTAGTATTGTATATTTATTTAACAATGGGTTAGTTTGCCAAAATCTCTCAACAAAAATAAGCTATATTTTTGTTCATCATCTTCATCACCCTCGCATTGAAAACAAAACATAAATCTTATCGAAACAATAAGACGAATTGTTAGTGTGTTAAAAACTTAACGATATCCTACAAATTCACACACCCAATGTATACTATTTGGCAATTAGACTCGTGTAATAATAAATCTCAATTAATTTGTTTAAAATATACGGAAAAATATAGCCAACTATTCAATGAAAATTACAGAGGTGCAGTACAGCCATTAATAAATCAACAATGATATTGAAAATAAACTCTCGTGGTGTTCTGGTTCTGGTGCATTGTACCTTACAGTACTGAGTTGTTAAGGCTATAGAGATCATAATGACCATAAGCACGGTTGTCGATAAAAAAATTGATGATCACCATTAAAACGCTATGTAAATGGTAATTTAATTGTATTTTTAGCTTGTAAATCCGTTTAATTGTTTTATACGTAACTTATGCGCAGTTATTAATTTAAAATATTTAAAATATTTCTCTTCACTTCAAGACTTCATTAACGAATTCCTTGAAACCAACAGTGAATATCGCTAACAGTAGACTTGGAGTAAATTTAAATTAAGAAATGTGTACCTTGTAAGTTCCTCCATTGTAATAGTAAATGACATGACAATGTCGTGCTACAAGTTTCGCAATATCAATGAAATAATTTGCAAAATGTATGCAACAAAAAGAAAAGAACTTAACATTCAATTGAAAATTATCTGCCATTCATGAAGTTGTTTTTTTTTTATTTTTCATCTTTGCCTCAAGATCTATATAACAGCCAGCAAGTGCTTGACCTCTTAGAGTTAGACTTGACTATTGGTAAGACAATATGGCCATAATCAAAAAACATGAACAAGTAGCTACTCTACCAGCTGTGCTTAAAGTGTGCACTTTTCTGAATAAGTTGTATTGAGGTTGAGTATGTGCCAAATGCATGGTTTGGTTGGTATATGTAGGTATGGTGCAAGAGTTCTTTTATTATAAATTTTACTGACTCACTGTTGAACTGCGAGTTAAATAATTTATTACCAAATGTCAGTAACAGGTTAGTGTACCTATTTGATTATTATAGCCTTCTGAGTTCTGCATATATACAGTCATGTGGTCCTGGTCAAGCGGGCAAGGGCATTCAAAATTCTATTTCGCACTAAAAATAACATTGATTAGAAACAAAAATGTAAAACTAATGGAATTTGACACATGAATCGAATTTCTGATCAATTTATATGATAAAGTATTATCATATGTACATATATGTAAATATTTGTAAGATTATGTATGAATTTCATGATGCAATTGAGATTAGAAATAAATTAAATAAAAATACTCGTAGTTACCATGTATGTCAATGAAAGCAAGTGCAAAAAGATATACTTAACTTGGAGAAAGAATAAACAAATCAAGCGTTAAAATCTTTCTGACAGAATTGTATTTGCATATATTTTCAGTTTTGTTTTTTATCAAAAGCAATACCGGCTTTATTGCATCAATATATACATATGTACATATATGTAAAAGGAGTGGCTTAAAGTCGCATTAAGATACTTGACAAGAACAAAATACATAAATTGCAAATGGATTACTTTCAATAAATGTACATATTTTACATTAAATCTGACATTTCAAAAAAAAAAAAACACACATATAGATTTGAGTTATTTGTTTTAAGACATTATCATATTGCATAATATACAAGTAATAAATATATTAATATATTCTACAATTTGTTTATATATTTTTAGAATTGGGGCCAAGCAATAAGTCCATTCTGAAACACCTCTTTAATGTTTAAATTGTATATACAATTTTACGAGACTCTATGCCAATTTTGCCAAACGTTATCAGTTTGATAGTACTTTGAGAACATGTTTTAAAAGTACGGGAACAGAGCCAGGCATAGTTTATAAATTCAATTTGACATCTTCTGTCAAAGTTATTTTTTAAAATTAAACATTTTTGAATTGACTGAATCTGAAGTTTAATATTTGTATCCCGTTTTTATTTTTGCAACATAAATATGTCTTATATTATAATATACATATATACAAATGTCATGAATATGTCTTATGTTTGAAGTACTATTATGATACTAAAAGTTTAAAAATTAAAGTAATTTTAGTGAGTTACTAAAAATATGATTTTGATAATTTTTACATGATTTTAGGAGCTTATGTTCTCTTAACATTTGATTTAAATTTAAATTACAACATATTCAACTATTTGAAGATTTAGGTTTGTTTAATGCGTTATTTTTAACGACCTGTCATAAATTAGACTTGTTGTTATTAAAAAAATATGTAATTAGTAAGCAAATGATAAAACCATTGGAATAGCAAATCGAAATAAATAAATAAAATCTGAGAATACAATTGATTGCCATTTTAATGATTCAACTTCAAATAAAAAAAGAGGCTGGGATGCGAACCACAATGATAACTTCCCATCCCGTTTGTCGATTTGTCTTGCTTAAAAGTTTGTAGGGTTTCGTGTTTTGTTTCTTAAAAATTTAAAAATTACCAACAATATTTTGCATATAATAAAATAGTTTGATTTCAAAATCAGTTTTTGTAAACGAGATTTTTAGTCGAAAACCAATTTTTACCAATTTTAGTAGCATTTCTTAAAAGTTTTTATTTCTTAAATAAACAAATACAAATTGGATGAATGAAATGAATTTAAAGTCAATATCTTCTATTTTTCACGAGATATCGAGAACCGAACATCATTTTTTTACCAAATTTGCGTAAGTACTATTATTTGTAGATTTTATTTTTTTATAAAAAAACTGACTGTTCGATTTTAATAAAAAAATTTACTGAATGTCAAAAATTATATTTTCTGTGAGTAAAATTAGTTTGAAGCCAATATTTATAATTTTAAAAAAGATAATTGAGTCGAAAATCAATTTTTACCAACTTTTGTTAATTTTTTTTAGGTTTTTAATTTTTTGAATAAAAAACTGTCAATTCGATTTTTCTCATAATTTTACTAAATGTTGAAAACAATACTTTTTAAAAAATAAAATTAGTCTAAGGCCAATGTCTCAAATTTGTGAAAAGCTATTTGAGTCGAAAATCAATTTTTACTAACTTTTATTCATTATTTGCTTTAGGTTTTTATTTTTTGTAAAATAACTGTCATTTCGATTTACTGAGAATTTTACCGAGTGTTGAAAACAACATTTGTTATAATATAAAATTAGTTGGAAGCCATAATCTAATAATTTTCGAAAAGATATTTAACTCGAAATTCAATTTTACCAACTTTGAGTAATGTTTTTTTTAGGTTTTTATTTTTTATAAAAAAAACTGTCAATTTGATTTTTCTCAAAATTTTACCAAATGTTTAAAACGTTTTTTTTCGTAGCACAAAATTGTTTTGGAGATAAAATCATTTTTTATTCGTAAAATTTTTGAGGTGACAAATATTTTTTTTTTCAGTTTTTTTTGATTTATAAAAAAAGCCGTTAATTGGATTTTTTTCCAAAAATATACTTGTTTGGTATCACGTTTCAATATATAATATAAAATTTAATTCAAGTCTCTATTTTGGGTTAACCGAATTTTTCACTTTTTTTAAACTGCTATGGTAAAAAACCCACCCACGTAATTTTCTTGAGAGCCCTTTCTGCATCTTTCTGCATTATTATCTGTATAACAAAATTTATTTAAAGTCGATATCTCTTGTGGTTCTTGAGCTATGGACGACGAAAAAAACGTCGCAAACGTACGGACGTACGGACGTACGAATGTATGTACAGTACACACACACGCACAGACATCTTTCTAAAAATCTTTTATTTCGACTTTAGGGGCCTTGAAACGTCGATAAATGTCAAAATTTTTAATTTGACAAATCGTACCCATTACAATAACTTCCTATGAGAAGTTAAAAAGTAATATTTCTTTACAATACAAAATACAATTCGTGATCGTGATGGACTTTTAGCTTGCTGAGGAGTGTTTTGTAGAAAACAATGTTTTTATGGTAGTTTTTGTATTTACATTGAACTTAAAGTAGAGGTTTGTGAAGGAAAGTTCTAAATGGTTAGAATGGTTTTCATTCTAAGTTTTTGAAATGTTGGAATCCTATCTTAAGGGTGTCGAGTCCAATTTGTTTGCATTGACGAATTTCTCTCAAAACCAATTTTGGTTTCATCTGGTGTGCCCCAGGGTAGCCATCTTGGACCCCTTCTTTTCCTAATTTTTTTTTTAATTAATTCATCTAGTATTTTCCTCAATTCTAGTCAACTTCGCTGATGCATTAAAGTTTTTTGTTGCATAAAATCTATTAATGACTGTCATCTCTTAAAAGATGACATTTCGAAATCATCCCAATGGTGCACGAAAAACCAATTATATTTAAATATCGCTAAATGTCAATGTTTTTTATGTTTGCCGCAACTTTTCTGAAATCATCTTTGACTACAAAATTGAGAATCAAGTTGTGGAAAGAGTAAGGGAGAAAAAAGATCTTGGTGTAGTTTTTGATTCTAAACTTAACTTTGTTAAGCACATTAAATTTAGTGTATCCAAAGCAAATTCCATGCTCGGTTTTATCAAACGCAATAGCATTTTTGCTCTCAAATCGCTTTTTACCTCATATGTAAGACCAATATTGTTGTGTAATCTGGAACTCTTTTTATAACATTCAATCTAAGAAAATTGAAATGGTCCAAAAAAAGTTTACAAGATTCACTATTCAAAAATTTGGGTGGAACATCGAAACTTCATCATAGAAAACAAGATGCCAACTTTTAGCTATTCAATCACTTGAAAATAGATGCAAAACGTTTTTTGTGATGTTTATAAGTGATATTTTATCATATCATATCAAATGCCCTTTTTTGTTGTCTTTAATAAATGTGTATGCTCCATTGCGACAACTTCGAATACGTTGTTTGTTTCGAGAAGGTATACACAGAGTTAATTACGCGAAAAATGAACCAATAACCCGATGTATCAACGAAAAAAACTTAATTTTAAATTGTATTGATTTTGATTTTTAATTAAGTAGATCTTTCTTGAAAAATAAACTATTATTGTATTTTCATTTCAATTGATTTTTATATTTTGATTATGTATGAACTAATTAAGTTTTCAAAATTAATTATATTTTAAGTATTTATATTAAACTTAAGTTTATTTAATAAATTGTAAATATGCAAATATTTATCTAGTAGTCTAATTGTAGATTTTTAAATCTTATATTGATGAATAAATCTAAACTAATATTATAAATGCGAAAGTAACTCTGTCTGTCTGTCTGTTACTCAATCACGCCTAAACTACTGAATTAATTTGAATGAAATTTGGTATGGAGATATTTTGATACCCGAGAAAGGACATAGGCTACTTTTTATCCCGCGAAAAAGACTCTTTCCCATGGGAAAATTCAGGTGGGCCGATCGCTTTTACGCCTAAACTACTGAACAGATTTAAATGAAATTGGGTAAGGAGATAGTTTGAGACTTAAGAAAGGACATGAGTTACTTTTGACCTCGGGAAAAAAACATATTCCCATGGGAAAATTACTTTTCAGGGAATCTGATCGCTTTCACTCAACTACCAAAGATTTGAATGATATTTGGACAAAATTGGTACATATTACGGGAAAAAACGCATTCCCAACCCTTCTCATAAGTTGAGATTGAAGGTTGGTGTTCCAGTCCTGTCAATAAAAAATCTTGATGCATCAAAGTAATGTAATGGTACATGGCTACACATTACTCACCTAGGACGAAATAATAATTCCCCGCGTTCCGATTATTCCAACCGATTTGCCGTTTCAGTTTAAAAGAGTGCAGTTTCCTCTGAAAGCAGCATTTGCAATAAAAATAAATTAAGCTCTGGGGCAAACGCTGAAAGTTGCAGGTGTAAATTTGGAAAAATAAACTATTTTTCCCATGGGCGCAATTATATGTAGCGTGCTCACGAGTCTCAAACCCACACAATCTTTACGTTCTGGCCAAGGAAGGAAGAAAAACAAAAAACGTCGTATATAAAAATGTATTGCAGTAACCTATCTTCTTCTTAAAATGTATTAACCTAACCTTACCCAACCTATGACAATCACACGGGAGCGGGTCAAAATGCTGTGTTTTAAAATACTGTATGGTCAAAATTCTGTATCATACTGTACGATACTGTATGGTCATAATACTGTATAGTTAATATTCTGTATTTCAAAATACTGTACATTTAAAATACTGCGTCTCAAAATGCTGTATTGTCAGAATACTGTATCTCATAATACTGTATAATACTGGAAGTTTTGACAGATCAATTAGTTTGGTGCAATTGTTGACTATAATAGGAACATTTCATGTAAAAATGTGAGAGAGATACAAAAAACTAAGAAGAAGAAAATGAGAAAGAGAAAATAAGAAGAAGATACCATTTATGTTGTTTTTGTTTTTATTATTTCAAAGACTTATGAATGATCAAAGGTACATATGTATGTATGTACATATGTTTTCAAAAAAAAGTGCGCACTTTTTTACATTATCAAAACGATTTTTATTTTGTAGCCTTATTTATAGCATTTTGAAATGCAAAATTTTGAGATACAGCATTTTGATCATGCAGTATTTTGTACATACAGTATTTTGAAATACAGTGTTTTGAGATACAGTATTTTGATCCATACAGTATTTCGACCCCAACCCCAATAACACTTAGTATGGCCTCATCCCATCTCGGCACAATTCAAACATATGTACGTACAAAAAAGTACAGCTCAGGTTTTTTCATACTAGGTACTATCCAAAAAAACTATCTAATGCGGACGAAGTCGCGGGTAAAAGCTAGTAAATAAATAAATTTGAAATTCATGACACTTGAAAAATTAACTAGTTGCCTTGGTCAAAGTTTACGTTCAAAGAATGGAGCAAATGAAGTCCCTTATGTTGTCTGAACCTGCCCAATGTCACTTAAATGTTCACTCGATTCTCAAACAATCATACACGTAAGAAATGACAAAAATTTATTAGCCTAACGACCAGATTTAATCATATTCAGATTTTTTACTTGCGACATATAGGAACTATGTATATGGCAAGTTTTGCATTCGTAAAAAATTTTGAACTCGAGATTTTAATCAAACATGATATTACGATGGTAGAGAAGTCGAAAAAAGTGGGTCCCGCGATTCCGTACGGTCTGTCCTGTCTGTCTGTCCACGCTCCTACAGCCTAAGCCATTGGGTCGATGGAGTTCAAAGTTGGAAGTTAAGGTTTTGAGCAGATTCGCGTTAGGCTTTTTTTTCATTTTTTTTTTTAAGATCAAAAATAACAGTGGCTCCCACAAAATTTTGTTTTTGAACTAGTAAGAAAAACATATTTTTGTATTGCTCCGGAAAGGTACCGCTCATAGAACCGTTATTTTGTTTTTTAATTTTCTCAGCAACTTATGAACCGATTTCAATAATTTTTTTTGAACGAGCTCTTATATTGCCTTAATAATATTTGATTATCAAAAGTGCAATTTTTTTTTGTTTGGATTTTTAAACTAAACCGTGTCAACATTTTTTACGAAATTCAAATGTAGAGCGTATATTTACAATCACTAAACAACTGCATACCAAAAATATTTTTAGACCAAAATTGAAAAATTTTATAAAAAATTAATTTTAAAAAAACCGCTCTAAAGATTTTCGAAAAAAAAATTGAAAAATCAAGGGTTTTTTGATTTATTAAATTGCATTTAAATTTTTGAAGACAAAATTATTTTTCGGGTAAAATTTGGAATCTTAAAATAGTTTTTTTTTAAATTATTTTAACTGTATAAAATGGAAACCCCTCCCATCTCACCAGATCAAATCCTGTGCATGAGCCCGAAAGAGCGTATTATTTTCACAAAATTTTAATTACATTCCTATCTTTTATCCAAATTAATGCATTTGGTACATATTTATGTATTTTTATAACTATAACTATTGTAAATACCAACAATGGCCGTCCGTGTAGCGCCACTGCATTGGATTAACGAATATGATATATTTAATCAACAATCTATTTTAAAGTGTCTATCAAAAGGTATTATCTTGGTATCTTTGAATATATAATTTTAAAATATTATTCTTTAAGAATAAGGTTGTTTCACACATATTTTACTTGCCTTCGCCTATATACAGTATTCGCCGCTTAATTGCACTGACCATTTTGTCAATTATCCGGGTGGTTCAATTAAGCGAAACCCGTATAATTGCACGAGTAGGTCAATTAAAAAATAAAATATTAATCCCAGAAATTTACTCTATAAACATTTCAGTGTCAACTTAATTTCGGCGTCTGTTAGTTCGCCATAACATGATATGTTATTTCATCACGTGCCAAATAAGAAATGAAATCTGCATTGTCCTAAAGAACGTTATCTATGACCACGAGATCATTTTCCGGCTGCTCTTCTTCTTGGATGAAGCCTGCCTTTAAAAAAAGAACTTACAAATGTAGGTTTAGTAGTAAAATATTACCTTTCTAAAACAATTTCTTATAGTAGAAGGTGTTATAAGCCACAAACAATATTTGCTTATGTGCATTGCTTGCAAAGATGTGATCAACTTCGAAAATTCTTCGATAGTCTTGCCACGTTCGATGGCTGTAATTTGTTTCCTTATTATATTTTGCTGATAGTAAGCTTTGAAATAATGAATAATGCCTTGGTCAAGGGGCTGAATGATGGGCGTTGTATTTGTGGGTACAAACTGCACGTTTATATTTTTTAAATCGTCCAACTTCTTATGACAGGCAGCATTGTCGACAAAAAGCATTATTTGTCTGTTCTGCTTTGTCATTTCTTCGTCAAATTTATATAAAATTTGGGCCCATAAATGTTGGGTCATCCATGCCTTTTTGTTGGAGAAATATTGCAGAGGTACAAACTTATTTTTAAAACACCTTGGCGTTTTGGTTTTTCCATTCACAATCATTTTTTTGTCCGTCCAATTATCCGAAAAATGTCCACGTAATTAAGTTTTCTGCTGCATATTTTTAAGACCAATTAAGCGAGTAATTCAACTAAGGGGGGTTCAATTAACCGTCTAAAAAGCTTTGCTACTAATACGGGAAATTTTCGAAGCCAATTTTTTCGTTCAATTAAGCGGGATGTTCAATTAAGCGAGGTGCAACAAAGCGGGGATTACTGTAGAAGAATAAATACTTAGTACAAGTTAAAGAAATGGGCAAGAAAGAGTATATGTACTTTCTATTAGAATCACTTTTTCAACGTATACACATTTATACCTATATAGGTATTACGTACAACCTCTACAACTACTGCTTACGTGTCACTTCATAACTAAAATCCAAAACGTACAAGAGCCTGACTGTAAACAACACATGAATAGCAATTTCTTGTACCTGTTCGTATGCTTGTTTTTTTTTTTTTTAATTTTAACGAAAAAAATAAGCTGAACGTAATAACGTAACACATGTTCTACCTCTTTCTTATCTTCAGATAATTTATTTTTCATCCTGGTTCTTCTAATATGAAATTAAAATAAAGCTATCCAAAGGAAAAAGCTTTGAACGAACTAGTTGAATACACAAACAATTGTTTTCGTTAAGTATTCTTACAAGTATTTTTCATTTCCGGGATGAGTTGTCCTAGGATGAGTTGTGTCTTGGGATGAATCGCGCGAACAAAAACATCTGCACAATTCATCCCCTGCCCTAGCTGATCTTAATACCGCTCAGAACTTAAGAAAGACCTCATCCCAAAAAATATGAAACACCTGGAAACTAGCTTACCGAAAAAAAATGGTGTGTATTCGATAAGTTCATTCAAATACACAAACCATTTCCCTTAGCATATTATATTTTCCTAGTATTTCATATTTTTTATTATAATAAAAAGTTAAGTTTTTTTAACAAATTATAAATTATTATTCAATAAAATACAATTCGCATAGTCTACGGAAAATTCTCTTTGTTTTGACACCTTATTTGTTAAAATTAGTTCCGAAAAAGGGAGACATGCTAACGAGATAATACATATAGTATATGATGACGATTCGTCCAGACTAAATGTCTATTATCGACAAAAAAATTCTATCTGCCATAAGCGCACTATTTGCTATACTTACAATCACTAAACAACTGCATGAAAAAAATATTTTAAGAAAAAATGGAACATTTGTATATATCGGGTGATTTTTTTGAGGTTAGGATTTTCATGCATTAGTATTTGACAGATCACGCGGGATTTCAGACATGGTGTCAAAGAGAAAGATGCTCAGTATGCTTTGACATTTCATCATGAATAGACTTACTAACGAGCAACGCTTGAAAATCATTGAATTTTATTACCAAAATCAGTGTTCGGTTCGAAATGTGTTTTATCGACAAATTTTGTTCAGCGGTAAGGCTCATTTCTGGTTGAATGGCTACGTAAATAAGCAAAATTGCCGCATTTGGAGTGAAGAGCAACCAGAAGCCGTTCAAGAACTGCCCATGCATCCCGAAAAATGCACTGTTTGGTGTGGTTTGTACGCTGGTGGAATCATTGGACCGTATTTTTTCAAAGATGCTGTTGGACGCAACGTTACGGTGAATGGCGATCGCTATCGTTCAATGCTAACAATTTTTTGTTGCCAAAAATGGAAGAACTGAACTTGGTTGACATGTAGTTTCAACAAGATGGCGCTACATGCCACACAGCTCGCGATTCTATGGCCATTTTGAGGGAAAACTTCGGAGAACAATTCATCTCAAGGAATGGACCGGTAAGTTGGCCACCAAGATCATGCGATTTGACGCCTTTAGACTATTTTTTGTGGGGCTACGTCAAGTCTAAAGTCTACACAAATAAGCCAGCAACTATTCCAGCTTTGGAAGACAACATTTCCGAAGAAATTCGGGCTATTCCGGCCGAAATGCTCGAAAAAGTTACCCAAAATTGGACTTTCCGAATGGACCACCTAAGACGCAGCCGCGGTCAACATTTAAATGAAATTATCTTCAAAAAGTAAATGTCATGGACCAATCTAACGTTTCAAATAAAGAATCGATGAGATTTTGCAAATTTATATATTAAAAACTTAATTTAAATAAAACCGGTCTAAAGATTTTCAAACAAAAAAATTGAAAAATGAAGGTTTTTTTGACAAATCAAATGGCATTTATGTATATCTTTGAAGACAAACTTATCTTACAGGTATATTTTTAAATCTTATAAAGGTACTTTTTTAAACAGACTCATACAGGAGCAAGTTCGCGCGACCCAGTCGTGCATTTTATTTCTTAAACAAAATGATATTGAAAGTCCAATAACTTAAACAATATCTTCTCTGTATTATTCTTAAAGCCTTGCTGTGTTTATGTTATAATTAATTTTAATTTTACTATACGAGGGCAGGTCAATAAGTCCGTGACTTTTTGAATTTCTGACCTATTTACTGAAACACCAACACTGCTCCTGTCAACAGGCATCTGTCAGTTGACTCCTGTCAAAATTTAAACTTGCTGCGTCAGTTAGTTTGTGTTTGACAGCTATTTTTATCAGACTACTCACTAATTTGAAGAGAAAATGGAAAAAAGTGAATTTCGTGTGCTTATTAAGCATTATTTCTTGCGAAAAAAAACCATTACCGAGACCAAGGCCAAGCATTTGAGGTATCTACACCCAAAACAATCGAAAAAAATTTACGATATGGTGTTGGCCGACCGAAGATTGAAAGTGCGAGAGATTGTGGAAGCCGTAGGGATCTCGCATGGCTCAGTGGTTTCAATTTTGAATGATCACTTGGGCATGAGAAAGCTTTCCGCAAGATGGGTGCCGCGTTTGCTCACAATGCAAGGGTGCACACATGTGCAGTTGCCATGGCAAAAATCCATGAATTGGGCTATGAATTGCTCCCTCATCCACCCTATTCTCCAGATTTGGCTCCGAGCGACTACTTCTTGTTCCCAAACCTGAAGAAATGGCTTGGTGGAAAAAGATTTGACTCCAATGATGAAGTCATCTCGCAAACAAAGGCCTATTTTGAGGACCTCGAAAAATCATTTCTTTCGGAAGGGATAAAAAAATTGGAGAAGCGTTGGACAAAGTGTATAGAGCTCAAGGGAGACTACGTTGAAAAATAAAATTATTTTTTTTTTTAAATCTGTGTTCTATTCCAAAAGTCACGGACTTATTGACCCGCCCTCGTATTAAGTTTTTAAAGAAACATATATTTATCAATAATATAATGTCTTTTCCATTTATAGTACAAATAAAAAACACAAACATCTGTAAAAGTCATTTCAAAATAATGACCTTTCAGCTCTTAAAATTAAAATCGAACAGAGCTTCGTATCCTATTCATATATGTATGTATATACGATTATAAACTGTATACATTATATACATACATAACATATATTCAATATTCATGGATCATAGACAGCATTAGATGTTATCATTTTTATTCTTCTTCAAAAAGTTATAACTGTTTGTAATAAAAATGCAAATGTTGGTATCGATTGGTATCATAAAATGGAAAATGTTATTTTTGCCCCATCTTCGTTGCGACGAGAGATTTTGTTTCTCTTTTCCCTTTATTTCTTTTCATCGCGCTGTCATCTTTGTTTTGAGAAAAGAAAATAATCAATTTTGATTACGACCTTGAAGAAAATTGTATAATTTTTTCCTCAACACTGGTCAATTGTTCTTCACTCCGCTTCGTCTATATGTAAGTCATATGTCTCTTGGCTTATGTACATCTATGCAAATCAACAAAAAGGATATACAACAAAATAAAAACTGTCATAAGACTCTTCTACCGTCCGCTTCTCCACAAGGGAGTGTGATATGGTATAAATTAACATTCAACATATCCTTTACCTTACATAACTAACCATGAATTATGTGGGTACGTGCAGAAAACAACTTCTCTGCTTCAGCAAAACAAAATAGGAAAAAGGATACAAAATATTTATGAACAAAAACAAAACAGTTTGAAAAAAAAACAACATAGAATATGCAACAACGAGGACCAACGACGCCAAGAAGCTCACAACAATTTTAAAATTCATTTGCACACAAAGTCGCAACGTCGAAGCTCCCTATATCGCCAGATCCTCTGGCTCCTTCGTCAGCCCTCACCCCCTCATGCGCCGCGCCGTCACGAAGTGTGCCTTAAAAACTCCCCTAAGGATATAAATGTCGCCTAAAAGTCTCTGGCCTGTGAAAAATAAAACAGGAAAAATTGTCCAAAAGGCAAAGTACACAAAACAACGCACACACACACACACACACACACAAATAACCAAACCAAAATGGACCAGAGAAAAGAAATTGCCAATTCATTATCCACGCAGATGTGAGCACCACGTTTGTAGCTGGAACTGGAGCTGGGATGGGATAGGCTGGCTGATAAATAGGAAGACTGAAAGATAGGTGGTGTGTGGTACACGAGTACCAAGGATAACAATTACGCTTCTTTGAAACACCACCGTCATACCCGAACCTGAAACCGAACCCGGCCAAAAGTTGAGTATATATGTAGTAGAGTGTGTGTCAAAACAAGGATCAATACTCTCTCTCCAGCATCCAGTCACAGTCCCAGTGTAAATTGTCAAGAGAGAGAAATTCCCACGCAGAGATATCTGGGAACTTCGCGCATCCCATCTCCACTCCATTTCTATTCTCTACTTCTCGCAGTGAAAAGTGAGCAAAAGGAGGTGAGTGTAGTAGAGTAAAAGAGCAAAACAAAATAAATTGATACTCATCGTACTCATATCCTCGTGTACATACATATATATTTCCAAAAAGGAAACGAAGAAAAGAATTATCAAAACAAGACAAGAGTGTGTGGTTCGTCCTGAAAATCCTCCAACGCACAACAACGCGACTCAACGACAACAATCCTCCGATAAGAACTTTAGAGTGCTCAACATAAAAATATAGGTAAACGGAGCAAATTGTTGAGCTTTTTTCTGAGAGCTTTTTGCCTCTCGGTCGACACTTTCACCATCACCGTATCGTGTCGTCAGCAGCGTAAAAACTTCCTCTGAGTGTCCTTAATTATTTAACAGGAACTATGTTGCTCTTTTCTGTCAACTTTTTTTTTTGGGGTGACATCTCACTTCTGATTCTGAATTGAGGTAGGTACTGGGTGGATGAGGAACGACGACGAGGACGACGACGAGGATTAGGACGACGACGACGCCGAGAACGAGCAGTAGCAGCAGTGAGGCGAATTTTAGGCTTAATACGGACAACCATCGATGAGCGGGCGGGCGTCCTCTTGACTAGTTTAGTGGGTTGCCTCGTTTTATTGACAAAAATTGGTTGTACATGTGATTTATTGATTTATCATTGTCTGCACCCGTATAACGGTTTAGTATTTTTATTTATACATTTATTTGCCTATACTTATGAAAATCAGAAAAAAGACTAAAGTACTTAATTTCAGTGCAAATTGCATTATGAATTAGTTATGCAAGCAGAGGGAAAGACCACGACGACGACTCACCGCACCGCACCGCACCGCACCGTCCAACGAGGACGTTGACAATAATTGTGACGGTGATGACATTGCAACCATATTATCAATGGCGTCTTTATAATAGGAAGGATCTAAGAGGTATACTCTGTAACTTGTGATGGTGGAAAGTTGGATGGTGTATCGCCGTGGCAGTATAGAAACAAACGCTTTATAAGTATGTAGATAATTGATATTGATTTGGACTTGTTTACACGTTGAGTTGAAGTACATTTATGGAAAATGCATAGAACGACAAAAGTCTCTAAGATACCAAATAATTGACACAAGTAATCGATATGACATCGTTCACATAATAAAATGCTTTTCGCCCACAATGCCTGTGTCTAAGGGTTCATTGTACCGTACGTACTTTGTTTTATGTGCATATAAGCGATATTCATAATTTTTCAATTGTCTTTTGCAATTTCTATGTCATATGCGAATATGAAAATGGCAGACTTCCAAGAAATCTATCACCACTTTTTTTTTTGTCAATGCAGAATATACATAAGTATCTATAAAATGTCAAGAACTTGCGGCATTTCCAGGAGGAAAAGGTATAATGCAAAATAGATTATTTCAAGAATTTTCAAGGCAAACAAACTTAGTACAACACTAAACAAAAAAAGAAGGAAATTTAATTAATTATTATCTTAGGTAAGGTTATACCCGCTGAATGTCGCAGTCGTCAATCATATCGTGTGTGTGTGGTGTGTTTTTGTTTGTCTAAAATAAGGTGACGACATTCAACTTTGTCACGTTTATTTTGTTTTTTACGTTACATTTTTGTTTGTACGTTTTAAGCCTTAAGCGCCACCACACTAAGAGTTAACTCGTGACACTGCTTAATATGACATTTCATGATTTCCTATAAATTAGAATATGGCAGGTTTTTTTAGTGCATCAAACAAAATTATAGTATAAACATTTTGTTTTTGTATAACGGGAAAATATTATATTATAAGCTTTAAGAAAATATTATGGGTAAAATGTAATAACTTGAGGTATTATTTGTAATTTGATTTTTTAACTCACGACAAATTAAATACGTATTAGAAACGTTTGTTTTTATTTCATATTCATTTCCGATCAAAACCAGAAACCTTATAACTTTAAAAAAAAAAATATTTGTATGCTTTTTAGAACTTTTTGTTTGTTTTTACGTTTTACCATAGGAAGTTGTTGTAATGGGTCCGATTTGTCGAATTGAAAATTTTAACATTTCTCGACGTTTCAAGGTCCCTAGAGTCGAAATAAAAGATTTTTAGAGAGATGTCTATGCGTGCGTGTGTACGTACGTTCGTACGTCCGTACGTCCGTACGTCCTTACGTTTGCGACGTTTTTTCGTCGTCCATAGCTCAAAAACGAGAAGAGATATCGACTTCAAATAAATTTTGTTATACAGAAAATAATGCAGAAAGGGCTTTCAAGAAAATTGCAAGGGTGGTTTTTTTACCATAGTAGTTTAAAAAGAAAGGTAAAAATGTTGGTTAACCCTAAATATCTCACGAACCAATAACGCTAGAGACTTGAATTAAATTTTATATTATATATTGTAACGTCATATCAAACAAATATATTTTTGGAAAAAAAATCCAATTAACGCTTTTTTTTATAAATAAAGAAAAACTGAACAAAATATATTTATCACCTCGAACATTTTACGAACAAAAAATGATTTTATGTCCAAAATAATTTTGTGCAACGAAAAATAACGTTTTTAACATCTGATAAAATTTTGAGAAAAATCGAATTGACAGTTTTTTTTATAAAAAACTAGCGGTCCTTCCCGGCTTCGCACGAGTAGACATAAATAGGTAAAGATATTTAAGTTATAAGCATGCTAATTAAAACGACCATGAATCGCTAAATTAGAAAACATTTTTTTGTCCTATCATTAATACTCTTCGCAGCGTATGCGATGAAAGACATTTTATGGCTAATTTTTTTACACCTTCGGTTGGTTTTAATAGGAATTTCTAAAGATTTCTATAGTAATCTACGATCATCTCTTTCGGAGATGGCTACACAGTTCAACATTCACCTTTTCTGGGTGCCGGGCCATAGAGACATTCCAGGAAATTGCAAAGCTGACGAACTTGCAAAAAGCGGAACAACTTTACCTCTGCTGGCTCACAATGCTAGCATAGGCATCCCCTTAGCTACATGTTAAATCATGCTAAAGCAAGATACCATAGAGAAAACAAACTTCAGGTGGAATAACACCACCACCTGTGTAGCGACTAAATTAATTTGGCCTAATCTTAGCGCCAGGCGCTCAAAGCAATTAATCTCTCTGCGTAGATTGCACATTAGCTACGTTATAGGTGTCCTGAGTGGGCACTGCTTAATAGGAAGGCATGCTATTCGACTTGGAGCCCCTGCAAATGATTTTTGTAGGAGTTGCATGGACGAAGAAGAAGAGGAGACAATCTCTCATCTTCTGTGCACATGCCCTGCCTTATCACAAAGACGTAGAATCCACCTTGGAGACTACTACTTTAACGATACTAGCGATCTAAAAAATTCAGAAATTACTTGTCTCCTACGCTTCATTCGAAGCTCCAATTGGTTCAACGAGTTAAGCTGATTAACTGATCCATGTGGTATCACAACGGACCATACTTTGGTCTAAGTGTGTTGGACGTCCCAACCAACAGCTCATTTTTGGAGAAAAATGGCCCAATTATACAACTGGACCAAAATCCGCACCAAACAGTGACTCGTTTTGGGTGTATTGGCTTTTCAATGTATGCGTGCGGGTTTTCTGTGCCCTAAATGCGACAATTTTGCTTATTTACATACCCGCCAAGATCAAAATGAGCTTCATCTGAAAAGATGATGAAAAAGATGCAAAAATCGGCTTCTTCTCTAAGCGTTGTTCTCAGCATTGTTCAAGCGTATACACAAACATATTCGTTCAGTGGAAGGATAAAACTAATTATCTGTCAAATCAGACATGAGCTATGTATTACCATTCACGAAATAAGAGTTCAAAAAAAAAACGTTAGATGGCGGAATCAATATACATAAGTATTTAATATTTCCATTTATTTATTTTTTGTTAATAAAGTTGAAATCTAACATTTTCAATCAAATCACAAAAATCCACGTTTCATTAATTAATTAATTTAATTATTAATAATTATTAATAATTAATTCTTAATAATTAATCATTAGCAATAAGTACCTGAACTACACTGTGATAATTCATGTTTGTCTTTTTAATTTATTAGTCTCTTGTTTTTATTGTTAATTTATTAAATAGTTTAAATATTTTTCTTTCATTTTCCTTTTTCAAACGAAATAAAAATTAAATTTAAAAAACAAAACCAACAAAAACAATGTAAAATACAACAACAAAAAAACAACATATCTTAATAAAACCCCTGAAGAAGTCGTGAGTAGCGACGAAACGTTGGGTAAAAGATGGAATAAAGTTTTTTATTTGCATTAAAAATCAATTGACCAAAATAGCCTTCATTACCAAACATAAATCTACTAATTAAAATTTGTATTTTCAATTTCAAAATTTGACAGAGCTTAACAAATATTTTGACAGTATTTCTTTTTTAATATTATTACTAAATTGTACTAATATTAAAAATACTTTTTACAGGATTCTTTTTTGGTGTTATTGATGTTGCAATAATAATAATATGCTAGTGAGGAATTCGAAATTATAAATTTCCACATGTTCTTAGATTTCGAGGAAGCAAATGATTTACTATTTAAGTATTTTTAACTTCCCATAGGAAGTTATTGTAATGGGTCCGATTTGTTAAATTGCAAATTTTGACATTTCTCGTCGTTTCAAGGTCCCTAGAGTCGAAACAAAAGATTTTTAGAAAGATGTCTGTGCGTGCGTGTGTACATACGTTTGTACGTCCGTACGTATGTATGTACGTCCGTACGTCCGTAGGTTCGCGACGTTTTTTTCGTCGTCCATAGCTCAAGAACCAGAAGAGATATCGACTTCAAATAAATGTTGTTATACAGATAATAAGGCAGAAAGATGCAAAAAGGGCTCTCAAGAAAATTGCGTGGGTGGTTTTTTTACCATAGCAGTTTAAAAAAAAGGTGAACATTTTGGTTAAACCTAAATATCTCATGAACCAATGATGCTAGAGACTTGAATTAAATTTTATAATATATATTGTAACGTAATACAAAACAATTATATTTTTGGAAGAAAATCCAATTACCGGTTTTTTTTATAAATCAAAAAAACTGAAAAAAAAATTTGTCACCTCGAAAATTTTACGACCAAAATATGATTTCATCTCCAAAACAATTTTGTGCAACGAAGAATAATGGTTTTGATATCTGATAAAATTTTGAGAAAAATCTAATTGACAGTATTTTTATAAAAAATAAAAACCTAAAAAAAAACATTAATCTAAGTTGGTAAAAATTGAATTTCGACTCAAATATCTTTTTAAAACCTTGAGATTAAAACTTTAAACTTATTTTATCTAATAAGAAATATTGTTTTAAACATTCTGAAAAATTTTGAGAAAAATCGAATTGACAGTTTATTTACAAAAAATAAAAACTAAAAAAAAAATAATAAAAGTTGGTAAAAATTGATTTTCGACTCAAATATCTTTTCAAAAATTTGAGATAATGGCTTTAAACTAATTTTAACTTATTAGAAATATTGTTTTGAACATTTGGAAAAAATTTTGAGAAAAATCGAATTGACAGTTTTTCTTACAAAAAATAAAAAACTTAAAAAAAAATTATAAAAGGTGGTAAAGATTGATTTTCTACTCAAATATCTTTTCAAAACTTTGAGATATTGGCTTTAAACTACTTTAATCTTTCAAAAAATATTGTTGTCAACATTTAGTAAAATTTAAAAAAAAATCGAATTGACAGTTTTTTTTTACCAAAAATTAAAAACCGAAAAAAAAATTTAACAAAAATTGTTAAAAATTGATTTTTGACTCATATATCATTTCAAAAATTTGAGATAATGGCTTGTTACTAATTTTAACTTATAAGAAATATTGTTTTCAACAATAGGACAAATTTTGAGAAAAATCGAATTGACAGTTTTTTTGCAAAAAATAAAAACCTAAAAAAAAGTATAAAAGTTGGTAAAAATTGTTTTTCAACGTAAATATCTTTTCAAAAATTTGAGGCATTGGCTTCAAACTAATATTGTTTTCAAAATTCAGTAAAATTTTGAAAAAAATCGCATTGACAGTTTTTTACAAAAAATTAAAAACTTAAAAACACAACAATACTAAAACTTGGGAAAAATTTACTTGCGACTCAAATAGCTTTTCAAAAATTAAAAATAGTGGCTTCAAACTTATTTTATTTCACAGAAAATATTGTTTTCGATATTCAATATTTTTTTTATAAAAATCCAACAGTCCGTTTTTTCAAAAAAAAATAAAATCTACCAAAAATAGTACGCAAATTTGGTAAAAATTGATACAATATAGACAAACTTTTAAGCAAGACAAATCGAACGACGGGATGGGAAGTTATCAGTGTGGGTCGCATCCCAGCCTCTTTTTAATTTTGTACATTGTTGAGATTTTGGGAGATGATGAAAAATTGAATGCACAAAAAAAATAAACTTTCTACTTTCTATTGATTTAAAACTATACATTTCACAAGAAATCTATTTATTTACCAGACAAAATTTATGTTTTAAGTTTGGTTGGTTAAAACATTGAAAATCGTAAAATTTTCGACTTTTTGGCTGAAAAACCTTGAATTACAAATACTCGACGTAAAAGGTGGTGGTGATATTCTGGTCAAATCTGCACGGGAAATACCTAACCCAAGCAACAATTTGTAACCTCAGTAGCAAAATTACCGCGGTTATTAATTTTACCTGGAATAACCTTGGTTTTAAAATGGTTTGAAATAGGTTATCTTTTAACTGAGGGAAATTTTCGGTAAAAACAAACCCTGAAATAAACCCAAAGTTAGTTTCAGGTAATTTTGCATCATTTTTTTTAGGTATTTTAATAACCCAGGTTTAAAATTGGCTTTAAGAAATCCTATTTGAAACCTGGGTCATAAATCAGGTTTATATTTACCAATTATTTACTTTTTTTCAATTTTCTGGTTAATTTATTACCAATTCTAGCTATCAAGTTCAAAACTAGCTTTAAAATAACTGATTTTTCAGGTTAAAAAAAAAACACTTTTGAATTTGATAATTATTTTATTGGCTATAATCTTACCAGTTTTACTAAAAATGTAAAACTGGTTATAAAAAAACTTATTTTATTGGTAGTTAAGTTAAATTGGTATTTAAATAATTTGTTTTATTGGTTCATATTTTATTAATTTTATTTTAATTGTAAATTTGGTTTTAAAAAACTTAATTTTGAGTTGAAATATAACCTTTTTTTAGTAAAAGTTGAAAAATTACTATTTTTACTCCATGTTATCTATATTTAGTCTAAATATTACCTATCTAGAACCTCAGTAATAGTCTAACTCATTTGTACTCTCTCCACAACCAAACTCACTCAATCACACAACTATTTTCCAATCCAATCAGTATCAGACTATGTTTTTGTCAGTTGGTTTTTGTTTTACGTGGCTTGAAGTCGTAAAGTTTGCTAAGTGCTAATAAGTGAGTTGTGAAAATTATAAAAAAGTAATTTATCGAAAACAAAAGGATTGTTTATCAAAGGAGTTGGAGTCAACAGGATTATTGTGTCCAAAAGGATATTTGGTAAGTCATTTTGGAATATATTAAATTTAATTATTTCTATTGGATGAAACGTTATTTTGGGTAATTTTTTTCCTATTTCACCTTTTCTTATAAAGAATAGGTAAACAAATCTCTTCTTTTTAACTCTCTAGTAAAAAATAAGTAAACAAATCACATCTTTTTTACTTCCTCATAAAACACAAGTACAAATATTACTAGCATTTTTCCTGGACGCAAACAATGACTCGAACTATCGGACGACTGGTAGAAAATAGCGCCCAAAATCATTTTTGATAATATCGGTAAGTACTTTCGATTTATTAATTTAATTTAAATTTTCTAAAACCTAAAAAGCTTAAATACTTGTCGTCTCAATTCGAAACTATGCAATTTCCAGAAGTACTTAGCAGCAGATGTCATGGCCCAAAAGTATATAACTCTTATCATTCCATACAAAATGTTATTCTTTTTGTTTAATGTTTCAATTTAAAAATAATTGCTGATCCAGTTTTTAAGCGAGCCTTGGTATGCGTAAATTCTTTTGTATTTTTACTAATGTATTTCTTATAATGTTTCTTACTAATGCATTTTTACTAATGTATTCTTACTAATGAATTTTTACTAATATTATTTTTCTCTATGTGTCAAATTATAACTAAAATTTTCGTTTCGTTCTGTTTTTCTTTTAAATAGATTCGGAAACTCAGCACATTTGGAGGAGTAAGCGCGAATAAAACTGTTCGCAAAATGTCCAGGTGCATGTTTGAAGACACTTTGCTCCTCGAATACTCGTGGTTCGGGACGGTCATCAAAAAACGGTTTCGATGTGTTTAAGCAAATTTTTAGAGTGATGGTGGAGGCGGTCAGGAAGAGGTTCCCTAACTTTACCGATGTGGACGGATCCGCATACATAAAAACGTATACTTGAAACGGGACCGTTTCAGGCTGGGAAAATGTAAGTTAATTTTACCTACATTCCTTTTTATATAATTTTTATATATTTATGTAGCTAAAATAAACTACAAAAAATGTATTTACAATATTGCTTTTATTTTTTGTTTTCTAATAAATTTGTGTACATATTTTCAGCGACGGGCAGCAACCGATTAAATTTTTTTGTATTAATCTTAAGTTATATAAATATATGTATACATATGTATATTTAAGTATGCATTAGGTTTAAGTTCCTAAAGTAGATAAATGTTTAGTTTAAACATGAATAAAAAATATGCAAAAAGTAATTTTTTTACCTCTTTTTATTTAAAAGGAATTTTATTTTCAGGAAAGTTATAAATAGTTATAAAATAACTGATTTCGGAATTATACTGGGTTTTGTGGTAACCTAATTCTAACCGACGAAAAATAATGGTTTTTAAGTAACCTAATTACAGCGTTGAAACCAGGTATTAAAAAAAAACGATTTGTGGGTTTCTTTACTACCTGTAATAACTGGTAAATAAAATACTTCATTATAACGCTTTAAAATAACGTTAACGGAACGTAAGATATTAACCGCTTCTTATCGGTTACATTTAATCTCCAATAAGCAGTTATTATTTTACCGTTTAAAGCTGGTTTTTTGTTACCACACAAAAACTCTTTAAAATCGGTTTTTTGTTACCAAGAAAAAACCCAAGTTCAAAAGTTACTGACCATTTCGGGTAATGGTAATGGTTCTGGAACGTTTCCCAGCCGTAATTTTTACCGATTTCATTACTTTTCGGTAAATAACCTCGGGTTATAAATCGGTTTGTAAGCCGATTTTTTACCAAAAATTGTTGCTTGGGAACACAAAAACAAAAAGAGCGACAATACTTTTGGAACTGGAATCATCCGATTCTGTTAAAAAAATTATTTCGGCGTCAAAACAACTTAAAGGTTCTGGGAAAAGTGTACACCGCGAACAATCACTGCTGTACCGAAAAAAAGGCAGACCTTGTTCGAAATAAGATCAAAACTTCTCGCACTAAATCCAGCAGCTAAAGTCTATGTAAGAGGTGATAAATTCCAAATCGACGACAAACTATTTGATAACAAATTTGCTCGTGCGTGGGTTGACTTTTAAAAAATCAAGTGAGATGAAGTTTATACAACAACAATTTGGAAACCAGGCACTTATTTATTTTGACTGCGGCGATCGATGGAGCAAATACTACTGACCCTTTACCATCATCAGCGCCTCCACCTGCAGTTCATATGAACCTGTCATAGGAAGCCATTGCCGTCTGCCATATATCAAGTAAATGTACTAATTCCACTAAAACTAAAAATTTTAAGTTATAATATAGCTGGCATTAAAAATAAACTATTATTAGTTGATTTTTTTAATCTAATCTAAAAATATGATATAATATAGTGGAGGTATTATATGTGGTATTAAAAAAAGTATAATCAATAATTTTGTTAATTTAAGGCAAATAAATAGTAAAGTAGTTATTCAAATAGATGGTAGTACTCGTAGTACCAGGAAAAGTCACTATATTGTGCCACTCTATTTAAACTGTAATAACTGGTTGAATGATTTTAACGAGCTGAACGATTTTTTAAATGTTTTTAACTCATCTAATGTAATGTTAATCGGTGATTTGAATTCGAGAATTGGACTTTTTCAAAATTCATACGTTGTACAACTGAATACTCAGTCGAATTTATTAACACGAAGAAATTCTAAAGATGATATTTTGAATAGGAATGGTAGGCTTTTAACTGATTTTTTTGAAAGTTTTGGTTATTGTGTATTGAATGGTTCGTTAAACTCAGACGTCAATGGTGAACTGACTTTTTTAAGTGGCCAAGCAAGTTCAGTTATTGACATTTGCATCTCTGGTGATTGGATTCAGGTAGTTGAAGATTTTGAAGTAGTGGAAGCAAATTTTTTGACCCATTTTCCAATCGTCGCTAGTGCAAGTTTTGTTTTAGAGACCACTATCCCGGGGACTAGTAATCTGAATAAACAGATTTAAGGCAGATTTATATCAGCTTCGGTTTAACAGAAATATAGGTTCACTTCTTTCGCCAGGTTCAGCTCCCCTTGAACTTGTTGTAGATAACTTTTTGAAGGATATTAAGTCTTCCACTTCTCAAAATCGCTGCAATAAGCAATTAGTTTCCCACTGCAAATTGTTTGTGGGTATATTCTTACCTTAACTTGTTTAGGAAATACTCAATGTTCCAAAACCGCTTATTTACAAGCTAATAAGACATATAAGCAAGTTTGTCAGAATAAGCAGTTAAACTATACGAGAAACCTAGCTAGAAACTTGGAAAAATGTAAAGACTCAAAAACCTTCTGGAGTAGCGTGAGAGAACTTCGTGGTAACAATCGTTTAACGAGTAGTGCAATACAAGCCGACTTTCTCGCCACTCACTTTCAATCCTTGTTGAAAGCTAGTTGCGAACGGCAATCGTTCCACTACGCCTTGCCCAACCCAATTGTCGAGGAGCTTGATTTGCCAATAGTTGTAGATGAATTAAATTTTGCTTTATCTTCAATGAAAAACAATAAGTCACCTGGTAACGATGGTATCCCTCTAGAGTTTTTTAAGTACTCAACTTTAGAATTTAAGCATCATCTACTATTGTTTTACAACCATTTGTTTCAAAATGCATGTGTTCCGCAAAGCTTTAATCGAGCTCTTATCATTTCAATTTTTAAAAAGGGGGATGTAAACTCCCCAGAAAACTATAGGGGTATTTCAATACTTAACTCCATTCGAAAAGTATTTGCTACGATTTTGTATAGGAGACTCTCTCTAACTGGATAGAATCAAACTAACGTTTAAGTATATTTCAAGCCGGTTTTCGCGCTGGATTCTCAACGTTTGACCACATCTTTACTTTGTCTAACATAGCTAATAAATTTACCCAAGGAAAAAAAAAGTTATATGCTTGCTTCGTTGACTTTAAAGCAGCCTTTGACACTGTCAATCGTCAAGCTCTCATCTACAAAATGGCTTCCGTTAGTATTTCTAAGAAATTTTTGACAATGTATGAATCTTTATTGATTGGAACTAGTGCGACAGTGTGGGATGGCTTTGAGACATCGAATTGGTTCGAAACTTCTGCTGGTGTTTCTTTCTTTACTCTTTTTATCGACGACATTAGTGAGTGCTTGCCTGGGGGAGTCAGCATTTCCAACACTCATATAAAAGTGCCTCTCTACGCAGATGATCTGGTTATGTTGGCTGATAACCCATCCTCTCTTCAACTCCAAATAAATAAGCTTCAGAGGTACTGCAATACCTTGGATTTAAAAATTAACGCTTTGAAAACAAAAATTATGGTGTTTGAAGCTCGGAAATGTAAGAGGTCAAGAGTTGAAAACTGGCTTTTGAATGGTGAGCGCATAGAGGTAGTACATGAATTCAAGTATTTGGGTGTGCTGATCTCTTCAAACATTAGCTTTGCAAAACATGTACAGGAAAAGTGTAAGGAAGCCACTTAGCGTGATGTGGCCAAACCTCTTTGCAAACCAAAATATAGACTTAGGGTCCAAATACCGTGTGTTCGAAGCTACTACCAATGCTTGTTTGTGTTATGGAGTCCAAGTTTTTTGGTTATAAGTATTTCGAGGATTTCGAATTGATTCAAAAGTTCTTCTTCAAACGTTTATTTCGTTTACCGAACTCCACCCCAACACATGCTATCCACGTCGAGTCAGGTATTACCCCAATTTACATTCGAAACCTCAAAGTAACCTCCGATTTCTTGATATAAAGACCATGTAAAAGCCTGGTTTAAGTCTTCACAAATCGATTATGGCTTACCTACTGCGTACAAATTCAACACCATTCAAAGAATGGAGTGATCTTGCAACCTCTCATGGCCTCGAGTTTGATCTTACTGAGTCCAATTTAGATAACTGGAGTGAGATATTTGCTAATGTAATAGCAAAGGTTGATGAACAAATATACGTTCAACATCTAAGTCGCGCGGCGGTTTCATTAACAAGGCTTATATACAATGAATTAAATCATCGACTTCGAGCTCACAATTATTTTAAAATGGAACAGGGAGTCATAAGCACCATTTTTCGAGCAAGAGTGGAAATTCTTAGCTTAAATTATGTCCCTCATCGTTCAGACTTACCAATCTTGTGTAATTTTTGTAATAGATTCGAGCGCGATGATGTTTTTCACTTCATAGCTGTGTGCCCAATTTTGCAGGAAATCAGAAGACTTTACTTTCATCAAAGCGTCCTCTCCAGAATACAATCGATAGGAATTTTGAACGGAGTGGCAGGGTGGACAAGCCTGTATGGGTTTTGTGAACAAGCTCTTAATTATCGAAACTGTTTCTTGTAACTTCTAATTATGTGAAGCTTTATTATTCAACCTTTTAACTATTCAAAAACTGTTTATTATTTTTGTGTTTCAAATTACTTTAAAATTGGAAAATGTTTATATGCATATCTAAATGGAATCTTTTTTTCTTTATTGATCTTTTTTTTTTTGTGTTTAAAAATCACTTTAAAATTGTTTAAAAAATGTTAACTTTCAAAAATTTGAAAAGTGTTTAAGATTTATTGTTTAAAATTGATATACATCTTATTATTTTAAATGTTATTTTGTACTAATTTTGTTATTATTTCATTAACTTATTTATTAATTTCTACATTGATCTTTTTATATATTTTTCTTTTCATTTTTAACTTCCCATAGGAAGTTATTGTAATGGGTCCGATTTGACAAATTGAAAATTTTGACATTTCTCGACGTTTCAAGGTCCCTAGAGTCGAAATAAAAGATTTTTAGAAAGATGTCTGTGCGTGCGTGTGTACGTACGTCCGTACGTCCGTACGTCCGTACGTTCGCGACGTTTTTTTCGTCGTCCATAGCTCAAGAACCAGAAGAGATATCGACTTCAAATAAATTTTGTTATACAGATAATAAGGCAGAAAGGGCTCTCAAGAAAATTGCGTGGGTGGTTTTTTTTACCATAGCAGTTTAAAAAAAAGGTGAAAATTTTGGTTAACCCTAAATATCTCATGAACCAATGACGCTAGAGACTTAAATTAAATGTTGTATTATATATTGTAACGTGATACAAAACAATTATATTTTTGGAAAAAAAAATCAATTAACGGTTTTTTTTATAAATCAAAAAAACTGAAAAAAAAAATTTGTCACTTCGAAAATTTTACGACTAAAATATGATTTCATCTCCAAAACAATTTTGTGCAACGAAGAATAATGTTTTTGACATCTGATTAAATTTTGAGAAAAATCGAATTGACAGTTTTTTTACAAAAAATAATAACCTAAAAAAAAATAAAAAAAAATTGGTAAATATCTTTTCAAAACTTTGAGATATTGGCTTTAAACTACTTTTATCTTTCAAAAAATATTGGTTTCAACATTCAGTAAAATTTTGAAAAAAATAGAATTGACAGTTTTTTTACAAAAAATTAAAAACCGAAAAAAAAATTTAACAAAAGTTGGCAAAAATTGATTTTCGACTTAATTATCTTTTAAAAAATTTGAGATTATGGCTTCCAACTAATTTTAACTTATAAGAAATATTGTTTTCAACAGTAGGAAAAATTTTGAGAAAAATCGAATTGACAGTTTTTTTTACAAAAAATAATAACCTAAAAAAAAATAAAAAAAAAAGTTGGTAAAAATTGAGTTTTGACTCAAATATCTTTTCAAGACTTTGAGATATTGGCTTTAAACTACTTTTATCTTTCAAACAATATTGTTTTCAACATTCAGTAATATTTTGAAAAAAAAAGAATTGACAGTTTTTTTACAAAAAATTAAAAACCGAAAAAAAAATTTAACAAAAGTTGGTAAAAAATGATTTTCGACTTAAATATCTTTTCAAAAATTTGAGATTATGGCTTCTAACTAATTTTAACTTATAAGAAATATTGTTTTCAACATTAGGACAAATTTTGAGAAAAATCGAATTGACAGTTTTTTTACAAAAAATAAAAACCTAAACAAAAAAATTAATAAAAGTTGGTAAAAATTGATTTTCGGCTTAAAAAGCTTTTCAAAAATTAAAAATATTGGCTTCAAACTTATTTTATTTCACAGAAAATATTGTTTTTTATATTCAATAATTTTTTTATAAAAATCCAACAGTCCGTTTTTTCATAAAAAAAAATAAAATTTACAAAAAATAGAACGCAAATTTGGTAAGAATTGATACATTTAGACAAACTTTTAAGCAAGACAAATCGATAGACGGGATGGGAAGTTATCAGTGTGGGTCGCATCCCAGCCTCTTTTTTATTATGATATGTACTCTCAGGCAGACGGCAGTATTGCCATGTCCTTATTCTTAAGTTATATTGTAAAACCCTAATATGAAATAAAGAATCTATCTATCTATCTATCTATCTACAAATACACTCAAATGGGACAAAAATATTTCCAAATAGCGTATAATTCTTTGATTAATCTGACCAAATAACACAGTAACCTTAAATTTCTAGATCTACTTAAAAAAGAAACATTTTATTAATACATGATGAAAAATATTGCTGCAAAATTGGCAATTTAAATACTTCTTCGTGATATTCCATCTGCTTTGAAATTTGAATGCTTTTAGATTTCAAGCCCTTTAAAATAACCAATTTATTCAAAAAGAATTTTTCTTGGTCACGTGCGTCGTTGTTCGTTCAACAGTTTTATTTTATTTTAAAAATTCACCATTTAAGTCTACCATATTTGTTTAAATATTATACTTAAAGGAATTAATTCAGATCTCATTTCATTTAACATTTCCTTCCAGTTTGCCTTTCTACTGATGTGGACGTTAAGAAAAACAAAACTTATGTCAGAACTGTGTAAAACATGACAAAAAGCATATCATTGATTAAAACTTCATTTTAATTTGCATGAAAATATAATATTTTACCTGAACTCAAACAAATATATACAAACATACATAAATATTTCATTCCACTGTCCAAGAAACTAAATAAATGTCAACATTCTTCTTTTTTGATATGTATCTATACTATATATTTCATCTGCGTGAATTTGATAAAAATCAGAGCAGAAAAAAAATAAATTCTTTTTTTTTTAACAATCTGACGAAAACAATTTCGCAAATAAAAGAAATATTAAATTTATATTCTATTTTTAAAATTCTATAAATCATTTTCGGGAAAAATATAAAAACTTTTGTTGGTCACTCTTGATCCAAAAGCATGATGAACATACAAAATTTGGAATTTTGAGAACAGACGAAAATATATACATATGTATGTACATATGTAGGTACTCTTCTACCTACATGTTGATATATTACACCTTATAACTTTCAGTGCATCCCTCACAAAAAATTAAAAAAACAACAAATTCAGGTTACAAATCGATTTTTCTTATACAAATAAAATTCTGGAAGGTATACATATGACTTCTTTCTTATTTATGTACACACTACATACTTTTTTAATATGTACCTACATATATGGAATGAAATATATATGTACGTATGTAGCTCACCTTTAATTTGAGAAGGAAACGGAAGCCTTCACATAAGTTAAGGCTATACAATTCAAGTTATACCATTATTTTGAAGGTGTAGCCTTGAATCGATCACACATACACGATACACACGTGTATCTAACACACATACACACTCAAAGTCAACAGTCAGGAAGTCAATCCAAAAACAAAATGTAATAAACTTTATATATAAAACAAAAATATGTACATAATGTCCAAGAACAAGAAGAAGAAGTAGAAACAACAAATAAAATAGTAAATGAATAGTGTTAATTAAATTACTCGTCTGTTATGTTCTCATCTTTAAAATGGAAGTCCCTATACTCGTATACATATGTATAATGTTACCAGGATATTGATATGGGGGTGTTATAAATTTTAACAATTTTCCATATCCATGAATTGTGACCCCATAACTCATATCCTTTGGCTCGTTGTCCTTCCTCGCAATCGGACAATGCGGATGTGGATTTTCTTCTTCACCAATGTTCTTCTTTTTATTACAAAACAAAATCCACTAACGACTGACCATAAACAACATGTCAGAATGTGGTAAACAGGAAACCTCATAAAATACAAAAGAACAACCCACAAAACACAATCTGCCTCAATTTTTAGACTCTCTGTATCCATACTCAGCGCGAGGAGTGTGCGAGTATCCCACATTTACGACAGGACGCGAGCTCTTCTAACTTTACGTCACGTTTTGACAATAAAAGGATTTCATTATGAACTGCATTTTGTATACTCGTACTTTTTGTGTTGTTTTTATTTTTCATTGCTCAAAAAAAGAGCGATGGAAGGATGAAAGCCTTGCTAATTGATTCTGAATGGCCGAGGATAACGAATACAGAAAGGAACTCGAAAACGAAAAAAAAGAAAAAGGATATTTAATGTAAAAACTGTTGTTTTTGGCACAGAAGCAGATACAGGAGGAGTAGGTTAGGTACATCCTCGAAAGGTACCTACAAATAAATATTCAAAATTGTTGTTGCCTCGACTTTTTTTCTATCTTATTTTCTCCGCGCGAGTACCTCGTTAGAAAATCCAGGGCCAAGTCTTGATATACCCACAGGAATCCACGGTAATTTTCAAAGGAATTCCGTCTCCCACAAGGAGTTTTCGTTTTTGGAAAGTATCCTAAGTATTTTGAAGGATTTTGTTTATTCCACAAAAATCATGGGCAGTTCCCAATTTTCGAAAAATAGTAAAATAAGGATAAAAAGGACACAAATTATAATTCTATTTTTCACGTCTACATACTTTTTTTGTTGTTTTTTTATTTGTTGGGTTCCTTAGGCTGATGGTTTCTTTTATTTTTTCCTTTGGGTTTATGTGTACCGAAGATGTGATGTTCAGGCGTTGAGGGGAGGATTTCTAACGAAAGGAGAATCTATAAGCACAGAGCGTTATATTGATAAACCAAAGATATACACACATAAAACAGGGACAAGATTTTCTTTTTTTCTTTTTTGCTTTTATTTTTCAAGGAGTTTTATTTCCTTTTATTTTTCTTCTTTCTCTTTTAATTGTTACACTTTTGCGTTTAAATTCTTACATTTTTGTTGTGTTATTTAATAAAATTTAATCAATTTATTCACTTTTCTTTAACATTCTGGTGGAAATGTCCTTGCTTTGAAATTGTGTATGAAAATAAGAAGAGAAAAATTTAATATTCTTTCTTTTTTATTGTGTGTTACAAATATCAACACATCCGTTTCGGGTATTTTCAAGTTTCTTTTGCAACAGATCCGTTATAACTCTCGACACAAACTGAGGCCTGAGAGATTTTCTTTTTGGTCGATGGGAATTTTCTTTAGGGTTTTCGTTTTCGTTTTCGTTTTGGTTTTTAATTTTCTTTTTGTTTGTACCTATGCAGAAAAATGTACATTGAAAATGTTGAAAGTTCTTCTTTTTTTTTTTGTTAAGCTTTTGCTCAATCTCTCCCAGATCATGGGAGGTGGCAGAGAAGAGAGAAAGTCAGAAATACGTTTCAAACTATAGAAACAGTGATAAATTTCTCTCACTCTCTCTCTCTCTGAAAGAAAATACGCATAATCCTAAATTTTCTTCAGATATTTTTGTTTGTGTAGGTATTTGTGGAAAATTGTTTGAATTTTCATGAAAACAAAATTATGTATGTTTGTATTTTTGGTGTGTATGTGTAAAATGACAACAAAATTTTAGTTTTGTGTGAGAACTTTCGCACATGGGAAATGTTGTCTTTATTTATCAATGAGTAGCATAAAACATTGATTTGACACTTTCGTTAAATTGAGTGTTTCTGTTTGTTCTTTTTGTTGTTGCTGTTGATTAGTGTTTTGGAATAAGGTATACATACATATGTATGAAGATTCGTTAAATATTTGTAAAAGCTCAGCAAAAATATTATTTTTTTATTTTAAATGACAAAAAGGGTTACCATTTGTCTGTGTACAAGAAAATAAAAAAAATATTACGTATACGCCATAGTGAACAAATTTTATTTCCTTATCAAATTTGTGACGAAATGTTTCTTTCCGTGTAGACGCTTTCTTTAAAAAAAAAATATCAAATACCTTTGTAGAACTCTATAAAGGGAGTTTTCTGAATTTTATGAACAAATATTGCCAAAATTTAGACTTTATTGTAAATATTGTGAAAATTAACAAAAGTAACCACCCGTTTCAGCCTATGTCCTATGTCGAAGAAGGCCCTGAAATTTTCTAAGTTTGGCTTGAATAATGTTTCAAACATAAATAGTTTGAGAAATTGATTTAAAATTTTGACCAGTCAAAACATTTAGGAAAATTCTTATCTTTAAAGGTTTTTCCTAGAGCTGTATATTTGTTTAAATGCTGTATGTGCAGATATATTGAAAGGCATTGCATTCCTTCGAGTTTCTTCTTTTTAAAGTTATCTTTACTGCACATAAATATGGAAAGTATGCATTTCAGAATGGTATTCTTTAAATATAATAGCAAAAACATTGTTCAAAATTACAAACAAAAATAAATCCAAAATATAAGTAATTTCAGGCAGGCTGAAAAGCATTGCGGATTCATTTATAAGAAGAAGGAAGAAGTTATACGCGTTTTTCGTGGATTTGAAGTCTGCATTTGACACGGTGAATAGGCAAGCTCTTTTCTATAAGATCTTTGGTATGGGAATGTCGTTAAAATTTGGAAGAGTCCTGCAAAGCCTGTATATGGATACTAATGCAGCAGTTTGGAATGGTACAGAAAGGTCGGATTGGTTCAGAACTGAATCAGGCGTTAGACAAGGTTGTACAATGAATCCAAGCCTATTCGCTCTATTTATCGAAGACTTAGTCGATGTTTTACCTGCTGGTATCGAACACGCAGGAGAATTAATTAAAGCGCTCTTGTTTGCGGATGATATTGTGGTTCTCGCATCACCTCCAGAATCACTACAGCTTATGATAAACCGAATTTTTGAGTACTGTAAAATATGGAAGCTAATAGTAAACATGGAAAAGTCCAAGATCATGATTTTCAAGAACGGAGGAGGTAGAAACTGCCTTAATGAAAAATGGAACTACAATGGTGAAAATATAGAGATTGTCAAAGAGTTCAAATACCTTGGAGTGATTTTGACAAAAAATTTAAATATGGAAACGTATCTCAGAGAAAAGCTTAAAAGTGCAAAAGCCGCCATCAGCGCATCTTGGAGTAGGTGTTTCTCAAACAAAAATATCGCACACAGCAGTAAGTACACTGTGACATGGACCTTAACATAGATAACTTTGATTTCAATCAATGGAAAGAATCACTGTACCACCTAATTGCAAAAGTGGATGATATGTTATGGGTAAAATGCCTTAATGAAGCAACTGGGTCTCTGCACAGAGCAATTTACAGTCAACTCAATCACAATTTGGAGGCGAAGAACTATTTCCGGGATAAATACAGCGTAGAGGAGATTTCGATGATGGTAAAGCTGCGTGGTGAAATCGTACCTCTTAACTTCATTCCACATAGGGAGGATTTACCAATATTGTGCTCCTTATGTAATCTACAAGTAAGAGAAGATGTATTTCACTTCATGGGTAAATGTCCAATTCTTAAAGACATCAGGAGAAATGTTCTTGGAACGGGGTTTCTGAATAAAAATCAAATTGTATCATTGTTGAACGAAGTCGACGTTAAAAAACTGTATTATATGTACTGCAAACTGGCTCTAAATTATAGGGGGAGAATTGTTAATGAGAGTTTCTGAAGATAATATTTAATAATAAATAATTAATAATAATAATAAATAATAGATAATAATAAATAATTTAATACAATAGTAAACTATTAAAAAAAAAAGGCTGAGATGCGACCCACACTGATAACTTCCCATCCCGTCTGTCGATTTGTCTTGCTTAAAAGTTTGTCTATATGTATCAATTTTCACCAAATTTGCGTACTATTTTTTGTAGATTTTATTTTTTTATGAAAAAACGGACTGCTGGATTTTTATATCGAATGATATATAGATATCGAAAACAATATTTTCTGTGAAATAAAATAAGTTTGAAGCCAATATTTGTAATTTTTGAAAAGCTATTTGAGTCGAAAGTAAATTTTTACCAAGTTTTAGTATTGTTTTTTTTTTAGGTTTTTATTTTTTGTTAAAAAAAAACTGTCAATTCGATTTTTCTCAAAATTTTATCGATTGTTAAAAACAATATATTTCTTATAAGTTAAAATTAGTTAGAAGACATTATCTCAAATTTTTGAAAAGATATTTGAGTCGAAAATCAATTTTTACCAACTTTCGTTAAATTTTTTTTAAGTTTTTAATTTTTGGTATACAATAGCCGTCAATTCGATTTTTTTCAAAATTTTACTGAATGTTGACAACAATATTTTTTGAAAGATTAAAGTGGTTTAAAGCCAATATCTCCAAGTTTTGAAAAGATATTTGAGTCGAAAATCAATTTTTACCACCTTTTATAAATTTTTGTTTAGGTTTTAATTTTTTGTAAAAAAAACTGTCAATTCGATTTTTCTCAAAATTTTTCCTAATGTTGAAAACAATATTTTTTATAAGTAAAAATTAGTTAGAAGCCATTATCTCAAATTTTTGAAAAGATATTTGAGTCAAAATTCAATTTTTAAAAATTTTTGTTAAATTCTTATTTCGGTTTTTAATTTTTTGTAAAAAAAACTATCAATTCGATTTTTTAAAAATTTAACTGAATGTTGACAACAATATTTTTTGAAAGATAAAAGTTGTTTAAAGCCAATATCTTAAAGTTTTGAAAAGATATTTGAGTCGAAAATCAATTTTTACCAACTTTTAAACATTTTTTTTTTGGGTTTTTATTTTTTGTAAAAAAAACTGTTAATTCGATTTTTCTCAACATTTTTTAGAATGTTGAAAACAATATTTCCTATGAGATAAATTAAGTTTGAAGCCGTAATCTCAAGTTTTTGAAAAGATATTTGAGTCGAAATTCAATTTTTACCAACTTTGAGTAATGTTTTTTTTAGGTTTTTATTTTTTTATAAAAAAAACTGTCAATAAGATTTTTCTAAAAATTTTATCAGATGTAAGAAACATTATTCTTCGTTGCACAAAATTGTTTTGGAGATGAAATCATGTTTTAGTCGTAAAATTTTCGAGGTGACAATTTTTTTTTCAGTTTTTTTGATTTATAAAAAAAACCGTTAATTGGATTTTTTCCAAAAATATAATTGTTTTTTATAACGTTACAATATATAATTTTATATAATATGCAATTTTCTTGAGAGCCCTTTCTGCATCTTTCTGCCTTATTATCTGTATAACAAAATTTATTTTAAGTCGATATCTCTTCTGGTTCTTGAGCTATGGAAGACGAAAAAACGTCGCGAACGTACAGACGTCCGGATGTACAATTTATGTTTTGTTAACTAGGCAGACGGCAGAATGCCATGCTTGATTTTTGTAAACAATGTAAATTATTTAAAATGAGCAATAAAAATCTATCTTATCTAATCTACATATAAGTTATTCAAATTTTCATGTTTTATATTTTATATTCCTTTTTAAGAACTTCCAAATCAAAGTAAAATTCTGTATTATTGAGAAACATTGTTTTATCAATATTTTTACTCAAAATATCCCAAAGTTTATTATATTATTAAATTTATTTTTGCTCATTTTGATTAAATCTTGTACATGATACAATTCCTTTAAACCCTTTTTTGTAAGCTTTAACTGATCAAAAATTAATTTAAATGTATTAATAAAATATTTTAATATTTTATTATTATTTTAATAATGATAGTCAATGGTACAAAATATCAAAAAACTGGATCAAAAACGTTAAAAACTAAAAAGCAACTTTAATGGCAAATAACTTTTAAGATTTTAAAAATTAAAATTAAAATGTTTGAAGCGTTTCCTGAACATTAATATTTCCTTTCAAAATCTGTATTGCTCGTTTTTGTGTTTGTATCGTTCATTATTTCCTTTGAGAAGTTAAATATGTACAAATAAATGTGTTTGTCTTAAATACTTGGAAGTTCTTTTGCAAAATATAAGACAAAAAGAACGTAAGACTGCGATGATAAAGATAACGTCAAAACAAAATTTAAGGGCTGAAATTTGTACTTAATTTTATTTTGTTTTGAATAATTTTGTTGTATTATATTAAAAAATTAAAATTCTTGCCTTTCTTGGCACAGTCGAATTTATATAGAAATAAAATGCTCGACAGGGTCTCACCAACTTACTAACGTACCCAAAGGGCTTTTTTCTTTTAAATATTTCCCTTATTTTGAAATTTAAAAATGTACCTGTAAAAAAAGGTTGGTTTTCAAAACTTTAAATGCCATTTGATTTCCCAACAAAAACTTAATTTTTCAAATATTTATTTGAAAATCGTTAGAGTGGTTATTTAGAGGTTATAAATATACGTTTAACATTTGATTTTCATAAACAAATGATGACCCGTTTTTGAGATATATCGAATTTCGCAAAAAATCTTAAAAAAAATATAAACAAAGACAATTTTGAACATCAAATATTGTTATAACAGTATAAGAGCATGCACAGAAAAAAAAATATTGATAGTTTATAAGTTCTTGAGAAATCTTGAAAACTAAATAATGGTTCAATGGGGGGTACCCTTCCGAAGCAATACAAAAATATGTTTTTATTATTAAAAGAAGCGAAGTTAAGAAAAAAAATACAGACAGTTTAGTAAAAATCTATCTGTTCGTTTTTGAGACAAGTCAAATTTTCGGCTAAATTTTACTATTATTTTTAGTCTTAAATAAAATGAGAAAAACGCTTAATTCGAATCGGCTTAAAATTGTAAATTCCAAGTACCTATACAATTTTTTTGTTTTTTTTTTTTTGTTATCGACAATGTTTCCAAAAAAAATATAAAATTCTCTAATAAAACTTTGTATGACTATTCTAATATTAATATTTAATATTTATTTATTTGGTCTATAAGTACATGCTACTTTCTTGACATAGCTAAAATTAAATTAAAAAAAAAAAAACATTGCGTGCTAATAATAAACAACAGAATTAGGTACATTAAGAATTAACATAATCAATTAAGTACATAAACAATGGTATTCATTATTCTTTTTTTGAACAATTCTCTAGAACAGTGAAGTTCAATTACATCAGCATATTTGTTAAAAAATTAGCACGCTTTAGTAACCGGTTCATTTAATCCGTAATTCGTCGAATGATGTGTGATGAAGAAAAATTGATTAGCCCTTGGCCTAAGATAACGCGTTGGTGTATGTTTCAACTAAAGGTGCCCTGTTATCACATCTCTAGCAAGTGCAATCAAGAAATAAATTCTCCTAGTTTCTAGATGTTTTATATCAATTAACGCGCACCGATCTTTATATGTTGGTAAGGGCAAAGTCCATTCAAGTTTACGAAGCGAATATTTTGTGAATCTTTTTTGAATTCTTTCAATTCTATTAGAAACATTTTTGTAGTAAGGAGACCAAACTACACAGCAGTATTCCAAAATTGGACGAACAAAGCTGACAAAAAGTGATTTAACAGTATAAGGACACTTAAAGTCACACAGGACACTTAGAATTTCTAAACAAAAATCAAAGCATAGAATTGCCTCTAGATACAATATAGTCAACATGAATTCTGAAATCAAGCCTGGAATCAAAAATAACTCCTAAATCCTTGTGATTGGAAACTCTTTGAAGTACATTCTCAGATATAGAGTAATTAAAGACTACCGGACTATAACATCTTGTAGATGTCATTATACAACATTTTTTGATATTTAAGTCAAGGTTATTAAACATACACCATTTTGATATACAAGTTAAGTCTTTTTGAAGTTGCATACAATCAGAGAGCGAATTAACTGATCGATATATCTTAAAATCATCAGCAAAAGACAGGCAACTTGATTCTAAAACAACATTAGGTAAATCGTTAACAAAAAGTAAAAACAATAGGGGACCCAGGTGACTACCTTGAGGTACTCCTGAATAATTAAAAATTAATTCGACCAACTCTAAATGATTGCACTCTGTTTTCTAGATAGCTTTTAATCCAATTTAACATCTGAGAGTGAAAACCCAAATATCTAAGCTTTAACAAAAGAATTTTATGGTTAACTCTATCGAATGCGTTGATACAATAGTTCGTAAATAAAATGTGAGATTTGTTGCTGTGGATTTTCCACTGACAAAACCATGTTGATAGGGAGAGATATGTGCTTTAACAGTGTCATACATTTTGGTTTTAACCAAGGATTCAAAAACTTTGGGAATCAGTTGGAGCTTTGCAATCGATCTATAGTTTTCGATTGATTGCTTAGAGCCAGATTTAAAGATTGGTGTGATGAAAGAAAGTTTCCAAGAATCGAGGATTCTACATACTTACAAAAAAATTTAAAAAACTTGTTTTGTGGTCGAAATGTACAAATATTTTATTACTTTTTTATTTAAATATTCCAAAAATAGGTACAAAGTTTGACATTAGGCAAATTTAAATTAAATTTTAAAATTTAAATAGCAAATATATTAATTTTATTTTCTAAAGGATTTTTTTTATATTGTGCGCGCACTAAAGGGGTTATGAATACCCTCATAATGATTAAACCCAATGCGAGCAATTAGGAAAGGAGAAACCGATGCACATTGGTTTTGAATATCTGCACATTGTAATGAGTGATAAACATTGAGCCTGGTAAAGCATTCCACATTCGTGTAGTGCGGCTAAAAAAAGAATCTCTGTACTTAACAGTACGTCCGAAATTGGGCTCAAGGGTATTACGGTTGAATTGTTTAAGGGGAGGAATGCAACTGGCTATTTCAATAGAGCTTTGTTTATAAAAATAACGATAAAACAATGGCAGGCATGAGACCTTGAGGTGGTGTTCAAGAGAAGCAAATGTCTCGGTAAGAGAACGATCTCCAATCATTTTAAGAGCCCTTTTTTCAATTCTATCCAGAAGACTCAATTACGTTATTGGAGCATCAGCCCAAATATGAGAGTTATTCTCAAGTTTTGGTCGATGCCCAAATATGAGAGTTATTCTCAAGTTTTGGTCGATGCCCAAATATGAGAGTTATTCTCAAGTTTTGGTCGATGCCCAAATATGAGAGTTATTCTCAAGTTTTGGTCGAATAAAAGCTTTGTAAATTAATAGCCAGATCAGAAGGGGTAAAAAAACTTCTTGCATCGTCGTAGAAAACAGCAGCATTTTTGGCGATGTCAAATATGTGAGCACTCCACAACAAGTGGTTTGTGATGCACATACCTAGAACTGATAGTTGTTCAGTCTCCTCGATGCAAGTACCACTCATGGAAAGTGGTATTGAGGGAGGTGTTACGCTTTTGCGACAGTAGACAGCATTGAGTTCTCGAAGAACTACATTCTACACGGCTTTGATTCCCCATTGAACAATGCTGACAAGATGAGAATTTAATGAGCTTATCATACGCTGCCGTTGGTAGTCCACATCCGAAGAACAAGGATGAGAACCTAAAAACGAATATAAAAATTTGAGGGTTCTGTCGTCAGCGAAACAATTTAGTGGGTTAGAAGTTTTACACAAAGGATCATTTACATTTATATAATCTTTTGTAAATATGTAATTAAATTAATCGTTCAAAAATATACTCTTAAAGTTTATACAGCCTATCAATAAGTTAAATTTGAATACAATATTATTTAAAAAATCTTAATTAATATCCACAATAAAAAAGAAATAAACTTAAATGCCTGATATGAAACCGGAAATATATTGATAAATAAATATTTCCAGAGAAAGAACTCGTTTTGTTTTGTTTTTAAATAAAATTTTATTATTTTTAAAACATCATTATATTCAATTTTATTAATATTTTTTTTTGAGTATATGTATGTATATCTTTTTGTTGTGTGGTAAATGCGAACATTTATTTTAATTATTAATTTTGTGAAAACATGTTTCAATTAATTTTTATTTCGTTAAAGAAAACAACTATTCTCCATCTTGAACAATATTAGTTAAAATTCAAGAAATGGCTCTTCCTTATTATTTCCTTATTAACTTCAAACTGGAAGTTATCTTAATCAGTATGATTTTTATTTTTGAAAATTCTGACATTTTTCAACGGTTCAAGGTCTATAAACTCTTAATCCATCGTTTGTACGTTCGGTGTACCTTTTTTCGACTTCCGAATGTTTTACGAGTACTATAGCACTTTAAAAAAAAAGGGAACATATTTTAATAGTCTTAAGTACCTAGTCAACAAATAAAGCTATCAACTTAAATTAAATGCGCTTTTTTACCCATTTGGAAGATCAAAGCGTGATGTCAGTGGAGTGTTTTTGAGTATTGCGACGGAAGCGGAGAAGATGGATCAAGTATATGCTGTCATCAAAAAAGTACATTGAACGACGACGTCTTGGACAAAACGTCACCATGGACAGCTATAACTTTGAGGTAGTTGAGGACTTTGTCTACCTAGGCACCGCTATAAACTCAGACAACGACACCAGCGCTGAAATCAAACGAAGAATAACTCTTTCAAATCGCTGCTTCTTTGGACTTAGAAGGCGAGGAGTAATAAAGTCATCTCTCGAGCATCTAAAATCACCATCTATAAGACACTCATCACCCCGGTTCTCATTTATGGCGCTGAGGCCTGGACCCTGTCAAAGAAAGATGAGAGCGTCTTTGGATGCTTCGAGAGAAAAATTCTTCGTGTGTTATTTGATCCCGTCTGCATAGATGGAGAGTGGATTAGAAGATACAAGGACGAACGCGGGCTGTACAGCGACACTGACCTGGTTAAAGGAATTAAAGTCCAACGATTTAGATGGCTGGGTCATGTAGAGCGAATAGACATCAACGCTCCAGCCCGGAAGGTCTTCAAATACAATCCCGAGGGACCGGACGGCGCAATAGAGTAAGACCGCGACTCAGGTGGCGCAGGCAGGTGGGTGAAGACCTTAACCAACTTGGCGTGCGAAACTGGAGACAGCGAGCTAGGGATCGAGCTGGCTGGAGACGCATGTTGGTTGAGGCCCAGGTCCCCCCCCCCGGACTTTAGTGCCACCTTAAGTAAGTAAGTAAGTAAAGGATTTGAAGTGAATTTAAAAAAAATCAACTTAAATTTTGTTGAAATAAAACAAATGACATTTTGTATTTAAATGTCATCTCAAATATTTCACGAAACAATTATATTACCTTTTGTAATCATTTTATGTTATTAAAAACGACGTCCTAGACATCTGGTTAAGTTTTTAAAGAATCCAAAAAGTAAACATAGAAACCTATATAAAAATAAAAGATGTTCCAATAAAAGGTTGCATTTTGAACGAAACTCTATTTGAACAGCTGTCACTTTAGAAGCTGTCATCTTTTGACATTTAACGTTAATGTTATATCTTTCTCTTTAAATAATGTAAACATTTTTATTGATTTTTTTTAAATACTCGTTTTTAATATCAATTTAAGACACAAACAGAAAATGTAAAAATCAAAACAGTTTTTATTTTTCCTCGAGTCAATTTGAGCAGTTATTTTGTGCCTTAGACCTACTTTTTTGACTGCACACTTTTTAAATCAGGTTTGTAAAAGAATGCAATCTTTTAAATTTTATTAAATTCAACTTAAAGATTGCATTAATTGAATTGACCCAAAGATTGGGACTTCAAATTTTACAATTAACAATTATTTGACCTTAGAAAGACTGTAATCGTTTTTCTCCAATCATTTGACTGCAATCAATTGATTACAATAATTCCTAAAGTGGCCCATACACCTGGCACACCAATTTTCGGTGTCAGACACCAAGAGATTTAAATCGAAATCAAAGGTGTGTAGTGAAATTGCATGCAAGAGAATGCAAAGACTTCAATTGAATACAAAGAATGCACGAAATCTCAAATGATTGCAGACAGTTTATTGCAGTCAAATGATTGGAGAAAAACTAATTACAGTTTTCCTAAGATCAAATGATTGGTGAATTCAAAATTTCACCAATCCTTTAATGAATGCATTCCCAAAAGATTGCATTCTTTTAAAATCCTGTTTCTTAAACTTAATTTTGACTTATTACAAAGAATATCATTTGCAATTTTCTTAGAGCTACAATGGGATGTTATCAGAGTGTGTCGCACCCCAACCTCTATTTTTATTAAACTTTTTGTATTTTTCAAAAAGAAATATTTCTATATAATTTTTCACCGAAAAGGCTACTAAAATACAATAAAAAAAGTGACATGTTCCAAGGATATGGAATGAATAAAACAAAATCAATAAGAACCGAAAAAGACTGAAAAAGACGATAAAGATTTCACTATATTAAAAGTATGTCTTTCCTTGTATAAGATTCATTTGGAAGTCTTCTTTCCGGAAGCCAACAAACTAAAACCAAATATTTTAATGAACTTCACCACAAAGTAAAATGTAAAACATAATTACTAAGTTTTAAGTAGGTAATTGAATACCTTCCATCATGTCCTTAAATCTACTATACAGAGTCCTAGACAGCAAAACATTAACATAGCACAAAGTCACGACATCATCATCATCATCATGAATATTCTCATCTAATGAATTACTTTTGAAGAATTAATTAAACTTTCAGTAGTTGTACATATTTAGCTTTTGTAAGGTACGCGTAGGTACGGAAAATTTCCTAAAAATGATGTAAGAAATCAGTTGACAGTATTATATACTGCATACATATGTATGTACATGTAAATTATATACTTTTGTAATGTAGTTGATATTTTCTTTCCTGTCGTCTTCTTCCGTTTTCCATATATTATACAAAAATACAATTTTCAAAGTAAAACTGCTTTGCGTGTCTATTTTTCATAAATGGCACCCTAACCTTAGTGTCTCCAAAAAGTATTTATAACCATCAATGGAATTAATTAACTAACATTGTACATTTTAACAACACCTCAAGCACACCACAACTACCAACCCCCCCCCCCCCCCCGCTCTAAAAACAAAGCACAATTATTTACGCGAGACTTCTTTTCCTTATTCAGTCAAGTTCAAGTTTACGATAAAATTAAGACTCATCTGACATTAGAACTCTCCAAAGATGGTCTTTATGGTGAGTGACATTACAATAAAAGTTTCTGAAGTCTAAACAAACAAAGCGTCTGCCGCATCAGGAAGTCTCATGAGATGCAATTGAAATAATTCTCCTAGGCGTGAAAAATTCTCTCGGCCCCAATAGAACTACAATTACAATGTCACGCGGGAGTTGCAGTCGACTATAAGATTGAATTTATGTGTCATGATTTATAGCCTCACTGTAAGCGTTAGCACATTCAACAGCAGCGCCATTATATCCCAATGGCCAGGTGTAGAACAGAGCAAAACGTCATTCAGTTCACAATTTGTGTGGCGCTTTGTATTATTGAGAAAATCATATGAGGATTTGAGGAATCTTTGTTAAACGTTTTTGCAAATCCAACCAGTCATAATACTCACGAGACAATTATAGCAATTTACTTAATTAATGGATATCAAAGATACAATGTTTTTGTTTCGCAAACAACAACCAAAACATTTTGATACAAACGCCACCTGTGGCATTGCCAGGCTGGCGGTCGGTGGAGGATGATTCATGAGATGGGTGTTAAAAAAGTTCGCCTGTTTCATCATCAGGGTCGGTCGTCACAAAACACAAAACAGACCAAAGCCTTTATGAAAGTTGGACTGATGTACATACGTAGAATGTGTACACTGTACAGGTACACACTTAGTAGGTATATCTACATACGATGAGGCAGACGTTCATCCGTGAACTTGCAATGTCCGGACTTCTTTTCAGTTAGAGATATTGAATCTAAATTTGCTATGATGGCCTTTTAAGAGGCCGAGATTGAATGGAAAAGGCGCGCACTTCGATGGAGGTCTGTCTGTCTGGACTAGTTGGATATAGCTGGTTGATTGGCTGGCTGACTTTAGCAAAGGTAACGTGTGTATCACATCCAAGAGTAAATTTTAATTGGACACAAACTGTAGTGTTATGGTTGTCAGCTAACCAGAAACGTTTAGTATTGCATTTTCATCATCGAACCGATTTTATGGAGGAAAGGGCTCACAGGCAGGTAAGCTTATGTATAGAAGAACGTTTCAAAAAGGAAATGCGATCAGCTGTGAAAATAGAAAATTACTTAAGGGTTTTACTTTATAAGTAATAAATAGATTGATAGTTAATAAATAAAGAGGATTGAAGATAAGCAAGGTTGAGTATATTTTTATCATGATATTTAAGGAAAGTAGGGCATAGTTAGTATAATTCAAAATAAGTAAGTAAGTCGGGGAAGTAGAAAATGAAATACAAATATGTTCTGTGTAAAAATGTGCTACAAATGAGAAAAATGTCTAGTCAAATATCTTTTATTTTGCTATTAGATGTCCTTCAATGATCTTATAGATTATTCGTTCTGTGCTAAGTTTATCAGATTAAGGCCGATATTGTTCAGTTAAAGTTGAACATAACTTGAGAATGTTTATTTTTAACACGTACATAATTTTACTTTATTCACTCAAAGTTGACATTGACATTACACATTGACACGTTTACTGCCATGTGACCCGCCGGCGGGCACACTTTTTACTCCTTGAGAGGCCATGTGTACCGCCGGCGGTCACAAGCAATACCTTTTTGTATGAATTTTTTCTGTGAAGCCTGTTGTGGAAATACTCATTTTTCTTCAGTGGCACCTAGATAAAAACATTATAGTGATAAAAAAACACACACAGATTTTTACCCATTTTCTTCCAAGTTATTTGGGATTGATTTTATTGAAAAAAAAAAAAAATAGAAAATAATATAAAAAAAATATTGGAACTTTGAATGCTAGAAATATGTATATTATATGACTTACATGTATCTAATAAATTTTTATTACATTTGATGCTTGCTAAAATATTCTAAATATAATGGAGGATTTCCTTCACAAGTTGCGCAAAATGTAGTCACCTTCTTCGCCTTCTTTACTGCAGCGATTCTGCCTTCATTTGCGGATATACTGGTATAGCAATCTGCACACCGTTTTCAAATTTTTCTGTTTCTAGAATCCTTGACATCGGTGTCTTTCAAAACATGCTTTGGTTTAGATGTCGATGCATTGATTTCGAAGGCAGGGTTACACAAAGCCTCGCAAATCGACTTTCTGAAGTCCAAAATCGAACAGCTTTTATTTTCTTTATAAAGTACTAACGCATTTACGACTGATGTTGAAAGAAGGAACTCAAAAGCTATTTTGTGATACCATCTTATGGTTTTTTGCAGGCGTAAAATAGCAAGCCATTTGATCGGATATCAGATATGTCAATACCTTGTTTGGCATGATTGTAATCAACGATCATTTTCAATTTTTTGGTTTCCTGACCATTTCTATCCCGTTTTCCAGTTGCAACTTCCTCCAATCCATGTTTTGTGCTCAGCATTAGGACATCGCGCTTATCCTTCCATTTAGCAACAACAATACCCGAATTTTCAAGCCCTTTTATTTCGTTTCTTCTTAGCTTGGCATTAGTAACATTTCTAGGATTCCCTTGTCTGTTACTGCGTAGAGTACCGATAATATAAGTCTGACGTCCAAAGAGTTCTTTGGCTAAGGAAACAGATGTGTAGAAATTATCCGTCGCAATCGTTCTACCACTGTCTAGATATTTTTCAGCCAAGTCCAAGACAATTTGGGTTGAATGTGTACTAGTTTGGGTAGGTTTTCCCCTTTAATTACCTGAGTCGTTTTTTCCTGCATATACGGAACTGGTGTAAGTGTACCCGACTGGATCACAAAGTTTATACACTTTTATACCATACTTATGTGATTTGCCTGGGTTATATTGCCGAAATTGCAGTCTACCACGCCAAGGGACCATCGATTCATCAACTGCCAAAACTTCGCTTAGATTTCTGGCGTTCATAAAGTTTGTTTCAAGCAGTTCCAAAAAGTACACTTACTTTTCCTGAGCGGTTACCACTTATAGAAGAGTTGTCCGCAAAGTGGATAAACTTCAATATCAATTGGAATCTATTTCGCGAGATCACTTGGGGTACGTATGAATTCTTGAAGAACCTGTCAGTACTCCAGTAGTGAGCAATGGATGGGTATTTCACTATTCCCATATATGTACATCACGACTCCAAGAAATTTTTTTATTTCCTGCACGTTGGTGTCTGTCCATAGCCTTGCGCGCGAAGTACGCGTTACAGAACTGCGTCCCAAAAATTGGTTTGCATTAGCATTTGTTTCGGTAACAATAAGTTCATAAACATCTTCCGTAACCATTAGGTGAAAAATATCTATAGGCTTTACTGATGCTTGTGGTTGTGGTTGAATATCAGCATTCGGTTGAAAAGTGAAACTTTTTAGGCTTTCCCCTGTAACTATTGCATCATCAATACACCTGCCATCACAACATGTTCCGGAAGTTCATTTTCTTCTTCAGAAGACGATTCTATGTTCTCCAGGGAATTAGAATCGCTTGAATTTCCCTCTGATGGAATGTATTCATCTGAATCCGAAGCCACAAAATCCAAATCATCATTATCGGAATCATCGTTTCGGTTGCGTTTTCCATAGAGCATGTTGGGATTCAATGCGAAATTGTAGTTTGTCGAACAATTATCTTATTTCAATCAATATCTGCGAATTATAAATAAAAACTTGTTGACAAGAAGCTTCACAGGGGAAAAATAAACACGAAAATAACTGTGACCGCCGCTCCGGCCGGCGGGTCACATGGCATCTCATGAATTTCATATTCATCAGGTGCCATGTGACCCCCCGGTAAAACACTCAAAAATTGACAAAACACAAAACAAAAAATACAGAACTATTTATAAACACTAAACAAACACTTTTATACAATAAAACACTATTGGCACCTGGGTGACCAACAAAATTTTGTATGGTGGCAGGCAGTATGTGTTAACAGGCGATTTTTAATTCTAGAGTTAATCAACTTCAAATTTTCATTACTCGCAAAAACGGTTATTAGGAAACTTGATTTCCGTTTGTTTGTTTTGATATAAACTAAAATTCGAATTTTGGTATTTTAATTGGTGTAAGTGCATTGTGGACAAAAAATCTACTGATAAATACTTATGAAAGTGACGGTTCCTAATTCATTTTTAGATCAGCTTTATATTTTAAACTTGAGAGTCAAGAAACAAATTAGTGAATAAAAAGAAATATAAATTTGAGTTTCAAATCTAGAGTTGTTACCAAATCTCTATTCCATCAAATTGAGAATTTACCTCAAGTTTAACAATAGTGAAAGAAATAGCCCTTAGTATATCATACATATTAAAGAATAAAGTGGTAAAAAAGTATTAGACGAAAAATTGTTCAGTACATTTAAACTTTTAAATCCCAAAAATCACCCTTTGATTGTGTTTTAGAATTTCGTCAGGTTAATGAGATGTCCAATATTTTGAGGTTTTCCAATTGTGAAAAAAAAAAAGAGACGGATGCGACCCACACTGATAATTTCCCATCCCGTCTGTCGATTTGTCTTGCTTAAAAGGTTTGTAGGTTTTCGTGTTTTGTTAAAAAAGTTGTCAGTTGAATTATTCTAAAAACAATTAAAATTACCAACAATATTTTGCATATGATGAAATAGTTTGATTTCAAAATCTATTTTTGTTAACGAGATTTTTAGCCGAAAACCAATTGTATTTTTTAAGCAAATACAAATTGGATAAATAAAACTAATTCGAAGTCAATATCTTCTATTGTTCACGAGATATCGAGAACCAAACATCAATTTTTAACTACTTTGCGTACTGTTTTTTGTAGATTTTAATTTTTTTCTGATAAAAAAAACGGACTGTTGGATTTTTATAAAAACTTTACTGAATGTCAAAAAACAATATTTTCTGTGAGATAAAACTAGTTTGAAGCCAATATTTTTAATTTTTGAAAAGATATTTGAGTCAAAAGTAAATTTTTACCAAGTTCGGTATTGTTTTTTTTAGGTTTTTATTTTTTTGTAAAAAAAAAAACTGTCAATTCGATTTTTCTCAAAATTTGACCGAATGTTAAAAACAGTATTTTTTATAAAACAAAATTAGTTTAAAGCCATAATATCAAATTTTTGAAAAGATATTTGAGTCAAAAATCAATATTAATCAACTTTATTAATTTTTTTTAGGTTTTTATTTTTTGTAAAAAAAATCATCAATTTGATTTTTCTGAAAATTTTTCCAAATGTTTAAAACAATATTTTTTATAAGATAAAATTAGTTGGAAGCCATAATCTTAAATATATTTGATATTTGAGTCGGAAATCAATTTTCACCAACTTTGAGTAATGTTTTTTTTTAGGTTTTTATAAAAAAAAACTGTCAGTTCGATTTTTCTCAAAATTTTACCAGATGTTAAAAACGTTATTCTTCGTCGCACAAAATTGTTTTGGAGATAAAATCATTTTTGGTTCGTACATTTTTCTAGGTGACAAATATTTTTTTTTTTTCAGTTTTTGATTTATAAAAAAAGCCGTAAATTGGATTTTTTTCCAAAAATAAATTTGTTTCGTATCACGTTACAATATCTATAATATAAAAATGAATCGCAAAATGTGTTGGTAAGCGCATAACTCAACAACGCCTGGACCAATTTGGCCAATTCTTTTTTTAAAATGTTCGTTGAAGTTCTAGGATGGTTTTTACGAGAAAAATTCAAATAATTGCTGGAAAAACCATAAAAACAGCCCTTTTCTTTTTCCCATACAAATGTTTTCTAACTAAAACGTAGTCAATTTGAGCTTTATTGCTATTGTATAAAGTTCATACAATGGCAAAGGTTTTGCAATAATGTAAATTGATTGTTTGGGATGAATGTATGATGGCACAGAACCTCAGCGCCGGCCCCAGCCAAACTTGCGCCCTGTGCAAGATTTATAGAAAGCGCCCCTTTTTTTTTATTTTTTTTTTTACACATAAACTGATACACAAGCATAAACCTTTCTTAGATTACCCAGGAGGTAGACTTTCAATGCGTTTTTTTTATTGAGGTATCCCCAGGAGGCCTAAACCATTAAACTAAAACGCAGCGAAGAAATGAGCAGAGGGGAAACTTTTAAACTTGGAAACTTACTTTTCTGGCCTTACATTTTGCAAATTCAGAAATGAAATCATCAAAGTCTAAAGAATTTAATAATTTCTTTTCAATGGACATTATAGATAAACCTACCAATCTCTCTTGAGTCATGGTTGTCCTAAGATAATTTTTAATAATTTTAAGTTTAGAAAAACTACGTTCTCCTGAAGCTACCGTGACTCGTGACCGGGATTGTATTAAGAATTTGGAGAGCAATTACTAAATTCGGGGCAAAATCTTCAAGGTTTGAATTAAAAATAAAATTTAACACATCTAAACTTGAGCTTTGTGGTGTAACAAGCTGGGATATTACGGTTAACTCTTGAAACAATTCTTCTCCATCTAAATCATTAAAATTACTTTATGTTAAAACATTCTGCAAATTAAGGCATGAAGCACGTAGGTACATTTTTATTTTTTAAACATTCGCTTATGTTACTAAAAAATGAAAAATTGATACTATACGTATCAAACCTTTCAAGTATTTAAAAAAAAATTCAACTTTAAATCTTTGTTTCGGGTCTAATATAGTTTCAGGACATTCATCAGTATAAAGTATTTTTCTCCGTTGAGATCGCAATGATGAAGCTACAGGAAAACATATTTGGTATTTCTAGGGAACTAGCAATACGCTCGGTTAATTGAAAATACCTACTCATTAAATTTTTCATCGGAACGCATGAAAATCAAACTGTTTTTTGTATTTTCTAAAACCGTTATGCCAGTTGACAGATTAACGGACGGACTTTGCAAATATTTACTAGTTTAATTTATATTTTCTAAAATATCAAACCAAATTAGCAGGCAGCAATGTAAATGTAAAATCAAAAGTTTTATTTCCTAACGATTCTGCAATGTTTTTTGCCTCTAGATTTCTTAATTCTAAAAGGGCTTCATATATTTCTTCTTAATTTGTTTTAAAAGGCCTCAATGCATCTAACCTGCTCTCTCATCTTGTCTCAGAAGGGGGTTTCAAAGTATGACTTGGAATTTTTTTCTTATAAATATCCCACCTCGTTGTGGAACTTTAAAAAAAGTTATACAAACATTGAATTGTATCGAAAAATTTAACTGCATAAAATAAGCACCGAGCAGCATCATTAACCACTAAATTTAAGGAATGCGGGCAACATGAAACTAAAAATGCTCTTTTCTTTCAATAGCTTGTTATTAATTTGCCGACTTAGAATTGGTCAGGCTACACAGTTTTTATTTTATATTAATTTAGTTTATTTTTGTAAAGCACATTAGTTGTTTCTTAGACACAGTCTCTTAGTTAATTACGTCCACTCAACAAGACGAAGCCTATTCGAACCATTATCATAACTTTGGCTTTGACAGTTAGATACTTATTAAAATTTCATGTAATTCAAGCTTGTCTAAAATCAACTGAGTCAGTCACATTACGGTCTTGTCACAAAATACGTCACTTCTATTAAAAACTGATAGCTATGTATTTAATATTAATTAACAACAAAGCGAAAAAACAATTGCAACAATCTGCATTCTGCACCAGACTAGATATACATTAAAAGTAGCCGTTACAACAGTCATTATCTTTCACAAAAAAAAAAACAAACTGCCTGCGCAAGAACAATTCGACTCCACATAGAATCATCCCTCTTTAATTTTTAAGCTCTATGCTCCTTTTCCATTCTATTAAACATTTCATCTGTAATCAGGCACTTAACTCTTACACAGTGTGCAATAAGAAAACCTGCACGCTCTGACCCATATGATTCCGTATAAATAAGTTTTTTTTTTAAATATCTCCCATGTTAGTTTCGATAATCAGTGTGCAAAAAAGAAAACTTGCACATCAATTGACCATTTGTAGCAAAGACACCTACCTACCTCATTTCCAAATATTTCACCCTGTTCGTACAAGAGAAAAAAGAAAAAATCTCAACACAAAAAAGTTTCATGCAAGAGAAAAAAAGAAAAAATCTCAATACAAAAAAGTTCCATGCCATCTCATATGTGCAAGATATATTTTATGCACACCGAGTCCCAAAATTAACATAGAGAGTATGACAAAGCAAAATACTTATTCATATTGAATTGTATGGGCTAGTACGTGCAGGTTTTGTATCACGCACGTTCCTGAATGTGAGTTCTCATCTACAAAGAAAACAACAAAAAAATGTCTCCGAAAGAAGAGAGCAGGTAGGTTGCTGTGCTACTTTCTACTACAAATACTAATCAAAGACACTCCATATATTTTGTTGTTGTTTTTTTTTGTAGATGAGAAGGAGAACTCACATTCAGGTACGTGCGTGATACAAAACCTGCACGTACTAGCCCATACGATTCAATATGAATAAGTATTTTGCTTTGTCATACTCTCTATGTTAATTTTGGGACTCGGTGTGCATGAAATGAATCTTGCACATATGAGGTGGCATGAAAATTTTTTGTGTTGAGATTTTTCCTTTTTTTCTCTTGCATGGAACTTTTTTGTGTTGAGATTTTTTCTTTTTTTCTCTTGTACGAACAGGGTGAAATATTTGGAAGTGAGGTAGGTAGGATTTTTAGTTCTGCGGTATTTTGAGTTAAATTTTCATTGAATGCAACAATGAAAGTGATGTTAGTTAGTGCGCAAGAGATAACTTAGGACAGTTGTGATGGATGTTTTTTTGAGATTATTTTAAGAATGTTTGTGGTTAAAGAATGGCAAATAGTAGTACATATTTGTTTGCAAGATCAGATTACATTTTCTTGCTCCTGGTTATGCGCCCCCAGAATTCTGCGCCCTGTGCATTTGCACATCTTGCACATATGCTTTGTCCGGCCCTGCAGAACCTTAAAAGATCTACGAAGCAATAACAACAGATTTGGTGGTGCAATGATTTTATTAGCAGGAGATTTTCGTTAAACATTGCCAGCGATTCCACGATCAACAGCAGCTGATGAAATCAATGCATGTCTAAGGTCCTCCAATTTGTGGAAACACGTCAAAGTACTTCATTTAAGCAAGAATATGCGTGTCGAGTTGCAAAATGACCAACCTAGAAACATATTCTCTAAACAACTCATTTAAAAATAATTGATAATGGCAAATTTCCTATAGACACGTTTCCTCAAAGTTTTTATCAGTTAAGGCAATCAAAAGATGAACTTATTCAGAAGGTGTTTCCAGATGTTTCTCAAAATTACAGAAACCATGATTTGTTGAGCGAACGAGCTATATTGGCTCCAATCTCCAAAAAACATAGATGTAAATGAATTAAATTTCAAAATTCAAGAACAAATTACAGGCGAATCGAGGATATATAAATCAGTTGATTCGGCTACTAACCAAGATTATGTAGTCAACTATCCACCGGAGTTTTTAAACTAGCTGGATTGGCCAGGATTGACCAGGATTGCCACCTCACAATCTTCAATTAAAGGTTGAATCAATAGTTATAATGTTGCGAAATATCAACCAACCGCGTCTTTGCAACAGTACACAGTTAGCGATAAGAAATTACTAGAAAACGTAATAGAAGCAACTTTACTCATAGGAAAGTATAAAGGAGAAGATGTTCTCATACCGCGCATCCCAATGATTCCAACTGATGTGCCATTTGAGTTTAAACGACTACAGTTTCCAGTGCGGCTTGCTTTTGCTATGACCATAAACAAGTCCCAGGTGTTATAAGGTGGTATTAATCTAGTAAACCCATGTTTCTCACATGGCCAATTGTATGTTGCGCTGTTCCCGTGTTGGAAAACCATCAGATTTGTTTGTCTATGCGTCAAGTAATCAAACAAAAAACATCGAATATCACAAAGCACTACTATGAAAATAAAACTGATTTCTGTTAATAATTATGATTCACATGATTAACAATAAAGCGATTACTTACTTTTAAATCCTTATATATGTTTCATTTAATTATTTTTTATCCACAACGCCTTATCACCAGTGCGACGGTTCTGTTCAAGAGAATTTTCAGCCACGACTATAAAATACGTAGGAACAAGAAACTGCCACATTACAAATTTTTATGACAGGACGAAGTCTGTCGGGTCCGCTAGTATAATATAAAATTTAATTCAAGTCTCTAGCGTTATTGGTTCGTGAGATATTTAGGGTTTTGTATTTGTATTTGTATTTGTATTTGTTTTTTATTTGTTAACCAAAATTTTTCCTGCATCTTTCTGCATTATTATCTGTATAACAAAATTTATTTGAAGTCAAGATCTCTACTGGTTCTTGAGCTATGGACGACGAAAAACGTCGAGGACGTACGGACGTACGAACGTACGAACGTACGAACGTACGAACGTACGAACGTACGAACGTACGAACGTACGAACGTACGAACGTACGAACGTACGTACACACGCACGCACAGACATCTCTACAATCACTTTATATGGGAAGTTAAAAATTTGTTTTTTACAACATACAGAGCTTCAATCAATTTTTTTAGATGCGTTATGGTGTTTTCAAATTTACGTCAATCTAGAAATATCGCAGGTTTTTGGAATAGGGACTGGATAAATTAATATTGAGTTTCAACTATAAAGCACAAATAAAGCAAATAAAATAATTTTATTAGTTTTAAAAAGTCTCAAAAATATTAAGGTTTTCCACTTCATTTTCAAGATCAAATCGGATTTTTACTTGTATCATAAGAAATTATATCGACCTTGAGACATTTATCAAGACTGTAATGACAGTTATGATAGAGTTGTGGAACAAGCTTTTTCCGGCTATTCCGTCCGTCTGTCTGTAATCGCCCCAACAGACTAGACACCATTTCGTCACTTACGTGTAAGATTTCTTTGACACTTGATTTTACTAACTTGCAATTTAAAAAAGAGAATAGAAAACTTATCGCGAAATAAAATTCCAACAACTTCGTGCTTTGACTTACTTTATTAGAATGCTCTCAACAAATTTTAACATAAGAAATTAAGCAAAGTATAACTGAACTCTTAAATATATAAGTACTGTTTTAAATCATTCGATCTTTCTTTTTAAACTAGAAAATCATTTATTTATATATACATATACATATATATATTATTTAGAGAACATAATATCGTAATCGCGTTGCCATTTATAATGAAAAGTATTATTTTAAAAATGTAAGAGAAACCTCTTACAGCTCGGCCATCCTGACCTTAAATCGTCCTCGATTTACGATATCATGTTTTACATGCATAATATAAATTTAAGAAAAATCTCATCATAATATTTCTTTTGCCAATCTTATTTTAATATTTTCATATTAATCATTATTTTTATTAAGAACATGATTTGTAACGATATTACAAATTCGATATTTAAATACATTTTATACATCATATAAAATCATTATTAAAACGTTATGAATTTAAAACGTAAATTATTTAAAATTTGATTGATTTTTGAAACATAAAATGGAAAGATAATACAAAAATAAAGATAATATTCGATTTTATCTTGAGAATGCGGAAAGTTAAACGTTAATATTTGTGATGCGGTTCTACGAGTTAACATAAGGTTTCATGTTGTCTGGCGAAGCAACACCCTCGTATGGAACACGGGAAAGCTGTAAATTTTCGATATTTCTAATTAAATACCTATTATTTGGAAGGGTTTTAACAATTTTAAAAGGGCCTTTATATTTTGGCAACAACTTTTTGTTGATACCTGGCGTATTGACAATGTTTTTAAGCATAACATAATCCCCGGCTTTATATTCGTGGGGTTTCTTATGTCGTTTATCGAAATAATGTTTGTTTGCCTCCTGGTTTCGAAGATTGTTTTCACTTGCTTTTTGTCTCACATGTTCTAAGTCTCTTTGCTCTTCACTAAAAATGTGTTGCTCTAGATGTTGTCGAATGTTATCATTAATTTCACCCTTTTGTGGAACTCCAAAGAGTAACACACTTGGGCTAAAACCTGTGCTCTTGCTCTCAGTGTTATTTAGAGCGAATTCAATTTTGTTGAGATGTTTGGACCAGTCTCCGGGTTCCATCTCACACTCTTTAGAAAGCATAGGAGTGATACTTCTATTAATACGCTCTACTTGCCCATTGGATTGGGGCGAATTAGTGGCAACTTTGATATGCTGTATGTTTTGCTCGGAACAAAATTTTTTGAAGTCCTCCGAAGTAAAACAGGTACCTCTGTCGGATATAATTCGCGTAGGCTTACTATAGACTGCAAAGTAATGTTCCAAGCATTTAATCACCTCGTTTGTGCCCGTGCTCTTAACCGCATAGAGTTTAGAATACTTAGTAAAGCCATCAACAACTAAAAAAATATGCTTTTTACTGTTTCGTACACCGGAAGGTAGTGGACCATAATGGTCAATGTGAAGGGTCTCAAAGGGTTTGTTTCCCTTGGGTATGTTGTTCAAAATTCCTTCGGCTTTTCCAGTTGAGGGGGAGAAGTAAATGCATTTTAAGCAGTTTTTTATATAGTTTTTTATTTTTAGTTTCATGCTGGGAAACCAGTAAGTTTTTTTCAAAAAATTGTAGCATTTCTCCACGCCAACATGGCATAATGCCCGATGATGAGTTTGGATGACTTCCGTCTCCATTTGTGATGGTACATAAAAAAGAACATCTTTCCCAATCTTCCGATACACTAATCCATTAATCAATTCGTAAGATGAGCTATCTCTCTTTTCCAACATATCCACTAATTGCCTAATAGTTGGGTCCCTTTGCTGAGAAGCAGCAAGGGCATGTTCAAATGAGTCAGACTCAACAATAAGTATGTTATGAGAACGACTGAGAGCATCAACATGCTTCATTCTGTCCCCATCCCTATGCTCTATTGCATAGTCATAATCTTGGAGCTCTAGAGCCCAACGAGAGATTCTGGGGTTAATTATTTTTTTGTTTAGTGTAAGCGTTAATGATCTGCAGTCGGTTACAATTTTGAATTTTATACCAGTTAAATATATTTTAAATCGCCTTAATGCATATATAATAGCGAGTGTTTCCAACTCATATGAATGATATTTGGTTTCTGGTGGTGTTGCTCGCTTAGAAAAGAAGAAAATTGGGTGAAACAGTTTATCGTTTTGGCGCTGAAGCAAAACAGCACCGAAACCCATGCTGCTTGCATCACAATGCAACTCGGTTTCGGCTTGAGGATTATAGATGGCTAGTATAGGGGAATTGAGAAGTTTTTGCTTTAAATTTTGAAATACTAATAATTCTTTTTCACCAAAAACAAACGGAACATTACGTCTCAGTAGATCGTATAATGGTTTCGAAAAAGTTGAAAAATGTCTTATGAACTTCCGAAAATAAGAGCATAAGCCTAAGAATGAATGTAGGTTTTTAACATTGGTGGGTATTGGAAAATCTGCAACCGCTTTTAACCCCTCAGAATTTGGCCCTATACCGTTTGCCGATACTTCGTAACCCAAATATTTTATCTTTTCGTGAGCAAACAAACACTTGTCGAATCGTAATTGTAAGTTGTTTTTAAGTACTATATCTAAAACCTCTTTCAATATTAAAAAATGTTCTTCTTTAGTTTCCGTTGCAATAAGAAGATCGTCAATATAAACTAATAACTTTCCGGAATCAATAAGGTTTTTAAAAATTGAGTTGACATATCTTTGAAAAACCGCAGGGGCGTTTTTGAGTCCAAAAGGCATCCGTAGGTACTCAAACTGACCTAGTGGAGTAATAAACGAGGTATATTTTACCGAATCCTCTGACATTTTCACGTGATGAAAAGCACTTTTCAAATCTAGAAGTGAGAAGTACCTTTTCCCACGGAGTCTGTCTAAATGGTCTTCAATTAATGGAATCGGAAAATTATCCTTTACTGTTATTTTATTTAGTTGACGAAAGTCGACGCACAATCTGAATTCGCCGGTTTTCTTTTTTGCAAGGACAATTGGAGAAGCGAATGGCGAATCGCTCTCACGAATGACGCGGTTTTTAAGTAAATCGTCCAAAATCTTTTTAAGCTCTAATTTATGACTGTACGGTAAACGCCGCGGCACACAATTGAAAACATTGCTCGAACCAGTGAGGTTAATTTTCATTTCAAAATTCGAATGATTTTTCAAAGTGTTATTGTGGTCTTTGTCAATACACCCATCAACTAAATTTGATATTGTAATTTTTTCTTTATTGTTCAAATTTTGGTTAATATTTAAGAACACCTTTTCATCGCGATCATCACAAATATTAATATTTAAGATTTCAGATTCTTCATTGTTTAAAATACAACTTTTTGAACAAATTTTCTTCGAAACATCGTTTTTGTCTTCAAATTTAAGTTTTATATTGTTTTGTTTTAAAAATTCTCTTCCTAAAATAATAATATTTTTCATGCTTTCATTTTTGACTACATGCAAACAAATATTGACATAATCACTACTTAATCTAATCTTACAATACACCTTACCAAGAACACAAAGTTCACTATTATTAATGCCAACGAACTTCTTAGTTGGGTCCTCGACTGCAGACATCAAAAATGGCGGGATGAATTGCTGTTGTACAAAATTTATTGGACTCCCCGTATCAATTAAAGTTAAAGCGCTCATCTTGAAGTTTACATCTTCGTGTTCGTCCTTCGGAAAATCATATTCGAATATTTGATGGAAATTGTTCAAAAACGATGTTGATTCACATTCGGTATCCGATTTGAGGCTCTGCAATGCATTGATCGAGTTGTTTTTAGGACAATTCTTTACGACGTGATCCTTTTGTCCACAGGTGAAGCATGAACCACGATCACGCTTTGGTTTAGAACAATTTGTAGACACATGTCCTTTTTCGTTACAATTGTAACACTTAACAGGAAGGCGAGGTTGATTGACTGTTGGTTTAGACTGTGACACGTGTTTTGAAAAGCTTGACGACGGCGGCTGGAACTCGGCTTTGATTTTTTCGTACCTTCTTAACATGCATTTCAATTCGGCTATATTATTAGCGGTAAATAAAATTTGTTTGTTCGCCATAGCGTCAGGAATACCTTTAATTATATAGTGAATCAAATCCAATTCGTCGATTTCTGAAGCCGAGGCAATCTCCTGCATGTTTAACACATACTGTTGGAAGTTTTCTTCTTTTCCTTTTTTTCCGATTTCGTAAAGCGTTATGAACATCTGTTGCTGTTGTGCGCTGGTTGAATTCAATAAGAAGTGCTGCCTTCAGCTCGATCCATGAGCGACAAGTTGTGGATCTAAGAAACAACTTAGCTGTTCCCTTTAGCAACCGCTTGGAAAATATAAATGCCTCAGATTCGCTCAGATTAAAAAGTAGTCTGGAGTCGTCAAAGCTTTGGATCCAACGCGTAACGGGATAATTGTCATCCCCGGAAAACGTCTGCATGGATTCCTCAATATCTCTATAAGACGTTCGCGGTTCGCTTGGTTTGCTTAATTCAGCCAATTTTTTTTGCAAAGAAAGTATTTCTTCTCTTCTTCTTACCGCAGCACGCAACCGTTGAAGCTCACCTTGATCCGCAGCATCATCATCCTCTTCGTTAACGGCATCCCCGTTGTCGACGTCACGATCACCACCATTTTGGACACAAGGAAACAATTCCTCCATCAAATCTTGGTCCAATTCACCTAAGGCTTCACGCAACCGAATTAATAAGGCTGGTTTTAATCCAGTCGTGCACAAATTCAAGTGGTTCAATTTTTCCTTAATGCTTTGAACCGTAGCTGTGCGCATAAATTCCTCAGCCCGTAAAGCTGCCATTTTTTATCGAAAAATCTCGAAAATTGCAAAAAAAACTTGGCGTGGAAAATCCCACTTCTGATTAGTTGTAAGATTTCTTTGACACTTGATTTTACTAACTTGCAATTTAAAAAAGAGAATAGAAAACTTATCGCGAAATAAAATTCCAACAACTTCGTGCTTTGACTTACTTTATTAGAATGCTCTCAACAAATTTTAACATAAGAAATTAAGCAAAGTATAACTGAACTCTTAAATATATAAGTACTGTTTTAAATCATTCGATCTTTCTTTTTAAACTAGAAAATCATTTATTTATATATACATATACATATATATATTATTTAGAGAACATAATATCGTAATCGCGTTGCCATTTATAATGAAAAGTATTATTTTAAAAATGTAAGTGAAACCTCTTACATACGTATGTTCAAACGTTTTCAATAAGAGTTTTTATTATCGCGTTAAGCGTGTTTTAATTTTGTTTAACACCAAAAATAACACTAATCACAATACAAATTTCTTGTTCAAAAACCAAATATTCAAATTTACTCAAAAACGGTCCTAAGGCTTGTTTTCTTAAGTTAGCTCCTTTTAATATAAAAACAAAGAATTTTTATTGATCCAGAAGTTTAAAACCCCTGTAACCCATATTTTGTTTAAAAATGATCTTAATACTATGATCAAAAGGTAAAGGCTCTCAAGTCGACTTAAGTCGTTTTAGCTATTTATCCTTTTTTATATATTCTGTCCACAAACTATTTTTCTTACTTAACCTCGTTGATGAATCTTTAAAAACAAGAAAGCTATGACCTTTTGTAAATTAGCGTAAGTTTAATTCGTAGGGTTTTGCAAAAACAACTTAAGTAGAGAATGGTTCGTCTTATGTATTAATTTATTTTATGTATCAGGTTATAGACATAAATGATAACTTGTTAAAATATCTTAAGTTGTTTTTATGTTCGATATTAATCAAAAAAGTAAAATCGCTTATGTCAACTTAAGATATTTTACCACAAAACTTTTATTTCATTTACTTTTCTTATATTATGTTCAAGATATTTGGTAATCAAAAAAAAAAAAAAAAGAATAAAAATACAAACACAATAACGGTTAAACCGGTCTAGTTGTTTTATCACCTAAGTCAAAAAATATTAATAAATGTTCTAAATACTCCACTAACCAACATTTAATTTTAATGTTTAATTAATTCTATGTTTGATGGCAAAATTACTTATTACTTAAAAAATTACAGTATCTTCATATCCTTCTTAATTTTTTTTTTGAAATAAAGATTGCAAGTTAAAAATCCACTTTCTGAAAAATTATAAAAATCGACTTAAGAGATTTTACCTTTTAAACACAGACTAATGAACCGATTTAAATACTGTTTTTTTTTAAGAAGCTTTTATATTGTGTTAAGCGGCATATATGTACATTGTTCAAATGCTTGTCAAGCATGTGAGAGTTAATAGTAAATTTTGTTTGACGTGTCATATACACACATCATGCATAAGCTTTCAATCATTTATATTTATTTTAATTTTGAGGTGAATAGACGTGCGGTTGTTTTATTGGAATAACATTTTTTGCGAATTTGATCATTTCATTTCATTTAAAAAATATAAAAGATTGATCAAGCAATCAATTTCGAATATACATTATATCAATGCTGTCTATCTGATTGAAGAAAAATCAAAACATTTTGATTTTGCTTCAAGCATACACACATTGTATACGTGTTTCATTTTAACTAATACTCTCTCACATGCTTGACAAGCATTTGAACAATGTATATGCCGCATTAAAAATATTGTATGATCAAAAATGTCTAATTTTTTATTTTGATTTTGAAAAAATATAGTTGCTTTCAAAACCCTATGTCTCAAAAACTGAGGGCCGATTCCAGAAAGCGCGGCGGATCGCATTGAAAGCGAAAATTCAATTTCGACCATCTTCACTTTGAGTTAATTTCAAAAGCGAACAGGGAAGAAAGCGATCCTTCCATTTTTCCAGCTTAAATGTCAAATATTTCCAATCCATTTCCATGATATTTTCCAATTTTCCATTTAGTTGTCAGCTGTTTCCAAAAATATGACATTTCCTTCCACTAAAACTAATTGTTTTTCTCTGAAAAAAGTATCTTAATGTTTGTAGTTATATTTTAATATTATTGTTGGTTTCAAGTAATCAAAACTAGTTTTCAATGGACTCCATAAGTGTTTTTTTTAAATGCAGAAAGAGAAGAAGCAAGAAAAGAAGCTAATTATTTAAATATTCAAAGAAAACTATTTAGAAGTGGGTCTTCGCCTCTTGATGTTCCCCCCAAGAGTGTGTATTTAATTTATCTTTTTCCAAATTGAATTTTTTTTAATGATTTTTGTTCAATAAGGTTTATAAAATTGTTTCGACTATCGCGAGAAGCATTTGTGTACGTTTTTGAAGAAATCAAAGATGATTTCAAACGAGAAAACACTACCTCTTTGCCTTCAATACTCAAGCTTGCCGCTATATTGTGATTTTTAGCGGAAGGATCGTACAAGTACCTACCCCAACACTTAAACTGGATGCAACATTGAATTAAAGGTGATGCCGGTTATATCCTTGAACCATGGTTGATGATTCCCTACAAATCACCTCTACCCAACAGTCATGAAACTAAATTCAACACGGTTCTTTCAAAATGTAGAGGCGTAATAGAAAGATGTTTTGGAGTTCTGAAAGGAATGTTTAGATGCCTGCTGCATTCTAGAAATGCCGGAAAAGGCAGCATTAATTACAAATGTGTGTGCAATGTTACACAATGTATGTATTAAGTGCAAAGTAGATTTTGACCATCAGCTTTTAGCTCCTGAAGATAGTGATGATGATGTCGCAATTGTAGCTCCTCAAAATGCTGGCAACTTCAAAAACATTGCAAAGCAAATACGAGATAGTATACAAGATTCTTTTTAAATAGTATTAAATGTTTTGTTTTTATTATTATTTTATAAATAAATAAATACTTATATTGATATCTTTAATTTAATATATTTAAAAAAAAACACAAATAAAACTTATTTTTGTTTACATTTTGTTGCAATCCGCCACTATCACGCCTGTCGCTTTCAAACCCCACTAGAAGAATGACATTTTGTTGGAAAGAACTTTCGCTTTCCAAATGGAAAGCGAATCGCTTTTGAGAATATAAAAACACAAATCCGCCATTAAAAGCGATCCGCCGCGCTTTTTGGAATCGGCCCTCTGGTCAACATTTTCAAATTCAAAAATCAGTACAAATAATTAGTTTAAAAATACCACTTTAAGGATTTTGGAAATAACAAAATTTAAGTATGTTTTTTTTTTGTGGAATTTTATAAGTATTAAAATTTAGGAGGATAAACTTACTTTGCAGGTGCATTTTTAAATCTTTAAATATATAATCTATTTTAAAAGAGATTCTTTAGATACAAAAGCAAGTTTGTGCAACTAAGTCGTTCATTTTATTTTTTCCTGGTAACTGTAACTAAAAACTTTATACCACTTAGGGTAAAAAACATAATTTTCCAATAATAATTTAATAGAATTTCAAATAATATCGTGCGAATGCTGCTATTTTTAATATCGTTCATTCATAAACTTCAAGAGCTCTTATGACGTTAACTAACCGTACAGCTTCCATCATCACAAAATTATAGGTTATGGTACTCGTAATTCAATGTTCTGATGTGTGTTAACATTTTTTTCTTCATCAATCTTTTTCAAATAAACCGAACTTGAAGCCGAATGAAGCCTAAAAAATGGGTAGCAGATATCTAACATATTCTATACCATACCATCATCATCATCATCATCCTCATTCTATATTATATGGCTGTTTTATACTAGCTTCTATAGCTTGCAGCAGATTGAAGCAGGTGACCTCATTATTTTGATGGCATGACATATGCATCATGTATACCTACGATAGCATATCCAATCCATCCCATCCTATAACCATCCCAACTAACCCAACCTCAAACTAAGCTAAAGGGCATGTGACATAGAATGAAGGCATCATCGGATATTGGTGATGCTATGTAGTACGACAGTCAGTGTGGAACCTGCAGTGTATCTAAAAAAGAAAATACGACACAGTGACGTATATGGTTGAAGTAATTGCGTCACTGATGTAAATTTATGAGGCATTTCGCACTCTTATCAACACGGGACACCACGACACCGACGACGATGGGGATGGGTTCAAAGACAGCGAAAGCGAAATGTGCTTCTGCTCTGTCAGTTTTTCACACTCTTCATATTCCATAGCAGCTTCAGTGAAATAGCTTCAAAGTTATATATGTATTTTATGTTGTCACCTTGATCTGTCAAGCAAAGGCGAAGCAGGCAACTAATCAGAGTATCAGATGCTTCAGACAAAAGGTGACACACAGAGAGCATATCAAATCAATGGTGTTATTGTCTCTGACTCTGCAGCAAAGCGTACGTACGCTTTGATGATAACTGAAATCGATAAAAATGTCCTCGAAGCTGTATCACCATCCATCGTAACCTTGCCATCAGCATCAGAGAGCCTGAAAATAGGCAATGGTTCATATAACTTGTATATCATCTTAACTCACAGACAAAAGGGGAAGGCATTACCTACCGTCACTCCAGTCACAGTCACCGTCACATCCACCGTCACCATCATCATCGTCAGTATTTGATTCAATTGAACTTTTGTCCTGACCCAATTTTAAACCTACATAAGCCCGAGTGCATGAATTGTGATATCAAATTAGTTTTTTTTGTTCGTCCTTATGTCACCTGATGGAGGACGTTGAATAAATTAATTTAACTTAAAACCAGTGAAGTGAAGGCTCCTTTAATTTAGGTGTTCCATGCGAGAGAGAGTGTTCAATTACGACAAAATTCAAGGCTAGAGGGAGGTGCTATGTTTTTTTTGTCCTCTCATTCCGATTTTCATGGAATACATTACAGCTTTAAAGTTATTCAAAAAATAACAGGTGGATGGAAAATAGATAGAATTTTTTTTCATTCTGAGAAAAAAAGAAGACAAAAATAATCACCTCTTGACTTTAGAAATGAAATCGTTAGATTAGAATCGTTATACGATGGAGAATATGCAAACAAACATTCACTTGAATACGATCAATAATGAAGCTTTTTCGAAAGTTTATTCATTTTGTTTTCATTAAAAATGAAGATGTTTTGAGAGTCTGAACAAAACTAATTTTGAATAGCCCGATATTTAAGCAACTGTCACTTTTGAAGCTGTCATCTTTGGATATTTGACAAGTCAGAAATTGAGATACGAGTATATACCCTTTAAAATTTTGAAAAAGTATTAAAAAAAATGGTTAACATTTTGCAATCACAGTTCGGGGACAAATTTGGATTTTTGAAACAAGTAAGTGCTGTGGTTTATTGTTTCCTGGTTGATCTTCGGAATAAGGCATAAAATCTAAATTTCAAAAAATATATACATATGTATGTACATATATAAAATGAAAATTGTCTGAAATAAGAAATTAAATATAATTGGCTAGTTTATATTTCTAAGATTTCTGAGAACTTTTTTAGACGAATTGACAGACCAGAAGAATGAAATATAAACACAATTCACTATTCATTCTCACTTAGCAATCAAATTGGCTTTGCATCTCTTTTTATCTTTTTTGAATTGTGCAATAGAGAATTGTTGAGAATTCAAATCATACAAATTTTGTTCTCAGATTTCTCACAGAAAAAGTGAGAATATTTGTTTTTATTCCTTATAGTCTAAGAGCCGGCAGCAAATTTTGGGAGTGGAGTGATAACCAATATATATATACATATATGTGTAGATATACGCAACATTATGCCAAATTCAACCGTCTGGCAGGTTTTTTTTTCAGCCGGGGGCGGGGGTGGGGGTTCGAAAATGGTAATTTTTTCCGATTTTGGGGTCGAAGTGATAACCACTTAAATGCATATATAAACAATAGGGGATGGTGCCGTGATGTCAAAAAAGTGTGTCCAAGACGTTTTGCTTTCAGCCTTCCCCTTGCCAGACGGCCGCCAAAATGGGCGAAAATCAACTTTTTGGGTCGAAATGATAACCACATGAATGATACATCAAAAAATCAGAAAAATTCCCCTGATTCTAAAAATGTGGGTCCAAGACGTTTTGTTTTCAGCCATCCCCTTGCCAGACGCATTCTAACACTTTTTAACAGAATTTTTCAACTTAAATCCTTAATAACTTTTTTCTGTTAACCATAACCAAAAGAATCATATACCAAAATATCAGACGAATTCTCCTGATTCTAAAAATGTGTGTCCAAGACGTTTTGTTTTCAGACATCCCCTTGCCAGACGCATTTTAACACTTTTTAACAGAATCAACTTAAAACCTTTAATAAAACCATATACCAAAATATCAGAAGATTTCCAATACGTTTTCTTTTCAATCTTATGCTTGCCAGAAAACCCCAAAGAAAGAATGCACAAAAACCACCGTTTTCCTTTAAAGCATAACAATTGTATTTTATTTAGAAAAAAATTATTGAATTACATGACATAAAATTGAATGAAATTTTGAAATTAGAAATTATAAATTATAAAAACAAACTATTCTTCATCATCAGATTCGTCCGATGAAGAATTTTGCGAACAATCACAGTTAATTAAATGTTCAATAGTTTCTGGGGCCGCGACTCCGTTGAACCATTTCAATTTGACTATGTCATCCTCCATGCTCCAGCCGCATTGAAATGGGGAAAGTAGTATCCCTGTATTTAATATTGCACTTTTCCAAATATGGCATATATAGTTGCAACGATTAATTTGTTGCAGTAAGACGCTTCTGTTTGGTGGCAATAAACTACCTTCAAAACCTTCAGATAAAATGGTTAAGCATATAATTGCTTAAGGTTTTAAAGAAATATTTTAAATTTTTAACTTACTTTTAATGTTTTTGAAAATTTTTTTCGAAGTCGGTTTACCTACAAGTTTTGTAAAATAGTTCATATCTGGCATCATTCACTTTGAGGGCGGTTGTTTTATAAATTTTGCAAACAAATTCCTCTATTGTTAGAATATCCTCTTCACTTATATAAAAAAATTGTCCGAATTTTGAAAAAGCGTTTTGAAATTCTATAGAACCCTTCAGAATTTCAAAAGGTTTCACTTTTCCTTTTTTAAAAAAACTTGGTGTGTAGTCACAACCAGTAAAGCTGTGAAACGCGGGAAGTGCAGCACAAAGCGTCGGACCCAAACTTAGATACATTTCATTTATGTGTAAATACCTTAACAATATATAAAGATAGATTTACTGTCTTTTTCAATGTTTATTTTATACGTTTTTTTTTCGAGTGCTTACATTTTTGTAATCATGAAGTGTTTATGATGTTTTTTTAGTAATAACTAATAACAAAGTGCTTTTAAAAAGTGTTAAAATGCGTCTGGCGAGGGGAAGGCTGAAAGCAAAACGTCTTGGACATACTTTTTAAGAATCAGTAAAATTTTTCTGATGTTTTGGTGTATGATTCTTTTGGTTATGGTTAACAGAAAAAAAGTTATTAAGGATTTAAGTTGAAAAATTCTGTTAAAAAGTGGTAAAATGCGTCTGGCAAGGGGATGGCTGAAAACAAAACGTCTTGGAACCACATTTTTAGAATCAGGGGAATTTTTCTGATTTTTTGATGTATCATTCATGTGGTTATCATTTCGACCCAAAAAGTTGATTTTCGCCCATTTTGGCGGCCGTCTGGCAAGGGGAAGGCTGAAAGCAAAACGTCTTGGACACACTTTTTTGACATCAGGGCACCATCCCCTATTGTTTATATATGCATTTAAGTGGTTATCATTTCGACCCCAAAATCGGAAAAAATGACCATTTTCGAACCCCCACCCCCGCCCCGGCTGAAAAAAAAACCTGCCAGACGGTTGAATTTGGCATAATGTTGCGTATATCTACACATATATTTATTTATATTTTGGTTATCACTCCACTCCCAAAATTCGCTGCCGGCTCTTGGTCTATTAGTTTCTGAGAATACAGAAATCTCTGAGATTTTAGAACTATAAACCGGCCAAAAATAATTATCACTTTGAGTTAATATCATAAGGCTCACAGCCAACCTCTTTATAATGTGTGATTTTTTTGAGGTTAGGATTTTCATGCATTAGTATTTGACAGATCACGCGGAATTTCAGACATGGTGTCAAAGAGAAAGATGCTCAGTATGCTTTGACATTTCATCATGAATAGACTTACTAACGAGCAACGCTTGCAAATCATTGAATTTTATTACCAAAATCAGTGTTCGGTTCGAAATGTGTTTCCGCTTTTTTATCGACAAATTTTGTTCAGCGATGAGGCTCATTTCTGGTTGAATGGCTACGTAAATAAGCAAAATTGCCGCATTTGGAGTGAAGAGCAACCAGAAGCCGTTCAAGAACTGCCCATGCATCCCGAAAAATGCACTGTTTGGTGTGGTTTGTACGTTGGTGGAATCATTGGACCGTATTTTTTCAAAGATGCTGTTGGACGCAACGTTACGGTGAATGGCGATCGCTATCGTTCAATGCTAACAAACTTTTTGTTGCCAAAAATGGAAGAACTGAACTTGGTTGACATGTGGTTTCAACAAGATGGCGCTACATGCCACACAGCTCGCGATTCTATGGCCATTTTGAGGGAAAACTTCGGAGAACAATTCATCTCAAGGAATGGACCGGTAAGTTGGCCACCAAGATCATGCGATTTGACGCCTTTAGACTATTTTTTGTGGGGCTACGTCAAGTCTAAAGTCTACACAAATAAGCCAGCAACTATTCCAGCTTTGGAAGACAACATTTCCGAAGAAATTCGGGCTATTCCGGCCGAAATGCTCGAAAAAGTTACCCAAAATTGGACTTTCCGAATGGACCACCTAAGACGCAGCCGCGGTCAACATTTAAATGAAATTATCTTCAAAAAGTAAATGTCATGGACCAATCTAACGTTTCAAATAAAGAATCGATGAGATTTTGCAAATTTTATGCGTTTTTTTTTTTAAAAAAGTTCTCAAGCTCTTAAAAAATCACCCGATACAAGTTCAGTGGAAACAAAGTTTTGCACGGATAAATTTTGGTAATTGTTTATTATTACATTTCTAAAAAGTTGAGGATGTTTTTTTTTTAAATATTCTATTTTACTTTCGGAATTGTATCCTTTCTGAATTTTAGTTTTCTGGGATTTTGGGGTTTTAGCAATCTGAGTTTTCGAAATCCGGGATTTTCTGCATTCTGGGTTTCCGTGTTTCTGGATTCCCAAGATTTTAAGTTCTCGGAATCATGGATTTTACGGATTGTAGGTTATTTAGATTTGAAATTTTAGGAGTGTGTCCGTCTCCCACAACATTACTCCGTAAAACGTAAAGACATATGTCTTGAGGCTTTTAAAGTTCAGTTAAAGCAAGAACCGAAGATAGAGTTGCAAGCAACGTAATTTTTTCAGTGATTGGGTCCTTATTCGTCAAAATGTTTTGAATTTTAATCGAAAAATCATCTTCAATTATTGGGACTATTTTCACCTCGTCCACGTTAATAAACAGAATAGTTGCATTTGGGGCTCGTAAAAACCCAGAATGATAGTAGCTGCATAAACTCTTACATCTTCAACATGTCAATTTTTGGTATGGTTTTACTTATTCGAAAATGACTTGCGCTGTTATGATTTTTAAATTTAGTTCCCGAAAATTACTCCAGATTTTGTTTTATTAAAGCGCAAGAATTTTGTTTCTGGTTCAAATTGGAAGAAGAACAAGGTAAAGTAAAAATGCAGAAAGTAAAACATAAATAGGCCAGAAAATCAAATTTTTACAACAGACTTTTTCCATAAAAAAAAAATGTTGACGTAATTTCTAAGAGTACTATTTGTATGGCCGAAATTTTGGGTTGGAAATTACCTTTCGGACCGTTTAATTCAAGTAGTATTGGACAGGAGCAAATCTGATATCCACAAAATAAACAGTGGTGTGCCCCAGGGCTACGTTTTGTCTCCGGCGCTCTTCCTTACTTTTATAAACGATCTTTTGTCTGAAACATCTAACCCATCTTTGTATTCCATACGTGGACTACCAAGGGCAGCGTATGATAAGCTCATTAAGTTCTGATCTTGATAGCGTTGTCCAATGCGGAATCAAAAACCGTGTAGAATTTAATTCTTCGAAAACTCAATGCTGTCTACTGTCGTTAAAACGTAACCCTTTCCTAATGCCACTATCCATGGGTAGTACTTGCATCGAGAAGACTGATCAGCTTTCACTTCTAGGTATGTGCATTACAAGCCACTTGTTGTTGAGTGATCACATATTCGACATGGCCAAAAATGCTGCTATGTGTCTAGGTTTTCTTCGACGATGCAAGAAGTCTTTTACCCCTTCTGATCGGGCTATAATTTATAAAGCCTATATTCGTCCAAAGCTCTAATACAATTCCCATATCTGGGCTGGTGCTCCTATTACCCACTTGAGTTTCTTGAACAAAACTAAAAAAAGAGCTCTAATAATGATAGATGACCGTTGTCTAACTAAAACTTTGTATCTCTCGAGCACAGTGTCAAGGTTTAATATCTGTCATAATTTTATCGCTACTTTCATAAGCAATGCTCTAGTGAAATAGCCAGTTGCATTCCTCTCCTCAAACAATTTAACCGTTATACCCGTCCTTCTGGGAATGCTCAACAGTTAACCCTTGAGCCCAATTTCGGGCGTACTGTAAAGTACAGAGATTTTTTGTTTAGTCGCACTAGACGAATGTGGAATGCTTTACCCGACTCAATATTTCCCACTTATAACGATGTGCAGACATTCAAAACCAATGTGCATCGGTATCTTCTTTCTAATCCTATCCTCCCTTCGTTATTGCTCGCACTGTGTTTAATCATTAATTATAAGGGTATTCATATCCCCTTAAGTGCACCCACAATATAAAAAAAATGGAAAATATAAGTGTAGACGACATTTATTATAAAGGAAAAAGTCTTGAGATGTTAAATCGTAAGAAGTCGGTGGCCATTTGTAATTACTTCTTCGAAAAAAACGAAAACTTTGTGATTTAAAAATATATTAGAACAAAATAATTTAATTTAATTTTTGAATAATTTTTCAAAAAATAAACAAAATTTTCTCATTACTAACTTTCTTCAGTATACCTACTAATTTCTCCTGTTTCGAATTGGGCCAAGTTATTTTTGATCCACCGAACATACATACATATGTTAATCAATATATTCAATTTCGAACTCAGCCATCATTTTTTTCGATTTTAGGATTTTTTCGAAACTTGTAAGTCTTTTATCTTAGAATTTGAAAATAGCAATTTTCATGCCAATAATTATCATGGCACAAGCAAAATTCAATCAATGATAACTTTGTTATCTCAAACAAAAATAAAACCCAGTTTAAGTCATTCAAAAATACCCTTTTATTTGCAAACTTTCAAACAACATTTTAGTCTTTCAACATTATGATCGTTAATTTCCCTCTTTTTTACCACCCAGAAAAATAACCACTAATTTCCCTACGCTGACCTTGACCAAGTTGAGCACCATAGCCTCTACTCACGACAATTGGTGCAGAAATAATTCCATGCACTGCTGAAAGTCCCGATCTAGCTAATGGACCAATATAAGGCCTTTGAATAGCATAGGAATGGCCATGTGATCCGCTGTGTCCCAAATAATTTCTTCCAGAAACCAATGGAGTTGAACTGATATGATTCGTTAATGATGATGGAGCAGAAATGTGCTGAATATGGCCACCATAAGGAATAGAGTTGCTTCTTAGAATTGGATGTGAAATTACAGAATTTGGATGAACAATTGTAGAGCTATAAGATGAAATGACAGAATTGTGTGCTGGAACTCCATGATGATTTCTTGAAATGGCAGAATAAACAGGAGATGTATGTCCACCATATTGTTCATATTCACTTCCTTGTCCTGATGAGATTATTGGTGCAGTTGATCCGTGATGTAAGTCTGAATGCAGGTTGCTACCTAAAGCATTCTGAGTAAAAGCTAGGATTGTGATAAGCAGGGAAACCTTCAAAGAAAATAAATAGTTGTTGATTTAATAAAAACATGTATTTTGGTTCATAAATTGTTTTTAAAATTCTTACAAAACGAAACATTGTTGTTTGGTATAAGGTTCTGTTGTTTGGACTGTTGACACAAAGAAAATTAAATCAGTACTATATGATTTAGTTTATGAACTATTCGCTTTTATACAAAAACATGAGCACAACTTTTGGTGACTATTCACTTTCTAAATTTGATATAATTTAAGACAGATTTAAATTATTCCAAAATAAATTTATTATTTGCACCTTCACAAATTTTATAATTTTTGAAACTAATAAAAAGTTAATTAGCAACATTTTTTATTGGGTACACAAAGTCTAATTAATGTTTGGTTAAGAAATTGTTTACTTTAAAAGTAATTGTTTCAATTGTCAAATTAAAGTTTTAATGAATAAATTTGACTTTGAGTTGTTTCATAATCTTGAAAGAAAATCAACATGTGTACTGTTATTTTTTAACACAATCCTGAGATCAATTTGCAGACAAATATTTTTAAATTTCCACTTAATGTTGGTTTTTTCAGCACAACAAACATTATAGATTATGCCTGGGCAATTTTGACTCAGGAATGAAGTTGGTGATTGATTTAGAAGACTTTAAGACATTTCTAAGCTCTCATCCAAACATAATAATTTTTTACAAATTTTAGATATAGTGAAATTTTCGAATTAATTTTTTCGTTTTCAATTACGTCAAAAGTTATGATAGTCTTTTCTGCTGTTTGTAGTACTAAATTTCTCCGACGTTTCTGCGATAAGGCCGAATATGAACAAATCTTTAAAAACATTCTCGTAAAATTATTTAATTTTGTTTAAAAAAAAAAATTCTTTGAAAATGCAAAATTTTATTCAGATTTGTTTTCAGCCTTCTTATATTTGGTATCTAGAAATTTCCCATAAATCGTTCCACTTCTTGTCTGACGAACCACACACTTTTTGCTCTCGTCATTATTAGGATAAATGTAAGTATGGGCAGTTTTTAAGACATTTCGAAAAACTTCACGTTCCCGAGCAACAGCACCAGGTCGTCTTTTTTGTGGTGGTCTTAAAATCAAACATTAATGCACAAATTATTTCTTGCAATAATAATTTTTGAAATTTAGAAATATTGTACTTCTCTATTAATTGTCGAATTTCTCTCATACGTAGTTGATTTGTCTGTCTTCTTTTTCTTTCGAAATATAAATAAGACAAAGATGATATAATCAAGATTACTGCTATCACATACAAACACCAGCTAGTACCCGATATTGCACTATAAAAATAAAGAACATTTTAAAATTTCTTAAAAAGACAAGATTGTAGAAAACTCACCTTTTGAAAATGTCATTAGCATACCGAAAGACTCCTCTTCCATTGTATGGTAGTTTTTTCTCTTTGCTGAAGAAGATGTGCAAATACTGAAAAATATCTATCATTTTGGAATGGTAAAAAAAAATTGTATAAATTAAGCCCGAAATTTTTCTCCGAAACGAGTTGATTTAGAATTTTTGAATGACAAATAAAAATTTCTTCGTTCAAAATTTTTAAATTTATTTTGAGTACAATCTATCAAGTATAATTTTTGATCCAACAAATTAAGCTAGGTGTAGCAACAGCCCCTAAAAGACCAGGGGCTAGTGACTTACAACTATGTATATCTATGTATGTGCGAGCAATGTAAAAAAATAAAGAGGACCATCAGCTTTAAGGCCGTCAGTTGAAAAGGCAGTTTTTATGACAAGAATTACTTTTGAAGGTTTTGCGAATTCCGCGCAAAAGGCAGTACTCGTGAAAACATTTGTGGGTGGCACAGAAAGGAACTCAAGACCTTTGGCATGACAGTCCACGGGTACTAAACTTTTTCATGAGTATAAAAATAAATAATTTTTGTCTTTTTTTAAACCATAATAATAACCATTTGTTAATTTAATTGTTGCAGATTATTTTTAATCCAATGTTTTGTGATGCATATGCAAATTAACTCTCGAAATAATTTTTTTATTCCTCAATTTATCTTATAACAAGCCAATCCCCTTAAGATATGATTTGTTATACTAAGTGCATATATCTTTTAACTTGCGAGCTAAAGGAAGTATATGGCAAGTATTGGATTCGTAAAACAATTCAAACTCGAGTTTTTGTTGATCCAACGTTACATTACGATGTTAGAGAAGTCGAAAAACATGGGTCCCGCCATTCTATCAGTTTGTACATATGTCTGTCTGCCCTCTTCCCCAAAGCCAAAACCATTGGATTGATTAAGTTCAAACTTAAGCGTTTTTTTTTCATTTCTTTAACTCCAAACATAGCAGTATACCACATACACAAATTTAAAAACGACCTAATAGATTTTGTATGAAATTTTTACTAAAATTTAGTTGTACAAATTTTTATTTCTCAAAAATGGGTTAACATTTTTTAACGTAATTCAAATGTAAACTTAACTTACATATATATATTTTAGTACAGCGTACTAAAAACATTTCTTATAAGAAATTGAAAAAAATGTATTCATAAGCAAATTAATTTTAAAAAAACCGCTCCATCGATTTTCGAAAAAAAAAGAAGATAAGATGCAACCTAATTTGATAATTCCCATCCATGTCAACTTGAGTCGAAAACCAATTCTTATCACTTTTTTGTTGTTTTTGAAGGTTTTCGTGTTTTGAAAATAAAGTTGTAAGTTGTATTTTATAAAAAATGAACTTAAAGTTAACAACAATATTTTGCATATGATAAAATAAGTTTGAATTCAATTTCTAATACCAATACCAAATACCAATTGCTATCAATTTTAACAGCAATTTTTGAAAGTTTTTGTTTCTTATAAAAAAAATAACGGTTAGATTTTTCTTAGAACTTTAACAACAAAAAAACCAAACGTTATTCTTCGTTGCACAACATTATTTTGGAGATAATATTATTTTGTGCTCCTAAAATATAAGAGGTGACAAATATTTTTAACTTCCCATAGGAAGTTATTGTAATGGGTCCGATTTGTCGAATTGAAAATTTTGAAATTTTTCGACGTTTCAAGGTCCCTAGAGTCGAAATAAAAGATTTTCACAAACCAATACCGCTAGAGACTTGAATCAAATTTTATATTATATATTGTGACGCGATACCAACGGTTTTTTTATAAATCAACAAAACTGAACAAAAAAAATATTTGTCACCTCGAAAATTTTATGAACAAAAAATGATTTTATCTCCAAAACAATAACGTTTTTTACATCTGGTAAAATTTAGAAAAAATCAAATTGACAGTTTTTTTTATAAAAATAAAAACCTAAAAAAAACGTTACTCAAAGTTGGTAAAAATTGATTTTCGACTCAAATATCTTATCAAAACTTTTGAGATATTGGCTTTGAACTAATTTCATCTTTTAAATAATGTTGTTTTCAACATTCAGTAACATTTTGAAAAAAATCGAGTTGACAATTTTTTTTACAAAAAACTAAAAACCTAAAAAAATAACAAAAGTTCGTAAAAATAGATTTTCTCAATATCAAATATCTTTGCAAAAATTAAAAATATTGGTTTAAAACTTATTTTATCTCACAGAAAATATTGTTTTCAAAATTCAGTAAGTTTTTTTTATAAAAATCCAACAGGCAGTTTTTTCATAAAAAAATAAAATCTACAAAAAATAACACACAAATGCTACTAAAATTAGTAAAATTTGGTTAACTAGTAAAAATCTCGTTAACAAAAATAGATTTTGAAATCAAACGATTTTGTCATAGGCAAAATATTGTTGGTTATTTTAAAATTTTTAGAATAATTTAACTGATAACTTTTTTGACAAAACACGAAAACCTACAAACCTTTTAAGCAAGACAAATTGACAGACGGGATGGGAAGTTATCAGTGTGGGTCGCAATCCCAGCCTCTTTTTAATTTCGTTTTTAAGAAAGTAAATGGAATTTTAATTTTTGAAAATAATCTTATTTTTCAAAAGTACGGCATTATTAAAAGCAGCTAATAATAAAGCACCAGGCCCAGACAGAATTTCAAACGAATTTTATAAAAACGCACCTACCGAGTTCCAGATTAGAATGTTAGAGATGTTTAACTACATTTATGAGACGGGAGATATTCCACAATCTTTTAAGGATTCGATTGTATATCCCATATTCAAAAAAGGTGATCCTAATCTGGCAAGTAATTACAGGGGCATATCTTTTATGAACGCTATAGCAAAGATTTTCACCTCTATCTTGCTTGAACGAATACATTCATGGATTAACATAAATGAAATTCTTAGCGAGTACCAATCTGGTTTTTGTAAAGGTTACTCCACAACTGATAATATTTGTGTTCTAACATCTATTTCACAATACTTTTTGAGACAGAAAAGAAAATTGTACATTTTTTTGTTGATTTCAAGGCAGCATTTGACTCGATAGATGGAAATGCTTTATTTTATAAGCTTTCGCAAAAGGGAATGTCAACAAAGCTAATAAAGATCCTTAGAAATATGTATACAAATACACGTCAGTCAGTATGGAATGGAAAAAGTATGTCGGAATGGTTTGAAACAAAATCTGGGGTGAAACAGGGATGTCTGCTTAGTCCTGTTTTGTTCTCAATCTTTATAGACGACATTACATTGCAACTACCAGCTGGTGTACGAATCGCTGACCTGACAATAAAAGTTTTACTCTATTCAAACGATATTCTGCTTTTAGCAGAATCTCCTCAAAGCCTACAGCTCATGATCAACAGGCTCTCAGATTATTGTCAAACTTGGAACCTTACAGTAAATCTTGAAAAATCAAAAATATTAATTGTTCAAAACAGACAAACTAAACTAGAAAGGAATGATAAATGGTTTTTTGAAGGTCAAGTGATAGAGACTGTTACAGAATACAAATATCTAGGAATCCTAATCAAGCCAAACATGAACATGTCACCCCACCTAGAAAAAAAACTGTTATCAGCTAAAACAATGATAAATGTTTCTTGGAAAAGTGTTATCTCAAACACTAATATCCCCACATCTGCTAAATACAAAGTTTTCGAAGCCATAATGCGCTCCGTTATGTGTTACAGCTGCCAGACATGGGGTTATAAATTGTATGAAGAAGTGGAAAAGTTGCAACGCTTTTTTCTCAAGAAGTTGTGTTATCTGCCTTCGACAACACCTAATTATGTTCTCACACTCGAGACTGGCGTACCATCACTTTTCGTATACACACTGAAATTGCATTTTGACTATGTCCTGAAAGTTCTGTCCCAGGCACCTAATAGATTACCACAAAAACTTGTGAAATACACCTTCGAAAAGCAAGTGGAATGGATAAAGGAATGGAAAAAATTGGCTGAATTATGTGGGGTAGAGCTTATTATACAGTTTGAAAATATGAATATGCTTAAAGGACAACTCTATAAATTACTGGAGGAGATGGACATTTTACAAAGAAACGAAAGTATACAAAAAGCAATCTCTTCAATAGATAGATTGTTATATCCTGTGCTTAGCTACAACTTTAAAGAAAACTACTTTGACGGCAAATACAACGTGAGAGCAATATCCCTCATTTGTAGAGCAAGAAGTGATACATTAAATTTGAATGGTTCCCCGTACAGGAATTCCTTTGCAACCCAGTGCTCCCTATGTAACCTCAAATCAAAAGAAGATTGTTTTTACTTTCTTTCAATCTGTCCGGTATAGAAGGAAATTAGAATGCTCTATTTTGGAAAAACGACTTTGTCCATGGAAGAAACCAAAATGGTGCTCAAAGGGCAAAACTGGTATAACCTCTACCTTTATCTCGAAAATGCATCAGCTTACAGAAACCTAATAATTTCAGAATATCGATAAATCTTTCTTTGCTTTTTAAAGTATGTCATGTTTCAATTTTTGTTTTAGCTAAACTAAAAGCCAATTTTGCACTGTTTAAAATCTACAATTTTTGTAAGAATATTGTAATAGACACTATATTTTGTTTTGACTAAACTAAAAGTCGCATTCTTTTATAAAGATCTTTTTTCGTTTTAGCCAAACTCAAAGCCCATATTACCAATTATATTAATGTATCATATAGATGGCATAAAGTTGTACTTGAATGATGTATAGTCTCATGTATTATTAAACCCACAATAAAATTGTTAAATAATAATTTTTTTTATTATAAGAATTTAAACTCATTTCTATAAATAATTAATCAAATTGAAAAAGAATATCTTTAATTATAAATATTAATTTCATACACTGAAATTTCAGTCTTAACTCAATTTGGCAGACGGCTATGCCACAGCCTATAATTTTTATTTTATCTTATTTGATTTGTATATATTATCAACCAAATTTGTATATTTAGTTGAATTTTTTGTGAATAAAATATCTATCTATCTATCTAATGTCTAATCTTATTTTTCAGATATATTTTTAAATCTTAAAATATTTTTTAAATAAACTCTTTGTTTACAGGAGCAAGTTTGGGTGACTTAGTCGTGCAATTTATTTTAATACTGTTAACAAACGTTTAATTTGAATGTTTCAGGAAGTTAAGTGAATTAATTAAGTTTAAAGATATATGACGTTTTTTTATTTATGTGTTGTGAGTTTGGGCAATAAAATTTCATACCATACGTGCATTTGCCCAAAATAAACGTTTAAAAGTTCAAAGTCCAAACATTTGTTTGTTTGTAAATTCGTTAACTTTCATGCGACTACCATAACATCAAAACATCCAAGATTTTTGATTTATTGATCCAATATAAGTTCTTCGAGCTATTGAAACCATTTTAAAAATGTATAAACTATGAAATATCAAATGTTTTTACATTTCAATAAATGCTCATAATTTATCGATTTTCAAGTTTACACCAGGTTAAACCAACCTTCTTAATTAATAAACTCGATTAAACAACAAATCACAATAATAACAACTGTAAATGAGTGTTGAAATATGATTTTAAGAAGCAGTTTTCTCCGCCCACTCCATAACAAAAAAAAACTACCAAAAAACATAATTATGTCAACAGATCGCTTCAATTCGAAACCTCACTTGACTCCACATCCACGGATCCACGGATCTACAGATTTTTCAAAGATTAAGATCAAAGAACAAAATTAAAGACAAATGATGGACACCTTATGGGCTTATGAAAAGTTACGAGCATCATAATGATGCTGTATCATCATCATCATCATCAGATGCGGTAAAAGTGTGGTATCTCGTATGTATAATGATATTGTTATTCAAAGACACAATCTTGAAAATGTAAATAATCTGAAGACGAAGACGAAGAGTCCCACAAAATGAAGGCTTTGCATTGATTACAAGCTTTTTTTTTGTTTGGGATCACGCAATCGCGCCTACGTAAATTTACTCATTTACTTTGTCGTTATTGTTGTTTTTTTGTTTTTGTTTTTTGAGGGACAAGATGAGCAGTTCTTGATAAACTTGAATCTTTTCCAACTCTCAATCTTTCATAAAATTATCACATTGTTATTATTTTTTTGTTTTTGACTTGAATGGAATTGGAATGTTTAATGACATTTTATTGAGAACATTATCATAATTAATTTGACTTTCATTAAAAAATTTACCACTTGTACTATAAAATATCATCAATAAATCAATTTAAAGTGTAATAGGTCATGATAAAGAGTTTAAAAAGTAATTATTTTTTGATGGTGTTAAGAAATCATAAAACACAAATAAAAATTTTAAGTAGGTATTTAATTTGTGTTTTTTACTTTGTAAGTGCACGACACCCACAAGAAGCTTAAAAACCTAATTTTTCAGTATTAAATTGAACCATTAGTACTCGTATAATTACGGTTAATTCAGGACAATTTATATAGTGAAGATTGGTAAATCTAAGAGACCATAATGTTTAATTTATAACGGATAAAAAAAAACATATATCCAATGAACTGCGGTTAATGGGTTCAGTTAATCGAGAGTTAACTCAAGGAATTTAGTGAGTTAATTGACGTTGCACTTAAAGTTCACACTCGGTCTTAAGTATATTAGATACTTTTTTAACTATAAACGTTGAGCTATTTAGCAAGATGAAAGTAAAAGTCAGTTAATTTATTAAATTTTGGTAAATTAACTTCAGATTAATTGAAAAGACGTAAAACCGTCAGATTAATATGAAATCTATCATGTTTAAGAGTATAAGTCAATATTTTTTATGCTTTTGACCTGGTAAAATTATTGCAACAATTTCGATAGACGTAAAAAACTAATAAAGTTAGAACTCTCAGAAATAAAGCTCCAAGAGAACTACGGTGACTGACAACTCTTAACTATTTCTGCGTTCAAGTAATATCAAGAATAGAGGAGGGGACCTACAGATTTTTGACGTATCTGAACGGTTTAATTGACACGCACTTTAAAATGACAAAAATTGCCCTTACGAGGGTTTAGTAATTGCTTAAAAGAGGAGGTACCCGTGAAAAACAATTTTTTAATGGAATAGGCAGCGATTGAACCTAGACCTCTCATGACAGTCCACAAATCAACAAGCCAACAATAGCGATACGGAATTCCAATGGGTAGAATAAGTGTTTTTAACTTTCCATAGGAAGTTATTGTAATTGGTCCGATTTGTCAAATTGAAAATTTTGACATTTCTCGACGTTTCAAGGTCTCTAGAGTCGAAAGATTTTTAGAGAAATGTCTGTGCGTGAGTGTGTACGTACGTTCGTACGTCCGTTCGTTCGCGATGTTTTTTTCGTCGTCCATAGCTCAAGAACCAGTTAAGATATTGACTTCAAATAAATTTGCAGAAAAGACTCTCAAAGAAATTGGGTGGGTGCTTTTTTTACCATAGTAATTTAAAAAAAAGGTGAAAAATATTTCACGAACCAATAACGCTAGCGACTTGAATTAAATTTTATATTATATATTGAAACGTCATACCAAACTAGTATATTTTTGGAAAAAATTCGAACTTACGGTTTTTTTTATAAATCAAAAAAACTGAAAAAAAAAATATTTGTCACCGCTAAAATTTTACGAATAAAAAAAGATTTCAAAATAATTTTATGCAACGAGAAATACCGTTTTTGACATCTTTTAAAATTTTGAGAAAAATCGAATTGACAGTTTTTTTACGAAAAATAAAAAAGATCAAAAATTAATAAATGTTGGTAAAAAATTGACTTTCGACCCAAATATCTTTTCAAAAATTTGAGATATTGGCTTCAATCTAACTTTATCTTATAGAAACTATTGTTTTCAACATTCGATCAAATTTGAAGAAAAATCAAATTGACAGTTTTTTTTACAAAAAATAAAAACCTAAGAAAAAAATGTATAAAAGTTGGTAAAAATTGATTTTCGACTCAAATATCTTTTCAAAAATTTGAGATTATGGCTTCAAATTAATTTTATTTTATAAAAAATATTGTTTTCAACATTCGATAAAATTTTGAGAAAAATTGAATTGACAATTTTCTTACAAAAAATAAAAACCAAAAAAAAAAAAACAATACTAAAACTTGGTATACATTTACTTTTGACTCAAATATCTTTTCAAAAACTAAAAATATTGGCTTCAAACTTATTCTAACTCACAGAAAATATTGTTTTCGACATCCAGTAAATTTTTACAACAATTCAACAGTCCGTTTTGATGTTCGGTTCTCGATATCTCGTGAACAATAGAAGGTATTGACTTCAAATTAATTTGCATTTGTTTATAATTATAAGAAATAAAAACTTTTAAGAAATGCTACTAAAAGTTGGTAAAAATTAGTTTTCGACTAAAAATCTCGTTAACAAAAATAGATTTTGAAATGAAAACTATTTCATCATAAGCAAAATATTGTTGGTAGTTTTTAAATTTTTAAGAATAATTCAACTGACAACTTTTTTAACAAAACACGAAAACCTACAAACTTTTAAGCAAGACAAATCGACAGACGGGGTTTGAAGTTATCAGTGTGGGTCGCATCCCAGCAACTTTTTTATTTTTAAGTTGGCACTACTGTCATATTAATTGTGTCAAATTCAACGTCAAAATATTCGACATTGTTTGAGATACAGTTCAATTAGTTGCAATGTATACGAAGTGAAAGTTCTGCTGTCAAAAAGTTGATAATGTTGCAATTATATTCGGTTATATGGAAAACAAAAAGTTTCGGAAGGAAGTAATTTGTAATTATTCCGACCGTTCTCAATATCGTTCTGACTTTCTTAGAACCATTTGCCGTCTTACTATTCGCTTAACTTAAGAGACTGTTCCACAAATACTGAATCGATAGAAGTGATAGAAACCGAAACGAAGAAGAATTTGCAGGCTATTTTAAAATTGTTTGAAAGTTAGGAGAAACGTTTTAACTAGAGAATTGCATAAGAAGGAAGGAATTACTTTGAGAGGATAAAATTGATTTAGAATAATTAAATATAGTTTTTAGATGTATAAACTATAAATATTTTGTTCTATTCTATAAGTTCTGTGGCCTCAAATTTCTTTCTAGTTGAATGTGACTTTTAGCACATTATAAGCTTAATCGATATTGTGGCTTTATATCCACTGAATAAAATACCTTCATATCATGCGAAGCTTTACGTTTTTTTATTTACTTCTTTCCATGAATAAAATCGCACTCGTTTGTATTGGTTTTTATTTGTTATTCAAAGGATAACAACAATAAATCATTTTTGTATTGAATGCGTGTAAGCATTTCCTATTTTTGTTTCTTTTTTTTTTTGAACAAAATAATGTTCTGTCAAGCTCCAAAATGTTTATGAATATTTATCTACTCGTATGTTTATATCGAAAGCCTTTATTTTGCGTCTTTAATCTATGTACTGTACATATGTATGTTCTACATATTAGGATAGCAAATATTTCCCAAAATAGTTTTGCCATACAAATTTTCTATTTTGAAATCAAGTCCATTAATTACTTAATATGTATATAAAACAGTAGCATTACAAGAGGTAGTATATTCCTTCGTATAACAATGACTGTTTTTATGGTTTCCAAAAATTGTATAAGCTACATATTGTTGATTTTTGGTTGTTAGTAACAGAATTCTTACGTTGATGAATTTTTATATGATCACGTTCCACTTTTACTTATTTCAGAGACAATGTACCAAATTGTTTTAATATAATTTAAGACAAGATATTCCGTAAAACGAAAATTTATTACCTAACAACTTAAAAACAAAAATTACGTACTATACGCCTAAGTGTACTTTTTTATTATCTTTCGAGAGAATTCAAAAACAAAATGATGAATGGGTTGCATGAGCTTACTTTTATATATGAAATGCCTTGAAGGTACTATACAAAATTAAAAAAAAAAAAGAGGCTGGGATGCGACCCACACTGATAACTTCCCATCCCGTCTGTCGATTTGTCTTGCTTAAAAGTTTGTCTATATGTATCAATTTTTACCAAGTTTACGTAGGTACTATTTTTTGTAGATTTTATTTTTTTTATGAAAAAAACGAACTGTTGGATTTTTATAAAAAAATTACTGAATATCGAAAACAATATTTTCTGTGAAATAAAATAAGTTTGAAGCCAATATTTTTAATTTTTGAAAAGCTATTTGAGTCGAAAGTAAATTTTTACAAGTGTTAGTATTTTTTTTTTTGTTTTTATTTTTTGTAAAAAAACTATCAATTCGATTTTTCTTAAAATTTTTCCTAATGTTGAAAACAATATTTCTTATAAGTTTAAAGTAGTAAGAAGCTATTATCTCAAATTTTTGGAAAGATATTTGAGTCGAAAATCAATTTTTAACAACTTTTGTTAAATTTTTTTTCGGTTTTTAATTTTTTGTAAAAAAAACTGTCAATTCGATTTTTTTTCAAAAAGTTATTGAATGTTGACAACAATATTTTTTGAAAGATAAAAGTAGTTTAAAGCCAATATCTCAAAGTTTTGAAAAGATATTGGAGTTGAAAATCAATTTTTACCAACTTTTATTAGTTTTTTTTAGGTTTTTATTTTTTGTAAAAAAACTGTCAATTCGATTTTTCTCAACATTTTTCACAATGTTTAAAACAATATATTTTAAAAGATAAAATAAATTTGAAGCCTTAATCTCAAGTTTTTGAAAAGATATTTGAGTCGAAATTCAATTTTTACCAACTTTGAGTAATGTTTTTTATAGGTTTTTATTTTTTATAAAAAAAACTGTCAATTAGATTTTTCTCAAAATTTTATCAGATGTCAAAAACATTATTCTTCGTTGTACAAAATTGTTTTGGAAATGAAATCATATTTTAGTCGTAAAATTTTCGGGGTGACAAATTTTTGTTTCAGTTTTTTTGATTTATAAAAAAAACGTTGATTGGTTTTTTTTTCGAAAAATATACTTGTTTTGTATCACGTTACAATACATATATAAAATAAAATTTAATTCAAGTCTCTAGCGTCATTGGTTCATGAGATATTTAGGGTTAACCAAAATTTTCACCTTTTTTTAAACTACTATGGTAAAAAAAAATACCCACGCAATGTTCTTGAGAGCCCTTTTTGCATCTTTCTGCATTATTATCTGTATAACAATATTTATTTGAAGTCGATATCTCAACTGGTTCTTGAGCTATGGACGACGAAAAAAACGTCGCACACGTACGGACGTACAGACGTACAGACGTACAGACGTACAGACGTACAGACGTATAGACGTACAGACGTACAGACGTACAGACGTACAGACGTACAGACGTACGGACGTACGAACTTACGTGCACACGCACGCTCAGACATCTTTCTATCTTTTATTTCGACTCTAGGGACTTTGAAACGTCGAGAAATGTCAAAATTTTCAATTTGACAAATCGGACCCATTACAATAACTTCCTATGGGAAGTTAAAAAAAATGAATGCACTGGAATTATTAAATTTGTGCCAACTAAAAGAGTAGCATTATGTGTGAAAAATGACGTCGTTAAAACATCTCATTCGAAAAGTCCAGTTTTCGATGACTTTGGCGGATAAATCGGGGTGAATTTGAACGATAGCATCTATTAAATTGTCTTTATGAGAGCCACGGTAGTTAGCAGCTTATTCGCATAGACCTGCGACCTAAAAATACTCCACAAGAAAATGTCTAAAGGAGTCAAATTACACTCACTTCACTGTGAAACTATAAAACAGACGTCGATTGTGTCTTGAGCTGTTAGGGTTACAGTGCCATTCTATTGAAACCATATGTCTTCGATGCCCATATCATCCAATTCAGGCAACAATAACGAACTATAGCAATCGCCGTTGACGGTGATGGCCCGGCCAGCATTATTTTAAAAGAAGTACGGATCACCGATGACTCCTCCAGTTCAAAATCTACACCAACAATAACTTTATTTCAACGCCTTGGCACCTCGTGAATCTCTCGTGGATTGGTGTCATCCCAATTTTTTTTATTAATGTAATAATTCATCCAATAATGAGCCTCATCGTTAAATATGATTTTTTTGAAAAAAAAATTGGGATCAACTTCCAACTGCAAAACAAAAACAACAATATGGCCGCCACGAGCTGTCAAAATCAACAGGTGTTTATTGGAAAACCTTTTACATAGTCTTAGAACATTTGGCTTAACTGTTTCGTCAATAGTTCACGGTGCGGATAGAATTACATTACTTGACTCACTTTTTCCACTTTATGGGCAATATTACTTGCAGCAGGTTAAAGTCCTATAATGATTTAAAACAAAAAAAAAAGAAGAAAATTAAAGGTTTTTCATCAATCAGGATTTGCTTATCTTTAAAACAAAAAAGTACCTACCTAAAATTTAACAACTTGGGGTAGTGAATATACTCAAAAATCTTCTCCTTAAAACACTCATATCCATGTATGGATAGGTACTTACTACATCAAATTCTTGAAACTTAACCCAAAAACTTATGCAAATATAAATCCTTTTATCTGTCAGTGGCACCACCACTTGTGACAGTTAAAGTCTCTCTGGTGTAAACAGAATACGGTGTATACTTTACACGCCCGACAACGACGATGGAGGACGGACGAAGACCATATAAAGTGACCCAAAAACAAAAAAATTCACCAAGACCTAACCTTATCTCAGATCACTTATAAGAGACTTTGACAAATAAAATGCAACAGCAGGAACAAGAACACCAAAAATAAAAATAAAAGCAAACCAAATCGCCTGTCTGACGATAATCGCCCTAAATATTGATTCCAGAAACCTGCATCCTTGTTTTTTTTGTATGTTTGGTTCGTATGGACTTGTTAGACTGTTGCACTCGATTGATATCTCTTGTATGTTATAAGCTTTGTCGTGCATGACATCCACCTTCGAGAGAAGAGATATATGCATCAGTGGAGGTATATACTCGTAGAAAAGGTGCCATGGAACACTTGGAAATGATCTGAATTGTATGCAAAGCACCAGCATGGATATTACATGACTTAGTCATGTAATCCAAAGCCATATGTCTATAGCTTGGTCCCCAAAAACACATTTTCCTCGGTTACTGTTGCTGCTGCTGCTGCTACTTTTGGTCCAGTTCAAAAGTATCGACATTTTCGTATTCTATAGTGTATACGTATGTATATTTATTCAAGATTTTGACTTAAACCTGAAGGAATGTATTCGTATCATGCAGCAGCAGTAATAATTTAGCTGACACTCAAAAACTGGAAATATCGTGAAGCTTGCCGACCGCCAAGCCCATTTGTCGTAATAAGGTCGAATTGTAAATTCTGACGCGTCAAATAAAAGTAACGTGTTATTTTTTTTCAGACTTTTTGTCTGACTTTTATTTTGTTCTTTTTTTCTCTATTTTATGTTTAGAAATAAATCGATGAAAATGTTTTATTTCGAGTACTTATACTTAACAACTGGTTGAACTACATATAAGTTCTTGTAGTATTGTGCGGAGGAGTTTGGGACATGTGGCGCTTTGTTAAATTAATAAATACAAAAAGCAAAAAAAGAAGTTGTCTATTTTTCAGATATAATCTCTGGTATATGAAATTGGTTACATAATAAATTTGATCTGTCTACATACAAGTTTAGAACTTAATCATCATACCAATAAAAATGTAAGGTTAAGCTTTGATGTTCGAAATGTATATCCAAGTCGTTACTCATATTCTATTTTAAAATTCTGTTTAAATGAGGTTAAGAGTGAACTTCAAATTCGTTTCGATCCTTTGCCACAAGTTAAAATAAGTTTGAATGTTACAGCAACAAATTGAATGCTCTACGATATTTGGTAGAATTATTAAATTAATAGGAATGAGTTGTCACTCGTAAAACATATAAATAAATATAAATTAGGTGGCGCAACAGTCCATGGAGAACCAGGGCCTAGTGACTTACAACTCTCAACCATCCCTGTGTGCGAGTAATGTTGTCAGAGATGGAAGGGACCTACAGTTTATATGCCGAATCCGAACGGCTAGTTTGAGAAAGCACTTTTCATGACAAGAATTACTCTTGGAGAATTTGTCAATTCCTCGCAAGAGGCAGTACCCGTGAAAAAGGTTAGGTGGCACAGGCAGGGATTGAACCCAAGACCCCTTGCATGACAGTCCAACGCTCTAACCATCACGCTACGGGTTTTACTACGTAAAACATATAATTCTAGTATAATTCATAATTTCGTGGTTTAATTTGGTAGCATTGGCATTTGACACCTGTCAAACTCTTTTTGAAGTGATATTCGTTGAATGTTTCATATCTAAAAATAATGAAACTTATTTTTAAAAAAATTAGTGATCCGGCACATATATGTATGTAGACACTTTTTTGCGTTCTAAGCGTTCGCAGCAAAATCGAATGCAAATCTTGATTTGGACGTCATATGGTTCTAACATGACAGCGCAACAACTTTTACGGCCTGACAACTTTCCTCATTTCATAATTTCAAATTTTGATGACGTCATTTTGACACCGTAAGATTTGGCTGCAGAATTTGCTAACCAACTTTTTTGGCTCAGTTGAATTTTGCTTGTATAAAACTTTAAACGCATTTAAAAATAATTTACTCAAGTTATGGCGGGATCAAGGGTGGATCCAGACTTTCAATCAGGGGGGGGTGTCACACACTTAGATGAGTTTTTACTGACAGCTTAAACAATTTTTTTAATGTTTTGTAAAGGAGGCTAACAAAATTTAAATAACATAATGTGCATCTTAACCTTACGTTAACACATTTCAAGGGCTAAAGTGACAACTTTAAATAAATTGGGGGCGCAACAGTCCGTTGAGAACTAAGGCCTAGTGTCTTACAACTCTCAGCCATTCCTGTGTGCTAGTACTGTTGTCAGGAATGGAAGGGACCTACAGTTTTAAGCCGAATCCGAACGGCTAATTTGAGAAAGCACTTTTCATGACAAGAATTACTCTTGGAGAATTTGCCAATTCCTCGCAAGAGGCAATACCCGCGTGAAAAAAAAAACTTTAGATGGAATAGGCAGAAATCGAACCCAAGACCTCTGGCATGACAGTCCAACGCACTAACCATCATGCCACGGGTACCACAGTGACAACTTTAATTATCAAATTATTATAGAACACTGTTGTAGAATGTACAGCAATTTATGATGACTCGCTACATATGAAAGCAATCCAAGATTCCAACAATTTTCTAAATATGCCATATTTAAGAGCTAAATCACAATAGTTTAGAAGGTTTTTGGTGCATGTCACGCAGAAATGTAAGAAACTGTTTGGAAAAGTAGCTTTTTTCCAAAAATAAAACATACTTTTCGTGTTTCCATTTCTATTAATGCGAAGAACGCTACAAAACTTGAAAAATCCAGAAAATGAGAAAGGATCTGATATGAAGAATTGTCGAGCTTTTTTCTATTATTACTATCCCTATCAGTCTGTTTACTCGTATTTTGATCTTAGTCAACAGAACTTAAAAATTGTAGAAAGAAAAATGTTTGGTTCTTGAACGTAGCCATTAGTTTAACAAAACTGTCACTTTTGCAATTTTTGGGACATTTATATTATTGATAGAGCATCCAAAGCAAATTCACTTCAAAAGTATATTTATTTAATTTTTTAAGAAAATTAATTTTGAAGGAAATAAAATGCACGACTGGGTCGTTAGAACTTGCTAATTTCTCCCAAAAAGTCAGTTTAAAAATATTTCCTATATTTTAAAATTTAAAAATGTACCTGCAAAATAAGTTTTTCTCAAAAATTCAAATGCAATTTCATTTTCCAAAAACTCTAGATTAACTTGTTTTTTTTTTGAAAATCATTTTAAAAAAAAGGCTGGGATGCGACCCACACTGATAACTTCCCATCCCGTCTGTAGATTTGTCTTGCTTAAAAGTTTGTCTATATGTATCAATTTTTACCAAATTTGCGTACTATTTTTTGTAGATTTTATTTTTTTATTGTTTTTTTTTTAGGTTTTTATTTTTTGTAAAAAAAACTGTCAATTCGATTTTTATCAAAATTTTTCCTATTGTTGAAAACAATATATCAATATCTCAAATTTTTGAAAAGATATTTGAGTCAAATCTCAATTTTTAACAAGTTTTGGTAAATTCTTTTTTCGGTTTTAATTTTTTGTAAGAAAACTGTCAATTCGATTTTTTTAAAAATTTTACTGAATGTTGCCAACAATATTTTTTGAAAGATAGTAGTTTAAAGCCAATATCTCAAAGTTTTGAAAAGATATTTGAGTCAAAAATCAATTTTTACCAACTTTAAAACATTTTTTTTTTGGGGTTTTTATTTTTTGTAAAAAAACAGTCAATTTGATTTTTCTCAACATTTTTTAGAATGTTGAAAACAATATTTCTTATGAGATAAAATAAGTTTGAAGCCTTAATCTCGAGTTTTTGAAAAGATATTTGAGTCGAAATTCAATTTTTACCAACTTTGAGTAATGTTTTGTTTAGGTTTTTATTTTTTATAAAAAAAAACTGTCAATTAATTTTTTCTCAAAATTTTATCAGATGTCAAAAATATTATTCTTCGTTGCACAAAATTGTTTTGGAGATGAAATCATATTTTAGTCGTAAAATTTTCGAGGTGACAAATTTTTTTTCAGTTTTTTTGATTTATAAAAAAACCGGTTATTGGATTTTTTCCAAAAATATACTTGTTTTGTATCACGTTACAATATATAATATAAAATTTAATTCAAGTCTCTAGCGTCATTGGTTCATGAGATATTTAGGGTTAACCAAAATGTTCACCTTTTTTTTAAACTGCTATGGTAAAAAAAAACACCCACGTAATTTTCTTGAGAGCCCTTTCTGCATCTTTCTGCCTTATTATCTGTATAACAAAATTTATTTGGAGTCGATATCTCTTCTGGTTCTTGAGCTATGGAAGACGAAAAAAACGTCGCGAACCTACAGACGGACGTACGGACGTACGAACGTACGTACACACGCACGCACAGACATCTTTCTAAAAATCTTTTATTTCGACTCCAGGGACCTTGAAACGTCGAGAAATGTCAAAATTTTAAATTCGACAAATCGGACCCATTACAATAACTTCCTAAAGGAAGTTAAAAAAAAATGTTGTCTTAAAAATATTTTTGGTAAGAACTAAATAAAGTGCTTATAAATATACATTTAAATTTCGTCAAAAAATGTTGACCGACCCCTTTCTGAGATATCGAGTTTTGTAAAAAAAAATAATATTATTTTTTAAAATTTAAAAAATGACATTTTTGATCATCAAAAATCATCATCAATTTGATCATTTTTGATCATCGACAAGAACTTGCATAAAAAAAAGATAATTGAAATTGGTCCATAAGTTCTTGAGAAAACTTAAAAACAAAATAAAGGTTATGAGGGGTACCCTTCTGGAGCAATACCAAAATATGTTTCTCTTGTAGAAAGAAGCCAAATTAAGAAAACAAAATTTAGAGAAAGTTTTTAAAAAAATCACATATTTTAACAAACAAATTTGTATGGGAAGTGCTGTTATATTTCGAATTAATACAATAAAAAAACGCCTTACGCTAATCGGCTGAAAACCTTAAATTCAATCAACACAATTGTTTGGACTGTAGGGGTCAGGACAGATAGACAGACGGACGGAATCGGGGTACCCTCTTTTTTCGACTTCTCTACCATCGTAATGTCATGTTTGATTAAAAGCTCTAGTTCGAATTTTTTAACTAATGAATAACTTGCTACATGGTCCTACATGTCGCAAGTAAAAATCACTTCAATGATCACTATGTGTGTCAAAACATTTAAAAATAAAATTGAAGGCTAGTTTTAGGAATTTAAAGGCAACTTAAGAACCTGAATATTTGTTCTTTTTCTTAGAAACAAATTTTATGAAAATAATTTAAAGCATTAATAAACTTTTTTTCAAATTCTAAATTAAGTGAAAACAATAATTTTAGTTGTTTTTGACAGCAAACCACTTTTTGGTGAATGTCGTTAAATTACTAATCAAATTTCGAGATGAAATCTTTACTTATACAACTTAACCTTAACTGTATAAGCTTTATGGCTCATATGACCCACCCCCCTGATAGATAGATAGATAAGTTCTTTATTCTTATTAATGAATTCATATATTACATTGCGCTCGAATACATAGACATAGTTAACGATAACATTGTATAATAAGAATAGTTAGTGACAATAATTATTTTTAAAAAATAGTGGTGATGCCACATCGATTTTATTTGTGTGTGGGGTTACAAAAAATATAAAGGAAGAAAAAAATTTAATATAAATTATACATTGAAAATTATGGATTAGAAAAATAAAATAGTATTAGGAAAAATAAATTTGAAAATTAAAGAAATCTTTTTTAAAGTTAAGTTTCAGCAAACAAATCGTATTTGGTTATATACATACGTTTAATTTTAGACAGTGTAACGTATCAAAGTTTCTATTTCTTGGTGGTCTACTTTATTTCTTTCAAAAACGCGCCAATATTTCTTATTTTACGAACTTCTATAGGAAGCGTATTAAAAAGTTTGCAGGAAGCAATGGAATAGGAGTTTCTGTAGCTTTTCGTAGGAAAATATGGGATATTTACTATAAAGGTGGAATTACTTCTAAGACTTCGTATATCGGAAATCTGACTTTCCAAATATCCAGCTCTTTTAAAAACACTTTTAAAACTTTAAAAAAATATAAATGTCTAACGGGAAGAATTTTTAAAGACCTAAAAAGTTCCATTGATGGTGTTAAACGACGGGTTTTACAAACGTTACGTATAGCAGATTTTTGAATAACGTTGAGTTGTTGTAGTTTGTTGACATATGCACCGCCCCAACAGGGTATTCCATATTGCAACTTGGAATGAAAAATGCCAAAATAAACCATCTTCAACAAATTTGAAGAGCAATGTTTTTTCAGGTGGTAGAAACAACGGGTGGATGATAGAAGATAGTTTTTTAAAATAGCAATGTGCTTGTCCCAGTTAAGGTTTTGATCAATATAGATGCCGAGGTACTTAAAGTCTTCAACTATTTCAATTTCAAAACAGCTTCCACTGCATTTAACATTGGGATGGTATGATTGAGTATGATGACCATTACATTCACCATAAAGTAACTTATGACTGAGGCAATCGTGAGAATGAAAAATTATTGGTATATCCGGAGATATACTACCTCTTAGGCTGAAAAACATTAACTTTGTTTTGCTGCTCACAATTAACTCATGTTTAGCAAACCAAAATCTTAGCAAGTGAACATCATAGTTAATATCTGAAATTAGATTCAAAGGACTATTGCTACAGTATGCAATTCCAAGGTCATCGGCAAAGGCTCTGACTTTACCTCGGAAAGGAAGTGAAAAAAGGGAATTAATATAAACCAAAAATAAAATTGGGCCCAGCACGGATCCCTGAGGGACTCCCAAAAGACTATTTTTAGAGGAACTTATGCTGCACCCAACTTTTACATTGTGTGATCTAATTTTTAGATAAGACTCCAGCCATTTCCAGATGAATCCACGAAAACCAATTTTATACAGTTTATCCAAGAGTATGTTATGGTTCACCATGTCAAAGGCTTTAGTTATATCCACGAATAGTCCAGCACAATTTTTCTTAGCATCTAAACCTTCTTGTAAAATGCAGCAAAATTCTAGAAGAGTCTCCTCAGTAGAAAGCCCAGCCCTGAATCCAAATTGGAATGGACTCAAAAAGTTTATTTTAGTAACCTGGACCTGGATGGTCCATTGGTCGAAAGTTGGTGAATTTGTGCTGTGTTTTTGGAATAAGGCTGAATATCCGATTCATATTATGTTCGCGGTCCAGTCTTCAGTTAAAAGTAGTACTTTTAGCAACAAAGTTTAAGGAAGTAAAATACAAATTTTATTTTCATATACACATAATATACATATAATTCAAAATATAATGGGGGTCATATCCATTAACGCAATACGATTAGTTTTGAATTGAAGGGAATTCCTACGAAAAAACAAACAAATTATCTCCCAGGGGGGGGGGTCATGACCCCTAAGATCCCCCCCCCCTGGATCCGCCATTGGCTGGGATACCACCCGAAATATGCGGATCTTCTCGATGCAGCCGTTTGAATGATATTGTATATTGATAGTGTAATAACACTTAAAGGTGAAGTCATAACCTTATGATAAAACATAATGGGGGTGTTTGTTTAATAAAGGATTACTTTCGAGCCCGAGAAATGAATGGTCCTGCATAGCAATCAAGTTGTTGCTTTAACAGTTTAACTATAAAATGTTTAAATGGTGTGAAAGTAACACAAATTTATTTCAAATCAACCTTCGCGTCGTCGTCGTTCTCGAAAAGTGGAGTTGAGTCCAAATTTGTTACGAAATTTTGAATACCTACAACTTTTAAAAATTCTTTTTTTTATGCCATGAATACCCAACAGACACTCAAAAGTTATATGATCTAGACAAATTACCAAAGTGAAGGAATTTTGACATCTATTCTTTTCTTCGACCCTAAGGTCCAATTGTATATCAAGAACATTAATAAACAATACTTTTTCTTCAAAAATAAACTTAATATACTATTTTCTAATAAGAGGTTTCAATCTGAATAGGATTTTATTTGGCAGTTGTCACTTTTGGAGCTGTCATCTGTCACATTTGACAAGTAAAAACTATGCCATTAGTTGAAAATCAACGATCTACACTTTAGCAATGCATTGAAATTTTTAAACTTCAATTCAAAACTGATGAAAAATTTTCAGTTCCAGTTTTTTAAAAAAGGTGATCAAAATTTGCCACCGAGATTTTCTAACTTGACCTTTTTACATTTTTTCCTTTCGACCTTAAAGAAATGTATGGCAAGTATTGCATTAGTAAAACAATTAAAGCTCGAGATTAAAGTCAAAAAAATAGACCATGTGATTTCGTCCATCTGACTATCTGACTGAGTTCAAACTCGAAAATTGAGGTTTTAAGCAGATTCGCGTTAGGGGTTTTTCCAAAAGCAAAAATAACATAATTTTTTGCAGTTTGTCGGTCAAAAATCGTTAATTCGAAATTCCCTAAGCCCAAACGATAGATTTGTAGGAAAACCTATAAAGGTGCTCCCACAGAACCGTTAGTTTGATGTTAGATTTTCTCACCAACTAATGAACCGATTTAAATGTTTGTTTCTCTTACTTTGCTAAATAATGTTTGATGAGAAGAAATGTCGAATATTGTTGAACTTTTTAATACTCTTAATTTGTTTTTCTTCAAAATTCGACATCTGAAAAACGGGTCAATATTTTTTTAACGAAATTCAAAAATTTTCTACATTAACAATTAGCCAATTTTTTTTTTTATATTGTGCGCGCACTAAAGGGGTTATGAATACCCTTATAATGATTAAACACATAGCGAGCAATTAGGAAATGAGGATAGGATTAGAAAGGAGAAACCGATGCACATTGGTTTTGAATGTCTGCACATTGTATTGATTCAGGTAAAGCATTCCACATTCGCGTAGTGCGGCTAAAGAAAAAATCTCTGTACTTAACAGTACGTCCGAAATTGGGCTCAAGGGTAAACTGATGGGCATTCCCAGCAGTACGGGTATTACGGTTGAATTGTTTAAGGGGAGGAATGCAACTGGCGATTGTTAACGATAAAACAATGACAGACATGAGACCTTGCGGCGGTGTTCAAGAGAAACAAATGTCTCGGTGAGAGAACGATCTCCTATCATTTGTAGAGCTCTTTTTTTTAAATTCTATCCAGAAGACTCAAGTACGTTATTGGGGCTCCAGCTCAAATATGAGAGTTATACTCGAGTTTAGGACGAATAAAAGCTTTGTAAATTATAACCAGATCAGAAGGGGTAACAAAATTCTTGCATCGTCGGAGAAAACCTAAACACTTAGCAGCATTTTTGGCCATGTCAAATATGTGATCACTCCACAACAAGTGGTTTGTGATACACATACCTAGGACTGATAGTTGTTCAATCTCCTCGATCCAAGTACCACCCATGGATAGTGGCATTGGGGGAGGGTTACGCTTTTGTGACTGTAGACAGCATTGAGTTTTCGAAGCATTAAATTCTACACGGTTTTTGAATGCCCATTGAACAATGCTGTCAAGATCAGAATTTAATGAGCTTATCATACGCTGACGGTGGTAGTCCACATCCGAAGAATAAGGATGAGAACCTAAAAACGAATATAAAAAGCAGAGGGTACTGTCATCAGCGAAACAATGTAGTGGGTTAGAAGTTTCAGACAAAAGATCATTTATGAATATAAGGAAGAGAGTCGGAGACAAAACGGCGGCGCCCTGGGGCACACCAGCGTTTATTTTGTGGATTTCAGATTTAAACCCGTCCAATACTGCTTGAATTGAACGGTCCGAAAGGAAATTTCTAACCCAACAAAGAAGAGATTCAAACATCCTACGATCACAGAAAAGAGTCAATACGTTGACTCAATAAGGTGTGTCGACGTGAGCATCAACGTGCTCGTCAAATCGTTGACAGTGTTTTTCGTTGACGATTGCACAACGTGACACCGTTGGGACAGATTTCGCCGCCATTTTTATGCCTGAGAGTAAGTATAGTAGCTTAACGATTTTCTGAAAAAATATTATATTGAGGTCCTTTTGACAGATTGAATGGCATTTAAATCTTTGAAGATATACACAGAACGAAAAAAGTCATCGTATTGACTATTTTGGTAGTCAAATTGACTATTTGGTAGTCAATTTTCAGCCGATAACCGCTATAGTCAATAGAACAATTTTCGGTTGTCAATTTTGGGATCCGAAATTTGTTTACAATTTGGTAGTCAATATGACACCTTTGGTTAAAGGAAATTGAAACTATGGTTGTCATATTTACTAATGTGGTAGTCAATAAGACAACCGCGGTAGTCAATATGGCAACAGCGGTAGTCAATATGACAACTGCGGTAGTCAATATGACAACTTTGTTTGAAAGAAATTAAAACTACGGTCGTCGTTTTGGTTAATGTGGTAGTCAGTACGACAACTGCGGTAGTCAATATGGTAACGTCGGCGGTAGTCAATACAACAACTGAAGTAGTCAATACGATAACTTCAGTAGTCAATATGACAACTGCGATAGTCAATATGATAAATGCGCTAGTGAATATGATAACTGCGGTAGTCAATACGAAAACGGCGGTAGTCAATATGACAATTTTTTCTGAAAACCGAAATCTAATTCGACTACCGGGTAGTCGATATAATAATTCTCGATATTCAATTTTGGTAGTTATAATGACAACCAAATTGTCATATTGACTACCGAAGTTGTTGCATTGACTACTTTTTTTGTCATATTGACTATCCAAAATTGAAAATCGAAAATTGTTCTATTGACTATCCAGTAGTCAATTTGTTAAAATAATGTTGTCATATTGACTATTTTGGTACTCAATGCGAGAATTTGGCCAAATTTCAACTTGACTATCAACGATTGTTAATATGACAACTTTTTTTCTGTGTACTTATATTTTTAAATCTTCGAATATTTTTTAGACAACTCTTTGGATAACGAAGCAAGTTCGTGCTACAAAAACTTTCAATTTATTGAATTTTGAGAAGAAACCACTTATTGGAAAACCTTATGTGCATACAACTAAAAGGTTTACAATGTTGCATTATAAAAGTTTTAAGATTTGAAGGCTTTGGAATACACTATTTCCTGACTTATTAATCATCGAAAAAATATAAGTAAACATTTAATAGCATATTTCTATGATAGATTTCATCAAACCTTATCAATTCCCATCCCATCCTATTCCATTAGAAGTTCCTCTTTTTAATAACATATTTCCAACCAATATGCTATCTAATTTTATTTTGATTATTTTTCAACCTTTAGAACAACAATATTGATGGTGATGCGATGCAGCTTTATGATTAAATCCTTTTTGTTTGTCTTAAACAAACAGTATTTTCCACTTAAACCTTCTATTTAACTTCACTAACCAATCAGACAATAATCAATCAACTAATTTAACAGATAACTGTAATCACAAAACATAAATACGTACAAAACGTTTCTATACGAGCCGACTATAGGTATACGAGTAGGAAGCCTCATCATCATCTCTCCTTGCTTCATTCATATATAGCAATATCCGCCTTTCATCACTCTTCCGATATGCAACCTTATTTTATCTGCAAGAGAAGGAGGTCTTGGCAAGCATCAGCATAAACAGCATCAACATCAGCAGCATGCCATCACGCACGCGAAGCTTCAGTCTCAGCATCAACAACAGCATCAGCTTCAGCTCAAGCTTCAATTTAAAAACCGAAGAAGGTGATGCATTATAATCTGTACAATTAGTCAGGGGAGGTTCAGTTCATCATCATCGCATCAGTTTCAAACTCCATCAGCCAAATTGGAAACAAATTGTCTTCCAAGACAAGAAAACGAAGAAGGGAATTTCCATTAACGAGTACGAGTACTTTTAAGCGGTTCCAAGTCCATCAGCTCAATGAAACTGGCACGTATCTGTGTCTATTTATCTTCCTGCATTATTAATAGAGTAATAAGCTAAGAACGCGTTTAAAAGATTGATTAGTCAAGATATTGGCCGAGATATACAAACATATGCTAAGAACAACTCTGTTTTGAAGCTGAACCCGATCCATGGTAAAGGTTGATTGTGGTGGGTGTCCCGGTGTGTGCACGGGCCAATTGCTCACATGTGCCGAAAAGTATGCTGAGACTCTCGAGAATTTTTTTGGGCCAAGCGCATAAAATATTGTTTGGACTTATTTTTTCCTGGAACCAAAACAACAAAAAAGAGAACATTTTAAAGCTATGGGTAGTGGGTACCTTACCTACTCGTTTGTGGAGATAACACATGATCACGACCTACCTACCTACAGAGTAGCTGCATTTTGTATGTTCGCTGTTTGCTCGTAAAGTGCGCTGTGTAGGTTACATACGTTATGTACATACCTCTTCTCGTATGGAGTGATTTTTTTGTATTTTTGTTCGTCCAACAACTCTGTGATGGGTTTTCAACTTCCTTTCGGGTGATTAACGTTCTGGCGGCGGCGGTGGCGGGTCTGCGTTTCGTTGTGCAGGCGCAGGCGCAGGCCATGCACCTCCGCCAACCCAACCGCCTTTTGCCTTTCGCCATTGCCATCGCACGCCATCCACCATTAAAAAAGCAACGGTATGTTGTTCTGGGTGAATCATTTGTAAACATTTGACAGGAATTAAGTATCTACTACCTGATGATGTGAAACTGAAGATCGTTGAACTTTTCAAATGGAAAGAATTTTATGGTGCAATCGGTTTTCGTTTTAGTTTTATCGATGCTCGAGAACTGAGAACTGAGGTTGTTTTTATGCGAGTCGAGTGACTTTGCATGGTCAACAGGTTAATCTTATCTGATGATGTGGAAGTTATTGACATTCACTTATACTCGTAAGTATAGGTACGAATATATTATATAAATTGAAATAAAATAAAGTAGATATTTATAGTTAAGGTATTTCAATGAGATTAACCTACCTGATTACATTTATGTTTGGAATGAGGACATTCATACTTTTTCGTTTCAATAACTTTTGAATGTTGTATATGAATGCCTGGTATTTCCGAAACCGACAAATGAGTAAGATTAGTGAGAAGGAACTGTGTATTGGAATTTGATTTTGAAATAAGGCCTCTTTGTTGAATTACAACTCGTATTCTTTGTAAGAATTTCAAACTGTTATGTAGTAATAGCATTTTTCTCTTTTGAGAAAAAAAGTACAATTGTGCCTTCTTTGTTCCAAAAATATAAGCTAGGAATTTTATATAAAGGGTGATTTTTTAAAAGCTATAAGAAATTTTTTCAAAAAAAAAAACAAATAGAATTCAAAAAAATGCATGAAATCTTTATTTGAATCGATAGTACGGTCCATATAATTTAATGTTTGAAGATTATTTCATGCAAATGTTGACCTTGACAGCGCCTCAAATGGTCCATCCGCTTAGTCCAATTATGGCATACTCTTTCCAACATTTCGGCCGGTATCTCACGAATAAATGCTTCAATGTTGTCTTCCAATGCGTCAATTGAAGCGGGCTTGTCTGTATAGACATGAGCTTTACCAAAGCCCCACAAAAAATAGTCTAAAGGCGTTAAATCATGGCATGTGGCACCGATTGTTGAAACCACATGTCATGCAAGTCAAGCTCTTGCATTTTGGACAAAAAAAAAGTTGGATATCATCTCACGGTAGCGCTCGCCATTCACAGTTACGTTACGATTCGCATCATCTTTGAAGAAGTACGGTCCAATGATGCCACCAGCCATTAACACTGGCCGATATACATAGCTGCGATATTTTCTTCAGTTCGCACTCTACGTAAACGTGTTGGTGGTTTAATGTCAACAACAATGTAAATTTGTGGGAAATTTTGGTTACAATAGCCCAAATAGCCGCTTCAGTGGGTCGATTAAACTGACCATAAAATGGAATAAGCGCGCGATGAACTTTCTTAACAGAGCACGCATTTTGATAATAAAATTCAATAATTTGCAAGCGTTGTTCGTTTGTAAGAAGATTCATGGTTAAATTATAGACCAAACTGAAGATGTTTGACAGTAAAACAAAACACGAAACGTGCGTCAGCTGTTTAAACCAGTGTTGCCAAAAAGATAATAGCTAACAAATTACCCTTTATAATAAGGACTTTCATTTAAATAGCCCACTAGTTGTAAATTTTGATACTGTCATCTTTTGGCATTTGGCACATATAAAAGCTATGTGATTATTGAAAAAAGATCGATAGTCTAATAGAAAAGGGGTATCACCTTGAAGAGATAGTAAGCTAGAAATATATTTACACTTTCCATTGTGTATCATAAATTTCAAGTCTGCGTCGTAAGTTGCCAAAGGTCGCTAAAACCCGCTCTTTTGACATTATATCCGTTTCTATATAGTTCTAAAATTTGTATAAGTACCTGAACCAAATAAGGCCCAGCTCCTAATAAGGCCCAGGAGACAGAAAACAACAAAATCAACAATTAACGGGACTTTTTTGCCTTTGCATGTGTAACCCTTCGCATTTCATTGCACACACACTAAAAAAAACCGGTTCTCTCGATCGTGTTCAGACTGGCAGTTCATTGAAGTTCGCAAAGCTGTGCGCGCGCGTGTTTTTATAGAAAAATAAATAATTAAGGTGTTTTTTTTATGGACAAAATTTTGTGGTAAGTACTTTTTAAATTTTTTTAGTGAAAAACATAGTGTAAAGATACATTTTTCACAAAAAAAACTTTTGTTTACCAAGTAGATTTTAGTTTTTAATTTTATAAACAAAAGTCTACCTTGTTCCTAATAAGGCCCATGAAAGTCTTGAGTGGGCCTTATTAAGGTTATGAACATTTTCATTCTATTTGTTTGCACTTATTTTCAGCAAAAATGGCACAGCAAAATAAACGGGTAAGCTGGAGCGAAACCGAAATGGAAAATGCAATACAGTCTGTAAGAAGAGGGTTATTGTCACAACGTGAAGCCTCGACGCGGTTTAATGTTCCTAGAAGGACTCTCAGGAACCACATAAAGAGCGGTTCAATAAAAAAAAAATTGGGTCGGCCACCCACATTCACTACCGAACAGGAAAAGGATTTGTGCAATAGAGTTGTGAGATTGGCTCAAGTTGGTATGCCGCTTACACAAAAAGTAGTAAGGCATCAAGTCGCAGTATTTTGTGAGGCCAACAACATCTCCAACAGTTTCAGCAGGCCGGGAAATCTGGCAGGAAGAAAGTGGATGAACTTGTTTATGAAGCGAAACCCAGAGTTGTCGATTAGAAAGCCTCAATTCATGAACCCCGCTAGGGCCCAAAAACTAAATAAGCAAATCGTGGCTGACCACTTCAAAAAACTGGAGGTCCTGCTAGATAGATTAAGCATAAAGCACAGACCCGAATGCATCTACAACATGGATGAAAAAGGCTGCATAATAAATTTGCATCACCAAAAAAAACGTCTTGGCTCTTAAAGGGTCAAAAAGAGTGCACCAAATATCAAACGAACACGCGGAAAGTGTCACCGTTGTAGGCTGCGTTAACACCATAGGAACTGCAATTCCACCCATGGTCATCTTCAAAGTCATAAGGCAAAAACCGGAGTTTTTGGATAATCTTCCACTCGGGTCCGTAGTGAAGATGACCCCAAAAGGCTATATGAACCACTCAACTTTTGTGGATTTTGTAACTCATTTGAGCAAGTTCAAAGCTGCCGGACCTTGTCTTTTAGTTTTTGACGGAGCTGCTTGTCATTTGGATTACAGTATTGTGGAGGAAGCAGAAAAACATGACATAACCCTCTATTGTCTTCCATCAAACACCGCACACGAGCTCCAACCTCTAGATAAAGCCGTGTACCGATCTTTCGAGCATCACTGGGATCAAGAAGTATTGAAGTTTACTTCGAAGTTTCCAGAAAGAAAACTTAATAAAACAAGCTTCAATGTTATATTGTCAAGTGTTTGGTCAAAATGCATGACATATGACAACATTACTTCAGGATTTAAAGCTACAGGATTGTATCCTTTTGATCCAGAAGCGATTCCAGAGATAGCATTCGCGCCATCAGCTCTCTCCGAGATACAATGCCCGACAAATTTGGAAAACAGTGTTCCAAGCACATCTGGTACACAAATGCAGCAGCCTCACATTATACAGGACTCCTACAACTCGGATGATGACTCTGACAATGCTGCACTCTCAACATTGGTAGCTCAAAAATCGAGTTTAAGTTCTGCGCCAAAAATTACAGGACTAGCTGCAATGCTTCAAGCAGTGGATCAATTAGAGGAAGCGGAGCGTAAAAAACTAAATGAAAAATCTCCATTTCAAAAACTGCTTCCCACACCTAAAACTAAGGTCAGTCGAATGAGAAATCGAAAAAAGGCCTTGAACTTCAAAGGCCAGGAAGTTACGAAACATCTTTTCGGAGAGAAGCAAAAGGAACTGGATACAGCTTCTGAACCCAAACCATCCACATCTAAACGAGAACCTGAACGAAAGAAAGGGACAGGAGCGTGGTATTGTCACGCCTGTAAAGTAGATAGGATGGAGGACATGAGGCAATGCCAGGCTTGTGGCGCTTGGTATCATGAACTATGCGTCGGGGTGACTGAAGAGGACGAGGCTTTTGAATGTCCAGGTGGATGTTAAGTTTTTATTTTTAATTTTATTACAAAATGAACTGATTTACTTTAAAGGCTGATTTTTCAAAATGAATTTCTATTTATGTTAATTTTTAGTTCTAAGTTTGTTTAAGTTCCATTTTGTCAATAAGACATTTTAAAACTCTCCTTGAAATATATTAATATTAATATATGTATATCATAAAAGTTATCTGTTTTGCTTATATTTTACCTTTTTCAGGAAGAAATTCAACATTGTCTGAGAAAAAAAACGTATGGGCCTCATTTGGAGCACAGGTTCCTAATAAGGCCCAACGGAAGGTTTTTTTAAATTATGGACAAAAATATATTGAGCAGCTTTTTTTGAACTTAAGTTCCCGTCTTATTTTGTATAATTAAACTAATTTTTATAATCTATTTAGTTTTCCTTCATATCTAATACAATAAGAAAGTTATTAGGGAAAACATATTAGGTGGGCCTTATTTGGTACAGGTACCTTAATATAAATAGTATCAAATATACTAATATATTGCTTCAAAAAATGTGTCATACGCTCAACCGTTTTAGAGATAGAGGGAAAAAGTGCCAACAGCTCAGCAGTTTTTTGAGATTAATTTAATTGTGAAAAAGAATCTGGCTACTTGAGTTGAAAACCTTTTCTAATCAGTATAATTTGTTTCGTGAAAAAGTTGTCAATAGAATTTTGTCTTAAAACTGAACTAAAAGTTAAAAAGTTGAAAACCTTTTCTAATCAGTATTATTTGTTTCGTAAAAATGTTGTCAATAGAATTTTTTCTAAGAAATTAACTAAAAGTTAACAACAATATTTTGCATAATGATAAAATAAGTTCGATTCCAATATCTGTTTCTATTCCAGATTCGCCATCCACCATTAATATTTTTTGTAGAAAACTAATTTTTATCAATTTAAGCAACATTTTTTGGAAGTTTTTCTTTCTTACCGATATAAAAAAATACAAACTGGATTTTTTGGAATAAAATTATCTACCGTTAACAACAAAATTTAAAACAGGATGAAATGGTTTTGAAGTCAATACCTTAATTTAATTTAAAATGTTGTAGATTTGAATATTTATGAAAAAATTGAGTGTCGGATTTAAAAAAAAATACTGAATTTTAAAAATATTTTTTTTGTAACATACACTTTTTTAATTTTTTAATTTTTAATTCTTTAATTTTTACCAAGTTATTCGAGTGGAAAACAAATTTTTACCAACTTTACACGCACACACAGACATCTCTATAAATATCTTTGATTTAGATTCTTGTCGAAAACGTCAGAAAATATCAACATTTTCATTTCTACAAATCACACCGGGTAAAAGAACTTCCTATGGGAAGTCAAAAAAAATACATATCCTGTAAAAAAGTGTTTTTTCTTTTAAAAGTGTAAACATACCGGTGCCGTGACATAAGGGCAAGTGTCATAAGACCAACTTTTGAAATTTGGCCTTATGACACTTTCTGAAAGCGACATAAGGCCAAACGTTGAAATTTGGCCTTATGACGTTTTCGAAAAGTGCGACTTAAGACCAAACTTGTTTCAATATTTTTTTAATAACAAAAACCGGTCTTTACCGTTAGAATTATGATAAGAGTAACAACAGATGGTAAGTAAAAGTAATCAGGAAAGTTCTTTGCCTTGTACGAAAAAGTCGTAAAATGGATGTTCGAAGTGATTTGATCTACTCAAAAATTCCTACGTTTGTAAAATCCATGCACAAAAACAAAACAGCGAATAGACTTTTCCGTAAATTGTTGGTACTTCCGCTTTAGAGGCCACAAGATATATACCTGGCGTTCGATTACTTGAGCTCAAACGCAAATGACGCTCCTTTCAACAAGAACGGCGAGACAATTTTTAAGGAGTTTGTGTTATATTTTCGACTACAATGGATAGAGAAGGTAAACTTAATTCATCGTACTGAAAAATATTTAATATACAAATGGTTATAAATAAATTCATTTAAATATCAGGAAACTCCCTCAGTCATATCCGTCTATGGTTCTTCAATGCGAACGACCAGCGCTATAGAAGGTTACAATATAGTCATCTCAGCGAGAAACTGTCCAAACATGGTAATTTTTTCAAATGTTTGGACATTCTGTTGGATGAGGATCGGGTAAAATCAAGAGAGTTTAACATGTCGCTAGATGGAACTCTTGACATTTTTGAGCCTCCGAAAAAAAAGTTTGAGGACAAGGAAGCTACAATTCAATTGGCATTAGGAAACTTGGATAAGAAAATCATACCCATTAAAGATTTCCTTAATCAAATAACAAATCATCACAACAACCTACTGACTGAGTATTCTAGAACTCGGTGAAGCGGATGAAACAGGAGAAGTTGAAGACCAAGAAGATAATAATTCAAAAGAACCGAGTTTAGTTTTCATAAGCTTTAGTTTTTTCGGCCACAACTTATTTTATCTAATTGCACTGAAGAACCAGCTCTCCAAGAAACCTAAATAGAAGAGGTAACTGAGCTATTTATGGGACTAAACAAAAGTTACAAAAACAAAAACAAATATGGCAATGAGTAAAACAAATAGATATAATACCCCAGGTGGCAATCCAGATAAACTGGTAAATCCACTCTCTTCGGAGATCGGTCCTATGAATTCTGGGGAGGACCAATTATTGCTTCTAGGAAATAGACGGAGTTCAAAAACACTAAGAACTCCACCAAAAATATCACCAAGGGTTACTCCATCGAAAACCCCAACGCAAAAATCAAAAGACATAGAAGTCATTAACGAAAAAGGAACCATCTATGAAAAGATCGAAACAAAAGATCAGCAGTGTTTCACAAAAAACAACGAGATCCACCAAGTTGAATCCGAAAATTATTTCGATAAATGGCAAATAGAAATCTTAGCCAGAAAACAACTTGAAGCCCTTGTTGAAAGTCTTCAGCAACAAGTGAAGAGACTCGAAGAAAAAGTCAGCTTGCTCGACAAAAAGTCCGTGAAAGACAACATATCAAGTCAAAAGTCACCAGTAGTGAAAAGCCCACAAAAAACTGCTAATGAGTTTCATACTGATGAGGAAGAGCTCCTCCTTGAAACTGAAGGAAACCGAAATAAACGTAAGTCAAAGAAACGAAAAGCAGAGAGTAGCCCAGAGGCTGTTATAAAATGTCAGCAAACAGGTTCAGATACTGCTACAACAATGAGAGCATCCAATAAAGAAATAAGAGATTTACCCCAAAATAAGTCTCACGTTAAAGGTACCAGGCAAACTGCCCCACCTCCATTTATGATCTCCGGATTGGCAATGTTTGGCGAGCTAAAGAGCATAGTAGAAAAATGCACGAATAAGGCATGTAAATATACATCATACAATAAAGACAATTGGAAAGTCATTGTTGAAGACGCCGATGCGTATAGATCTGTCACTGAAGAATTGAACAAAAAGAAAATTCAGTGGCACTCGTACGAAAATAAAGCTACAAGATCGATAAAAGTAGTAGCAAGAGGCCTTCACTCTTCATGTGTTGCCAAAGAAATTGTCGAAGACCTTATACAAAAAGGCTTTCAAGCTCTCGATGCCAATAATCTTATTAAAAATGAGATAATAAAAGACTCCACTGGGGTATCAACGACAAAAAAGAGATCTCTACCTTTATTTATGCTCACGTTTGAAAATAAAGAAAGTCTCGATAAGATTTACAGTATTAAATCAATTATGGGCATAGTTGTCAAAATTGAACCACTGCGAAATTCGAAAACTGTTCCACAATGTAAGCGCTGTCAAGCCTTTGGGCATACACAAAAATACTGCAATCGCGAGTTCGCTTGTGTTAAATGCGAAGGCAGACATGCAACTAAAAACTGTCCCATGGGCAGAGAACAGAAAGCGAAATGTGTTAATTGTCAAGGCAATCATCCTGCAAGTTACAGAGGATGTCCAGTAGCAAAAAAGTTCCAAGACACAAAAAGAAAAAACAAAACTGGGAACAAGTTTAGAAACTCAACCAACACAAAACCAGTAGTTGAAAGCAAAAAAGTAACGGTCGATAACATTACTAAAAATCAACCGGGAAAAGCAATTGCACTAAGCAAATGTGATGAAAATAAATCCTATTCCCAGATTGTAAAAACTGTGCGGAAGAATAAGGAAACTTCTATAAAAGAAATGCTAGAACTCATCCTGAAAAGGATTGACCAACAAGATTTAAACATAAAACAGCTAAGCGAAGAAGTCGCTCTTAAAAAACAATGATGGAATGCAAACGGTCTTTTACAGCATGTATCAGAACTAAACATCTTTTTAGACATAGAGCATATAGACATTTGTTTGGTGTCCGAAACCCACCTCGCTATTGAACAAAGTCTTGATAATAAATTACCAAACTATACATGTTATCACGCTCCGCACCCAGCTGACAAAGCTAGGGGAGGATCAGCAATACTTATAAAAAAGTGCTTAACACACTATGAAGAACCAAAATTTACTAAAGAAAACATGCAAGTAACAACAATTAGTATTGGTATAAAAAAGAAAGAATTCAAAATAGCAGCTATATACTGCCCTCCGAGGCGCTCTCCAACTGAAGAAGACTATGCAGAACTCCTACATTTGTTAGGACATAACTTCCTTGTTGGTGGCGACTTCAATGCTAAACACACCCAATGGGGATCTAGGCTCATAACAACAAAAGGTAAACGGCTATACCAAGCAGGCCGAAAATACAACTGCGAATTTTATTCTTCTGGTTCGCCAACATATTGGCCATCTGATACTAACAAAATACCAGACCTTATAGACTTTTTCGTAGTTAAAGGTATTAAACGAAATCATATAAGTGTCGAAGGTAATTACGATTTATCATCAGATCATACTCCAGTAATTTTATCACTGAGCGAAACAGAAATAATAGAAAAAAGTAATCCCAAGCTCGTGAATAACAGAACAAACTGGAACGAATTCAGAGACAAACTTGAAAATTTTATAAACCTAAGATCCCCTATGCAAACAATTAAATAAATTGATTATGAAGTAGAACAATTTATTGCTGATGTGCAGCAGGCTGCAGAAGAAAGTACTCCAACTATTTCGAATGCGAGAGAAAAAGAAATAAAATATCCTATCGAAATAAAGGAGTTGATATTGGAAAAAAGAAGAGCTAGAAGAAAATGGCAATCCACGAGATTCCCAGATGATAAGGTAGTTTTTAACCGTCTTAGCAACGAATTAAAAAAAAGAATCTGTGAGTTTAAAAATGATTCACTAAGTAGATTCCTGAAAAGTCTGACGACGGATGCTTCTACAGAATACTCCTTATGGAAAGCAGCTAAGCGCCTAAAAAGACCTCAGACACAAAACCCGCCGATAAAATCTCAAGATGGTAAATGGATCGGAAACCCGAAACAAAAGGCTGATCTCTTCGCTGAACATCTCGCGAATGTTTTCAAGCCATTCCCAGCAAGCACAGCTACAGATCCCTTACAGTTTGTTGACAGAAACGACGAATGTGAAATACCTTTTGTCACGCTCAAAGAAGTAAGAAGCATGTGTCAACATAAGTTGTCAAACAAAAAATCACCAGGGTACGATCTTATAACTGCTCAGGTTCTGAAAGAAATGCCTCTTATAGCCTTCAAGAAACTCCAATTTATAATAAACGCATGCCTTAAACTAAGATATGTGCCACATCATTGGAAAATTGCAGAAGTCATTGTTATACCTAAACAAGGTAAGCCACCAACAGAAGTTACATCTTACAGACCAATATCGCTTATACCAATCATGGCAAAAGTTTTTGAAAAACTGCTACTGAAAAGGCTTAGCAAAATAATTGAAGAAAGAAGACTAATTCCGAGCCATCAGTTTGGATTTAGAAATAAACATTCCACGATAGACCAAGTGCATCGAATTACGGATGTTGTGGAAAAGGCACTTGAAGAAAAACAAGTATGCTCGTCTGTATTCTTAGATGTTGCTCAAGCTTTTGACAAGGTTTGGCACTTGGGACTTGAGTACAAACTGCATAGGGACTTCCCCAGGCAGTACTACGAAATACTGAAATCCTACGTTACGAACCGACTCTTTAGAGTACGGTACGACCAAAATTACTCGGAACTTAAGAAAATTGAAGCCGGTGTACCACAAGGAAGTGTCCTAGGACCAACCCTGTATCTGTTATATACAAGGGATATTCCAGTGGACATCAACGCTATCATGGCCACCTTTGCTGATGATACTGCAATATTGGTGCCAGATAAATCCGTTACGAAGGCTACACAAAAATTGCAAAATGCAGTCGATAAAGTTAGTGATTGGACGCACAAATGGCGTATCAAATTAAACGAAACAAAATCGACGCATATAAACTTTACAAACAAAAACATAAACAATGTTCCAATTTTTATAAACAGTACCTACAGAAGTACCTTACTCCAATACCGCCAAATACCTTGGAATCAATTTGGATGCAAAGCTTAAATGGAAAGAACACATCAAAAAGAAAAGAGAAGAACTAAACTTAAAGTACAGAAAAATGTACTGGTTAATAGGAAAGAACTCTGACCTATCTATCCCTAACAAACTAATGTTATATAAGCAAGTATTGAAACCCGTTTGGACATATGGCATCCAACTATGGGGCTGTACAAAGAAAACAAATGCTGAACCCATCCAAAAATTCCAAAGCAAGGTCCTTCGTGGAATAATAAATGCCCCTTGGTATATAAGAAATAGCGATCTACATCGTGACCTTCAAATTGAAATGGTTACAGAAGTGGTTAAGAAACACGCTGTATCACACAATCAGCGACTGCAAAGTCATACTAACTCTGAAATGGAGACCGTATTAAATGTACGAGACAATGTTCGGAGATTAAGAAGAACCAAGCCTCATGAGCTGATGGTCTAAAAGCTACGGGAAAGTGTTATAACCTTAAACTTCCCCCAATGCGATTTAAAAATTAAGAAATAAAAATCATTTGTCGATCTTTCATAGATTGGTCCTGATTCACCGGTGGTTTTAGTGCGGTAAGAGTCCCACACTACTCGGTACCGATTCTTACCGAGTGTCTTTTGAAGATTTCCATCGGATAAAAAAAAAAAAAAAAAATTATTTTATCGGTGCACTTTTCTGGCTTTTATTTCTAAAACAGTTTAGGGCAAGAAAAAATGTTTGGGCACAAATTTCAAAAAAAAAATGTTTTGCTTGACATTTTTGATAACGAGGCAGACAGAGAGATTTTATGAGAGTATTACATAATGTTAGAAAATAGAAGGGAAAATAAAGACAAATTTCCAACTTACTATTTGTCAATATGAGGTTGACCCCTTTTCCATTTTATTTAACTGAATTTAACAGCAATTTTGTGATCTAAACTGTCCACCGAGATCTTAGGATTTAAAATTCGTAGAATGTTTTCTGGCTTCGTGAAAAATGGTTGATAATTTAATTTATTGAAGATCTTAAAAATGGGAAATCGTCAAGCATACGCTTTCATTTACATAACTTAAAAATATACAAAGGCTAAACATTATCAAAACTGTTGGAATTTGGAGATTATACTCATATATGTTGATCAAATAAAAACAAAAAACCCGTCTAAGTCTGCTTCAATTTACATTTCTTATGTAAGCTCATTAAGAGTACAATACTTAAAACACGCGCTTTCCTGTAAAGGTTAAGAACCACAAACTAAATATATTTTCCCTCGCATCATCCTCAAGCAACTTCAATCCAAACATAAACAAAAAAGAATAAAGACACATTCCATACAAATTGAGTAATCGCCATTGCCAAGAGCATACTCGATAATGGCCCCATCAACCATCAACCATTTACAAATAGGCATTTCTATTGTTTAAATCGCTTAGAAGAATATATAACCTCACACCGTTTCAATGACCCTTGGAGGCATCAGCAACTCCTATGCGTTCATATATATCGTGAATTTTCCAGCACATTGAAAAAACTTTGACAGCAATGCCAACTTAAAACTGCAATTTACTAGCAGAAGTCAGCGGAGCAGCAGCGCAACCAGCAAAAGGTACCACACCGGCCGATACCGCAAAAGGTGTCTTACCTTATCCTATATACACTCCACTGCGCTGCAAAACAAAACGAAACTGGTTTCCAATTTGTGTCTTAAAGAATCCACAGCTCCTGAGCCTGAGCCTGAGCCTCTGACTTCTGAGTAAAAGGGACAGTGGTGAGAAGTTGCACTGCAATGGACCACAGCTCATTTCGCGGAAGATGAATTTTCCAGCTTTACGAATATACTCCAAAAGCAGTCACAGCACAGGAACCGGGGTATCTCTCTATTTATCTGCAAAACAAATGCATACAACAAATAATGTTGACTTTGTTCGATGATTATATTCTGGAAGTGCTGCTGTTGCTGGATCCTTGCCTTCGCCTTCGTCTTAGTCTTGGTCGGCTTCATCATCACCGTGTTTGCTATCAACAGTCTCACAATATCATCTATTGCGCTGTATCTACCCTAAGAAGCACCAGCAGCAACAGCAGCAGCAAAAGTTCCAGCACCTTTTGGACAAAACCTATATAAGAAACCAACCACCAACCTCTTCCCAGCTTCTCTATCTCTTTATTTGCAGATAGATCTTTGTCTTTGGCGGATTTAGTGAGTTTTACTTGGGCTTGGATGGGAAGGCACGTCCGTAGTCCCCGTCGTCGTCTGCAACGCAACTTGGACTTAACTCGTTCATATCTGTCCACTTGTTGTACGCGGTCAAGTCAGGTCGTGGTTTTATTTGCTTCTATCATCCTGGTGAAGTGGTTTATCCTTTATATGGCACCTACTTCAGGTGCAGCTTGCCGTAGGTTGATTCAGCTTGCTTGCTCTTGGGTCTGAAGATATTTACCTATGCGTATGATGCAGGTCTTAACTTTATGAGGAGTATATTCATATTCCTACTTAAGATGTACATACATACTTACAAAGGTACACATAAGTTGGGTTTTGGTTATGGTTTGAGTTCGGGAAGCGCGCAGTTCAAGTTGTTCGGTCGACAAGTTCACTATTTTAACGTGGGCTGAACTCACGGTGATAAAATATATGATGAACTAGCGTGCCGAGAGCATAATATCTATCCTAAAGAAGTGGAAGAAGTTTGTCATTGTCTCCATGGGTAGGGTATACCTTTACTTGCAGTTCTGTGTACTGTTCAATGTACATAGAGATGGTTTTGGAATAGGTGGTGGAAGGCGGCCGCGGCGGCGGCGCAGCCGTGCAGTGTAGAGATAGACAAGATAGACAATTGGATAGGTAGGTACTTGCGGGCTGAAAGTAATTATTTAGAATGCACTTGAATGGAGGTAGATATAAATCAGTGTGTGATGTTGGTTAAAGTCTAAGTAGATATGCGGTGTGAGTGATTGCTATTGCATTTGCCCTTGAAATAGATTCCAAGAAAAAGAGGGTTTGATGCATTTCAAAGACTGGATTTTTTATTACGTATATGATTATAGCTGAGATTATAAGATTTACACAAAATATTAACACACAAACAACAGAATCAGCTGAAATGGAATGTTTTTTTTATTTGAGAGTCTTGAGATTTTAATTGCCAATTACATATTTTTATTCGTGTGAATTGGAGAGAATTTTGCAACATAAAATAAAAATTCTGACGTTACTAAATTTTGCGACTATCTTTTTTAAAAGTATTACATTTGATTGAATTACTTAGACACCGTCATATGTTGTCCAAACCAGTTCTAAAGTTGATAAAAGTGCCACACTTCACAGCGTATTACAACTTGACATCTTGTCATATTGTGGCATTCAAGAGTTTTTAATTCTTTTAAATAAAAATATTAAATTTTTGTGTTAATCTTTTGAGCCCATCCTCTGCTAACTCAGTAAGTAATTCCTTTTTTTATAAATACATATGTGCATTTTATATTTCCTCTTAAACCATCCATATTTTCATATCAAGTATTCAACGTTTTTGGCGTAACCGTTACCAAAAACCTTCCTTTGTTCAGAAACCGGGATTCGAACCACACTGATAATTTCCCATCTGAGTCCGTCTGCCATTTTTCTAAAACTTTAACAAAATTTTAATAACAATGTTTTGAGTGAGATACAAAATTTGAAGTCAACATCTTTCTTTCTTCTCCTCATAATTGAGTCGAAACCCATTTCTTTTCAGTTTTTTTGTTGTTTTTTTTAGGTTTTCGTGTTTTGTAAAAAAAGTTTTGAATTGAATTTTTCTAAAAAAAGAAGTAAAAGTAAGCAACAATATTTTAGATATGATAAAATATAAGCTTGATTTCATTATCTGTTTATGTTCCCGAGTTTTTTAGTCGAAAATCAATTTTTAACAATTTTAGTATCATTTTTTCAAAGTTTTTGTTTCATATATAAAATAAAATGCACTTGTTCATGTATCACAAGAGTCTGTTTAAAAATATATTTCCTGTATTTTAACATTTTAAAACGTACCCGCAAAAAACATTTATTTTTTAAAAATATAAACGCCATTTGATTTCTTAAGAAAACCTTATTTTTTAAAATTTTGTACACACAAAATTTTTCAACTTGAAAAAAAAAAAAAATTTTTTAAGTATGCAGTTATGTATTTAGAACTTATTAATTTTATTTGACTCGTTTTTGAGAAATTAGAAAGAAAAGCAATGACATTTTTGACCATTCAATATTATTGAGCTTTGATTAATTCTTGAGAAAACTTAAAAAAGAAATTAAGGGTTCTACGTCGGGTACTTTGCTGGAGCAATGCAAAAGAAGAAAATTAAGAAGAAAGAAATTGAGGAAATTGACAAAAAAAATCTACCAGTTCGTTTTTGAGAAAATTCGAATTTTCAATGTTTGACCAAAAAATTTGTATACTGTTAATTTTATTCTAAGAAAATGGAAAAAAAAAACTTAATTCACAAATTTAAAGTCAATCGACCCAATACTTTGGGTTGTAGGGCCCAAGACAGACTGACAGACGGACGAAATCGGGGACCCACTTTTTTTTACTTCTCTACCATTTTAATGCCATGTTGCACACATGTTGTTCCTATATGTCGCAAGTAAAAATACGGATTGAATTTTTCTAAGACCATTATCTTAAGATAATAACAAAACTTAGAACAGAATGAAATCATTTTGAAGTCAATACTTTTATTTATTCTCGAGATTTCGAAAATAGAACATCAATTGTTACCAATTTTGTGCAGTATTGTTTATGAAAAAAGATGACTGTTGGATATTTATACAAATTTTACTAAATGTTAAAAACAATATTTTTTTACCATTAGTTTAAAGCCAATATCTGGCTTTTTGAAAACCGTTAGCTTACGTCGATTTTTCTAAAAATTTGTCCTGATATACAAAACGTTATTTTACGTTGCATAAAATTTTGAGGTAAACTCAATTTTTGTTCGTAAAATGTTCGAGACTACAATTGGTTGGATATTTTTGTTCAGACAAAATGTTCGCTTTCTTTTGAAATCGCTATAATAAAAAAATAAGTAAGTCCTTTCTGCATCTTTTTGTGTTATTATCTGAAAAACAAGATGTATTTAAAGTCGATACCTTTACTGGTTCTTGAGATATAGACGACGAAAAATGGTATCCCGAACGTACAAATGTACGCACACACAGAGAACTTTCTAAAAATCATTGATTTTGATTCTATGGAACTTGAAACGTCGATAAATCTAAAACTTTTCAATTCGACAAATCGGACCGATTACAAAAACTTCCTTTGGGAAGTTGAAAATAAAAAAAATATTAATAAACATCAATATAACAATTTGTTTAAGTAAAACTATTTTCCACTATAAAAGAAATGGTGCTGTCTTCGCTTCAAAAGTGACTGTACTACTCGTCTAGTATTATCGTTGAAAATACATATCACTTTTAAATCATTTTTAGTACATACGCAATTAAAACATGAAATGTCATTATATTATAAACACCGCCATAATTTTAATCACACATTAACTTTGTAATATATTAAATTTCATGTTTTATTGTTCTTATTTTGTAAGCAATTATAAAAGTCTTTGTTAGCAATTTTCTTTCTTGTGTTGATTACTCATTTAAAGAAAAGGACTTCAAAACACAAACAAGAAATTAAATGTCAAAATTATTAGACCGGAACGTTTGCAAATAAATCATAATGTAACTATAATGACAAAAACTCCAAATATTTATAGTATGTGACTCAAAGGTTATAAGTTTTGTTCTTAAAACCACTCAATAAATTGAGCTTAAAACAAAATGAGTGATTTTCGTGATAAAAAAATAATAATGTTATTGGCCATAGCAACAGTCATGTGTAATTTTTGTTATTTAAGGCCATGATTCCAGAGTTTTCTAACTAGCTTGGCCTTACTTTAGAAGCCCTTTTTTCACATTTCTTGTTTTTTGTACTCCAACCTTTTTTTTAATTTAAAAATCCAAGTTTTTATTTCCTCTTTATCAATTAGTAATTTTAGCATTGTTGTATTTTTTTGTGTGCCATTAAGTCCAAAGTCCTATCAAGTAAACATAACTAAATCAAATAGGTACACAAGTGGTCATACGAACTTGGTCCTGTATCTGAAAAGACTGTTTAAAAATAGTTTCTTAATTTTAAGATTGAAAAATAAACCTGTAAAGTAAATGTATGTGTAAAAATGTAAATGCCGCATGCAATTTCTTAAACAAAAACTTTATTTTACAATATGATTTCTAAAACATTTTAGAGCGGTTTTTGTAATAAATTTTTTGACATAAAATATTTTTTTCTAAATTATGTTTTAAATTTCGTTTAAGACTTGTTTTTGAGGAATTGTATTGACAATGTAAAAGCTTGCTCGAGAAAAAATTATTTAAATTGGATAATTAGTTCCTGAGAAAATTTAAAAACAAAATAACGTTTTTATGGGGGGTACTCTTCTGCAGCAATTCTTAAATATGATTTTTTATATTCAATAAAATAGAATAACAGACGACTCATAGATGGAATCGTCAGCCGGAGGTACTTTTTTTCGACTTCTCTACGATCGTAATGTCATATTTGATTAAAATCTCTAGGTCAAATTTTTGTAAAAATGCAATACCTGCCTCTTACTTCCTATACGTGACAAATTAAAATCAAATTGATAAAAGTTTGGACAATATATCACAGAAATTAGATAAAATTAAATAATATAACTACCTTAAATTAATTAGACGTCAAAACGAATCAACAGGAAAGTGATTCCATTATTCTGTACACAATCCAAAAATGAGTCCGTTGAAAGACAAATACAGTGCAAGCATCTTGTTCGCCCTAATAGAATAATTTTTGAAACTAGTTTTATTGTAAAATTACTAAGTAAACTTGGCATAACCTATTCAAAATAATATGTAATTTTACCCTTTAATACGAATAGGTATAAAATAGCAATTTTTCTCTTTTTGTTAAAAATCACACAAATTAAAAAAAATAATTTGCACAGCACTGTAGAAAGTGTCTTTTGTCTTCTGAAACATTGCTCTCCACTTTCGAGTGAATTTTATTCCATATTCGAACAAAATTATAAAACATTTTAATAAAAGAACTCGAAATGATCTTCGAATTTCAAGAGAATTCCTCTCACATCAGCATCTCATGGTTAAAAAAATGTTCGATGAATGCAATCCAACCTGTTCCACAGGCAGAAGACCAAAAAACCGGTCAAAACAATCCAACAAAACAAGGCCTCCATTCCATCTCCATCTTCATCCAAGAAGTAAGCATGGTGATCACTTTGTCTCTCTGTTTCTGATGTTGAGTTGATGCTGATCTTGTTGCACCCAAAAAGACACTCACCGAAACCGAGAACAAGACCGAACGAACGAAAGTATCTATATCTAGTATAAAATGCGTGCTTTAAGTACTTTGCTTGCGTTCAACTTCAACCGTAGTCTTGAAGTCTTTGTCGTTTTTGTTGTAGTTGACGACATTTATACCGTTCATAGCGCCGCGCCACTCCGTTCGACGTCCACCGCATCAAAAAAAAAAATCACTCACAATTGTTCGTTCACAAAAGCCATTAAACGAACGAACTAGCGTAGCGAACAGTGAACTGTTCGATTGCAGTTCTGTTTCTGTCCGCTGGTCGCTGTTCGCTGTCTTCAGATTCTGTTAGCTAATTGACTTTCAGTTTCAGTCAATCGGATTCAGATTCAGATTCAGTTGATTCGGGACAAAGCGTGCAAGCGGTTGTCGTCGGTGCGCATTCATTTTTTTTAATACTCGTATATCTCAAGAAATCCATAGAACGATCTTTTTGCTAATCAAAGAAAATAATCCGATACAGAAAAAATATACATATATATATATTTCATCGAACGTATTTTGAATAGAATAATTCTTAAATTTTAAGCCTTTTCGAAAACGATCAGGAAATATATGTGCAGTGTAAATGTTCGTTAGTGTTTAGATCTGGAGAGTGGGTCAAATAAATTAATCAAACATTCGCCCCCGAGACCGCTGTTAAGAGGAATTAACCGAAAAACGATCAGTCGGAGTTATTTTTTGGATTAATCGAGGAATGCAATCAATTATCCAGGAATTGCAGTTTAATTGATTGAGATGTGAGTTATGTTGATGTTGATGCATATAATTTGTCTGCTTGTCTTACAATCGAGAACATTGTAAACAAAACTAAGGCACGATCACACGCATTTTGCAGTTTGAAAAAAAAAAAAAAACAAAAAAGTGATCACCACTCTTTAAGTTTTTCATTTTCAATGTACGTTTGTTTATTTTGATAAAATTGATTGCGGCATGAGTTTGTACATCGATCGTCTCTCCACACCGAACGTTTATGGTTTTGTGGTTCTTTCTGAAGTAGATGGGTGTACATTTATATTGGGCTTGGGCAAGATCACCTTGTGCAGGCGTATCGTCCGTTTAATAGTCTTCCAGTTGAATTGGCTAGACAAACAGACAGACAGACACGCACGATTGTATCCATTCCATTCGCTTCCATAAAGCCAGCGCCAACGGGAAGGTGTCTTGAGGTTATGAATGGATTATTGCGAACTTCTTTAGATCGTATAGCTCGATGTAGGGAATATAAAGACTTGCCTTGAAAGATCAGGGGGTTATATGGGTTTCGATAGGCGAGATTTTATTTATGATGTGATTATATTTGAGTGTACATTTAATATTTTTGTTTTTCTACTGAGAATGAGAGTGAAAAAGGATTTAGTATTCTATGAGTAGTTATCTTTCCTCTGGAGTAGTCTGGAGGCGTTTTAAAAGTTTATTAAAAAAGTTGAGTGGGAAATGTGATCCATGTAAGGAAAAAGCAAAGAAATGAATTATATTGTTTGCATGTTATAAAGTGTAGTTGTTAATCAGATAAGGAAGGTATACTTACCTTACCTACCTAAGTTTAAAAAGTTTTTTTTATAAATAATTAAATATGGAACGTATTTTATTTTGATTGAGAGTCTTGAAAGAAAATCGAGTGTCTATAGATGGGATAACTTCTTTATATTATATTCTTTTGTTTGGTCAATATAAAGATGTAGATAACCTGGAGTTACTTGATGGGATTTTATTATGACTAAGTGAAACAATCATGACAATGATCATTTTTGTGTATTTCCATTAAGAGGTTTCAATTTGAATAGACTCTATTTTGGCAGCTGTCACTTTTCTATACCTGTTATATTTTGGCATTTGACAAATAAAAACTAAGCCAAGACTTAAAATGGAATAACCAACAGCGCATTGAAATTGTTAAAACTCACTTCCAAATTATTTAAAAAATTGTAGTCAAAATTCACAATTGACTTTTTCAAGAAAAATTTACTCACCATGTTATTAACTTCCCATAGGAATTGTAATGAGTCCAAATTTATCGAATTAAGAATGTTGACATTTCTCGACGTTTCAAGGTCCCTAGAGTCGCGACGTTTTTTCGTCGTCCGTAGCTCAAGAACCAGAAGAGATATCGACTTCAAATAAATTTTGTTATACACATAATAATGCAGAAAGATGCAAAAAGGGCTCTCAAGAAAATTGCGTAGGCGTTTTTTTTACCATAGCAGTTTAAAAAAAAGGTGAAAATTTTAGTTAAACCTAAATATCTCACGAACCAATAACGCTAGAGACTTGGATTCAATTTTATATAATGTATTGTAACGTGATACCAAATAAATATATTTTTGAAAAAAAAATCCAATTAACGGTTTTTTTATAAATCAAAAAAAATTTGTCACCTCGAAAATTTTACGAATAAAAAATGATTACATCTCCAAAATAATTTTGTGCAACGAAAAATAACGTTTTTAACATCTGGCAAAATTTTGCGAAAAATCGAATTGACAGTTTTTTTGTTTGTAAAAAATAAAAACCTAAACAAAAACATTGCTCAAAGTTGGTAAAATTGAATTTCGACTCAAATATCTTTTCAAAAATTTGAGATTATGGCTTCCATTTTATTTAATCATATAAAAAAATATTATTAATCTTAACATTCGGTAAAATTTTGAGAAAAATTGAATTGATAGTTTTTTTACAAAAATTAAAAACCTAAAAAAAATGTATAAAAGTTAGTAAAAATTGATTTTCGACTCAAATAACTTTTCAAAACTTTGAGACATTCACTTTAAACTAATTTTATTTTTTAAAAAAATATTGTTGTCAAGATTCAGTAACATTTTGAGAAAAAATCGAATTGACAGTTTTTTTACAAAAAATTAAAAACTTAAAAAAAAACATTACTAAAAGTTGGTAAAAATTGATTTTCGACTGAAATATCTTTTCAAAAATTAAAAATATTGGCTTCAATCTAATTTTATCTTATAAGAAGTATTGTTTTAAACATTCAATAAATTTTTGAGAAAAATCAAATTGACATTGATAAATACCTAAAAAAAGCATACCTACTAAAAGTTCGTAAAAATTGATTTTCGACACAAATACTCGTATCTTTTCAAAAATTTGAAATATAGGTTTCAAAGTAATTTTATTTTATAAAATATATTTTTTTCAATATTCAGTAATTTTTTTGTATAAATCTAACAGTCAGTTTTTTCAAAAAATTTAAAATCTATAAAAATAGTACGCAAAATAGGTAAAAATTGATGTTCGGGTCTCGATATCTTGTGAATAATAGAAAACATTGGCTTCGAATTAATTTCATTCATCTAATTTGTATTTGTTTATATAAGAAATATAAACTTTTAAAAAATGCTACTAAAATTGGTAAAAATCGGTTAACGACTAAAAATCTCGTTCACAAAAATAGATTTTGAAATCAAACTATTTCATCACATCCAAAATATTGTTGGTTATTTTTAAATTTTTTAGAATAATTTAACTGATAACTATTTTAACAAAACACGAAAACCTACAAACCTTATAAGCAAGACAAATCTACAGACGGGATGGCCAGTTACCAGTGTGGTTTGCATCCCAGCCTCTTTTTTTCGAAAGAGATGATCACAATTTACCACCGAGATATTGTGATTTAACACCATTTTATTTCTTTGGGACCACGTGAAAGAAAAGGTCTTTGCTAATGTTCCACAATTAATTTAAGTCCTTAAAAATAAAAATTGAAGTTTTTGGGGAGATTCAGCCGCAAGTGTGCAAATTGGTCATGGAAACTTTAAAGAAAAGGATATGGTGCTCCAATTGTTTCCGAGAATCCAAAATTGCGAAAACTCAAAATCCCGAAAATTCAGATCCCGAAAACAAAAATCGCGAGAAGTTATTTTAAATGTAAAATTTGTATTATATGATATTACTTTATTTCTAAAAAGTTAGGAATGTTTTCCTCAAAGAAATATCCTAATTTTTCACCGAATGTTTACTTTTCTGGATTTTGAGTTTTCGAGATTTTGGTTTTTTTTTTATTATAGTTTTTCTAGATTCAAAATTTCTCGTCTATAGAGCCCGAGAAAAATATCCAGAAAAATAATAATCAACACATCCCAAAAAGTGCAAAACATTAAAAACCAAAATCTCTTTAATCTAAAACTTGATATTCTAAATTCTGGAAAAATTATAAAAAATTGAAATTTCCTGATTTGGGTTGTATGAATTCTATCCGATTTCCACTTTAAGATCCCAAAAAAACCAAAACCCGATATTACGAAACAGAAATCTTAAATCATTGCGAGGAAAACAACAACACCGACTATGAAGACTTACAAATACACAATGATCATGCACCAGTGCTGTCTCCAGATCATCTCTAGTACTTTTAGTAATGTTTCTCTTTATCTAATTTCTATTTTAATATTTATTTTGTTTTTCTTTATGATTTTTCAATATTTTATTTTTTCATTTTATTCACTTTTTTATGACGAATTTATATTTCCGGAAACTTTTTCAACACATTCCTACCCTAACTTATGCAAATTTTTGTCAGCATTTATGCATACAACAATAAGCTTTCTCTTTCATTGTGGCTGTGCGGTTTTCCTCAGGTTGCGTTTTAAACTAAAATAAGTCCAGCTAACGCTATAGGGGTTCCACAGGCCAGCAGTTTTGCCAATTTTAACAAAACGAAAATAATGTTGAAAGTTTTTCGAAATAGATATGACGGATTGTACATATGTCACTTAAATTCCCAGAGCTTGCTGAAGCATCTGGATGAGTTCAAAAGTATCTTTATTGATTCAATAATTGATATTATATGCGTGTCGGAAACGTGGTTGACCCAAGAAATAGACAGCGGCATTCTAAGCACCGGTACGTATAGGGTTTTTCGGTCTGATCGTATGTTTTCCAGAGGTGGAGGTGTGGCCATTTTTATTAAAAAACATTTTAAAAGTAGAATTGTTCTGAGCACTGCAAGCAATAATGGTATGGAATATCTATTCATAGAAGTTGCATGTGCTAGCGAAAAATGTCTGGTTGGTGTAATTTATAAACCACCCAACATAAGAGACACAAATATCATAACGGATATCTTAGAGGCAGTTACACCTAACTTTAAGCATATTATTATTATCAGGTGACTTAAATATTGATCTTCTTGGCAAACATAACAGTAGGACTAAGCACTTCAACGACAATCTCTTATCTTTTAACCTTTCTCCTATAAACAGTGACCAACCCACACATTTTACATCCTCTAGGTCAAGTTTGATTGACGTGTTTCTGGTAAACCAACCTGAACTTGTAGCTCGATGTTCCAGGTTTTTCTAAACATGACCTTATAGCTACTTTTTACAGCATTAATCTCAACCCAGCTCAAGAAACGGAGACCATCTCGTTTAGAAACTTTAACGGTATAAATATGCAGTCGCTGGTAACCAATATCTTCAACTCCAACCTAGAAAATATCTACCAACTTCCTGACGTCAATGACCAAGTAACAATCTTTACAAGTACGATTAATGACCTTTTTGAAGAATTTGTTCCTATTAAAAATATTCGAGTTAAGAACTCCGAGTTAGGATGGTACTCAAACAAAATCGACGAACTTATCTTGAAAAGAAACAAAGCTTTTGGACGCTGGAAAAGATATAAATTGCCACAACTGTTTCAGGAGTATAAAACATTAAGAAATGCTGTAAATGTTGAAATAAGAAATTCTAAGCGTAGGTTTTTTGCTTCTAAATTCAACAATGTTTCGTCCAAAAGACTATGGAGAAATATAAAATCTCTTGGTGTTACTAAGAAAAAAATGAGTGACGTAGAATTCTGCGACGTAAATGAATTAAACTAACAGTTTGTTAGTGCTGCTTCCAATGTAAATATCAGTGATGTGACTTACCGAAATAACGACGCAAATAATGAGCTTCCTTCGAGTTTCAGTCTTGATAGAATTTACGAATTTGAGGTGTTTCAGGCCATTAAAGACATTAAATCGGACGCTATTGGATTAGACAATATGCACCCTAAATTTGTAAAAATTATTCTCCCTTTTATAACTCCTTTTCTGACACATATTTTCAATACTATCGTGACAAAATCTAGCTTCCCGAAACTTTGGAAAGCTTCAAAAGTAATACCGGTTCTTAAGAAGTTAAACACGCCAAAACAAGAATACCGACTAATTTCCATCCTACCTTTTATCTCAAAGGCTTTCGAAAAGATTGTAAGTAAATAGATAACACGTTACCTGGAAACATATCGTTTAATTACACCCTTTCAATCTGGTTTTCGATCAAAACACAGCTGCACAACAGCACTTCTTAAAATTACCGACGACATACGACAGCAAATTGACAATAATCTAGTCACTACTTTAGTCCTCTTGGATTTCTCGAAAGCATTTGACACTGTGTCACATGAGATTCTTCTAAAAAAACTTAAAAACCATTTCTTCTTTGAAAACTCTGCCCTTTCTCTTATTAAAGAATATCTTAGCCAACGAACACAGGCTGTTTATGCAAATTCTATGTTGTCTGATTTTCTCCCTACCTCAAGTGGTGTACCTCAAGGATCAATACTAGGTCCTCTGCTGTTTACGCTTTTTAACAATGATCTTCCTTCAATACTCAAGCACTGTAAGGTCCATATGTATGCAGACGATGTACAAATTTACTTAAGCTATAGAATTGGTATGGTTGAAGATGCAACAGCCAGAATAAATGAAGATCTGATGGGTATAAAACAGTGGTCGAGGGAAAATCACCTAAAACTGAATTCTAGCAAAAGCCAGGCAATTGTGATAAGTACCACTGTCATAGATACTTCATATCTTCCAAATATTGAACTAGGTGGTGAAAAATTAAACTATGAGAGAACAGTAAGGAACCTTGGGGTCGTTTTTAACCAAACACTCTCGTGGGATGATCATCTCTCACAAGCTGTTGGTCGAACCTATGCTGCTCTGCGGATTTTTTACATATGTGGAAGTTGTCTCCCTGTCGCAACAAAAATGACCATTGCAAAAACACTAATTTTACCAACTCTTTTTTATGGAAGTCCCATTTTTTGTGGTCTTAATAGTTACAATAAACGCAAAGTACAAGTTGCGTTCAACAATATTGCTCGTTTTGTATACGGCTTGCGTCGCTTCGATCATATCTCACTGCAAGCAGGTAGTATTTTCAATATGCCTTTTAATAAATACATTGACTACCTAGCTTTAATATTTCTCTTTAAGCTGATACATACAAAAACTCCTGAATATCTTTTCGAAAAACTTTGTTTTTCAATGTCACAGAGAAGTAACATTCTCATTGTCCCTTCTTTTAAATACAGGAACACAAAACTACAGTTCTTTGTGCACGCAGTTGGCCTTTGGAACTCCTTGCCTAACAATCTGAGGGGTATTCGCAGCTACAATAGTTTTGAGAAATCTTTGAAAAACCTATATAAATGTTGAAATTGTTTCTGAAAATATTTTTCTGTTTTTTTTTTTTTTTTCTTCTCTTTCATAAATTTATAAAATCACTATCTCTCACTCTCTCTTTCTCTGTAATTATCAAATATGTAATTTATATAATTGTAATTTATAATTCACTTACTTATAATTCTGTTAACTTAATAAGATATAAATTGTTATTTAGTTTTACCTTTTTTTCAATTGCTTACATAATTTTTAAAATTAAATGAATGTTAACTAAGTATTAATAATAAGACACATTGTTTTAAAATGCTTATTGTTTAATAAATAAATATGAAATATGAAATATGAAATATAGACAAATTATACAAAACGAAAATGTTTCAAAATAAGCATTTCGAAATGACAAGTTCCTGGGACAAGTTTAGGTGTTTCCGAACTTATAGTTCTTGGGATTTTGTAATTCTGGTTCAAGTGACATTTTTGATAACACTCATCAAAAAATTCATGTCTTTTATATTAATATTAATAATGTTGATTTTAGAAAAAATCGTTTAAGACCATATTTTTCAAAAATCAATACAGTAAACATTCAAAAAGCTTTAACGGGAGTAATTTAGAACACTTAGCAAAAATCGGTCTTTTGGTCCAAATTTTTGGAAGATGACAAAATTTTGATCAAATATGATCATCAGAAACTTAAGGATATTGATAAATTTATTACTCCTCGAAAGTCTTTTTTTATCAACTGCGACCTTTCTTCGTATCCAAAAATTTAAAAAATTAATCTCATGCGAAAATATATCTAATAGGCACACAATTTTTTTAACTCCGTAGTTGATCGCTCTTTTATATTAAAGTATCTCAACAGGAAGTTTACTTAATTGAATTCAATCTAAAAGCAAACACAAAACACCAGACAAATGACTCATCTGAAAAAGAAGATTTGGCATTCAAATTTAAAACTGATGGCAATGAAGAAAAATTAGAAAAAAAAAGTCATCTAAATTTGTTGTTTTGTCTGCAAAATTAATATCTTTTTGATTGGAATCACCGAAAAACACAAGCTCACAAGTCATATTAACTCAAAACAATGAACACAACCTTATTATTTATCTGATCGTCAAAACATGACAAAAAATGATAATATTTTAATTTAATACCTACCTGGCTTAGATACCTTTTCCAACATACATAATTTCAGTATGCATATCAAATCCATCAGCTTGGATTTCGTTTCTTTTTCATGTCATTTGGGAATTGATTTCAGGAGGAGGATCTGATGGAGCGAAAAAAATGTACGTTTCTTATTCATGTTTGAAAAAAAGAGGTAAAATAAAAACACAAATCTCTAACGGTTCATTAATATCTGATGCGCTTCTCTTTGTAAATTATTATTTTTTTTTTAAATTAATTTTCTAAGGAATTTTGAACCGGATTTTAATTTCCTCAAGACTCTATAAAATACTCGTATAACCTTGGAATTTTAAGAGCTCTATCTGTTGTTCGCTTTTGTGTTAGATGTGACCGAAAATACCTGCCTCAATACAAGAAGGGAACAACGCATGCGCTTTTAGTAGAAATGGATAACATTCAAGTCAAGGTTGTCGCTAAGTTTGTGATTCCATCTTTGGGTGCACCTTCTAAAGATACTTCTTAGAAAAAATATGTGACTAGCGTCAAGAGTGCTTTGCATTTTGTTAGATACTTTGAAATAGAAATGTAACAGTGACTTAAAGTTGAATTTGACAGTATAAGAATACGACAAAGTTATTTTTTTAAATTTGGTGATTTATCATAATGATTAACAATAACTGACACCTATTTAAGCCTCAAGAATTGTATGACTCAAACTTTATAACGAAACCAATGTCTACAAGACTGAGCAGACTTCAACTGTCACATTTTATTGAAATCCTTTTGAATCAAAACTCAATGGCATCCCACGTGAGAAGAATGCCTATTTGCATAATCTAACTATAATGCATCGCCAAGTCCCAAGGCATTAGATGATTAATTATTTCCTTTTAACATTCTAATTTACATTCAGGGACTCTGGTAGTGAAAAAGATCAAATGAATTCGTTGAGGTGATGCGTTTACTGAACCCGACCATAACTATCAATCTCTCGGTTTTTTTTAACAAATGTCAAAATATTGAATTTTTGAGATTTCGAATTGTTGGTGATTGAATTTTTTGTATTTCTCAAAATTGTTTAAGAAAAAAATAAAAAGATTATTGCACATATTCCAAATTAAGCCTTATGTATTCGATTGGTTCAGTCTGACGTTGACAGATTCGAAAAATGAAGTATTCGATGTTGAAATGTTGATCAATAGAAATGTTTAAGTCTTAAATTTGAATTTAATTCTATTGAAATGAAATTACATACATATATTTTTAAGTTTATTAAAATCAATAAAATACAAAGAAAATTGAATATACGCCACAGTGAACTATTGTCATTTTAACATTATGTAAGACGTTTTTAGGAGTTAAAGAGAGATTTTGTTTTATTTATTTTATTTATTTTATTTTAATATTTTAATTGCTTAACAACAGTAAGATTTAAGATCTTATAAAGTAGCTGTAAGCTTATTTTAAAAAAAAGGCAACATAAGTCCGTTTGACAAAGACCAATCTGCCACTCTCTTCAGGTCTTCATTGACGCAGAGACTCCATGTTCGATAAGGTCAAGTGGACAGCTGAAGTAAAGCTGAACGTCATCAGCATACAAGTGAGAGCTGCAATTAACTAATGAAGATGGAAGTTCATTCATATAAGCATAAAACAAGCGAGGACCTAGTATGGAACCTTGTGGTACACCAGTGGCATTCGGCAAAAAATTGGACAGGGTGTCACCAATAACTTGCACTGCTTGCTTCCTATCAGTTAGATAAGAAAAAATTAATTTTGTTGCACTAGATGAAAAACTAAAATTTTGCATGAGCTTTCTACAAAGACTGACATGATTTACGGAATCGAAAGCCTTGGAAAAAGTCCAACAAAACTAGAAACGCAACTTCGTCTTTATCTAATGTTTTCTTATGTCATCAGTAACGTTTAAAAGTGTGGTAACACAGCTGTGTTTCTTCCGAAATCCGGATTGATAAGGGCTGAGCAGTGAGTTAGTAGATAGAAAGACGTTAATTTTCTTTTGAAGGATCCTTTCAAAAACTTTCGACAAAAATGGCATTACCGAAATACATAGGTATAAATTCATCTCTTTTAGCGTTTTTGGGAAGTGGAATGATTTTAGCAACTTTCCATGACTCAGGGTATATCGAGCATGTCAAAATAGTATTGAAAGCAAAAGTGATATATGGCAATACAACTGGCAATATCATACACTAAAAAGGTAGGATGTACATATATCATCGATCCCAACAGCTTTTGACTTTAATAGAAAGAACACTTTCGACTACATCAGCACTATCTACTGCAGAAAATTCAAAACAAGGGTCATCACTGTCGCGTTGGTCAGTAAAAAGAAATTGAAGGCCAAATTTGTGGGACCTGTGGCGATGGAGAAGAAATGAATTTTTTATTAAGTTTATTGCCATCAATTTCCTCAACAGCACCAAATTTTGTCTTTCCGATTCCGATTCTAAGTAGATTTTCCAGATTTGGCGACTATTTGAACTTGTGCTAAGCTGTTGAGAAAAATGTTGGTATTAAGTTTCCCGTATCATAGCTACTACTCTGTTACGGAGTGAGCAAAACAAACGACGCAGCTCGGTTAGTCGATATCTTTTCCAATTCGTATAGGCGTCATCTCGCTGTTGCATCAAGTCTCTAATGGCACGAGAAAACCATGGATTATTATTTTGTTTTACAGTTTTTATTATTTTTTAAGGGGCATGTGTATTATACAGTTCAGAGATATTTTGTGTTAAAAATTCAATCTGATCATTTGATCATTTTTTAAATTTTTAATTATCATGTGATTTGCAATCACGATCAATAAATAAGACTATAAGCGTATGAGCTGTCAATTCTAAAAGACTTTGGACTTCTTTAAAAATTAGTTTTTGTTAATTTTCCCTGATATGAATCTAATGAAAATCAGATCAGGCGTTTTAAAGGGATTAAGTCATCCTTAATCGTTTTGTTTCCTAAAACTTCAAAAATGTTGTCCCAAAATATTATGGCCTGTAAGAATCTATAAGTAATCGGTTTTTGAATTAAAGCATTGTATTGGAAATTATTTATGATTTTCTATTACTCAAAACTTCAGACGGACAAATCTCAATACTGCATTCTTTTAGTTGGCCGGACTTATGGGTCATATAAATTTTTACCGATTGGTTTAAAATTTTAAATGTATCTTAGAAAATATAGGGTCCGCTAAATAACTTTTTTTTTTTGAAAATGCTATAAAAACATCGAGTGTAGCTTCGGCTGTGTGTCACGTAGCGCCGTCCTGTTGAAACCAAATGTTGCCAATATCCTCCTTCTCCTTTTTTGAACAAGAATTCGTTCAACATGGCCCGATAACGATTGCCATTGACTGTAACGCACACTCCTCGCTCATTTTCAAAGAAAAGTGGCCCAATTATGCCTCTGGACCAAAATCCGCACCAAACAGTGACTCGTTTTGGGTGTATCGGATTTTCAATGTATGCGTGAGGGTTTTCTGTACCCCAAATGCGAAAATTTTGCTTGTTTACATACCCACCAAGATCAAAATGAGCTTCGACTGAAAAGATGATTTTTTTGGCAAAATCGGCGTCTTTTCTAAGCGTGATTAAAACATTAAAGGAGCTTCACTTGAGTGCAGCTATCATTCCAAAAAGGCTGCACAACTATCATTTTGAAAAAAAAAAAATTAAAAAAAAACTCAAAATCATCCCTGTGCGGAAACAATGTCAGCGATGGAGGGGACCTACAGTTTGTATGCCAAATCCAAACGGCTAATTTAAGAAAGCACTTTTTTCACAAGAATTACTCTTTGAGGATTTTTCAATTCCCCGCAAGATGCAGAACCCGTGAAAAAAAAAACTTCAGGTAGCATAGGCAGAGAGATTTAAACCCAAAACCTCTGGCATGACAGTCCTACGCACTAACAATCACACCACGGGTACTAATCATATGTATACATAAATATAATAAAATTCCGTTTTCGTAACCTCGATTTATTGTGTAGTATTTAGGTAAAGGAAATCCTAAAAAAGCCAAGTTTTTCGGCCTATACTCTTTAAAAATCATTAAAATCCTGTAAACCTGTACCATTTTTTAATTGTAAATCGAATGTACATATTATGCCAGTAATTTTAAGACTGTTACTAAATAAACGTATGCTTAAAGTTGTTGAAGTTTTCTACTACTCAAAACTTCAGACGGACAAATCTCAATACTGCATTCAAATTTGTCATTTGTTCTCCTTGTTTTTATTTATTTCAGATATTTTATTTAAAATGTACTGCTAGAGAATTGAATATCCTTTTTTCATACTGAATGTTTATTTGATTTGCAATAAAAATTATTAATTATTAAAGACTGTAAGTGTTTAAAGTTCCAAACCCTTTTTATTTTAAAATTAATTTTCTGTTGATTTTATTTCCGTGAATTTTTGTGATATTTTAAAAAGGTATTCCCACTAAAAAGAGATTCCTAAAATTAGTCTACCCGATTTTAATTTGTAAGAAGTGTAATTAATCATATCTAGATATCCTAGGTATATGACAAAGGCTTACTAGCTATCAAAAATACACTTACATAACACTAAACTAGTTTTTGTTCACTTATCTGTCAATAAATCGAGCTTTGAGCAGATATAATTTGGTTGTCAACTTAAAATACATCTGTCACTGACATTTTCCAACTTTCAAACAGCAAATATATGGGATTCCATTGGTTTATCATACATAATACTTCTGTAATTTTATGAAACTACTACTTGCATAAATACTTTATCAAAAATCTTTAAAAATATTATCCATTCCCCATAAAAGCCACACTGTCTTAATTCAACACTTGGATTAACGATTATAAATTATTGATAAACTACATTTTAATTAACAGCAAAGGCTTTGCGTTACGTCTCGTTGGCAATGTATGTCGGTGCCTTTAAAATTTGTAAAATACAACCGCTGTATTGGGTACGGTACGCACATCTGTCAACACTTTAAACGTCAACAATATTATATTGATCACTGAACAAATGTGTGTACGTTGATCAATTGTATATCCATAGACATATGTACATATTGGCAACAAGATATCGGGTGATTTTTTAAGAGCTTGAGAACTTTTAAAAAAAAAAAAAACGCATAAAATTTGCAAAATCTCATCGATTCTTTATTTGAAACGTTAGATTGGTCCATGACATTTACTTTTTGAAGATAATTTCATTTAAATATTGACCGCGGCTGCGTCTTAGGTGGTCCATTCGGAAAGTCCAATTTTGGGTAACCTTTTCGAGCATTTCGGCCGGAATAGCCCGAATTTCTTCGGAAATGTTGTCTTCCAAAGCTGGAATAGTTGCTGGCTTATTTGTGTAGACTTTAGACTTGACGTAGCCCCACAAAAAATAGTCTAAAGGCGTCAAATCGCATGATCTTGGTGGCCAACTTACCGGTCCATTCCTTGAGATGAATTGTTCTCCGAAGTTTTCCCTCAAAATGGCCATAGAATCGCGAGCTGTGTGGCATGTAGCGCCATTTTGTTGAAACCACATGTCAACCAAGTTCAGTTCTTCCATTTTTGGCAACAAAAAGTTTGTTAGCATTGAACGATAGCGATCGCCATTCACCGTAACGTTGCGTCCAACAGCATCTTTGAAAAAATACGGTCCAATGATTCCACCAGCGTACAAACCACACCAAACAGTGCATTTTTCGGGATGCATGGGCAGTTCTTGAACGGCTTCTGGTTGCTCTTCACTCCAAATGCGGCAATTTTGCTTATTTACGTAGCCATTCAACCAGAAATGAGCCTCATCGCTGAACAAAATTTGTCGATAAAAAAGCGCGAAACACATTTCGAACCGAACACTGAATTGTTATAAAATTCAATGATTTGCAAGCGTTGCTCGTTAGTAAGTCTATTCATGATGAAATGTCAAAGCATACTGAGCATCTTTCTCTTTGACACCATGTCTGAAATCCCGCGTGATCTGTCAAATACTAATGCATGAAAATCCTAACCTCAAAAAAATCACCCATTAGTTAATTAAACCAAACTATTGCGCAAATGAAAACTGTCCAATTGCACAAAATGTCCTATCCCAGACCTCTGCTTCGAATCTTACACCGAGTCTACACTCGATCGTTATTACAAACTCCTTTGATTATATCACAAAAAAAAAATAAAAATCAAAGAGCAACACCACAAATAATGTGCCTATAGTAATTATCACATCATTTTAATCGAAAGTAATCATTGATGTCGAAATCAATTTAAAACTCAATTGAATTGTTTGCTTTGCTGTTTCTTCTGTTGCAAACTTATTGTTAGATTAGGGTCTATGACTTGGCTCTATGAATATTGCACTTCAAGAAATAACACACAAAATTGCGAATTGCAATCAATTGATCTTGTGATAAATAAATGAACCAAAAAAAAATCAATCCGAAAACAATTGCATATACTGTGTCCAGTCCATATAAAAATTCTTAAAATAGAAAGTCAAACATAAGGTTAAGGCGCACTCAAGTGCATTAAGTTGTTTATATGGTTAGCGACTTTAACGTTCGTTGTGTTGTCAATAGTTCACGCTTTGGCTGCAAAATAGAAAAATCGTGCCGGAATCTATCAGATTTGTGTACTTAATTACAAAACTATCTTATAGTTCAACAAATGACAAGTGGACATTTAACTATTCTACGTATGTTGTGTTTTTGTACGTTGTTACAGTCAAAGTCACTTTATGTGTCGGGATCGGGAAGCAAAACAAAAAGAACGCGCTCAATGTACTGCATTTTTTATTTTTATTTTTAAGACAAACGTCAAAAACGACAGCAATTCAACATGGCGGCAGCGCTGCGCTAGTTGGCTGGTGGCGCTGCAGCAGCAATGCAATAGAGTCGTTAACAATGAGCAATAATTTGAAATGTCGAAATCGAAAATATGTACAACGGCCGTTGTTGAGTGTTTAGCTAATTAAAGGCGTCTTTGTTTATTTTAGTTCATTAAAAGTGTTTAGTTTATTAAACAAACATTAAAAAAAAAAACTTAACAAAACACAACATGCAGATGCATTTTTAATGTTCCTGTGGATGGTAATTTTAATGTCGATCTCTTGTGTAATCAGTTTTGCAGTTGTAAGCGCCCCCTGTGGGTTGGAAATTATTATTAAAATACCCTGCAGTCTGATGTACATGCAGTTTGTACTATAATATTCACATTAATGATGAATGACTAATGTTCGTTCATCAATGGGATTTTTCCAACAACAGTTTCGTATTTTGTTTATTAAAATCGGTTTTTTTTTTTATATTACTTATGATGGTTTTATACAATTTGGTTGTTTTGCAATCGATTAAAAGGATAAATAATTGTTTTCCGGGAGAAAGAGTCATCATTATTTGTATGAGACTTATGATTGAGATGATGCAAAAGAGTTATGGAGAAAGGAATTTTAATGGTTGATTTTTAGTATTTTATTAGCAGGAAGACAATTTATTTAAGGTATTGAAGTTTTTGATTAAAAGGTTTATGATGTTTGGAGAAGAAGATGATTTTGATTGAATTGTTCTCAAAGAAAAAAAAATCCAAATTAAGGTTTTTACTGTTGGAATTTTCCATTGGCAAAATAAATAAATTTGATTTTAATTACATCTGACATCTGTGTTCCATTGTTCCAAAAAAATCGATTTATTTTTAGATTAAAATCAAATTTAGAGATTTAAATTTTGTAAAGCGATTAATCCCTAGCACTAATACAATTTCCATTTTGTGATTCGATTACAAAGATAGTGTTAAAAATAAGATATATACCGCACCATTTTTATATTATTTCATTGAACTGTCAAACTCATCCTTTTCTTGTAAAGTGTATCAAGCAAAAGCAAACCCGAGTGACAGCTATAACAAATTAATTCTAGTGACAAGAAATAACATAAGTAAAGTACAAAAAATAAATGGTTCATAAATATGTTCCATTCGTCAAAAAAAAAAAATCAATTTTTCCATTGGAATCCCAATCCACCAATTAAAACTAAACATAACAAACTTTATTTTTGTTTCTTATTGTTTTTACAGCAATTTAATCTTTTTTTGAGAATTATCATGAATGCCAATGTAAGAATTAAACGTCATGAATCATAGCAAGAATTTTCAAAATCAATATTTTTCTGCAAACGTAGTAAAGGGCTTAGAATTTTTTATTTAAAAAAAATTGTATTAATCAATATATTAATGGCAATTTACAAAACATCGCATGACTTCAAAATTAAAAAAGAGGCTGGGATGCGACCCACACTGATAACTTCCCATCCCGTCTGTCGATTTGTCTTGCTTAAAAGTTTGTCTATATGTATCAATTTTTACCAAATTTGCGTACTATTTTTTGTAGATTTTATTTTTTTATGAAAAAACGGATTGTTGAATTTTTTATAAAAAAAATTACTGAATATCGGAAACAATATTTTCTGTGAAATAAAATAAGTTTGAAGCCAATATTTGTAATTTTTAAAAAGCTGTTTGAATCGAAAGTAAATTTTTACCAAGTTTTAGTATTGTTTTTTTTTAGGTTTTTATTTTTTGTAAAAAAAACTGTCAATTCGATTTTTCTCAAAATTTTATCAGATGTCAAAAACATTATTCTTCATTGCACAAAATTGTTTTGGAGATGAAATCATATTTTAGTCGTAAAATTTTCGAGGTGACAAATTTTTTTTTTCAGTTTTTTTGATTTATAAAAAAAACCGTTAATTGGATTTTTTTCCAAAAATATAATTGTTTTGTATCACGTTACAATATATAATATAAAATTTAATTCAAGTCTCTAGCGTCATTGGTTCATGAGATATTTAGGTTTAACCAAAATGTTCACCTTTTTTTAAAACTGCTATGGTAAAAACCACCCACGCAATTTTCTTGAGAGCCCTTTCTGCATCTTTCTGCCTTATTATCTGTATAACAAAATTTATTTGAAGTCGATATCTCTTCTGGTTCTTGAGCTATGGACGACGAAAAAAACGTCGCGAACGTACGGACGTACGGACGTACGTACACACGCACGCACAGACATCTTTCTAAAAATCTTTTATTTCGACTCTATGGACCTTGAAACGTCGAGAAATGTCAAAATTTTCAATTTGTCAAATCGGACCCATTACAATAACTTCCTATGGGAAGTTAAAAAGATTCTCACATGATCAAAAGAAGTTTAGCCAAAAGATCTACCGCTCTTAAAATATTCGTAGTATTTAATTTAAATTATTTGTGAACGTTCTTTGGTTAGCTGATGATGCTGAATCCTTTCGTTTCAAAGTAACAGCTCGGTTATTGATTTTAGGGTGTATTCACAGTGAAAGTTCAAAGTTATCAACTCCTTATTACGAAATTTTTCATTAACAAAAAAACAACCAAATTCTGCTTAAAATTACTCATATTTTCTATAAAGTACGTAATAATGAAATATCAAATAATAATTTTCAATATTTCATAAATATTTCGCACTTCCAAATGTGTAAAGACCTTAAATATTTTAACATTAACTTAAGTGCCTCTTAACCGCATTATAAAACAATTACAACCAGATGCTAGACATTAAATATCACTCACATAAGAATTAAAACTTTGTCAGCTGAGTGTAATAAATTTATGAAACTGTCACTACTTGTCAATTTTCATAATTTACTACAAACTACATAAACTTGTAGATTTAACCCCCTAAATCACTTAATTTGACAAGTGGTTTATAGTGATTTTGATATTGTTAATATGCTATGCAGAAGTAAGGTTATTTTGAAAGTTTTGTTTTCTTTGACAAATATGTAAATGTACAAGTTTACTCATAAGTTTTTTGATTTATCTATTTTCAATTTCTTATCACCTTTTAACTTCTTTTAATTTAAAATATATATTAATTAACTAAATGGTAGCCGAAAGTATATTTATTTTGTTTTTTTTTTATAAATGCTTTTACACTTTAAATGCCTTTTATACTCTGAAGTACTGCACGTGGGTGTTGTATCGTACACGTATGTATATAAGTCCAAACATGGCATTTCTGCCGCTCATCGGCTTCCGACCCGAAACATCGACACATCAAGATCCAATGATGAGCCTATAAGCCCCCTACATAAATGTGACATGTTATCTCTAAAACGTGGGTGGAAATGTCTGTCTTGAAATATGCTCAACATTACCACCATCATTTATAAATGACGGCGGATAAAATGTGTTAATTTTGTATTGAATTAAAAAGCCATTTCCCATATCTTGTTGTGATAGTGCATTGTGTTGAAACTTGAAACTAAAAGCAAATAGATCAACATTTACAACGTGACATTTGAATATAATAAATACAAAGTAAAAGCGATAAATTTTAAATGAAACAAAACAAATGGTATTTAAAATATTCACAATAGTCGTAATTGGAAAATAAAATAATTGAAGCCGGTTATTCTGAGTCGTCACATTCTCGTTTAAATTGATCGAATGGACGATGACACTTTGGCATTTTCCAAATTATCAATCATAGAAATAAAATAAATTGTGACTTACATAAGTTAATGAAAACATTAGTTATCGCTGTTGAAGTAATTGAAGAAGCCATTTTGATCTCCAATTGTTGAACCCATGACCCCATCATCGCTGTCATATTGACTTTGTTTTCGTTTCTTTTTTTTTACTGAACGAAGACATATGAAGCAATATTTGTCTAGAATTAATTGAACGAATGATGTCACATTGTCATTAATTTGTATTACAGACAATTTATACAGAGATCGTGGAAGGCAATTTTTGTCTATAGATTCTTATTCTCATTTTTTCCATAGAAAAATCGTTAAGGAAAATTATCTAACTGTCATCATTTTAGAGTTAGAGTGTGATTCATGATATCGATTGACCGTTGTTGCAAATTGCAATCATGATCATGATCAAGATCAGCATCAGCCAGATCTAGACACACATGTGGAAGCAATTGCGGAAAGTTTTGTTTTTGTTTTCTTCTATAGCCTTTCTATTTTTCATATAACATACATACATCAGTATCGAAACAGTCTTGATCTTGAGAAATTCTGAAGAAAATTGGAAAAGTCACAAGATGGCGCTTCTTGAGCTTGAGCAATAGATTTCAATGAATAATGGATTCATTCATCATAAATAATAAATATTCAACTCAAGTAAATATTTACAGTTATTTATGGCTCGATGATTTCGATCTTTTCTTTTCTTACAGAAATTATTATTTTTTTTATCTATGAGAAATTATTTTATTAACAAGAAGCTAAACGTTTGTCAAGCTAAATATTTCATTGGCAAGCGGGAATGGAAACCGAAATGAAGGCAAAAAACAAAATCCAGATGGATACTCTGGTATTTATTGATATAATCTTTAAATACACATCACATCTGGCCCATGTGATGATATGGGGGCCTTATGAATAATTCATGTTTTAATGTTGTTTTTTTTTTTTTGAAAAGTCGTGTCAGTAATATCATTTTTTAGTTTTTACACTTTACACCAAGAGGAGAACAAGCGGTTGGTGCTAGTTTAATAAATGTTCAATGTTCAATTTCACACCATTTGTGGACACAGAAAAGTAGAATGATATTTCATTGGATTAGCACCTTTTTTGGGATGGATGAAAGTAGATCATAGTCAACACTGTAACATGGAGAATCAAACATGTAACTGTGGCCTTAACTATACACTATAAAGGTATTCTTAAATGACAGCATGATTGATAGAAAAGAAAGTTGATATTTTTCATTGACTATTAAAAGTGCTGACGTACAACTTCAAGAATAAGTTTTTATACATATAAGATTGTTTTATGATAATAAAAATAGTCGTGAGATTAGATTTTTTTTAAAGGAAAATCATAGAAAATTTTAATAAGATTGATTTTGATGTTTTGATGATTTATACGAGTAGAAGATATGATATTTTACAACTGATTTCTACAGCTTCAAAGTGACTGCTTATGCAGTTTTACAAATTGAAGTGAAAGTACAAATAGAGGGGTTTACCAATCATAGTTTTCATTTTGACATTGAAAAAAAAAAACTTGTACTTTTAAATATAAATCAATAGATCTTTATTTGACCGTTAAGAGGAAGTAGGTTTGTCATTAAAAATATAAAATAATTTTACCCGAATGAAACATCACATCACATGATCAGAAAATTTAACTGGTAAAACTACGAACTGCTAAAGTTCTTGAAGAGAGTATTGTTCCATTTCTATTAACAGCGTAGATTTTATGTTTATTCAAAAGGAAACAGTTTCTTAAGTGGCAGCTGCAAAAATAGAGAGGTATTCAAAATGAGAACTGTTATTCAAAAATAATATAACAAGATTTTTATTTGACGGGAGTTTGATGAAAAACTTTGATAATGCATAGAAACATACAAATAAAGGATTTTTATTATTTTCATGTAGGAAGTTATTGTAATCGATACGATTTGTCAAATTGAAATGTCAAGTTTTTGAAATAAATGTGTAGGTCCGCCTGCTCTTACGTATAATATAATAATATAATTTCAAAAACGAACAGAGATATTGACTTTAAAATAGTTTTGTTATATAAATAATAACATCAAGATGTATCGAAAGAATTTCCGAGAAGTTATGTTTGCATTACATTGGGAATAATTTTATATCAACGAAGATTGAGGTTTTTGAAATTTGCTATTTTTCCAGGAAAATCCAACTGATAGTTTTTATTTACAAAAAAATGAAACCTATACATGAAATCCTAGCAAGCATTGGGGAGGTTCACGTGACATAAGAGACTTGAAAATAATGCAAGTTCCTAGTATCTGATTGGCCAGCTGTCAACAAATTGATTTTCAACTAAGCGAACTTTATTGGAAAGTTGAATGGCAAGTTAGTCAAAAAAAATGGTTGCCTGTAAAGTCGGTTTTACGGGCGAAGATTTTACGTGACAACGTCTTTTTCTCGGTAGAATATTTATTGATATGAATATAATTAAATTGCACAATAGGAACAAGGAATTGAATGAAAATAAGAATTGCACAAATTTTTTAAACTAATAATTTACTTAACACTATCAACATTTATCAATAGTATGACATAACCTATAAACTCAGTTTCTCAACTTTTGTGTCAATCTAACAATTAATCAATCAATCATAGTTTACGATAATGAAATATCAGTGTACAATTATTTACCTTTATTGTTGTAGTTGTTGTAAATGACGAATCTAAGCACTCCACATTTTCACTACAGACACAGCTGACGATACTTTAACCACACGTGTGAACTTGTATTATGACGCTTTCTTGTTTTTCCAACGCCAAGAACGTTCGAGAAAGACAAAGACAGAGACACAAGCACGCCGATTCAATGCGCCTAATTCTCTAGTGCTGCGCGCGCGGCAGACCGATCATAGTTGAGTGGGAGAGAGACGCAAGGCATTCGGCGGGCCTCTCTCTCGTTCGGTGACTCATCGTAACGTTACCGGGCGTTACACTTTTTCATAAGTGACTCCCAGCCGCAACCTAATTTAAGACGTTGTCACGTACATATGTCAAAATGACAATTGCTCATGTTTTTTTTTTGTATTCAAATGAATGCTAAACTTTATTAATCTATGATTTATTTATTTTCTGCACAATTCCTTTTAATGTTTAATGTGTAAAAGTTGTCCTAGTCAAATTGGAAAAGAAATAAATATTATTTCTTGACTACAGGGCCGGATTTAGGGGAGGGCAACCGGGGCGGAAGCCCGGGGCCTCCACAAACGGGGGGACCCCACAGTAGAGACTTCGGAAAATTTTTGTTTAAAATTCTAACTAGTAAACACTAGTAAACAACTTTTCCTGTGATATGTATTTTTTTTTTGCTGTTTTACCTTTACCTACAGCCTACAGTACTTTGTACATACATGATTATTTAATTATATTAATCTTAAATAACAGAAATCATTGATCTATATTTGTTCACTCCAATCAGGCAATCAGTGAAATCAAATGGCCCTGATAAGAAGAACTTCCAATTCACTACCCATCTTGAGGGAGTACCCCAATCGCTTAATGGCTGAGTGGGGTGGTACTTTCCCGCAACCTCGGACGTTGGGTATTCGATTCCGCGTCTCGACAATTTGTTTTTCTTATATATATATGTACATATAAATTAATTGCTGTATATGAAAAATTGGTGTTCTTCAATTCTTGGAAAAATCAATTATTACTGACTAATTGGTAATTTGTTTCATATTTCTTTATGCAGTCAGGTATGCAGTTTGATAATTTTATTATTGTGACACAATTAAATGCCATCAATTATTCACGAACTTTACTGCATGCAAGAAATTGAAAAAAATCATAGTCGGTCAATAGTAATTTATTTGTATAATTATTGAAGAATATCGATTTCGATTGTCATACAAAATCCACCTCATCGTGACAAGCTCGAAAATCAAAATTTCAGAGCTACATTCCCAAACCTCGAAATTGCATTGAGAATGTATTTGGTTTTGATAGTAACAAATTGCACTGGAGAGCGCTCATTTTTAAAAATGAAAATTATAAAAAATAGGCTTCGAACCACGATGGGACAAAACCGTCTATCGAAGCTTTCTCTCCTGAGCATTGAAAGCGATTTACTCCGAGAACTGGATTTCAACGAAATCACCAACGAGTTTTCGGCGAAAAAATCTCGAAAGGTTCCGTTCGTTAACCCTAAAATTTAATTTCAGATAATTCTTTTTCCCGTTTATATTTATATAGTAAAGTATTCTATTCTATCTGTCAAACTGAGAACACGCATTTTAACAAAGCTCTTGATAAAAATTATTTTAAACAATAAAATAAACGCAAAATATTAAAAAAACATTTATTTACTAATTGTGATAAAAGTAATACTTTCATTGGTTTATAAACATTAATATAATTCTTTGAATATACTCGTAAAAAGAATTAGTTAAAAACATTTGCAAATTCACGTGATTGTGATCATGGTGGCTAAATGCATATCTTGTAAGCAAAATGTGTCAAGAAATAATCCAGGAATTTTGTGCAATGGCTGTGATAAACATTTCCATGCCAAGTGTGGTAAAATAGATAAGGAGCTATTCCATAAACTAGCATCTGGTGAAATATCAGTATGGAAGTGCGAATCTTGTCGCATTCAATTAACAACTCATAACCTCAATAACACCAGCTTAAATATGGGGGAAACAGACTCCGAATCAGATATTGATTTTCATCAATCAATTAAAAAAATACACATGGAGCTCGAAAAAATCAAGGCCACTCAATTGGCGTTCACGAACTCAGTTTGTAAAGTGAGCAAACAACTCTCAGAGATCGAGATCATGGCTAACGCAATTTCAGACAACAAGAAGAGAATCGATGACCTCGAGTCTGAAAATACACAGCTTAAGCATCAAATCGTCTCGCAACATCAACGCATACACCAGCTGGAGCAAAAAGAAGCTCAGAAGCAAATTATGATATATAATATTCCAAATCATGAACCGAACATCGACTTAAGAGCTGTCTTTACGCAGGTTCAAGCAGTTCTGTCCAATGTTCCATTAAAAGATGATGACGTCGTTGATATAAGACGGCTTCCTAGCAAAACAACTAAACCGGGACCGTTACTGATTGAAATGAAGAACACTCACGTTTGCAAACGATTCTTGACTGCAGCTAAACTACATCGTATTAATGTATCACAAAATCAAAATTCTATTTCATTTTCTATATCTAATTCAATTAATGATCAACTTATTTATATCAATGAATACATTCCTATTTCAGATCTTATTTTGTACAAGAAAGCAAAGGCACACAAGATTGAGCACAATTTTAAGTATTTATGGAAAAAAAATGGCAATATTTTCATGAGGAAGGATGACGAGAGCAAAATTTTTAAACTTTCATCACTTACTGATTTTCGTTTGATAGAGTAAAACTTTAAAAACAAGCAAGTACAAATCACAATAACATAGATAAACATATAATGAATAATTTAAATATTTACTACCAAAACATTAATAGAGCTGTAACCAAATTACACGATATCAAGAAAGCAATATTATGTAATGATTTTGATGTCATATGTTTTACCGAAACTAATTTTAATGATAGTATTCAATCTAATGAAGCGTTTCCTTTGAACTATAATGTATTCCGGAAAGATAGAAATAATGAAATATTTGAGTCATGCGGGGGAGGTGGTTGTTTGATTGCCGTAAAAAATCATATACCAGCGATTAGATTTTCAAAATTGGAGACATGTTTTGAAGATTTATGGATATGTTTAACAAATCCAACTAACATGAGAAAAATTTTTATTTGTTGCAACTATATTAGACCTCAAACTACTGCTGATGTATATGATCAATTTTGCAATAATCTTTGTTCAGTTTTTCAATCGCTTTCAAATAATGCAGAAGTAATCTATTTAGGTGACTTTAATGTCCCGACTATCATATGGACTTTCGATTCAATCTCTAAAAGCTTAATACCAAGTTACTATACGTCTCGCAAAGCCGAATCGCTATTGATGTCTGCATCCTTTTGCAATTTCTCACAATATAACCCAATTAGAAATTGCGATGACAATTTACTTGACTTGGTTTTTTCAACAATGCGCTCTCCAAACATTACGGTCTCTGCAACAAATGAAGTTCTTTCCAAAATTGACACATATCACCCACCACTGTTAATAACATGTAAATTTCATGTGGAAAGATTTTTGTCAGAATCTGTTATTCAACAAAGAAATTTTCATAGGGCTAATTTTCAAAGTTTAAATTTATTCTTAATGGATGTGAACTGGTCTTATCTCAATACTTTAGGCACAGACTTAGCATTCCAAAGTTTTTTTGATGTCATACTTAATGGAATTAATTTATATGTGCCACTTAAAAAAGTGCGCAATGCAAATTATCCCAAATGGTATTCTATCAACCTTATCAATTCAATAAAAGAAAAAAACAAAATGCTGCGTAAGGTAAGAAAATTTAACAGGCCAGATGATGTAATTACTTTTAAGTATTTGCGTACGGTAGTCAAAAAGCAGATCAATGAATGTTATGCTCAGTATCTAAAGGAAGTTGAAAATAATATTAAAACAAATGTCAAGTTCTTTTGGTCATACTCTAAGGAGCTACGGAAATCCAATAAGATTCCCAACACAATGACTCTCGATGATGAAATTCATTCCACAAATCAAAGTATAACAGAAGCTTTTTCTTCGCATTTTCAACTTAACTACAGCCGTACAAATGCATTATCTATCAGAAGCTTGAATAACAATTCAAATCTACATTTAACAGATATACTTGTTCCTATGATGACAACAGGTAGCGTGGCTTGTGTTTTGAATAGTCTTGATACAACAAAAAATGCAGGTCCTGATGGTGTTCCAAACTTATTTTATAAAAACTGTCAAGAATCTATTGTTGTACCTTTATGTATGCTATTCAACAAATCTTTGCGTGACAAAACATTTCCATCATGTCTTAAACATTCATTTGTTACTCCGATTCTAAAAAATGGGAATCCTTCTGATGTTAAGAATTACCGTCCAGTATCAATTTTGAACGCCATGTCCTTAATTTTTGAAAAGTGTGTGTACACCTCAATAATACCTGACATCCTTCCATATTTAAGCGATGGCCAGCACGGTTTTGTGCGAGGTCGATCGACGGTGTCTAATCTTGTTTCTTTTTCACATTTTGTGGCAAAAGCATTAGATAAATCCACACAAGTCGATGTTGTGTACACGGATTTTTCAAAAGCCTTTGACAGGATAAGCCATTCAACTTTGGTACTGAAATTGCGAGAATTTGGATTTCAGGAAAACCTCGTTAAATGGTTTGAGACCTATCTCTCAGATAGACAATATAATGTCGTTCTAAATAATGTACATTCCAGACCTTTCTACCCTTCATCAGGTGTACCACAAGGCTCAATTTTGGGCCCATTACTTTTTAATATTTACGTTAATGATGTTACTCACAATATGTCTTCCATGTCTCTTGCTTACGCAGATGACTTGAAAATATTCAAAGTTATAAATATTGTTAGGGATTGCATTGATCTTCAAAAAGACCTCAACACATTATTTGATTGGTGTCAACTTAATAATTTAGATCTGAATATAAAGAAATGTTCAATAGTGTCGTATTTCAGGAAACTTAAACCCATTAACTTTGAATATGAGATAAATAAAAATACGTTAAAGAGGGAAACGGAGCATAGAGACCTTGGAATTAAATTTGATTCCAAATTCTCATTCACACCTCATTATGACGATATTATTAAAAAATCTTCGAAGGTGATGGGTTTCATTTTCCGAATTGGCAAGTTTTTTAAAAATTCTGAGTCTTTCCTACAGTTATTTAATATGCTGTGTAGAAGTATTCTTGAGTATGGAGCTGTTGTATGGTCACCAATCTATAAAACTCACAGTGACACAATAGAAAGAGTTCAACGTAAATTTACCAGATACCTTCAGTTTAAACTATACGCCAATCATAGTGAATACGATGATAGATTAATACTTTTTAAAATGCTTTCATTATCTCAACGTAGGTTAATGTTAACAGAAACCTACTTGAGGAAAATAATTATAGGTAAAGTACATTCGTCTTTATTATTGTCTGAAGTATACATACGATGTCCATCTCGACCTAACCGCCACGCATTGCAAATATTTCAACCACCTCGCTCACGAACTAATATATTCATGAAATCACCTATGATCCGGATGCAAGTTAACCATAATAATTACTTCCTCTCGTTTGATATCCTAAATTTTGAACTCAGTGAAAGAAATGTTAAATTACTGTTATTGAGAGTTGTTTCTTCGCACTCTTCCTCATGAAGTCATAACCATCTTATTAATTCTAGTTTGCCTTTGCCTTTCTTCTTTACTTTAGTACATAAACTTTGTTTTTACTTTTGATGAATTTTTTTTAATTTTTAACTTTAAAAATTTTTTTTTTTGTTTTTGATATTTTTCAGATTTTTGTCATGAATTTAAATTATAATTTAAACAGATAGAATTATGTTATATTATTAATCTAATGTTGACTGTAGCTTGTAATTGGTTTTTTGAACTGTTAGCTACATATTAAAATAAAAATAAAATAAAAATAAAAAATAAAAATATATGTACATATGTGTTTGTTCAATACTAAAGGAATCTACTTGGATTCACAATAAATTATTTATGGTTTATACTTTATTTTGAAAATAATTTGGGGTGAGGGGGCCTTCGATTCTTTATTGCCCGAGGCCTCTGGACCTCTTAATCCGGCCCTGCTTTACTATACAAAGTACAAATCTTGATGGGCTTGTAGCTTGCCTGGGGAGTATTCTGTAGGTAATAATGTTTTTGATAGTTTCTGTACGATGAACTGAAGGTAGAGGTTTGTGAAGTAAAGTTTCAAGATTGAGATTTATGACAGTTGAAAAACAAACTAGCTGCCTTGGTCAAAACTTACCTTTAAAGAATGCAGTTGACTGCAAATGAAGTCCCTTATTTTGTCTTAACCTGCTCATTGTTAAAATTTGGTTTTCAAATGAAATATCTTGAAAACAAAAGAAAATATTGAATTTAAAAATTATATCATCTTATAACAAATATTGTTTTCAACATTCGGTAACAACAAAAATTTTTGTGTACACAGTATAAACCTACTAAAAATTGTTTTTCGGTCCGAATATCTGGAAAACAAAGTTAGATATTAGCTTTAAAAACTATTTTAAATTAATCAAAATTTTTATAAAAACAGCAACAATCTTTTTATACAAAATTAAAACCTACTTAGAATTGTTTTTTTTTTTTGCTCCAATTTAATGAAAGGAAATAAAGATATTGGCTTCAAATTAAGACCCACCGAAAACAGCTCAAGCTATCATTATTGATTACATAATTTATCGAAGTACTTTAAATGAAAATTTACTTAGGTTATCATTGGTTTTCAACATTGAAACCAAATCATTTGAATTTTTTTGACAGATCAAACTTAAATCTGCAACTGAAATTTCGTAAAATTTAAACATACATATGTAAATCAGTGAAACGATTCATGTAATGTTTTTGAAAAAAACAATCAGCTGTTTAGGATAATGAATTCTAACCAGGAAAATAGAAAAACGCGTTTTCAAGACTTACCTTTTTTTAAAAGAAAGTTCTTGGAGCTATTTCCAATCGATTGGCATAAAGTTTGTAATTCTAATTCCAACATTTTTCTGATTTTTCCGGCTTTATTTCAATGATAGCTTAAGTGCCCCTTCAGATTCACAATGGAAAGTTATCAGTGCAATTTGCATGCCAACCTTTTTATGGTTAAAAGATATGAACATTTTTTTGGGTTACCCTCATGAAAACGTTAATGGAGGTATCTTTTTGTTATACTTAATTTATGTCGAATAACTTCTAGTTTTTGTCATCAAATTGAATTAATTGTACTAATTGTATAATAAAATTATTGAATACTCATGAATGGCACATTCATAATAACCTACTAACAAACATGTTTGATACTTATAAAGACTGTGCAAATTACGTCGAACTCCATTTGATGTGCGTCATTAAGCTTATATTTATTCAATCAATCAATGAAATTACAAAATCGTAAGCTTAAAAGTAATTGTTTAAACATTCCTTCTTCAGAATTTGTAAGTTAACTAAATTGTTTTTTGTTTTATTAATTCAACATTAAATACTCCACAAAATGACCTTAATGGTGAACCATATGAAAACAAATAATACCAGAACACAGCGCAACCCTGGAATAATTTACTGCCAAGGTCAAGTTAAAAATTTACAGTCATCTAAAAACGATTGTTATAAATCATTTAGTTATCGTTTTCCGCAACCAACTTCAAAAAAAAAAAACCTGCAAAATCCGAAGCAATTCTTGGAAACGACTCAAGAGAATTTAAACACAACTAAAACAAAAAAAAATACCTACACGATAAACCGAAACCAAAACCAAGACAAAGCTTCAACTCCAACAACCCAAAAAACCTTCCTCTTACTTAGTATATTTGCAAACTTTCGCAGTTATTCAAGAAGATCATTTTCAGTTGCCAATGCACTTTGTTGTTCTTCTTCATGCTTCATTATACCAACGTACATAAGCTACATCAACCTTTTGTGTCGAAATGTTTTTGATTTGTGGCAGGCTGCCCTCGTTGAGCTCGAAGGTCGATCCGAATGGAACGTCATACAAAATTTAAAAAGAAAATAAATATTAATTTGAATTTAATTTTTTTTTTCGATTTTCTTATATTTTGCAGATCGTACAAAAGGAAGAGAGAGGTACATGGTCAATATAATTGTTGAAGTACATATAGAAGTGGCAAGTCTGACCATCCCACAGCCTTAATAATGCTGAACCACGCGTGATCAGAGTACAACCAACTTGAATTCATAATTTTTATATTTTCACAACAAAAACAAAAATTCAAATAATATTAACTGCACTACCCACAGGAACAACAAAATCTAACTTAAGAATATGAATAAATTATTAGCAATAGTCACACTATCGATATGCATCGTGATTTCATCGACAAGTCACCTTGACGCACGATCAGATGCTCCACCAGCTTCAACACGATCTCGCGGCATCAGCAACAATCATTATCAGCTGCCACAGCAGCACCAGCAGCAGCAGCAGCATCAACTACTGCAACAGCGAAGTCTTCATAATCGCAAATCACAATCAGCGTTGCACAGTAGGAACGCTACGACGACGTCAACAACTGCGACGACGTCGACGAAGCTAAAGGCTACGACCAAACTAGATACCGGTGATAGTTCACGGACAATAGATGGCGGTGGTGGTGCTGGTAGTGGCGGTGGCAATGCTGGCTCAATTGGTGGCCGACCGTTAAGGTTGAGACGATTGAGTTATGATGAAAACAGACAGCACCAACATCACCGCAGGAATAGCCATCGGACGGGAAGGAATTTTGAAGGCAGAAGAAGCAGCAACAGTGGCGGTAGTGGCGGTAGTGGTGGTAGTGGTGGTGGCGCTTCACTATCGCCATCTAATCCAAGTTGGCAATCGCGATACAACATCAACAATTTCAGAACCTACAGCAACAACGGATATGGTCATCCTGGAACGGTGGCATCAGCAGTCGGAAAAGATGATATAATGCGTGACGTGGAACACATTAATGAAAACGACTTGGCCAGCAATGATTGGCTGCCAAAGGCTGAACCAGAATTTGTAACACTGCCTCCACCAACAACATCAACAACGACTATGATGACAACTACAACAAGTACCACGACGGAGGGGCCATACGGGACAGGATTCTTTACACGCAAGAATGGTTTTGACGGTAGATTGGATCCCAAAGGCCTAGAAAGGTGAGTTTATATTTTGATATTTTGTAGTGATGGACGGATTATATTTGATTCCAATATAGTATAGACATATGTACATATTTACATGTTCTAGGATCTAGGGATCATTTTAATGGTTATCAAGCTAGCCAAACAACACTTGGCTATCACAGAGTGATTATATGGATAGCATGAATAATTTTCGATCTTTTTCTTTGTGTAGTGTAATAAATTCTATGTTTTTGCTTCCTTCTTTTGCACCCTTACATTCACTTATAAAAAGCAAATCTTTGGCATAAATAAGAGCTAAATTATATATCGAATCATCTTCTGTACAATAATTTGCGGCTTTTAAGCTTTTCTAGTCCCAATTTTTGAGTACAATGTTTTCTATGTTTTTAGTTTGAAGATGTGTTATTGCATAGTGCCCAATTATTAAAATACATTTTAAGAAAACGTACACAATCATCTTACATTAAATATTATACGACACACAGTTAAAATTTTACTTTGCGATGTTTTCTATGTTTATTATTTTTTCTAAATTTATCTCATTTAAGGTATGTATATTTTAAAGCACCCCCTTCAATCACATAAATATTTATGTGTTTATTGTTGAACTATTGATTTAATGTATTTGTTTTGGCGATTCAAATTTGTGCGATGTTTTCTACGTTTTTTTTGGAAATTTTAAAATTTTCTAATGAAAATCAATATTCCACATCAATTCCTTGCACATACGAAGTATAGTTCAGGCAAGCAGTTCCTTCAACATTAATCAATGGTGAAAAAACAAAAAACATAGAAAACATCGCACTACAATTAAATTTCCAAATCATTAAATTTTAAACGTTTTCCCTTTTTTCGGAGTTTTTTTACGCTAAGCATTCCATGCTACTTCAACAATAATGGTAGCTCTTCAATTCAATAAAAACTTGACCTCAATGTTAATTTTAATGTTATTTGCATTCTTGAACGCCTCCTTTCTGCAAATGCAAATTTCCATCCTAATCATTGCTGCAAACAGATTTCAAGTATATAATAGTAAAACGCCCCTCAAAACCAAATACCACCCACTCAAATTCACCTCGAAGCTGGTACATTCTCCTTAAGACCTATTACCATTTTCTAACATGCAATTTCTTCTTTCGTTATTCATCAAGAACAATATTCAAATTCATTGAATGCCATTCCGCAACTCAATCAACGATCAGCCCACAGAAACCGCACAAAAAAAAAACATCAACAATACATAATATAGAATCCTAACAAAAGACCATCAAGAACTATGGTAGGAGTCTTCTTACCATGATATTGTAGGTACCTATAGGTCTAGGTAACCTCATCACTTTTTTTCTGTTAGCTCATTTCAATCTTGATAAAGATCCCAAAACAAGCTAACCATAAAGTCATCCCGGAAACAATTGAATATAGGCATCACGACGACGATGACGGGCGAACTCTCTCGTCCTAGGTTACAAAAAAAACCACAAGTCCCCGTTCATAGTTGCGGTTTAGCCTTGTGCGTAAATACGAGAATTCATCGAGATGCAGCGAGACTTAGAACAACCAAACAATAAGTCCTGACGCTTACATAACCAAACGTCTGTCTGCATCCATTAAATAACGTTCGTGCCAAAGTCTCAGATTACTCATTTGCTGTAAATTTTCCCTCCATCATCATCATCGTCATCATGGGAAAGACATCAGCGAACTACTATACAAGCAATACAGAACCCAAACTGCAAGAATCGCTCTTGTCAATGCAGAGGGAAGATTGTTTCAGCGGATATTGGATAGTCTCCTCGAGCATACAGCTATCCTCTCGTGGCTGGATGGCTAGATGGCTGGCAGCCAGAGATTCTAATGGGCACAACAAGGTGATCACTTAACTCCGATAAAAGAACTCTGTGTGGATCGTTTACAGAAAAGAGGTTTAATGCTCGAGTAATTATCCTTGAATCGATGACAGGCAATTTGTAGAAATCTGATCGTGTGACTTTACACGAGACATGATCTTCTTTATACGATCTTGAGAGCCTCAGCGCCTCGCTGGTAAAATGTTGTCCTATTTCCATTCACGCCTCGGCTGATCAAATTAACATAAATCAAAGATCTATTCTGGTGGAAACCACTTCAAATCAATTTTATGGCCAACAAGATGACCCAGTTTGTGCTAGCCAAACTGAACTCAACTGAACTGAACTCGAGGATCACTTGATTGCCCATAAAAATCAAGACGGAAACACATTTTCTTTAATCTAGCTAAAAACAATAAACACATAAATGATATACGCCTCTGCAGTCGGTAGGTACGTTCGAAAATGCAAATTTCAAGTAAATCTTTATTGTGAGCGCCTGAACGGAGCAAAGCGTTACGTTGCGAAATGGCGAAAACGCAAACGATCACCGAAACCTGCCACAGCAGGCAGGCAATCTGCATCTGCAAAAAAGTCGATTGCGCAATCAACTTCGCTGTATTCGATCACCACCGCCGTTGCCGCGTGCGAACGCCGCCGCCGCCGACGACCTGCTATCGATCGCATGGTTGCTTCAGAGCTGGAAATCCTCTCCAGCTGCGCACATTGGAATAATTTTCGTTATTCAAATGATGAATGATCGACGAACTGATCAATCTATCACCGGTATGATCAGATCAGTAGGTAGACAATCTGGCATATACTATACCTACGAATATACATATACATGGTGTACAAAAACGTGTGAAGAAAATGGCAGTAGCGGAGTAATGATAATAATATAAGCCTCTTAGCTCTTAGCGTCTTTCATTGATCATTAGAGATCGTGTTGGATTCTGCCTGTTGTACATAACATACTCGTAGCTTGTAGTTAGCTCGTAGCGTTGAGCCATAGACGCCATCGCCAGCAGTCAATTAATGGATATCATCACGATTTGCCTTAACCAGTCGAGTCGTATTTGGAACTGGGAGGAGAACAGCCATAAATGGCCTGTTGGTTGTTGGTCTTGTTGTGTCGCGCCGGCAATGATGACGTGCGATTGATTTTGCGCGCGTCGATGACATTAATTTGACACATTGATACTAATAAATTATCATTATTTCTTCAATCTGTTGTATTCGATACTTGATTCTCAGCAAATTGTAAGGTGAAGGTGGCATCCGGAATTGCCATCAGCGAAATTTTGCTACTTCATCCGCCCAAACCGTTCGGTTTCGTTCATTAAAAATAAATAAAGCATTCGAATAAACGAGTGCTACTGGTATGCGACAAGTCGTCGAGTATATGAATGGGGCTTTAGTTTAAGAAATGTAGAGTAGGTACAACAGTCATTTTGAATTTAAATTTTGCACAAGGCTTGTGGTTTTTTATACCTAGGCTGTGGTCATATTTTATTTTGTGTTGATCTTGACTTAGGTTAGCGAGAAGCACATGTGTTTCTTTTTCTTTTGTTGACCTTGATTATTGAACTAGTTGATTGGGAAAGTAGATTTCAGAAATATACAAGTACTATAAATTGGAGGACTAATTAATCAACTTGTAGGTATTTTAAGACTATATTATGACGATCTTAAGCGGCTTGCAAAGAAAAATGAAACTTGAATATTTTGGAATATAAAAAGAAAATTGTGGTTCACTGCAAATTCACATTATTTTAAGCTCTCCTTCGAAGCTCAACTACTTATTTTAGACTTATGATCTTATGTCAGCTTAGGCGACCGAGCAAATTGTTCGTAACATTTCTTTAACTTTCCCAAAACTTGCCAAGATCCATTGAAATGGCTCCGAACTTGAATACCTGTCTCTATTTATGGCAGCTGTAACTTTTGAAGCTGTCATCTTTTGACATTTGACAAATAAAAACGCCATTACAACGTATTGAATTAAAAAAATGGTAAACATTTTGCAATCACAGTTTGCAAGAGACATTAGTGACCGTATTATTTTATTACAGTTGGCAAAACCAATCTCGTGTTAGAGAAAATATCTATCATTTTGATAAAAGAAAATGATAGTTCACCTAACGCTTACAACTGCATAAAATTAGAGTCTTTCTTTTATATACATATGTATGTAAGTGAAATTCAGCTTAAAGCCTAGTACGCTGCTGATGCGAAACGAAAATTCCCATACAAAAATGACATGACGAAATCATAAACGAAAAATTTCGCTGTGCTTTTCGTTTTTCAGTACGCTGCTGAAGCCTAGTACGCTGCTGATGCGAAACGAAAATTCCCATACAAAAATGACATGACGAAATCATAAACGAAAAATTTCGCTGTGCTTTTCGTTTTTCAGTACGCTGCTGAACGACGAAATGTGACATTTTAGTGGATAGCTGTACTAGATTTCTTAGTACAATTCTCCACTCTTTTCGTTTTCAATTTAATTGCCCAGCACATTAATTGCTTGCGAAATTTTGACGTTTAATTTTTGTATTGAAAAAAAAATTGTTTACTCGTGACTTTCGGTGTTTTGACTTTGATTTATATTTGATTTAAAATTTAAAATAAAATGGATTTGTCTAATGTGTTCCAACATTGCATTTCTGAATCGGAAACTCAGGATGTTATTGGTGATGTGCAAGAAGTGATGAAGACAAGCAGTGAAATTCAACTTCCAGACAGAACTCTCCACAAATATTTTTCCGCTGTGGTTTTCGTTTTAATTTCGCTCTGCACTTGGAGACCGCCGAAAAATTTGGTTTCGCATCAGCAGCGTACTAGGCTTAAGGTAGGAAAACAATCAAACAATAGAAATGACAATTTTGAAATAAAATTAAACACTTCCGAATGAATTAGATCTGTTTGAATCGTTCTTCCTCCCATTACCAATCCAAAACTCTACAAACTCTCCATTTGACATTTGATAACATTGCAAATGATGACAAATGTCATAATTTTTCATTTAAACAGATGCCAAATACACATGACTTTTTGCCTTGTGATTTGTTTAAAGGAGTTATTTGGCAGGAAGAACTTTTGTGTCACGTAAAACCATATGTCGATTTAAAACTTTTGCACTAAAATAAATACGTGTTTGACAAATAAAACAAACTCGTTGACATTATAAACTGAGTCTATGACAATTTCGTTGACTGTAAAATGCATTCCTTCGTGGCTACGCAGCGACAGCAATAAATTATTGTGACTTTTCGCGCTAGGATCTGTCCGATTCACTGATCATCGTTGTCGTGCAAAAACAGAAACACATTCTCATAGCTGGCTGCTCCTCTTTCTGTCTACGTCTACGTTGCGATCGATTAATATTTTTGTGCAAAACTTTTAGATTTTTGCAAGTTCTTCTTTTTCTGTTTTTTGTCATTCAAAGATATTATTGGAGACACATTCCATGGACTTTTCCTTATTTGTGTGTGGTCCTGTCCTCTTATAGCTATTATTACACATTAAAGATGAGACACCTCTCTTGGAGAATACAAAAATATTCTAAGTGCATTGCATACAAATTCACGATAGTGATGTTGTGCTCGTATTTTTTTTTTCTTTTTCTTAATTTAAAAGAACTTTAGAATAATATCTATTGCTCATGTCAGCTGGTCTGGTATCGAATTCTTCTTAGAGAACGTGACTAAGAAAACCGCTTTGTCTTTTGCCTGATTCAAATTCAATCCAAGAATTCCTCAAGAATTCGTAACCAAAAAAATCAAACACAACTTTTAAGCAATCCCTTATACCTACATATGTATATATTATAACTGTGGCGGCGCGGCGATGAATAAAACGATTTGCAAAATGACGTTTCGGAAAAGAATTATTACGTCATTATGGTTGATCTTATACAACATCGGATAAGACATAATACAAATGAGGTTTCAAAAATATCATATTTCATATGAAGTAATAAGAAGTAGACACAAAAACAGAATTTTTCTTTTTACTAAAAAAAAAAAAAGAACACAGCCTCTAGATAGGTTTGGAGGTTTGCAGACAAAAACATAATAATTGGACAACGAATAAATAAAGATTTTCCCAAAGATTAATTCATTGAGCATGCGCATGCAACAAAATATAAGGTGTGTTTTACACACTGTTTTGTTGCAATAAAGTGTCAGTTTATACTTGGGGTGTGGCTGATGTTCTACTGACAGCCAACAATGAAAGGTTATTTTATTTTCTTCATCGTCAGCTTTATTAATGAACAAATAATATTTAAAAAAATAAACTTATAATCGGCTTATAAAACGGAAATAACAATGCATTATAGGAACATTCTAAAAGGGTAACAATATGGCAGCCACCAGTATGACATATTGGATTTCAAGAAATGTTGAACTAATAAGGTTAAGGATTTTGATTTTTAATCTTTGGGTTTGTTGTTAAGGCTTGGTGTTGAATATTTTGACAGTTTAAGTGTTTTGAATACACATGTACACCATCAGCATTGAAAAATTGACAGATTTTGTGGCATTGGTTAATTATTTATTTGCGAGGTGTCACTGAAGAAGTGCTATGAAATCAAGATAAACATACATATGTGGGTATTGCGGTAACGCTCCCAAGTGTATATCACTTATGTAATTAAACTGACATTTGGTTAAATAAAAACAAACTCAATCCAATGTCAAATTCGATGAAAGTTATCGTTAAAACAAACAAACCTAAGCAAATGTCAAATATTAAATACATACATACATACATACATACATACATATGTGAGATTAAAAGTCTACATTTCAGTTTATTTGAAAAATTCACTAAAACCATACAAATAAATAAATAGGTACAAAATGTCTATTGTGAATCCGGATGCACATGTGGTAAAGAAAAGAAACCGAGTTTTGTAGTACATCTCCCCTAATGGGGTATAGTTTAACTATTTTGAACTACTTTACTTAGTTGACAGCTGACAAAATGGTAAAGCAGTTCAAAATAGTTAAACTATACCTATATTTGAGTTAAAATGAAGTTTAAGTTTGACATTTCTTTGAATTCAAAGTTATTTCAATGACTTTTGATTAATTTCACAAAACTAGTTAAAACTTAACGAAACTGAGCAGAAAGACATATGCATAGGTTAAGTATGTTATTAAAGAAGAATTAATTAGTTTGACCGCAATATAGCTGACTTGACTTTTAGTTGACTTATGACGTTTGCATAGAAATTGTTTGTTGATAAAAATTGTTGAGAAACATGGTTCTACAACACGTAACGTCCAAACTCTTTTTTTGACTTACACTTATAAGAACATTTTATTCGTCGGAAATAAAACCTTTTTTTCTGCTTTTATCATCGTTTTCTTAAATTATCACCTGACATTCTGTAATGTGGACATCCTCTGAATGTTGTTTTTTTTTTCAAGCCTTAACTCATTAATGTCAATTTGTTTATTCAATCCAATATCTTTTGAAAATTTAAAACCCAATTTATATTAAGCACTTTTATTGTATCTCACCAAGATCACCACAGAGTTACGACGAGCGACGCCACATGTAGTTATGTTAACTGCCATCAGGTGAATCCAACTCCCCATTAAAATAAATATTAAGTAAAATTCCACGTTTTTTTTTTCTTGTCAAGCTATTTGTAGGACTTTATAGATACCTGCCTGCATATCTCTATACTCTATACAATATACATTTAAGTCAGATTAAGGTCTTAATAAAGCGTGTCGTCATTATTCAAATATAATATATTTTATCTAATATCTGTGATAATTGCGCGATGACCCTAAATCTAAAGCCTTTTATGGAAATTTTTCTTTCTTTTCCGATTTCTTTTTTTCCTTCAGTTTTTCTCGATAGCTATTAAATGGTTTATTAATGAAGGGTCATTAGATGAAGAAGCTTAATTTAATAATATGTTTCTTATTTTTGTTTCTTTCTTTTATAGGAAGTTACTATACGAACTTTTGTTAAGGTTGATTAGTGTAGGTTCAGTGTAATGAATAAGCGTGGATCACTAATCCGCCACAATTCATAATCAAAATGACATATAATATCCGTTAACACTTCTAAATATGCACGCCCATACTTACGAGTTACGGCAATGCGTAATTCTATAGGTTCCTATAAATTTATGTACCTAACCTACGTCCAACGAACCGAGAAACAGTTGTTAATCTTAATATGCGTGATGTGATCATAACATAAAACTTAATATATACCTAAGCTATTCACACATTTTTAGCATTAACCTCAGAAATTAAATATTGTACATAAACTCCATTAAATGTTTTCCTCATTGATTAGCGAAGCACATTTATAGAATAGTCTACAGTCTCGTAGTGTCTATCTCTGACATTCATCTAAAGAGCACCCAGAGTAGTCAAGAAGTCATGCCAAACCAAAAGCAAACCATTAGAATACCACACAATAAAAGTGGTAATAATAATCTGATTCAAATTAGAGACGTTAGAGATACAAGAACGAAGATGCATTCATATCCATAGCCGTGTTTAATCTTCGGTCTTCGGTCTACAGACGGTCGGTCGTTGGCCCCCATGCTATAATAACGTAGAATATTTTACTTCTTTGGAGCCAAAACAAGACACAGACAACTAACGTGTTACTTTATACTTGTTTTTTTTCTTTTTGTTCGCGCTCCTATAATATTCTTAGTGAAGAGAAGCCAGCATCAGTTTTCCATCTTATGGTATTTGTTTTCAGTAAAGAACAGTTTCTTTGGACACTTTTTTTTGTAGTTGTTTTGTTAATATTTCTTGCTATGGATTCTGCGGGAACCTAAGGTCCTCCACAAGTTTCAGAATGATGCAAGCAGAGGCAGTTTTATTCCCCTATTTTTAAATCCCTATAATATGAATTTTATTACCTATAAAATGCAGGGTGCTTGGTGCAATACCCATGCATACATAGATATGGTGCTAAAAACACAAATGTTGCAGAAAAGATGTTTCTTTTCTAAAATAAACACGCAACGCGAGTCTAGTGCGTTTGTATAATGACTGTAAAAATAAATATTTGTATTTGATGCGAATGTGACGACAGACGACGCGCGTCGTCGGTTGCGTTTTTTAAGACTTAAAAAAAAAAAACAAGTGAATCAAAATTATAACAGACGAATTTAAAATTCACTTGCGTGTGGGTTCGATTACAGTGAAAGATTTTGTAGAAGGTGCACTTTAATTTTTAAAAAAATGCAAAACAAACAGAACTATAAGGCATAAGTCACAATAATATGATGCTGTCAAAAATTTGTATCCAATTGTTTGCTGGTTTTTCTTGTTAAAGCTACGTTTACATCAACCCTTTTAACAGATTTAATTTGAATTCTTTTTAATTTCTTCTAACTATTACAGATATACAATACAAAAATTGATGTCTTGTCACAATATGGAACAAGATTGTAACTTGCTTTATTTTTGTTATGTTGGTGTTTTTTCCTGCCGGTGAAACTAGTGTTGGTATTTATGTCAATGTCGCCTTAAAATAAGATAAGATTGACTTGTTTCTGAATTCATCTCATAGATTGATTTCTTTTACGAATAGAAAATACCAGAATAGTTTACTTGGTCTTTTTCTGTTTGTTTCGTAGAACACTTTATGCACAAAAGGAAAAAATAGTAGGTACATAATATGTTTTTTTTTTTAATTCGATTGAAATCGTACCTTGTAAATCTGTGTGACGTTATAAATTTACATTTTTTTTTTTTAAATTCATCCAAAAACTCGTTAACATAATATTTAACACTTAAAAATATAACGTTATCATCTATGATCTCTCAAAATTAATTTTGTAATTTATCCCACTCTGAGGCAACATAAATATGTTAATTCAAAAACACACTCATAATCCGTGTAGAAACTGCCTTATTATTGCACGAGTTTATGTCAACGAAATTCAATATGATTGGCTGCTGCGAGTATTATAACTGCGTTAAGCATATTTTCATCTTGTAAATCGAACGATGAAAACCAATTACCGAGATGTTAAAAAATCTAAAATGAAAATCAAAATGAATGGAAAAAAAAGAGAAAATACTTCTCATTAATTCGGAAATCACGTTTTGTCTAAGAGGCTTTTTTATAACATTTTCTTCATGTCATGATAATCCGTTCGGCATTCATCTGAACATTATCTTGCTGTTGTTTTTGTTCAAAAGGGGCCACAGATGATAAACACGGGTGACAGAAAGTTAAGTTTTTATACCAACAACAACACAAAATTGGAAAGGTTTTCTTTTTTTCTTTCCTCAAAGCAACTGATGTAATGCAAATAATTTCAGTTGAAACAAAAAAAATTGTTTGTCTGCCCCAAGTTCGCCTGAAGAAAGTCAAGTATCTGATTTCCTTGTTTTCGAAACACGCAATATAGTCCAAGGAGCATAATAACAACATGCTGAGTATGTCAATGGGGATGGGGACTGGGTTAGTAAAACAAATTCAATTTACTTCGAAGACAACGCCGCCCGCCGCGCCACCGAGCCTTGCCGACCAACTGCAACGGTAACGACCGAATGTGATGACATAACGGAAAAGATCACGCACGAGATCATCGGTGATTAAATTACATTAAACTCCACCGTGGTATCATTTAAATGCACTGAATAAAGCCCGTTTAGGGGGCGTTCACATATCAAGCAGTAGACGTAGTGCTCAAAGCTGTCAGATTCCATTAACGAGTGTACTGCGTACCGTCACACAAATGTCAGCTTGAAGTCGATTTTTTGTTTTGCTTAACCTGGACTGTCGTTTATCTGATGTTTATTTATGTTAATTGGATGTTGATTGTATTGCAACAAAATTCATTAATTTTGGGGATGACATTTTTTGTTTGTTAGTTTCTTACTTAGCGAACCGCATTCTATATATGTCAATTTTGATTGACGACTTTAGTTGATAAATTTGAAAGGTTTCTTTTGGGAGCGTTCCACAAAATGTTAATTAAACGATTAGTCTTTTTCTTTTGTTTGGATTATGAATGCATTGTTTCATGTGGTGACTTAAGGCTAGCATTATGTCTAACGGTTTATCTTATGAACAATGTCCAGCTGTGTGATGAAGTTATAGAGTGTCTGTCAATATATTTTGGTTGCACAATAGCTGCTGGCTTTTTTAATTTTGAATTTGAAATTCTTTTGTCTATAGGATGGTAAATTGCAGATGTAGATGCAGATGACAAATGCATTAAAATACAAGCAACAGATTGTGAGAAAATTAGTTTTATATGAGATTTGTTTATATGAATAATAAAAACAAACTTAACAAAACAAAAAAAAAACACTCCTATTGTGATAGAAGTGCTTTTTGGTATTTTTATGGCTTTTATGCTGCTGAGATAATAAAATACAGTTTTTGTCTCAAATTACTATACTAATTCATTTTGACATTAGTGGTTATTGTAATTATTGTTGACGTTTTCAATAATGTTTTTCTATACTATGACAACTATTTACTAAAATTGCAACAAATTTGTTGTAATATCTTTATTTGAACGTGGCATACCAAATTGGTTATTTAAAGCATTATAAGTCAGGTTTGGTTATATTATTGTTTTAAATATATACTTTATCAGGGATAAATCAATGTGAACACAAATTTTGAGGTTAAGGTCGTGTTCAAATTTGGAATAGATGAATTTAACAAAAATGCAGTTTTTGGCAATTAGGAGGACACGATGTAAAAGTTTTTAAAGGAACTCAAAATAAAACGTAAAAAGCCAACGTGTCAAAAAAGACAAACATTTTGTGTATATTTTGTTGCGTGAAACTTTAATGTGTAAACATTATCTACCCCCAGATTACATGCAACACTAACATTCAACCTAGGAGATCATCCTCTTTGTTAAATTTAAACAAAAATTATTATCCAGCAAATTAAACACGATTTTAACTTGTCACGAAGCCTAAAAATACATAAATTGAAATAAAAGTTAACATATTGAACCGAGCAACACAAGACCCGTGTAAACTCTGAAGACATAATTCTTCTTATGCACAAGCACCACACGGCACAAGACACAGGCGCAGTCGTAGCAAAGCGCATCGTAGTAACCTTCTTTTCTTTTTGTTTGAATTTATCATTTTGACATTCAATTAGCATCTTAATTTCGCCTTTTCCTGTTGAAGGCTTGTCCCACATTCGTAGACTCATTTATTAATTTAAATTGCTTTCTCAATTCTCCTGTGCTTTAATTTACTCAACAACAGCAAAAAAAACACGATATTTAAACCCACCTGTGTGAATGAGACTCTAAATGGGCAGGTAGGACACAAACAAAATTTTTAGACTGCACACAAAATAAATCCCATAAGATCTGTCACATTGAATATATTAAAATGACACAAAGAGAAAATGCCGAACATTTCGAATATTTTCGGCTCTGCCATAACAGTCTTGTCCAAGCCAAGATTAGTACCTGTCATCTGGTCATTTTGCCTACATAAACAACCCATTCCACTTCCACTTTAGACTTATACTTCACTGTGACTTGTGACATCTTAGGTATAAAGGTGTCAGTTTGATTATACCGTTTCGGTGCAACTTTTGCTCTTTCATTCGGAATGAGGCCATCTTTTGGCATGAAAAAATCGTCTGTCATTATAATATATAAACTGCATTCACAATGGCATAGCAGAAAAAAACGGTTCCGCCTGTTGCATGAATCACACGGGTTGATTAATACGAACATCCTTTCTGTATGTCGGTTCAATTTAAAATCTTGGAAAACAGCAGGCAGCGCATTACTATGACTTCATTGAAAGCGAGACTAGCACTAGCACAGCATGTACTATATGTACTTTGCAGTGTACAACGAGGAGGAGGACCACGTCTCCATCTCCATTTGACTGGGAGAATAATTAACACGAATGTAATTGAAATTAAGACGCGGGTAATGCCATATTGAACAGAATGTTGCACGGGACACAAGTCTTTGAGGCATCCGCACTTGCGTGGTGCTAGTGGTACTTTCTTGTCGCTTGCGCTTGTAGGTTATGCGAAGTCTGTGCTGGGAAATGTGCGCAAGCAATTTTAAAAGCAAAAATTTTGTCTAGTCGCTCCTGCAGCATTAACATTATGTGTCTATAGGAGGCAATGCGATGTTAAGTGAGCACATTACTTTCGACTGCAACAGCCATTACAAGATGCACGACAACGACATGCAGACTGATGTAGTTGGTTCGATGTTTTATGCGGAGATCCAATTCGTTTGGGGGAACCCACCGCGCCGCCATCGATCGCCAGTCACCGCCACCACCGGCCGCACCGAAACACACTAACTAACCAACCAGTGGGTGTATGTGGGCATTTAAATTAGACGTTGACAGAGATTTCAAATATGTTTGGCATTTATTTAGAAAGCCATTTTGTGGGCTATAAAAAATAACCAGAGCTAATGTTGATTGGAAATAGGCTGATTAGAAGAATATACGAGTGTATAAGTTCGGGGGTCCCTGTTGTTTTTGTTAACTAGAATTGAGCCCATTTTAAGTTTATGGGACATCAAGATAATATTCAAATGACTCAATTAAAATCTCAGGTTTAATATTGTGACTTTTAAGATAAAAGAAAAGATACACAATTATGACAGCTATACGATTTAATAACTTATGTATAAGTAGGTAAAATAATGTTGTCATTTATATTGCAATAAAAATGTATTTTATAGATTGTCTTTACAAATGCATCAACAAATGTATGGTAAGATTTAGAACTGATAATGGAAATGGTTCTCGTATAGGAAATAATTTTAAGCTATAAAACTGGGAATGAATGTTTCTAGGAATTTAATTTGTTTATAAGTATTTGAAATTATTACATTAATAAAAAGTAAAATTTTCCTTGGACAAACCTTATTTAATATTATAATTATGACAAATTGACATTTTTAGGAAGTAAACAACAAGACGTAATTTCATAATTGAAAATCGCCCGCCAAGTAGGTTGAAGGATGACGTTGGAGAGATCTCTGTCAAAAGCCGTATCGTTTATATGTATCTATAAAGATAGTTCTAACAACTGTCATTGCTGACAGGATTAAAATCTCGCTTTGTCAAAAATTGTTTCGTAAATATAAATATGAGCCCACCAACTGTCAACCCTAGAAAAAAAAACCTTCAGTCCTGAAAAAATAATGAAATTGAATTATCTTTAACTTAATTGACATTTAAAAACCAGTTACCAACTACAAAATAATTGGCATTTATCTCTTTTTCTCACACGTCTCAGGTTATTTAAAATGTTGCCATTAGAATACACTTTCAAATACCTTGTTTTAAACCCCTTAAATATTTATGTGATAATGGGTGCTAAACTGCTCATTAAGCTGTGATGACTTGTGCGTTTAAGGCCACTGGCATCTGGCAGCGATAGCATATAAAACAGCCTTTGATACTCGTATGATCACCATACATAAATTGAGTTGTGTTAGCCGTTAGCCATATTCACCATCATCGCGTATTTGTTGTTATCCAGAGCAAAAGGCGTATACATTTATCCAAATGGGCAGCATTCCAGTAAAGTACGATTCCCAGTAGTCAGCAGTACGTTGCGCTGCTGTAGCTGTAACGTAAGGATTCGTAATTTGTTTATGGCCTTCATGTTTTTATAACATACATATACTTTTTGCTTACATATTACGTACGACACACATACCGTTCGCCTAGTGGCACTAGTTTATGATATCATTGCATAAACGGGTTCCTGCGATTGCGGTGGTCGGCCGCTTTAATATAGATACCGGTATTGGAAGCTGCCACTGCCAGTACCTATGTGAATTCGCGAAGGTTTATCAATTTAGTACATATAGCGAGGACGTTGGGTGTTTTAATTAAATGATTGCCGACCTTTTTTGCATACTGTAAAGTGTACATATGTACATGTAAGAGCGCAAGTGGAATAATTTATAAACAAATTTCAGGTATTCATATACGGAACGGATAGATACCTGATACACACGTTATGTCCCGATCGAAACAGGTTGCAAGTAATTTGCCGCTGAATGTTACCCTAGGGTGTGCTAAAAGAATATCCGCTGACTGCCGCCATTCAGTGATAAATCATTGTTGTGAATTTACAATAACTGAAATGGAATGGGAACAACGTAAGCAACGTTTTCGTGATGCCCACATATTTCGGAAGGTTGATATTCCCCTAATGAAATATCATCTCAATGGAAATAATCTTAAGAACAATTAAGTGGTACGTCGCCTGGCCGTATTCAGTATAAGCACAATCCGATTGTGACTCTGAATACAACCATTTGAATTCACAATTCTACATTGCATGTATGTAGAAATAAAGCTACACGTTACATTATGCAATACAAAAATTCAATAATGAACAACAACAAGTGGCATCAGCAGCGCAGCCATTCTCATTTACTTGAATCGCGCACGCTGAAATTTTTAAAAGTCAAAAGTCACTTAACGCACGAAAAACAATCGCCCAGTTTTGGGTCATGCACCTTCTTAAAATCGACGCGGTCAATGTTTTGTTTGTATTTCAGATTGATTGTGATTTATTTGTTTGTTTTTAAATATACTCGTATATTAATAAACCGAATTGAGTGCAGTACCAATTTGATGCATTATTTAATTTTGTATATTTATCATTTATTGTTTGTGTCGTCGAGTCAAGTTTTCCCTGAATCGAACGAAATTATTTATTGTTCTGCCTAAGATATAAGATCATTAAAACAGATATCGATCGTGTGAACTTTTGTTTCTGTAAAATTATTCATGATTTCATCGATTTGATCTTGATTTTTTGTTTGTCAAAATTTGTATAATTAGATGCATTTGCTAACAAAAACAAATAAATATTCGAATTTGAATAGAATTGCAATCAGCGATAATATTCGAAACCTGTAAGGCCTGTTATCATAAGCTTGGCATACAAAATCAAAATTAAGATTTTACGCATACATAATAGACTCCGTCGGCCATTAGAGACAAAAGAGATTTTAGATAATGCAAAAATATTTTGATTAAATTTTAAGATTAGAGATTTATGGTTGAATGGTTTACTTGTGCCGCTTTTTAATCAACAAAGAAAATGAAAATGTCTTTTGAATAATTTTGATTTTAAAACTGCTTAAGCGAAAATAATTTCCATATGTGATTTGATAGTTAAAAGCTGATTTTTATTGTGTCGAAATTGACAGCTGCATTTTTTTTAAATATCTTTATATTTCGTTGGAGAAGAAATTGATCTTTTTTTAAAATATCGGATTCACAGACTCAAATCAGTGAAACAAAAGTAAACTTAGATATCAAGTGCCATTATTTTTACCATTGGAAAAGACCAAAAATGCTTTCTTCACTAACAAAACGTCGATATCTGCTATAATGGAATGTAACATGTGCTTTAATTTTTTAAGTCGCTACACATGTAATCTTTGTATATAAAATGTGTAGTATTATCATGGAGCTGTTTTTTTTTTACGTTCGCCGTAGCCTCAAGGTGGCGTTGGAAATTTTATATGAAAAGTAAAGTCAATAGGTGCCGACCCCATAAGAACCCACGATGATAAAACTATAGGTTTTATTGTACATACAAAGATGTCATTGCATCAACTATAAACATTTTTTGCAATCTTTCATAAGCTTAAACAAACAATCCTTATATACAAAACTTAACAAAATCAACAAAATGACGTTTTCACATTTACAGATGTAGTTCAATTCAGCAATGGTCTAAATTTGACCATAGAAAAAATTTTCCAATGCATGTCAAGTTTATCTTACAGTGAAATATCAATTAAGTTGTTATATAACGCCCTCTGTCAACAAGAAATAACACTCAATTTTAATAACCTTGTGCTGAATCTGTCTGATGTTGGTTAAGTACCTAAATTCGTGTTTCTCATCCCTTTTCCAACACCCCAGAGACATAATTAAATTATTCAATCCTGATCCTTTCAATGATACAACGTCGTTTTGCATTTTGGGCAAAAAAATGAAAACTTGAATTTATGTAATTTCATTATAAAATATATAATTAGGTTGCACTTCTTATTCAATGACAGCCTGCCTTAAGGCGCCGGCCGCTCTGGCCGGCCGGCCGCCATCCATCGTCAACCGTTCACAGACAAAGTGAAGACAAGACCAACTTGACTTGAACTCAAAGACAGCTGCCGATGACAACAACACGTCTTCATGTTTCCTCCAATGTCTATATGCCATTACTTCATAATAGCCCCCTCTAACCCGCATCAATTTAATGTCATCCAAATATTTTCATGTTAAATTAAATGTTTCGAAGCACGACTATAGCTATAATGTATCTGGTTCTCTCGTCTTACGATCATTTCTCTGTACAACATAAGTCGGCTTGATAATTTCCGACAGTTATTACAATCCAGTTTTTTAGCTTTTTTTCTATTTGATCAATAATAAATCGATTGACTTCGACTCTTGCTCTAAAGTCTAAACCAAACTAAATAGATTCATTTCATTTGATTCTTCATTACAGCCGTCACATCTGCGCACAGCAGCGTGCTCTGTTGGTGCCCGTTAAAACCGTCGAAGTTTACAATCGTCCAATGTGGAAGCACATCAGCCACCCATGTCCGACGCAGACAAATCAATCGAATCAAATGTGTACACGCGTTCAGCTAGTCCATGAGCCGGCATATCGTGATATCGTTCGTCACAAAACCACTAAGCAAATGGTCTATGACTGTTGTCCCGGTTGGAGCCGGATCACTAAGAGCTCAAATGCGTGCATGAAACGTAAGCCTAGAGAAGGAGATCATTAATGTCACTTTCACTGCTGCATGTTTGCCGCATGTTGCATGATCATTTTTATCTTGTTTTTCCTATTTTGTTTTTTTTTTGTGTTTTTCTTCTTTTAGCAATTTGCAGTGGAACTTGCCGCAATGGTGGGACTTGCATCGGTCCAGAAGCTTGTAGTTGCCCTCCAGGCTATGGGGGTAAATACTGTGAGAAGGACATCAACGAATGCAATGAGGAGAAGCCATGCGATCAATTGTGCTACAACACTGACGGATCATACTACTGTCAGTGCAGAGAGGGTTTCGTGCTTCAATCGGATAAACAAAGTTGTAAAAAGATTGGTAAGCCTTCAAAAAAAAAAAAAAAAAACTGAACTTACTTTTTCAGTTACTTAAGTTTTTGATTTTCCTTGCGTGTTTTTTAGATAACAACGATGATGATGCCTTCGAAGCCCGTGATCTTGAGAACGAGATTGATTCAAATGAAGTGACTTCACGTTTGCATAAAATTGAAAAATCACTTGCAAATGAACGCATCACTACAAATGAACTTCAGAAGTCTTTAGATGCCACTTATTCTGTCGTGGATTCCTTGAAGACGCGGCTAGTAACATTGGTAAGGATAACTTTTTGTGTATTTCGGGCCTTTTGAAGATCTAGCTTTTCAAAATGTAATAGATAATCCGAGTTTATTTAATTCTTTCAAATTTATTGAAACTGAGATTTGAAGAAGCCAGTACTACTTTGGAACCAGAGTTGTCTGTTCTTTTTCTAACTATTGTTAACAATCATAACTACTGTCATTTCGTAACATAGTGATTGTGACAATCTATAACAATATGACATCATCACTCATTGATAAAGTGTCAAAAAGTTACGATATTTAACTATTGGGAAAAAATAATGCAATTAAAATTAACTCATCATCTATGTATATAGTATAGAACCTTCAAATGTTATTATATAATGAGCCAATATTTTTTGACAGATAAACAATTTCTATCAATTGCAATATTCGTTTCTACATAAGTAATTCTAACAAATTCCCATATTTCTGAACAATATTCTTTGACGTAACGATAGTTAGAAAAAGATGAGACCACTGTTGGTTCATTAAAGTAGTTGAGTTTAAGTTTCTCAACTATGGTTAAAGTATTGAACCATTATAAAAGGCAGCATTTTAGTGCGAAAATTGTTTAGATGGTACCATTTTGGTGATACGAAATTCCCACCGTATTACGGGAATTAAACGTTACTAAACAGACAAACAATCTTGGTATCTAGAGAACTTACGCGTAACTTTAAAAACTCTGCACATGTTTTGCTTGTACTTGAAAAATTCAAAATGTATACTAAATTTGTACAGCTTCTAGTCATAGTTTGCGCATACTATACTATTATTTTTTTTGTTTTTATTTAACAGGAGAAACAACAGCAGGACATGAATCATCTTCATAGTAACCTCGTTGCAACAGAAACCAGGACACGGAAGCTTGAAAATATGATCAGTGTGCTGTTCAAGTGTCGCAATTCACCGGGACCGTACTGCCCTTAAGAGTATTATAAAAAAAAAAAAAAACAATTAATGTTTTGGATTTAGTTTTTGAATATTTTTTGTTTAAGAAAAATAAATATTAAAATCCTTAGCTTATTATAAGTTTACAAAATTTGACATAAATTTAAGTATAGTAAGTAGTTGTTGTGTATCCCTGATTTTATTTTAATGTGATATATAAATTATATGAATTTTTTTCAACTCAGTTTTATTCTTGCCTATTTAGTTCTGTTTTCATTTCATATTGTTTTTTTTAATATAATTATACAAGAAAACCAAAAGGAGGGACATACAAAATATTAAAATAGTTTATGTTTATCATCAGGAGAATAATGAGACTATAATAATTTTTGATTTATATATACTTATAAATGAAATCCCAAACTCCATTCCCAGATTTTTCATATTTTCATTTTATATAATTTTAGATTTTACTGAGAGAATATAAAAATAAATATATGTATTATTAAATCTAGCATGTAATTTATTATTATTCTTAAGAGTTTAGATTTATAGAGAGTTTTATTTTTTGTTTGTTTAAAAAAAAAGTGAAATTAAACTGCAAAAACTATTAAATTAAAGCTTAAGTTGAAAATATAGTTTAAAACAAAATAAAATTCTGAGTTTTTTATCGACTTATATAAGCTACAAACAACGTACAACTATTAATACTACTGCAACCGCATGAGGGCAAGAAACTCACAACTTGTATTCTATATCATCCCTGGAAACCGTAATTTAACATTTGAATATGGAAATTTGAAGCGCGAAAAAACATCGAACAGTAAAAATATGGGAAAATACTGATTTTAAGTTTTGTCAAAGATTAAACATTCTATTTATATCAAAATTAAAGTAGCTCACTTCACATTAAATTAAAACATTTTAACTTTCTTATTGATATGCACATGATTTACAAAATGTTTATACCAAACAGGCAAACAAAGCGAATGTGTGAAATGAAAATCAACATGTTCGTATTCATATTTGCATGTTATAGCACTTCCTATAATCTGTATATTATATTTCCATATTTTGCAGCATTTTTTCTGCAGATTTGAAGGGTAGAACGTTTATTTTTTGTATGGATAGATATAGCAGAAGATCAATTTTCAAGTTTCAAAAAAGAACGATATTCAAAAACTCGACAAATAACGCCTTTTATTTCATTTAAAATATACCCTAGTACTTAGATAAGCAGCTTCAGCTTGGAGATCTAAATTTTCTATTTATTACTCTTATTGAAAATAATGTAAAGACAAAAATTAAAAGTTTTTTTATTCGATATTTAAAAACAAATTAAAAAAAAAACAAAAACAAAAAGTAACAAATTGTACCTAAAATCTGTAAAATAAAATTATCTACTTTTTTGAAACATGATTTCAAATGTTTTGGACATCCTTCCATTGAATAATAACACATTCAATAAGGAAAATTCATACAATATTTTTAATTGGACTGGACCTAAATTCAAAATGAAGTTTAATGTCCATTCGTTAATATTTAAGTGATGTGAACTCCATTTGAGTGATGTGAACATTTTTGAGTTTCTCCAATCCTTAGCATATCTATCTTCAAATTCAAGAAAATACATTTATTTGGTTAACCCTCGAGATTTCAAGAACCATTGTATATAAAATCCATAGTACTCTCTTGGAAGATTTGCCCGCATACAGTACATTATAGAGATCATTGGTTTTCCCCGTTCTTAACTCTATAACTCTAAAAAAGATCACTGATGTTCGTTCCTCTCAGTAACAATTCTATAGATTTCTTATACAATGTAAGAAATATAGAGGACCTAAAGAGCGAGTTAAAAAGAAAATGAATAAATTAGGTGACGCAACAATCGAGAACTAGGGCCTAGTGACTTACAACTCTCAACCATTCCTGAGTGGGAGTCATGTCAGGGAAGAACGGGAACTACAATAGGTAAGGCGAGTCCAAACGGCTACTTTGAGGAAGGATTAAACCCAAGACCTCTTGCACAGTTCAAGGCACATACCATCACGTGAGTTATACCTATCAGTAAAACCGATTAGTGAGATATTGGTTTGTCATTTTTTTTAAAATTAAACCTTTATTTAAGGAAAAATATTGATGTAATAAGATAAATTATAATTTCCGGTATTCTTGAAAAAAAAAAGTTATTCGAAGAACAATATATCTCATAAATCCATTTGAAAAAATATAAGATCTGATTTTAACTGATCAGCTGACTGTCATATGCCAAAATCTCCAATTTAGTATTGTTCTTATGGCATCAATAAAAAAAGATACTGATAAAAAATAACAGCAAAAGGAAAACAAAGCTCGTAGTTATTTTATACCTCTACTTCAATAATTTCTATAAACGCTCATCAATAACCAATTTCAGATTGCTCCTCTTTCAAATTTTTTTACTATCGCTATAATTTTCCTCTAAATCCCATAAATCTCCAATGTAGTCGATGTAAACGGGATATTAAATTCCTAGAAGTGTAGACAATACTTTATGTATGTCATAAGACTTTCAAACCATAGCCAACTTCATTCATATTATTACTGAAGAAATTACGAATCATGAACAAAAAACAAAACAAAAAAGTTCCCTTCGCCTTCATGAAAATAAAAATAAAGAAAGAAATACCCAAAGGCCACACAGAGCAGAACAGAAGAAAGAAAAACACAGAACCAAACCTAAACTCGCAAGCAAATTAATTACAAACTTTTCCTTTGTACTTGCAGAAAAAGTTTTCCTTTTTATTGATAATTAAAATTGAATAGTCTTGCTTCACTTATTCATAAGAAATGTCAAATCATTTTCATTGTTTTTAATAATATTACTCAACGAAACTAAAGACAAAAATTGCATTGAAAACAAACACAGAAGAGAAAAATAATAAAAATGAGTTTCGACCAAATTGAAAACGTTGAAAAAATTCCTCTCAAACAAGCTGAAGTTTCAATACGCAAATTCAACGACCTCGCAATTCCGCATCATTTGGGTTTGTTAAAGAATCACAAATCCAACATCGAAAAATGTCTGGCGCTGGGAGATTGGACAAAAATCAAAAAGGAAGAAATCAATGCGATGCGTGTGATTAAACAATTGAAGAATCTGATGCTGGAAATGGATATCCTAAGGGAGAAAGTTTGCGACGACGATCGCCAAAAGTTCGACGAAATGATGTCACCGGGAAAGAACAAAGCCATGGCAGGGATGCGGGAATATTTGGGTAAGTGGCAGCAAAAGGGATTCGGAGAGATTTATTTTCAAATGGGGTTGGGTTGGCGGGTTGTGATTACACTCAAAACCCCCACCCCTTCAAGAAGATACTAGGTCAAAGTAATAAAATTGAAAGGCATCTTTGTGTTTATTGATTTTTATTTGCTCTCTTTTTGTATATAAACATTATATACAGTAGGTAGTTTTGAAACTACTCATACCTTTCTCAAATTAAGTGCTGTAACATATGATTCATAGCAAAATCAATAAGATATTTGTTATATTTACTATCAAAGTCTCTAAAAAGTATGCATTTTAGAGCATCTTAGCTTATAGACTCTTTTCTATAATAAGTTTTGTCTGGGTTTTCCAACAATAGATAGATAAATCATATAAATAAAGCCACTTGAGCTGTAAAAAGTTCGAGAATTACCGCACCATCCTTTGGTAAGCATCACTCACTCCTATATAAATAGTTTGCTACTCCTTTTGATTTTGTTACTACAACCTTGAAGTCTTACCCTTGACCAAATATTTCCAAAAAACCTTGGTCTTTAATTAGAATCCCTTTACTACTATTATATAACATCTAACTGCCTACAATTCAAATTCTAACTTTGTTTTTCTTTTAGATCTGCAACTTAAAAGTCCCACAAGCACAACAAAATCCGATGACAATGACGAAAACTCTCCCCTACAAGAAGACAATGACACCTTACCCCAAATTCAGGCGGATTTTCAACTACAAGAGCACCAACTTATAGCCCGACAGGCTTGTCTAAAAGAATTCGATAATTTGCAAAGAGAAGTCCAAGACCTGCATAGCATGTTCCAAGATGTACGAGTTCTTGTACAGGATCAAGCCGAGAGCGTACAAGTAATAGCGGATAATGCCGAGGAAGCTCTAGAGAATGTACAAATGGGAGAAGCGCATCTGCAGCAAGCCCTAGCCTATAAAAAAGCCATGTATCCTGTAATGGGTGCTTTGTTGGGAACTTGTGTTGGTGGACCGATTGGTCTGTTGGCGGGAATAAAGGCTGGAGGACTGGCTGCAGTGGGCTGTGGTATCCTTGGATTTACTGGCGGACAAGTTCTCAATAATAACAATGCCATCGCAGCACCTCAAGTAGATGAGAAGAAGGATGAATGACCTGAGGAGAACAATGGCAGTAGAAGGCGGTGGCGTGTCTGTACGGTACAGTGATTGAAACGGCTTCGTTATTGTTGTTGGTTTGTCTCCCCCTTTTTGAATGTTGAAATTGTTTTTACCAGCTGCTTAACACACAATCACTCACATGATAATTTGTGGCTAGCTTATTTGCCTTGGAAGTCCTCTTTTGTTACGTTTTTCTTTTCCGCAAATTCGTTTTTAAGTCAATTACGTTTTTTATCTAAACTAATAAAAGGAAAATAAATGTATTCTATATTTAAGACAAAAGTTCTTTGGGTTTTCATTTAATTTTGTTTATTAAAAGCTTGTTTTTCTTAACACATAGGAATTCTTAACACTAACCAGGGTTTTTTTTTTTTTAAATAAAATGCAGCAAAACATCTTACAAGGGAACATTGATTGTTGTCCATGCTTGACGGAAGCGCATTTTACGTGAGTGCTCCAACTTACGGATTCGCCTGGGTGTTTTCCTTGGTTTGTACCATGGTGGGTAAGAACCGTGTTCGTCTCTCATTGTTTTTGTATTGTATGTGTGTTTTTTGCCAGTTTTCTCATTTACCACGGTGATGTCTTCACCCTTCTCGCGTTCTTCTTCGAATTCATGTTCGATTTCTTGTAATTCTTTTGCGAGTTTTTCCTTCAAATCAGAAACAAAAGAAAAATAGGTTAATATTTTTTAGTAAATTTAAAAATTTTGAGTAAAATTACCTTTTTAATTTCTTTGGCTGTTTTGACAGTTGCCACCTCTTCCACATCTTTCATGATTTCATTGCCATCGGCATCAAGAAGACCCAGGGTTTTCTTTAGACGTACAAGTTCCTTTGCAGCATTGCGAGCTTTCTTTACTTTATTCATTTCATCGCGACGTTTACGTGAGCGATTTGTTCTTCCCATTTTTGGTTATTTTTTAAATGGAAATATTTAAAGAAAACTTAAATTATTAAAAATAATATTTTGATGCGCAAAAAACACACGTGTGGTTTATTCAAACGTCAACAAGTAAAAGAAATGAATAACGTCATTTCTGACACTAGTCCTGCCATATGTTAAAGTGATGCCAATAATACCTCTATAATGAATTTGAGGGTATACATACACTTCTCATATTTTTGTGACAAGAGTATATAAGAGGGTATTTCATACAATTAGATACTTTTGCATTTGCAGAACTATATAAACTTTTCCAAAAATGTCCAAATAAGGTCAGAAATTAATTTTCTCAGTTTTTCCTGTTCACTATTTAAATTTTTGCATTGAGTACTCTTAAAAGTTTGCAGACAAAGTTCCCAATTTTAAGGGGCCGGTTATAGCTATCAATAAAATCCATCAGTCAAATTTTTGATTTTGGTTTTTGAACATGTTACAGATTTATTTCTAGCAAATGATTGATGCAATAAGATGAACAATATATTAAAGTATTTTTTTCAAAAAGAAACAATGCATTTAAAGTTTTATTTAATTTATAAATCCATTTTAATTTTTTTAATGATAAAATTTCATTTTACTGAACAGCTGACTGCCAAAAAAATTGGTGTTTCAATTTTTTACTGTTCCGATCACATCATTAAAAATTTTACTGATGAAAGCAACAGTAAAAAACAAACTCTTCAAATAGAAACTTCAAAGTGCCATTTAATTTAATGACGTAAATTTATTGATTGCTATAAACGCTCATCAGTAAAACATTTCAGAATCCTCCTATTCCAAATTTTACTGATGGATTTTACTTATAGCTATAACCGGTCCCTAAACTTCGTTTCACACTATGCACCCTAGGATGAATATCCCGATGTGATGACATTTAAGTATTCATTGTTATATTTTCATTTAATTCCTAAAAAAAATTAAGGCAACTTTATATAAATAATTTGTTGGATTAAGGATATAGAATAAGAAGCGATCTAAACTTCAGTAAATGATTTCCTTAAAAAATGTATACAATCTCTAATCTTAAGGGAACGAATTTCTTGCTGGTGGTGGACATATAAAATATCCAGTTCTTGAGACGTGAAGTAAAAACTGTAATATATTTTATCGGCAAATAATGATTTTTGAAATTTTCAAGGAAAGTATAATATTTGGCTCTTGGCAACTCGTTTGGGATAAACTTCTCTAGCCTAGAAGCTAAATATGACATTACTGGGTTACTCATGGTAACGTGCTTCTAATTGCCCAGTTTATGTGTCTAAGATCTCAGATATTTCTATATTATTAGACATATAAACAAAATATTTCATACAAGTTTTTTACTTTTGCTGTCAGAAAGCTGAGGTCCGTTCATTTTCTAACTATTTTCAACTATAGTTAACAATCGTTAACTATTGTTATTCCTTAATGTTAAGATTGTTACGGTTTCTAAACTCTTTGTTTTAAGTGTCAAATATTTAAGATTTGTAACAAATCGCAGTTTATCGAAAGAGCTAAGTTGAAAGTGTTGAACTGTCCAAGTAAATGATTAGTTTACAAACAAGTAATTGTTTTTTGTGGTTTGGGAGAAAATAATGAATTTAAAAGAAATAAGTCATATAAATTGGACCAAGAATTTTCATTACACGATATGTTTTTCGTTTACTGCTCTCTTTGTTAATCTCATCAATTTTCATTGAATTTCTCAAGCAATTTGAGAGCTGGTTCAATTTTGCTTTCGTTGTGCAATTTGCTATTTAAGGTTATAAGAAAAATGTTACTGATTTTTGATATTGGTAGTTTGACAGATCAACAATTTCTAACATTAGTCTTTCCTAAATGATTCTAAGAAATTCCAACAATGACACTTGAACAACAATTTTTTTTGACATAACAACAATAGTTGACAATTGTTCGAAGGAAAAAAAGATATCTGAGAATACAATTTTTATGATTCGATTACTCAAGAATTTTCTATGGCACAGTTCAAAAAAGAATAAACGAAATGCAAAGCTAATGTGATTGCTAGGTGAGAATTAATAGTGAATTGTATTTATAGTTCATTCTCCTGTTCTGTCAATCCATTTGAAAAAATTCTCAGAAATATAAACTGGCAAAATAATACTAAAAATTGACACATGAACGCTGATTGAGTTGTTTCTGTACAAACATGTTAACAAGAAAAAAACCATCGATGTTTGTTTTAAAACTAAGAAAAAAAAATGGAATTTGTAAAGCTATTGAATAATTTTGACATCATTTTCATATTAAATTGGAATCATATGAACAAAGCAGTTGGAGAACAACTGATTACCCAAATTATTAGAAAAGTGTGAGCATGTACAAGCAAATTAAAATTATACTGAATATTTTAAGTTCTGTTAAGTAAGGACGAAAGCTTCTGTCAAATTTTTCATTCAACTTTTCTTTCAAGTTGATGCACTTCAGAAGAACCAAATTAAATTGCTTCTGTTTTTTAAAAAAAGAAGGAAAGGTGCCAAAAGAATGCTAAAGTTGGCTTCTAGAAATCCATATATGTACATAGAAGATAAGTCAATGAGGAATATTCATAGATGTTTGCTAAACTCTTGCTAAGTTGTTGTTAATCAAGTCCAGTGTTTAGGCTATTTATAAATAAATTTAAACCTAAGTTTAGGGCTTAATCTGTGGTTTAACTATAAACATAGCAATTGCTGTGTTTAGATTGTTATTATCACAGCCAAATGTCATATTTGGTTTTGTTTGTGAATTGAAAAGCTGAAAAAGTAAATTATATCAAATAAAAATGTCGATTTATACCGCAATTGAAGAAGATATGGATTTCTTAGAGGAGTTTGGGTTATTTGGTGATCTGCAAAATATGCCACCACAAAAAAATAAACTTACACGGTTCAATTCATTTGAATTAAGCGACAAGAATTTTTAGCAATGATATCGTTTATATAAAGAAACAGTCACATTTTTTTAATATTATTATTATAGTATTATACATCCAATTTGAGGAATGACAGCAAAAAATAACAAGTTTGAAAATATAACAGTATTTTTTTGCTTTGACCTGTCATTTGAAGTATAATTGTAGTAGAATACAACCTTAAACTGGGGTTTTGCAAAACATATCAGGAAAATTGACTATGAATAAGAGCTGTGTTTATTTAATCAACAAGCCTTAAACTATAGATGAAGAAATCACTACTTTAGTAATTCTCTATGAATACGCCCCAATAAGTTTAAAATATAGACATTACTATTTAAATTCTTTTAATTTCTACAAGACAAGTGGTAGCACTTCACTTCCTTAATTGTAATTGTGTTAATTAGTTTTTCTTTCTTTGCTTATGCTCATTTCTAAACAATTCCATTGGCTTACAAACGTTATTTTCAATTAATTACATTTTCTTCTATCTTTGAGATACTCTTTTCCATGTTATATACTCGTACAAACGTTCGACTACATAATGCACGCACTTTTATTTAACAAACAGAATATCATGGTTGCCATGTTCTTATTATTGTTTTATTTTTATTGAAATAAAAAATGTTAAAATTAAATAGTGATATCATCAGAAACAAATTGGAAATTGAAATCTTGAACTCAAACAGTAATTTAAGTCTAATTTGTTTAAGTGGATCAATTTAAAAAAAAACATTTTAAGGTATTGTTCTATGGCCCTAATAAATCAAAATCGTCTGATTAGTTTAACTCACAATACATTTCTTAAACCCTGAGTGTAACTTAGAATTTTTGTGTCTACAAAAGTATTTGAAGATAAACATGTTGGAATAATCATGGATTCATAACCTACAGTGAACAAAGTGGTCTGGGTTAAAATTTAAAGAAAATTATAGGCATTCACTAAGCCAATGAATACGTAGTCAAGTCGTTCTGATTTTATCAATGCAACTACAAAAAGTTGAAATTTCTCCTGCGACATAGTGTACAAATTTCAGCTTCAAAGTAAGTAGACACTGATTTTGACGTTTCACAATCAGCTGCTCGGTAAAGCCACAAAAACTCAAAATTTAAAAATCATTGAGCACTTAAATATAAATATAATTAACTCATATTATTTATGATTTTATTTAATTTTAAAACAAACACACATTAGGTCCGTTCGCGTACCCTCCTAAAACAGTCCAATTTTACTAAAAAATACGAAATTTAACCAAATCCTATTCGCGTACTCAAAAATTTCGTAGTTTTTCGTAAAAGAGAGCGCTCACGAGAGAGTAAAATATTTCCCTAACCTACGAATTTTAACCCAAGAAATTTCTTTGGACTGATTTTTGAAAATTTCAAATTTGATAGAAATTCAAATAAATTAAATAAATTGCTCGCTTTTGCTGTCAGTTATAAAATTTAAAAACAAATTTTCAAAGAACAGCAGTAATACAGTAATATTGTGTTAAAAATTTGTTGTTTTCCCGTTCGCTTACTTTATTGTAGTTTTTTTTTTGTGATAGAATTTTACCCCCACTCTTTAAAATAATTCTTTTTACGAATTTTAATGCAGAAAGTACGCGAACGGACCTATTATTTCAAGTTCTCAAATTACAGAAGTTTCCTATTTTATATATGTAGGTATTTACATTTATAATTAATATGACAGTTCCGGATTGAATAGTTTTGTAATGTAATTTTTGCTAAATAAAATTTGAGTACCTACATACGTAGTCACTTGCTAAACGAATGAGTTCATTCTGTTAAAAATATAGCAAAACAGTATAAATTATGAATTTTTCCAAAAAATGGTCTTCGACCGAAATCTATATTCTAAATAAATCATTTAATTTTCCTTGATATCTTTTAATCATATCATTTGATTACTCTTATAGATATCGTGCTCACGGATTTTAAAAAAAGATGTTTTCCACAAAAGTGGAAGCAGAATTTAGACCAAGCTGCGTACCTACTACGCTATATTGAAATATGAGAACCTTTGTGGAAAAAGTACTATTCAGAAACAGTCAACAGCACTGTCAAATCCTTTTTATCTTCATTTGAATTGAATATACTACCTAGGTATTCCCCTTTTCGATTTATCTTAACTTCTTTTTATATCATTTACTATATATTTCTCCATCCTCATATCCTGTTTCAGAATGGTCAAACAGCAATACGCATACATATACCTGGTTGTAATACATAAATAAGTTGTTTCTTTAGAAAACTCAGCTGTTAACTGTTGTGTGCGCAAGGTTCATTTTTCTCAATTTCATCTTCCATTCTATCCATCTTTTATGTTTTTATTCCATTTTCTTTATATTTTCATTCTCAGAAAACAAACACAATGCTACTAAATGCTACAGAACAGAAACAGAGCTCTTTACATGAATTTTTGTGTACAAAACACTAGTCAGCTGAGAGCGCGTCCCACAACAAGTTCGTCGAACATAAATAAAATTTAAAGATACACAAGACACAAAGTGTTACTGTACATATTCACATATAGTATATATATATGTAGGTTCTTTTCCTCTTTGCAATTTAAACAGCTTAAAACAAAAGAAACAACAGCAATATAAGAAAAAATACCCTTGAAGTGCAAGGACATTTAAATCAAAGTAAATATAAATAATAAATTTAAGTTAAAAAGTTATACAAATATTTACTTTTTTCTAATTTTATTTATTAAGTGAATGAAAATCCTTTGAAATAAAAAAAAAATATTTAAAATAAGAAAAGAAAGAGAGTGCATAAATGAAGTTAAAAATCAATTTTTCTTTTTTTTTTGTATTATTTAAGGATTTTTAACGGAATCTTTACACGGAAAATAAAGGATATTGTATTCTTAAAGCAGCAGCAACAAAAACAAAAAAAAACAAGCAAACAAATTTAAGGTGAGTCGTTATTTCAAAAAATAATCTCCAAATTGCTTTTCTATTTTTCCTTCTTTCTTCTCGTGTTTTGCTATACCTATTTCTGTATAAAATTTGATTTCTGGTTTGAGGGGGAGGAATTGGAATTTACCTACCACCTTTTAAGTTCATCTTCTTTTCATCATACTTAAGTATTAAATGGTTGTGTATACATACTCCTCTGCCTGCTCTGCTAGTACCTATATAAATATATCCTATCGTCTCTGCATCTTTTATCATCTGGTGTTGATAGGGTTCTTGAAAAATACCAAAAACCGACCCTGAACCCACCTACCTACCTGCCTGGTTGCTGCTTGCCTGCCTGCCTGCGTCATGTCAAATCAGGAATGTAAATAAAATGTTTGTATACCAAAAGGAACATAATTTAGTTATAAAATGATTCCATCTTTTCACATTGTGTGTAGCCGAATCGATATTATGTGCGTACATACATATGTATGTTTAAATTTTCCCCAGAAAAAGTACCTAACCTAGTAGGGGCTTTAAAAGTATGAATTAAAATTTATCTATTTACGTACTTTGTTAAAAGGTTGACCAGAGTTTATAATAGAAACGAGTAAATTAAAAAAAAGAGGATTTCATGGTTGAAACTACCTAAGTACCAAACATAGCAATCTATTTATAATCAATTTTTATTTGGTTTTTAATGGGTAGGTGCCTATCTTCATTTATGAAAACAAAAATACTAAAAGGATATTTTTTAATGAATGTTTCAATGCTGTTTAAAAAAGCAGTAGGATTCCGAATTTGTGTTTATTGTTATAAGGATCTACAAAAATACACAAGTCAAAAAGTACGATCGAGGAATTCTAATTTTCATAGGTATGAACATTGGTATAAAAAATAAATAATTTACAACAATCTCTGTAAAAATAAATGTCAGTTGTTTCATCAAAGTGAAGAATTTTTATTTGTTATTCCCTTTACAAAGCCTATTCCAAAAGTATCACAATGACAGTTCTTGGCTATATAAAGACAACAAATTTTTTCGAAATTTGATTTTAGAACTTAAAACATCGCTTCAAATTTTACTTTTCAATGTTCTTGTTCGGATCTGTCAAAATACCAATTTTTATTTTGGTGGTCTTTCCAATGGTAATAATTTTTAGAAATCCGTATAAATTGGAGTCAGACTGACAGTTAGAGAAATTTTTGAAATCTGTATTTAAGAAGGGAAGATGCCTTAAAATTCTATCCAAAACATTGCAACACAATTGAAACTTATATTTTGTTTCTGTCATTGACTAAATTCACTAATGTAGTAACTATGTATGTAGTGAAGTCATTCTACTTCCAACTACAAAATGAGTTAAAATTTCCTCACCGACGTAGTGTACAAATTTCGGCTACAAAGTCAGTGGAGAATAATTTTGACGTTTCACAATCAGCTGTTTGGTAAAGACACAAGAATTCAAAATAAAATAAATCGTTCAGTTATTTAAATACAAATGTAAATCACTCAAATTGTTTCTTAAATTTGATTTTATTGAATTTAAAAACACAAAAGATTATTTAAAGTTATCAAATCAAAAATGTTTCTTATTTTATATACATATTTGCATTTGTCAGTAATATGACAGTTCCGGATTGACTAGCTTTGTAGTGCAATTTTGCATTCACAAAGCTATGTAAATTTTGACTACGTAGTCACTAGATTTATGAATGCGCCCATTGTGTGCTGTGTGCTTTTTTCCTTTTCTTACAATGCCTAACTGTCATTGTTCAAATGTCAATGTTACAAATTGATGAAATTATAAGAGTTTATTTGGCCATTTTCTAAGATCTCAGAGATTTCCATATTCTTAGAAACATATTTACAAACAAATGTATCTTAATAATTTCATTGCTAGGTGAGAATGAATAGTGAATTCTTTTAATATTTCATTTTCCTGCTTTGTAAATTTGTCTGAGAAAATTCTAAGAAATCTTAAAAATATAAACTGGCCAATTTATGAACTACTATTTTTATAAACTGTTGATCTGTCAAACTACCATTATCAAAAATTTAATATTTTTTTTACTTAAATACAATTATGACGTTTTTAACCTTATTTTCTGTTCTCATTTTTCACTATTTTATGTTATATTTTATTTTTATAAACTTTCTTTTCTTGCATTTTTAAATTCAAAATTGACACAAAAAACGGATTACTTGTTTGTAAACAGACCATTTACTTTGACAGTTCAATATTTTTAATTCGTCTCATAGAGCTGAGTTTTAAATTGTCCTCTCCTAGAGCTGAGTTGTAAATATTTATAAATGCCACTGAATGACATTGAAATTCTTAACTCAACTCAACTCATTGTTGAGGAACGAACGTTAGGCGCCAGTTATAGCTATCATTGGTTTTCATCATTGAAAACAAACATTGGAATTTTGTTGACAGGTCGTTTATAGCTATCATTAAAAATTTCTGTCATTGAAAAAAATTTCCTGATTGAAAGCCACCGAAAAATGTTTACTGACAGAAATCTGTCATTGGAATTGTGTGAAATTGGAACACAAATCAGTGGAACGATTCGTTTCACTTTTGAACATACAAGTATCAGCTGTTCAGGAAAATGAATTTCCGTCCGGAAAATAGAAAAATACATTTTTAGAGAAAAATAAATGGGCAATTACACTTTTTTTTTTCTCAAAAAAAATTCTTTGTGTAATTTCCGATCGATCGGTATATAATTTTCATTTCTAATCAAAGGGAAACACCGTCAAATATTGATTCAAACATTTTTCCGGATTGATTTCAATGATAACTATAACTGGCGCCTTACAATCATGAACTTTGTAAATGGTAAAACTTAAATTTAGTTTGTTAACAATATTGTTGACTATCGTTAAAAAAAAAGAACGCACCTCTCGTGTTTTTTCTTGTCAATGCTGTTGAATAAATGTCGATAAACCTGTCAAATTTTCAATAGAATTAACTTGATGTACTTCTGAACGAAAAAAATTAAGTGCTTCTGTATTTCAAAAGTATTGAAAATATCACAAACTTCATCAGTCAAATAGTCTACATAGGTTGTATTGTGTGGATATCTGCAAAACTCTAATGTAATTGAAAATGAAAAAATCAATTTATTTTACCAATAAAACACAAAGAAGAGTTAAAGTGTTTTTCTTTGCGGATTTAAAAAATACCAAATTTTTAAAATTTGTGTGAAATTTCATGAATGTTATCTTTTTTAATGAACATTTTGAATTTAATGGGAATGAATAAATAAGACCTAAAATTCAAAAATAATTATCTATAACTAAAAAAACAAAAATATACTTTTTTGTAGGTATACAAAATCTATGAATAATTTAAGTTTTAAATGAGTACCTAACTCATAAAGTGGAGATATTAATCGCTGCTTGGTAAAAGATATGATGATTTTTGAGTGACCTGTCAGTTCGTCATTAATGCGGAAAAAAATGTAAGAAAAATAAAACTAAGGTTTGATGAAATATGTTCTTTTTTTTTTGAAAATTATCAACATAATTACATTCATTCATATTTCGTTAAGACAGTATCCTGGGTTATATAAACAAAAACCAGCTTCTTATCCCTTAAACCTAGATCCTCAACATAAACATTACAGACCTACATACATACCTCCTTAATATACTTTTAATCACCTTTCGTGTAAAACAAGCGAACCATTTTTCAAATAACTAGTTATCGCATTAAAAAGGGTAATTTCATCTAACAACTTTACTAACGCCCCTGGTTCAGCAGCAAAAATAAAGAGAACCAAAAGACGATACAGATCACAGAGCTCAGGAAATACTGCCTACATTTTTATAAATGTTTATTTGCAGGTAGTTATTATAGCCTATCTCTATTTTATTTGACCTGAAATTATAGATTATAGATTTTCATTTACCTACTTTACTTTATGTCTAATTCCATTATTTATCTCATCATTTGCTGATTATTGAAAATACTCATCTAATCTATACAGTAGTCCCCCTGAAGTCTGAACCTATATAGTCATTCTAAATTCTAAACGCAAAACTAGGTGCGATTAATACTATAGTGAAGTCTATAAATATATTATAGCCCCTATAGTTTGGAGGTATTAGCTAAGTTCGTACAGCTAGGTATGAACCGAAGAAGAAACTAAAAGAAAAACTTGTTGGAGCACTTTTTGCTTTCTTCGTTGCAAGTACAAGTGCAGGTTGCAGGTTCTTTGTCTTCTGATGTACTTTGACTGTGAGAAGAGAAGTCAGACCATAGCTAAGCTGGTCCTCAGCCCCAAGCAATGTACCCATCAGTACCTTACCTATCTACCTACCTTCCTTATTATTAGCTAGCTACATGGATGGCCTCTTTTGATGGTTTACTATCTAACTAAACCTAGTACATATATAACCTACACCTATAGAGCTAGTCAAGTCAGCTAGTGAAGAAGTAGCTTAAGCTTCTGTTGATATGGAAGGTTAAGTGGTTTTTCCGCTTCTTCTGCGTTAAGCATAGTTTTTCTGCGATCAGGTGAAGTTTTCACTAGAAAATCTTGTCTGTTATTTTGTTTCGATTTAAATGCAAGTACCTAATGTATAAGTTTCTAGGTAAGTACGAGTCTCTACAAACCTTTAGCTCTAGCATGACTAGGTATAGGTATAGTGGTTTTTTGTCAGTTTTGTTTAGTGTATATTATTACCTACTTCTTCGTTTTATTTGTTTATTTTAAATCATTTATTTATTTATATTGGCCATGTGCAAAGTTTCTCTTTTTTTATTTGGTTGTACTCGTATCTAGACTTTTGTCTCGCAAGTCGTGATTATGTCGTGAGGAGGGGATCTCTTTTCGATTTTGTTGTTTTTTTTTGTGTTGATGCTTAGAATGACTAAGGCACGAGGAAGGGCATTTGAAGTTTCTTGTCAGGATTTCTTTGTGTGCTTTTTTGTGCAATTTTGATACGGGTCGACCAAAAACACAATCTTGTTTTTCGTTTTTAGTTTCTTTTTGTTTATAGTTTGTGCAAACAAAGGCGAAGAGGATCGGTTTTGTCTTTGTTTGGTTCTTTCTTCAAAAATAAAATTGGCATTGAATTCGTAGTTCTGTTCGATAATAATATTATGGTCTGACATTTAAGAAAGCTGCTTTCGTTGGAAAAGGAACATTATTTGGAAAAGCAAAGTTTGATAGTTGTCTAGTTTGTTTTATGCTAATGATGACGCATTGAAGATACCTATAGATCTCTTCAATACTCAGGAATAACCATTATTAAACAACACCTCAATTTAAGTTAGGCGCCAGTTATAGCTATCATTGAAATCGATCCGGAAAAATGTTTGAATCGATATTTGACGATGTTTTCCTTTGATTAGAAATAAAAATTATATACCGATCGATCGGAAATCACACAAAGAACTTTTTTTGAGAAAAAAAGTTTAGTTGCACATTGATTTTTCTCTAAAAATGTATTTTTCTATTTTCCGGTCGGAAATTCATTTTCCTGAACAGCTGATACTTGTATGTTCAAAAGTGAAACGAATCGTTCCACTGATTTGTGTTCCAATTTCACACAATTCCAATGACAGATTTCTGTCAGTAAAAGTTTTTCGGTGGATTTCAATCAGGAAATTGTTTTCAATGACAGAAATTTTTAATGATAGCTATAAACGACCTGCCAAAAAAATTCCAATGTTTGTTTTCAATGATGAAAACCAATGATAGCTATAATTGGCGCCTTACTTCCAAATTAAAACAGAATTTTTCGCTCAGTTTTGATGAGTTAGGAAATACGACCGAGGATCATTTGGAATAAGCGAATTTGACAATAGGGTAAAATGGTGAAAACAAAGCAATTAACACATACACAATTAATTTAGCAGATTTTGCTTGAACAGCTGTTTTCATTTTGTTTGTAAATCAGTATTAATAGGAATTTTGAAGTTTAAATGTTAAGAAGCTTATATGTATGTGTCTTATAAAATTTGTGAACATAATTTTAAGTGAATTTAGCATTGGTCTGTTTTTTTTATTAGCTTAGAAGGGTTTTCTAAGAAGAGGTTTCATTTTGAATAACCAGCAATTTAGCCAGCTGTCACTTTAGAAGCAGCCATCTTTTGACATTTGACAAGTGTTAAAATTAGGCCATTATTATCTGCGTTCAATCTCGTGTTGGAGGGTGTGAATTTTAAGATAACTTATTGAAAAAGTTGGATACCGAAGTTAAAATAGCTGGTAAAAAATGGAAACGATTTTTAGAATCACACACACACATTTAATAAAATTTTTAATAGTCCATTCTAATAATTCTTCGAAATTTCACTAAAAAACATACAAAAGTGAAAAAAATTTTGAAGCTCCTTCACAAGAACATACATATGTATGTATGTTGAATCAGCTGTTTTTTTTAAATTCCCACATACATATGTATGTACATACATCAGAATTTTGTAAATACCTTTGGATTCATTTTGACATTCCTGCTGTTCTTTTACACGTAAAACACTAACAAAAAGTAATCGAGATATTTCATTTGTCGAAGATTGAACGCAGCCATTGAATATGGAACGATACACGATGTATTGAAGTTGTTAAAGTTCAAAATGGTGATCATTTTACAGTATTGTATACGCAAAACTGCAATTTTGTAAAAAAATCTTATTGTTTTTCAAAGAGGTTATTACAAGAAATTAAAGTTCAAAGCATATTTCACGTTAGGTGATTTTTTCAAAAATAACAATAACTCCCACATAAATTTATTTCTTGGTCAAAAATGGAAAATTTGAATTTTGCAAAAACAGCCCAATTTATTTCTATGAAATTGTCTCAATTTTTGTTTTCTTAACATGGCTTGTTTTAATGAAGAAAATATATTTTGTATTTTTTTCGAATAAGCTTTTTTGTTTTCTAAATACATTTTTTTTTTTAATTTCATATATCAAAAATGGTTCAACATTTTCACCGAAATATTTGAAAATTGACTTTTTTGTAGGTATTTTTTAAAATCCTAAAATAAAGGCATTTTTTTAAACAGTCCCTTCAGATACAAACGCAAGTTTCAATTTGTTGCTATGGTACTATAGGTACGAGTACTTTTTCAAAATTGAGTTTAAGTACTTACCATTAAGTATAAGTTAAATTAAAGAAAGTCAAGCTTAAACATAAGTTGCTATACCCAAGTTTTGTATACAAATATTACTTTGTTTTTATTAAATAGGATATTTTTGTCCTCTTCCTCTTCCTTTTGTGATTATGTTGTATGTCCCTTTCTTCATGAAATATAGGTTCCTCAAGTATAAGATAATATGCCTACAAAAACTTTAAGAACTAATTAAAGAAAGTTTATTTTAAATGATTATTTTATTCCATTAATACAAAATAGGTAGTACCCGTGGCATGATGGTTAGTCAGGGCCGGATTAAGAGGTCCAGAGGCCTCGGGCAATAAAGGATCGGAGGCCCCCTAACCCCAAATTATTTTCAAAATAAAGTAAACCATTTTTTTTCACTCGAGTTTTTCAATAAATAATTTATTGTGAAACCAAGTAGATTCCTTTAGTATTGAACAAACACATACATATAAATATAAACGGAAAAAAGAATTATCTGAAATTAAAATTTAGGGTTAACGAACGGAACCTTTCGAGCTTTTTTCGCCGAAAAATCGTTGGTGATTTCGTTGAAATCCAGTTCTCGGAGTAAATCGCTTTCAATGCTCAGGAGAGAAAGCTTCGATAGACGGTTTTGTCCCATCGTGGTTCGAAGCCTATTTTTTATAATTTTCATTTTTGAAAATGAGCGCTTTCCAGTGCAATTTGTTACTATCAAAACCAAATACATTCTCAATGCAATTTCGAGGTTTGGAAATGTAGCTCTGAAATTTTGATTTTCGAGCTTGTCACGATGAGGTGGATTTTGAATGACAATCGAAATCGATATTCTTCAATAATTATACAAATAAATTACTATTGACCGACTATGATTTTTTTCAATTTCTTGCATGCAGTAAAGTTCGTGAATAATTGATGGCATTTAATTGTGTCACAATAATAAAATTATCAAACTGCATACCTGACTGCATAAAGAAATATGAAACAAATTAGAACTAAAGAACACCGATTCTTCATATACAGCAATTAATTTATTGTACATATACATACATACATATATACATAAGAAAAAAAAATTGTCGAAACACGGAATCGAATACCCAAACTCCGAGGTTGCGGAGTTTTGGTATTCGTACCCCACTCAGCCATTAAGCGATTGGGGTACTCCCTCAAGATGGGTAGTGAATTGGAAGTGCTTTTTGTCAGGGCCATTTGATTTCACTGATTGCCTGATAGGAGTGAACAAAGAACAAATATACATAGATCAATGATTTTTGTTATTTAAGATTAATATAATTAAATAATCATGTATGTACAAAGTACTGTAGGCTGTAGGTAAAGGTAGAAGAGCAAAAAAAATACATATCACATGAAAAGTTGTTTACTAGTGTTTACTAGTTGGAATTTGAAACAAAAATTTTCCGAAGTCTTTATTGTGGGGGCCCCCCGTTTGTGGAGGCCCCGGGCTTCCGCCCCGGTTGCCCTCCCCTAAATCCGTTCCTGTGGTTAGTGCGTTGGACTGTCATGCAAGAGGTCTTGGGTTCGATCCCTGCCTATGCCAACTAAAGTTTTTTTCACGGGTACTGCCTCTTGCGGGAACTGACAATTCCTCCTAGAGTAACTCTTGTCATGAAAAGTGCTTTCTCAAATTTGCCGTTCGGATTCGGCTTAAAACTGTAGGTCCCTTCCATCCCTGACAACAGTACTCGCACACAGAAATGGTTGAGAGTTGTAAGTCAATAGGCCCTAGTTCTCAACGGACTGTTGCGCCACCCAATTTATTTATTTTATAATACAAAATAGAAATATTGACTATATAATTTTATCTGCTGAAAGTTCTGATATGGAATATTTTATCTAATAGTTTCCTAACTTAGGCATATTATTATCAGTATAAAAATACCCCCACTATATTAAAATATCAGTTTATTGCATATAAGGTATGTTTCCTTATAAAATTTGCATTTAATTTCTCTCATCCATATTATCACCCCACATGACACTATATTATCTGTTTGCACACAAAGTGCCATTGCACTCAACTTTTTATACTATCAGCCCCGTGTTGTTTGTTGGTTGTTGGTGATGAAGATAAGTTTGCCATGAGGCAACCCCGTCTAAATAAATCAATATTGTGGTTTATCTATATAATGTGTACCTAATAATAGAAATTAAAATGACAACAATTACATTATTTCTGGACAAAGTTTTTAGCGCAATTACATATACATATGCATAATATTATAAAAATAAACTCAACAAAATGCAAGCATACAAGTACCTATCCTTAGTTAAATTTAAATATCAGTTGTATTACATATTTAAATATGTATAACATAACTCATTTTCTTTTTCCAAAAAGCATTGACCGATAACAGATTGTATGTTAATTTGACAGCTGCATAAACACCTTTTCAATCGTGTTCTATTGGTCACGAATTAAATCAATTTTTTGGAATTTTACATGGGCAAATTCAAACAAAAAAGCTTAATTTTGAACGGAAAACTTTATTTTAATTACTTGATTTTTGTTATTAGGTTGGTATTCTGTCTAGTGTTAGTTTAGCTGTCACGCTTCTTTATGTTTTATTTTAGCTTTATGCAAGTTCCTTCGAAGAATAAGATAAGCTCGACTGATCGAAAAACTAACTAAAATGTTTAAACTAGAATTATTACAAAAAAATGTTTATCACAGCCTTTTCCATTAAGTTTCGTTCATCAAATCAACTGTCACATTTACAAAATTGACATTTCTGCATGCGTCAAAGAGTTCTTCTTCATTGCAATGTAAACTTAGTACAAGTAGCTTTTTATGAGTACCTACATTATGTTCTATTACATATATCAAAAATAGAATGTGTACATTGAACCATAGAATTTAAAAGTAAAAGCTGTTGTACAGTGATATACATATAATAGCAGCTGAATGTGTCTTCCCTCAATAGAAAAACAAAAACAAAGTGTACTTTTCCAAGGTCATTTAATACGAGTACTCTCAGTATTCTTAGCTCCATGTGTAGTCATTGCATAACCCTGATGAACAGCTAATTTTTCTAACATTTCACCTCGAACTTGAAAAATAAAATTCGACAATTATATTTTTAGATTTAATTCTTAACACAAGTGTATTAACGAGAATTCAAAAAAAAAGTACTCAAACAAATATTTTTGAAAAATTACAAAAATACGAGTATGTAGACTTTGAACAAAAATCAAATAAAAATGAAAAAGAAACAAAATTGGAATAGTTCCAAAAATATTTTAATAAACAAAATATATCTAGGTACTCAAAATATTATATCTATTTAATAAATACAAAGATGCAGTCTATTTTTTTGTTTCTTCTAAGCGTTGGCGTAAAATTAAGTGCGGTCATCTCCTTAAAAGATTGGGGTATTTACATGTGTAGATATGTACATAAATAAATGTTTTTATATTTTTAAGATGTTTTTTTTTCTGTTGTTTTTAATTTGTGGTATTCCAACATCAAGTTTAAAACACCTGTGCATTGAATAACCTTGATGTTTCTTTCCTTTGAATTAAAATGCATAGGTACATAGATGTTATTTAATTCAAAGTATTTATGTATGTATATGGGTAAACACATTTATGTACGTATGTATTAACATTAAAATAAAACTTAAATGGGTATACAAAACTTTGGAAAACTTTTTTTGAATTCAAAAACCTAAACAAAATGCATGAATGAATTATAAAAAAATGTACATATACGTAGATATACAAATGTGGATGCACAAAATTCCTTGAATACCTTATAAACCTAATACAGATGTTTAAAATTTTGAAGGATTAATTATTTAAATATGGTCTTTAGTTTCGTTGATACCGAGATGAGAATGCACTCATGGTTGAAAATAGAAATGTTGTCATACATTTAGAATTCAGTGTTTCTAATCCACATGAGTTTTGTTTTTCGTAATTTAATGTGACTTTTAAGCAAAAGAATTTCCAAAAAATTTAATAACACAAATGTACAGCTGTCAAAAATGTTATATGCATATGGAATTATTTTCGATACCGAGTTTTCAGACAGTTATTATCAAATCAGAACTGACTTATGGTTAACTGCTGTTGACAATCTTTAACTATTAAGTGCATTTTTTTGGTATTCCATATATAGTACAGTGAGAAATTGCCAACAAAACGATCCGCAGTAGCCAGATTTTTGTATTTAAAAATTGGTACAACTGAAAGAAGATCTGTCAGAATACTAATACAAAAAACACACAAATAGAAGAAAGTTTTGTAAAAATTACTTAGCAAAAAAAAACTAAGTAAAACTAATAAAATGGACAATTTTCAAGAAGAAATGGTAAGAAAACATCTGGAAATTGAGATTCTATAAAAAAAGTTCATTTAACAATAGCTTCAAAGAGGGGGTTTGTTCGTAGACTACTAAATTAACATGTGGTGTTAAAGCGAGCTTGAAGCTCGCCTAAATTCTTTATATACCTGAATCGAGTTGAAATGAGCTTGATTCGCCTCGATTCTGGTCGGGGATCGGAGTCGAGTCAAAATTTGTGAAGAAAAACCTGTGTGGAGGAGTTGGTTTTACAGATAATGCGTTATGGTCTGTTTATTTGCATGTTTGTGTACAAAAAATATACATAGTTTTGTTTTAATCAAATTAAAAAAAAAAAAAATGCACATGGAGTAGGTAGCATATTCTTATATGGTGCTGAACTATTCAGTTTTTAATTGTTTAACACGAATCAAACTATCTCACTTGCACTTCATAAGAAACATCGAAACACCATATGCATTTTAGAAAGTGCTTTCAAACTTAATCATTTTTAAATCTTCTTGTGCGGTGGAAAACCAAAAAGATTTATCTAATCTAAACTGGAATAAACCTTTGGTGGAAACATAGCAAAACTTAATTATCTTTTCTATTGTTTTCTCTTGCAAAATAAGCCCAGTTAGTCCATTTTCACTAACAAAACTAAATAGTATCAACAGTAATAGTAATAGATTGATTTTTTCCCCAATGGAAAACACACATGATTCCAAATGCACAACTACTCAACGAACACAGCTATCGAGATACAAATGCAATATCAATCGTACCAACATTTGAGAACGAAATCACATAAGCTCCATTCGAGACTCATATAAATGTCAAAAGCCCATCCATAGTAAGATTCTACTCTAACTTTTATCGGTGTTATTCATACTATGGATATTGTTTTTGTTATTCGTGTAAAATCCTACTATACTATGGATAGATTTTCCAACAAAACACGGGTATTGACGTTCCAAAACTTCAACATTGTTTCGATTTGAGTAAAAGTGTCAAATAGTTACAATTTGTAAGAGTCCGCAATTCAGCTCAGAAGATGAATTGAAAGTATTGAACTGTCAAAGTGAATGATTCATTTAAAAATGCAATTTTTGTTAGTTTAGAAGAAAACAATAAGAATCAAAAACAATTCGTCATCTATGGACATACATTTGTATGTACATACATATGTATGTATGTACATAAATTGAACCGCAAATGATCAATACAGAAAAAAACAATGTTTTATTATTCAGCATTTGTTTTATGGTAAAAAATAGGTTCTTTAATTTTCGCTTTAATTTTTATTTTGCTATTATTTAGATTAAAAAGTTTAAACAAATTTTTTTCGTTCATTTTCGATATAAATATGTACATATGTACATAGGTAGTTTGACAGATCAACAATTTCGAACAATAGTTGTTCATAAATTAAACTTGAACATTTTGTTTGTTGACATAAGAACAATAGTTAACTGTAGATAGAAAAAGAACACCCCACAGTTCTTCCATAGATAGAAAAATACAATTCTTATGAATTTGATTGCATAATCAGCTACAAGCTTCAACACAATCATATAACAGAGCTGTCAATCGTAATATGAAGGAAATTTACATTGATCTATTTTGAAGCATTCTACATATTACAAGCTGTCAAACGTTAAACGTACATAAATGTCATTAAATGTCTTCTTACTTTTTATGACAGCTGGCCAATCAGAAGCTCTTAAAATTCCAAAATCTGAATTTTCAGTATGGAAATGATACAATAAAAGCACAAAATAACTTTCTTTTCATGAGTGATTGATTAATGTTTGTTTTAAATTATTTTATAACTAATGTAAAAACAACAAATTCAATGTATAGTCATGTATTACACAAATAAATACAAGATAAACCTTTTTTCTATTTCGACAAAACTTGAAAGCCAATTAAATTCTATATCTACGTAAGTACCAAGATACATGTACAAAGACAAATCACCCCATTGCAATCTTGCACTCAACCACCTACGTATCACGTACCATATACGTTACATATATGTACATACGTCAGTGATAGGTGAATAAATTTAGTTATAAGAAAAACGTGCTCACACTTTCAATTTATTTTTTTTTCTTCAAAAAATAAAAACAATATACATAAAACAACAAGGTACGAGTACTAGAAATATGTATGTACATACATAGGTACTTTAAAGTTCTTTGCTTTTAACCCTTAATATATGTATGCAGGTATAAAAACCTAGGAAATCAATAAAACTGACGTCAAAAAAGATCAATAATGTGATGATGTTTAATTAGTCTTCACATTCATTGCAGCTCAAAGTGCATTCAAAATCCTTTGTTATTGGGATAACCTTTATAATTTTCACTTCATATCAAGTTTGTCTCATAATTTGTTGTTTAGGCGGAAGTTTCTTAAAATTAATTGCACTCAAACAAGAAGTTCTATTAATGTCCCTGTTCATGCACGTATGAAGCTTTTTTATGATAACGATGATGTACCTATATTTATTATTATGATGCAACCAAACAATAGGGAGGTAAGCTACACCCCAAAGGATTTTAAGTGTTTTGTGTTCTGCCTTGAGCCTTGCTGTGCCTCTGTCTTGTCTGTATACATATGAATATAAACATTAATTTCACAGGTAAATGCTCTCGAATGCAAGGACAAAAGGATCGATTGCGATATTCCTGCTTGGCGAAAAGAAATGAAAACAGAGAATATGACAAAAACAAAGAAGAAAAAAATAAAAAAAAAACACCTCTCTATCGCTCTCGCCTTCTTTTGTATTCTATTTCATCAAGTGCATTTATTGCGTCAGCGTTGAGCACCAAAACAGGGATGTCATTTCAATAACCTTTTTTGTAAAAACGTTTGAACTCAACGTTTAATTCTAGCTTTTCATCTTAATAACTTTTTGAAGTTTGTTTTGAAGTTAGGAATTTGGCAAGAAGCAACAAATTATTTGTCGTTTTAACCTCAGCTCTTAAACCCTGCTTTTGTGCAAAGTCTACACTCTTCTATGGACATTTTTTGTTCGCTATTGTCGATTAACATTCTCAATATTAGGTTTAATTTTTGATTTCTTTTTTGTTGTTTGACATTTCGAGCCATTTCTGCCAATTTATCGTAAGCGCCAAAATGAAATATATCGTAAACGACAAATCAAAAGCTTACTGCTGGTCCTTCAAACCACTTATACCCTAAGTCAATTTTGGAAATTATTAATTATGTCTAAACTAAGACATGACAATAGCCTTCAAGGCCTCATGAGTTACTAGCGAATTTAAATAATTAAGTTTTCTCTTTAATTGAAAATGTCGCTTACGATAAAATGGCGGAAAAGACTCGATTTATTTCACGTATGATTTTACATTGACAGTTGACACATAAAATGCCATTGTAATGAAGTTATGGAATTTGGAACCCAATAAATTTGTGTTCAATAAAGCTTTCCTTTTACATATTAAAAATAAAGCTTTTATTTAGTTTGATAGTGCACTAGTTGAATAAAATTGAATATACATAACTACTCGGAAAGTATTAACAAACCACTCCTGTCATTAACACCCGGAGGGAGTCAAATGAAAAGGTTAAGAACTAAGACAAGAAGCAAACAAATAAAATAAATAAATCAAAAACTGTGATATAACTGCGCAATATCAAAAACCCTTTTTTTTCTTTTTTGTTTCTGTGAAATTCTGTGGAAAGTCCTTGGAAACCTCTCTGTACTTGTATTCGTCTTTTTCGTTCTTCTCTTCTATAATTTATGTATACACATGCTTCTCACTCTATTTGACAGACATCCTTAAAGAAGGCAGCAGGGCCAGGGCTGTGACTGGAACTGAGACTCTTGAATTGGCGCCCGTTGCTTCCGCGCCAAAGAGTGCTTAAATTGAATGTTACATCATAGAAAGTTGAAACGCATTTTTCGTCCTTAAGATCCCCTTCGTCGTCGTCGTTGTCGTCCTGGTCTAGGATGGCCTGGCCTGGCAGGAGGTAGCAAAGGCGATGATAATGATGTTCTCTATCGTGTCATGGACCTATTACGCGTTCCTCGACTTACATTTACACTCGCTTTCGTACTTATGTAGCTATAGGAACGCGGGATGAGTTCTATGAATAAATATAATTTCCCTTTGTTATTTTGTTCTTGTTGTTGTTGTTGTCATTGGGATGTTGGGGGGGATACGGTAGAAGGAAAGTAGGGAGGGCAGGGTAGGTGTATAGGAAACGGAAGGAGCATTTCAATGGATGAATGAGTGTAAACAAAGTCAATGACAGTAGATGCAGATTGAAAAAAAGGAATTATTTTTACGAGTATTTCTCTGGGTTTCTATTCCTGCATTATTTCTTTGTCCCTTATGGAATATAGTGCTTTGATGAAAAAGAGAAGTAAAGCTTGGGCTATTGTTTGAATTTGTGGTGGACTTGAATAAGGAGGGGCATATGGGCCTGGGTTATATAGATATATAATATTGTTCGTTTATTAAATTACAGTGACGTAAAGAAAAAAGGATATGGCATACTGTTGCGAATACCGTTTTGTTTTCGTTTTTATTTTTATTTTCTTCAGAAGGGTTCTATGACTTTTTGTACATATGTACATATGTATATTGTGGTCGCTTTAAATATTCCCAGCACTTTATTTTTATAACAAATATACATAAATGCGTTGTTGGTTAGCTTTTCGATCTTTTTTTTATTGCAAAGGCAATCACTTTGAAGTTCCACACACGCAATTAGAAGTTAAGGACTGCAGAAAATGGAAGGAAATGAGATATGAATTATTATTGACAAAGAATATACATTTGTATGTATATGATCAAGAAATGCCTTGCGATATGCTTAATTGGAAACTTTAAGTACAATTTAAGGGTTGGCTTTTGGGCAAGTGAACCCCTACGAACAGCAAGAAAAAATCAATAAAATTGCTTCAACTGGAATCAAAATATATCGCGACAAACAGTGTTAATGACCAAAGACACCCTGCTCAAATTATTACTGAACTCTACTCAAACTTTAAGGGAATTTTTCTTTGGACTTGAAATTAATATTTTACAAGTGCTAAGACAACAATTTTTTGAATGAACAGTTTCAGTAAAAAATTAGTTAAATATGGATAGGTATTCATGAACTGTCATCATTCAGTTTTTGAAAAAATATAAAATTTATAACTACCAAAACTTTAATACTACGTTTCCACCGGGCACTAAACCGAGATTTAGCTAGATTTGTCACAAATCTCCTTGAATTCTCGAAGATTTACCATACAAATTTTAATCTCCTCAAATGAAGATTTTAAATAAAACTCATTGAAATCTACTTGGAAACATTAGTTTGTCAAATCAAACAAACTTTTTTTTTCGGAGAATAATTGTTGAACCGACCGATTTAAACGCCAATTTCGTTTATTGACGGAGGGAAATGTCAACAAAAACTATCTGTCTCACTTCCATATGACTCAAATTCACAGACGAAATAAAATGTAAGTATATACAGAAATAATAAATATGTACAAGAATATAATAAAACTAATTATTACTTACAGATGATGAGTGAACAAATATCTACATATTTTTTTTCTTTTCGAAAGGAGAATAATTTGAAGTTTGGTTGTTATGACATTAACCAAACGTCAAATTAATCTCCTTTTCTTTGGTGGAAACACCTCATGATTTATTTTAAATCACTTGCCTTAAATCTCGGATTATTTGTTGGTGGAAACGTACTATAACGTTGTTATTTTATAAGCAAGATAACTAAAGACGCGTTCATACTTTAAACTAAGATGGCGGCTTAGGTCTGTTTGCTGTTGAGTTTAGGTTTGTTCGTTTAACTTAACCCAGGGTTGGCACAGGTTTTCTTAACAATACAACACTTTAAAAAGTAATTTTACTTTAAAGTAAATTCGTAACCTAAACTTAACGCAGCCAAAAAGACATTTAATAGTTTAGGGTTACTTTCAGTGTGACTCAGCTATACAAAAAAAACAAAGCATTTTATTGAGTTCAGACTTAAAAATATGCTTTGGATGACAACAAGGTGACATAAGAACTAAACGAACAAACCTTTTATAAAAATGGTAGATGCTTGCTGGTTGAAAACTCTGAACAAACCCTTTACAAAAATTGCTACCTCCATTATGGCTGAATCACAAACACGCTTCGTCTGCATTATGATGGGCCTGCTTCGAGGTTGCTTTGAATGACATTTCTATTATTTCATCCCTCCAAAGAGCAAATATTTTGTTTGTTGACATTTTTTTACAGCTCTTGAGCTGTCAGACAAAGCAAATGTTTAGATAATTGAACTAGAGCTTCCGTTTGGAGTCACATTACGTTACATTACGTTCTTTTCCTTACGATTGTCAAACGAAACGTGAGGTCGAAGCTCCATTGTGATAGCATGCATTAAATTCCTATGGCTGAACTCGTAAACGTCAGGCAGAAGCGTGTTTGTGATTCAGCCATTACTCCTACTACTAAATTAACTAATACTATTTAGCACATTATATAACTATACCGTTTTCAATTGTTCGACAAAGTAATTAATAAGTTCTTCGGGCTTAAGCAATGTTCTACAACCATATGCACTTGACAGCATTTTTTAATACAATGTATGTACACAAACGTATCACTTTTTAACGAAACCATCAAGATTCACTAAAATTCAAGTTTAGATTGCAACATGATACTTCAAAAAAACAAGAAGAAAAGAAACACAGCAAAAGTACATTGGAACAAAGAAAAAATAAAACTTGTTACACTTTTTTTTTATTTTGTTCTCTTCGTGTTCATTCGTTTTACCAATTGAAATATACTTAATGGGAATATCGTATATAGTATAGGAAGTAGGTATAGCATGTCAAAGAAATTGCAACATTCTGGAAATATGAATTGGTTTCCATACCACTCAAAGCTTCTCCCAAATCGTATGAGTTTTCTTTTTCAATTTTTTGAAATTCTAAAAAGATGAAGGATGAAGCCATCAAAAATCCATCATGCATATAGCTTTTTTTAACTTTAACAATTTTATTTGTATTCATGTTAAATAAGATGAATTGGGAATCTAAATCGATAAAATCAAAATTGGGGAACATTTCATGAATGTAGCAGATGACATATAAAATATAGGTTGTTTCTTAATACAGCTTTGGGGTTAATTGGCAACACTGTTTCTATTAAAGGGCAAATGATGGTTAAATAAAGACTTTTGACAGAATAACGTAATATTGTTATAACGTAACGCAATATGCAACCACCCTAAACGGAAAACGGAGAATCGAAGAGTTTTAAGTCAAATGATTTGTTTCTTAAATGTTTAAAAGGTTTGAAATGAAATGAAGTAAAAATGGCATAAAACATCTAAAAATATTTCAGTCGCCCATTTTTCTCTTTAAACGCACGATTTGTCAAACTAATACTTGGACTAGCTTCTTTAGAATAGATTTATTAAGATTCGTATTTTCCTGTTGACCAGGGAGGTGTCAGGCGAAGCACATTTTAAGTAAATGAAGATTTGCAGTTGGTGGCTTTGAAACTACATTATAAATTTTAATTTAATTCAGCCAATACTCTATGTTCTTAAGTTAAAAATAATACTTCTTCTAACAAATAAATCAAGGTTTTTTTGTTGATACACCTTTTAGTATAATTATTTCAAATATATTTTCTTCTTGCGTTTATTTAACCCATTAATCACACTTTTAAGTTATGTTTTCTTATTTTTAATAATAAACAACTCTTTTGCGAATTGCAATGACATACATAAATATTAACCTATCTACCTACAGTTAATTTTTACTGCCCCATTTAAGGAAAATCACCACTTGACGTCAATAAATCCAAAAACAGTATTCAATCAAGTGTACAGAACCCGTTTAGTGGTAAAGTTTGTTTTATACATATGTATGTATGTACATATATGTAGGTAGGTTTTTGTTTGTTCTTCTTCTAGCTTGTATTATACAAGATTAAGATTAATCACAGGCTATTAACTTAACGTCAAACACAGATACAATCTATCTATCTTACTATAACTTGGTTTTGAACTTTTATTTTTGCAGCCTTCACTTTGGTTCTCGTAGTCAATATTCTCGATTATTATTTTATATATCTCAATCTCAACTCAATGAATATTATATTGACCTTCGATTTAGTTGAAAGGTTAAGAAAAACTTGCACTTGATGTCGATACCGGTTTGATTGGTTTTATACTTCGATTGTGTGTAGGTGTTTTCTTATGTCATATTACATCAATTAGAAAAATAAATCCAGCTGCTGTCAAACAAAGTCAAGAACTCGAAATGCGTCAGTGAGCGATGTTATGCAATTAAAATAAGTTAATATTTTGATTAGGTACACGTTAGGTAATCCGAGGGACCTGGTGAATAGATGATAGTAAATAATTTGGCATCAGAAAATATTATGTAAATTTTAAGTATTTACATAATTTCGTGTATTTATATTTTGTAAATATTTTTCACCATAGATAAAAGTGTAAACATCAATCATGCTAAGCGTAAAACGATGTCATTTTGTTACAAAGCCACAACTCAAAACTTAAAGAAAACCTTAAAAAAAACCCTTGTTGCAAAACAGATTACTATTTTCTTTGTTAGTTGATTGTTTGTTTGATAATTTGGAGGCTATTGTCCAATATTTTAAGAAATTGAAAACTTGACCCAAGACTTTTAAATGAATTTTATGTAATAAATAACTATTTATTATTAATTATTATTTAACTGTCATTTTTTACGAAAAAAGAATCATTTTCTAAATGGCTGTCAAAAATTGAATCAGCCAAATCATGTTTCTTTTGACATTTTCGATTTATCATCCAGCACATTTCTGAATTTCACAAAATGACAATTGTTCTCCTAGGTAGACCAAAGTCTACAGACACAATTACACAACTTAAATGTCATTCGTGAAATTTCAGTAATGCAAACATACACAAATATCAAAAATGGATTTGATCCAATTCAAGTGTGATATTGACATTTGTTCTTCCGTTCTGCCAATCAAAAACTTTATTAGACTTTTGCTGTCAAAAAATTAAACCTGAAAATGTTTGGTTATCGCATTAAGATGTAAATTGTTGTCTTTGTGGTTCTATGTTGGTAGACTTTATTCTGCCCCTTAATAGGTCATTCGCTGCAAGCGACCGACGGACGACGCGAAGCACGACGACATTCGGTCCCTGACCACAGTTAATTTAGCGGTTTCTTTCTCTTTTATATTCACAAAGCCCCTGGAAGTCTATAGCTTAGCATAAATAATTCTTAACAAATAAAAACTTTGTTTGTCATTACTCCTTCATATTCTAAGTTCTATATACTTACATATGTACGTACGTTAATACAATGGCAAATTATTCGTCATCGAATATTTAAATTACCTCCACCGTAAAAATATACAAAAGAAAGGAACCCATATTTTATTCCACAACGGTGATTTTTTGATAGTGGTGATGGAGCTAAGGCTGGTGCGCTAGCCCATCATCATTAAAAACCACCAGCATAGGTACCTACTTATTGTGCGCCTATATTTTACTTGAGTATTTTTTGCATGAAATTTTTAAATGTCAAGTGATGGTGTGGTAAATATACTCGAGTACATAAATATACATACGAGTAAATATGTGCATTTGATGAAGTTGTAGGAATAATAATAGACAAACAACAGACACTGGGATTACACAATGAGACAAGTTCCAACATGTCTACCTACGAACCGGCGGGACGCGCCAACACGCACATTGGAACAAATTATTTTCAAATTTGGAATTAAATTCACAGGTATACATACCTTCGTAATTTTGAGAACTTTGTAAAGTTGTACGCAAAGTTTGCTTCGTAAATCAAACGCATGACATTATAAATCAATGTCTTAATGAGATACACGCAAACTTCACTTGACTGTCATGATACCTGTCACTTTTTCATGAAAAATTAATGACATGTTTCCAGTTTTGGTTTACACAATTTGTCAATTTAAAAAAAAAAATTAGACAACTATAAAATTACATATATGTATGTAGATACATAAGTGTGTAAACGACCCAAAATCAAAAATTTTTTTTTCATATCGTTCTTAGTAATGCACTTGGAAATGGCACTTAAATTCAACTTAAAACGTCACAATATTTAAAACATACCATTTACCATACGGGTAACAGCATTCGCACAGTTTTTGGAGCAAAATGTACCAACATTTTGTACTACATTGTATTTGTCATAAAAAGTGACAGTATCGTCAAAACAAAAAATACACGTCGTGTCGTGGCCTTCTTGACAATAAAACAAAAACGGCATGATATTGCAGATATTTCTAACTTGCATTATAAAGACTGCACCACTGTAAAATATTAACAACCAAAAACATAAGCAGTTTGTTAAGAGACGCCTTTATTTGATCTAATCCAAGGATGTAGTATTTGTTTTTTATTGAAAGCGCACTTCGGTGACATTTATGGTGAGCCCGCACCCGTCGTTGTTGCATTGCTTTCAAATTCACCACACCACAAGGTTGCATGCATTTGAATTGCACACAATTTATGTCAAATGTCATTGTATTACAATATCTAATATGGTGCCTGATGGTATAGCATAGCGGTTAAGCTGATGTTACATCGGAAATATTAAATAGAAAAAAAGGCGTGTTTAGATGTGACATTCGATTTGACTGCTTAATAATTCATGCGGTTTACACTTTGCAATTTTATGTGAATTGTTTTGCCTTTCATATTCCAAAACTTGATGCAGTTTCATATTCTTCTTGAGCTGATGATGATAAGTCTTATTTTTTAAACGTCAAAATACAATAATTAAACAAAACTCACCACAAAGGTTAAGTTTAAGTTAATAATACCAAAGTGTGATTATAGTACTATTCAGATAAGCTAAGCTATTAACTTATGTATGTAAAGTTAAAGAAAAATAATAAAACTTTTATTGTTTACTCATTGTCTGAGGCTTCTTTTGCCTTGGTCTAGGTAGATAGATAGGAAATATTCCATTGCACCTAAAAGTGCAGTTCCGTCTTGTTTTGTTTGCGTTTGTGGTTGGACTATAATATGTATATACATGGGTAATATAACGGAGGAAATATATGGTTTAAGTTCTGTGTAGAAAAGTAGGTACGTACCTTTACTTACATTGCATCGCAACAATGATAAGAATATCTACAACTACAATTTGTGTTGATGAGGTCAGTTTTATTAATGAAAATTGCAATTTTAAGTTATCTGATCAAATAATACTTATACTCGTAACTTATAACTGCTGTAATTTGTTTGTACAACGTGTAAATATACAGTTTTAAAGTGCGGTTATTGTCAAGGTTTTTGAAATTAAAACTACATTGCATCACATTGCACTTAAATGGCACGTGGATGTTTTGCAGTACCTTTGCCAAGGGCTATAGGAAGAGTTCGTACTTTGAAATATGAACAAAATCGCTAAAAATCTTCCGGGCTAAAATTGAATTCGAAAACGAAAATTTATGGAAAAAAACATTAAATGCAAATAAGAGAGATACAATTTTATTTACCTCAGTGGTGAAATATAAAAATTGACATTTTTTATATGATAACTTTTAAATTAAAAGTTTACGTGTTTTTCCTTTGCAATATTCAAAACTTTTTTGACATCCCTTCTGATTTATCTACCACTGATTTTTGATAGCTCTCATTTCATATTTTGAAATGAAAGTTAGTTGGCGTGGGAAAACTTAAATGGCAAGTGTATCATGAAGAAGAATATGTAAATAACAAAAACAGAAATGGTAATTAAGAAAGGGACTATTTTCAATTATTAGCATTATTTTCTTCTTCATGTTTTTCTCTTACTTACAATTAGCTTTATTTGTTGCAGACACAAATCTCTTCGTGTGAAAGTGGTCTAAGTACCTACTTGAGACACTGTTATGTCTGGTTTTTGCTTTAGTTGACATTTGTTTGTTTTATGTTTTGTTCATCGGTTGTTTTGTGAATCACTGTAGTTATAAACAGAAGGGCCAATTGTCAAAGACAAATGACATTTTTTCTTCTCTGTCTTCTGTTTAATAAAACAAAAAGCTGAACAAAATCCAACAAAAAAATAAACAGATGTTGAGCATATTATAAAGTTTTGTTTTTCGTCCAGCTTTCATGAACATTATGATTTAACATGATCACATTCATTTTTTTTGCGTAATTTTCAATTATACAGTTATTTTAATGACACATTAGATAATTGTATTTATTACACAAAAACTTAACAGTTGTAATCGAGAGCTGTAGAGATTAAAAATTAGACTTTACACTATTATTGTTAAGACATGCGGTGCGGATGCACTGCTCCTAAAATACTTAATAGAATAGACAAGGGCAAAGTTATTTTTATGTCTGTTATGTTACCGATTTTAATTTCATAATAAATGACAAACTAAGTTAAAAAAAATGCTCAAATAAGTGGGTTTTCTATTGGTTAATTGAGACTTCAGTAATTTCTTGTCAGTTATAGCTGTAAAATTTTATTTCAAATTAGTTTTTACTTATTAAATTTAAGATGTAAAAAATGAGCTTGATTTACCAGATCATTCATTTAAAGCTGATTTTATTAATAATATTCATAATTTTTACAAATATTTTGAACATAATGGTCGCATTCATAAAGCTAGTGGCTACGTAGTCAAGGGATTCTGATTGGCTAAATCTAACTACAAAAGTAGTTGAAATTTCCCCTCCGACGTAGTGTAAAATTTTCGGCTACAAAGTTAGTGCACACTGGTTTTGACGTTTCACAATCAGCTGCTCGGTAAGGACACAAGAATTCAAAATGAAATTAATCATTTAGTATTTAAATACAAATAAAAATCACTCATATTATAATCTTATATTCGGTTTTAATGAATTTAAAAACAAAACAAACTATTTAAAGTACTGAAAACACAAATGTTTCCTGCATTATATATTTGCATTTGTCATTGATATGACAGTTCCGGATTGACTAGCTTTGTAGTGAAGTTTTGCATTCAAAAATCTAGTTGAATTTCGACTACGTAGTCACTAGCTTTATGAATGCGCCCAATTTTCACAATTGAGGAAATAAAAAAAGAAATCAAATGTCAAACTGAAAAATCAAAAATGTGTTGTTGTTTGTGTAGGGAATGGTGAATCTTCCGTAATATAGGTATCTTCATACCTATTTGATTTTAAAATAAAAATAAATCACTTTCTACTGCCCAATGAAACGGTGATATGTAAATTAAAAACAACTTACCAATTTAACAATTAAACACTCCTAAAGGTTTTGTTTGCAATTTGCGAACAGCCATTTTTGAAAGTGACATCTTTTGACAATTAACGGTAAACACTACACCATTACTAAATATGGAGCCACTTGAAAGTTAAGATCTATTTGTATGATCGACAATTTATTTAAGACCCTAAACAAGAAATTAGTAAATTTACAGAGGACATACACCCGCAAATTTAAAAGGTATGTAATATATTCTATATTATTAAAATATCTATTAAAACAAACTTCTTTTTTAAATCAAAATGAAACTTCTTACAAGTTCTATACAATTAACTTAGTATGTTCATCAAAACGGTCCGTCTCATTCTCATCTTACACTAAATAAACAAACAACTCAACTCTGAGAAGTCAGAACTCCACTTTTGTCCTGCGGGCTTTATAAATGTCAAATTACTGTCAAACAAGAATCTCTTACAATTTGTTTGACGTTTACGTCTTAGATACGTAAATTTTCCTCAAAAGTTTATTAAACTGAACTCCAAGTTTTAACATAAACATCCGTCAATTGATTTCGTCTGCAGAAAACAATATGGCAGCTGGAATTATTCGGTTATGGATTTGATGATGGTTTATGTTCTATGCACATTTTTGTAAGACAACAAACTTCAATCAAACATCAAAATACACGACGCAACACACATTTATACACATCTACTTTTCAACGGAAAAACCGTTAGCCAAAGTTAAAATAAACAAGTCATTTTGATTTATCGATTTGTTTTGTTTTGTTTTTCTCGTTTTGATCTTTTTCACTCCACTCCACACTGTTTTTCTTTATTCTTTATTTTTGTGCGTATAAATTTCTGTTGAAGTGTCGACAAAATCTATCCGCCAGAAAAACATGTTTTGTTTGCTTGTGTACTTTGTATGATATTCGTTGAAATTGAGATAGAATATAAGGGATTCTATAAGAAAGATAGCTAAAGGTATATACGTATAGATAACTTTATTGCCCAAGTAAAAGGGAGAATGAAAAATATTGTTTCTCCTTGGCATTGGGGAATTTGGATTTATCCACAAGTAAAGCGCCAAAAGAGATGACGCAAATTCTGTTCGTGTTTACAAAATACAAAAACTATCCAATGGAATGGAAAGCTTAATCAGAAGAAAGAAATTATTAGGAATAACAGAAGCTTACTACGCATAATATACAGTTATAGATACTGTGAAGAGATTAAGTACATTGATAGGAATAGTGTATGGCAGACAAGTTGGTTATGGTGCTGCTGATGGTGATTTCTTTTTTGAATTTTAGAGCCAAGCCATTTAAAGCCTATCACACGCTTGCGCTAATTTCTTTTATTACTTCGATAACGACTATCTAACTTTTTGCTTTCAAGGTATGTACCTACGATGATGGAGAGAGATAGTGTCTGCTCTTTTACATAATTTTGTTTATGTTGACATTTTATCTGATGTTTACCATTTCTGTGTTTATTATTTTTACTGATGAAATCATTCAAATTAACAACAACTTTTTACCTACGTAGGTTAAAGTGTAGTTAAACTCTATTACTTACATAAATTGATTAATAGTGGGGATCATTTTTATACACGTACAAGTCCATTTATTAAAGTCAAATAGAAAGGTACGCAAATGATAAAGCTTTTGTATGTCTGACATAAAATTATTATTATTATAACGGCTTTATCTCTTCAATAAAACATTGACCTCATAAACTCACCCAGTTTTATTTTATAATTAAGATTGACAGATGCAAAACAAAAGTGTATTATATTAAATTAAAAAAATATCCCTATACCTACTACATACATGTATTTAGGTTGTTTTGCTTTCGATTAAATATGAAATGATAAAGAGAATAATACATGTAATTTATTTTGTTTTTGTTCTTTTAAAATAAAATAAAAAAAAAAAACAAAAAATAATAATAATTGCAGACACTGATTTACAGAGACATCATAATCCATTTTTAATCTTTTCTATAGTCAACTATAGACAAATGAGATTTAAATTAAACTTTCAGCTGTTTACACAGAAATTAGCAGTTGTGGTGAAAACTTTCTATAATGATATCTTAAGCTATTAAATTGATCGCTTTAATTAATGATAATAAATGAAAGCATTTGGGTTTGATTTTCACTATAAATACATAGATAAAGTTTGTAATTATTTCAAACTACAAAACAAAAATCTTGTATTTTCATTTTATGGGGAAATAAGAACAAAACGTTTACGAAAGTAAAGTAAATATGTATGTCAAAATATGTGTCTTTTTAATATTCTTAAAATTGACTGAAATAGTTACTTATGCTTTGTTTATTTTGCTCAAAAATAGCTTTGATCACTGTGGCGTATGTGGAACATTTTTTTTTTTAATGCCAAAAAATTACAAATATATTTCTTGTACATCTATTTACGACTATACCAAACAAGAGCATTAAAATAGTAGTGATTTTTTAAGTACATTCAATTAAAAATATAATATGGTATGCTTAATTTTTGTTAAGATTAAACTCCGTAACATTTATAAATAATACTTTAATTTTAATATACAAATAATGAGAAAAAGTAGAATAGTACCTTAATTAAGGGAGCAAAACAAAAGTACTTCGGTTTCATTGAAAAAAAAATGTTAAAAACAAGAAATTAATGGAAACTTAAAGGAAGTAAGTTGTTATAATAATTTATTTTGAATCCTTTAGTGCTATATAGTACCCGTGGCGTGACAGTTAGGACTGTCATGTCAAAGGTCTTGGGTTCAATACCTTCTTGTGTCATTTGAAGTTTTTTCACGGGTGCTGTGTCTTTGCGAGGAATTGACAAATCCTCAAAGAGTAATTTTTGTCATGAAAAATGCTTTTAAGCTTATGCTTTTAAGTTGGCCTCTTTTTTAAGGCATTGCCTTCCCTTAATTTTTTTTTTACTACTACCCATATATCATTGATATTTTCGTTTTCGCATTTCAAACCTTCCTTTTGATATCTATTCACAGATTCGCTATAAGATTTAGGTCTAGAGCAGGCTGCTCTATAAGGTCATTGTTCTTATTTTGAAACCATTGCTTTGTCCCCATTTTATTAGAATACCCATATTTGAGTCTCATTTCACCCTCCTTGTTTATCAAAAAATAATGTTTAGTTGTTTTTCTACATTTCGGCACTGATCCATTAGATTTTTAAGCCAATTCATAAGACCAACTCCATAGTAAGAAAAACAGCTATATAGGTATGGTACTCGTATTCTGCTATTGAAAATTGTTGCACATACACCAAAATCTACCTAGTGCTTTAAAAATCTGTTCTATGATATAATTTTTGAGAGTCTTTAGTAAACTATACCTATTTTTGTATTACTTAAGGTGCATGATGGAGTATGTAAAATATTTTCCAATCTACCCTAATATTATAAAGAGGAAAGATTTGTATTTTTGTATGTAACGAATAAACTCAAAAAGTGCTGGACCGATTTTAATAATTTTTTTTTTATTAGAAAGCTACATTATCAATGAGTAACAATTCAATTCAAGGTTACGTAGATTGAAAAATGCCAAAAATAAAGCTTTTAAGAATTTTAAAAGCAATATGAGTAATGAAAATTTAACTTTATATTCTCGTCTTCGGAAAGAGTATGTTTTTCTATCAAAATTTTGTTTTAGGAATTATGTACATACTACAGAGATTGAATTAAAGCAAAACCCAAAGAAGTTTTGGAAATTCGTAAATGTAAAACGGAAATCCATTGGATTTCCTTCAGTAATGGCTTATAATGACAATGCTTCCAGTGAACCCCAGGCTATTGTTGATTGGTTTGCTGAATTTTTCCAAAGTATTTACAGCACTACAGATTTAGTTGTCGGCAATAACTACGATTGTAACTCTATATTGCAAATAACAGATTGTTGTAGTTTTCAGTGTGAATTAGAAGATGTTTCTACCGCCTTATGTCAATTGGTGCCATCTAGCTCACCAGATATTCATGGTGTTTTTCCAATTGTGTTAAAACACTGTTATAGTACTTTATGTTTACCCCTTCAGATTATTTTTAACCAATCTCTTTCAAATGGTATTTTTTTAGATGAATGGAAAGTGTCTTATATTAATCCAATTTTTAAGTTCGGAGATAAAAAGTTGGTTACAAATTATCGCCCAATTAGTAAACTTTCAACTATTCCGAAGCTTTTGGACAAAATAGTAAAAAACAAACAAATGTCATATCTCTAAATTTCAACATGGTTTCATAAGTGGTCGATCCGCAACTACTAATTTGGCTTGCTTTTCTTATCATTGTTTTAACGCAGTAGAAAAGCATTCTCAAATGGATGTGGTTTATACCGATTTTGTAAAAGCATTTAGTAGAGTAAATCACCTCATTTTAATTAAAAAAATAAAAAGTTATGGTTTTGATGGCAGCCTACTAAACTGGTTCAACTCCTATCTCACTGGTAGGAAACAAATTGTTAGGATTGGTGACTTGGAGTCTAGCCCGATCTTAGTTTATTCAGGTGTTCCCGAAGGTAGCCATTTGGGACCACCATTATTTGACTTGTTTATTAATGATTTTCCATCAGTTTTATCAACAGCCAACTGCTTAATATTTGCAGATGATATAAACATTTTTAAAGTAACAAATAATTATAATGATTGTGTTACATTTCAGCAAGACATTTTAAAGTTTGAAAATTGGTGTGAACAAAATGATCTTGACCTTAATCTGTCAAAGTGTTCTGTGTTAACTTACAGGCACTTAAAAAACCCCATAATTTTTGATTATTTCCTCAAAGGAATCAAACTATTAAGAGTTCACGAGATAAAAGACCTAGGCGTAGTATTTGATGAGAAACTTAACTTTAGTTCACATGTCTCCTATATTGTTTCAAAAGCTAATTCTATGTTAGGTTTCCTTAAACGGAATTTTTCTGATTTTAAGGACCCATACACGCTGAGAGCTATTTTTTGTTCACTTGTTAGACCATTACTGGAGTATTGTTCTGCCATTTGGAATCCTGATACTAAAAAGTTGATAACAAGAATTGAAAATATCCAAAAGAATTTTTTGAGATTTGCTTTAAGAAATTTTAGTTCAAATGCTTACTCAAATTTAGATTATAAATCTAGATGCCTTTTGTTAGGGATGCAAACTCTTGAATCAAGGCGTAGAATGTTAAGTGTTATTTTTATTCGTGATATTCTTTCAAATGACATTGATTGCGAGTTTTTGCTTTCTTTGATTAATATTTATGCACCTAGTCGATCTTTAAGAACGAGAAATTTCATATTTGAATATCCTCATTCTACAAATTATGGCCAGCGTGAACCTATTTCCCATTGTTGTAAATTTTTTAATATGTACTATAATGAACTAGATATATATCTATCAAGAAATCAATTTAAAAATTCATTATTAACATTATTGCATAATAACTTCTTTTAATTGTTCCTATTTATGTAAATTAATATATTTATTAATATTTAATAATAACAACGAAATTGTATATATTCTTTAAGCAAATCTGTGGATTAAGTATCGTAGATTGAATAAAATAAATAAATAAATAAATAAATAAACATAGGCTATATTTAGTACTAGATTAATATAGAAATCTTAAGAAATTCCTATAAAAACCAACCGAAGGTTTTAAAAAACTTCGCCATAAAATTTCTTTCATCGCATACGCTGCGAAGAGTATTAAAGATAGGACAAACAAATGTTTTCTAATTTAGTGATTCATGGTCGTTTTAATTAGCATGCTTATAACTTAAACATCTGTATCTATTTATGTCTACCCGTGCGAAGCCGGGACGGGCAGCTAGTATTTAAATAGAATTAAAAAAAAAATATTTCACATACCAAAAAAACAATTATTCATTTGTCCTTTCAGCGGTCGAAGTGTTTTCTTAAGAAGAGAAATCAGTGGATTTTATTGTGAAAACGATATCAACTAAATTTTCAAAACACCACCATATCCTTTCACTGAGATTTGCTTTATTGTCAATTCACATATTAACGTCTTTAAATCGCTCATAACTTCACAAATTCTCTCTTTAAGTCCTAAACTGATTTTGGAGCATTAGTCTGGATCTTTTTATTTTATGCAGTTCCGAAGAAAAAAATCTAAAGTTTTCGATGACATTTTAGAAAAATAACACCGTCAAGAACCTTTTTTCAATTTTACGATTAGTTCGTTACATTTTTACCGTTTTCATAATTTTTGAAGTAAATTTTTATAATTTCAATACACTTTTGAAGCATTTTTAGTAATGGCGAAGTTTTTGCTTCTAAAATCAGTTGTTGAAATAGCGGGCTATGAAAGAATGAAACCTCTTATGGAAAACCCTATATATTTTAAAGGGGTCCCAAAACTCTCTTAGATACACCTACTTCGTTCAAAAAATAAAATTAATGTTATTCAGCAGGTTAATAAATGTTTGTGTTAGAATTAAACGCTTTATCCTATTTGTTTTACGAACTTTTTAGTTGAAACACTTTTTTGTTCTGAAAAATACATTTAATTTCTTTTGTTTCTTCCCCGTGAGCAATCAATTAATTATTTCCAACTTACTAACATATAATGTTTTAATAAATTCAATTTCAAAGAAAAAAGTACAATAGTTATGTATTTAATTATTCTATTTTAAATTATTACATTTTTTTTTCTGAATAATAAATATTGCATTGTCATTTTAATCAACATGACTGAATAAGACTTGTTCTGCAGATTAATTAATGCTAGAGGCTTTTAATGAATTAAATTTAAAAGCATAATAGCTGCTTCAGCTATATATTTTATAACGTAAACATATCTTGTAGAAAGATACATATACATATGTATGTACATACGTAGAATGTAGAATGTAGGTACTTAATTACAATGTCAATTTCTTTTCTCATTGTTAATTCCAGTTTAATTTTTTTGTTTGGATTACATATATTGCATCATTTTCCAGTAATACCAGATGTCTCCTACTATCTCATTATATAACTATTGTTTTTATTTTTTATAAATCATAATAGCCTTTTCATAATATTTTATTTGTTATTGAAAATATTTTTAGCAAAAAAAATGTGGGGAGAGTACGATAACTTTGGCGCCGAGATATAATAACGGTTTTTGGTAGAGGGGCTTAATACAAGCATTTTTTACTATGGGAGGGGAGGGTCTATCTCCCCCCGTTTAGGCGGTAGGAGCAATTTAAAAAAACATGTACTTTAAATGGAAAAAAAATAATTAAAAAATAACGGTAATACTTACAATTAAGTATTATACCTTTTTTTTAAAGCCAACACTTGTGTCTAGTACCTTGTTTTTAAATCAAGTCAAAACTATGCATAGTTTTCGAAAAAAACTGTTTTAAACTTAAAATTTGGTCAAAAAAAAGTTAAAAATATGGTTTAGAGTGTAATATTTCAAAACTTTTAGATTATCTACAATTTTTTTTTAGAATACATTGCTCTTATTTATTTTTGATCGAAAACTAAAAACTAGATGACTTTATGTCTTCTAGTTCTTGTGAAAATTATAAGTTACCAAAAAAAATATTTTAATTAAATTACTTTTTCCTTGCTAACGTAGTCTTATTTTGATGGTAATAATCGAATATGGATTAAGATACACCTAGGGTAAATTAATTTTTTTTAAATCCAGCTTATTTAAATGCAAAAGAAACTTTGCATGCACCCCATCTTGCACCCACCACACCTTGCACCCTGCCAACCTTGCACACACACCAACTTGCACCCATCCCAAATCCTATAGTGTGCCCAAGCAGGGGGGTTGCAGGGGGGCAGCATGCCCCCCCTTACAGATGCCACTGTTGCATACACCCAAACTCGCGCACACCTTACTGTTGCATACACCCAAACACGCATTACGCATACGCAAATACCATTATTACTATCAAAATAAGACCACTCAAGCAAAAAAAATTAAAATAGTAGTTGTGGTTATTTTCAATTTTCTCAAAAACTAAAAGACATAAAATCATCTAGTTTTCAGTTTTTGATCAAAAACAAATAAGAGCAATAAATTCTGAAATAAAAACAATGGTAGATAATCTTGAAGTATTGAAAAAGTTACACTTTAAACCTTTTTTTAACTTTTTTTACTCAAATTTTGAGTTTAAAATTAAATTTTTATTTTCAATTTTCTCAAAAACTAAAAGACATAAAATCATCTAGTTTTCAGTTTTTGATCAAAAACAAATAAGAGCAATAAGTTCTGAAATAAAAACAATGGTAGATAATCTTAAAGTATTGAAAAAGTTACACTTTAAACCTTTTTTTAACTTTTTTTACTCAAATTTTGAGTTTAAAATTAAATTTTTTAAAAACTACGCATAGTTTTGACTTTAATTAAAAACTGGCTAATAAAACAGAATGTTGGCTTAATTGTAAGTATCACCGTTATTTTTTTATTATTTTTTTCCATTTTAAATAATGACTTTTTTAAATTGCCCCTCCCGCCTAAACGGGGGGAGATAGACCCCCCCTCCCATAGTAAAAAATGCTTGTATTAAGACCCTCTACCAAAAACCGTTATTATATATCGTACTCGTGCCAAAATTGTGGACAAATTATACCAAATTAAAAATCTTTAAAGTACTATGTGCCATAATTGAACATACAAATTCAAATTATTAAATAATTAATAACCAAAATGTTCCACTTTGTCAGAAAAACTTTGTAAATTAAAAAACTTAAATTCTAAAATTTGTACACATTCTTTTTTAACTAAACAAAGAAAAAAAACTCATAGAAATTAAAAGAAAAATACGTTTAATTTTTGGTTATAATTTTTGAATTTTCCTTCGTCTAAATGCAAATTACCGTTAAAACTTAACGATATTTCCAATTTTTCATCGAATTTAAATACTTCTTTTTCATCCAATTTATTGGAAACCATAGATTGACATTTAGTACATAATATATTTCTACGTTCATTTTATTTGATGTTTCTCTGATGTTATATTGTTTATATGTTAAATTAATTGGAGGCTGTAATTTAATTTAAAAAAAAAATCTCTTTATCATGTTTGCATTCATCTTTCTTTTTTATTTTATTTTTTTCTATTTGCAAAAAGCTTAACCAAAACTCCATACATAAAACATCAAGAAGATGATCATTAAATAAAAGAGCTTTTTCTTTTGTACAATTTTCTTCTTCTAATAAACATAAGAGTAAAGGGAACTTATTTTGTATAGAAAAATAAGAAATTGAAAGACAACGAACAAAAACACGATCACACACACAAACCCAAAAATTTCATCATCTTTTTCAATATAGTGTATATAAAGTTTAAATGTGTACATACATAAGTGCGCAAGTTTGTATTTAGGGTTGCCATATTTTGAACTTGTTTAATAAAACAAAATAAAAAATATTTTTGAGCCCAAAAATTGGACCAAAAAAGTAGCCTCAACTCGTTAAAACTTATTTATCCCAAATATTTTTTTTTACCTAAATCTGTGTTTTATTTATATGATTTATCTTTATGAGAGAAAAATTATTCGAGAATTAAATTTGGGCTTTTAATAGCCCAGTTTTGATAGAGCTTTCATAATGAAATTATTTGGGACAGTTTTGTATTTCCAAGATTTCTGATTTCTTAGACTGATTAACAGAGCAGAAGAATGAAATATAAACATAATTCACTGTTAATTCTTACTTAGCAATAAAATAGGGTTTACACTTCTTTTATTCCTTTTTGCATTGTTCAATGGAGAAATCTTGAAAAATCGAATCATACAAATTTTATTCACAGTAGAAGTGAGAAACTTGTGTGAGAAACTTTGTTTACGTTTCTGAGAATACGAAAATCTCTGAGATCTTAGAAATATAAACTGGCCAATTGTCAGCCATTTTGAAAAACAAAAAATTAGCCCAATTTCCGATAAATCGCCCAATCTGGCAATCCTGTTGGTATTTGCCTTGACATTCATTGCTTTGTGTACGCGATTTCATAGAATGAGCAAATACAAAAAAAAAATACTATACTTAAACTCCCACAAAATAAAACTGGAAATAAACAACAAACACACAGTGAAATTGGGAATACGAAAAGCACCGAAAAGATAGATTGAAAAATACCACAATCAGAGCCATCAGCGCCAACAACTATACGATGTCCCAAAACACAAATTCAAATACAAAAGTGCATTGAAAGAGAAAACATCACGCAAAACGCTAAGCAAAAGAATTCAAAATACAAAAACTTAAGTTAATTTTTGTTTATTTATGTATTTTATTTTCTTGTGTTCTTAAATAAAAGAAATGTAAAATAAACCAGCGAGAAAAAAAAAGAAAGAAATTAAATAATTTATTTATCGCAAGGTGTGTATATTGAACGAGAATAAATAAATACAAAATAAAATAATAGAAATCTAAGAACAAAAACAAATCGGAACACAAATAAAATTAATGTTGGTCCCCAAAAAATCAAGTTAATATTCTCCTTCCTCTGTTTTTCTTTTTTTGGGTTAACCCAAATTTTGGTTCGAAATTTGTCTCGAGTGATTTGAGAATTTAGTTGGCAGTGTTTTGTCGGCTTGCAACGTTTTCCCCTTTTTATTGTGAATATTTGAAAAAAAAAATTAAAATATTTTTCTTGAAAACCTTTTGCTCTAATAATAATATTTTTGAATAATTGGTAAGCCAAACTAATTTTAAATTTTTGGATTTTTTAAGGTTGAAATTGAAAAAAAAAATCTCAAAAAAATTGTGAATGTGGACAGTTTAAATCCTCTTAATTTTTTTAATCGTGGGCAAATGTTTTTTATTTAATTTTTTTAAATTTTAAAACAAATTTGAACTTTTGAAAATTAAATTTCGTAATTATTTTACATTGTGAACTTAAAATTGAAAGTTATGTTGATTTGTTTTTTTGTAAGAAAATTTGTTTACTTAAGTTTGTGTTTCAAAATAAAAAAGTTTTGTTTTCTATTATTTGATTTAACCACGTCAAACTATGTATAAGAAAGATTGTACCTGTGTACCTTCATTGTTTATAAATGTTTTGATGCAAATAAATATAAATATATTTTTTTTTCTAAATCCTACGTCAATGATTTTTAAGAACAAAGACCGTTTTTCGTTTGATATTTGGATTGTTGCCAAATTTTATCGAAGTATAGGTAGATACTTTTGTTTTATTAACAAAAACAAATAAAATATTTGCTTGTTTATGTCATTTGCAAAAACAATAATATTAAGAATTATTAACCTAATTTTTAATTGAATCAAATAAAAATACCTGTGTATAAACTATACACATATGTACATATGTATGTTTGTACGTAATTTTAAATTAATATTTTGAAACAAGTTATCAATATTATTGATATGATAAATAGTAAGGATATTATAAATTAAGTCAACAATTTGTACATTTATGATGTTCATCAGTTAAACATCGACGATTTAATTTATGGAAATGTAAAGTCAATTATGATTTTTTTTTTTTTGTTAAAAACTTTTTTTTTTGTTAAAAACTTTTTTTTTGTTCTCCTAATTCTACATTGCATAAGAATTTTTAATTTGTTTACTCAAAGAAAGAAGATGTTTTTTAAACTAGTTCCGTTTTTGTTTTCACATTACATTCTCTTCTTCTTTAATTTTGATTTATGTAGATTTGTCTAATGCCTATGTTATAATGGGGCAAGTTTGGATTTAAAAAAAAATATCCAAAAAGTGGTTTTAATGTCAAACTGACAGTATTTTGATTTTTACTGAAACAGAAATAATCGTTTGTATTACATGGTTAATTTATTTTTGTTTATTTGTGAAAAAATTTTCTCAAAGGTTATGACAAGGATTCTAAAAACTTACTTCATTAAAAAAGCCTTAGTTCTTGTTAACTTTTCAATGTTAACATTTAGTGACACTCATACTTTTTTTAAATTTAAAGCTTATGTATGCAAATCAATAGACTTTTTTCCATTAGTACAAAAATTCAATTTTTTTAATTTATAAATCTGTCAAAACACCGATTTTTTATTTTTTCGCATTCCATTAAAATAAATCTAAAATTTGTTTTAGACATTTTCACCTTCTTTCACAAATACAAACCCAATTTTCATCTGTCAGTTTGATGATATTTGAAAATTTGACAGCTAAATTAATTTTATTGGCACAAATTACATGAACTGTCGCAATAATAAAAATAAATCAATTAAAAACCGTATTACATTCACCAAGTATAAATATTATATTAAACTCTAAAATTACCAGTGAAAAATCCCATAAAATTCTTTTTGTTTTTAAATGTTACACAGGTGAAATTACTGATTTCGGTAATGTGTTTAAGTATGTGTTGGTATGTTTGACAGTAATAAGTGATGCCAAATTAACCTCTTATTCTTCAATGTTTTGAAAGTGAAAAATCATACAATTTAAAAGCCTTGGAATAAATAAGAAAGTAATAAGTTCTATTAACATTTTTTTTAAGTATCTTAAGACATTTTGAGTAATATAAAACTGATTTAAAGACCAAATTCTAATATTTCTTCTCATAAGAATAAATGTTAAATATTTAAGAGTGAAATTTGAAGTATTTTCTTATAATTTAAACGTGAAACTCTTTGACACATCTACCGTCAAGGCAAAAACCCATTCCATTCCATTCACCACAAAGTAAATATCGTTTATTGAAGTCAAAAAATCCCATTAGTTTCTGTTTGTTATGAAATGACACATAGGTGAAATTACTGATTTTGGTTATGCGTTGAAATATTTGACAGATATGTATGAGTGATGCCAAATTATCCTCGTATTTTTTAATGTTTTGAAATTGAAGAATCATACAATTTGACAGTCTTTTAATAAACAAGTACATAAGAAGTTTGATAAGTAATTCAAAATTGATTTACTAGAACTATGGAAAATACGTGAAACGCTTTGACACATCTAACGTACGTAACGTATGAACGAGTAAATACTTTATTTTCAATTCGGAGAGCAGCTTCAATCGACATAGTTTCGCAGGCTTTATTTTGTATTGTATTTGATCACTCATTGAAAGCGTGCCGATTTTATATGTGCGTGTTTATTATTTGTTTTTATTTTTTCGCAACATACGTAGGTGGTGGCACTTTTATTTTTATCTGACTAAAATTGTGACGGTGAAATTGTTTTGGAATTCTTTTTTTTTTTGTATGAATGTTTAAGAAAATAGATTTATTTCTTAAAACGCAGTAAAACAAAAAAGAATCAAGTCGTAAAAAGATTTAAATATTATGATGTTTTTTTTGTTCTCATCGAAATAGTAGAAATATACCTACACGTGTCTTACTTTGAACTGCACTATTGCAGTTCAGGGTCGAAATATTGTCATCATACTTATAATAATAAATAATAGTACAAGTTTGTGTATTTTGTTTTGCTAAGGTGTAACGGATTATATAAATATATGTACATAGAGTATATTGCAAGGGTGTTACCATTCATCCACTGTATTTTATCATCATCATGTTGTGTATTTGTTTAGCTTCATGTATATGTGTGAATATACAAATTGTTGATATATTTTTATTAGTTTAGTGGTTGATTGTCGGTGACTGAATGTCTACAAAATAAAATGCACGACTGGGTCGCACGAACTTGCTCCTGTATGCAAAGAGTCTGTTTAAAAAAGCACCTATATAAGATTTAAAATTATACCTTTAAAACAAGTTTGTCTTCAAAGATTTAAATGCTATTCGATTTGTCAAAAAAACCGCGCGATTCATCCCAAGACACAACTCATCCTAGGACAACTCATCCCGGAAATGAATTGGTATTTACAATAGTTATAGTTATAAACAATACATACATATGTACCAAATGCATTATCTAATTTGGATAAAAGATAGTAATCAGCCCTATCATGAATTCCATCGTAGTCGGAATTTTTACGAATCCCGAAAAACTGTATCATGAAATCCGTTCGTAATGCAAAATTGTATGAGATTTTCCACTACGAACGGATTTCATGATATAGTTTTTCGGGATTCGTAAAAACTTCCGATTACGATGGAATTCATGATAGGGCTGAACATAATAAAAGTTTTGTCAATGTAATGCGCTCTTTCGGGCTCATGTATAAGATTTGATCTGGTGAGATGGGAGGGGATTACATTTAATGCAGTTAAAATAATTTAAAAAAAAAAACTATTTTAAGATTCAAAACTTTACCTGAAAAATAAGTTTGTCTTCAAAAATTTAGATGCCATTTTATAAATCAAAAAACCCTTGATTTTTCAAAATTTTTTTTTGAAAATCGTTAGAGCGGTTTTTTTTTAAATTAATTTTTTATATATAAAATTTTTAAATTTTGTTCTAAAAATATTTTTGGTATGCAGTTGTTAAGTGATTGTAAATATACGCTTTACATTTGAATTTCGTAAAAAAATGTTGACCCGTTTTTGAGATATAGAATTTTGAAAAAAAAAATTCAATATTTTTTAAAAAATCCAAAAAATAAAAAATTTCACTTTTGATAATCAAATATTGTTAAGGCAATATAAGAGCTTATTCAGAAAAAAAATTATTGAAATCGGTTGATAAGTTGCTGAGAAAATTAAGAAACAAAATAACGGTTCTATGAGCGGTACCTTTCCTGAGCAATACAAAAATATGTTTTTCTTATGAAAAGAAGCCAAGTTTAAAAATAAAATTTTAGAGAAAATTTAAAAAAAATCTATCGGTTTGTTTTTGAAAAAATTCGAATTTTCGTTTTTTGGCCAAAAAAATTGTATGGGGGCCACTGTTAGTTTTGGTCTTAAAAAAAAAATGAAAAAAACGCCTAACGCGAATCTGCTGAAAACCTTAACTTCCAAGTTTGAACTCAATCGACCCAATGGTTTAGGCTGTAGGAGCGTGGACAGACAGACAAAACAGACCGGACGGAATCGCGGGACCCACTTTTTTCGACTTCTCTACCATCGTAATATCAAGTTTGATTAAAACCTCGAGTTCGAAATTTTGCACGAATGCAAAACTTGCCATATAGTTCCTATATGTCGCAAGTAAAAATGTATGCGTCATTAAGTAATTAAATTGCACTGTCTTGTCTAAGTGCCTAAAGGAGGCCCTCCACATTAAGTTTGCAATTCAAATTTATAAATTAAAAATTGACTTAAATAAAATTCCTAGCTTCATTTTTTTGTATAATTAATTGATGGGTAATTGGGGCGTATGTGGAATATTTTTGTTTTATTTTTGTTTTTGATTTAAGCTTTCTTAAATAATGTTTTAGAGGGAAGTTAACAATTAGAAATCTTATCTTATCTAATTATAAATATGTATATTTTTTTGGAAATACTATATTTCAGTTTAAGGAAGATTTCTTTGTTAAAACAAAAAAAAGTAAAACACTTTGTACTCACAAATGTTTGATAAGAATAAAGAAACATCAATAAATGTCTATGAATCATTGATCTTTCATTTAAAATGTATAGCTTTAGGTATACAAAACAAAATATATTTGAGAAACCATAACAAAAACAAAAACATTATTAATCACATCGCAGTTTAAATGTGTCAAAAATTATTTTAAATTATTGTGTTAAACAACAATTTATAAATTAATTGATGGCAGGCCAAGCTTGAAGGTCATACATACATACATATAATAAGTTTCATTCCTTCCTCCCTCCCTCCTCTTCGTCTCTTATATAAATACTAACCTCTATAAAACAAAATTAAACTGCAACTTGTTTGCCATACAATAAAATTTAAAATAATCATCTCTTAAAATGACAAATATTATTAAAGCGTATAGTTACAACTTATATACGATTCGATTAGGTTATAGAAATTGTTGTTGTTGTTGAGTTGAAAGCAAAATAAAATAAAAATTAAATCTTTAGTACAAATTTAAATTTCAAAGTCTTGGTCATTGGACTTAGGTATTGTTTCTTTTGTTTAGATTTTATTTTTTTTTTGAGTTTGATTTGCATTTTTGGCAGAGTAAGGCCATCAGCATTTCCTTCCTTAAATTGTGGTTCTATAAAAATTTTACTACGTTTTACGTTTATTGACAAAAATCGAAGTTGTTTGACCATATTGATCAGTAGATTGATATGTGTAGTTAGTCAATATTGATTTGACGTAAACGTAGATAGTAGTCTTTTTAATTGAATCGATAACAAGTTGTCTACAAATTTTGTATTGACAAGCTTTTAATTCAAAGAGACAATTTTAGAGAGTTTGCAATTAGAGGTTTTATTTTGATATTTAACAAAAAAAAAAAAAACGAGTATTTTATTTGAAGAAAATAAATGAATGGTTTGTTCATTTTTGATAGGTAGATATCCATTAACAATAGAAAGCAAAAACAGTCAAATGGTCACCACGGCATCATCTTCTTTTAATAACGTTTTCCTTATCTAATTCGAACATTTCAGGCTGTATGCCCTCGATAACTTCACGACTTCCATCTTTAAAGTCTTTAATTGATTGTGCAGCATTGACATGACATAACTGTGTAGATTTTGGAAGCCAATTGTGATAATCACTTCGAAAAATATTAAGTTAAGAAAATTTTCAAGTAGATAAATTATTGCGAACTGACAGCAATATGTTCGTTATTTTTGAAGTGAACTTTAAAAATTTTAAAGCATTCTAGAAGCGTCTGTCGTTCCATTTTTAGTAATTGCGTAGTTTTTACTTGTCAAATGTTAAATGATGACAGCTTCAAAAATGACAGCTGTCACAATGAAAACTCTGATCGAAAAATCCTATGCTATGAGGACGTAGTTTTTTTTATAAGTTTTCATTTTAATAAATTATCGCTTATAGCAGAATTAAAAAATTTAAAGCATTGTAGAAGCGTCTCTCGTTCCATTTTTAGTAACTTGTCAAATGTCAAATGATGACAGCTTCAAAAATGACAGCTGTCACAATGAAAACTCTGATCGAAAAATCCTATGCTATGAGGACGTAGTTTTTTTATAAGTTTTCATTTTAATAAATTATCACTTATAGCAGAACATGTTGTCCCCAGAAATTATGTTTAAGGGCTTTTGCTTTCTAATTTGAATCCTAATTATTATTGGCACATTGTCAAAAATATTCTAAGTAAAAAAAATTCAATTTTCTATTCCGTTTAATGTTTTACCCTTTGCTTCTGCCAAAAATGGAAGTAACTAAGTTTAGCACAAATCATGTGCCAGATGGATGTGTTTTTCTAATTTTGTTTTTGATCTAAATACAATGTTTACAATTATATACATACCTCCTACCTCCTCACAATCGTCTGAAACTTAAAAAACAAAAAATAATAAAAAGCCAGACACAACAAAAATCTGATTATAAATATGTATGTACTCAAAACTCATGTTGATTATGAAAACATATTTTTTATTAGATTTGAGTTGTTTACCTTTTTAATTTTTTTTTCTTTCCTTATATCTTCTGTATACAATTTTTAATACTTTGTTACCTTGGTTATGCATCTATGTCTGTATGTTTGTGCAAACATATAACACAAGCGATTAGATTTTCCATAAAATTTAATGAATGAACTTTGAAACTCTTAGCAAAAATAAAATGCAAAAAAAACATACTAATTTAAATTTATTGTTGTTTGAAGGCATTTCATTTCACACTATAATTTTGGTATGATTAGAAATTCAATTATTTTACCATGAGAATTTGTTATATAGAAATTAATTAAATTCTTTTTTCAAATACTTATATACGAGTATGTATTTACATACTTAGGTATGCATGTGTACTCGTATAAAAATCATCTAGAATTTATATCGATGTAGAAAATTGCGCGTGAAATCACTTTGCATCTTTGATGATTATAAATACTAAATAAATATTGCAATTGTGCGATTGTGGAATTATATTAATTGAATGTCAATTTAGTCTATAAAAAGTCTTGTGATTTTTGTCGATACTGTGATTAATCATATTATATAATACTTTTGTAGATAAATTTATCAAGTTAGCGGTAATTAATTGATAATTCATTTCAAAATTTTGATGATAAGAATTACAATAATTTAAATTTAATTGAAATAGTTTTTTTTTTAAATTTCTTCAAAAACATACATAGCTCCCTTTTTGTGAGTCAAAGACAGCAATTTCAACAATATGTAATTGTTTTTGGTCGAAAGATGTCGCTCGTTCTTAGTTTTTTTCAGCAAATATATTACATTTACAAAATTCAGCAAGTTAAAAATCATTTGAACATTTTAAAACTATTGAAATATTAATCTGCCAAGTAAAAATTGTTCCTTTTTTCCACAATACTAATTATTCTCTAAAATAAAATAATAACAGTCAATGTAAAAGTACCTATTATTTTGTGTTATACTGATGTAATAAAATCTTTGTTGAAATAAAGGGTTTTCCAATAAGAGATTTAATTTTGGGCAACTGTCACTTTAGAAGCTGTCATCTTTTGACATTTCACAAGAAAAAACTACGCCATTAAATCAAAATGCACTAAAAATTAGTTAAAGAAAAATTCATGGATATTTTGCTGCAACAGTAGCTTCAATTGCAATTAGTTGTAATTGAAATCTCCATACATTTTTTGTATTACCTTCAAATGTAATTAAGGAATTGCAGTTCCAAATACCATGTAATTGAAAAGCTTCAATTACTTGCAATTTAATTAAATGTTAATGTAAAGCTCCCATTGATTGCAATTTAATTACATAAATGTAATTGAAAACAAGAGTAATGATGAAAGAAACAGCAATAATTGCTTTTTCCTGTTATTATTTAACAATAATTTAGTTCAATATTATGTATATACGTCAATTACATTTTTAGGCATTATTGTAATTATTAAGTAGATGTTTGCAATTAAAATTACAAATAATTAAAGTATATATTTTTAACTTCGCTACGTTTTTCTTCGTCGTCCATAGCTCAAGAAACAGAAGAGATATCGACTTTAAATAAATTTTGTTATTCAGATAATAATGCAGAAAGGGTTCTCAAGAAAATTGCGTGGGTGGCTTTTTTTACCATAAAAACTAAAAAAAAAACAAAATTTTACGAATAAGAAATGATTTTATCTCTGAAAGAATTTTGTGCAACGAAGAATAACGTTTTTAACATATGGTAAAATTTTGAGAAAATTCGAAATGACAGTTTTTTTTATAAAAAATAAAAACCTAAAAAAACATTACTCGGAGTTGGTAAAAATTGAATTTCGACTCAAATATCTTTTCAAAAATTTGAGATTATGGCTTCCAACTCATTTTATCTTATAAAAAATATTGTTTTGAACTTTCGTTAAAATTTTGAGAAAAATCGAACTAACAGTTTTTTTACAAAAAATAAAATCAAAAAAAAAATTAATAAGAGTTAGTAAAAATTGATTTTCCACTCAAATATCTTTCCAAAACTTTGAGACATTGGCTTTAAAATAATTTTGTTTTGAACATTCGATAAAATTTTGAGAAAATTCTAATTTACAGTTTTTTAACAAAAAGTAAATACCTAAAAAAGCATTACTAAAAGTTCGTAAAAATTGATTTTCGACTCAAATATGTTTTCAAAAATTTGAGATATAGGCTTCAAATTAACTTTATTTTATACAAAATATTGTTTTCAACATTCAGTAACTGTTTTATAAAAATCTAACAGTCAGTTTTTTCATAAAAAAATTAAAATCTACAAAAAATAGTACGCAAAATTGGTAAAAATTGATGTTCGGATCTCGATATCTCGTGAATAATAGAAAACATTGACTTCAAATTAATTTTATTCATCCAATTTGTATTTGTTTATATAAGAAATAAAAACTTTTAAGAAATGCTACTAAAATTGGTAAAATATGGTTAACGACTAAAAATCTCGTTAACAAAAATAGATTTTGAAATAAAATTATTTCATTATATGCAAAATATTGTTGGTTATTTTTAAAGTTTTTATAATAATTTAACTAATAACTTTTTTAACAAAACACGAAAACCTACAAACCTTTTAAGCAAGACAAATTGACAGATGGGATGGGAATTTATCAGTGTGGGTCGCATCCCAGCCTCTTTTTTCAATTATAATTAGCATTACTTGTAATGAATAAAAAGGTAAATAATAAATTTCTTGTAATTGAAATGAAAATTGAAACTGAAAGAAATGGTTATTGCTATTTGGCTGATATTGTTTTCCATTCTTAGTCACATACTTTCCTCTTTATAATGAAATAAACATCCATTGATTTCTTTTTTACTCGTTTTATTAATATCAAAATGTAGCCTCTTATTGGAAAACTCTATGCATGCTAATATGTATTTATCATTATCAAAAAAATAGGAAAAAAGACAATTGATACTTTTTGTTGCAGATACAGATACACACCAAAACTAAATTTTTTGGAATTATTTCTTTATAAATTAATCAAAACAACCACAACATTTTTTTATAACACAGCAATAATGTTGATCATCAATTTATGCGAAAGAAAGACAGACTATTATTAAACTCTTTTATTTGTACTGAAATATTTTAAAAATACTGACTAACAATTATAATTTTTTTTGTTTTCTTTCAGGTGAGTCTTTTAATCTGCTAAAAATTCTGCAGTAAGTGTTATAATGGTTTAATTTCCTTATATTTTACTTAATTAAAAACAAAAATCAAGTTCAAATGCTGATGAGTATATTAATCTTCAGCTCTTTTCAATGTTTAATAACGAGTTGGTAGAACAAAGAATTTAATTACCTATTACATTCGTATAACTATATTATATTAAGAAATTAGCACCCTTGAGTAACACCCCCATAATACAAACCATAAAATTCACACGTAATGAGGCGGCCTACCTCAATGCATATCTAATGATCTTCTTGCATAAAAATTCGCATTCAATTTAAACAAAACAAATAAAAAAAAAGAAAAAAATAAACCTCGAGCTTAACAAACGCCAATGTTATTCTTATTGTTTACGTTTAGGGTTGCCAACGTAAGGAATCACAATTAAATGTGTCTGTTACACATTGGTAGTCTTATTATATCCAAATTTAAGAATTACAAATTTATAATAAATTCGCCAATGTCAAAATATCCTTTTAATTTTTACTTTTAGTTTTGACTCGCATAAACACGAGATTCTTATTTAATTATAAAATAATCTTCGGCATCACTTTTTTGAATTATTAGATTTATTTTATGAATATTCTAAAAATTAATCAAACATATCACGCTTGAACGCTTCCTCTGTTTCGCGTTGTGCACTTTTTTATACTTTTAAAACAACGCATAAACATTAAGAGCCTCAAGAACGATGCTATAAAAATTGAAATTTGTTATAATCAAATCAGCAGCAGCTCACGTGCACATCGTTGAGAAAAGCGAGGAAATAAAAAGTACAATGCAACCAAAGTCATCAACATATAACATACAATAGATCGCAAACGGCCGACGACGACGACACGCCGCAATACACAGTGGTATCGCCAATAGGAACAAAATTAAATGAAATAAAATAATTGTAATAATTTTCTATTCTTCAATATTTACCGTTACAAGTGATTTTCAAGCAGATTGTTAAAAAACTATGATCATTTTTCAAGAAGTTTATAATCCCTACAACTGATTCATTGAGCCATTAGCTTTTCAAAAATACAATCATGCTATAAAGATTTAGAATAAATTTAATCTTAAAGTGACATTTAACCTCAAAAAGAAAACAAAAATCTAAAAGTTTCATCAAAATCGATAAAGCAGTTCCGAATTTCATTGAATTATGCCGCTTTCTCCATACAACCGAGACCACTGTACGCATCGTCGTAGTGTCGGTCGTCGTTGTCTTCTTCAATAGTAGGTCATACATCGAGCCTAATCATCTGTGAAGCACTCAAGCACATCTAAATATAAAAATAATAATATCTGTGTACATTCAAAGACACAACTCTAGCTGATGGTCAATAAAATGCATATATGTATATGTAGTTAGCTGATGCTGCAAAAGTGCACCGCACCACAGTATCAACAATCACTCGGCCGGCGATCATTTAAGAGCTTGTTCTAGAATTCTAATTTACATTATTGCATGATTGGCATGTTCGTTGGTACTGTGAACTATAAAAACAAAACAAAATATATATAGTCGGTCACTATAAGTGTAGAGCTGAATTACTTTGCCATCATCGAATTGATTCCAATTTCTTTAGGGGCATTGTCTACACAATAGATGATGTAGGCAATTTGTACTGTTAATTATAGTTTTTGTTTTCTTTCTATTAATAATATTATTCTTTTTTTCATATATGGAAAGCTGAAGATAATTATTAATTAAACTTTTCCATTTTTGGATTAAATTAATTACTCAATTACTCATTCACAATACCAGTTTTTATTTGAACGATCTTTTTATGGACGATGCTAATTTGATCTGACGTTTATGTTTGACGTATGCAGTGGAGTCCATAAATGGAACACGACCCAAGCAATAAATGTCATAATTTTAACAAAAACACACACAAATAGTATGATGAACACCTGCAGAACTCACTTAAAAGGTTTAGCTTGACAAGAGTGAGCTTCTCATGTTTACAAATTTTAAAAGTCTTATTTCAGCTGCCAAAAATTTGTTTTACAACAAAAATATAAACATTTCCATTAAGATCTCTTCTATAAGTGAAACATGCTGTGAGAACTGTTTCTTGTTTTCTAAACGAAATCAAATAAACAAACATGAACTTATTTCTTCACTTAAGATAAAATTACTTTGGTCTTTTTCTTGATCTTGCTCTCGCTATTGCCATAACATATCCAAAAAGCCATTGAACTAGATTATTTATTTGGATATTTTGTTTATATACATTTGTACACGAGTATATGTTGTTGGAACATTGAAGCAACAAACAGCTTGTATATCTTCCTGATGATGGTGATGGGCGAACTGTGGCTCGAAGTATACACAAGCTTCTAAAAGAGATCATCGCATGAAATTTCCACGAGATACTTAAGTTCTATATAATCTTAAATAGAATCTCTTTTGCTATAAGGAATAATGGAATAACAGAAGCGCACTCTGCAAAAGTACGTCTTTTATTTTTGTTCTTTTTTTTTGTTCCTGTATGTACACAAATCAGGTTATTGTTGCACTTAAAAATAGTACAGTTGCTAGAATGATACCCTGAGGTACATCTCTCTCTCTCTCTGAAAATGGTAAAAACACATCATGATGTGGTTTTAATACAAGACTGTTCTCCTTATATTGAATGTGGATACCATAATGTTCCATTTATGTCATCCATGTCTTGGCAAAAGTGTGTTCTACTAATCATAAGGGTCAATCTAGAGAAAGACTGGCTATTAAGCTTCTGACTTTACATTGCACAGAGATAAAATCATTTATATACAACTCACTAACTTGTGAAAAAAAACTTGTGATTTTAGTTTAAGATTTTGATATTCGTGTTGTGAGTTCCTATTCTGTGTTTTCCTATTGTTGTAACTTATAATAATTTACTTTTTAACTATTCCACTATTGCGTTTATTTCGAACAGTAAATTACAACTTATCGTAGAGTCACGTGAAATCTTGAGTCTTGTCAGAATTTATTAGATACAAAAGTAGGAAACATGTTGCTAAAATTAGTTTGACGTTTTTTTGTTTTAATCCGTTTGGAAATGATGTCTTAATTCTTCAAAAGATGGAATAAAATTGAAGTACTTATACTTGAGTATAGATTCTAACCTTTCATTTAATCAAGTACCTATAGACTTTTTGTTTTCATTTTTTGCAAATTTTTCCGCTTTTTATCTCATTCCAATTTATCGGAGCAATTTAAAAAAATCACTTGCTTATTTTTTAGTATGTGGTAAATAGTAAATCCAGATTAAAAAATGTATTCAGAGATTAAATTTTAATGAATAATGACAGTTTTTTGCAGAGGTGTCTAACAGGTACTTTAATACTCAGTTCTGCTTTTATCAAAGAGAAATTGCTCTTTCCCTAATTAAATCTATACGTCACATGCTTTTCCAAAAGGTGCCAGTCAAGCAATGATATTAAATCAAAACATCGCGTGATTTCATCGAAATTCATTTATTTTTAAAGAGTTACGAGGTTATTCGCAATAAACATAGCATGACATAGTTAGAACATAAGTTATTAATTTTATGGTGGGTGATAATATTGGGTGATAATAAGTCGAATTGTAACGATAAAAAAAAGTACCACACAACCAACTTTTGTTTTACTAAATATTTATGAACAACACACATTACAATGCTTAAAGCTATTTGTAATATACGAGTAAGTTGAATGGACAGAGCTGTTTTTACTTGTGTAGGCGTACAGTACACGCCTCTTAAGTTGTTTCGTGTATTTGAACAAGAACATTGGTTTTTGTAGTACGTCCATTGGGAGCTCAAAAATCTCTGATTTCTTTGTATTTTCCTATAAACATTTAACAATGTTTATGTCTTAAAAGCATGACCCACAAGTCATTGAAAATTGTCAAATTTTAAACTTATAAGAATATAAACCTTCAAAATAACTTTCAAAAACAACTTAACAACTTTGTACACATAAATTCTGTCAGCACTATTTAAACCCTTATGACAGTATTTTTTTTTTTTATTTTCTTGTTATACTCTGAGATCTAAAACATATAAACTGGCATATTTTATCTCCGAGCATAATAGTACGTTTCCATCACCAACAAATAATCCGAGATTTAAGGCAAGTGATTTAAAATAAATCATGAGGTGTTTCCACCAAAGAAAAGGAGATTAATTTGACGTTTGGTTAATGTCATAACAACCAAACTTAAAATTATTCTCCTTTCGAAAAGAAAAAAAATATGTATTTGTTCACTCATCATCTGTAATCTGTAGATAGTTTTATTATATTCTTGTACATATTTATTATTTTTGTATACTTACATTTTATTTCGTCTGTGATTTCTTAGTTGTTTATTGTTTTGAATTTGAGTCATATGGAAGTGAGACAGATAGTTTTTGTTGACATTTCCATCTGTCAATAAACGAAATTGGCGTTTAAATGGGCCGGTTCAACAATTATTCTCCGAAAAAAAAGTTTGCTTGATTTGGCAAACTAATGTTTCCAAGTAGATTTTAATGAGTTTTATTTGAAATCTTCATTTGAGGAGATTAAAATTTGTATGGTAAATCTTCGAGATTTCAAGGAGATTTGTGACAAATCTAGCTAAATCTCGGTTTAGTGCCCGGTGGAAACGTAGTATAAGCAAGAGAAAAAGTGTTTTTGACATTTAGAAATGTTCTCAAAACTGAAACATGAAAAAAAACTTTAATAATCCGAAAAATCCGTTTCAATAAACATTTTTGACAGTCTATTTGATTACCACACAATATGATATATTGTGAACGAGCCTTAACAGCATTTTTAAAAAGAGTTGACGTATCATAATTAATTTTCAATAAATACTTTCAATGTTTTTGTCGATTTAGCTCTGAGATATAAACATAAATATTTTTGACAGTATTTTGACTCATATTTTCATATTATTCATATTAAACAATGTCCTCTTTTCAATGGAGGACAATAAATACATAATGGGTGATTTTTTAAGAGCTTGAGAACTTTTTTAAAAAAAAAACGCATAAAATTTGCGTAAAGCGCGAAACACATTTCGAACCGAACACTGATTTTGGTAATAAAATTCAATGATTTGCAAGCGTTGCTCGTCAGTAAGTCTATTCATGATGAAATGTCAAAGCATATTGAGCATCTTTCTCTTTGACACCATGTCTGAAATCCCGCGTGATCTGTCAAATACTAATGCATGAAAATCCTAACCTCAAAAAAATCACCCGATACTTTTCAATTCTAGTGTGAAAGAGCCTTTTTGAAGTCGAATTGACTGATTACGATTAAATTATCGTGTTAAATATTAACCCAACTTAACTCCAAATCATTTTTTCAGTGCAACTAAGAACTTACTTTTTTCTATGAAAATCGATGTAAGACTACTCGAATATTTGGATCTTTTACAGCTTTCAGAAATACATATGTATGTATATGTACTTTATCATTTAATGCAGAATCAAATCACGAAAATTTTTGAGGTAACTGGAAATGTTGTGTATCGGAATTTTGATACAAACTCCAATACCTACCTTCAAATTGATTGATTGCTTAATTTTGCTCAAAGATAAAGTTCACAACATAAATAAAAACTTTTAATCTCCAAAATTAATCCATTAAAAATCTATCTACTTTAGAAGAGCTAAAAAAAAACACCATCATCAATTCAAGTTCCCAAGCATCAGGTATAAGTTTTCCCGCCCAATCCATTAAATTTATCACTTTCTCAAATTCGATTTAGAAAAAAGCAAAAGCTATATAATTAAAAAAGCCTTAATTCCCATTAGTTTGCAATCAAATTGCAATCAAAATAGATGAGGGCCTCAGCTCAGCAATGATGTCTGATGATGTTGAATGTTGATGCTGAAGTTAGAGCTGATGCAAGTCAAGAGTTAAGTATGCTTTGTGTGCTTGTGTGTTGCATAAAATGTGGAGCCCCATTTGAAGAACCAAACCGTGTAATTACGATTCCCCACAATACATATTTTCCTTTGTTTCACTTCTTCTACTACTATAATGATGGCAAAACTTTCACCTATGTTCGACATGTCGTATAGTGTGGTGCTAGTGCTGGTGCTTTGTGCTGAATTGACTCTGATCTCTGATGGGTTGTGCAGCAATTGATTCCAAATCCATCGCATGACCGTTCTTTGGACCGTGTTTGTTTGTTCCTTTGTTGCCATTGACGTTGACGCATCAGCAGCGCAGCGCTGTCCTCAACGAAGAACCATTGTTGAACCTGTCTCATCGGCCCATCATCAACAATCGGTGTGGATTTGTTTTCAGTTTTCCTATATGAAACCTAATACACCAAGTATAAAGATAGACCAAAGTGTATAAAGTGTGGTGTTGTAAAGGGTGTTTTTTTTTATTAGAGGTACAGTACTTGGAAATGGAATAAACAAAAATGAGTTTGTTAAATTGACATGATTTTAACTTTATTCGAAAGATAATCTTGTGACATATGTAATAATTTGAATATGATTTATGGCATATGAACGCCATGGCTGGCTCGGGCGTAGTTTAATCAAGAGGTAAAACTTTCGATTACTTTTTCCAACATTTAAGACCGTATATTGGCAATAACGCTGCGTAACGTAGTGTGAAACTATGCGGTTACCAAACGTGGCAATTGTGGCACGCAGTTTGAACAAGTTCCTGAACTGGACTGCCCTATCAATTTACGAGAGCTGGAATTAACACTCACGCTTTTAAAGAAAAACAAAGCTCCAGGATGTGATGGGATCCCTTTAGAATTTTTTAAATACAGCACGGAAGAACTAAAAATTTATCTGGTAGAATTCTTCAACAAAATATACAATGATGCTTGCCCACCCATTTCGTTTATGAAAGCGATTATTTTTGCAATTTTTAAAAAAGGTGATCCACTCCAACCTGAAAACTACAGAGGAATTTCGATACTTAATTCGCTTCGGAAGATCTTTGCATCGATTCTCTACAATAGACTCTCCCAATGGGTAGAAAACACTAATCGACTAAGCGCATTCCAAGCTGGCTTTCGCTCCGGTTTTTCAACAACAGATCATATCTTTGCACTGACTAGCATAGCGAGAAAATTCATCGAAAACAAAAAGAAGATGTACGTCTGTTTTGTTGACTTCAAAGCAGCTTTCGACACAGTGAACAGGCAAGCATTAATATATAAATTGGCATCACTGGGAATCTCTAGGAAGCCCTTAGAAGTTTATTCCAAACTAATCGCCACATCAAGTGCAGCTGTATGGGATGGCACGAATATGTCTGAATGGTTTAGCACATCTGCAGGGGTTCCGCAGGGATGTATACTTAGCCCCTTACTCTTTTCATTATATATTGATGGAATAGTAGATATCCTGCCAGGAGGAGTCAGCTTTGCTGGCCAGCTTATAAAAGTGCTACTCTATGCAGATGATTTGGTTCTGCTAGCGGATAATCCTTTCTCTCTACAACTACAATTAAACAAACTCTTATCTTTCTGCAACTTATGGGACCTTAAAATCAATGCTTCAAAAACAAAAGTCATGATATTCGAAAGTCGGAATCGCACTAGGCAACGGGAAGAAAACTGGAAAATCGGAAGTGAGAGCATCGAAGTAGTTCAAAATTTCAAATATCTTGGCATAACCATCTCTTCCAATCCTAACTTTGATACCTATGCCAGACAGAAAAGTCAGGACGCCAAGCTTGCTCTTAATCTGATGTGGCCAAAGCTCTTCGCAAATCCAAATATTGACCTTGTCTCTAAATACAAAATATTCGATGCAACTGTAAACACATGCTTGTGCTACGGAGTGCAAGCCTTTGGTATCTCACCGATTGAGGAATTCGAGAAGACGCAGAGATACTTTTTTAAGCGTTTGTTTAGACTACCAAACTCTACACCAACGTATGCCATTCATGTCGAATCGGGTTTGCCACCTATATACATCCGAAATTTAAAAGCCCACTCGGACTACCTTATCAGAGTTATGTGTAGAAATGAAAACAGTCTTCACAGAAAAATCTTAGAAAGACTAATGGTAACTAACGCCTCTCCTTTCAGGGAATGGAATCAGATGGCCTTATCACATAACCTTGCAATGCCAACGTCTATAGCTAACGTGGGAGAATGGACAAATATGTTTAACAGGGTGATTGCTAAAATTGACGAACAAATATTCAATCAACATATCATCAGAGCCTGCTCTTCAGAGTCCAGAGCAGTCTACAAAAATCTTAATCATCAATTGCTAACAGAAACCAAGTACTTCCATAACTGTTTTTCTGTGGAAATTATCAGTGTGATTTTCAAGGCGAGAGTTGAACTATTGGATCTCAATTTTATCCCGCATCGCAATGATAGACAGCAAACTTGTAATCTATGTAACAGAAGAGAACTTGAGAATGTGAATCATTTCATCGCAGTCTGCCCTATCCTGCAAGAGATAAGAAGATTATATTTCAACGAAAGCTTCCTCAACCAAAACGGTCTTTACGAGATTCTGAATGGCAATCGGGGCTGGGAGTGTCTGTTCAAATACTGCAAGCACGCCTTATCTTACCGCAACAGCTTCTAAATATTTTTGTGTTTTAAATCATATCAAAATTAATCGACTTTATGTTGCAAATCATTAAAATTGCTCACTCAATATCCTTGCTCTTCCATCTTTCTCGCTTTGGCATCTCATACTAAAAAGCAAATTCAAATTTGTCCATTGAAATAGTAATTCTCAGTTTCTATGTACATATTGTATATGACTTATTTTCAACCCAAATCTTTTTATTTTTTTAAATCTTTTTATTTTAAATTGTTTAAATGTATTTCATTTTCTTTATTATTTTGTAAATGTAATCAAATGTCAATACCGGCAGACGGTTCAGGTAGCCACGTCCGTATTCTTTTATAAAATATTGTAATTAATACTGGAAAAAATAAAGAAATCTATCTATCTATCTATCTATCTTGTGGCACGCGGCCGGCGCTGGCGCTGCCTTGTTGAAACCACATCTCCTCCACATCATGGTTGTTCAATTGATTAACGAAAAAGTCAGTAATCATGGCTCTATATAGCGGTCAACATTGTCTTAAGTGTTCTGTCCAGCATTGTTTTTAAGAAAGTACGGACTAATTATTCCACCAACTCATATATGTATGTATAGCACACCAAACAGTCAGTTTTCGTAGATGTAACAATGTCTCAATATACACTTGAGGATTATTATCACTTCAAATACGGTAGTTTTGTTAATTGACATATCCATTCAACCAAAAGTAAGCCTCATTGATTAACAAAATTTTGCGCGATACGTATTTCGAATAAAACCATGATTTCCAAAATAAATTTGCACTTTTTGTTTGTCAGTCTATTCATGTTGAAATGCCAAATCAAACTAAAACAATCACTTGACAGGTGTCAAAATGGCCTCCAGTTAAAATAGTTATCTAACCGCTTACCTATAAAAAAACACCCGTTAAATATGTTTTCTATCAAATGACGTTTGTTTTGCGGTATATTGTTAAAGTGTGCTGTTGTTTTTTTTTTGTTTGTTTGTATGAACAACTCGATTGTTGTCAATCAAAATAAATGTTCCTTCATTTCTTTTTTTTCTATTTCCAATGCTGTTCGCCCCTTGTTATATTTTGACGTTTGTAGCGTCACGCGTGCGTAAATTTAATTTTTTAATATTATAACTTATAGTGACGCTGAATGCCTGCCATAGTACGATTTAATGTGTCCAAATCATTCCACCATAACAAAACAACATCACACACAATATTTTTGCCTTTCAACTTTTATAGCTAAGTATTATTTTTGTTTTGTTCCTAAGAACGAGATGTAAATCATTATTATCATACCATACTGTAATGCACCGCCACTGTTGTTTTTGTTTTTCTTTTAAGGGAATAATAATAAAAACCTTTTCCAATGCTTTTATACACTTCAAGCTGAAAATATGTTGCTGTGTTAAGGGGGTTTTAAAGAAAAATCGTTATGGAAATTATTTTAATGCGTTCATAAAACTCTGGAAAAGAAATATAGGTATATAGAAACGTACCTAAGATATTTTAAAATAACACGGTCATCGCCTTTTTATTCTGTGCATAATGAAGATATGTTCTTGAAAACCATATGGTGTCTGGAGTTATAGGGAAATTAAGAAGATTAAAATAATGTTTTATATTTTTACCTCAGGTATGTAGATACTTTGCTTAGCGGTTATTTTTACCATTTTCAAAAAAAAATAATTATACACTGCCGGTCATAAAGTTAGAAGCAGTCATTTTCGAGAAGTAAAATCGTCATTTCTCCCGTTACATGATGTATTGGAAAAAAACAACTATGGTAAATGAGGGACTATTTTGTTAACAACAAAATATAACTGTCATCGAGTCTTATTTTTAAAAATAAAACTTTCGTATGGCAACATTCTAATTTGTCATGTCAAGTATAATTGTCTCCCTTTCGAACAAAAGAGAAAAACAATTATAAACTTTTGGTGCGCATGATCTCTTCTCTACAACATTTTAAGGTTATATTTAAAAGACGAATTTTGGTTTAGTTGCTAAGAGCAAGATTAAAATTGAAGTTGTTAATCGTGACCAATTGTAAGTTTTGCATTTTTGTTAAGAAATATTTCTAATATTATATTTTTTTAGAAAATAAAATCGAATCAAATAAAATACATTTGAGTTGTTCTTCGATATTTATACTTGGCCTGAGATTCAAGATTTTTTGTGCTTGCAGCAACAATAACATTTGGGTAAAGGACAGATTTAGCTTACGAAACTTTCATGGCAAATTGTTAATTGAGTCAAAAATATGCGAAAATAAATCGGGTCATTAGATTAGAAGCAGTGAATAAATCGACGTGGTTTTGTGAAGTGTGTACATTTTTTTTTCGGAAAAACGGTAAAATTTATAAATGAATTGTTCTTGTTTGAGAGTTAACAGAAATGGGCAACAAAAAATGTTTGACAGTGGAGGAAAGGGCAAGAATAGATGTTTATTGCTGTAAAGGTCTTAAATGCTTTGCTATAGCCCGAACAAAAAATCGAAGTGATCATTGTGTCAGCAATTATTTAAAAAACCATCGTCTTACTCGAAAAATTATAAAAAAAAACACTTCCTCTGCCTTAAGACTTCGCGAAACTCGAAGTATCCTTAGAATAGCGTCAAATTAAGCTTTATCGGCAGCTTAAACTAAGGAGAAAGCTAATGTTAAGGCCAGCTTATCCACTGTTAAATACACGATTCGCCATGCTAAACATTTAAAACACCTGAAGCTTAAGAAAAAACCACCACTTAATGACGCAAGGAAGAAGCAACGCTTGTGTTTCGTGAAAGATCACATGAGCTAAGATGTGCAAAGTGGAATGACCGCAAATGATTGGCGGAAGGTTATTTTTTTCCGACGAAAAATTTAACTTAGATGGGCCAGATGGTTATAATTATTATTTCCATCACCTGAGGAAAGAGTAGTGGTTTTTAAACCGTCACCATAGTAAAAAAAGGAGGCGTTATCGTCTGGGGCTCAATTTTATTGTGTGGCGCTATAAAATTGATGACCCAAGATACCAAATGACTAGGAAAACATACAAAACCTTCCTGGAATCAGTATTCCCTAATATTAGCGAACTTTTTGGACCAATTCCATGGATTGTTCAGCAGGAAAACGCTCCCATACACACAGCCCGAGAGGTAAAATCCCTTATTGCAAACCAAAACTTCCACTTGCTGCCTTGGCCATCATATTTCTCAGACCTTAACATATTTGAAAATGTGTGGGGCTAACTTACACGTAAGGTACATGAGGGAGGAAAGCAATACGGTGACCAGGAAGCGCTAATTCATGGTATCAAATTGGCCTGAAGTGAGATTTCTTTGGTCTACTTGGAATCTCTTTATAAATCCTTAAAAAGTAGAATTTTTGAAGTTATTTTGAAGGCTGGTGGCAGCGGACATTATTAAAAACCTAATGAATACTAAAAAAACATAACAAAATACAAATACTTGCATTTTATTTCCATTTATTTCATGTGCTTCTAATCAAATGACCCGAATTATTTTCGCATATTCTTGACTCAATTAAAAATTTGCCATGAAAGTCCCGTTAGCTAAATCTCTCCTTTATCCAAATTTTATATTTTGTTGTTAACAAAATAGTCCCTCATTTACCAAAGTTGTTTTTTTCTAATCCATCATGTAACGGGAGAAATGACGATTTTACTTTTTGAAAATGCCTGCTTCTAATCTTATGACCGGCAGTGTATAACACTAACAAATTTGTTAAAAGTTCTGCAATAATTTGTACATTTCTTCATTCCTTGAATTGTATTTTTATTCCTCCTTTACATATTTCCTGGACAGGTAAAGATACCCAAAGTATGTACCTACTTATAAATGTGTAAATAATGTAAGAAATAGAATTACATGTTTACATAAGGAAATGTGTATATTTCTTAATTGTATCTACATATGTTCTCAGGTTTTATTAAATGTGCGTGCTATGTCATAAAAAGGGGAAACTCCAAACGGCTATTGTAAGCAACACTTTTAGAGTTATTAATTCCTAGAAAGACGTTGTGTCTATAAAAATAAAATGCACTTCTTGGTCGCACGAACTTGTTTCCAAAGAGTCTGTTTAAAAACACCTTTAGATTACATATCTGCAATTATTTAATGCTTTATAAATATACGTTTTTCATTTGAATGTTGTTAAAAATTGTTGACCAGTTTTTGAGAGATCTGATTTTGATATCACAAATTTAAAATATTTTTAAAAAATCCAAAAAAGTAGACATTTTTGATCATTGAAATATTATTTAGGAACAAATAATACAAAAACATATTTCCATTTATGGAAAGAAGCCAAGAAGAAACAAAAATTTAGAGAAATGTTCTTAAAAATCTTTATAAGAAAATTTTAATTTTCAATTTTTGACATACAAATTTGTAAATTTAAATAAATAAATTAGGTGGCACAACAGTCTGTTAAGAACTAGGGCCTAGTGACTTACATACAACTCTCAACCATTCCCGTGTGCGAGTACTGTTATCAGGGATGGAGGGGATCTACAGTTTTAAGCCGAATCCGAAAGCAGTTTTCATGGCAAGAATTACTCTTGGAGAATTTTTCAATTCCTCGCAAGAGGCAGTACCCGTGAAAAAAAAACATTAGATGGCAAGACCTCTGGCATGACAGTTTAACGCATTAACCATCATGCCACAGGTACCACAAAAATTTGTAAATTTGGTCTTTAAAAAAAATGCCTTAAACTTTAACTCATAAGTTTGAACTCAATAGGATGGAATCACCGGACTCATTTTTTTCGACTTCTCTACCATCGTAATGTCATGTTTGATTAAAGTTTCGAGTTCGAAATTTGTATAGTACCAACACATGAGTAGGAAGTAAAAATTATGAAGTGCTATGGGAAATAGCATGTTACTCTTAAAATTTGTTTTTAATATTGAATTAAATGAAAATAGTTCAAATTTTTAAACCAAACGGGTTTTTCTTGATAAATATCAATTGTATTAATGGCCATTTACACTACCATAAAGTTTAAAAAAGGATTTACCAATAAGGAGTTATTAGGGCAGCTGTCACTTTTGAAGCTGTCATTGTTTGGTATTTGATAAGTTAAAATTACACAATAACTTTATAAAAATAAGGCATTCAAAATATTAAAATTCATTACAAGAAATCCATACAAGCAGAGAAACAAAATCGCAAACAAGAAAAGTTTCCTTGGCCAAGATATCGGTGTCCAATCTTGATCACCCTTTGTAGTGAATTGTAACAATTTTTAGTACTGACCTAGTTCTTACTCGTAAAATGTCAAACGATGACAGGTTCAAAAGTGACAGTTGCCAAAATAGCGAGCAATTAAAAATGAAACTCATTGTTGAAAAAACCTTACATATGTACATATGGATGATTATATCGGGTGATTTTTAAGAGCTTGAGAACTTTTTTTTAAAAAAAACGCATAAAATTTGCAAAATCTCATCGATTCTTTATTTGAAACGTTAGATTGGTCCATGACATTTACTTTTTGAAGATAATTTCATTTAAATGTTGACCGCGGCTGCGTCTTAGGTGGTCCATTCGGAAAGTCCAATTTTGGGTAACTTTTTCGAGCATTTCGGCCGGAATAGCCCGAATTTCTTCGGAAATGTTGTCTTCCAAAGCTGGAATAGTTGCTGGCTTATTTGTGTAGACTTTAGACTTGACGTAGCCCCACAAAAAATAGTCTAAAGGCGTCAAATCGCATGATCTTGGTGGCCAACTTACCGGTCCATTCCTTGAGATGAATTGTTCTCCGAAGTTTTCCCTCAAAATGGCCATAGAATCGCGAGCTGTGTGGCATGTAGCGCCATCTTGTTGAAACCACATGTCAACCAAGTTCAGTTCTTCCATTTTTGGCAACAAAAAGTTTGTTAGCATTGAACGATAGCGATCGCCATTCACCGTAACGTTGCGTCCAACAGCATCTTTGAAAAAATACGGTCCAATGATTCCACCAGCGTACAAACCACACCAAACAGTGCATTTTTCGGGATGCATGGGCAGTTCTTGAACGGCTTCTGGTTGCTCTTCACTCCAAATGCGGCAATTTTGCTTATTTACGTAGCCATTCAACCAGAAATGAGCCTCATCGCTGAACAAAATTTGTCGCGAAACACATTTCGAACCGAACACTGATTTTGGTAATAAAATTCAATGATTTGCAAGCGTTGCTCGTTAGTAAGTCTATTCATGATGAAATGTCAAAGCATATCTGTCAAATACTAATGCATGAAAATCCTAACCTCAAAAAAATCACCCATTACAAAAGTTGGGTAACTTTTGAGGATATTTTGTTTACGATAGTTTTTAAATCAAATTTCTATAAATTCGGGTGTATATGATAGCTAATCTAATTAATATATTGTTCACAATCGGGCCAGTCACTTTTTTGAGTACATTGTAAGATATTTAAAAATTTCAGAATTTGACTGCCAGAGGACTGACCAGTATACACAGTTTTGAAAGTATTATAATGAAATTTAATACAAATTAGTAAAAATCTCTTAGGATTTAATAATGATCACTTAAAATCACTTAGTAACAATTAAAAATAATTATTAATATGTAATACTAGGACAAAATACTACATCAGTTTTCAAAACAGACTTTTGACATTTAACGTAACGTTATTCACTTATCTTTTACTACTTTCACATAGTTTTACTAAATATTTCAAAGTAATCAACAAACAAAATCTAACAATATTCATCTTCAAAGTACTAATGATCAAGAAATGAAGAACAATAACAATTTACCTGACACAGAACTGACGCCACACTACTGACGAAAAAGACGAAATTTGAGATTATAATCTGGACTAATGTTTCTTTTTGTAATTTCAAATATCAACAAACTACATTTTAACAAATCAAAGTCTAATACGAATAAATAAAAATAAACTTTAGATTAACAAAAAAATAACGACTCACCATAAAACTGACGTGTTGAGTGGCTAAGCACGTGTATAGACAACAAACATAACCCAAACTCTGGTACAGTTATGGTGGCCGTCAAATTGTGCGACCCGCAACTAACTTTATTACCAACATTAAAATTCAAAGTGGGATTTGACGTTGAGTCGGCGATATTCCGCACGAATTTCAAAGTTAAATAACACACAAGAAACTGACGAATAAAACTGAACACAGAATTTCTTATTTTTTTAAATAAAGTGGAGAACACTGCATTATGAAAGTTGTAGTATATATTAAACTATATATGTACATCGCAGATTGTATTAATTTAATAAGTTTTCTCAAATCAATGATAATGTTTAATACACAGTCACTTAATGGTTGATTTTCAGGGTTGTGACATGCCAGAGGACTGACGTTTTAAGAACTAATTGTGTTTTTTTAATAACTTGTATTCAAAATAAAGAACTGAAATTGGGTGACTAAATAAAGGTCTTTCCATTGTTTTAAAATAAATTGCAATCTCAATAAAATATAATCAGACTTTGTATATATTGGTTGATGACATCGAGTTATCCAACTTTTGTATAATAACCCATATCTCAAAAACTTGCTTTGATTCACATATTTGATGTACCTACATATTTAATCAAAGAAATATTATTTAAAAACAAGTCAGATGCAGATGCAATCCATCATAGGCCCAAATATTTTATTGCAAACAATAAATTTGTATCCATTCGTTGGTTGAACAATGAACATTCTTTGTGCAATCTTATATTCGCGTGCATATAAAATTGAAATGCATCCACTTAAACAGAGTGTGATTCTTATATTGTTTATTTTCATCTCTATAAAATATACTTTGACGCTGAATTTAATTATTTTTTACAACCATGTAAGTCTACATACATGTATGTATGCATTTCAAAAGAGAACTCCTCTTGCAAAGAATAATTAAACAAGACCTTAAAAAGTTTTTTTAGATTGTAAACCAGGGCTTAAAGTTCTTTTTTTCTGTCACATACTTATTATGAATTTTCTTTTTGTATTTCCTTTTTTTAAATAAAAATGCAAACAAAATGCAGACAAAGAGAGGCTCAATTATGGCGCAACGCAAATGATTATCAAATAGTTCTAGCCCAGCTCTTTTTTTTAAGAAAGAAAACAATTCTTAACTATTTTTTGTATGCATATACACATTTTGTCAAGAAATAATATAATAATTTACTTCTTTGTTCTAGAATTAGATATAGGTATTTGTTTTCTTTTCTATATCTTTCTTTTATTACTATAAAGCTATAATACCGCCGCCGCCGCCGCCGCCATCCGAGTATAATTTTCATGACAGTGTATATTCTTTGTTTACTATGCCAAACCAAATGTAACCAAAGCCTTAGTCATTTTATTGTTTGATGAAGAAAAACTGTTAATTCATTGCTCATTATGTTTCTGTTACACTTGACCTATATTTTGTATCTAGTATAATTTGTAAAATTATTGTGAATTCGTTAATGATGATTATTATTTAAATTGTTTTGTTTTACTTTCTTTTGAACTAATTCAATTAAAAATTAAAATTATAGACAAGCTAGAGGAAAAATACACATGGATTAACCTACCTAGAATTATTAGAAATTGATGTTGAGACTTTTGTTGGAAGGCTTGGCACAATTCTCTTCAATTTCAAATACAACCAGTTCAAACTTCTCTTTATACATACAACGAACAAACAACGTTTAATGTGTTATTATAGAAAAACTTTAAGGTTACAAAACACTTGACAGCAACAAGTTTTTGAATATGTATTTAGTAGAAAAAGTAGTAGATTCTTTTTTTACCAAGGTTTATTTGAACTATGAGTTCTGTAGGTCAAAATCAATTTGCTGTCATTTGTGAAGTAATAACAATGTGATAACTGACAGTTCAATGTTTAACGATTTGACTATTTACTTAAATTTGAGTACAAAGCTAAGTGCACACGATTGGAATAGGTGTTTCAATCAATTTCCGTTTTTTTTATTTCTGAACAGAATTTGAACTGTCATAGTCAAAATTGTTTTTTTTTTTGTTTAGTGCGTTCAGAGCTGCATATTTCCGTTCTTGAGATTAAAATTAATTTTCCATCATTTGTGGACTAACATTATTGAAAACTGAAAATGTATTAACAATTTGACAGATGACAATTTGGGTTCAAATGTTTAGTAAGTTGAGGGTGTACACACACGATTGAAAGCTCTTACAATAAGCGTTATTCTTTTCAGTTCTGAGCAGAGTTTGAACTGTCAAATAGCTTTTGTTCAGTGCGTCCACACCTTCAAATTTGTGTTATGCGCGAAACAGATTACAATAAAAACAGCAATTTCGGCGGGCATAGTTTTATCATTGAGCGCAGATGGGAACAGCTCCACCAATGTCAACAGCGCCGTTACACCTAAGGCCTTAATATGCAGTTGCTGTTATGACAGCTTTTTCCCTACGAAATTCAAGGAAATTTCAAAATTGTCAGAACGTCAATTCGTAAAACATTGACATTGTTGTTATGTCTAAAAAAAATGTCAAGTGTCATTGTTACGAATTGTTAGAATGTGTTAGAATCAGCTGAGTTAAGTTGCGGACTGTACAAATCGAAATATTTGACACTTCAATAATCAGTCATGGAATGATATAATGATGTCATATTCTGACAAATCGTAACAATCTTTACGTTTATGAAGGACAATAGTTAACGATTGTTAACAAAAGTTAACAATAGTTTCAAAAAGAAGAGACCTCAAAAGTCTGAGATAATGACAGATCTGTCATTTAATGTTAATAATTTCTTACAAACGTGTAAACTTGCAATTAACTGTCAGAAAATATATAGTGTACAACTGATACACACACAATTTATTGTCAATCCTTCCAATTATTACTTAAATCGGTAAGTGATTGGTAAATTTTTAATTGAAATTTTTAGTTCGAAAATTGAAGCTATATGACCCGAATATTGTAAACTGTGTAGATATTAAGATACCATTATTTCAACAACTACAAGAAATAATTTGTTTCATTATTTTTTTGTGAATGATAAAAATTTCAAAAATCAAACATAATTTCTTTTGGTGAACAAAAATTAACATCATAAGATCGGCGACAAGACAAGTCACCCTTCAAGCCGCACTTACAGATCAATTTGTGAGCAAACTTTTTTATTTTATTCTAGAATCAATATTTTTCAGCAAAATTTCAAAACACTCGCATTGAGATGTAGAAGTCATTGTGTGTGATTTAATAATTTATGTAAGTAGCTCTAGCTTCAAGCGTGTGCAATTATTCGTTTCATATTAAAAACCTATCGCGTATCATCACCATCAAAATAACTAACCTACTAGAGTTACATAAAAATAATAAAAAAAAAAAAAAAAAAAAAATCAAGTGCAGTGCAGATGCAGCAAAGTTGCAATAAGTTGAATATAGTAGAAAAAATAGTCACATATATAACCTGCAACTAATAGCCCACAAACCGAGGAGCGGCTTTACGTATATACATATGTAGAAGCAGTTGCCACAGTAGCAGCTGTCGCGGCATTTTCGCTTAGTTTTATAAGTACTCGTATCGTACTCTGGACGACCCCAAACGATCGCATGTTGTTATCTGAACAGCATTTGAATTGCGTCTCAAGTGATTGCATGATCCACCAAATCTACAATGCAAGTGAATTTTTCCCTCATCACTAAGCTATTTATTATTATAAATATTGTGCAGTAGAGTTACATATATCAATATTAATAGTTTTATCATAATGTTCATTACATCCGCCAAACGCCAAACGCTAAACATGCCATTGCAATGTACTTGTTGTGAATATATTTTTGCAATGATCCGAATAACAAATGCACAAGTTTCCAACCAAACTGCAGCATCCAAATTCAAATCCAAACCCAACGAAAAAACAAAACAGCACAAGCATCAAAACTGCATACATGCGATCTTTATGTTACTTAATGTCAACAAGATACATTTTTATATTCGTCTGCCAAATTGGCAAAGTCAAAAAAGATGCAAATTGGAGATTGAAATATTACAAACATTTTGCTCTTCTGAGTTTTGAGATGATACAAAATAGAAACAGCCAGTCAGGCAGCCTCAGGATACTGCAGCAGTGGACCGTAACAAAAGCTAAAGGTGCGCGTGCATCTTTGGCAAAAGTTCTTACAAACAAAATAAATCAAAAAGACAAAAAAGATTTAAAAATAAATGTAAGCTATTTTCAAAGACATAGCTAAACTGGTATTGGTAATTAATTGCAAGTTGTTTGTTTTTATCTCAACATCACGAATTTAAAATTAATTTGTATTGTTTTTATGATAAATTTAGAGTCTCATAAGAAGAATTGCAAATATTTTGCGAAATATACACAATTGTATATGAGTTTGTTTTAATCAGATTTTACCAAATAATTTGATTTATCCAGTTCTCTTTTGACATCATGATGAAGTGGATAGTTAAAATTAATTTATTCAGAAAAAAAGATCAAACAATATAAAAATGCAAACAACGACAAGCTATTACTGACTTTAAAGCTCTGGAGAAATGTTAAAAACCTCATTTGAAAAAAGTTCTATAGATTTTATTAAAAAATGATTAAAGGGAGAAGGAATATTCTATTCATGCCGATTACAGAATCTGATGAATTAATTGCGGATGAATTCGGAGTGATTTTTTGACAATTCGAGTTTGTTAAACAAATCTAAATAATAATTGACTTTTGATTCCCTCTGAATCCTACTAACCGCATTCCGTGATATTTAATAATGTTATTACAATTTTATGTTTAAGATTACAATTGAAAATATCTAATAATGTTATAAAGAACTTAACGGATTTGTCAACGATTTTATTAAGTTTTCAATTGTTAAAATAAATCAATCTGTCAAAGCAACGATTTTCAACCTTTTTTGTGTTTTTTTGAGCAAAATAGATTGATTTATTTTTTGATTTAAAATTAAATTTGCAGAGATTTACGTCGTTTTCAATTGGCAATCTGGAAGTGAAAAAAAGCATCCTGAATGCGTTCAATAGGGCAAAAGTGACAGTTCTGATTCTGAAAAGAAGAGAATTTCCCTTCTGGTTTTAAAAACAGAATCAGAAGCAGAATCACTTACACATTCATAAATTTTAAATGTCAGATGTCACACTTGACAAATGACATTTTTTTTTGTAACACATTTGTTTGCATAAATTATACCAGCAGTGAAGTGATTTCTTGAAATTGATATAAAAATTATAAAAAAATATAATCAAAATGGAAAACAATATTGAAAATATTGTAACAAGTGTTCCTAGTTTGTTAGAAACATTGCAGTTGATTTTCTCCTGCAGGAGTTTGTCAAAAAACCAAAAGTGCAAAACTTTGTGGAGGATGTAGTGGACAAGTATTCGGAGGAACAGCTAAAATAATATCGCAGCAATCCAAATTCGCTTCCTCCATGTTTGCAGCACAAAAACAAAATGAAATTTAGCGCGAATACACATATATGTGACACATGTCATACTCAACCAATACATTCTCACATTCAGATTCTTCGGAATAAAAAAAAACTGTTCAATTGGGATTCCGAATCGAAGAACAATTCCAGATTGCCAATTGAAAACGACATTACTCTTAATTAAACCAAATCCATAACCTACTTGCTTAGTATTTAATTAATTTTGATTATAAAAATTGTGATTTTTTAAGTTCAAATATACTACTAATTTTTTTAATGGAAATCAAAAGGATAATTGAACGGGAACTTGAATTAGAATGGAATAACAGCAAATTGACATGGGCTTCCTCTACTTTGATTTTACCCTTTCGATAATGACATCTGTCAAATTTCGCACAGCCTAAGTCAATGCAAGCAATCTATCGGGTTGTCACATTGAACGCAACTCAACGCCATCTATTATTAGTTACTCCCCACACGAAATGCAAGCAAATTTAAACTTAATGATTTTTACAATTATCCGAAATTTTAAAAAGCTTCATAACTAGTTTTAACCTTTACATCGTCCAAAATTTTTCAAATATTGTGATAATCCAAAATTTTATCTGCAAAAAATTATTTTTCCGTTTTTTTCAAGAACTTTCTGCGTTTTCCACAAGAAACATCTTATTTTTGTATTCGAAAACCAATTTTGGAATAATTTTGTTTTAAAAATCATTTCCTTTTTTTCCATTTTTATTTAAACTAAAATCCTTCTCCTGCCAATTACGAACAACTGAAAAAATAAAGTTAATTTAAAGATGAATAATTATTCTACATATTTTATAAATAGAAGTGGACCAAGTACATTTCGTATTGGTCAACTAACAGGCTTTATTTTTCTTTCAATAGAACTCAAGAAATGTGTACCCTCTAGGATATGGATAAATATAGAAGCATTTTTCAATTATTTTTTTTTAAGTGAATTTAGCGAAAAATAATTTAAGTATAAATTTGACAGCTGCTCTAACAATAGTTTCAATACAAGGACACAAAAAAATCAATTTTAAGTGTGTTTCATTCGCAACAAAAAAAAAATATCTTAATTCAAATTTAACGCTGCAACAATTTAAAATTAAATCCCATTCTATAATTTTACTTTTTTTTTTCTTATTTTTCAGACAAAATTCAACTCCCTTCTATGTACATAAACTAAACACACATAAAGTAACAAAAGCTACAAATTTTCCACAAGACTGAGATAATTATTACAAAATAAAAGTTTTTTTGAAAGATAAACTCTGGAAGAAGGAAACTTAATCATTAACACTGATCTCATAATTAAAACAAACATTAAAAGCAAATAAAAATAAAGGACTATACAAAATATAAAAACAAAAAACTAACTCTCCTTTCAAAAGAACCAAAGAAAAAAAATAAAAAACCATACAATCATAAATTAAAACAAATAAAAAGAATTAAAGGAAAGGGTAACTCCAATTTGACTGTGATCGCTTAAATTTGCTGCAAGAGAAAAAGTAACACTTTGTGTGTGTGGGAGCAACTATATATATTTATACAAATCTCAGCTGAAACGATAAATCATCCTTATTATTATCATTAAAACCTCTCATCATCCGAAAGCTCTAAAGCATTTAAAAACCAACAAACAAAGCAAAACTAAAAACAAAGAAACAAACAAGGTCACCAAGGGCATCCTTGTGGTATACCTAAACACACACCGGTTATTTTTAATCGTATAATGTTTAATAGTCTTGCAAACCTACTATTTGGATCGAACGCTAATACGTCTACTAATCCTGAGAGCACTGACCAAATTGAGCAAATCTTAGAAGACAACAATACAACAACATCCAATACTAATTCCTCCGTACAAGCAACTGCAAGTACAACTACTGCAACTTCAATTGGACGTAATACTGACAATAATAATCAAAACGTAAGTAATCGATCGGTTGAGGATCATCTTAAAAAATTGATCTCAATCGATCACAACAACGACGACGACGTAACTAACGTCGACGAATTAGACGACGATTGGCTGTTGATTAACAGAGAAGACGGTAAGCACACTCGTAGTAAATTTGATTGTAAAAGTTGAAGTAGCTTACATTAGAACCTTTTCCACAATACATAAATCTAGACGAGGAGGACAGTCTCCCTCGGACCGATTCCGAAGAGGAGCTGCCATTTGTTGAGATCAAACGTAGTCCAACTTTTCAGCAAAGACCAACTCGTAATAGCAACCACCATTCCCTTTCAGCATATCATCAGCGAACTATAGCATTACGTTATGACGGTGGCGGACTCACACAATCTCTCTATGTTGTTCCATCGTCCGCCGATTGTAATAATGGCAATGCCATCACTACTAATCTTCCTACGCACATGTCTATGGAAGAATCATGGTTCCTGACCCCGCCGCCATGTTTTACTTCAACAGGACCTGTAAATATGGAGACATCTCCGTTTGAAAATCTACTGATTGAACATCCAAGGTACATACATAATTTGTTTAAACTTTATAATGCCTTCTAATTTAAAAATTTGTGCATTTTCTTATAGTATGTCAGTTTACCATAGTATTAGGTCAGCCCAAGAGGCTGCCGAAAGTTTTATTAATCTTGATCTCGGGGTGGAGGAATCTCAAAATGGAACAATGGTCGTTGTTGAGCAGCCAACAGGAAGGGTACGGTTTTAACTCTTTTTCTTTTGTATCAAATTTCAACTAAGTTTGAATATTTTATTTGTTTTTAGAATCAATCTGTTGCCCCTCGTGTTGCAAGGAATCGTGTTGAACGCCTTAACCCAACACAGTGCAAAATGGAGTACCTAACCCGCTCTGCACAGAAGGTATATAGTAAAATCCCACAAACTTTAGTTGGGCGTCATTTTTTAATTTGTTTTTTTATTTCTCTTTTTAAATTTATAAAAGGTCCATGACAAAAAAGAGCGTCAAACTATCTGTCGTGGAGCTATCAAGCGTTCGAATAAAGTTCGTGAATATAACAGCAAGAGCAATCGCCAGCGTCGCTCCGACTTGCAACACAGCAAAATCAGCAGCGGTGCCAACAACAACCGTAAATGTTAAACAACGACTTTAAAAAAATATACTTTTTCAAAATTTTAATCGTCGTTGAATGCGAAATTTTGCTCTCCACATAAAAAATAACAAAACAACAGAACATAATTGTTATAAGAAATAAGAAAAACAACAACGCACCCCCAAAATAAACTAAAAAAAAACTTAAAAAATTTAAATTAATACAAAAACAACAAAAAAAAAACAATTTAAATGTGTAGATTAAGTAAAATTTTAAAATTACAAACACATAAAATATGAATTAATGTGACAAAAAAAAACATAATTATCAACAAAAAACAAACACTTGTTTATTTAAATTAAATTTTTCAATTATTAATTGAATTATTTATGTAAATTTAATTGTTAAATAGTTTCAATTTAATTCACTAAAAAATTCGTACCCCATCCTCCCTCCAATTACCAATAGTCACATTTCAAACCTTCAAATATCTCTATCAAAAAAAGAGAGAAAGTAAATAAATATTTTGTATTCAAATTAAAAGAAAATTTACAAAAACATAAAAATTGTGATATTGTTGAGCGCAAAAATGTGCGAGAGAAGTGAAAGAAAAAACAATAATATTAATGAAAAAAAAAAACAACAACATTGTATGATTTTAAACACCAAAACGAAAGAACATGAAAAATATTATCCTCTCTTATTAAAATATATAAAATAAATAAATAATATTCTATACAGTGTGCTTAAGGACGATCAGGATCAGTGTTGTGTGTGCAATGTGCATTGTACGTGTAAGTAAATAAAAAATATTAATATATTTAACTCTTTTGGAATATTAAAGTCAAAAATAAAACGATAATTTTTTACATGGGACTAAGAATAAGGGTAAACAAAATAAACAATTTTAAGTGAGTAAGTTTTTGGCAGACAAAAACGAAAAAATTCTAAAACATATTTAAGCAAAAAAAAAAAAGAAAGTGGAAATGAAAAAGGAGCAATATTTTTTAAATACATTTTACTTAAAAAAACTTAAAAATTAAATGATAACTATTTATGTTTTAAAAAACATAGGTGCAAATTTTTCAGACAATGATCACACTCCTGTAGCACATTTAGCATTATCCTGAAACTCTAATATAAACAAAAAATAAAAAATCAAATGGCATTATATAAGTTTAATTTAAAATTAACAAACAATTTAACTTTATTTTTAATTTTAATTTTAATTTTATCTACGAATGTTTTGTTTTTTACCTAAGCAATAAATAAGAATTATTTTAAATTATATTTGTTTTTTGTTTTTGTTCATATCATTTTCAAACAACAAAAGAAACTTAAAAATATTTAAATAAAAAAAGCTTCTTCAATCATTGCATAAACATAGTTATTAAACAACAAATATTTACCTATAAATATTTAAATTTCTTCTAAAATTAAAATTTAAACATAACAAACAAAAAAAAAAAACAAAACATAAAGCACTCATGTGATCAGTTAAGAAATTGTTCGTTACAATATTACTTTTAATTAGAAAAATATTAAAATTACAAAAAAAACTGCCTGAGAATAAAATAATTATCATATTATTAAAATAGGCCATAATTATAAAAAAAAAAAATTGCAATAAATCCAACTACGAGTATATTATTATAAATATACATTATATTATTTTGTTTTGTTCATTAATTTAAAAAAATAAAAAGAAAACAAACAACAAATTTAGTGCTTCTTTCTGTGACATACATTAAAATTAAAAACAAAAAGTAATATTTATTGTGATTTCTTAGAGAAGAAATTTCGTTGCACATAAACATTATTGTTTAAGACTTTTAAAACACTTTGAAACAATAAACATAATAGAATACATCAAATTATGTAATATCCTTTAAAATATATTTAAAAACATGAATTTAATTTTGACCTAGATTTTAGAGGATAAATATTAATTGAAATGTGAGAGAACAAAATAAAAATTAAAACAAAACAAAATTATTAATGTATTATTATATTATTATTATCTTAAATGTAGAAATTAAAACTACAAAATTAATTAAAAAAAAAACTTTGTTTAGTAGTAAGTTTAATGTTAAATTGAATGACAATTGAAAAAAAAAAATACAAAAAATGATTGATGAGTGAAAAAAAAACGTTAAAAAATCAATAAATGGATAGCAAACATGCAACAAAAAAAAATAAAATGAATAAATGGAGAAAAACGATTAAAGTTAAATAGAAGAACTATTATTGTTTATTTTTCTTGAGTTATTTTTATTAGAGGGTTGCGAAGGGATCGATTTAGGAAATCAACAAAATGCCAAGTTTTCAGAGAATCACCAATATTCAGCCCTATTATTGTTATCAAATATCAACACGATATTAATAGTTGATAATTATCAACAAAATTAATGAATCTGTATTATGGTGATCAATTATCAATATTTTTGATAAATAGTGAATTAAAAGATCTATTGTGAATAGCTTTATTGATAAACTCGGTATTACGGCTATCAAACATATTGATACCCATCAAATATTCTATCAACTACAAAATCTTTGTTGACAAATGTATCAAATATTCCTAAATGGTAAAGAATTGTAATTTAAATACGATTTATAAAAGTTTTTTTTTGTAGTTTTTATTGAATATACAAATTGAAAAACGAAATGCCTTCACTAGAATTGTTGTTTGAAGGCAATTGTACTGATTTTCCTCCATTAGTTCCACAAGCCTTTCTATTTGTTTTCTGTTGCTAACTATTCTACTCCTAAATAAACAAAATATTATTAAGAAAAAAGAGAAATTTATTTAATGAAAACAACTTATGTACATTATTCCGCCGAAATTATTTATAGACCAAAACACAAGAACTCAACACAAATGACAAACGTCAAACACCAAACAAAACCTATTCACAATCGTATATTGATTAGTATTCACAATGGGTGAAAAATTATCATTTGATACTCATAATACCAAATTATCAATAAATTGATAGAAGTTATCAGTTATCAAATAATTGATAATTGATAGCCATAATAGGGCTGATTATCTTTTAGCATCTTTATTAAAAAGTTGATTTAAGATATCCCAACAGAAAAAATTAGAAGGAGAACAAAACTTTAGAGACATGAGACATCAATTTATTTTTGATCTAGATCTGACAAAACACAAATTTTTCCTGTTTTTACATTCCATGGGTAAAAATAAATTGATGTATTCTTGATTTACATAAGATCAAATCATCAATTCTCGAAAACCCCATGTGCCGAAAAATCCAAATCAGATTTCCTTCAAAAATTGATTTCATTTCTTGTCGTATCGAACACGATTGGAATTGTTTTTTTTTGTCATTGTGTACGTGTTAAAAAAATGCGGTGGAGCTGTCAAATTCTTTGCTAAACATTTTTTAAAAATTGTATTCATATTGGGCAAAAAGCGGTAAATATGCCGAAAATTCCACATCTGCCCATTTAATCTTAAATCAAAAATATATTAATTTATTTTACCCCTTTGAATGCACAAACAGAGGAAATTTGTGTTTCGACAGATCTAGATCAAGATCAAGAATAAATTGATTTATTTTACCCAAGGAACACTCCAATATTTACCTCTCTTTGCACTAATACTAAATTTAAAAAAAATTTTTAGCATACAATTTGACAGCTTTAACCGCACTCGTTAACACATATACGAAATTTTTCTAATTCAATAATACAAGAAAACAATACTAAAAGTGGTCTATTCGCCACGAAAAAAATCAATTTTTGAAGGAAATCGTAATTTACCCATGGAATACGCATTAGAGAGGTGAGACACCATTTGAATATTCCAGTTTTACAATACGGTCAACTAGGTTTTTTAACTGGCAACCAAATTATACTTTTTTCACGGGTACTGCCTCTTGCGAGGAATTGACAAATTCTCCAAGAGTAATTCTTGTCATGAAAAGTGCTTTCTCAAATTAGCCGTTCGGATTCGGTTTAAAACTGTAGGTCCCCTCCATCCCTGACAACAAAACTCGCACACAGGAATGGTTGAGAGTTGTAAGTCACTAGGCCCTAGTTCTCAACGAAATGGTAAGCCACCCAATTTATTTTTTTTAACCAAATTATACTTTTTCTAAGCTTTGTTAATAGCCTTAGTTTGAATCCGACTTAAAAATCAATCTACATATCATTTAAGGTTTTTGAGATATAACCTTTTAAAAATTGAAAATAGACGTTTTCTTCACACTCTAGAGTTGACATCAAACTTAAACAAACAAGTCCAGGAATGTTTGTCTTCACTTGTCTAGCTTTAAATACAGGAATTATAATTTTAAAGTTGATCTGTTTGATGTTTTTATAATATACATACTTGGAAAATTCATGACAAATTTGAATAATTTTTTAAATAATTCAAAAAAATTGTTGAATTAAATCAAAAAGAATAGGCTAGAATTCCCATTTCTTCACAATTTTTGTTTACACTTTTTAATGATAAAGATGAATTATTCTTCCAAAAAATAGTTTTTCTCATAACATAGTTCAAAAAGTAGTTTATTAAATGCAAAAAAAAAACCAAGAACTGATAGCAAATCTAAAGTTAATGTAGTCAACACTTTGAAATAATCTAAATTTGGTAAGCTTTAGAGTTGAGAAAGTTAATACAAGAATTCTCAACTTGATTTTTTTAATTCAAGTAATGAAAATGGCTCTAAATTTATAAAGTAGCTTATTTCTAATGACATTTATAATAAAATAGTTTTTGAACAAAAAAAATAGTAAGTAATAATGGAAAAAAATGTTGAAAATGGATATTTTTAAAACTTAGCATAAAATCGCCTTTTGGATTCCGAATAAGCACAAAAAATTAACTCTAAAACTTGTTTTTTAAAACTTTTAAACATTTCGAAACTTCATTAGGAACTATTAAGAATTTTCGAAAACGAAGTCAGGTTCAGGCAACATAAGGGACTTCATTTGCAGTAAACTGCATTCTTTGAACGTAAATTTTGACCAAGTTAGTTGGTCAAGTGTCATAAACACCAAACCCGAAACTTTACTTCATGAACCTCTACTTTCAATTGATCATGCGAAAACTACTAACAACACAACTCGAATTGTATTTTGTATTTTAAATAAATATTACTTATTTCTTTTTCAATTTGACAAGTAACCTTTTTACACAAAACATTAAAAGGAATTGTGCAAAAAATAAATAAACCATAGATTAATAAAGTTCAGCTTTCTGTTGAATGAAAAAACATGTTCAACTGCCATTTTGACGTAAGTAGACTTGACTTGATAGTTAGAGAGATTTTTCTTGACTAACTTTCAACGTTCCAAAAAAGTTCCCTTAATTGGAAGGAAAGTTTTTGGCAGCTGGCCAATCAAGCACTAGAAACTTGCCTTACTTACAAATCCATTATGTCGTCTGAGCCTGCCCTATCTTTGGGCAGGTTCAGACAACATTAGGGGCTTCATTTGTAGTCAACTGCATTCTTTGAACGCATATTTTGATCAAGGCAGCTAGTAACTTTTTCAAGTGTCATAAATTTTAATAAGTAAACCATAGAGTAATAAAGTTCAGCATTCACTTGAATAAAAAAACATTGGGCAGGTTCAGCCGACGTAAGGGACTTGAAAGTAAGGCAAGTTTCTTGCATCTGATTGGCCAAAAAATTGCCTTCCAATTAAGGCAACTTTATTGGAAAGTTGACTGGAAAGTTAGGCAAGAAAAATCTCCCTTACTATCAAGTCAAGTCAACTTATGTCAAAATGACAATTGATCATTTTTTTAATTTAACTAAAAGCTGAACTTTATTACTCAATGATTTATTTATTTTCTGCACAACTTCATTTAATGCTTTCTGTTAAAAGGTTAATTGTAAATTCGGAAAAGAAATAAGTAATATTTCTTTAAAATACAAAATACAAATCATGATGGACTTGTAGCTTGTCTGAGGAGTGTTTTGTAGACAATAATGATTTTGGTAGTTTTTGTACTATATGAACTTGAAGTAGAGGTTTGTGAAGTTAAGTTCTGAATTTGAAATTCATGACACTTGAAAAACTAACTAGTTGCCTTGGTCAAAATTTACGTTCAAAGAATGAAGTTGACTGCAAATGAAGTCCCTTATGTTGTCTGAACCTGCCCATTATGAATTGTCATTTTGACAGAAGTAGACTTGACTTGATAGTTAGGGAGATTTTTCTTGACTTACTTTCCAGTCAGCTTTCCAATAAAGTTGCCTTAATTGGAAGCTAATTTTTGGGCAGCTAGCCAATTAGATACTAGAAACTTGCCTTACTTTCAAGTCCCTTATATCGCCTGAACCTGCCCTTTGTTTCATCTTATACCTTAAGAACCCTATATTATGTCTGTTTTGAATTTTTAAAAGAGGCACATTTGAAACTGTTTGATTTATGTGGCAGAAAAAAAAATAATTGTTTGGCCAATACTATGGATTTTGATTGACAAGTGCCATTGAATCTCTGAAAGTTAACCCATTATGAACACATTAGTCTTAAATCAAGTCACGTGAAGAAGTCACACTAGTCATTCATTGTTTTTAAGGATATATGTATGTAGTTCAAAAAGTCTTCTCAGACATGAACTTAGGTATACCTCACTGTAAATTATGCAATACATTTTTTAGAACCTGGAACTGTTGTGGTCTTTATACATCAAGTGTTTTGAATTAAGATTACTCGAGCTCTGCCTCGGGCACATTTCATAAAATTCATCCGTTAAAAATCTCATTGGAACACAAGAAAGAATCACTAGCTAAACTATAAATCATTTTCTATTATTCCAAATAAGACGGCTCTTAAACGTTTTTCTGTAGTCTCTAAATTTTCATAGTTTACTTTTTATCGATTATTTATTTTAATGGGTAAAACACCAATGCATCTTCCTAAACCATAAGAGCAAGCACGCCCGACATAATGGTTCATTTTATCTTAATTATGGGTCCATTTCAAAAATAAAGAAGAAAAATATTTCCTTGGTCTATTTAAAATTTGAATTTTGCTTTGAAATTGGTCCCACAGTATTTTTTAGTTGACACTTCTGAAAATAAACAAAAAACACTCAAAACAGCTGATTCCAGCAAATTAAACGTGGACATAGAGGTTATATCAATTCGGCTAGCTATACCTACTTATACTACATCAACAACAAAATATTTCTCAACATTCAACAATGAATCGTTTCTTGAAAGTATTCCAAAATCCAAAATGTAATGTGGTTGGTATGATTCACTTGGACGCATTGCCAGGTAAATATAAAGAATCACATTTCTCCATAACATACAAAAATTAAATAATCAAGTTCATTCAAAGGAACACCAAAATATTCTGGTAATTTCAGTGAAATCATAGAAAAGGCCAAACATGAAGCAAGTGTTTTTTCGAAATATAAACTTGTAAGTTTCTTAAAAACTATTAATTTTATAGAACTAACTAAGAAAACCTCTTCTCCGTCTTTAAGGATTCTGTTCTCATTGAAAACATGCACGATGTTCCTTATGTACAAGAAAATACTTTAGGACCAGAAACAGTTTCTTGCATGTCTAGAATTGCGAATGAAGTTAAGAAAATTATTCCTAAATCGATGCCTTGTGGAATCCAGGTAAGTTTCGTTACATTTCTAGAGCTTTTTTTTGTATGATAAGAAACTTTAATAAGGTTCTGGCTTGTGGCAACAAACAAGCACTAGCTGTTGCCAAGGCATGTGACCTTCAGTATATTCGTGCTGAAGGATTTGTTTTTGGTCATGTTGCAGATGAAGGATATATTGATGCTTGCGCAGGAGATATTCTCCGATATCGCCGATTGATAGACGCCGAATCGGTTTTAGTTTTTACAGATCTAAAGAAGAAACACAGTTCACACTCGATTACAGCCGATACAAGTCTCCTCGAAACAGCCAAAGCGGCAGAGTTCTTTCTAACCGATGGGATTATAGTAACAGGTTTGGTAAAAACAAGGAAAAAAGTGAACACTCAATTAAGACATATTTATTTTCATAGGAACATCAACCGGACATGCCGCCAGCCCCGATGACTTAGATGCTCTCTACGGAAAAGTAAAAGTTCCCCTTATTATTGGTTCGGGTGTAACAAAAGAGAATCTGAAGGATTATTATGATAAATCCAATGTCGTAATCATTGGATCTCACTTTAAGATTGACGGACATTGGGCTAATGATCTCTGTGAACGAACTATTCAAGGTTTCATGGAGGTACTTGAAAAATTGAGAAATAAATAAAAAAAAAAAAACATATTAAAAAATATATTATCAATTTTCTTTATTATGTATATGATGAAAGATTAAAACTAAGCAGGTTTTCCGGTTTAGTTGTCCATTGCTGGAAGTAGATTTCTTTGAGAGTTTTCCAGGAATTTTGATATTCTTGGCACTTTTGCTTGAGTTCACAATAAGTTATCGTTTCCAACTCATCGTCATTTATAAAGCCCAATTTTGTTTTAAAATGTGGATTCAATTTTATCAATTCGCAGAACTCTTCAAGCAGATTGAGTTTGCTTATTTTGAGGGATGATTTTTTGGATTGCAGGAACTTCTTGGTGATTCCTTGCTTCTTTCCATTAACTGAGATCTCATAGGGCCTATTAAGAAAATATTAATATATAAGTGTTTAGATAGGTTTAACACCCAAAATTTATCTTACACTTTTTCTTCTGGAACATCGCACCAGACCAAACCATTTGGTGAAGCATTTTTGTCCGCATCTTGAGAAAACTCGAAATTACATTGCGTAGCTAATTGTATTTGAGGCTCTTGTGCAATAAATCTGCTACTTTTGTGTTCTCGTTCTTTCCATCTCATAAAGATAGCTCTTTTCATTGAATCCATATCAAAGTTACAGGAGAAATTCAAAGACTCCAAATAAATTGGCTTTTCTAGAAATATATCCAAAAAAGCACCTTGAATTCCTAGAATATTCCATTTCGAAAGCTTGTCACTGCACGACATCGAAAGAGTCCTATCTCCACGTCCAGGTTTGGTTCTCAGGGAACCTTGAACTTGATGCATAGGATCCAGCGTATTTTCTCCGATTAACTTTGCACCAGTGAAGACTTTGTTGTCAGAAGAAGTCAAAACCTCTCCAGCATCGGATGTGTCAATATCTAATTTCACACGTTTACTAGGAATCTCTTCTTCTTCCCCCTTCGTTGGCTCGGAGACAATACAGGCATCTCCACAAGGCACTTGTGTACTGAAGAAATGAAATGCTATCGATTCCTTTCTTCGGAATACACCTGAATCTTTGTCGTATATGAAGATATTGCTTTTAATTTTAAGTTGATGGTAAATATACCGAAGGAAACCTCGCCTAGCCAATACTTCAGCATGGGAGTCATTTAATATCAAACCTAATGGACACAATTTGGATTTACCAATACATTTTGTTCCACATCCTAAAGCAACGACTTTTGAATTACCAGTATCACGGTCAACTTGAATGATAGACGATAGAACTGTCCATTCTGATTTTGTTGGTTTGCCTGTCTTTGGCAGGGAATTGAATTTTTTGAATGTTAACTCGGCAAAGCAGTTGGCAGGATTCTTCTGCGGCTGCATGGCTCCTCCTCATAGTCATGTCATCAGATTCAGATAGAGCATAAAGATACCTCAACATTTTGTTTACATTTTTACAAGTACAACACAAGTGACAGGTGACACTGGAGACTGGAGTACTAAAATGAATGCATTCAGCTGTTATAGTTTGACAGTCATTATTATACAGGGTCTTCCAATAAGAGCTTTCTTTTTGATATTTATAAAGCGAATATTTTTTACGAGATATCAATGGACGTATTTTTCTTTATAGGAAAGAAGATATGCCATTAACAATGGTTAAAAATATCAGCCAATTGGCTGCGCTACGTCATTAGCATGCTCCTTATATTTCAAATGGCTCCGAAGAAAAAACTTTTAAGATCAACTTTTCGGGAAATAACATGGTCAGGAATATATTCTGCAGTATTGTGGTAATATATTTGCTGTCAAAATATGATATATTTAAAAATGACATCTAATAAACATGATATTCAAATGACTGCATTAAACAAAATTAATTGTTTTTGGTTCAATGAAACCATTCAGCTAAGTAGATTTATTAAAGATTTATTTATTCATTAGATTCAGAGTATATCTAGAAAAAAGTTGACTTTTTACTTGCTTAAATATTTTTTTTAGAGTTATAGCTGTTTTCTTTTTATGATTTTATTCTATGAAAAAAGGGCATAAAAACGACTACAAATCAAGACTCTGTGTTTTTTGTTTCTATAAAATAAATAAATTAGGTGGCGCAACAGTCCATGAAGAACCAGGGCCTAGTGACTTACAACTCTCAACCATCCCTGTGTGCGAGTAATGTTGTCAGAGATATTGTTTCTATACAATATTTTAATATCTTGTGAACGTGTCCATTTTCCCTTTTTAGTACCGATCTTCGCCCTGGATTCGTCCATGAGTATTTCTTTTCTGAAGGCTTCCATTAATACGGTTTTTAATTTTCTTATGTTGCTCACATTGAATTCAAAACAGAACTTTAAAAAAAATTAAGACAGGTGTAAAGTCGGTTGGTAATTCTCATCTGCTTTGCTGTTTCACCAACATCTGTCCCTGAAATTATAATTTCACAATAAAATCCTAAAGCTTTTGACTTAAAATGTACCATACCCCAACAAGACGTCCATCAAGTGCGCCCGAAGAATTCCATACGCCCCTTACTTTTAGTAAAGAACTTAAACAAGTGCTCAACGAACGGAATCTTCTCACTGCCAAGACAAGAAAAAGAGGTACGTACCTACCTTAAGAAAAAGTCCATCTGTCCACCATCACTTCCTATTTTACTTATTCGCATAGTTTGTTCCCTATTGGATCGCATAACACCAGATAAAAACAATGGCTTTGACCGCCGCCAGAGTTTCCGTCAACAAGCCATCCAAGAAATCATCAGCTCGGAGAAAGCCTATCTCAAGCAATTGGAAATACTTATGGAATTCTTTGTTGTTCCTCTGAAGACTCAGGAAATCCTCAGCGATAGTTGTCACACGGCGCTTTTTGGTCAAATTGAAATGATTTACAATCTAAATGGCGAACTTCTAAAGGAAATCGAAAAGAATCAGGATAATGTAGCTGAGGCTTTCCTGAAAATGGCACCTTTCTTCAAGTTATACTCTGTGTACGCATTCGACTATAAGAACTCTTTATTGATTCTTCAGGATTTTACCAGCAAAGATCCAGTTTTCAGAAAGTTCCTTGAAAATGCCGAATCACGTCCTGAGGTTCAGAGGAAATTGAATTCCCTTATGATTGCTCCTATTCAAAGGGTTCCTCGTTATAAGTTATTGCTGGAACAGGTCCTACTCTACACCAGTCCGGCTGATGCCGATTTTAAGCTGTTAAAAGGTAAGACTTGAAACAAACTTTGGAATAATTTTACGAACTTGGGAAAATTATTTTAGAATCAGTGAAGTTAGTCGAGAGTACAGTGTCCCACATCAACTCTGTCATCGAGGATCAAGAAGTCACCCAGAGATTGTTGAATATTCAGAATTCCCTTGCAAATCGCACCCCCAACATTGTGAAACCAAGTCGAAAAGTCATCAAGGAAGGAATTCTGAACAAAGTAAACCGAAAAGGAGATGAAATCAAGCGTTACTGTGTCCTGATGTCAGACATATTCATGTATTGCAAGATATTGAAGGATCGTCCCAAAGACACTGTGGTGGAGAACTCTCTCGAGTGCTGCTGTATCTTTCCATTAAAGAAGTGTAAGGTCTACGAGATGTTTCCAGGAAACTTCAAAATTACCTGCCAAGGAGATGGAATCATCCTCTGCACAAGTGATTTAAATCTGGGAAGGACATGGGTTGGTTTCATTAAAGATGCCATCGAATTACACATCATTTGCAGGAAGACACTTCGAAAGGAATCAAGCAAAAGGACACCAATTAGGTAAGAATGGAAATTTTGAGACTAGTAAGCTAGAATTCTCATTTGACTTGGAGTGTATTATAATTTCAGAAAGAAAGACATAAAGTACTTCGACTCAGACTTCCTCGTGAGCCCAAACAAACGCAAATGTGTAAGTAATCAAGAACCATAGAAGGTTTGCACTATCTTTAATTGACTGCATTTTAGGATTATGAAAGTGTATTCCGCAACAAACGCAGCACAGACTCCGATGACAGTGATGGAAAATCCTCTTGTTTTGGTCGTTTTAAAGAAGTCACCAACAACTTAAAGCGATCAAAGGACGAAACGTATCTCCCAGTTTATACCAATTCTCTGTCGAAAGCAAAGAACAGCCTTGTAACAGATAAAATTGCAGCATGTCCACCAAGACGTCGAAGTATTCTCAAAAAAACCAAACCAATTATAATCAAAAAAGATGAACACGACCCAACCTACGGATTTGCAACTCACTTCAACGATTCCGAGTCGTATTTCCGTGCCCAAAAAGTAGATTCGACCATTCCAACAACAGTAACTCGGCAGGATTTTTTCAATGAGACATCTGCCGATGGCGAAGGGAATTTAAAGGACATTCTCTTCCCTCTACGAACAAGTGGAGGAAGCAACAAAAGCGGCAGCACCGGATGGATGGCCACAAGACGAGGAAAAGAGAATAGTTCATGTGCTGAATCTGGAGCATCGCCAAGGAAACGCGTCAAATTTGATGATTTACAGCAGACTTCCAAACCTGTCAAAGCTGAGCCGTATAAATTTTCAAATAATTTAATTATGGGAAAGAATTCTGGGACAACACCAGCGGCAATTCCCCTGCACGAGCGGATTATCGACTTTTTTGTAAAATTATTTTAAACTTGCCTTTACAACTTAACTTTGATTTGTTTTTATTTGATATTTTAAGAAATATTTAATGTTCGTATTTGTTTTTTTTTTCTCTTGTATTCTCTCTGTCGTAATTTTATTTAAATGTTCAATAAATTTTTGTAAAATAAATTGTTGTTTTTGTACATATATAAAATTTATTTTTAGGGAAACTTTTCCTTTGCATAGGAGAACTTTGTTTCTCTTGGTTATATTCAACTCCCCGCCGTGTTCAAAACCGGCGATTAAATAACAAAGGAAGGAAAAAGAAAATAGTTCTCTTAGGGAATACTCAAGACTAGAAAAGGCCATCGAAAATTTTGGAGATTCTTGTAGAGTTTTTAATGTCGATTAAATGAGATTTAGTATGGGTCTAAAAATTGGTAACATCATTGCCCCAAAAGGAATACACATTTCTACGATTTTTCCAGGTAATTGAAGAACACTTCCTTCTCTCTTGCCCTACAAAAGATCGACAAATGACTGTTCGGTAAAACAGAGAGTGGGTGGATCTGTGGAGGAATCTCTCTTTAGTGTGTGAAGAAAGTCCTTGGTGTACGGATTTTAACATACAATGTTAAACATCCATGAGTAGCTTCCAAAAACACCACCCATATCCATCAGCCGGGTGCATTTAAGGGACTAAGGCTCCAGTTATAGCTATCATTGAAATCGATCCGGAAAAATTTTTGAATCGATATTTGAAGGTGTTTCCCTTTGAGTAGAAATGAAAATTATATATATATACCGATCGATCGGAAATCACACAAAGAATTTTTTTTGAGAAAAAAAAGTTTAGTTGCACATTTATTTTTCTCTAAAAATGTATTTTTCTATTTTCCGGACGGAAATTCATTTTTCTGAACAGCTGATACTTTTATGTTCAAAAGTGAAACGAATCGTTCCCCTGATTTGTGTTCCAATTTCACACAATTCCAATGACAGATTTCTGTCAGTAAAAATTTTTCGGTGGCTTTCAATCAGGAAAAATTTTTCAATGACAGAAATTTTTAATGATAGCTATAAACGACCTGCCAAAAAAATTCCAATGTTTCTTTTCAATGATGAAAACCAATGATAGCTATAACTGGCGCCTTAAATTAATAAAACCTAGTGATTTACAACTATCAACCAACCGAGTGTGCGAGTCATCTCAGGGATGGAGGGGACCTACAGTTTTTAATGCTAAATCCTAACATGAGAAAGACAAGAATAACTCTTAAAGGATTTGTCAATTCGCGAAAAAAAGCTATTAAGTGCCTTGCACATGAGCAACGAACTGCGAATGGACGAACAAACGTGATTTTACACATTTCAAAAAGTCAATTCCACACAAAAACACATTTAAATTATAAGAAACCAATTGACACTAATATTAGGACAATAAAATTTGCATTTTGTTCTCTAAAACAAGAGAATTTTGTAAAAACAATTTGGTAGTAACGAATTGCAGTGTGGTTGCTACGAACTGTCAAACTCTATTCGCGTTCCACATACCATCCACACTGCAACGAATAAATTGTTCGCGCTCAACTTAACCTCAAAATAATACCGCTCTTGTTTTGTTTTTGTGTGAAAGATCATGGCTGAGGAAAATATGGAGAAAAGGGTTGACAATTCGTCGCTGTCTGCGAATAGAAATAAAGCTCATGTGAAAGAAAAGTCAAAATATGCGAACATCCACAGTTCGCAGTTCGTAGCTCATGTGCAAGATGCTTTAGTTTTCACAAGCCTGGATGGAACCCATAAGTCTCAAATTGGCTATACAAATATTTTATGTGAATGTCACGGCACAAATAGTGTTTGTCATGTGTTGGACGAGCTCCCGGATTATGGCCTCAACTTTCTTTTTGGTGGCGATGGCGATCCTGGGAGCAATCTGTATGCAGATTTTGGAATTGTATGTGCTCACTGTTCCAAGTCGAATGATATCGGTTAATTGAATTTTAATATAAGTGGTAATCTTGAAAATGGTCTTAATGATGATTTTACGGTCAATTTGGATTGCAAAATAGGCCGGAATATGAATGTTGGTGGTGTTAATAAAAAAAAAAAAGAAATATAAAAATAATACTTCACCTAAAAAGATTAATAAGAAACGTTTATGAATTGAAGTTGAGTTTTTTGAAGGAAATGTAATAATAAGCTTGTTAACCTTTTACTAAATGTTTAAAGGGTTTTTATAAACTAAGTTGTTTAAGGAATTTAATTGATCTTTTCAATGTAAGGGCCGAATATAGGAGGATGAGTGGCCGAATTTGGGATATTGGAGGCCGTCTACAGTGTAAAAGATTCTTTGTTTCGTTTGATTAAAAATTAAAAAAATAATAAAGTAAAGTAAAGTGGAATACATTTAAGATTAATAAAACTTTTAGGAAAAGTTGGTTCAAAAAAAGAATTAAATCAGTTTATTAATTCCAAAGAAAGTTTTGTTAGAAAATTGTCTTAAAGGTCCGGCTACTGGTTCCACTACCCTATTGGATTTAAGCAGTCCTATTTTAAATAACAAAAAACTCCATTGTTGTTTTTTTTTTTTTACTCTTTTTAATAAATATCTTAGGGCATAATCTTAAAAATAAACAATAACTAAAAAATAACACAACAAAATAATAATATTATAACCATTTTCTTTTAAACTTTTCGCGATCAAAAGAGAAAAAAATTGTACAAAATGAGAATTGAAATCATTGGCATTTCATGTTTGTATGTTTTATGTTGTTTTTTTTTCTTGTTTTTAATATAAAATCCGATAATAATATTTGTTTTATTTTACAACTGAAAAAATAGTCTATAATAATATGTCTTTTAGTTTTAATTTATTTTAAATAATTTATCTAATAAAAAAAAAACAAAAAAATAATTTTGGTTCAAGTTATTTTGGTGTATCAAAATAAAGATTAACAAATTTTTGTTTGTTTTATAAATAAAGAAATATTTTACAAAATGTGAATATATTGTAGGTATATTTTTTTTAGGGATAAATAAAGAGCATATAATTATAAATTTAATATATTCTTATTATTTGTTTGTTTATTTGCATTATTTCTTCTTTTTTTTTGTTTGTTATTATTATTGCGAATATTTTTTATTTTATTTTTTATTAGCATTTTGTTTTTAAATAAATAAATGTTAAAGCAATTTCCACAAAACTATTTCTATTTTATAGTTGCTTGGGTCTTTGTTACTATAAACTTTATTCAGTTGTTATGTTTTTTTTTTGTTATTAAATAGTTAATAATAAAATCTGATGTTTGATTAAAAGGTTCGTCCTCTCTTTTTTTTGTCAAAATGTGGGAAAAAAGTGTGGCAGGGTTGTGTAGAAAATATCATGCCTAACGCTGACTTACATGCCACACAATCAAGTAGCTTTTATCACCTCGGTTTTCAATAGTCTGATTGGGTTCCAAGTTAATACTGCTCTCCATGTCGTTGTCACCTGGAAGATTATTATAGAAATGGTTGTTTTTGGGTTGTATTATTATCTACAAAATATTAGTATTTTTGTTAAGGGACTAATTAGAAAAAGGAAAAGCTTTCACACCGATGCTGTTATATTTTGAAAAAAAAAAATAAATAAGGGGTGAGATTACCAATAAGCCAATTATAAATCAAAAATTATAAAATAAAGCAGCAAGAACTACAATGGTAGGAAAACTTAAACAAAGAAAACATACAAAATAATAATTTATTACTCATTATTTGTATTTTAAAATAATTGTATTGTCGAAAACAACCAATAACCCATCCCGTCTTCAACAAAAATACCTAGAACTTTGGTGAAATAAAAAGTTTTAATAACTTGTTTGGGATTTTAAGTTTTATTTAATCTTTGCAAAGGGAAATTTTATACTGTGTGATGCTTTAGGACTGTGGAATGATAGTGAAAGTGAGTGCATTTTGTAGACAAAAAATCTTTTGAGACTTTGAACTGATTTAAAAATTAATGCCAAAACCTAAAAAATCTTGGAGGCTTCTTTATCTTTACAAAATTCTATATCGAAGGGGTTCTTTGTTCTAAGAAAGTGCTCTAAGTTTGGTGAATGTTTATAATTCAATATTTAACGTCAATGTTTTAAAGCTTAAAACATTTTCTTTGTGAAGAACTTCTGTGTCCAACAGAGAAAAAAATACGATTTCATTAAATATATGGGTGATTATACAAAAGTTGGGTAACTCGATGTCATCAACCAATATATACAAAGTCTGATTATATTTTATTGAGATTGCAATTTAGTTTAAAACAATGGAAAGACCTTTATTTAGTCACCCAATTTCAGTTCTTCATTTTGAATACAAGTTATTAAAAAAACACAATTAGTTCTTAAAACGTCAGTCCTCTGGCATGTCACAACCGTCACAGCCCTGAAAACCAACCATTAAGTGACTGTGTATTAAACATTATCATTGATTTGAGAAAACTTATTAAATTAATACAATCTGCGATGTACATATATAGTTTAATATATACTACAACTTTCATAATGCAGTGTTCTCCACGTCAGTTTTATGGTGAGTCGTTATTTTTTTGTTAATCTAAAGTTTATTTTTATTTATTCGTATTAGACTTTGATTTGTTAAAATGTAGTTTGTTGATATTTGAAATTACAAAAAAAAAAACATTATTCCAGATTATAATCTCAAATTTCGTCTTTTTCGTCAGTAGTGTGGCGTCAGTTCTGTGTCAGGTAAATTGTTATTGTTCTTCATTTCTTGATCATTAGTACTTTGAAGATGAATATTGTTAGATTTTGTTTGTTGATTACTTTGAAATATTTAGTAAAACTATGTGAAAGTAGTAAAAGATAAGTGAATAACGTTACGTTAAATGTCAAAAGTCTGTTTTGAAAACTGATGTAGTATTTTGTCCTAGTATTACATATTAATAATTATTTTTAATTGTTACTAAGTGATTTTAAGTGATCATTATTAAATCCTAAGAGATTTTTACTAATTTGTATTAAATTTCATTATAATACTTTCAAAACTGTGTATACTCGTCAGTCCTCTGGCAGTCAAATTCTGAAATTTTTAAATATCTTACAATGTACTCAAAAAAGTGACTGGCCCGATTGGGAACAATATATTAATTAGATTAGCTATCATATACACCCAAATTTATAGAAGTTTGATTTAAAAACTATCGTAAACAAAATATCCTCAAAAGTTACCCAACTTTTGTATAATCACCCATATGTATATTTACTCTTGTTTTATTTTACTACTTTTAAACAAAACTATTGTTGAAGGTAGGCAAGTATTAGAGTTTCCAGCTTTTTGTCAATTTTGGTGTGATGATGTTTATTCTCCTCTTGGGATTAGATTTTAAACTTAGAACACAAAGAACCTTAAATTCCTACATTATTGACATTTCGATTGTGGTGTTTTCAGCTTCACAAACCTACATAATATATGCAGTTGGGGTAAAAAATAGCACTCGAAACTCGAAATGTTTTATACGATTAAAATGTAGTGGGATAAATGTATGTTGGTAATAATGTTGGTGGATAATGTTGTATGTTGGTAGACCTCCAAAATCCGAACACAAACCCAAACAAGCATAAACAAATATTAAACATGGAAGATCTAGTATAATGATCTGGGGAAGTTTTTCATATAACGGTGTAGGACATCTTTACGTGAAGGATGATATATTACATTATGCATCTGAGAAGATGAGAAAACGACATCACCAAACTAGCCAAGAATTGTTTCTGGATAGCAATGTTTATGTTATTCATTGATCTGGATAGTCGTTAGATTGAAAATCATTGGGCTCACATAAAGACAGAAGACTCTCGGTGCAAGCCAATTATTGATTTCAACCACAAATTTAACTTATTAAAAAATAAATACGCAATATTAATTAAAAAGGTGTAATTTTTAAATTTTTTAGATGGCATTTGGATACGGTGTTATTTTTGTTACCACAGCCGAAATTGGCCTTGGCTCTTAGAGTACATATAAAGAAAGATTACGAATGAAGTAGTTTTGAAGTCCAAAAAAAAAACAGAATGTGGGATAAAAATCGATATATTTAAAGTTCTTCAATGGAATTTTGGAGCAAATGTCTTTAATATCAAATAAAGTAAATGGAATTGGTTACAATATAATAAAACAGACGTTGAAGTTGTGTTAACCTGTTGATAGCTACAATGTTTTCTAAATTGGAGTTAATTGTTACCTGAAACTAAAATAGACAAATAAGGCATATGGAATTCTTACTTACATTCACCGATTATATAAGTTTATGATATAAAAACAAATTAAAAATCTTCATGCGGAATTATTTAAAATAAAATTATATTTATTCTGGTTGTGCAATTACAAAGAATTTCTACGTGTAAATAAGCAATATGTGGGAATGTGTTTTACGACAGAAAACGGCAAATTTGCATCTTTGGCAAAATTTGGTCAGATTAGACTTTGTTTAAAAATAAATAAAATATGAGGATAAAATCAATGCAAATATGTATAGATACAAAATAAATCATCAACAGTAAAAAAAATAGTAAAATGTACAAAAATGTAGCTAGAAAAGGGGTAGATTGGCAAAGGTGACTATCCCACTTTTTATAAAAACAAAAACGTGGTTAACATCACTGAAATCAATTTAAAATAAATTGTTAAAGTAGTAACAAAATTATCAACTACGTAACTTTCGCATCTTTCAAAAATATTTGTGTATATTTTATGAAGCTTTTCAACGGAGAATGGGCAATTTCAACCCATCGGTTTAACACATTGAGGGCTTCATCACCGAAAAGGTCTTACAGAATGAAATACTTGTTCATAAGTTTTCTAAAAATAAAAGAAAGCTACAAACAAAACAAAGTGGAAAATTCGAGACCTTTTTTATTTATCGTTAGCGCCAAAATGACTTATACCGTAAACGACAAATCAAAAGCTTACTGCTGGTCCTTCAAACCACTTATAACCCTAAGCCAGTATTGGAAATTATTAATTATGCTTAAACTAAGACATGAGAATAGCCTTCAAGGCTTCATGAGTTACTAGCAAATTTTAATAATTAAGTTTTATTTTTTATTAAAATTGTCGCTTATGATAAAATGGAGGAAAAGGCTAGACATAGTCGACACACGGTGTTGAAAAATCCTACTTCCCGTCTTTCATTCTAGTCTAGGAATGTTGTTCTACTCAGAAAGAAGGAGCAGCTCACTGTGGATGAGTTCTCTTTGCTACGACTTTTGTTTTGGTCTATTTAAAGAAAATGCGAATAAAACTTATTTTATTTTATTATTTTTCTCAAAGTTTCGTTAGTGTTCCTAACTTGAACATGTTCAAATTGGTGTCCGTACCGTCTCCGGGAAAGATCAATATATATTACGTTATGAATAATAAAATTAAATAAATAGGTATACCCCTGAAGAAGAAAGAAATACGCTGTAAAAAAAAAATAGGACAGAACTTGTTTCATTCGCATTTTCTTTCAATAGACCAAAACATTGAAAAGAAAAAATTATTCAAATTCATCAAACATTATTAAAAAAAAAAGAATACAAAGTGATTTTGTTTTAATAAGATCTTGTTAATAGAGTTTCACTAGGTACATACATCGAGATGTAACCATCGCATGTAAACTTTCATCATTGAAAAAAGAAAATGTCTACCATGATCCCATGCAAAATTCAGTACAAACAAGAACCGGAAAGTAGGTTTGGCAAAAGCGTTCTTTGTCACTTTTTTCCACTTTATTTTGTTAGTGGCATCATCTTATTTTTAAAAAATTACTAAATAAAAGTGCATTTATTACAAACTTTAAACTGCTTTAAATTTTTGAACTGCAACCAATCCAGAATTTTGCATTGTTAAGGTTCAGACGACACAAAGGAATTCATATGCATCAACTTATCGCGTTCTTAAAACGCAAACTAGTGATTTTCAGTTGAATATGAAACAAGTGCCATTGTAGCAGTTGAATTCTCATTCAAAATGAAATTAATCTTTCGGTATTTAAATATAAATATAAATCAATGATATTATATCTTCTATTTGGTTTTATTGAATTTAAACAGAAAAAACACTACTTAATGTTCTAAAAACACAAATGTTTCTTATTTTATATATTTGTATTTGTTATTAATATGACAGTTCCTGATTGACTAGCTTTGTAGTGCAATTTTGGTCGCATTCAGAAAGCTAGTGGCTACGTAGTCAAGTGATTCTGATTGGCTAAATCCAACTACAAAAGTAGTTGAAATTTCCCCTCCGACGTAGTGTAAAATGTTCGGCTACAAAGTTAGTGCACACTGGTTTTGACGTTTCACAATCAGCTGCTCGGTAAGGACACAAGAATTCAAAATGAAATGAATCTTTCGGTATTTAAATACAAATATAAATCAATCATATTATACTCGTATCTTCTTTTTGGTATTTATTGAATTTAAAAAGAAAAAAAAAAACTATTTAAAGTTCTGAAAACACAAATGTTTCTTATTTTATATAATTGTATTTGTCATTATTATGACAGTTCCGGATTGACTAGCTTTGTAGTGCAATTTTGCATTCACAAAGCTAGTTGAATTTTGACTACGTAGCCACTAGCTTTGTGAATGCGACCATTCACAAAGCTAGTGGCTACGTAGTCAAGGGATTCTAATTGGCTTAATCTAACTACAAAAGTAGTTGAAATTTCCCCTCCGACGTAGTATAAAATTTTCGGCTACAAAATTAGTGCACACTGGTTTGACGTTTCACAATCAGCTGCTCGGTAAGGACACAAGAATTTAAAATGAAATTAATCATTTCGTATTTAAATACAAAGAAAAATCACTCATATTATATCTTATATTCGGTTTTATTAAATTTAAAAACAAAACAAACTATTTAAAGTACTGAAAACACAAATGTTTCCTGTTCCGGATTGACTAGCTTTGTAGTGAAGTTTTGCATTCACAAATCTAGTTGAAATTCGACTACGTAGTCACTAGCTTTATGAATGCGCCCTTTGCATTCACAAAGCTAGTTGAATTTTGACTACGTAGTCACTAGCTTTGTGAATGCGCCCATTTTCAACATCGATCGAAAACGGGATCAGTCAAACTGACAGAAAGAAAATTGGATTGGTTTTTGTGCAATGAGTTTTCATATCTCCAAAATTTATATCTATAAATTTGGTTTTGAATCAAAAATGAATCAATATTTTGTTCAAAATAGAACACGAAAAAAAGAAAAATCTGCATTCTGACAGGTCAAAAATAAATTGATTTAAAAAAAAGATTCAATAGACGTTTTTTTTTAACTTTAACGGTTCGATGTGCTTAGAGTACATTCGTATACCAATGGGCAGGTTCAGACAACATAAGGGACTTCATTTGCAGTCAGTTTCATTTTTTGGACGTACATTTTGATCAAGGCAACAAGTTAGTTTTTCAAGTGCCATAAACTTAAAACTCGGAACTTTACTTCACCAACCCCTACCTTCAGTTGATCGTGCAAAAACTACCAAAAACATAATTGTCTACAAAGGCAAGCTACAAGTCCATCACGATTTGTATTTTGCATTCTAAAGAAATATTACTTATTGCTTTTCCAAATTTACAAGGAACCCTTTTACAAAAAGCATTAAATGAACTTGTGCATAAAATAAATAAATCATAGAGTAATAAAGTTCAGCTTTCAGTTGAATGAAAAAACTTGATCAACTTGGTCATTTTGAAAGAAGTAGACTTGACTTGATAGTTCGGGATATTTTTCTTGACTAACTTTCCAGTCAACTATCAATTAAAGTTGCCTTAATTGGAAGCTAATTTTTTGGCAGCTGGCCAATCAGATACTAGAAACTTTCCTAACTTTCAAGTCCCTTATGTCGTCTGAACCTGCCCAATGTCACAAACCGAATTTGGCAATTGTGGCTTTAACTTTTTACAAATCACCTTAACCGCTTCCACCCCAGTATTTCCAGATTTGGCATTTTAATTAATTAATATACACTTTGTTTTATATTTAAGAATAAAAGCCGTTGCAATTACAGAAAAAAGTGCCTCAATATAAAGCAAAAAATTGACAAACAAAAAAGAAAGAAAGAATAATGAATATAATTATTGCTTTTTATTTTAAAAACCTTTTTTTATCTTGTATTACTTCAAATCCTTTCGATGTCAACAAATTTAGCAGTTTTTGTCTCATCTCTCTTTTTCTCTCTGTCTCTTTTTATTTTTTCTTAATTTCTAGTGTGTATCGCACTATTTTAAACTTTTAAAAATCAGAGATCTGATTCATAAATTGTAAATTCTACATGTTGGGTTTTTTTTTTGAAGAGAAAACAAAAGCAAACAGAAAATATTTTCTTTAACAAAAATTATAAATCAGATAACAAAACAAAATAAATAAATAACATTAAACAAAGCATATAAAATTAGTTTCAAAATTAAACAATAATTTAAAAAATATTCCTGTTCATTAAATAATAGAAGAAAAAAAAAAACAATAGTTGAAATAAAAACAAAAGAAAAACAAATTCTTACGTATAGACTCGCCAAACTATCAAATGTGCCGCATTGTCGCTTGCATCTTCAGCATGCTTTTCTGATATATATTTTTTGGTAAATAATTTTGTTATTTGATTTTAATGAAAATAAAAAGAAAAAAACAAATGTTTTCTATTATGAAATATATAACCAAGAACAACTATTCTACTAATTTTTCTAAAATGAAATATCCAAATAAACAAAAATACGTAGATATATGTAGGTATTGAAAAGCGTTTATTCCAAGAACCGGTGTTGAAAGTTACCAAATAAAAGTGTGTGATTGAAGAGCGAATGCTTTTCAGTTGCAAATGTGTTGATATACATAATTTCAAAGGGTGATATGAATACAACGGAGCGGGCGGCGTCTACTGAAGATCGGGTTTTTCCAACGGTTCCAGATGGGCTGCACAACAACTAAGCACCAGCGTCCGTTTCATATGAATACAAATTCAAGCAAAACGAGTTTTTACCTCCTCTTCAAACCTTGTAAAGAATTTGTGATAATCAATAATAAAGGTCTATAGCAATATTTACCGAAGAAAACGTTTGATAAAATGGAATGTGGAAACGGCTAAGGATATTTTTCTACAAACATGAAAAAGATCGAACGATCGTTTTTGTTTTACACGATTGAGTCCTGCTTGAGATGTTTCAGGGGTGGAATCGGCTAAGGTGATAGTTGACTATCATTTTTTTGATAGTCAAATTGACTATCATTTTCATTCCGCCTGTGTAAGATGATTCAACTCAATTCAATTCGATTGAACAATTTCAGATTCAAATTGTCAAAATTCGTTGTTGCCTTGGTGAAATTTTAAATTGATTCTTATAAAATATCTAAATAAAAGTATCAAATTGGCTGATTTTGAATAAAATTCTTACTTTTCTTGCTTTTTTCGAAAGTCGTAAGCGTTGTCGGTCACAGGAATGTGTTTTTTTTAAAAAACAAAGTGAACTAAGAAAATTTTCCAGTCGTTTGTGTAAGCGTCTGGTAGCTCTATTCGGAATAAACATATTTGTTTGAAATTGGTCGCATTCGGAAAGCTAGTGGCTACGTAGTCAAAATTCAACTAGCTTTGTGAATGCAAAATTGCACTACAAAGCTAGTCAATCCGGAACTGTCATATTAATGACAAATACAAATATATAAAATAAGAAACATTTGTGTTTTCAGAACTTTAAATAGTTTTTTTTTTCTTTTTGAATTCAATAAATACCAAAAAGAAGATACGAGTATAATATGATTGATTTATATTTGTATTTAAATACCGAAAGATTCATTTCAATTTGAATTCTTGTGTCCTTACCGAGCAGCTGATTGTGAAACGTCAAAACCAGTGTGCACTAACTTTGTAGCCGAAAATTTTACACTACGTCGGAGGGGAAATTTCAACTACTTTTGTAGTTGGATTTAGCCAATCAGAATCCCTTGACTACGTAGCCACTAGCTTTCCGAATGCGACCATTGACTATCACATTTTTTGTGACAGCTTTTTAGGTATCAATTTGACTGGTCGCATTCGGAAAGCTAGTGGCTACGTAGTCAAGGGATTCTGATTGGCTAAATCCAACTACAAAAGTAGTTGAAATTTCCCCTCCGACGTAGTGTAAAATTTTCGGCTACAAAGTTAGTGCAAACTGGTTTTGACGTTTCACAATCAGCTGCTCGGTAAGGACACAAGAATTCAAAATGAAATGAATCTTTCGGTATTTAAATACAAATATAAATCAATCATATTATACTCGTATCTTCTTTTTGGTATTTATTGAATTTAAAAAGAAAAAAAAAAACTATTTAAAGTTCTGAAAACACAAATGTTTCTTATTTTATATATTTATATTTGTCATTAATATGACAGTTCCGGATTGACTAGCTTTGTAGTGCAATTTTGCATTCACAAAGCTAGTTGAATTTTGACTACGTAGCCACTAGCTTTCCGAATGCGACCACTATCACCTTACGTAGATCAAATTCGATCATTTTGATTGTCATTTATCAACAATCACCTTAGCCGATTCCACCCAAGGTTTTTCAGGCGTTCAAATAGACGAATTAAGCGTTGGACAGTTTAGTTTAGTAAACAGCGATATTATAAATGAGTTCCGTACAGTATTTAGCCTTTCAAATGTATTGCGGTCCGTACTTCTTCGAAAATGATGCTGGTTAGGCCATCACAGTTAACGGCGATCGCTATAGGTTGATGATCACCTTCTTCTTGTAATTGCAAGGTAGAGTAAACAACTGATCTGACTTAAAGATAACGGGAAGGCACTTCCTTTTGTGAGGTACCTGCTTAGATTTATTCATATGATTTAATGGAGAAAGTCCTTAGCCTGAGTATCAAACATGTACATTTTTAATCGGTGAGCACAATGTCAGGATTTTTACTAAATGTTATTATTAGTTTGTTTAATTTTTTGGGTACCTGAGTAACTAAATTGCTTTTTAACTCTCAAGAGAAAACCTTACGTCCATCCAAATTGAGCTGTCGTGTATAGATTTTTGTTAAATCGGAAAGCCCTTCAGAAGCATTCTGTATAATATGTTGGTTAGTCTAAACCTTTCTTGTTTATACGATTTATATTGCAACAAATTAAATATTTTGTTCTCATTTAAGGCCAATCCGAATTTTGTATTTATTGTTCCCAAATATCAATAAACTGTTTGCTTTTTATTCTAACTAAAAAAAATCAAGCTACAAGACGTTACTACAAGAAAAATTAAAGCACCCATTGAAGTTTGCAACAGAAAGCATTCGCCGTGAGAGTGTCTACAAAAAAGTCCTAAAATACCAAAAAATCAAATTTAAAACTCACCTTGTCTAAAATCAATATATCCCTCTCCGCCACACATCACCAGCATATCGGGCCGTTTATTTGTAAATTGCTGTAATTGATTACAAGGCTCTTGTGACATCGGCACCGAAACAAAAAATTTAACTGCATCCCGATGGCCATGGAAGGATAATTGAGCATTGGCCATACCACATCTTGGGATCATTCCATTGGACGCTGCTCCAAAAAAAAAATAATAAATTAGTAATTTTTAAACTTGAAGAAAAGTTTTATATACAACAAAAAAAAATACTAACATGGCTTTAATGGTCCTTCAGTTAGCGGTACCGATATAATCACACCATTGCTTGTTCCAATCCACAGACGATTGCACGAGACCATAAGAGCTGTGATTCTTACAAATGAGAAGCCCAATTTGCCCGTGCCGAGCATTTTCGATACGTACGGTTCAATATCTACATCTTGGATGTGCTCGAATGTATGGGCATGATATAGCCGCAGTGTGGAGTCCAATCTTCAAGAAAATACAGTTCTTGTATCACTATACTATTTTTTTTTTGTTATAGAATTGAATCTTACCTGATTGAAACCCACACTCCTAGTCCTGTGGCGGCCATCTGCCGCACTTGACTCTCTTTTCTCGGATGAGCCTCCAACGTATGGATCACATTGAGCGAAATAGGATCCACAATATGGATCTTATTGCGGTGTGCAGCCCAAATCTTATCGGCCACTACACACAAGCACCGAATCGACTGATGCTGGTCACCCAGCGTTACCAGGTGATAGCTGTTGAGGTCCCATTGACCATCGGTCTGGCGACGAAAAACAGCCAGCTGTCCATTCGCCAGAGCAACTACCACCCGAGATTCAACGTGCACTATGCCCAGAACAGCATCGGGAAGAAGCACTTTGTGCAGACACTCATGCCACCGACCCACGCTACTGTGCACATAGAGCATACCGTCCTGGGCGCCCAACCACATTGTCGGGCCAACGGATGTCATTGGAGGCTCATTTTGACGATCCTGAGTACCTAAGATCGGATTAACCGGTCTTGAAAATGCTAACGGTGAACTCGAATTGTTGTTATTCGTAGTGGTTTCTGCCACTCCGTTGGTAGTAGCGACATCACTTCCCAGGACAAAGTGATGCAGAGGTGAAGAGGCTGGAATTTTAGCCTCTTCTACTGCAACGGCTTCGTCGCTTTCGTTAGAATTTGATTTCTCTACCGCCTCTTTGGCTTTTTCCTCCACTTCAACGCTTCCATTGGTTGAACTCAAGACAGTTTCTTCACTTTCTTTGGTTTCTGTATTCCGATTTTGATCTGGTTTCGGTCGGACTCTGATGAATTCTACATTTCCCAGCATTTCTGGTCCCTCGCCTGGCTTCTCTAGCGTCTCTCCAGCCTTTATTACTTCTGAATTCTCCAGCAATGCGTAGTCTTTCTCCATGGCACCTGGCACCGATGCAATGCACAGTAAATGAGACTGACAAATGGGGAACGCGTCCAGCACGTTCGCTGGCTCATTAGCATCCACAACAGTTACTGTGCTGGCAGCATGTGTACTTGTACACACCCACACATACGAACTCAGCTGAATTTCTGGATCTTCTCCATCCAGAGACATATTGAGCTGGCGTTCCAGTGACTCTTGACCACTATGCTCCACTGTTGGACTTGTGATCTCGGTTATTTTCGCCGTCGGCCTCGAATAGAAAATAGTAGCTCCTATCACAGAACCACCATCCTTATTGAAGCCCCCATTTAGGTTGACTCCAGCTGCGCAAAACACCTTCATATGCGGACTAGCTTCAGCCAAAGGATTACAATAAACCGGAACTGGTACTGCACCCGAATGCCGATTGTGTTGTTCTTGGCTCGATTTGTTTATCGGCAAACTCCAGCCATACGCATGCAATCTTCCGTCTTCCTTTTGGACGTGTGCCCTCAATTGGCGGTATTGTTCTTTTCTACGAGCGTTTGCACGCTCTGATGTTCCTTCCTCGCTAAAATCCTTTGCTAAAATTAGGGCATTGGCTAGTCCGGCACTAGCAGGTGGATGATTGCCTGATGTTATGGCAAGGCGATGCTCGCTACTTCGACTGGGGGATCCGTGACTGTGAGAGGGGCTGTTGTAGCGAAACATGGGCCCCCCTCCCTGCCCGGGGTCCCGTTCTTGGGGTCGGTTCGAAGAGCTAAAGAAGGAGAAAGCGAAGATGAAGGCACACTGAATTAAAATTGTCATTTCTCAATCATGCCCGCAAGCGGGGATAGGAAAACTCACGTGAAAAGATTATTAAAATACTTCCAAATGCCTTGTTTGGGTTTCTCTATGGTTTTAGTAGCACGAATGATTTCGGTTAAACGAACAGCTTCTTGTAGTTCCATTAAACGTTCTTTATACTAAAAAATATTTAAAACATTGAATAACATCTTTAAAATCCCTTTTGTTTTTTATTAAGGAATTTACTTGATTTCTCTCCATAAGCACCATAGCCATCTCGACTCGAGTAAAACGCTTACGTTGGGCCATCGGAACATCACTTTCTTCTTGTTCTGTGTCATCTGAAAAACATGTTTCCATGGAATTTCTTTAAATTGTTTAAAAACTATATTCTTACTCTGTTGTTTGACTTGTTCTTTGGTCTTCTTGAGTTCATCTTCCAACTCGCCCACTTTCTGTCGAAGTTTATTACGTGATTGCGACATCGCATTTAGTTCCTCTCGAAGGATTTCTATTTCACCGGTGAGTTCATCAACTTTTACAATTAGATCGTCCTTAACGATATTAAGAGCATTTCTTAAAAATAAAAAGAGAGCATAAAGATGTATTATACAAAAATTAAAAAAATATAAAATATTTTTACTTGGTTGCAAGAAGTTCATTGTTTTCCATGATGAGATTTTCGACTTCTTTTCCCATACCTAAAATATTTTGTATGAAGATGTTTTTTTTAAATAATTTGTATTGCTTCAAAGATTTTAAAGATACTTAAAAAATAAAAGTCCAAACAATAATTTATTTCTACATGCTAATGAAAAAAAGCAGCATATGAAAGGTAAAATAAAATGATACACCAAAGATGAAATGATTTTGTTATAAGATGGGATTGATTTCAGTTTGGAAGTGACCCTATTTTTATGAATAACGAATCGAATTTTCGACTTATGGCGAACATTTTCGAATCATTTGTTTGACGACTTTAATTTTCATGTTCAAAGGAGATCTTGTTGAATTTGTACAGATGAGGTATTTGAACCTTTTTATTACATCTTGAATTTTGATTTCGATTCGTTTTTCGTGTTGATGGTTTTTGCTTTTCTGGGAATGTAATAAGTAGGATAGCAAAAAATAAGCCCTTAAAACCCTACAAATTTGAACAGGACTAACATACAAAATATTGAAGACCTCCAATTCAGACAATTTTAATCATTTAGGCATCAATTTAATAGTGAATAATTGGAATTTAAATTTATTTAAGAAAGAAAATAATTGAAACATTTGTAATTATAATTGCAAACTGATTTTCGAAAAAGAAATAATTTTTGTGTTCGATTAGAAAACGACTAATGACTCTATCCTGAGATATACCTACATATTTTTTGGGTCAAGCTATTTTGAATATTTTTCTTGAGCTATGTATTCTTTACTGAATAGAGGAATAAATAATAGGATGGTAGCTTTAAATTTCATCCATGTAAATATCAAATCAAATTACACATTTTAGCAGGTGTTTTTTTTATATTTGGGGACGTCTGTTATTGGGAAAGCTGACATTAAAATGTTTGGGACTTATTTGTACCCAAAAGATGTTTTTTGATATTTTAATGTACCAAATTTTATTTCACTTTATGGACTTGATCTGATATTTTGGTATATATTGCACTTTTGGTAGTAGACAGCAGCGAAAAAAAATGTTTTTTTTTTTTTTTTAAAAAAAAAGCTTCCAAAAGGTGAGGAAAAAACCTGAAAGACTTTAGTATTCCATATCAAAGCGCTACGAGTAGTCCCTTAAAATAAGAAAAAAAGGGAAAAAAATATTGATGAGTGGTGCACACCTGCTGTTCTACATATCTCTGAAACGGTTGAGCATATGAAAAATGTTTAAGACACACATTTGATCAAATTGTATGTTCGAAATTTTGTATAAAGGTGTAGTTTAAGCACACTAAAAGGAAGGTAAAGACGAATTTTCAGCTAATGGGCCGGTTATAGTTAGGTTAGGTTAAGTTAGCTTAGGCTGTCCGTGATGGAGTAGGACACATTTAGGCCAGTTTAATGGCCCATTGTGATACCATATGAATCTTGAGGCTTTCTTCTAAGCTCACTGAAACCAGTTTATGTTGCTTACGAAACGTGGGAGGCTGATTATGCTAATATGATCTAGATTGTTATATAAGAATTCTCCTAGTTAATTCTTCCGTTTTTGAGCTAGAGCAGGGCATGAACAGAAATAGGTGAAGAACTGTTTCCTCCTCTTCCCCATCCATACAGCTTCTGCACAAGACATTTGAGAATACGCCTAGCGTGGTGTGCTTTCCTATTAGACAGTGCCCGGTTATGACACCGATTATCGAGCTTATATGCGATCTGCTTAGAGATAGAAAGGTGAATATTAAGCTGTTGTGCCATCTCCATTAGAGATGATCGACAGTTATGGCCTGTTATACAATTTGTAGAGACAGACTCCAGAAATTTGTTAGCGGCCTGACTATCTGAGAAAATACGGATATCAGATGTTGATATCACGTTTTCTTTAGTTTGTCAGTAAAATTGATTAGTAAAAATTGAAACAGCATAAATCTGAAGTGAGCGTTTATAGCAATTAATGAATTTACGCTTTAAATTGGAGGTATTAAATAACCAGGCGCTTCGCGGCTCCTTTTTGATGTAGGTTTCATCAGTAATTTTGTTGCTGATGCCTTCAGAACAGTTGAAACGCATTTAGTAAAACGAAATGGAATTTTGTTCACATTTTGCAGTCAGCTGTTTGCATTACAATTCATCATATTGCGTTTTTGTTCTGAAAATAAAGCCCTAAAAAGTTCAAAAATGTAAAACAAAAATTTTACTGATAGCTATAAACGGGCGGCGCCTTACTACCGATCATCCCGATGAATACCTTTATATTACAAGACTATTGAAATTTTGATTTTAAAATTTTCTATTTTTTGAAAAATCTTTACAAATATTTAAAAGTTGTTTAAATTAAATTTTAAAATTACTTCAAGTCTTTAGGCCAATCGCTTCTACATGTATGGACTTGGGTTTATTGACCAATTGACATTTTTTTTTTAACTGACGGACTTCTTTCTCACCGATTAAGCTGGAACTGTTGTTCTTACATTGATTCATAAGCTATAAACTTTTGTGAATAAATGTCTGTGTACCATCCTTAGGATTGGTATACTAAAAACGATGAAGGTTCTATCGGAGACATGCAATGGAGTGAGATCCTTTTACTCAATATGGAAAAAAACCGATCGAGAAGGACAAATTTGAGTTAAGTTCAAACTCATTTCCAGAAAAAGAAAAAAATGGCGTTTGCAAGAAACAGAAACTATTGGCTTTTGAAAATTTTAAAAGACATGTCCTACAATTAAAACATTAATTAATGATTTTTTAAAAGAAAATTAAGTTCATCTTAGCTAAGAGCGCTTGAAAACAATTAATTTGAAATCGGAGATCAACTAATCGAAATAAACTTTTCCGAAAAATGAATTAGATGGTTTTTCGTTTAGTTAATTTCTCTTAATATTATTGAAATTGTATTCTTCTCATTTTCGAAATTGAGTATTATTAAGAATTTTTTTCAAATTCTATAAAACAATATAAATTGACAGGATTCAAGTCTGAAAAAATATATATACATATATTAGAATGATTTATTTGTACATACATTTGTCTACTTATTTTTAGCTAAACATACAAAAAGGCAAACATAAGAAATATAATAACCTTTTGAACACTAAAAAACAGTATCTGAACTAAAGCTCCAGCACCGAATAAATATAAAATAAAATAAAATAAAATAAAATAAAATAAAAAATTAACATAAAATAAATGCAACTGAAAATGAAAAAAAAAACATCTACAAGTATTACAACAAAACTGCCTCAAGAGAGTAATGATATTATCCCAATCAAAGAAGTCAAGTTCAAATTTTCTACGACAGACAATTATGTAATTTCTGTTTTTGTTATGATTTTGTAAAAAACAAAAAATATGTATATTCAAATTAAACTTACCAAAATAATTATCATTAGCTATTGGACGATCCAGGATAAGGTAAGATTGGTTGTGAGAGGAGTATAATTAAGGAATAAGTATTATTTTGTTTTTTTAGGGAGTTGTTTTATTCGGTTTTGTTAATAAAAAAAATGTACAGTGAAAACAAAAATGATAATTTATGGAAAAATAATTAATGATTTTATTAGGCTTATATTGGATGGAGTTTGTTTTCCTTTTTTTTCTGTTTCGTTATATGCAAGCACCAAAATTGTATTTGAGATATTTACAAGTAATATAAACAATAATTCCAAGAAAATGTAATCGAATAAACCTACCTGAAGAAGCGTATTCCCCAGGATGCACCCAGCTGCCTGTTGTTTTTTTTTTTGTTTTTATAAATTTTGTTGTAACAAAAATTACAATGAAAGGGAAACAAAAATAAAAGAAAATCATTGTTAGATGCTGGTTAAACTTAAATAATACAATTAACAAAAATAAATATTTATATTTATGTAATATTGAACGTGCAACTCTGTTAATTGAGTTAAGCGTTACAAATTAAAACAAAAAATAGAAAAGTGCAACAATAACCAACGAATGAACTTGCGAACATACGAACTCACCTGTGACTTCATGCTCTTCACTCTCTTCATTGTCCTGAAATGACAGCTCTTGATAGAGTGTGTTTGCGGAGCGTTGTTCCTTTTTGGTTGTAGTTCGACCAACTAATTAATTATTTTTTAAATTTTTATTTTAATAAAAAGTTGGTTATTAACACAACAAGGTATAAATAAAGAGTTTTATTTCATTGGAAAATATTAATTAGTTGGAGGAGTTTTGTTTTTTTTGAAAGGGAGAGAGAAAGAAAATAAATATAAATAAATACCCCATAAGTTAGTTAAGTTATTTAACACATTATGATACAAGTTAATTTTATAAATGAATTTATTACCATTAGATGTAATATTTGGCACAATTGGTGGACATTCATCACTTTGTGGCGATGTTGCTTGATTGATGTGATGAAGGGTGTCTGTTTCGGCGGAACGTTCCATAGTGTGAATACTTTCCAATTCATTTTGAAGTGATGGTGGGCCAGAATCGTCGGAATTACTTCCTCCACTGCAAATTGTTTCCGTGTCCAACATAGTTGAATTCTCCAACGATGTGAAACCATAGGAAACGGGTCCAGACGATCTACAAATATCAATAAAACTAATTTTAAATTTGAAAAATGACTCATGGCTGTATTGAATGTTTAATTTTAAATTTCGTGATAGTGAAAGGTTTTTTATTTTTTGAAAATCTACTTGGACTATGCCTCCAAAGTAAATATAACTTTTGTTTTTATTCGACTTTATTACAGGTCCTGCAGCAAAAAAGTGCCAAAGATTTCATCCAAACAAAAATATTATTCCCAAAATTTGGAGTTCGTGAAAAGTGGCATCTCCTGTTTGGAATTCGTTTTATTTTTTATTTTAATTTCGAATGAATCAGATTTTTTTCTTTGTGTCATTTGTAGCTCGTGATAAGGCCGACTACTAAATCTTTAAGGTATTACTAATCAACGTGAATTAGTAATGAGCAATTAATATAGAGGTTGCAAGGTCTTGAAAATGATTTTTATGTTATTTTTAGTTCCAGTGCAGATAAAAATATTCTTGACTATGGTGTTGAAGTGGAAATGTAGTGGACTGGATTTATATAACTCTAACATATTTGATTCATGTAAAAATGTGCGGTATATGGCAATGACTGTATATTTGGATTACATATCAAATATTGATGCTTTAATTAAAAACATGCAAAAAACAATTTGACCAATTCTTATTTGAAAGAATATAAAAACGAGTTTGAGGAGTCCATTAAGATAAGAGGTTAAGAAATTTATAGAAGCTATTGATCGTATTAAATCGTTGGAAATCATGCAACAAAAAATTGAAGATAAATTGATGTCAATAAATAAAATAAGTGATTGAAATAAAAGATTTTAAAGAACAAAGTGACAAAATTTGAAACGATGTAAGCAAAATAGCGGAGAAATCATTTAACGGCGATAACAAAGAAGATTACTGACAATAATGTTTGTGAAAGAGATGATCAACTAAAAGAAAGTGTTAAACATATTTCGGATTCAGTATTTCAGTAAATACATTAAGGGGCCGGTTATAGCTATCAGTAAAATCCATCAGTAAAATTTGAAACATGAGGAATCTGAAAAGTTTTACTGATGAGCGTTTATAGCAATCAGTAAATGTACGTCTTTAAATTAAATGTCACTTTGAGGCTTCGCGCCTCAGACAATTTTTTTACTGTTGCTTTCATCAGTAAAATTTTTAGGCCCCAGTTATAGCTATCATTGAAATGGATCCGGAAAAATTTTTGAATCGATATTTGACGGTGTTTCCCTTTGATTAGAAATGAAATTTATATACCGATCGATCGGAAATCACACAAAGAATTTTTTTTTGAGAAAAAAAAGTTTAGTTGCACATTTATTTTTCTCTAAAAATGTATTTTTCTATTTTCCGGACGGAAATTCATTTTCCTGAACAGCTGATACTTTTATGTTCAAAAGTGAAACGAATCGTTCCACTGATTTGTGTTCCAATTTCACACAATCTGACAGATTTCTGTCAGTAAAAATTTTTCGGTGGCTTTCAATCAGGAAAAATTTTTCAATGACAGAAATTTTTAATGATAGCTATAAACGACCTGCCAAAAAAATCCAATGTTTGTTTTCAATGATGAAAACCAATGATAGCTATAACTGGCGCCTAATTTTATGTTCAAAAGTGAAACGAATCGTTCCACTGATTTGTGTTCCAATTTCACACAATTCCAATGACAGATTTCTGTCAGTAAACATTTTTCGGTGGGTTTCAATCAGAAATTTTTAATGATAGCTATAAACGACCTGTCAAAAAATTCCAATGATTGTTTTCAATGATGAAAACCAATGAAAGCTATAACTGGCACCTTAATGATGTGATCGGTAAACAATTGGAACACCAACAGTAAAACGAAATGGATTTTTTTTTGGCTTTTGGCAGTCAGCCAAAACTGTTCAGTGAAATGAAATTTCATCATTAAAAATATTAAAATGGATTTATAAATTAAATAAAACTTTAAATGCATTGTTTCTTTTTGAAAAAAATACTTGAATATAGGATTCATCTTATTGCTTCAATCTTTTGCTAGTAATAAATCTGTAACATGTTCAAAAACTAAAAACAAAAATTTTACTGATGGATTTTACTGATAGCTATAACCGGCCCCTAAGCCTAACACATGAAATAAAGAAAAAAAAACTGAGTTATCTTTGTCTTCTGATCCAACAAGCAAGAGTTTTATATTCCCAAATTCTTAAAAAAAGTGAATCATCTGTCCTAGTCTATCCTAAAAAGGAACAAGAGTCAAGCGAAACGCGTAAACAAATAAAAATAAATATTGATCCACCAAACCATAATGTAAACAACGTGATAAATAGAAACAGTGGGGTGTCATCTTGAAAATTAAAAAACGAAATTGAATTAAAATTAAAGGATGATTATGAAGTAATAGTTCCCAAAATGTATAATCCATATATGTATCTGCGTTATGAACGTAGAAAATGATGAAGAAGTAGATGAAATTGTTAACAAGATAAAAAAAAAAAAAAATATTGACTTACAAGGTTGTGAAATTAAACTTGTTAAATCATTTAAAAATAAAAATTAATGGAGAAATTTAAATGTTGTTTTAGAAGTGGACAGTGATGGTTTCCAAAAAATTTTAAATTTAGAATCTATTAAAATCGGATGGGTAAAATAATTTGCTTGGGAATATCTCAACATAAGCAGGTGTTTTAAGTGTCAAGGGTATAAACATAAAGCAGCAAATTGTAAAAATAAAGAAGCTTGTAGGAAATATGGCGAGGAGCATCGAATTGGTGACTGTAAAAGCAACCAAATTAAATGTGTTAATTGCGCAAAGCTTTGTGTATCACAGGAGATTAATATAAATTGTGAACATGAAAACAAATGATAAAGATTGTCCAGTGTTTTTGGGAAAAATCAAAGTTTTGAAAGAAAGAACTCAGTATTAGCAACGACAGTTGTCATATTGGTGTACAAATGCTCAAGGTCTTTAAAATAACTTTAATGCAATCGAAATCATAGTGTAATCTAATAATTTTGAGGTAATAACAATGTCTGAAACCCACCTCACAAGTGATATAGAAGATAAGGAAATTAATCTTCCAAATTATACTGCATTACGTTGTGACAGTACTAACAAACGTAAAGGTAGAGTAATTACATATGTTAGGAAAGGGATTCAATTCAGAATCGTCATTAAGTTTTCTATTGAATTCAAAGAAACTGTTGCAATATATTATAGGTCACCAAGCTGGTCAGAGTGCGAATTTTGTAATCTTTTTTCTGGTTGGATTGATAACATTTTAGATTCAAACATGAATATAATTATACTAGGAGACTTTAATATTAATTTAATGAATATAAACTACACATACACGAACTTTTTTAACAATATTTTAATCAATAACAATTGTAAGCAAATAATTTAAAAACTAACCAGAATAACAGAAACCTCAAGATCATTAGTTGACTATGTGATTTGTCCAATGGAAAAAATGTCAAATAGTTAATAAAAAAGCAAATTATGTTGATATTTTTAAATATACATAAAAGTAACGATTTTAGAAGCCTTTTGCTACAAAAATGTAATGAAATTGCTAATGTCACCGATTTTAATTTAATTTCAAAAGGATTGGAAGTTTGGAAGATAGTTTAAACTATTGTGTAAACAAAGGACTTAAACGAAAAAAAAATGAACGAACATGGGAGCAAATGGTTTACGGTTGATCTGCAAGCACTTTAAAGTTAAAAAATATTTGCTTCTCAACGAGCGAGTATAATAAATAGTGAAAGTATAATAAATAGTGAAATAATTATCGAATCCTTTGACATTATAGGACCAATTTAAGTTCATATAATTAATGAATCTTTCATTGGTGGTGAATTTCCGAAGAATCTCAAAGAATCAATAATAATTCCGATCCCAAAAGAGGCGGGTTCTAAATTATGTGAAAAATTTAGGCCTATCAATATGATGCCGATACTGGAAAAAATTGTGAAAAAGTGCGCGTATGATCAATTTTATAATTTTTTGGAGTGAAACAGTCTGCTTATAGAAAACCAATCCGACTTTCGTCCTGGACATTCATGTGAAGCATTATTAAACTGGCTGATTATGACTTGTTCATGATGGAATTAACATAGTTGCGTTATTTTTAGACTTTCAAACCACTATAATACGTGAAGAGCACTTGTTCTATTGCATGCACATCTTTTCCAGCTAGTATAATAAACATCAAAAGATAACTTATAAAATTTTATGACATTCTTATACATTGCTAAGAGCTACACTCTTTATTAGATTTTCAAAACAATGGATCAAAAACAATTTTAATTTTACACTGCTTCTTGATGGAAACAAATGTCAATCAAGTGTTATGGGGACTTCGTTCCATCAGAAACACCAATAAAAGTTTCGTTTGCGACTTCAAACGTAGTCGTAGAGACACCGCTGATGCAGAATGCAGTGGACGTCAAAATGAGCCGATTAAAATAGAAAACATCAATAAAAAAGTTATAAATGATCGAAAAGTGAAGTTTCGAGAGTTAGCTGATTTCGCAAAGATATCAAAAGAACGTGTTGGCTTTATATTGCATGAGCATTTGACTCTGTTTAAAGTTGGTACCACTTTTGCACTTTTGCTTACTTTTGACCAAAAATAATTTTGTGTTGATGATTCCAGTGTATGGCTATGTTAAATTGAATTGAATTGAAATTCAAATTGCACCCACATCCAAGGTATTCGCAATATTTGACTGTCGCCGCCTACTGGCTATTCCTGACTTTAAAAATATGCTCGCCGGTAAGAAATTTCGCTCGCATGAAACGGTTATTGCTGTAACTGGGTCTATTTTTAAAGAAAAGATAAATTGTTCTACAAAGGTTGTATTGAAATGTAAGAGTGGCTCTCTCTGGAATGTTAGTGTTGCTCTTGATGGAGATAAAATTAAATGAATTAAGTGGCACAACAGCTCGCTCGTGGCGAACCAGGGCCTAGTGAACTGTACAACTTTCAACCATTCATGTATGCGAGTAATGTCAGGGATAGATGGATCCGAATTATTTTTGGAGGATTTGTCAATTCCTTACAAAAGGCAGAACCCGTGGAAAAAGTCACACATAATCTTTTTATTTAATAAAGGGTGCAGTAAACTTTTACTTGTTTTCATAGGTATCATTTTCTCATGTTTATTATTCTCTTATCTTACTTTGGATGTCAGTAATAAACAAACAACAATTAATTTTCGCAGTATAAGTTCGATGGCATGAAATAAACGATTAGAAATCAAATTTTTATATTACCTAACAATTGGATTAAGCCTAGCTCTGCTAACTTCTTGTCTATCTGAAGCCGAACTCATCTGTGAATGGGTTGAACCCATTAACATTTTTGTACGTTCCATATAATCCACATGTGTTTTAAAAAGCTCCGTATAGCGCTCATGTAATTTATTATATTCCTAAAAAAAATAAAAAGAATTATTTGAGGTATGTACATGTTTAAAAATAGATAAACCCCTTTTGCTTACCTTTTTAAGATCACCTTCTCTTTCTTCCAATCGACTAGAATGTTCCAAACTATTCTTGTGCTTTAACTCAAGCATTCTAACAATACTTTCTAATGACTCTAATCTACTTGCTAGTTCCTTATTTTCTGCTTCGGCTAAGTCTTCGGCTTCCAAGAGCTGTAAAAATAAACAAGAAGTATAAAAAAAAAAAAGAAAAATAATCAAAAATTTAATACAAACCTTTTGCTCTGATTGTTTTCTTGCACTCTTTTCCCTTTCATATTGTGTGACTAGCTGTTCATTATCCTCTCGAAGTAACTCCACCTCGACATCTTGCTCCTGATTAATTCTATATGATGCATCTAAGCACTCTAATACATTTACCAAAAGTGGCATGAGATTCTTTACGACATCCTCGTCGTAACGATTTATCATACGTTCGAATTCCTGGTAGATACTACTGGCTAATTGTTGTACCTACATTCGAACATATTATGTATTGTGTGGTGTTCCGGTCAGAATAATGTTGGTCAGACAGATAAACAGAGAGAGAAAAAAAAAGATAATAATATATACAAAATGTTTTTTCTGTGGTCTTCCTTCGTTTTTATCATCATATGACATGTTGTTATTGTTAGTAGGTCGAGTAGGTTGTTTATTTCTCAATGGGAATAGATTAGGTGGATGATGTTAAAATGGGTTAAGTTAGTATGTATGAAGGTATAGGGATGAAAAACTAAGGTTCTTTATAATATTGAATGAATGTTATTTATGTCGATGATGAACTAACTAATGGTTGATGTGGGTAGACGATGAACTCATTTAATACACTTCCGTGTAAGTAGTCGGTAAGGTAAGGATATCATTGATGAGGCATGAGGAGAGGATAGAAGTGTTAATAGAAGTTAAATATCTTATATATCATAGTATGCTTGAAAGAATAGGACAAGGAGGATTATAAAAATATATTTCATAAAACAAAAAAGATACAAACTAGGTAGGCACTTAGTAAAAACTACTTGTGGTTTATTATTTTAATTTAATTGAGATAAGATATCTTTTGAAGAAATATGTACATATGTATGTATGTACATAAATGAGAACAAAATTAATTTGCTTTCTTTCAAAAAATTATGCTAAAAGTTTCCTTAATTTTATGCTAAAAATTTCCATAATTAGCCTTTTTCTTCTTTTAAGAACTCTGAGCATAAAGGATTTGTGTCATTTGAAAAGATTCTATTTCATATCGACATCAATGTCCTGAGTGTTTGTAAGAAAATAATATTTTACATGTGATCTTAAGACATTATAAAAATAATATAAACAAAGAGCTATGTATATTCATTCAAGTTTGTTGTTTCTAATTTTCAATTTTTTCTGAATGTAAGTTCTAAGAGTTGAGAGAATGAATGGGTTAACCTTGAGAATGTATACAATTTTTGCTTCACAATCAAGTGTTTTTTAGCAGTGTGATATAAAGAGAGACAGTGTTGAAAATAAACAACACTTCTTAAAACAACAAGAGTACCCATCTCGTACTTTTCTACCATAACATCTTACTATACTCATGGGGCATTATATAAAGCTAATTGCAAATAAAAAATATATATACTTTACAACCCTATCCTATTTGAATCTATCTCGCGTTAAGTAAACAATAATTAAAAAAAAATAGTTTTATAATGAAGCTTATTTTCGAACGTACATATGTACATAAGTATTAACAAAACGGAGAATAAGAAGTTGTAGAAGAAGAGTAGATAACTCAGGAGTAAACAATGATTTCTTGAGGCTTTAAGGTCAATGTTAATATGTGTCAAGACCAAGAGTGTGTTGTGAAGGATGATAATAAGTTTGTTTTCTTGTTTTTTCCCCAGGTTCTGATAAAGAATGTTAATATAATTAACTGTATAAAAAGAAGTAATTGATTAATATGAAAAAAGACAAAACATTCAACAACTTTATTAGAATTATTAATTAAATTTTTATTGATGCAGAAACACACACACACACACACAGAAACATTGAACATTATATTATGTATATTTTACAAGATAGAAGATAGAAACATTCAAACATTTTTTTATTTTTTAGTTTGTTACAAAATTTGTAATTATTAAATTTATAGTTTTTACAAAACGAAAATATACCAAAAGACAAAAGGAGAGATTTGATTGAAAACACTCACGATGCTCACAACCTGTTCATTCTGAAATAAAGAAAAATAAAAAGAAATAAAATAAAACCGAATTAAATTAAAAAATTAAAACAAATAAAAAAATATAAATTATAAACTGAAAAATTGAAGAATTGAAGAATTTTATTTTTGAATAAAATAAAACACATGGAAAAAGTAAAATATATGAGTTTGTCGATATTTTGATAAAGGTGCATTTTAAATTCAACAATAATTTGCTTTTATGGTATCAAATCTTATAAATGAACAACTATTTATATAATTTATTCTGCAGAGTTTTCCAATAAGAGGTTTAATATTGATATTAAAATAAAAACCAATATTTTTTAGGAGTTATCATTGGATTTTTAATTAATCGTAAAAAGGAAGGTATGTCATTTACAATGGAAAACAATATCAGAAAAATGACAACCAAGGCTAAGGGTTAAGTTACTTATCTTTTTCAAGAACCAATTACCATATTTTCGGTAGTATGTCCTCGATTACTTCACGAATTTCATTTTAAGTTCTTTAATCGACTGAACAGAAAAAAGTCTAAAAGTGCTAAATCGCACAATATCGGTAGCCAATTATGATTACTTTTTCCAGAAATTACACAGTCAAGAAACTGCAATTGTTTCGATACTTATAAGGACGCCCGCGCCGCGCCGTCTTGTTGATGATAAACGTAATCCACAGTAATATCTTCTTATTTCCATCCATTTACCGTAACATTTGCGCCAGTATGTTCAAAATCTATAATTCTGTTTATCGTCACTCAAAATTTTAATTTAAACCAAATCAGCGAGGATACAACATTACCGGTGATGAACTGGCATGAGTTTTTAGCTTTACTGAATATTAAAAGCCATAAGACTTAAGTCTTTGCGCAAAATACGGTGCAATGTCGTTTTTGGAATGCCCAGTTCCAAATATGGACTAAGAATCCACATACCTGGTATTTCGTTAACATTACGGACTTCAGTAGCAATATTCTCATTTGTGTAGTGAATTTTACAAATTTCAATCCGTCGCTTTGATTTTTAGTAATGTCGTGTAGTTTTTACTTGTCAAATGCAAAAGATGACAGCATCGAAAGTCATAAAGGGCCAATTATAGCAATCATTGGGCAGGTTCAGCCGACGTAAGGGACTTAAACGTAAGGAAAGTTTCTATTACGAGTATCTGATTGGCCAGCTGCCAAAAAATGACCTTCCAATTAAGACAACTTTAATGGAATGTTGACTAGAAAGTTAGTCAAAAAAAATCTCACTAACTATCAAGTCAAGTCTACTTGTGTCAAAATGACAATTGATAATGTTTTTTTTATTCAAATGAAACCTGAACTTTATTACTCTATGGTTTATTTATTTTCTGCACAACTTCACTCAATGCTTTCTGTAAAAGGGTTCGTTGTCAATTTGTAAAGAAATAAGTAATATTTCCTTACAATACAATATACAAATCGTGATGGACTTGTAGCTTGCCTGAGTAGTGTTTTGTATACAATAATGTTTTTGGTAATGTGTGTACTGTGAACTTAAAGTAGAGGTTTGTGAAGTAAAGTTCTGAATTTTAAATTGATGACACTTGAAAAACTAACTAGTTGCCTTGGTCAAAATTTACGTTCAAAGAATGAAGTTGACTGCAAATAAAGTCCCTTATGTTGATTGAACCTGCCCATTGCTTTTCATCATTGAAACCAATCATTGTAAATTTCTTTAAGCAGGTCGTTTATAGCTATCACTAAAAATTTATGTTATTGGTCAGGTTCAGACAACATAAGGGACTTCATTTACAGTCAACTGCATTCTTTGAACGTAAATTTTGACCAAGACAGCTAGTTAGGTTTTAAGTATCCTAAATTTCAAATTCAGAACTTTACTTCGCAAACCTTTACTTTAAGTTCATAATATAAAAAGTACCAACACAATTATTGTCTACAAAATACTCCTCAGACAAGCAACAAGTTCATCACGATTTGTATTTTGTATTGTAAAGTTCTTTTACTCATTTATCTTCCAATTTGAGAAGGAACCCTTTATTAAAAAACATTAAATAGAATTGTGCAGAAAATATATAATTCATAGAGTAATAAAGTTCAGCTTTTAGTTGAATAAAAACACATGATCAACTGTCATTTTGATAGAAATAGACTTGACTTAATAGTTAGGGAGATTTTTCTTAACTAAGGCGCCAGTTATAGCTATCATTGCTTTTCATCATTGAAAACAAACATTGGAATTTTTTTGACAGGTCGTTTATAGCTATCATTAAAAATTTCTGATTGAAACCCACCGAAAAATGTTTACTGACAGAAATTTGTCATTGGAATTGTGTGAAATTGGAACACAAATCAGTGGAACGATTCGTTTCACTTTTGAACATAAAATTAGGCGCCAGTTATAGCTATCATTGGTTTTCATCATTGAAAACAAACATTGGATTTTTTTTGGCAGGTCGTTTATAGCTATCATTAAAAATTTCTGTCATTGAAAAATTTTTCCTGATTGAAAGCCACCGAAAAATTTTTACTGACAGAAATCTGTCATTGGAATTGTGTGAATTTGGAACACAAATCAGTGGAACGATTCGTTTCACTTTTGAACATAAAAGTATCAGCTGTTCAGGAAAATAAATTTCCGTCCGGAAAATAGAAAAATACATTTTTAGAGAAAAATAAATGTGCAACTAAACTTTTTTTCTCAAAAAAAATTCTTTGTGTGATTTCCGATCGATCGGTATATAATTTTCACTCCTAATCAAAGGGAAACACCGTCAAATATCGATTCAAAAATTTTTCCGGATCGATTTCAATGATAGCTATAACTGGCGCCTTATCAGCTGTTCAGAAAAAAAGAATTTCCATCCGGAAAATAGAAAAATACATTTTTAGAGAAAAATAAATGCGCAATTACACTTTTTTTCCTCAAAAAAAATTCTTTTTGTGATTTCCGATCGATCAGTATTTAATTTTCATTTCTAATCAAAGAGAAACACCGTCAAAAATCGATTCAAAATTTTTTTCCGGATCGATTTCAATGATAGCTATAACTGGCCCAGTAAATCCATCAGTAAAATTTGAAATAGGAGGAATCTGAAATGTTTTACTGATGAGCGTTTATAGCAATCAGTAAATTTACGTCATTAAATTAAATGTCACTTTGAGGCTTCGCGTCTCAGACAATTTTTTTACTGTTGCTTTCATCAGTAAATTTTTTAATGATGTGATCGGAACAGTCAAAAATTGGAACACCAACAGTAAAACGAAATGGAATTTTGTTTGGCTTTTGGCAGTCAGCTGTTCAGTAAAATGAAATTTCATCATTAAAAATATTAAAATGGATTTATAAATTAAATAAAACTTTAAATGCATTGTTTCTTTTTGAAAAAAATACTTGAATATAGGATTCATCTTATTGCATCAATCGTTCGCTAGAAATAAATTTGTAACATGTTCAAAAACTAAAAACAAAAATTTTACTGATGGATTTTACTGATAGCTATAACCGGCCCCTTAATTGGAAGGTAAATTTTTTGGCAACTGGCCAATCAGATACTAGAAACTTGCCTAACTTTCAAGTCCCTTATGTCCCTTATTCCATTCCTGACAACAGTACTCGCACACAGGAATGGTTGAGAGTTGTAAGTCACTAGGCCCTAGTTCTCAACGGACTGTTGCGCCACCCAATTTATTTATTTTTATGTCCCTTATTATCAACTGTTCAGGAAAATGATTTTCCGTCTGGAAAATGGAGTAAAAAGCTGAGCATGAAAGAAAGAGACAAATGGAAAATTCTTAAGCTATTGACAGTTCATTTCTCCAGTGTTAAATAAGTTGAAGAGCTCTGATGCTCTGGTGATCAAGCTCTGTTCAATGCTCTGCTCTGAGCTTAAAAAGAAAACGCCTATAGCGAGTTTATACTTATCAAATGTCAAAAGATGACAGCTTCGAATTTCATAGCTGCCCAAATAGTGAGACAGTCAAAATGAAACCTCATATTTAGGACCCTACTGGGACCTATTACATATGAAAATATTTTAATAATTTTTTGATTTGATAATTGGGCTTGGTATGTGCACTTGCTTAAAATGGGACAAAGAATTTGACACAAGCATCATAGGTGATACCAGAGGGTATGTACATATGTAAGTCTTAACAAATTTTGATTATGGTAAATGTTAAATTTCTCTTTGTTTCATAAAATGTGGGTAATAATATACCTTCTGAATATAATATCACAAAATCATTAGAACTAGCAAAGGCTCTAGAAGGGTGCAAGGATCTGGACTTTTTTTTTCTTAAACTACTTATTTTTATTTTTACTTATTTATTAACTTGTTTTTTTTTTATGAATTGTATGGTTTATTGAAGAATGTAAGAAAATCATATTTAAAAAAAATTTATCAACCAAATTATAGTAATAAAAAATTAGTTATTCTGTCTTCTATTATCGTCAAATTATAAGTTGTGAAGACAAAAATTGTATTATGTCTATTCCTTAACTGTTGCTGTTGATATTCAACAAAAAGCTTAATTGCTTTTGCACACTATTAGAGTCTTTCAACACAAGATCGCTGCAATATAATAGAATTTTCTTTAATAAGCCAATTAAATATAACAATTTTATACTTTTATGTAAATTAGTTAAGAAATCTGGTTTTCGACGAGTAAAATTCCTGTTTTATATATATTTTTTAAGCTTAAGTAAGCAATTATATTTAGCCTAATAGTTATATTGTGGGACAACCCAGATCGATGGGTCAGGCAAAACTATAACAACGGTTATATCTAAAGGTGATTTGATTTCTTTTTTTTTCTCTTTGATTACCTTAGGTACTTGAATATTACATAATTTCATAATGACTCTAGGCTAAGCCTCATAACAATTACAAAAGTATCTTTTTTTAGTTCGATCGATGCAACAGTCTATTACAGCATTTCATTAATTTTTCACTAAGTTTATCTTGATAGTAGAGATTTATGGGAATGAAGAGCAACAGTAATAAGCAATAATAATAAGAGGTCCAGAGTACAGACAAAAAAAAAATACTTTCACTTCCTAATTACGAGTATGTATAAGCATAAGCTTGAGCAGGTCAAAATTCACCTCACTGTTAATAGTCTTATTTCCTATATTTAAAAACAAAAAGTAAAATCTTTTGTTTTCATTTTATTTTTGTTTGTTAAAAACAAATGAGACTAGACATAGTGCTTGATGATGTGACGTCATTGAATGACTATTTAACTGAATGAGTTTTTATTTAAAACTGAAGGTCATATTTAATTCGCTGCCTGCCGTCGCGTCGTCGCCGTTGCCGTCGTCGCTGTCGCACCATCATAACAGGTAACTTTTATGCTCGAATAGTTTATTTACTTTCTTGTTGTGAAAACTAAATTCGGAAACCACCACAAGGTGATTAAATAAATTTTGTGGGTAGGTTAGGTTTCTTTTGAATTCTGAAAAATGTATCCAAATATCATCACTGTTTGGTAAGGAAAAATCATGATTCTTTTAATTTAAGGTTTTTGAATACTTGACTAATTGTCTAATGAAAAAAAAAAAAAAAACAACCAAATACTATTCCTTTTTGGCTAATCGCTATTGTACTATATACAAATATTAGACATATTTAGTTAAACTGATATATCTTTTTAGAAACTTTTTACAAATTGTAAACCTGAAAAAAAAAATGCTTTCAAATGTTTACCCTACCATTAGAGTTGGTAGTTGAGGTAGTCTCTTGGGAAATACTGCGGAAACTTGTGTGATCACCGATTTTACGCAAGTGAAATAACGATCAACAATACACAATTTCTAAACGTTGTTTTTGCACCGCACAAACATGATCAACAACCAACAAGACTGTACAAAAATCAAACCAGGTACACGATTACTTTGGTGGACTGAAACGAGCGAATAAGAAAGGCTTCGGAAAGTCTTTTGTGGCTCATTCTATGGTATCCAACAATGTGTCTTTCTTTCAACACTCACACAGGAAACATTACGTAAACCAGGACGTCCGAAGATGCCAAAGTTAGCAGGTGGATGTCTTCCAGATCGCGATCGGATTAAAAATCTATTCTTGTTAAAGGACGTCATTATTGGAACACTGTTGTAAACACAACAAGTTTAATCAAAAAGGCGCGCAACTGATTTAAGAATTGAAATATAGAACACACTTGACAAGAATGTAGATTGTTTCACTAAAAACTAACATTTTTATTTTTTCCCCACGTTATATTTATGTTTTCTAAGGAATAAAAACCGATCCATTTGGTATTGACACTTCTTGCAACTAAGATCCATTCCTTGAATAACATTACAAATAGGTATAATTATTTGGTGTTATTCGTTTGAGTCAAAAAACGAACCTTAATTTACACAAATTCTGATAACTAATATAAATCTTCATAATGTCAGCATTTTTATGAACAATTTGCATACATTCATACTTTGAAATCGGAGTCGATTGGTTTTTATTTTTTTTTAGGTATTCGAAAAAAAATCTTAAAAAAGATTATCAAAATTCTCAGAGGCTCTCTGGAATTGATATTTCCAACATTCAGCCATAACGAAAAGTGCAATCGAACGAATAGCCCACATAATTATGGTGCTGTGGTTGGGAATTTTGGTAGTTCTGATCGCTCTAACTGTTACTCAATACATACTTAATAAACGTAAAAATCAACTCGTGGCGAATCTTTCGGGACCTTTTCCATTTATTTTACTTGGAAGTGTTCATAAATTATTTTGTCTTTCGCCTCAAAGTAAAACAAACAAAAAAAAAACACAACTTTTGAGTTTCAATTTACATAATTTTCTCTTCAGACTTCTTTGAGCTCTTAATACATTTTCGTAAGATATGGGGAAAAACATATCGAATTTGGATATTCAATCGATTGATCATCGCAATAGGAGATCCCAAAGTGGCCGAGGTTCTTCTAAGCAGTCAGACACACATTAAAAAACATCATTTGTATAATTTATTTCGACCATGGCTTGGAGTTGGTCTCTTGATGAGCGATGGACGTAAATGGTTTTCGAGAAGAAAAATCATTACACCGACTTTTCATTTTCAAATTCTCGAGCGATTTGTGGAGATCTTTGAACAACAAAGTGATGTTTTGGTGAAACAACTGGAGAAACACTGCCAAACAGGCAAGGAGTTCGATGTGCATCCATATATTGGATTGGCAGCATTAGATATCATAACAGGTGGGTGATGAATTAGTATGCACAGACACAAAACAAGTGAAGGCAGACAGCTTATTTTTTTTTTATATCTAATCAATTCAAATTGACAGAGACTGCGATGGGTACAAAGATCAATGCACAGACTGATTCCACAAATGAATACACTCGCGCAGTAAATGAGTAAGTTACAGACACACATCATTGGAACGTAAACCTTATAAAAGTCTATTACACTTAGCATCACTCGGATTATGTCTTTGCGGTTTCTAAACGTTCCTATTGCAAATGAGACTATATTTAGTATATTCTGTCCCAGAATCAAACGTCGCCAAGTGGAATGTATAAAAACAATGCATAGCTTTACAATAAAAGTCATCGAAGAGCATCGCAAGGCACTTCAGGATGTATTGCTGGTTGAAGAAAATGAAAATCAAGTTCGTAAGTTGAATTTCATCTAATTTAAAGCTTCAAGTATAATGAAACGATCGTTTTTTTTTTCTTTTTAAGATAACGTTGGGGTTGAAACAAAAAAACGAATGGCTCTTTTGGATGTTCTTCTGCAATCAACATGCGAAGGGAAACCACTTACAAATGAAGATATACGAGAAGAGGTTGACACATTTATGTTTGAGGGTCATGACACAACAACTTCAGCTTTAAGTTTTGCCCTAACCCAAATTGCTCGACATCCAAATGTCCAACAAAAACTCGTCGAGGAGATATGTGAAATTCTCGGAAAAGAAAAAAACCCAGGAATTAGTTATAAACTTTTACAGGAATTAAAGTACACCGAATGTGTTATAAAGGAGACTTTACGACTCTATCCACCAGTACCAGTGATTGGAAGGGAACTATTACAAGACATGAATTATGGTAACCATTAATTAAAATCTTAATTAGAGCAATTTAATTAAAACTACTTTTACTTTTACTAATAGATGGGGGAGTCCTCCCAGCTGGAAGTGAAGTACTTGTTGGCATTTGGCTAATGGGTCATGATGGGGATTTATTTCCCGACCCAGAGGAATTCCGACCCGAACGTCATTTGATGGAGGGTTCAGCTGAACGTGCAAGTTCTTTTTCATTTATACCATTTAGTGCAGGTCCGAGAAATTGTATTGGACAGAAATTTGCTATGCTCGAGATGAAATGTGTAATTGTGAAGATTTTAAGAGAGTACGAACTATTGCCATTGGGTGAGGACGTTAAGCCAACTATGAATCTTATATTGAGATCGGAAAATGGTTTTCAATTGGGTTTACGACACAGAATATTATAAAAGATCAAAGGTTTTTTATACAGACATCTAATAATGAATTCAATTCAAAATCGTTTAATTTTGTTAAGTTTAAAAAAAGAAAAAAGATCCTTATTGTTAGTTAAATCAAAATACTTATTTTTTTAATTATAAAAAAAAATTATGAATTAAAATTAAATAAATTTACGTGAGTTTTATTTGCGATGGTTGTTAATAGGTGCATAATGGATAATTAATACTTATTTTTCGACTCCAAAAACTGCCCTTAAAGTTTGGAATTTCACTAACCTAGAATCATGTTTTGGTAACTTTTTTGAAGGTTAACTGAATATTTACCTACTCCATATTTTGGTTAATGTATGTGTACATAATAGTTAATAAAATAATTTGTTTTCACTATACTCTATTACCCTGAGAAGGTTATAAAAAAACTTAATAAATGTTTATTTTTCTCATTCATTAATAACTTCAAAGACCATTGCCATCAAAAGATAGAAAGCATAAACGGGGTTAAAGCGTTAAGACGAATGAATTGTTTTAAAATAACTTTATTACGATATATTGCACGTGTTTTAGTGATTTTTTTTTGTATGAGTAATGTTTACATTTTTTAAAAGTAAATGGTGTACAATTTCAGTGTCAATTTTTTTGTTGTTAAACATTTATGTATTCTAAATAAATTTTACCAAGTTATCATTTTTAATACTTAATGTGGTTCTATTTTTAAGTTCATGACTGGAAACAAATAATTTTATATGCAATTATTTTGACATGCGTTATCTTAATTGTTAGACCTTCATTATTTTTGTTTTTAAGATTTATGTACTTAGTTGTTGCTTCTGTTATGATAGTTAATCAATTTTTACACAAAAATATTCTTATCTATATTCATGTGCAGGTTTGAACAAAAGTTCAGTGAACGAATGAAAATAATGGCCGTAGTTAAAATATACGCGCTTATTGATTTGTATTCGATTTTTCTTAAATTTACTTTATACATAATATATTTCATATTTTTAGAAGGAATGAAATGGCCAAAGGTGATATTGTTATATTGTTAAATTTTATAACAATCCAAAAAATCCTTTTCTAACAGAAAGTTCTACTTTATACTTCCTACAAAAAGATAAAATATCAGTTTGGGTTTTACTTGAAAAGCCTGGCAAGATATTTTCTTCAGTTTCAGATTGCCAAACATTAAATATTAAATACGAGGGTTGCTACTTATATTTCTGGCCTAATAATGACAAAACAAAGAATTTTTCCACTCCGATTGAGGTAGCTCCAAAACATAGTTTTTGAATGCATCAACGGCTTCTTCAGGGGTCGAAAAACGTTGTCCGCGCATTTTTTTTTAATGTGCGGTAATAAAAAGAAGTGATTGGGTGCCAAATCAGGACTGTACGGCGGATGACCCATTAATTCGATGTTTTGGTTGGTCAAAAATTCCTTTGTTTGAGCCGATGAGTGAGAGCTTGCATTGTCATGATGAAGAATGATTCGCCTCTTCTTCTGCTTTTTTCGAATTTCTTCCATGACTTCTGGCAAACAAATGGTCGTTTACCATTCAGAATTGATCGACTTGCGTTGCTCTAACGCTACTGTCGCCACTAGACCGGTAATGCCGAAGAAACAGGCAACCATTTGCTTCCATGTGCTTCTTCCGCGAACAACTTTTGTTGGATTTGGCTCATCTTGGAAGACCCATACAGCCGATTGCTGTTTTGTTTCGGGCTCATACGCATAGATCCATGATTCGTCACCTGTGTAGATATTATACACAGCCTTTGATGCACCTTGACCTTCTTTTTTCGCCATTTCCTTGCACACGGCACGAGCCTTCTTTTGAGCGTTTGTCAGATTATGCGGGATCCAGCGCGAACAAACCTTTTTCACGGCCAAATGTTCATGTAAGATCTTATTGATGCTAGTCATTCTAAAGCCCAAAGATGCCTCTATCTCACGATATGTAACATGTCGATCTTGCTTTATCAGTTCATGCACAGCATCGATATTTTGTGGCACAACAACAGATTTTGGACGACCTTCACGGAATTCGTCCTGGAGCGAACGACGACCATGATTGAATTCGTTATACCAGTTTTTTACAGTGCTATAGGATGGTGCTTTATCGCTGTAGAAAGAATTAAGTTCGTCGCTGCACTCTTGCCTTGATAATCCACGTCGAAAGCTATGAAAAATAATCGCACGAAAATGTTCACGAGTTAATTCCATTTTTTGCCCGAGATGAATTTTTCAAGTTACTGCCAACAACACAAATCGCACTCAAATGAAACATGTTCTGTAGAAGGTTATGGTTAAAAATGTCAAACTTTCCGTTGAAAATGTTAGATGGCGCCTGGCAACACTTACTGTTACCTAGGCTAGAAATATAAGTAGCAAGCCTCGTAATAAGTTATTCAAACTAAGTTTCTTTTTATTATTTTTATAAACTGTTGAATTCGATGATACTGTGCTCCAGTAACTCACTAAAATATGATAGAACTAGCGGCCCGTCCCGCCGTCGCACGGGTAGACATAAATAGGTACAGATATTTAAGTTATAAGCATGCTAATTAAAACGACCATGAATCACTAAATTAGAAAAAATTGTATGCTTATCTTAAAGCTTCCCTGTACACTACGTTGGCTGTGGTATTTGTAGGTGGCAACAAAACGTATTGATTTTCAGGAGATCCTACTCGAGAAAGTGCCACATACAATTGCCCGTGGGAAAAGCACTCTTTCCTTAAGTCGATACCAACTATGGAAAAAGTTTGTCCCTGAAATTTATTTATTGTTAGGGCAAAAGATATTTTTAAAGGGAACTGTAACCTTTTAAAAGATATGGGCAAATCAGTTGGTATCATCGGGATCCGCGGAACATGTGCGAGCTGACCGGCCGCGGGACCCGTAATGATAGTTGCTACAATCACATTATCTCTTAATTCTTTGATCAATAGTCTTGTACCATTACACATATTGGGAGGGCTTAAATTTCTTAAAAGCATAACAGGCGTACCTATTTTTAATTTTAGTTCATGAGGTGGCAAGCCAGCAGGATTGAGGGAATTTAAAAATTCCTGTGGGTAGTGCATTGTATCTTCAATGTTGCACACGATGTCAACAGATTTGTAACATTTAAAATCACCTGGTACTTTTTCAATAATAATTTTGTTTATCTCATTTACTGAGTCGTTTCCGGGTGACAATATCGCACTCGAACAGAGCCAATGGAAATTTCTTACTGTAAGATTGTTGATGTCGGGATAGATTGTGTCTATAAGAATTTCTAAACTGTGAACTGTTTGAACCAATTCAATATCCAACAGTACTTGGGAGCTGTTTGCAATTGGAGTAGTAAATTTTCCGTCTCCTAATTTAAGTATATTTTCTGAGAAATTAACACCGCGGTTATTGCATAAATGTGCTCTCATATTCGTGCGCAAATTGAGAGTTTTAATTGATAGCCACAAAGGTGATGATTTGAGGCACGCTTTAATAACGTCGGCACGTGTACCTTTTGTTACAACTGGTAGAGTTTGGCGAAAGTCTCCAGCGAAAACAAAAGTTACGCCACCCATCATACTGCATACAAAAATACAAATCTTTCCTCTTTATAATATTAGTGTAAATATTGTCGAACATTTTTTTTGTCCTATCATTAATACTCTTCGCAGCGTATGCGATGAAAGACATTTTATGGCTAATTTGTTTACACCTTCGGTTGGTTTTCTATAGTAATGTAGTACAAAATATAGCCTATGTGATAATGAAGCTTTCTAACGAAAAAAGAATTTTTAAAATCGGTCCAGTACTTTTTGAGTTTATTCGTTACATACAAATATACAAATCTTTCCTCTTTATAATATTAGTGTAGATTTAAGAAATCATTATTACTGCGTTCGTTTCCTGGAACAATCTAACAGTAATACTCGCGCTTCTAAGAATGCGGTACTTAGTTGGTACTGTTAAGTACAAAGATTCGTTCTTTAGCCATATTGCGCGAATGTAGAATATCGGCAAAAACACCCTAACCCCTCCCTATTTTTCTTAATACTCACAATGTTTCTGGCATAGTAAAGGTACCTATCCAAAAAAAATCTTTAGGTAAGATAACTGAACTCTTGATTTTAATAAGTTTTAACATTACGATGATAACGTAGTGCAACTCTCTCTTTTATTTTGTAATTCGGATTATAGCTTAAAATAGCGAAGCTGATTTCTTCTAATCTTCGTTTTTCTTTTTGATATCTTAGAACAAATTAATATTTTGAGCTTCAAAAATAACAGTTTTAAAAAATACAAATATTTTCAAAGAAGTCTAGCCCCGTAGTACCCGTATCATGATGGTTAGTGCGTTGGACTTGCGTACAGAACGGCCCGAAAGATTGAGGTTATTAGAATTCTCTTGCAGCGTGATTTCGACAAGATTCAGCGATATTGCGACGACTGGAAACTGAAAATAAATGTCCAGAAGTCGGAGACAATTCTGTTCCGGACTCCGTTGGCTAGGGCCACGAGGGATACGTGCAAGAATTGGCGCAAGATGGTCATCGTTGATCTTCACGGGCAGCGATTAACGAGCAAAAGTGTAGTGAAGTACCTCGGTATCTGGTTAGATCAGTATTTATATTTCGACAGGCATATAAATGCTGCTCTGGCCAGGGCCAGAGGTGTTGAGAGGGGTTCAACGTGGCCCCTTCCCAAATGGAGAGGTTTCGGGTGTTCGAGCGGCAGTGTTTACGACGCTGTACCGGCTTATATCGAACAGCCGAATCTTCTTTCGTGCATTACTATTCCAACGAGGTCCTATACAACGGGGCTCGAATCAACAGAATTGACAATTTCGTGATAAAACTCGTTCGAGGTCACATTGCAAGAGCTATGTCTTCGACCAACAATTTAATTTTCGGGGCGTTCTATCCGAACGACGAGTATTTCGAAAGTGCACGCTTGAGCGGCTTCATTCCACCAGAAGCATTCCTCTTTTTAGATAGATGCGGTCTGATACAGGATAGATTGGCAGTTCCGTTAATCTACCACGTTAGACGACGAACCGTGGATAGGCGACTTCTGTACAATCGGGACGTCATGGCACACGACGGAGCAGAGCTCCTTCGGTTCAGTAGGGCTGTGTCCGAACGGGACCGAACTGATAGGGTGAAGCAGGAGAACCAGTTTTGCTGGCTTCAATCGGCACTTGATAGTGAGTAGTCGGGATGGGGTTTTAAGCCTTGGCCGGCTTACATACTTGTTTTATAGTTTTAGGGTTTAGTTTTAAGTAGAATAGGCATGGTGGCACAAAAAAAAAAAAAAAACATACAAAAAAAATACAAAACATACAAAAAAGAAAAATACAAAAAAAATACAAAAAAAAAAAAAAGAAAAAATTAAAAAAAAATCATGGAATAATCAAAAAAAATAAAAATAAAAAAAAAGACAAAATATGAAAAACAAAAAACGTTAGATAGTTAGATTTGCTGCTGTGGTTGTTCTAGTTTAAGTAGTTTATAGGTAGAATGGGTAGTTTTAGTTAGCTTTAAGTTTTATATTAAGAACCTTATTTTAAGTAGTTTTTAAGTAAAAATAAAAAAGGATATTGATATTAGTTTTTTTGAAATTTTCTAATGAATACAAAAATAAATAAAATGGAATTGAAGTTAAATAGATCTTAGAGCCGAAAGGCATTAGCATTAAGTATTATTGTTTAACTTAGATTGTCCGTATGGGACCAGTAAGTTAGTTGTAAGGTATGGTTAATTAGGCTAGTTTTAAATTTTTGTCTAGCTTTAAGATAGTCTTAAGAATGAATTAATAAAAATTAATTAAAAAAAAAAAAAAAAAGTGCGTTGGACTGTCATGCGAGAGGTCTTGGGTTCGATCCCTGCCTGTACCACCTAAAGTTTTTTTTCACGGGTACTGCCTCTTGCGAGGAATTGACAAATTCTCCAAGAGTAATTCTTGTCATTAAAAAGTGCTTTCTCAAATTAGCCGTTCGGATTCGGCATATAAACTGTAGGTCCCCTCCATCCCTGCAATTACTCGCACACAGGAATGGCTGAGAGTTGTAAGTCACTAGGCCCTGGTTCTCTACGGAAATCAAAGTAACTTAGTTAATTAAGCTAGATTAATAAAGCTCAATAATAAAGGGTGATTTTTTTTAAGGTATACAGCTTTGAAATGACATAAAAAAAGATTATTTTTTAAAACAATGCCTTATATTGACAATAACGCGCGGAATACTGTGGTAAATTATTTCGGGCTTATTGGCGAGGCGTAAATTAGCGACTTCACATATTCCCAAAGAAAATATTTAAGCGGTGTTAAATCGCACGATCTTAGAGGCCAATAATTCACGAGTTCGTTATGTGAAACTAAGCGGTTACCAAACGTTTCCTTCCATAAATGCATTTTGGCACGAGCTGTGTGACATGTTGCACCCGCCCCCGCCGTCTTGTTGAAACCACAGATCCTGCACATAATGGTTGTTCAATTTATAAACAAAAAAGACAGTAATCATAGCTCTATAGCGGTCACCATTATCTGTAATTTTGCAGCCACAATCGTTTTTTTAAAATATACAGACCAATTATTCAACCAACCCATAAAGCACACCAAACAGCCAGTTTTTGTCAATGTTAAAGTTTTCGTAACATGCGCTTGAGGATCATTTTCACTTTAAATACGACAGATTTGTTTATTGACGTATCTCTTCAACCAAAATTGAGCTTCATCGCTGAGAAAAAAAAATCGAACAGAACAATGATTTTCAAAATAAATTTTCACAATTTGGTAACACTGCTGTTTAGGCGTCAATCAATCGGTAACTATTAAAATGGCGTTAGTAACATAAAGTTCCATTCAACATAGACGACGAAAGCCAACAATCCCGTCTTCCCAACTTAGACGAAGTAAAGATTGCCATATCTAAGCTGAAGTCTAATAAAGCTGCTGGAGCAGATGGCTTGAATGCCGAGCTCTTCAAAGCAGCTGGAGATAATTTGGTTAGGAGCATGCACCAACTTATCTGTAAGATATGGTCGGAAGAAAGCATGCCCGATGAATGGAACCTCAGTATTGTTTGCCCGATTTTGAAAAAAGGAGACCCTCTTAACTGCACCAACTATAGAGGAATCAGTCTACTTAACATCGCTTACAAAATCTTCTCTGCCGTAATATATGAACGTCTAAAACCCACTAGAGGCACTATCTTTCAAAAGTCTGTCCAATGACTAGCATGTGCTGATGACATTAACATAATGGGAAGAACCCAGCGTGATATCAATGGGGCTTTTGTGAGTATTGAGGCAGAGGCGGCAAAAATGGGTTTAACGGTTAATGAGGGCAAAACAAAGTACATGCTGTCTTCTAGAAAGGACTTTCAACACCGACGTCTCGGTCAAAACGTCACCATCGACAGACGTAACTTTGAGGTAGTCAAGGACTTCGTCTACCTAGGCTTTGCTATTAACGCAAAAAACAACTTCAGTGCTGAGATCAAACGAAGAATAACTCTTGCTAACCACTGTTTCTTTGGGCTAAGAAAGCAATTGAGTAGAAAAGTCCTCTTTCGAGGGACCAAAGTGTCGCTAAGACCCTCAACATCCCCGTCCTGCTATACGGTGTAGAAGCATGGACTATGACAAATGCGGATGAAAGCACCTTGGGTCGTTTCGATAGAAAAGTTCTTCGTGTGATCTACGTCCCGTATGTATAGAAGGAGATTTGAGGAGAAGAAGGAACGACGAGCTGTACGGGCTGTACAGCGACGTAGACTTAGCCAGAAGGGTAAAAGTCTAACGACTAAGATGGCTGGGTAACGTAGAGCGCATGGAAACTAATGCTCCGGCCCGGAGTCTTCGAATCCACACCCACAGGACAGCGCAGTAGAGGAAGACCGCAAATCATGTGGCGCGCACAAGTGGAAAGTGACCTCACCCAACTTGGAGCTCGAAGCTGGAGACATCTAGCTAGGGACCGAGCTAGATGGAGAAGTTTGTTGGGTGAGACCCTAGTTCACACAGGACTGTAGCGCCACCTTAAGTAAGTAACTTAAAGTATTTATAATTTGTTTATTTCTTTTAAAAAATTTAAGGCTTAATTATTTTCTTATTTTTAAGAAATCATAAATTAAAAACCAAAGGACGTTTTCTTTGAGTTTTTAAAAATCTGAAAAAATAAGACTTTTGTTATTTTTTTTTTTAAAACACCTATTTTTTACATACAAAAAAAATAAAACATTTATATAAGCAAGTACATGCGATTTAAATGTCCTCTTATTTAAGTACACTCAATTGCATTAATTTTAAAAGATATTCAATTCAAAGTTGTAGTGACTGATAGCTGAAAAAAGGTTCTATCAATGCAAGCAGAAAATAAACCAACTGCCTTTTAATATTAAAAAAAAAAATAACAGTGTATTAACTGATATTCCATTTTGTAGGAATGACTGTCTTTACCTAGAATTTTATATAATAACTTAAGATTTACAAGTAGGAAGGTGCCTACTAGAGCAAAAATGTAGGCTTAAGATGAAATTTAAGCTAATTCAAAATTATCCATTTTAAAGACTGCTTTTTAAACTAATTAATTCCCAAGAAAAAAAAAAGATATCAAATTCCACGATACTTATCAAATTAGGTAGTAGGTAGGTATAATTCAAAATAAAGCACTTAACAAAAAAGAAATAAGTCTGAAATGTTGCCTACTAAATATGTAAATAACGCAAATTTATTTGCATAGGAACAAAAACTGCGAGAAGAACTTGCGTAAAAAAATCATAGGCTCTTAAGCAATTTAAATTATGTAACAAATTAAATTGTAACTGATCGCCTTTGTTAGTAACTTCTAATTAAAAATCCAGTTTTTAATTGATAGAAAACTGGCTTGTTAGTAGGTAGGTACTCGATAAACAAATTTTCCATGTGCGCTGCCTGATCTATCGGGTAGACCAAAGAAAAAAAAAAAACAGCACTAATCGGAAACCAATCATCTCTAAGCCAAATACTCAGATAAGATATTAAAATAAAAATTACCTAATCGCAAATAAAAATTCAAAAAATATATATACCTAATTCTCGTCATCAACGAGCCACACACAATCATGTGAGCTCAGAGTTTTTTTCTTTTTGTTTTATCAAAACAAACACTCGTGTAAGCCTCTCTGAGGAGCAATTATAATTGTTATTGATTTCACAGCAGGAAACAAACAAAATTAAATACTTCGTCCGAGCAGCCAAGTGTAGAAGAAGACAAACAGACTCTCTAACAGATAACACTACCTTATCAATTTCTAGTTCGGCACTTAATTACCAGAACTCTCTTGAACTTTAGAAACGATAAAATATCTATCTCAGTATTATATAGAGTCAAGCGGAAGACCCGTATGATTCACCCTCCATTTGATTCAACTAAAGAATCAGGAACGAATGCTTCAAATTAGCAACAACTTCAAGTCGATAACCTTATTTATCGTCATTTTGCCTGGTTATATGGAATTCAGAAAGTCAAAAAGCATAAAACCTTCAGTTCCTTAAAACGAACATTGTAACGGCAATTAGATAAGCCAGGCCAGACAGCAAAACGGGCAGAAGAAATACACAACATACCATATTGATTTTTTGTTTTACTTCTTCTTAACGCGACACACACGACAGACCGGAGTCAATTTTTAATCACAATCCTCGCGATGTATGTTTCTTGTGTTTGATAGTTGATGGTTGATGATGTCGCATTTCGAATCCAAGGCATGCCTACATCATATTTCCGCTGTTTTCCATTTCGGGACAAACCAGTTCATGAATGCTTAAGCTGATCGCGAGGTGTTATGAATGAGAGGGCGGGCATTTGACTACTACAAAAACAAAAAACCAAAAGGGGCTACAAATGAAGGAAAGACCCTGAACTGTCAAGCTGAACCGATATGTTAAACAAACGGAAGGTAAAAATGAAAAAACAAATGAGTCAGTGGGTGAGTAGTTAACCATAGACCATACCTTCTCCGACATAACCATGTTGTTATCCTCCGTTCCATAGACAATCTCAGCGCCAGGCTGAGGACCTCGACTGATGCCGTCGTTGTCCATGATTGCTGCTGCGTGATATATGAATCTAATAATATGCCGCAGGAGCACAAGGACACAAATTGTGTTTCCTCTTATGCGTGATTGGAGGGGGTGGGGTTCCTTTGTGTGGTGTTACGTATGAACCGCCGCCGTATGTTACTGCCGCCCTCGCTCAATCTTACTTTTTTTATTTTACTTGCTATTTCTTCTTATTGGAAAATTAGCTTTGGTTGTTGTTTTTTGTTATGGCCGAGCAATTAAAATGGAAAATTCGTCTTCACCTTCGCTTGGGTGCACATTACAATCGAAAACTAAAAACTTTTATTTAGCTTTTCCTCTTTTTTGGTATAAATTTTCTATTTTAATTTTAAAATATTTTTCACTACGACATGACACTTGCACGTACAAATAGACTAACGACGACGACAACGACGACGACACGGCGCACATTCACGTTAGATGTTTTTTTTTTTTTTATTCTTTGAGAAAAATTTATTTTCTTTTATTTGTGAGGCATTTTTGCAAATGCCATTCGTTTTCGACTTCGTCCCAATAGCAGTGTTTTTTCTTTTTATTATTTTTACTAGAAAATGCAATAAAATTAAAGGAATTTGGGTTTTTTTGAAAGATTATTTTGGGAGAGAAAATAAGTTTTTCACAAGATTTTTCGCACGAAACACGACAGCGCAGAAAAACGAATACGAAAAGTACACACACGAAGGCGAGAAACCAAAACGACGACGTCGATGGTGAAGTCTGAAAAGTGACGACCGTGATTAGGGATTTTTTTGACATATCGGGCGAAAAAAGTGACAGAACAAGTGGTGAATTTTTATTATAAACTGGTTTTGGCTGAGGCGAAATGGTTTTTGTATTTGCTTCGATTCATAGAGATGTGCAGCAATTAATAATTTGTGGTCTGTTTTGAGGTGAGGGTTTTTACATGAATGTTATCAATATCCGCGTTTTATTATCACCATGATCTGATCCGGATCTTGGATTTACATGCATTACAACAACAACACAAGATCCAGCTTTGTGTTTGGATCTCAATTTGAGATCCAAAATTTAATTCTTTTTTTCACAACAAGGAGCGCTTTATAATTGTTATTTCACATGTAAATGTTGGTATCATTGCAAACAAATTAAATAAAACCTGTATTGCCATATAAACATTTCCATTTGACTGAAATAAAATATTTTTTAAATAGAAAGCGAGAAGCTTTATATTTATTTATTTGGTATATAATCCATGAAATAATTAGATATTTTAACAAAACTAGATATTAATTGGTGAAATTAAAATAATTAAGTTCAAAAAAATTTATATTTGACATAATTTATGGGTATTATTTTCCCCAAAAAAAAAGGAACAAAAAAAAATCATTGAGCAAAATGTTCTTTGGGCAACCCTGCTTTAAATGTCAAAAAATATAAATAAAATCGTGAAAGCTGCAGCACAAATAAGAAAAAAGATGTTCAAATAAATTGTTAGTAATCTCTAAATTAAATTATTTAAGTGTCACATTTATTAAAAGGTCAAAAAGAATCTGTACTACATGTGAGACCAAAGCGTTCCTGGATGCTTTGAGTTTGAGAGTGCAATGGTGATTTGCAGAAACATTTTTAAAAGTTGTGGAGCTTCCATTTTTGGTATGTGTTTGTTTTTTTTTTGCTTCGTAATGTCACTTTTGAAAGAACGAATTTGACACTGCTACCAAACTTTAAATAACAAAAAATATGATGATCCAATGCTGTTTTATTATCATGGTCTGATCCGGATCAGATCATGGTGATAATAAAACACGGCTAATAATATGAACAATCGTTCCGGTTATAGAATCTGACGAATTGGACAGTTTATATTTTGAAGATCTCAGAGATTTCCGTGTTCTTAGAAAAATAAACAACATTCCTCATACAAATTTTTCATTTTTTGCTGTCGGAAATCTGAGAAGAGAATTTTTATGATTCAATTTTGAAAGAATTCTCTGTCGAACAATTCACAAAGGAAGAAAAGAAATGCAAAGTTAAGTTGATTGCTAGTCGAAAATGGGCAGGTTCAGACGACCTAAGGGATTTGAAAGTAAGGCAAGTTTCTAGCATCTGATTGGCCAGCTGCCAAAAAAGGCAACTTTATTGGAAAGTTGACTGGAAAGTTAGTCAAGAAAAATCTCCCAACTATCAAGTCAAGTCAACTTATGTCAAAATGACAATTGATCATGTTTTTTCATTCAACTGAAAGCTGAACTTTATTACTCTATGATTTATTTATTTTCTACACACCTTCATTTAATGGTTTCTGTAAAAAGCTTCCTTGTAAATTTGGAAAAGAAATACGTAATATTTCTTTACAATACAAAATACAAATCGTGAAGGACTTGTAGCTTGCCTGAGGAGTGTTCTGTAGACAATAATGATTTTGGTAGTTTTTGTACTATGAACTTGAAGTAGAAGTTTGTGAAGTAAAGTTCTGAATTTGAAATTTATGACCATTAAAAAACTAACTTGTTCAAAATTTAAGTTCAAAGAATGAAGTTGACTGCAAATGAAGTCCCTTATGTTGTCTAAACCTGCCCAATGAAATGAATACTGATTTGTGTTTATATTTCATTTTCCTGCTCCAAAAATCCGTCTGAGAAAATTCTCAGAAATCTTAGAAATATAAATTGGAAAAATCATTCCGATTATAGAATCTGATGAATGAGTTGTGGATGGTTTCAGATTGTTTGACATTTTGAGAATGGTAAAAATGTCAAAATTGATAAAATTATCTTTGTATCAATTTCTGTACAAAATGTTGAACTTTCGAAAACAAGGTTATTTGTGTGTATATATAAAAATTGCAAAATTATGCCACAACTTGGTATTAAATTGCTGGCCACGGACCAAAAAGTATAAATGGTTCTTAGGGGCCAGTTGTAGCTATTATTGGTTCATTGGTGACAAGTCAGTTAATATTAAAAAATTAGCTTGATTAAAATCAAGTATTTTGAGTTAAAGTTTGTTATTTAAAGAAAGGTTGACATTTGGGTAAATAATAAAGAAAATGGAATAAATTCAGTGAAACGATTTTGTTTTTAAATTGTAAAATCAAAAATAAGGTGCATTGAAAACAAATTTATCACTGAAAAACGTACAAATCTATAACTTCTTCATCTTGATACAAGAAAATAACAAAAGCTATAACTAGGCTCTTAAAAACAAAAAAAGAATAATTCACATCTTATATAGTTTACTATTGTCTTGTCAGACTACATGTCAATTTGAACAGTCATGGTTCAATTTTTGATCCAGAGCTCAGTAATTTTTACTAACCAAAATCAGTGGCTTACTGGAGTTCGAAGCTGACTTAATTTTCACTCGCAAGTTGTAAACTTTGTACTTTAACGATAAGTATGCGTCAGTGGTAATATGGGACTTTGTTTTTGTAGGTAATGTCATCTTTGTATATGAAATCTATAGTATTATCATTGAGCTGTTTTATTATGTTCGCCATAGCCTCAAGGTGGCGTTGGAAGATTTTAATAGCTAATGGGCGCATTTATAAAGCTAGTGACTACGTAGTCAAAATTCAACTAGCTTTGTGAATGAAAAATTGCACTACAAAGCTAGTCAATCCGGAACTATCATATTAATGACAAATACAAATATATAAAATAAAAAACATTTATGTTTTCAGAACTTTTAATAGTTTTTTTTCTTTTTAAATTCAATAAAACCATAAAGAATGTATATGATTGATTTACATATACATATTTGTATTTAAATACCGAAAGATTCATTTCATTTTGAATTCTTGTGTCCTTACCGAACAGCTGATTGTGAAACATCAAAACCAGTGTGCACTTACTTTGTAGCCGAAAACATCTCACATTATATGCGGGCATAATAATGTTCCAATTTAGCTTAAAAAAACAATATCTTGTGAAACTTCTCTGAATCCTTTCAATTCTCAATGAATGATTTGCATAGTACGAATTCCAAACCACGCAACAGTATTCCAGGGTAGATCTCACAAAAGCCATATAAAGAGATTTAAGAGCATATGAATCGGAGAATTCTCTAGTGTTCCTTTTTAGAAAACCCAACATTTTATATGCTTTATTAACTATATAGTCAATGTGACTACTAAAAGTGAACTTCCTATCAAATATGACTCCTAAATCCTTCTTTTCAGTTAGGTACTTTATCTAATGTTATATTATTGATAGTGTAATCAAATACTATTGGTGCAATTTTCTTTGAGCATATAAAGCTTTGACATTTGGCTACATTTAAGAAAAGAAGATTTTTATTGCACCATGATGCAAGTTCACATAAATCTTCTTGCAATAAATAACAATCACTTAGAGAATGTATAGTTCTGAATATTTTTACGTCGTCAGCATATAATAAATACCTGGAAAACTGGAAAATGTCAGGAATATCATTGATAAATAAATTAAAGAACAAGGGACCAATGTGACTTCCTTGAGGGACGCCCGAGGTTACTTTTATGCACTTTGAAACATATCTGTGTATCTTTACGAATTGGGTTCGATCAGTAAGATACGAACGTATCCATTTTAAAAGTATGGAGTGGATACCAAGCTTGGACAATTTATATAATAATATTTCATGGCTAACTCTATCAAATGCCTTGGCAAAGTCGGTAAAGATGATGTCGGTCTGGAGACCACTTTCAAATCCACTAACAACTAAATCACACAAAATAGTGAGATTTGTAGCAGTAGATCTGCCGGAAACAAATCCATGCTGAGAATCGGATACTATTTGTTTTGTAAGAAAAATGAGCTCATCACACACAATTTTTTCAAAAATTTTAGGAATAATAGATAACTTACATATTGGTCGGTAATTACATATTTTTTGCTTTGCTCCAGACTTAAAAATCGGAGATATGTACGATGTCTTCCAGTCATTTAAAAATTCACCTGTTTTAAGAGACTTATTGAAAATTAGCAACAAAGGTAACGCAAGGGACGTTGCACATTTTTTGATTATCTTGGGAGATATACTATCTGGACCAAGTCCTTTGTTTTCATCGATCCCATTTAACGCTTCAAGTACATCTGATATTTCTAACTGAATAATTCCTATATCAACTACATTAGATGGAGTAAAATCAGGAAGCTCGTTAGGAGACGTAACTGCGTAAACAGATTCAAAATAATCTGCAAAAAGATTACAGATAGTTTGCAAATCACTAGATATAGAACCCGAAAACTCCATACAATTTGGTAAACCACTAGATTTTCTTTTGGAGTTAATAAAATTCCAAAAGCTTTTGCTGTCCTTCTTAACTTTGGATTCAGCTGTTGAAACGTCGGAGGGGAAATTTCAACTACTTTTGTAGTTAGATTTAGCCAATCAGAATCCCTTGACTACGTAGCCACTAGCTTTGCGAATGCGACCAATGTCGCCGTAGCTACTAGTTGCCGCCCCCGTAATACCTAACGATGATAGTAATATAGGTTTTATGTACAAATATGTCATCATATTATTGAGCTTATATTCAAAACTATTTGCGAAAAATACAAAAGTTATAAATTAAAACAATAACTTGGATCTAGAAGCTTTAAAAAAATCTTTTTTTATAGCTACAATTCCACAGCGATGGGTTTGAAAAGCTTTGTATAAAATAAAACTCGATTGCTGGAAGAGTACTTGCTTTGCAGATGTCATAGTAAATGACCCCACATTGTATCAACTACTTTCCTTTAGTGAAGCCCTCCTTATTTTTTTTTATTAAAATTTGCATACATTTTCAATAAAATACACGCAAAAATGTTGTATTTTGAAATTTCATCTGTTTTTATTTTTAATGATTTTGTGATTGTTTTATAAATGATTTATGAGGGTTGCTTACACACTTTTGTATTTTAACGCCGTAATAGAGCTCATAGTAAATAACCCCAAATTCTTTCAACTTTTTTTTTAGTGAAGCACAAAAAATTTTTTGTTTGATGCGTGCAAGGAAATTACATTAATTGCAATTGAAGGTCGAAGAAACGTTTATTTCTCGTTTTAATTAATTTGCTTAGTTTCACATTTTCGTATAAAACACACAAATGTGATAATGATTTTGTGATGGTTTTATTGAAATGTTTTATTTTCTATGCTTTGTATGGTTCTGAAAAAAGTTATCTTATGTCTTCTAATCTAAAAGAAGCTTTGCATTTGCCCAGCATCACACTTTACCGAAATCCTAATCTTAGCTTAGAGGTTTGCCTACATACTTCTCTATTTTAACGCCGTTATATAAAATAAATTAGGTGGCGCAACAGTCCGTAGAGAACCAGGGCCTAGTGACTTACAACTCTCAACCATTCCTGTGTGCGAGTAATGTTGTCAGGGATGGAGGGGACCTACAATTTATATGCCGAATCCGAACGGCTAATTTTGAGAAAGCACTTTTTCATGACAAGAATTACTCTTGGAGAATTTGTCAATTCCTCGCAAGAGGCAGTACCCGTGAACTCTTTTTTTTTAATTAAGGTGGCACAGGCAGGGATTGAACCCAAGACCTCTCGCATGACAGCCGTTATATGCATTAAACAAAACAAATATTTTGTATTATTTATTGGTGTTTCCTCATTTTAATATTTTAAACCTGTTCTATTGAGACCTATACTTAAATGCAAAAAAGTAAGAATGTTCGGCTAATGATTTTAATCCGCTCATTTCATGAATTCCATTTTTAAAAGTGAAGCAAGCTACTTTTGTAATCTGAAAAAGTATTCACTACTATTTCACTTGCACATCACTATCGTCGTCAGTTCAACGCCATCACTTTCCTTCAGAAAATAAAATTCGCTTCGTGTCCACTTTCCGTTTCGCACTTTTTATTAACAAATTTACAAAAAGAATTCATTTCATAGAAATGTTTTAGGAATAGATTTTACTGCTTCCCTTTGTTCTGTTTTTTTTTTTTTTGTTTTTTGTTTCCTCATTATTTAAAATTACTTAAGAAGTATTACTTAAAATGCACAATATATCATATTTTTCCATTCAAATGAAGAAGATCCCATCCTCATTCTTTCGAAGCCATGTGTCCCATAAGATTCCCAGTTAGTTTTTCTATTTTTTTCAGATCTGGCATATTTTCGGCTTTATATTGAATACACTGAAATGGTCAAAAGTCCAATGGTTTTATTTAATTACAAATAAATTTGAATACAAATTAAAATCATACCTTAACATTGTCGGTCATCTTGAGGAGTATGTGGCCTTTTGAATGGACGTATTTCATTGTGTAGCGGCAATTCTTCGGATCAGCCATGTACATATTTTCAACGGCAATTTCAAAGTCTTCCCATTCTTTTATGAAAACCATTTTAAGTTAGTAATTTATGAGGAAATAAAAGGAAAACTTTAGCAAACAATGTGAAAATGAATGGTCAACATTCGTTCGATATAATGCAAGAAGAAGGAAAATCGAGTTTCTTTTCTGTTCATGTGTCAAGTTGAAATAAAATGTCAACAAATGGTGGGGAAGTGACAGCGGCTGTCAACTAGAGTGGTGAATATAAAGTGATTTGATTTGGCCTATTCACGGTGAAGGAAAACTAGAATCTTTTCACCTATTAGAGCGCCACCTATTTGCAGAAACACTGAAACGTATATAAAATAAGACGTTTTTAAACCGGATATTAAAGTTAAGTTATGCATTTAAGAACGATATTTTGGAGGAGGAGGACCCTCTTCAGATTTTGAAGATTGGATATGTTGTAAGTATGATGTATTAGATATGCGAGGTGAAAAATCTTGCCACACAAGAAGACAACATAAACACTGGACTTGAAAGTCTGATTCGTTGTTGTTTAAATACGTGAAATCAGATATACAGGGTGGGCCATGAATTAGTTAACATTTGAAAAAATCGTATAAAAAAAACCATTTAACATATTTTAGAAATCGTTTATTTACGAGAAAGCTAATTAGTTGTAATTTATTTTTTAAAAATTATATCGTCTAAATGACCACCGTTTCCGTTTTTGCACTCATCTAAGCCAGTCCTGAAGTTTTCGAATACTCTTCTGCAAAGAGACCGCGAGATCACCGACATCTCTTCGATGATTTTTTCTTTAATTTGACGGAGTGTATTCGGTTTATCAATGTAGACACGATTCTTTAAATAACCCCATAAAAAGAAGTCTGCTGGGGATAGATCTGGACCTCTGGGTGGCCATGGGATGTCACCTCGTCTGGAAATCAGCTTTTCCGGAAACATTTATTTGACCACAGGCAAGGACTCGTTCGATGTGTGACATGTGGCTCTATCTTGTTGAAATCATGTGTTACGATTATAGCCAGCAAATTCCAGTAGCATCGGTGCTAAGAACTCCCGTAACATTTTCACATAATCGGTAGAATTAACAGTAACTGAACGGCCTCGAGAATCTTCAAAAAAGTAAGGTCCGATGATTCCTTTTGCTGAAATTGCAGCCCATACAGTTACCTTAGGAGAGTGAAGTGGCCTCTCATGTTTAGCTTTAGGATTTTCGCTGCTCCAATACCTGTAATTCTGTTTGTTTACATGTCCATTTAGGTGGAAATGGGCTTCGTCAGAGAATAAGATGTTGTCAAAATTACTGAATCGAGTTAACATTGCTTCGGCATATGACTTACGCAAATTTAAATCATTAGGGTTTAGTTCTTGCACTACCTGGATCTAATATGGATGTAATTTCAAATCTAATTTCAAAATACGGCGTAATGATGTGCGGGATAGTCCTAATTCAGCCGAACGTTTACGCGTCGATAAATCTGGATCACGTCGAACAGAAGCAGAAACTTGCTGCACGTTCTTTTCGCTCCGAGAAGTCCGCGGGCCGCCGGTTTGTTTCACATTTAGTGTAGATCCCGTCTCTTCGATATTCTTCACCCATTTCTTTATTAAAGGAGCACTTGGACACTGACTTAAGTCGTGTAAACCATATTCAACGCGAAATAAGCGTCTCACAGTAATGAGCGAAAAGTTGTTTAAATAAAACTGTTTCACGCAGTAAGCGCGTTGCGGCCCCGCGAAGCGATCCATTGCGACTAAATTACCAAGAAGCGAGCTAGTGCCCCCGCCGCGCCCGCGCCCCACGCGGCAATAGTTTGCGCGGTAAGTTACATTTAAATGTTAACGAATTCTTGGCCCACCCTGTACATAGTTCCAGCAACCTTTAGTTAAACATTGTATTACTATTTTAGAATATGACACAATTTAATTACACAAGAACAATTGTAATACTTTAACTATTCTTACCATAAAAATAGATTTGTAAACATTATTCATCATTTTATGATTAAAGCTAAAAAATAAGGAAATCAATGCGTAATAAGTCTTCTTATCATAGATTTCGCTTGCGTTTTTTTTTTAACTGGAAGCGCGATCTATCTAAGTACGTACATACCTATATTTGCTTATCGAGTTCAAAATTCTCATTCATATTTCCAATTAAAGTCGATTAACAATATTCAATAATAAATAAACAATTTGAAATAAGTCATCGTGTTTTTTCTTTGTTTGTTTTGTGTCAAAAAGGGATTCTTGTATATACACACAATTCCGTATGTCAGAGTTATTCGAATGAACTTTCAATATTTACAAATCATAAAAAAATAAATAAGTTGTATCAATTTATGTAAACATTGCACTTCGTGATTTTGTTATTTGATTGATTAATAGAATGTTTGAAGGTAAGGCTTAAGGACAGGAAATTAAGGGGACCCATGTATAAATACATAATTTTATCTTCATACAAAACATTAGCACACACATTTTACATTACTCGTAATTAACAATTTTAGTTTTCCAATTTCAAAGAAGAGAATATTTCATTTGATACTTATTTAAGAATAACAAGTTAGTAAGAAGGCGCCTCAGTCTCAAATAAAGTGTGTTTTTTAAGAAGTATAGAACTTTAAAATGGAATAAAGTTTTCTACATTGACATGAAATTTACCTACTTTGGAAAGATAATTTTCTGGCATTATAATTTAAATAATATTTCTGGCATATGACCACCACGGCTGGCTCGGACGTAGTCTAATCTGTAGTTCCAATTTCCGATAACTTCTTCCAACATTTGTGGCCATATTTTTTTCTTTATTTATTTATTTATTTATTCATCAAGCAGAGACACATCTCTTAAAGACTACTTAGAACAATAGTAAGTTTATATAAATAATAATAAATAAAACAAAACAAAAAAAAGAATGTACATATGTACAATTAACATTAACCACCGAAGTTTATTAGTAATAACAATTTTTTTTAAAATAGTCCCTACTTAAATATAAATTAAAATCGATAGCATTACAAACAGAATTAGCTTGTCTTAAACAGCGAGTTAAAGCTAGCCACAGACGATGAACATGTTGGTGTGATTTGTTGGTGTTGGGCTGAAAATCATTCGTGTATGGGCACGTTGGCCAACAAATCGACGGTTTATGAAATATTTTGTAAACCGTGAAGTTGGGGCTAACATGTTGGCTGTGTATGGGCAAGTTTACAACACGTTTTGAAGTTTATCAACATGTTCGTCGTGTATGGCGTTGTGCGACAACAATTCGTCATTTGTGTTGTTATTTTCAATGAGTTAACATGTCGTCGCAATGCAAAATATTCATTGAAAACTTCATTGAAGCGATAAAATTATGGTATTACGACCAATTTGATTTTATAAGAGACCAGGAAACACAATTGGAGAGCATTGTAACATTTGATGAATCATTTGAAATAGAAAATGTAAGTAAATTTGTGCTTTATTTTTATTTTATTTTTTAAATGTTAATACATATTATGATGCGAAATAAAAATATGTATTTAAACAAAATTGTTTTGCCACGGTACAGCGCCGACAGTGTTAAAATAGTTGCTAAATTTGTTCCTGATGTTTTTTGCATCCCTTGTAGCACTCCCATAGCTCGCTGTATGCAAATCCATCAATTATCGAACATGCTATTGCATCATCCGCACTTCTATCGCACATCTTGACTTCACGACAGTCACACAAAAAATGAAGTTTATAAACATGTTGGCCCGTGTATGGCGAACCGCTGCCCAACAAATCACACCAACATGTTCATCGTCTGTGGCTAGCTTAAGGGTTAAGCATCTTGCACATGAGCAACGAACTGCTAAGTGTGGATGTTTGCATATTTTGACTTTTCTTTCACATGAGCTTTTATTTCTATTCGCAGGTAGCGACGAATTGTCAACTTGACCCAGGGACAGGGATGTTTACTCAGAGAAAATGTATTTTCAACACATCAGTGTTGGTTAAACATCGATAGTGTCCACTTTTGATAGTATCGATAGTTTTGGAAAACACTATTTTTTAAATCTCTGACAAGCATTACATCGAAATATGTAAATACGTCGTGATTCTAGGGATTGAATACCCAACAACAAAAATCTGGTGTTATATGAAGGCATATCCGTGTTCCAATGCACTATCCGAATTGCAATTCTAGTAAAGCGTTTCTGAATTCGTTCAATTCTCGCCGAATAATTTATATACATAGGATTCCAGGTAGATGAGCAGTATTCTAAAATTGAGCGAACATATGAAGAATATAAGGCTCTAAGAGTATATGGATCAGAGAAGTCTTTAGAGTTCCTGGAAATAAATCCACGCATAGAACTGGTCTTAGAAATAATATAGTCAATGTGATTAGCGAATTCGAATTTTAAATCAAAGATTATACCCAAATCTTTTTTCTCAGTGACTTGTGTTATGGTTGACCCAAGTAAACTGTAAGAAAACATAATTGGAGAGGTGCCGCGACAGAATAACATACTATGACATTTAGAAACATTTAAATGAAGATCGTTGTTAGAACACCAAACGGCTACAGCTTTATACATTCGGAAATAGAATTAATGCGCAGGAATAATTTGAGGTCGTCAGCATACATCAAACAAGAACAATGTTTTAGACAACTGGGAATATCATTGATAAACAAGAGAAAGCGGAGAGGACCCAAATGACTTCCCTGTGGGACACCGGAAGTAACAAAAACAGGGTTGGAACGGAAGTAACATTATTAATACGAACATATTGAATTCTGCCAGTATAAGGTAAGATTTAAACCATGTCAATAAATTGGAATGAAAACCGATGTTATGCAATTTGCAAATCAATATTGAGTGATCAACTCTGTCGAACGCTTTCGCGAAATCGGTATACACCACGTCACATTGGTTTCCTTGTTCTAGAGCTTTGAGTACATAATTACTAAAAATTATAAGATTAGTTGTAGTTGATCTTCCACTGATAAAACCATGCTGCAAAGGCGAGATTATTTCTTTCACAGAAAAAAGTATTTTTTTATAAATAATTTTTTCGAATAGCTAGGGATCACAGATATTTTGCAAATCGGACGATAGTTGGTTACATCATTTTTGGGATAACGGGATAAATAAAGGAACTCTTCCATTGTTTTAAAAAGCAACCTTCACGGAGAGAACGGTTGAAAATGATTTCAAGGGGGATTGCTAAGGAAAGAGAGCATTTTTTTAAAACAATAGGAGCAATTCCATCATACCCAGAGTGTTTTTTTTTTTTTTTTTTTTTTGTTTTCAATTTCAATTGGTTTATATTAATCAATTGAGATGAAGCCTCGTTTGATTACAAGAAGGTTTAAAGATGGATTGAAAAAAGTCAGCAAAAAAATTGCAGATTGTAGACGGATCACTAGATGTTTGACCATTATAACGTATAGAATTCGGGATTCCGGTGGAACTTTGTCATTTATAAACTTAAAGAAACATTTACTATTTCGTTTTACTTTAGATTCAATACTTAAAATATATTGGTTGTATAAGAATTTATTGAGAAAATTGAATTCACGATTACACCGAAGATAGTTCATGTATAGACTATTATCATCCCTAGAATCACGATAAAGTTTGAAAGCTTTATTTTTTCGATTATTCAAATTAATAAGCTTTTTATTGAACCAGCAGGGCTTAGTTTGAGATTTCTTCAAATATTTAGGAGTATATAAATCGATTGCCTCAACCAGCAGATTCGTTAAGAGTAAACGATTCCTCCACGTCAACATTTTCAAACATAGAGAACCAATCAACCCTATTCAAAAAATTTGAGACATTAAGAAAGTTACATTTATCATAATTAAGAAAAGAAGTAGTTTCAGAAGTTTGCTTTATATATTCTAAAAATTCAAATGATATGCAAAGTACAAGATGATTTTCGGAGTTAGGTAAAGGAGGTGGAGATGGTAGGGCTTTCAATACTCACACCGAACTCATTATCAGTGAAAACTAAATCAAGATAACGATTAAGTTTATTACGAAAACAATTGATTTGTTGGAGCCCAACCCAAATTCAGCTAGAGTATCAACAACCACACTCTCGCAATCACTAATAACATTAAATGGTATTAAATATTTATCGTTCGGATCAAAGACCCAATTTACAGCAGGTAAATTAAAATCACCCAAGATTATAATATTATATATATATATAAACAGCTGGTTGTCAAACATTTCCGTACTGAAATGGTTCTCAGAGAGTCACGTTTCAGTTAGAGCAATTATATCAAATTGTTGAGAAGATGAGAAGAGAATAATATCATCATTATGAATAGCGCGGTGAATGTTGTCCGTCCACTAATATGGGACAATCGTGTTGGGCTTATAGGCGTATATAAGCGACCTTAAAAATTCTCACATGAAATAGTCTAGAAGAGTTAGATTGCACGATTTTGGATGCCGTAACGTGAAACTATGCACTGCAGTCACCATGTTGCGTTTCACAGTTGCTTTGAAACTACAGCTCTTGCACATGGTTGTTCAATTCATGAACGAAGAAGTTGTTAATCATAAATCTATAGCGGTCACCATTTACTGTTCCGTTTTGACAGCACCGTTTTTAAGGAAGTGCGGGCCAATTATTCTACCAATCCATATGGCACACCAACCAGTCGGTTTTTGTGGATGTAACGGTGTCTTAATATGCACTTGAGAATTATCATCACTCCAAATACGGCAGTTTTATTTTTGACATATTCATTCAAATAAAAGTGACTTTCATCGCTATGAAAATTGAGATTGGATTAAAAATTATTATTCTGAAGACAGCTCTGAACTAACTCTTTCTGTTTTAATAAATTATTTTATACAAATTTCGGTCCCGTTCGGTGATCAATCCAAAAGTAAGGTTTGCCTTGCTGTAATCTCGTAGGAAAAACAGCTGATAAACAAATTATCTTTAGTCGAAAATAAATTTCAAGTTATCCCAAAATGTTCGGTAGGTATTTGAGAAAAAATTGAATTTTGTTCACAGGTGACTTTTGATTTTCTGATTTCTCGTCGTTTGCTTATATTCGACTTTTATTTTCTAAGCTCAAAATTGTGATACAAAATATGTATATAAAATGCATAATAGTATTATTTATAAGGTCTCCTGTGAAAAGCTCACATTCTTGAAAATGTCATAACAAACAACCGTCTAAATTTCAAGAAAACCTTGTTGAAACATAAAGATCGCTAATTTAATGACAAAAATGTCGATGAAATGGCCAATTCCGCAATCCCTTCATAAGATAGTGCGATCCTTGAAATTGGTGATCATGGTCACATTCCAGTGAATCTCTGAGGTACTTCTCAATTGTCAACTGAATCTTAAATGGATGCAAATGATGCTCGTTTAGCACTGTGGCTACATTTGCTGGAAATCGAATGTTCTTCTGATGGGTGGCTTTCATGTCCACAAACGAGTTAGTTGTCTCAAATTTTGATCACAAACTAGTTTTAGTCGCTCGAGATAGCACACTGTTTTGTTTGAAGCTTTCGCAACGTTTCAACAACACATATTCCGCATTTTTAGCGCGTTTCCACTATTGTTTCGCGTTGTTAAACTGTGAACTTCTCCAAGATGACGAACACCAAAAACTATGTACTTTGCGATGTCGGATGGGGCATGTTATCACACAAGAAAAACATTGGAGCATTATTGGCAGTAAACTAAAAATCCCGGCATTCTTAAAATATGCTGTTCTGCTTGAACACCCTATATAACATTTTATATGAAAATGAAGACTCGAAACAGATGTATACAAAAAGTAACTAGAAGTACCTTAAAAAGATAATGACCCCGCGTACAAATTTCAAATTTTAATTTTCCATTTTCTTTTTGTTAATTATTTTTACATTTATTTTGACAGATAATAATATTACCTTTCCGATGTTGGTCGTTCACAAACATATCCGATACTATAGTATGTCACAAATCAGATTTCCAACCGAACGCTGCAATTGCTTAAGGTTAAAGCACAAAATGGAAGAATAAATAAAATAGTTCATAAACTGACCACCAAGTTTATGAACTATTTTATTTCGGACGATCATCGTTTTTAAAACGCTTCATTAGACGTTATCACAACTACAGATAAAATTAATTGATATAATCTCTTTTCTTATCTTCTCTAGTAATTAATTAATTTAATTTATTGATAAACCCAAGATATCTATTTATAACTTATAATAGTTAAGTCATATTAAAACATAAATTAATTAAATACCCCATTAACAATTAGATTTCAAATTAATAATGATTTCTTCACTTATTTTTATCGCGTATTAACAAACAAAAAAATAAAAAATGTATACATACTCGTATCTATACCAAAAGTAAATTTAACCTTAATTTTATCAGTCGAAATTTCAAATTAATAAAAAGTCAACACACAACACAGAATAAGAAATAAGATACCTAACTGTTTTTTGTTTTCTTTTTTAAAAAAATGTATAATTACTATTAACTGTTAGTTCTGTTTAAATAATCTGTCTAATTGAGATCGATTATCTAGCAGACTAACACGCACAGCTGCAATTCGTTTATTTAGCTATTTATTGTTTATATTTTTTGGCAGAGAACAATTAAAACCCAATAAACATTTGTATACATAACTGCTACTGCTTTATATACATATTTGTTATTTTATCATATTGTTGATAATTTTGTGTTTAATGTTTATTTTTCAAATGAACAGCCACAACGAGTAAAGGTGTTTTCTTTGTTATTTTTAATCTACATCATAATTTGTCAAGAGTATTTTATTAAAAAATTCGATCGGATTCTGAAGGGATAACTTTAAGGCATAGGTACATATGAAAGTACTTAAGCAAACTGGAAAACAAAAAAAAACATGCAAATATTTCAATTACCCTAAAGCTTAAATTCTAAGAGGTGTGTCTTTCATTTTAAACTTTGTACCCTTTTAAATTTGTTTTTATTTTCTCTAAAAATGCTCGCCAAAAACGACAATTTCACCATAACTATTTACCAAGCACTGTGAGAAAGCAAAACAAGTCATCATCATCACGTAATTCAATTTTTACAATTTAATAATCGTATTTATGAATATACAAAATTAGACGCCACGCCGCACAGTGGGGAAAATGCGGACAAAACCTATTTTTCTGAAAGTAGGATTTTTTTTATACAGAAAGTGTTTCTTACAGTTAATTGGTTGTAGAATCAGGAAATGAAAACCGTTTTTCAAAAAAAAAATTGTAGACCAGTAGATTTTCGCTCAAAGTTCAAATATCGTGAAAAATGGTAAAATATTGGTATTCCTTAAATGATCAGTATATTGTGAAATTTGAAAGTTTTAAACAATTTTTTGTGCTAACATGTTTGAAATAAATAGAAAAACAATACCGTATGTTATTTTATTGAAAAAAAATTAGATAAAATATTTTTTGACGAAGAAACACTCTATTTCTTTGATTTTTTTAGTTCGCATAAGGTTTTAACTACTTCCTCTGTTTGCCTCTGTTGGCAAACTATTTTCAATAGATAGTGTAGGGTCTCAGCAACATTTTCCAGTAAAAATCTCATCCGGATACGTCCGGATGCGGTTTTTAGAGCAATTTTAGGTTGGGAAGTCATATAAAAAAATAACAATAAATTAATAGTTTTGATTATGAAATTTCATATTTTTGCCTTTTAACCAGTTCTGACGATCTTATACGGTAAACCAGTAAAATACGCTTATGTGAAAAAACCCTTAATCAACCCAGCACTGAGTAAATAGAATTATATCAACAAGTTTCGTAGAAAGTACTCCGATTTTCTGAAATTGAAAGTAAAAGAGTCTCGTAAAAGGGGTTTTATGATACTAACAATATGATATACATAGATCATCGGAAAAAAATAAGACAATGTGGTAAACAGAGTTTTATATACATCCCTATTTATTAAGCTTGTGATTATTTTGCATTCCGTCTCTTTCTCTTTACCTATCCTCAAAGCCATCTATGGACCAGAATACGAACTAATTTTTGGTTCATAAAAAAAGTTCTCAATAGAAAGCAATATCGCTTGTTGTTTTTGTTTTGAAAATAATAAAACACGGCTAATATGTAGATACTTTAAATTGTCAAATTCAAACCGTTATTTTTATCATACGCCATAAGCTTTCATCTATTTTGGTTATTTTAGCAGTAACTGAATGATTTTCAAAAAAACGTCTTGAGGTGTTCCCAGAGTTTGCAGTCCCAGTTCTTTGTTAGACAATGTCAATAAGTATTTCCCTATTTTTCTCGAAACGATTTGGTATATGGGTTTTAGTTTCCTTTTTTATTTCCGCAGTCAGTGGGGTATGGTGTTGTATGATAAGTGCAGGTTATACTCCATGAAGCGTTTTCTTCTATCATTTCAAAATACATTACATGTTTTATTTTAATGAAGAATCCATTGCACTGAATTTCAGTTTCTCAAAGATTCAGAATTTCAGCTTCTACACGATCTTTTTTTTTCTAACTTCTTCCGGAGTTTCTTTCGAAAAGGAAAATTGAAGAGCTGGTGAATGATGGGTTGAGGATGGTCGAATATTTTTCCAAATTCGTTCTTCATTTTCTCGTTGAACAAGTTTTAATGGTACCAGGGATTTAAGAAATAAATGCCCATCAGAAATACCTTCCATTGAAACTTCATAGATTTGCATATATCAAACTAAGTTTATTTGAACTAATTTGAATCTAATTTATTTAAGATTAGATAGCTTATTAAGATTAAATGAATTTTTTTTTATTTTATTTACTTGAATTATTTTTTTTATTTTTTATTTATTATTTGCATTTATTTTATAATAAATTTAAAATAAATCAAACGATAAGCTTTGAAAACACCAACTATCTATATCACAATAAATGCAATGTGTTATCCTTGGAATTGCAAACAAAATAAACCTAAACATTTTTTTTCACAAAACCGTTCACTTTTAAGCATATTAAAACTGAATTTTTAGTAATTTACAATGCTTTTAAAATGCTTTTTTCGCTATTTATTATTCGTAATATCTTTAAATTTGGTAAACAAATCTTTGTTTTCATATATGTTCTCCGAAAAAAGCCATTTTCTCTTTTAGTGGGCGTGGAAATGGGCGGAATTTTCTGGTGCAGATTTGTCTTGCTATCGGCTATCATTCCTGAAAATTTCATCAAAATCGGTTCATTAGTTTAGATTTTATAGAGTTTTGTCCGCTCTCCCATACAAGGTGCCCCACTGTGCGCCGCGCCGCCGCCGGGGCCGACGTATTTTAAAAGTCATTTAAGATTCTTGTTTATGTTTACTCTTTTGATTAAATGAATATACCTTACTATGGCATCTGGGCCAGCAAACCCATTAAGTCCAAAGTTGACTAAAAACTCACTTAATTATGCTTAATATCATTGTGTTCCTTGTTTTTAGCTAGCTACCAACTGGCAAACAAAGGAATTTACTACTTAATTAACCAAATAAAATAGCTGAGTTCATTTAAATTAAGAGGGGCGCATCATTTTATTCCATTGATTACGAAGTACGATTTTAAAGCATTTTCAAAAACAAGAGGGTTCTGCTTATTTCAAAATACCTACAATTATTTTTAATACATGTCAAAACTTTTAGGGTTTGACTTTTGCATTCCATTGAGAAAAATATTTTTTTTTTCAAAGTTTACCTCTCTTTCTGTCGTATGTCAGCTTGACGAATAGTTTTTGATTTGTTAAATTTAAATATAAATGATTGTGATATTTAGAGATAATTCTGTTTTAAAAATGGAAGCTCTTTGAAATTAAATCATTGATACTTCAAGCTGGTCTTCTGTTAAGAAGACTTTAGTTAATGGTCGCATTCACAAAGCTAGTGGCTACGTAGTCAAGGGATTCTGATTGGCTAAATCTAACTACAAAAGTAGTTGAAATTTCCCTCCGAACGTAGTGTAAAATTTTCGGCTACAAAGTTAGTGCACACTGGTTTTGACGTTTCACAATCAGCTGCTCGGTAAGGACACAAGAATTAAAAATGAAATTAATCATTTAGTATTTAAATACAAAGAAAAATCACTCATATTATATATTATATTCGGTTTTATTAAATTTAAAAACAAAACAAACTATTTAAAGTACTGAAAACACAAAAGTTTCCTGTATTATATATTTGGTAACAACTCTGATTTATCAATCCAAAACAAAATAATGCTGTATAATCAAGTACTAAAGCCTGTTTGGACCTATGGAATCCAATTATGGGGCTGTACAAAGAAAACAAATACCGAAATCATCCAAAAATTCCAAAACAAAGTTCTTCGTGGCATAGTTAATGCACCTTGGTACATAAGAAATACCGATCTATGTACATCGTGACTTACAAATAGAAATGGTTACAGAAGTTGTTAAAAAATACGCAGTATCGCACAACCAGAGTCTGCAAAGTCATATTAATTCTGAAATGGAGTCCGTCTTGAATATAAGAAACCATGTTCGGAGATTAAGAAGAACCAAGCCTCATGAGCTTATGGTCTAAAAAAAACATGGGAAAGTATTAAAAGTTTAAACTTCCCCCAAAGTGATTGTACAAAGTTAAGAAAGAAAAATCTGATGTCGATCCTTCAAGATTGGTCCTGATGAAGAGGTGGTTTTAGTGGTTAAGAGTCCCACACTACTTAATGTCGAATACTGCCAAGTGTCTTTTGAAGATTTCCTCCTGTCAAAAAAAAAAAAATATATTTGCATTTGTCATTGATATGACAGTTCCGGATTGACTAGCTTTGTAGTGAAGTTTTGCATTCACAAATCTAGTTGAAATTCGACTACGTAGTCACTAGCTTTATGAATGCACCCAATGTCATTTTGACATTTATAGTTGTCAGTTTAAGTTATGGTATGTTTATAAATTCTATTGGGTGCGTTCAGTTTAATTCTATTAAGAAAAAAGTTCTACCATGATACTAGTTAGCTAGAACACTTTTAAAATTAAAATTATTTTTGTAAAATGGTTTTTAACTATCAAATTGTGGGCTGTTTACAATTTGGCGTCACTTGGATTTTATTTTTGACAACTTGGACTTTGCAACATGGCTTCTCGAGTGGTACATATTTTATATTGTCAAATAAGCAGACATAATGTTTGTTCTATTTCAGTGTTATAGGAAATCATTTATGATTTTGATATCAGTTTTATCAATGTTAAACAATTTATGTATGTATTTTTTTATAAGAACTCTTCCTAATTTTCCAATTATCAATTTCAGGTAGCTGTAAAATATGTTTTTTTTTTGGCTAATCATTTCAAGGAATCAGCTGAAATGTTTGAATAACATCGAAAATAGTTGATGATGGACGGGTGAACGGACAATACTGTCATAAATAAACAATATGTTTAAGATAACCCTTGCTGTTCAAATACATTGCTCCCATACACACAGGAATATGTTTTGTGTCATATAAAAATGATTAGGGATCGATTTATTTGAAATGATGATTATTATCTCTATAAAATTAGATTTCTACCATAAAACCTAATGAAATCGGTTTATCGGATATTATTGATTTTTGGTAGATATTGCATTTCAGGTATTCTATTTAACGCCTGGCGTTTGAATTGTTATCTCAGATATGAAGAAAAAGTAAATTGAATGTTTTATCGACTTAATGTTTAATCTATTGGATCATTTTCTAGGCATGTAAGTGTTTTCAAAAGATCTTTATAATTCGTGTAATTAAAAAAAAAAATACTTATAACAGCGTGGTGAAAAAAGAAGTGAAAGTTGCCATCATTAAAGTTAAAATTTTCAAATACAAATAATTAAACGAATTTAAGATTAGTCGGGTAAGAAAATAACATAAAACTACCATAAGGTGTTTTCCTTTCTTTATTGCTTCGAGCGGTTTTTCTTGCATTTATTTTAAGGTTTAGTGCTCGTTCAATAATTTGTTACAATAAATGACACTTGCTAAAACCAGTTATTAAATAAAATCTCTTGAAAATACCAATTTCACAAATAAAACTAAACATTTTTACATTTTACTAAATAAAAATGATAAAATGACAGTTCAGTCCTCAGTTGTGCTTGTCAAACAGATTTGGCTAGTTTATTTTTAAGGCCGGCCATTCACGACACAGAATAACTACGCAAATTGTTAAATATTTTTAAATATGTTGTTACTTGCACAATCAGAATAAACAACCCGATTGACATCCTACTTAACTGACAATTTTTGTGGGTTGTCATTTTGAAGTATATAACAGATTAATGATAATAATGGGCAGGTTCAGACGATATAAGGGACTTGAAAGTTAGGCAAGTTTCTAGTATCTGATTGACCAGTTGCCAAAAAATTACCTTCCATTTAAGGCAATTTTAATGGAAAATTGACTGGAAAGTTAGTCAAGAAAAATATCCCTAACATCTAGTCAAGTCTATACTTCTTTCGAAATGACAGTTGATCATGTTTTTTCATTCAACTGAAAGCTGAACTTTATTACTCTATGATTTATTTATTTTCTGCACAACTTCATTTAATGCTTTCTGTAAAAGGGTTCCTTGTCAATTTGAAAAAGAAATAAGTAATATTTCGTTAGAATACAAAATACAAATCGTTATGGATTTGTAGCTTGCCTGAGGAGTTTTTTGTAGACAATTATGTTTTTGGTAGTTTTTGCACGATCAACTGAAGGCAAGGGTTTGTGTAGTAAAGTTCCGAGTTTAAAGTTTACGACAAAAAATACGTTCAAAGAATGAAGTTGACTGCAAATGTCCCTTATATTGCCTGAACCTGCCCAATGTCATTTAATTCAATCTCACAGCAACGTTCATTTCAATAAGTTACCCAAAGTGTCACTGTTGCCTCTGAATATCATTCTCACCATTATTTCATCTTCATCTTTGACACACCAGATAACTATTTCAAAATTAAACAATAATTGCTTGTTAAAAAGAGTTTAAAGAAGCCGCCATCATTGCTTATGCCTACCGTTTTCAATAACCGCTCTTTAATAAAAACAAAAACTAAAATTTCTGGGTTTTTGTTTATTTGCCACATTTCGTTTCCTCAGTTTAAAATGAGCGCGGATGCGGATGCCCTCAATGATATTTATTCTGTAAACACTTCAAACTGACAACACTGCTGCTGACTGTTGGCTGCTGCAGTGTTACCTTAATTCCAAATCTTTAGCTACAAACACTACTCACTTTGACTTCCTCGAGCGAAAACTTTTAAGTTCCCGCAAATACCTGGTGGCTGCTTAAAGATAGATGCTTTGCCCAACATACCACTAAGCTACCTCCGATATTTTTCTAAAAGTCAACACAGAACTCTGTTAATGTTGCCACAGAATTTGTGTGGTGGCGGCGGCGGCGGTGTTAGCGGTCTAAAGTGGTTTAATACCTATACTCATAGAAATTCGTTGTATATGAGTAAAATAATCCTTAGGAAGATGCAGTGCCAGTGCCAGTGCCATCACCACTGCTGTCGTCACATCATCGCGTTCGTCGAGTCGGTCGTTGCAGTGAAACACCTGTGAAGATACTCTCAGGATGTCAAATTGACATTGGTGTACCAATAGCGCGCACTTCATTTACTCTTCGATGGGTTTTAACTGATTTTATATTGACTCTTAATGTGCGGAGACCGCAGAGACAATTCTTATGAAGATGAAGTAGCAAAGTAAGTATGACACCGGGAATTGAAATTGGAAATCTTCATCCCAACCCAGCTAAACGGTGCGGTTGGCACAGTCTCGGTGGTTGGTGACGGCTGAAGGGCGGGCGTGGCGTGGCGGTGCGGTGATCGTTTGTCGTGTTTAATCGATTTTCGGCATCTTTGATGTTTGCTACTACTTACACCCAGCTAAAACAGGCTTCCGTTAAAAAGATGGTGCGCGTTATTTGCCTTTGAAATGATTGACTTGGCTACCAACTGCGGCTTTTGGCATTTGAAATAAAATGTCATCGCATTAATGTGTTTGCTTATAGTTTGGAGATGCTTATGATATGGATATGGATATACTATACCAACGAATATGTTATGACTGATGAGGATGAGATGACGATTGAGATGACATTTGCGTATGGACGAGTATTACTGTATTTTTGAAACGGGTACAAATAAATTAAATTAGAGAAATTGTTTTTCAAAGATGATTTTTTTCCACATGGATTAATAAAATAAGATTATTGACACAGTTAAGAATTAATTATTACTTTTCGTAGTTAATTTAAACTTCCATTTCAACTAAAAGTAATTAGTAATTGACCTTTTTTCCATTACTATTACAACAGATAATTGTATTTGAAAAAGCTTACATTTTAATTACTTGTAATTGAAAGAAAAAATATTTCGATTACTTGTAATTGTAATTCGAAAAAAGCACACGATACCTTCCCGTAAGAATGTATTAAGCGACACTTTTTTAATGAATTTTTAATGTGGAACTATAGTAGAAGTTAAGCGCCACATTTCGGCCTGGGTTTCGCTGCCCTATCATGTATACAAAAGAAACTAAAAAGGAAATAAAATTGTAGCAACCGCCAAGTTTTCTCACTGGAATAATGTTGCTCCTTGAAATTTGTATTATCCGCCAGTGAAATTATGCTAAAGCGACATTTTTAAAAACCTTATTGTCTTAAGCAACCAAACGTCCACAAAAAAATTTTGTTAGATGTCGCATAGTTTAACCGAAATTGTCGCTTAGCACACTCTTCCAAATAGAACTTGCTTCATTTTTGTCGGTTATAACACTCCAGATATGGTTTTCTTTGATTTTGAATATTTTTCTATGAAGTAGGCTACTGAAATGCCTTGAAGAATTCAATAAACCTGAAATTCTACACATATTCTTCTAAACTGCCAATATCAGGCCCGAAACGAAAGGATTTCGAGAGTCTGTTTATTCCTGAACGACAAATTAGGAGAAACAGACGAAGAAGATGATTTGTCTGAAAATCAAAATTATAATCATAAATCTTAAAATTTCCGTTTTTATCCCTAAAATTAATTTATGTTGCTTTTTATATAGATTTGTATGTATTATATTTTTGATCAGTAATCCTAAAGTGTCCTTTTTGAATTTTTGTTTTGAAATCAATGTTATGTTACTTTTTATATACAGTTGCTCCCAAAATTTAGCGTACACTCAATTGAGAATTAGTTATTTGTTATTTTTCTTATTTAAGATGCAATATTTTTGGAAAATTCTTTTTAATTTCTATTTTTTATTATATTTTTTCTTACGAATACATAAAAAAAAAAATTACTTAAACAATAAACAAAAGGTAATATTTAAAAAAAAAACTTCATTATCTTAACATTTCATCGCACAAAAATAAGCGTACACTTTGTATTTTTGGCTTCTTAAATCAATTATTAATTATTATTATATTTACTTGTTGTTTAAATTGAATTTGAATCCAATGTTCGTTGCAGAAATAATTTTCGTTTCAAAATTCATTTCCTCATTTTTTGTGGAAATGGCAGAGAAAAGAAGAGAAAATAAACCGACATTGCTACAAGACAATTAATTGAGCCGTTTATTTTGAAAGTGGCATAAGTCACTTTTTCAAAAAAATCGAGTTAATGGCAACACTAAATACAATTGAACGGTATCTTTTCATTTTTAAAAAATTTGCACTCAATAAGTTGAGAACTATTGAGATTTCTTCGAGAGAAGTATTGGTAATTAACGGTATATAAATATCTTAAATATCTCGACTTAAAAAAAGTGACTTATGCCACTTTCAAAATAAACGGCTCAATTATAAAGGTTAGGTTAGGTTAGGTTGAAGTGGCTGTCCAAGATGGAAACGGACACACTTAGGCCAGTTTGATGGCCCATTGTGATACCACATGAATCTTGAGGTTTCTTCCTAAGCTCAATGGAACCAGTTTGAGTCTCTTACGAAACGTGAGAGGCTGCTTATGCCGATATGATTTAGATCGTTTAGATCGTTAAAGAAGAATTCTCCTAGGTAATTCTTGCGTTTTCGAGCCAGAGCAGGGCATGTGCAGAGAAGATGAAGAACTGTTTCTTCCTCTTCCTCGTCCATACAGCTTCTGCAGAAGTCATTTGAGAATACGCCTAATCTCATGGCGTGCTTTCCTATTAGACAGTGTCCGGTTATGACACCTATTATCGAGCTTATATGCGATCTGCTTAGAGAGAGCAAGCACCTTGAACGTTTTAAATCCAGTGTTGGCCAGATGTTTTTTGTGACTTGACACGTGGTGATGTTGTTCCACCTGGTGCCTGCCCTCCTCGCAGCGTCTTGCATTAGCAACAGTTTACAAGTAGCGATTGGTATGCCAGTACGTGCCAAACGTGGTAGAATGGGCTGTACTGTACCGTTCCTGGCGAGTTCATCTGCCTTACAGTTACCTGGAATGTCTCTATGGCCCGGCACCCAGCAAAGGTGAATATTAAACTGTTGTGCCATCTCCATTAGAGATGATCGACAGTTCTGGACTGTTATAGAGTTTGTAGAGACAGAATCCAGAGATTTAATAGCGGCCTGACTATCTGAGAAAATACGGATATCAGATGTCGATATCACGTTTTCTTTAAGCCAGGACAAGACTTCTTTTATCGCCAAAAGTTCCGCCTGGAACACGCTACAATGATTGGGAAGGCGGAATGAGAGACTTAATTTCAGTCGTTCAGAGTACACACCTCCACCAACCCCTTCTTTTGTTTTTGATCCATCTGTATAGAAGTGGATTGACTCGTCTTCCAGGAATGTCCTATCCTCCCAAAAAGATCTGGGAGGTATAGAAATCTGGAAATTTCTGTCGAATTGTAGTTGGGGGATGGTGTAGTCTGTGTGCTTTGGGATTGATTCTAAATAACTAAGAATAACGGAGTGGCCAATGTTGTTGTTAGTCCACTGCGACGAAGCTTTGAGGCGAATAGCAGAACTTGCAGCTATTTGTTTGCTAAAGATGTCAAGAGGTGTTAGGTAGAGTAAGTCCAGTGCCGCAGATGGGGTCGTGCGAAGCGATCCACTTATACATAGGCAAGCTGAACGTTGGACTTTATTTACTTTATCTCGGTTTATACCTTTTTCTAAAGCAGTCCACCATACTGCCACACCGTACATTAAAATCGGTCTGATTACCGATGTGTATAGCCAATGCGTGATTCTGGGTTGCAAGCCCCATTTATTACCGATGGCTTTTTTGCAAGAAAAGAGAGCTACAGTAGCTTTTTTGACTCTTTCCTCTACGTTGCGTTTCCAATTTAGTTTTTTATCTAAGACAAGACCCAGGTATTTAGCCTCGTCTGAGAATTTTAGTTGGATTCCTTTAATATGGGGAGGGTTGACAAATGGAATTTTGTATCTCCTCGAAAATAAGACCAAATCGGTTTTGTGTGGGTTAACACCCAGTCCACACCGATCAGCCCAAAGTATTAGTCTATCTAAGGCATTTTGTAAGAGTTCTTTTAACGTGTTAAGATGCTTTCCTGAAACTGCTATAGCAACGTCGTCCGCATATGCTATCACTCTGAAACCCTCCGCATCCAGACCAGTTAGGATTTCATTCACCACTAGGTTCCAGAGGAGAGGGGATAGAACACCACCTTGCGGTGTCCCTCTACTAACGAATCGTCTGCCAGAAGAGTTGCCCAGTTTTGAGTTAATTATCCTGCTAGTAAGCATTAAATGAATTAACTCCCGAAGCGAACTCTCTACATTTAGAGATGTTAGTGCAGATGTGATTGCAGATGTGTCCACGTTGTTAAAGGCACCTTCGATGTCAAGGAAAGCAACCATAGTGAACTCTTTATGATGGAGGGAATATTCGACGGTGCGTACTAAGGTGTGTAACGCTGTTTCCACCGATTTACCTTTACAGTAGGCATGTTGAGACGAAGACAGAAGTCTTGTATCAATACTTGCCCTTAAATGGATATCAATCAATCTTTCCAAGGTCTTAAGAAGGAATGATGATAGACTTATAGGTCGTAGATCTTTAGGATTAACTTGCGAGCATTTACCTGCCTTGGGTATAAAAACAACTTTAACTTCTCGCCATGCCGAGGGAACATGGACCAGGTAAAGACAGCTGGTAAAAATTGCCTCAAGGATTGGTGCAATTATGTCAGAAGTCTTTTGTAGCTCGGCTGGTATTATTCCATCTGGTCCTGCAGATTTAAATGGTTTGAAGCTGTTGAGAGCCCATTGTAGCTTGTCCCTTGTGATCAGACCTTGTGGATATGTTGTATTGGGACTTGAACGTATATAACCGTTGCAAGTCTCGGTAAGAGAACTTCCAGGAAAATGAGTATCCAGTAGTAAGTTCAGCGATTCATTACTTGAATTTGTCCAGGAGCCGTCTGCATTTTTCAAGCAGCTTGGCATCGCTGGATTAGTTGAAAGAATTTTCCGTAACCTAGAGGCTTCAGAAGTTTCTTCTATCGTGCCACAGAAGGATCTCCAAGAAGATCGTTTAGATTTCCTTAGTGCCTTCTTGTAAATTCTTAGGGATTCTTTGTAAGAATCCCAGTGAGAGGCTAGTCTTGCGGCTTTGGCTCGGTTGAAAAGTTTCCTGCATTCTTTCCTGAGCGAGTCAAGCTCTGAGGCCCACCATTGTGGTTTCCTCTTTCCTCTTATGTGTATAAGTGGACAAGCAATTTCTAGCGATCTGTTCATAGCTGAGGTAAGTTCATTGACTTTGTTGTCAAGTTCATTAGCGTTAGAGGAAGGACAAGTTAGTCCAGGTTTTAGTAAACTCTGTAATGAGTTCCTGTATGAAGCCCAATCAGTTTTCCGATAATTTCGAAAAGTCAATGGACTCGGGTTATCATCCACATTGATATTGAACTGGATATATCTATGATCAGAGAACGAGTGTTCTTTGGATACTTTCCAGTCCAAGATCATATGGTGTATAGTATCTGAGACAAGAGTTATGTCTAAGACTTCTTGTCGAGTTTTAGTTATGAAGGTTGGTTCATTTCCAACATTACTTACTAAGAGGTTAGTACCAAGAATATAATCAAAAAGAGACTCACCTCTGTCGTTGATATTGGTACTTCCCCATACCGTATGATGAGCGTTAGCATCGCTCCCAATAATTAGGCGGATCCTTTGCCTTTCCGCTTCAGCGACGACTTTCTCCAGGGTTTTTCCAGGGAGAGGGCCAAGGTGGTCATGGCCAAGATACGCCGACACTAGCCAGAAACTTCCTTTGGTTGTTTCCAGCCTAGCTACGGTGGTATCTTGTCACTGAAATGATGGAGTAAAAATACATTAATGCTACGTTTCACTAGTATGCAAGATCTAGGTTCACCTTTATCTGTCACACACAGTGTGTAGTACCCAGGAGTCCTGAGTCCTCGAACAACGGATCTCACAATCCATGGCTCTTGGATCAGGACAATGTCTTCCCCGTTTCTTGCCAGCCGGAGAAGAAGTGAGGCCGAGGCCTTTACGGAGTGCTGGAGATTAATCTGTACTAACTGCAGCATTTTGGCTACAATTAGGCAGATCAACCTCCACCACGGTTTTGTTCTGATCCTCTGAGTCTGAGGATGAACCCAAGAGTTCGTCCTCACTCAAAAGGATCATGTTGAGGTCGTCCTCAGTCTCCATTAAGGATGGACTGTCTACGACTTTTGTAGAGGGTGGGGTCGCTATTGGAGAGGGCATTGGTGCATCGTCACCTTCAGTTAAGAGAGAAGACGATGTCCCAGGCCCACCAACCGCTAGTTCACCCTCGGTTGTTTTTGGAGGCCCGCTTTCCGCGTTAACCTCATCTTTTTTATAGACTCGAATTTTAATGGTTTCGAAGCCATAGTTTATCGAGCCCTCGTTTATGGCTAGAGGAGCCAAAGATTCCTTATTGAGTACCAAAATGGCGCTCCTATAAAGATTCTTTACCTCCTCTAGCTTGGCTATCTTCCAGTTGTGCGTCGGAAGGGACGGGTTGCAAACTCTGATCATCTCGAGAATTTCATCGATACCGGCAGGTTCCATTGGGATCCAAATGCGGGCTCTAGGTCTGCTAGGAATGTCTTCCTTAGCGACTACCTCGAGCTTCGCATCTGGCCAAACTTCACCTAACCGGCTGACAGCGAGCTTATACATTTCACAAGACCTCTGATCGCCACAAACCATGAGTTTTACGTGGCCTTGATGCCAACCCCCATCGCTTATGGAAGGAAGTGGTCCTGGAAGCTCCCTTAAAATGCTTAAAAAGCCACCCGAGAGCTTAACCTTGACCAACTGCCAACGATCAGCCGATATTGTTCCATCATCATCACTCCTGTCAATGACCGCAACCACGACTTTGCCCTTCGCGACGTCACTGAAACTGGCTTTCTTGATGGGATTGAGGGGAGTGCTGGTGTTGTGCACCCGAGGCCGTTTTGGTGTCGGTACGGCCCCCTCGAGAGACCTTTCTCGTTTGGACGTAGAGTCCTTACTGGTCTTAGTTGTAGCAAGTATGCTTTTTGCCCATTCGACGCTAGCGGTTTGCTGCGGTGTCCTTTCAGCCCCCGATGATGCACCAGAGGCCTTCAGGATTTTCGCCGCTTGCCGCCTTTGCCTATATTGGCTTTTCGAGAGTTTCCCCTTTCTCTCATTAGTAGTGGTAGGGCCATTTTTCACAACCCTGCCACTACTGAAATTAGGTATCACTACCTTCCTATCCTCGTTGCTGCTAGCTGCAGAGGAGGGTCCATGGTTAGCCACTACTCCCTTCTCTTGTGGCCGCAAGAGATACGGCAACAGGCTTTGACGCCAAATTGCCGCCCGGTCCTGAAGAGATACCGGTCTCATCATCCTTTAAATTTTTGTTTTTTGTTTTTTCCATTTTAATCCCACGAGTTGCGAAGAAAAGAGGTCCGTCTGCACAGAGATTCGCATGTACAGATAAGGCTAGTTAATCCGGAGGTCGCCAGGTATCCGGATACTCCGTTAGAGACTGGGCTATTTTTGAATTGGGCCCCCAGCCAGGCTGATCATCGGCACGGGTCGTTTAACACCTTAGATCCAGCCCAATAAAGATAAGAGGTGGTAGGGAAGGAAGAGATAGGGTTAGGAATCAGTTGATGTTAATTCATCATTCTGATATGGGAGGAAAAGATTGGGATTCGGTAACAGCAATTCAGCTAATTTACCTAGAGTGAGAAGGAGCATAGGAGATAGGAGCGCTGTCTAGCTTTTTCGCCATTACAACGTGGGAGGTGGGATGGGAGTTGGTGACATAAACGTTGGCTGGTATGCCTTGTTTATGTGGGAATGGATGATGATTTTGGGAAAGGTAGAGGGATAAGAACGTCCTTTAGTTTCGGGACTCATCTGGAGAAAATTCTCGAGAATCATTGACCCTACTCAGCTTCTACAACTCGACAAGTTCGACGTTCAGAGTAGAAGAATTATAAATTCTACATTTAAACAATAAATCTTTACGTGAAATTGGCGAAATTGTCGGCCGAACACATTCAACGGCCCAAAAATATACTTAACAAATATCGGTATGAAGTTACGATCCTAAACAAACCTGGAAGAGGATGAAAACAAATCTTTTCTCAGCAAGACGAACGAGTAATTTTAAGAAAATTCAAAGTTAACCCAAAATCGAGTGTACCAAACTTGGCGGCCGAAATGGCGACACTTATTGAAAGACCAGTTTCAACCGAAACTGTTCATCGCGTTCTTCTGAAGAATGATTTTAATGGCAGAGTTGCTCGGAAAAAAACCTCTTTTTTTCCAAAATTAATAAGCGAAAACGTCTTGAGTTCGCTTAAAAGCAACTCAACAAACCCCAAAGTTTCTGGAACGATGTTTTGTTCTCGGACGAGACCAAAATTAACTTATTTTGGTCCGACAGAAAGCAAATTGTTTGGAGAGAGCCCAATACTCAGTTCAAGACAGAGAATTTGCTTGCCACTGTTAAGCATGGGGGAGGAAATGTTATGTTATGGGGGTCAATGGTGGCAAATGGGACTGGGAACTTTGAATTTATTGACACAATCATAAACAAGTGGAAATTTTTGGACGTTCTTAAAAGAAATATGCGTCAGTCTGCAGAAAAACTGAATTTATCAGCAACCTTTCACTTCCAACAAGATAACGATCCAAAACACACATCGTTTGTTGTGAAGGAATGGTTGCTGCATAATGCCAGAAAACAGCACAAGATCCCACCTCAGTCACCGGACCTCAATCCCATCGAGCATTTGTGGGAAAAAATAAAGCGAAGGTTGCAGAATTGCAACCCAACCAACAAAAGTCAATTGAAAGCGAAGATCACGGAATTTTGGGAAAATATACCCCCGTCTTTTACTAAAAAATTGTTGAATCAATGCCGCGGGCGCGCGACTATAAGATGTGATTACGGTGGTCCTACAAAATATTAAAAGTTAAATTTGACCACTAATTAACATTTTTGTATGCTTTGAATTCCAAGTGTACTGTGTACGCTTAATTTTGTGCCATGCATTTGATGGTTTTTTTAGTTTTTTTAATTTTTATTATTTTTTGTTAATTGTTTTTGTTGTTTACCTCTTGTTTATTTACAATAAAATATTAAAAAAAAGAAAATTGAAAACAAAATACCAAAAACATAACATTTGAATAATTTAAAACAGTTTTTTTTTGCTGGTGTACGCTCAATTTTGAGAGTAACTGTAGATTTTTATTTATTTTATTGTTAATGAGAAAAAAATAAAAAATGAATTAAACTACACAGTCTATTTCAAACCTTTATTTTTTGTGACCATTACTGTGTCTTAAGCGCCATTTACCATTGTATCAAGCGCCAATGTCTTGACCACGAAAATGTACCTACTAAGCGACAAAAACTTCTTATCTGATTAAAATTTCGGTTTTGTAATGATGTCAAGTTTTGTATTCTGAAAATCCCTCTCCAAATCTGTTCCTTCCATTGCAATACACAAAAAAATAACTAAATGAAACGTTTTTTTTGTTTCCTGAACAATTTTAAAAATGTCGCTTAATACATTCTTACGGGAAGGTATCGACATCATACTAATTATATGTAATCAATAATCATAAAATGTAATGGTTTTGTTAAAGTTCTTGAGGGAAAGCAATTTTAAATTACAGCTAAGGTAATTGATTTCTAGGTTCTAATTTATTGCACGTTTTTATGGATAAAATGGATTGTAATTAGTTATGGAAGTAGTTCAATTACATTTCAAAGTAATTGAAAAAGTGTATGGAGATTTGAATTAAAAGTAATTGTAATTTAATTTTATTGTAATAACTAGCGGACCCGACAGACTTCGTTTTGTCATAAAGATTTGTAATGTGGCAGTTTTTTGTTCCTACGTATTTTAAAGTCGTGGCTAAAAATTCTCCTGAACAGAACCGTCACCCTGGTGATTGGGCGTTGTGAATACAAAATAATTAAATGAAAAGTAAAAAAAAAAGTAAGTAATCGCTTTATTGCTAATCATGTGAATCATAATTATTAACAGAAATCAGTTTTATTATCATTGTAGTGCTTTGTGATATACGATATTCTTTGTTTGATTACTTGGCGCATAGATAAACAAATCTGATGGTTTTCCAACACAGGAACAGGCAACATACAATTGACCATGTGAGAAACATGGGTTTTCTTGATTAATACCACAAACAATTAATGATTGCCCCTGGGACTTGTTTATGGTCATAGCACAAGCAAGCCGCACTGGAAACTGCAGTCGTTTAAACTCAAATCGCACTTCATTCGGAATCATTGGGATGCGCGGTATCTTCTCCTTTATACTTTCCTCTGAGTATAGTTCGCACCCTAAGAATGAAAGCGACCTAACTCAAAAATGGCAACTTGTGGGAAATGAGCAAAAAGCCTTCAAGAAAGTGTAGTTTTGAGTAATTTTGATTGTATTTCTCACATATTTCGTTGGAATTTTTTCTTAAAATAAAGTGAATTTATTTGAAACGGTTTATATTAATAGTTTTTTTACTTAATCTCATTTTTTGCAATTTTTGAGTTAGGTCACTTCCATTCTAAGGCCACTTTCACACCAAACGAATCCGAATCAATCCGAATCACTCTGAATCAAGTTGAATCTGATTCGTCATCTCCACCCTTTCACACCAGCTGAATCAACCTGAATCATAAATCGCACTATTTTCTTTAACTTTTAAAATTAATAACTCCACGTCCATCTCGTATGGTTGTTGATTCAAGAATCAAGGAATCCGACAGGTTGAATCAAGTGCGACCTCGAATCAAACCTGATTGAATCAGATTCGTCCGGTCTGAAGGCGGGAAAAGAATCCCTTTACATTTAAACGGAGCGCTCGAAGCCGAATCTTGGTCAATCAGATTCAACTTGATTCGGAGTGATTCTGATCAACTGATTTATATATCCTCAATTCGCCTGTAATTTGTCCTTGAATTTTGAAATTTAATTCATTTACATCTATGTTTTTTGCAGCCAATATAGCTCGTTCGCTCAACCAATCATGGTTTCTGTAATTTTGAGAAAAATCTGGAAACACCTTCTGAATAACTTCATCTTTTGATTGCGTTAACTAACAAAAATTTTGAGGAAAGTCAATGCAGCCAGTCAACACTCAACATGTCTATAGGAAATTTGCCATTACCATTGGTCATTTTGCAACTCGTGGAATCACTGCTAATAAAATCATTGCACCACCAAATCTGTTATTATTGCTTCGTAGATCTTTTAAGGTTCTGTCTAAAGCCTCCAAAGATTTTGTATGTGCCATCGCACATTCATCCTAAATAATCAATTTACATTGCTGCAAAACCTTTGCCATTGCAGAGTTCTTCAAAATGTTGCAGATTGGAGTTTCATTGCTTTGCATATTTAATGGCAATTTTAGTGCTTAATGGGCTGTTCGACCACCTTAAAGCAAATTTGCTGCGATTTCCGACGAAGCGAGTGCAAGTGCAATTTTATTTTGTGAGCGAATTGTTAATATTCAATTGTTGCTCGATTCAAACTTGCGCGATTATTAGTTGAATGTCGCGCTCGAGCTTCACGCATTTGTGATATCCGAATTCTTTCACGTTCAATTCGGTCGTGACGTTTTTGTGCAGTACGATTAGATGGATAATTAGCTTGGTTTGTAGCATTTCGGGATCTTCTACCTAAATTGCTTCGTCTTATAGGAGGCATATCAAATATAAATTATTTTGTCACTAAACACTAACTAAACATGATATAAGAAGTTGTTTCAGTCGTTTATCAGTTGACAAAAGCAAACTCAGTAGATTGGGTAACAGAAAATCCAAGAAAAACAACACTTGTACACCGGCAAATCGACATCAATACTTTTTTTGTTTTTTTTTTTTAATTTGACATGACTTGAAGTCAAATCCTTTAAGCCGACTACGTTTTAAGTTAGAAAACATTTGTATGGGAAAAAGAAAAGGGGTGTTCTTATGGTTTTTCCGGCAAATATTCAAATTTTTCTCGCCGTAAAAACCATCCTTAAACTGCAACGAACATTTTAAAAAAGGAATTGGCCAAATTGGTCCAGGCGTTGTTGAGTTATGCGCTAACCAACACATTTTGAGATTCATTTTTATATATAAGATTTGTTTCTAATTGTACTTTTGGGAAAATAAAAACAAAATAATTTATTTGTATATACAAAAATTCATGTGTCGACGCCACAGATGTGTCTAACAAGCATTTTCCACATAAGCCTCTTATAAAGCTCAGAATCTATAATTTTGTCTGTAGCACTTTGATAAAAGTAGACTAGGCATGTCCCAAGGCCAAGAAAAACTCTGTTTCAAAAAGGGACTTGGGTTAATTTATATTAAAATTGGTATCGGAATTCAAGAATAAATTTTCTTTTACCTTCTTTGATAAAATAAAGTATGTTTTTATAAGAAAGCAGTTTGGACTACAGCACTTTGGATTGCATACCTTTTTGATCAAAAGTAATTTTTTAATAATTCAGTTATTTCTGGTTATTTACCACTAAGTTTGAAAATTATTATTTTTATAAATAATTACAATTAACCATTTAATTAAGTTTGCAACGAATGCCAACCGCTTTTGAAATTGAAAAATTGAAATTTAAGAAGCTGGAAAGCTACACTTTGAATGTCCAAGTATTGTTATGATATGTTTTTTGCTATAAAGAAAAAAGCTCAGTTAAAGTTGGTTTTATTGTAAAGATGTTGATAGTATGTCATTAATAATGGTACGGCTGTATAATTCCCATAACTGTGACGTGATTCCAAAAAAAGGCTAAAAGTTTTGAATCACGGTGGCCAATTGCGATGACAACTTCGACAAATAACACGTTCTGGAAACTGGAAAATATTCATAATTTTTGTAGTGAATTTTAAAAGTCAACACGTTGTTAAAGGGTGTATCGTTCCATTTTTAGTAATGGCGTTGTTTTAACTTGTCAAATGTCAAAAGATGACAGCTTTAAAAGTCAGATGCCCAAAAAGTTGCACCTCCTTTTTTTGTCAGAAAAGTTCTCTGAAGTCTAACCAAAAAAGCATTTGAAATTTTAGTAAAAGTGGCAACATTACTCGTATATTTGTTAACAGAAAAATGGCTTCCATAATTCTCTACCCTACCTCTACCGTCTGCATGTTTGTACTTGTAGTTATTGACCTTTCTAATTATAGCTAAAAATGGATAAAAGTTTCCATTAATAATAATACAATTACCAACTACAAGCTATAAACAGGACTTTTATCACACCAAACCACTTCTTATTAGTGACAAAAAGTAAATTTGTAGTGCAACATTAAACACGAACTTACGTCTAAAGTGTACTTGAACTCCTCTCTTAATTGCCATTCGAAGTCAGATACAATATAACTGATAATAATAATTTTAACAACTTGCTCATTATTATCAATAGACTACTCGTACTACAAACTGACATGACAATTTTCGTGTCCCAAGATTGTGCTATTGACGCGACGCCCGCTCCCGGCCCGTTGCTGATAGAAAATTGCAATAATTCCATACAAGCTTTATACCGTGCGTAGGTATAATATACCCTATTGAATAAACGTCACACTGATATGACATTGTCACCACCAGATCACATGGCTAGGGGATGTATGTAGGTGGGAGTGCTATCAGAAACATTTTATATCAATGCAATTTTATACGAATTTATTTGATTGGTAAATATTTGACAATCAATATACCAACTACATTATATACATATATACCTAGATAGCTGCTACTTTGCGATTGTGTCAATTCCATATATCTATAATATTTTGTACTGTTTGAATTGTTTAATTTTTTTTTTTTGAGTTTTAAATTCAGATATAATAAAGTTATGTTAGCAAATTGACATTTTACTGGTTTTATTGAATTAATTTATGTTCTTTTCGACAATCGATAGGGGTATCTGAAGGAAGACAATGGACGCAAGGGGTTGGGTAATATTGTTATATGACAATAACTGATGATATTGCAATGACAAAATAATAATTTTTGTATTTGCTATACACTTGCTGTAAGTAGTTGAATTTTAATTAGGTAAACGATATAAATTTGAACACAATTTATATTTCGATTGGAAGTTTCTTTTTGTGTGTTGTTGTTGTTGTTGTTTTTAATTTTATTTTTATTTAATTGTTGTGATAATTGTTAAATTAAATTTTGTTTACTTGGCCAATTGCGCCGGCAGCAAATATAAAACAAAAAAATAAAACTGATGCTTGTAGTCCTTAACCAATTGCTAAATAATTGGGACAACAAATATGAAGTGGATATATTGGTATTGTCATTATTTGTCAACAATAAAAACATGTAATATTAAAATTAATTTACTATTTTTGAAAGTTATCATATAAAATTTAATTAATTATATTCTAACTTTATTTATTTAAATAACACTAGATTATAGCAGTTCAGTAACAAGGTTGATTTTATTTGTACTTTTTGACGTAAATTAACATCAGATACAAGGGAGAAGAATTGTATGACATTTGCGTTAAATGTTATCTTTAGCTACAATAGGAAAGTAACCAAGGCAGACTGATTGATGACTTCAAACGTTATTTAATTATAACTACATTTTATTTTGCTTAAATATGGCGGCAGCATTTTTTAAAAGTCATGTACCTACTTTACATTTAATTTCAGATGATTGTACGATAGTCAAGGCATTCCGAGACTCTCGATGGCGTAAAAAAATTTATATCGTCAATTGAAGAACGTTTCGTATTAACATGTTAATTATTTTGAACAATGTTTTGTTTAAGCCATGACACGATGCAGAAATCCATTTTACAGAAATCGAATTAACAACAGATTACCCCCTTACAACTTTACATCAAAACACTTAGCAGCTGTCAGTTTTGACAAGATATTTATAAACACGCATACGTTTACAAAAGACTGATCTAAAAAAAAACAATTAAATGTCTTGGATATTCAGTGCAACTATCTTTTTGTTTAGAATTAGGCGCAACAGCAAACCAGTAAAAATATCAGCTTAGTTGATTGAAATTTAGAGGTCGCTTATCCCTATTACCAGGGGTGCCAGCACGTAACTTGATACAATCGAGGATTATCGATCGTCGATCAACTCGAAACAAATTATTTTTGACAGCACGTAGTTTGAGACGAGTTTCATTGTGACTTTTACTTAAAAAAGTCATTGTGAACTATAAAATGAAATGTCAAATGAGTTTTTCTTTGAAATTATTTCATTCTAGTTTCAATTTTAAGTTTTTTTCGAAATGTTTTTTTTTTGATTGATCGGAGAGTGAAAGTGAAGGCGAAGAAGTGTCCTGTGCTAAAATCAAAAGAAGATATTTGAGAGATAATAGCAACCCATTCGAATTGAGTGAAAATGAGTGAATATTCAAAAAGAAAAGAAAGATCATGTAGTATAACATTTGTGAAACAATTTTATTTAGCTTTGTGCAGCAGTTTAGAGTCAAAAAGGAATGTTTTCACACGATACTCAGCTCGTTAGATTTTCCAGAAGACAGAAAAACAACATCAGTTCCACCAGTTCTACAGCTTTGTGCAACATTAAATCTCCTAGCCAGTGGGAGTTATCTGTAAATATGTACATACATACATACATACATATATACATAATATTTAACATCAACCTACTTTTTTCCAGTCTTTAAGATCTTTTTGTGGAGCACCCTCTGTGTTTAGGGATTCAATCAGTTTTCCCCACAGCATATTGCTATTTTTCCTCCCTTGGGCAATTGGTCAAATCTCAGTCTGTTTTTTATTTATTGACATATTATTTTGTTTTTCCATTTTTCTCATACAAAAATCACTGCCGACGATAACTAATTTCTGTCGAGTGAAAACTTTTGTTTCAAACGTCAATTTGAAGTTTGTGTGCTGCCGAATCTGGCGAAACAATCGAGGAAACACGATTGAACCAAAATGTGTGCTGCTAATGCTCGATTGTATAGACTAAACTCGGTTGTATCAAGTTACGTGCTGGCACCCCAGGATTCCAAAAATTTGCTTAAAAAAATATACTATTGTAATGTGTATACACTCTTTATCTCTTTTACTCTAATATCGTGTTATATTAGAATAAGTACGAAGCAACAGTTGTATTTGCATTGGTAAACAGTAAATAAGGGCAACATATTGTGGTTAAGAGGAGAACTCGCTTCGTTAAGTATCGAGAACATTCAGCGCCTACAAGAACCTAGTCGTTTCTCGAACCAGCTCATAGTTAGCTGAATTAGAATAAAAGTTAGAATTTTAGAATAAATCTAATTTTTTAATATGTATATTATTTGGTAATTGAATTACTAACCAAAACTCAAAAGGTGACCATAATGTTAAAAAATTCGGTTGTAGTTACATAACTTGCAATAAAACTCTCATACAATACTTAATCTATCTTGAAACATTGGGCTTTGGTCATCGCAAAAGTTTGCGCTATCAAATTTCATACATTCTACACATATAGATAAATACACACATTCAAATAAAAGCCTATACAAATTAATAGAAGGGTAAGCGCAAAAAAAAGCGATAAACCAGACGAAGTATATGCAAAAATGCAGGTACACATTAAAGACACATAACAGAGAGGAAGACTAGGCTCGACCAAGAGTTTGATGTCTCTCTCTAAATTTATGTTTGGTAGCGAAATTGACCCAGCACGAGGCACGACAAGAATGTATCGAACAACAGCATGTTCGTCAGTTAGCGCTGATTTTAGCGATAATACTCATTTTTGGAGTCGATATGTGAGTAAGGCGCCAGTTATAGGTAGCTATCATTGGTTTTCATCATTGAAAACAAACATTGGAATTTTTTGGCAGGTCGTTTATAGCTTTCATTAAAAATTTCTGTCATTGAAAAAAATTTCCTGATTGAAAGCCACCGACAAATTTTTACTGACAGAAATCTGTCATTAGAATTGTGTGAAATTGGAACACAAATCAGTGGAACGATTCGTTCTACTTTTGAACATAAAAGTATCAGCTGTTCAGGAAAATGAATTTCCGTCCGGAAAATAGAAAAATACATTTTTAGAGAAAAATAAATGCGTAATTACACTTTTTTTTTCTCAAAAAAAAAAATTCTTTGTGTGATTTCCGATCGATCGGTATATAATTTTCATTTCTAATCAAAGGGAAACACCGTCAAATATCGATTCAAAAATTTTTCGGGATCGATTTCAATGATAGCTATAACTGGCGCCTAAAAGGAAATTTCACACAGATGTTAGAGCATAGGCGGATTTTTTAATAAGAAGTAGTTTTTGTTTGGACGTGCTTTTAGACTGGAAGGAAAATTACTTCAGAAAGTGCTTTTCACTAGTTAAGTATTTGATGTGTTATGACCGGTATGTTTTATGTTCATTTTTTATATTGTAGTTATTATTAATATAAGTCCATACCAATTCATATCTGCAAGATACTAGGAAATTATTTTACTAGATTTGTTTAGAACACTCAGTTTAAAACAAACATTTTACTTTTAATAAAAAAGTAATATTCACACCTACCTACGAATTATACATTTTTTAAAGCCAACGGGTTCTCCAATCAGGCGGTTTTTAAGTGATATTAAGTCATAATTTTCGAAGAAAAACTAAAATTTGTCAAAAAAGTAGGTATAAAAATCAGTTTGTGGTTTTTCAAAATTTTAATAAAGTAAATACCTTTTTTCATTCAGAATTCGTTGCTCTTATTAATACTTAAAAAAAATGAATACTATATGACTTTAAATTGAAAATTACCAGAACGAAAAATAAAACAAAATAAAATAATATAACGACTTATGCACCTGCATTACTTCAAATTCAATTCTTTTTCAATTAAAAAGTATAATACAAATTGTATAAACTTTAATTTGCAAATAAATATTCAATAAAAAAATTAATTTGACTTTAAAACCATATAATTGCAATTCTATGACCAGCTAAATAATTGTATGTTAAAAAAAAACGAAACAATTTCGGCACTTTACTATAACATTATTATTTTATTTTTCATATCTTAGTATATAAAATATTATGTATCCGGTTTTAGGCTATGAGTTGCGACGATGTAACCAGATTCTTCTTTGTTTGTTTAAAAATAGATACTTTATTTTCATAATATTGGAATGTTCATGATCTCGGAACTGAAATGAAATCCAAGCAAAGACCATAATTGAAGAATTATTAGAAAAAAACATTTAGAATAAGATCGTTTTCGGGGAAGCTAACAGATTTAAAATCAACATACAAGGAAGAATACTCGAACCTTTATCGAAAATCAATATTGCTGTATCGTAGCCCAGCTTACCTTTTATTGAAAAACCTTCGGAATTAAAAAGAATAAAAACACAATGATTTTTAGAGTGGAAAAATATATAAAAAACCACTATCCATCTTTATTCCATTAAAACCTGCGACCGTCCTTCTTGCAACTTATATTAAGACTAAAAAACTTAAAACCATGCAACGTTTAATAGCTTTCGTTCGCAGAACAAACGCCTTACCTTCGTTAAGTTATTTACTATATATTTTTATATAGGTTTTATTTACCTTCTATTTATTTCTGGAACCATCGACTGCTGAGGTTGTAAATCTCATGCAGTTCGATACAGTCCCGGCGAAAACCTACGGTTTTCCTACTCTTTCTCTTTTTATTCTATGTGAATACCCTACTTTACATAATCTTAGATACACATATACATATAAATATAATAAATTGTTGTGATCATATTATTCTTCCTCCATCGGAATCATGCAAATCTTTTGCACCGGCCTTGTCAGTTGATTGGTCGCTGTTTGAATAACAACGCTTCGCACCAAGCCATCCCTGCTTGGAATAAGTTGTGAAATCCTACCCATTGCCCATGCTGAAGGTGGGAAGTTTTCACTCTTTATGATGCATAGCTGTCCTATCCTGAGACCATATTTCTCCCTGCGCCATTTCTTTCTTTCATATAGAGTAGAAAGATATTCTTCTTTCCACCTAGCCCAAAAATGCTCGAGCATCGTCTTCCGCTCTCTCCACAGCCTTAGCATCTTCGAGTCTGGTAGCTCATTGATCGCAAATGGCAATGGTAGCACAAGTGTTTCCCCTACCAGAAAGTGTCCCGGCGTTAACGCCTGCAAGTCGTTCGGGTCGTCACTCAACGGATGTAGCGGCCTTGAATTCAAAATTGCTTCTATACCTGTAAGTAGAGTTAGAAATTGTTCATATGCTAGTACCTTCATGCCCACGATCCTTGTCAAATGATATTTCATTGACTTCACCGCAGCTTCATAGATGCCACCTTGGTGTGGCGCCGCAGGTGTCATAAATTTCCATTCTGTACCCTTAAAATATAAATGTTCAAAAGTTTCCTTCACGAGCCAACGCTCTTTAGCCTTCCGTAATTCCTTCGCTGCACCAACAAAGGCTGTGCCATTGTCACTATATAATCTTTGAAACCTTCCCCTGCGCGCAATGAACCTTTCGTAACATGCAATGAAACCATACGATGTAAGGTCCGAGACCAAATCAATATGCACTGCCCTAGTTTTGAGACAGACAAAGACAGAAACCCAACATTTCTGCTTTATAATTTGCTCTCCTGTCCTATTTATCATTTTTATATCGAAAGGACCTGTGTAAAAAAGCATTTCCTGCAGTTACCCTCTCTGAGGGTAAGTCAGACATCAATTGCATTTCAAAGCGGTGGTTGTATCTCACACAAACCACACACTTGTGCAAGAAGTTCTTTAGCTCACTCCTAACCTTTGGTATCCAGGATCTCTGGCGTAAGTATTGCATCATAACTTGCACCCCGCCATATTTTGTCGCTCTATGAGCACTATCCATAATCAACCAAGCTAACCGCGAACCACACGGTACGATAGCAGGATGTCTTCTTTCATATTCCATCTCTGCTCATTCAAACCTTCCTCCCACCCTTAAGATCTTTTTTCCATCCAAAATCGGTTTTAACGATTGGATCCTGCTCTTTTCAGAAAGACATTTGTCTTTCCCTATGCAAGAAATCTCCTTCCCATAATATTTTTCCTGTTCCTTCTTTAGTAGATAATCAATTGCTCCAATCTTCTCCTCAGAAGATGGTTGATACACTACTCCTGCGCAATCTTTCCTGTCTACCTTCTTTTCTAGCTGCCGTCGAGAGTATCTCGGTTTTCCTTCATCCCGCTTCCGTTTCTCTATCTTTGCTCTAGTAGCATGGATAAATCGGAATGTAAAACTTATTATATTAAGTGCCTTTTCCAAAGAGGATGCATACTCAATTATTGGAATCCCTTGTCCTGACCCTTTCACGTGTATAGATAATGGTTCTGTTAACCTCATTATCATGTGTACCTTCATTTCATCCCTCCCCCCATCTGAAACATTTGGCACAAACTTTTCAGATGACCAGGATGATCGCTGCTTTGAAAGCCACTCTGGACCATGCAGCCACAGATTGTTATCGATCAACAAATGTGGTCGAACGCCCCTGCTCAAAAGATCTGCTGGATTCTCCTTCGTACCAACATGCCTCCACCTTTTGACTTCCGTATTAGTCTGTATGGATGCAACCCGATTTGCCACAAATGTTTGTAAATCGCATGGCAATTTATTAATCCAATGTAATGTGACCAGCGAATCCGTCCAGAGATTATACTCCGCATCTTTCCATTCCATTGATTTCATAACCTCTACTACTAACCGTCCTAGAAGCTCAGCCGCTGCTAGCTCCAATCTTGGAATGGTTATTGTCTTAAGAGGTGCGACACGCGTTTTTGCTGTCAAAAGACTAGTTGAAATTTTTCCGTTCGGACCTATCGTCCTTACGTAAATCACTGCTCCGTATGCTCTTTCTGATGCATCTGAAAAACCATGTATTTCCTTCCTTATACCTTCCGCTGTTCCTATCCATCTACCAATCTTAACCTTTTCTAAGAATTTTATTTCCTTCCATACATCTTCCCATCTGTTTTCTATTTCCTTCGGTAATCTCTCATCCCAGTCGACGTTTAGTCGCCATATATCTTGAATAAGAATTTTTCCTACTATCGTTACGGGTGCTATAAATCCATTAGGATCATAAAGCTGAGCCACGCAACTTACTATTTTTCTTTTTGTCATTGCCTGCTCAGTCACTGGTGTTTTCACCACAAATGTGAACTGATCCTTTTCTAATAGCCATTTAATGCCTAATATTGAAGACTTCTCATCATCTTCAAACAAAATTGATTCCTGTTCTTCATAATTCATATTTCTTACTAACGCTTTGGAATTCGATTTCCATTTCCTGAGCTCAAACCCTGCACCCTTCAATACTTGATCGATGTCTTTCGATAACTCGATCGCTTCCTGTTCAGAATCAGCACCTGTAGTGCAGTCATCCATATAGAAATCCTCAATTATAGCTCTTGCTGCATCGGGAAAGTCATGTTCTGCATCTTTTGCACATTGTATCAATGCTCGAACAGCATTATGTGCCGAAGACGTCATGCCATAGGTGACTACTGTGAGCCAATATTCCTTCAACCTGTCATTGGGATTTTCCCTCCAAAAAATTCTTTGCAAGTCCCATTGTTCTCTTGCAACCTTCACCATGCGGAACATCATCTTGATGTCTGCACTTATTGCTACTCGATGCCTTCTGAAGCGCATCAGAATCTCATGTAGATCCTTTTGTAACTTTTCACCTAACATTTGCACTTCGTTAAGCGAAATACCCTTCATTGTCCTGCAGCTAGCGTCGAATACGACTCTGAACTTCTTCGCAACACAGTGGTGCGGTATGTGGTATATTATTCTGCTATGAGTCACACCAGTCACTAGTGTCATGTGACCCATCCTTTCAAAATCCCCTTATGAAATCAACATATTTTTGTTTTATTCCTAAATCATTCTGTAATTTCCTTTCCAAAGCTAAAAACCTTCGTTTTGCTATAAGTTCTGAGCTACCAATCTCCCCTGCTGATTCCTTTAAAGGAATTGTGACAATAAATCTGCCAGAACCATCACGTGAATACGTATTGATGAAATTCTGTTCTACCTGTTCTTGCTCCTGTAATCTGTTTGATAACAATTCAATGTCATCCAACAGCCACAATCGTTTGAGGGATTCATGCAGTTGGTTATTATCTATTGCTATAATATTCAACCCCTGCTCTGTATTGCCTATTGCTTTCCCTTCAAATTCTCCTAAAACAACCTTCCCAAACAATGTTTCAATGTACAATACTTTACTTGCCTGTCTGTCTAAAATGGACAGAAAAGATGCCGCCGCAAACCTGCAACCTAGCAACAGGTCCACGGGACCAGCCTTCCAAAACTCAGGGTCAGCCAACGGCCGCCCTACAATATCCATCTTTGGCATTTCCAAATCGTGTGTAGGCACAATCGGTTGCCATTTACTATCCTGCGGTAGTATATAGAATTCTTGCTCTATTGCGTTCTGCGAATTAAACCATGGGCTTACCTTAAGCGTAGTTTTATATTTAATGTGAAAGGGTTCACCTTCCACTCCAATCAGCCTGCGTGTAACTGCTGTTTTATAACCTGCCCTGCAACTGATGGCTTATTAGATTAGGCTGTGCACCTGTGTCTATAAGCGCACGTATGGGACCATATTTTTTGCCATCTAGTTCGACCCTCACCTGAGCCGTTGGCATCAGAGAGAACCTTCCCTCTAAACTACAATTAAAAGAACTCGAATAAGTTTTAATTTTACCTTTAATGACATTATTTCTTTTAAAATCATTCCAAGAATCAACCTCGTCTGGTTCTGAGAAATCGTCCATCAAACTTGCTCCCTGCTTTTCACCATCCGAGCGCGGCCGTTTTGCAGGCCATGGCGCTAGTCAATCAGCCTTCTTCTTCATATCTACCTGTGGTACATTTTTCCTTTTCCTGCTATCCTGTACGTTTAAGACTGTGACCTCAGCCTTACCAAGCAACTTCATTGGGCACAACACGCTGTTATGTGCTGGCCTACCTGGACATTTCAGACAAGGCCCCTGAAAGCAATCACGTGCAACGTGTCCCGTCTTCAGGCAGTTTGGGCATAACTGCTTTTTATGGACGAAGTTCTGCCTTGCCCTTAGATTTAGGGCATTAAAGTGCGGACAACACCACAATAGATGTTCCATTGACCTGCATAAATGGCACGGCCGTTTTTTGACATCTGCTTGCTTCTGCTTGCTGCTTGGGGTGATCATGTTGCCCCGTCTGCTTAGGTCTACCTTTGGCACCTGCTGAACAACCTCCTTTCTTCTGTTGTCCATTGCACTTCCGAGCGCTTCAGCCCGCTTGCCCAGGAAAAGACAGAATTCTTTCGCAGTCGGCAACTCGGTTGTGCGCGATTCTTCCCATCTGCAAGCTGTCTGCTGGTCCAGCTTCTCATGAATAATGATCATGTCCCAATTATCTACACCTTGCGCTGCCAGCTGCCTCATTGTTTCATGACAGGTGTTTGCCATCCTTTGAAGCTCCGTTGCCTTCGGGGTACCTTCGAGCATGGGCAGTCGAAAGAACTGCCTAAAAAGCTCCCTGCATGTAGAATATTTCTTATTATACACCTCTTCCATCCGCTTCCATGCCTCATAATAGTTTTGGTCAGAGAGCTGCCAGTATGCCAGAGAGCTGCGAGTATCCCTTCGCTTACTTGCATTTGCTGCCATGCTTCCTTCAGTGCCTCGAGTCTTACCTCGAGCTCTTACAGCGATGACTCCTGAAATCCATCCATTTTTGTATATGACAGCATCCTGCTCACCGTGTGCCTGCCTTTTTCGAATAAATACTCATGATTTGCACCTTCCATTTTACTCGGTGTTTTTTTCTTTTCTGAAAAAAAGAGTGATAAGTATGTTACCTTGTACATAAACGACATCGTCTCAATCCTATTGCAGTAGGTACTTAAAAAAAATAAAAATATATTTCCCACTATGCAAATCGTCTGAGTTTTCTTAGGTGTCGTGCTACTATTTGTGCCGTTGCTGTTGCTTGTTATTATTTATTTTGTTTGTATTTGTTACCCCTAATGGAAAAGAAATTGGCGATCACAGAAGTACTCCGCAGTAGGTACTAAAAAAATATATTTCCCAGTATACGGATTTCTGTGATTGCCCTACAATAAAATATCAATTTTGTTGACGATTACCCCTACCTACATAAACCAAAAAAAAACAGATTCGTCTGTATTTATTTTTGCATCTCCTTATTCTGATAGTTGTGTGTTTTTTAAGAAATTATAATTTTATTTTACATTTTTCATTTACCACCTGCCTCACCAGCTATAATTGGTTCAAATAAAATTTTAATTTATTTAACCCCTTCTCTCATTTCAATTCCTGCTATTTTATTATGGCAACTCGTACTACTGTACTTTGAGTTCCTCCGGCTGCCTGCATTCATGGCAACTCGTACTACTGTACTTTGAGTTCCACCGGCTTTATATACCTTCTCCTCATTTCCACTCAGCCACACGTCTGCAGCTGAGTGCCTGCTTTTCCCTCCAAAATATACACTAGGTATATACTACGCTCAACAATGTGTACATGCACCGTATTTTTCATTCCCTCGCACATGCGCACACACAGCGCTAGTCTACCTAACCATATACACACTATACACAATCTACTTGGCGTCTGGCGAAGGAGAATAGAAGAAACTAAGAAAAAATAAATACAACCCGCCGCACAAGCAGATACACAACCCAATTTGATGCAAAAGGAAGAAAAGAAAAAAAAATAACCACACAGCACAGCACGGCACAAAAGACAAATGTTTAAACCATAAATACCTTCTTTGCTATTTAGCGTATGTGTAAATGTTAATAATTTTTGTTTTTTGTTGAAAATAGTTGCGATAATTTGAACAATCACGACTGCGCGCACTGACTAAAAAACATCAACTGAAGAGAAGACTGAACAAAATTCCAGTTCAGAATTCATATACCTGCTTGCACATGACCCTTTATATATTTATGATGGTAGTCACTCTGACTATTGCCATCTTCCTTCCTCCTTAGCTACGGCACATAGGCCAGTGGTTCCTTCGAGCTTGTGTTTGTTGTTTCAACAAACTGAAATCTTTCCAGGCGTACATTGTTTTTGCAATGCTGCTCAATTAAGATAAAACCGAAGGAAGGAGAAAAAAATAGCGTTTCCATCATTCCAATATATTTTGTGAATGTATATAACGCTCCATGCTAGTGGACTGTACCTTTCGCATAAAATCAAATTGCCTTCAAGTTTGGTATACAAATATACGTAAATTTTGTTATACAAATATATTTAAATTCAGTGACCAATAAAATTCCTTACTATGTTTTGTAGCTTTGTACAAAACTTCCTTCCAGCACCTTCCTTGGTAAATTGGCACAACACGCTGCTTTTCTCCGTTTTTTTTTTGATTTTTTTTTTTTTTTTTAAAACTTTATACCTTCCCGCACTGGTTTTTATCCGGCTCTACATGGACCAAATGTATCGTAGCCCAGCTTACCTTTTATTAAAAAACCTTCCGAATTAAAAAGAATAAAAACACAATGATTTTTAGAGTGGAAAAATATATAAAAAACCACTATCCATCTTTATTCCATTAAAACCTGCGACCGTCCTTCTTGCAACTTATATTAAGACTAAAAAACTTAAAACCATGCAACGTTTAATAGCTTTCGTTCGCAGAACGAACGCCTTACCTTCGTTAAGTTATTTACTATATATTTTTATATAGGTTTTATTTACCTTCTATTTATTTCTGGAACCATCGACTGCTGAGGTTGTAAATCTCATGCAGTTCGATACAATTGCATTTGAAAATGGCTAGCTGGTTGCGAGAATAAAAATAAATTGTTTTGCTGGCCTTTTTTTTCCTGTATCACGCATGCTTTCTTGCAAACCCTAAGTTGTCCATAAAATAAAGTTGGCAATAAAATTTCCAATAGAATCAGACAGTCAGAATTTATCGCAATTATGGTAGACGAGACTTCAGACGTTCAATTAAAGTCCCAATTATATATTGTTTTCCGATATTACTTTAACAAAAAAGTTCATGAAAAATGTTCTACTTTTATCGATGATGTAAAGCTAGGGCGGAAGATTTGAATAAAACTAATTTTAGTTCTTGAAAACTTATCTTGTACCTCTAGAAGAAAGTAGCTAACCCTAACGCTATGACCAGGAATCGCCACTGTCTCGAACCGATTTGAGAGATATAAATAGGCGCTCGGAAAGGAATCGGTTCAATATTGATTGTGAACTGCGATAAATTAAAGATTGTGTTTGAAAAGTAATTATTGAAAGTGTTGAATAAATAAGTTTGTGAGCGAATTGAATAAAGTAAATTTGTGTTTTATTTACAAAGTGTGAACAAGTTTTAATTGTTGGACCAAGCCGAATATTACACTATTTTCATAACAATGCAAATGTTTAAAATTTTGTCATTTGGCCGGTTTATATTTCTAAGATTTCTGAGAATTTCCTCAGGCGGATTGCCAGGGCGCAGGATAATGAAATATAAAAAAAAAATAACTATTTATTCTCACCTAACAATCAAATTAATTTTGCATTTCTTTTTATCCTTTTTGAATTGTGCGATTAAGAATTCTTGATAAATCGAATTATAAAAGTTCTGTTTCTTATTTCTGACAGCAAAAGTGAGAAATTTGTATTAGAAAAATTGTTACAGAAATCTCTGAGATCTAGGAAATAAAAAATGGCCAATTTACAGTTAAGCAAGTGGTGGTTGTTTTACAGTGACGTGATGAAAGTCTTTTCAAACAAAAAGTAATCGAACAACAATTCAAACCATAACACATCAAGGTTTCATTTTATCTCGCTTCCGCTTGGTAATTTAAGAACTCTATAGGTCTCTTTCCGAGCGAATGGAAAACAGCATTTGTACAGCCTGTCCCTAAAAAAGGCGAATCATCCTCCCCCTCTAACTATCGTCCAATAGCTCCACGTCCCTTCTTTCCAAGGTCATGGAAACGCTGATTAATTATCAGCTTAAGAAATATCTTGAGGAACGGAAGCTTCTTAATGACCGGCAGTATGGCTTTCGTAGCAATAGGTCCACTGGTGATCTCATGGTTTATCTCACCGAACAGTGGAACAAATCTTTACATCGTTTTGGAGAAAGTAAGATTATTGCACTTGATATTTCAAAGGCATTTGATAGAGTTTGGCATCAAGCTCTCTTATCGAAAATGCGTGTATTTGGTATTGATGAATCCCTCCTTCGTTGGGTTAGAAACTACCTTTCGGACCGTTCAATTCAAGTAGTATTGAACGGGTTCAAATCTGATATTCACAAAATAAACGCTGGTGTGCCCCAGGGCTCCGTTTTGTCTCCGACGCTCTTCCTTATTTTTATAAAAATGACAGTACCCTCAGCTTTTCATATTCGTTTTTAGATTCTCATCCTTGTCCTTCGGATGTGGAACTTCAACGGCAGCGTATGATAAGCTCATTAAATTATGATCTCGACAGGATTGTACAATGGGGAATCAAAAACCGTGTAGAATTTAATGCTTCGAAAACTCAATGCTGTCTCCTGTCATTAGCATAACCCACCCCCTATGCCGCTATCCATGAGCGGCACTTGCATCCAGGAAACTAATCAACTTTCAGTACTCGGTATGTGTATCACAGATCACCTCTTATGGAATGATCACATATTCGATATTGCCAAAAATGCTGCTAGGTGCTTAGGATTCCTCCGACGACGGTGCAAGAAATTTTTCACCCCTTCTGATCTGGCTGTAATTTACAAAGCCTTCATTCGTCCAAAACTTGAATATAACTCGCATATTTGGGCCCCTAAAACAAGTTTAACTATTTTGGACAGGATCCAAAAAAGAGCTTTGAAAATGGTAGGCGATAGAACTATAACCGAAACAATTACGTCACTTGAACACCGCCGCAATGTTTCATGCCTTTCGTTTTTCTACCGATATTTTTATAAACAGTGTTCTGTCGAATTAGCCAGTTGCATTTCCCCCTCAAACAGTTCAGCCGTAATACTCGTACTTCTAGGAATGCACATCAGTTTAACCTTGAGCTCAATTTCGGACGTACTGTCAAGTATAGAGATTCTTTTTTTAACCGCACATCGAGAATGTGGAATGCTTTACCCATCTCTGTTTTTCCCTATCATTTTGATATTCAAAACTTTAAGACCAATGTGTATCGGTATCTCCTCTTTAATCCTTCCCTATTTTCCTAAAGCTCGCACTGTGTTTAAACTTTAAACATATTAAGGGTATTAAAAACCCCTTGAGTGCCCGTTTATTATAAAAAAAAAGGAAGTGAGGCATGTTTAAAATGTATAAAATAAGGAAACGTCAAAATTTATATCCTCAACATGTATCATTATTTTCTTTTTAAAAAAAGTAACTAATTATTGCGAATTATATATGGTTTTCCCCCTAATGTAAATCTTTTACGATAAAATCAAACAAACAAAAAATATCTGCTAATTTAATTGTTCGCAAAAGATAAGCCTCAAGTTCCAACAATAACAAAATTAAACCAAAAGATGACATTCTTTTTTGTTGGATCTATAAATTAATTGCGTTTCTATCGCAATCTTTTGGTCATGGCCATAATTAAATCAGTCAAATCAAATCAACAATCAGTTACAGATATATGTATGTATGTATAATATTGGTAATTATTTTAATTTATATAAATTTTAATAACTCAGCCCCTGTGGGTTGTCCACTACCTATGTATGTATGTACATACTTATGTAGATTATAATATAATAATTGTTATTGTTTTGACAACTCACAAAACATTTGCTTTTTATCATAGGTACTGACCTGATGATATCGATTAGATGTGTTTCGCCAATGACGATAATTCGCACCGTGTCGTTCGTCGCCCATAATGGGTTATTTTGAAAATTTTAATTAGCCCCCTTTCACACCTAATTAATCTCAATTAAATCACAAACACAGATATACCTACACAAGTAGGTATACAAATATCCTCCTATGTATATTTGTACAATGTATGTACATGCGTTGAACTGTATTTAGGTATGTTTGTTTTTTTTTTTTTCAATACCTATTTAATAACACGTAAATCTGTCGATTAGATTAGATTTTGAGTTTTAAATAAAATAAACCAATTTAGTTGATTTAATTATAAAAATATAAAATTCAATAACAATTTTATTTGACTATGCGGTCGATGTTCAGGAAACCCTTCCGCCCCTTTACGTTTATTGTATAGAAACAAAAATAAAACTAATTGAAAATTGATTGAAATTCATATCGGCCACAATTATTGTAGGTTATGATTCGAAATTCCGTAATTGGAAATTAATCCATCTCAATAAAAAAAAGAATAAATAAATAAAAAACACTGTTACCGATTGGGAATGGGTCACATACATCAGCTACTCAAAAAGATAACCAAGTCGAGAGGTGCGTTGCGTTGAAGTTTTAGAAGCAAGCGACTTATCAATATTGAAGGAGCTTAACTAAGGCAATAGTGTCTTTGGAGTATTTGTTCTTGATTCCTAATCGCGATAGTGCTGCGCGACTATGGCGGCGGTGCAGAAAAAGGAACAGAACACGTTAACAAGATTGGTGTACATTGAATATTATTTTGAAGCGGGGTCTACACTCTGAGGCAGGTTTTAAGGTGACCAACCAACATTGAAAATCTATATTGCACAGTTGTGTTTAGCACTCAAATTTTGTGGTCCGCGTGTATGAGATATTTAAATTACAATTACATATAAAGGGTGTCCCAAAATTAATGCAAGATTTGAATTTGCCGCCATTTGTGCAGTGAAGTGTTGGCAACCCTGAAAAAATGCAATTTGACAGCTAACAGTATAGGGTTATTAAAAATGGAGCGTTACACGAGAGAACAACGTGTCTTCATTATTAAAGAATATTTCAAAAATAGTGAAAGCTTGGCGGCTGCAGTTCGAAAATTTCATACAAAATATGGTCGGAATAGTGTTTTAACTTCGTCAACTGTGAAGAGATTAATTGAAAAATTCATGGAGACTGGATCCGTTGGAGACGCCAAACACACTGGTCGTCCAAAAACAAGCCGTTCAAATGTGAATGTCGAAGCAGTGCGTGAGAGTGTTGCTGACAATCCAGGAACCTCAATTCGACGTCGTGGACAAGAATTGCAAATTTCAAGAACCTCTCTACAGCGTATACTCACCAAAGATCTGTGTCTTCATGCTTACAAAATTCAATTAACACAACAATTGAAGCCTAATGACCATGGACAGAGAAGAGAGTTCGTTGAATGGATTATTGAACATCAACAAATGGACCCTGATTTTTCGAGCAAAATCATCCTAAGCGATAAAGCACATTTTCATCTTGATGACTTTGTCAATCGCCAAAATTGCCGCATTTGGGGTTCGGAGAACCCACATGTGATTGTCGAAAAACAAATGCATCCACAACGCGTGACTGTATGGTGTGGATTTTGGGCTGGAGGCATAATTGGGCCATATTTTTTTGAAAATGATGCTGGTCAAGCAGTGACTGTTACTGGTGCTCGATATCGCGACATGATTACACAGTTCTTTCTGCCAAAATTGGATGATATTGATGTGTCCAATATGTGGTTTCAACAAGACGATGCCACATGTCATACAGCCCGTGAAACAATTCAATTACTGCATGAGACATTTCCAGGTCGTGTACTCTCTCGTTTCGGTGATCAAAATTGGCCTCCTAGATCGTGTGATTTAACACCATTAGACTTCTTTTTATGGGGTTATTTGAAATCACAAGTCTATGTCAACAAGCCCACAACCACCCGTGCATTAAAGGAGGAGATTCAACGCTGCATCAACGAAATTCAGCCACATTTATGCAGAATGGTCATGGAAAATTTCAACAAAAGAGTGCGCATGTGCATGCAAAGCCGTGGAGGCCATTTGTCCAATGTGTTATTGTATACATAACCCTATCCTATGTACTTTACGAGTCAATAAAAATATAACTATCAAAAGACTAAAAACGGCGTTTTCTATTTAATTCAAATCTTGCGTTAATTTTGGGACACCCTTTATTTAGAGATATATGGAGCTGAACATAAGTTTCTCTAATGTGGTTTTCCTTGGGTAAATTCAGATTTCCCTCAAAAATTGATTTTTTTTCGTAGCGTATGGAACTTTTTGTTTTAATTTTCCCGCTGAAAAATCCAGATCTGAAATGGAAAATCAATCAATTTATTTTACCCCATGGAATGCAAATACAGTGCAAAAATTTGTTTTGACAGATCTAGATCAAAAATAAATTTATTTATTTTCACTATGGGAAACGTTACGTTAGTTTCTCTCCCCGATTATCTTGAAACATTTTATGATATCTTTAAATGTAAATCTTAAAAGCATTTTCCAATGAAAGGTATCTGCCAGTTTGCTTGATATGGTCACTGATTTGTTTGATAGTGAAATATTTCTGAATGTTTTTGATAAACAAGTTGATGTTGGTACATCAAGCTCAATAAAGTTAAATAAACATAGCTAGTTGCGCTAAATTCGAACAGAACTAGGAGCTAGTGACTTACAGTTCTCCAAAATTCCTGTGGGCTCTGAACTCTGGCATGACAGTCCTACGCATATTTGTAGAATAAAATTTAAATTCAAATCATAAATCATTAGTGTCACAAACTAGAAAGAAAATCGATGGAATGACAAACAAAAATCTCTTTTTAGTTATGTTCCATTAACAACGAAAAGATCAATTTAATAGAAATGTAAACTAAGCAAAAGAAAACCAGATTGAAGGTTTTCAGTGAAATAATGGTGATATACGGATAACATGAATTCGCATTCTCTTTTATAAGAATTTAATAAAATTAGGGGCCAATTATAGCTATCGCTGATATCATTAAAAATTTCTGTCATTAAAAAAAAATATCCTGATTGAAATCTACCTACAAATTTTTACTGACAGAAATCTGTCATGGGATTGTGTGAAATTGGAACACAAATCAGTGGAACGCTTCGTTTCACTTTTGAACATAAAAGTGTCAGCTGTTTAGGAAAATGAATTTCCACCAGGAAAATACATACCTAGATAAATACATTTTTAGCGAACATTAATTTAACTTTTTTCTCAAAAAAAATTCTTTGTGTCATTTCCGATCAATCAGTATGTAATTTTCATTTCTTCTAATCAAAAGGAAACACAGTGAAATAGCCATTCTAAAAAATCAATTATAGCTATAACTGGCCGCTTAGACTACTTTTTGACAGTAGATTCCAAAAAAGAAAACCAAAAGTCTGGTAACCCTTTAAAAGATCAATTTAGTGTAATGTTCTTATGGAGGAACACTGACTGGGCAGTTAGACGCTTGATCAATTTATAACTTCCTAAATCACAAAAAAATATAGATTCACTATTTTTACCTTGATAATTGAAAATAACAAGTCTATTCCTTGGTTGGTGCAGGCTGAACGATCAACGATCAAGATTACACGATTTAATCGAGCACAGAGGCAATTACTGGTAAGTAAACAAGCTTCTGTTTGTAAAATTTTATGACTAAAATATAAGTTGATTGATTGGAGGTTTAAATAAAATTTAACAGTAGCCGATTAGGTTTTTTTTTTTTCATTTTTGTTTTATTAGAAACCATAAGTATGAAAAGTTCTATTTGATTAGTTCCAGACCAGAATATATCTATGTACTACGTGCATTTAGAAACAGGGCATAATATATCAGTGTTTTTATATCTAGTTGTTTTTTTTTCTTTTTTTATAATTTCGTATTAATTTCAAACATTAAAAGTCAATAAAAAATCAATCGATTTATTATTATGAGATATTATTAATGCATTGAAGTAAACTTTAAACTTTATTTTTAAATGATTAAATTCTTTAAGGGGATAGTATAAATAATACTGATAAAAACGTAACGTTGTGCATTGATATCTACATAATTTAGAACCTGTAAATATATGATATTGATAAGTCAGATTAATTAGCTACTTTCTAATGAATATAGTAATAGACTGACAAAATGCCATAAATAAGTGACATTTAAAGGCAGGTCTAGAGATTGAGAGATAGGTCTAGGTATTTCCAAGCCGCCCGGTCTACAGATTTCAAATAAGGTCTATTTGTATTTGCGTGCATATCTAAATCTATAGAGGCAGCTGTGAAATCTTCAAGAATGTCAAGACTCATCCAACAGACTTAAAACTTCTTAGAACCGTTAATTCTCTTTAAAAAATGTTTTAGAAATGTATCAAGACCGTCATGACATCAGGAATTTTCAAGACCACAAAGACAGTTCAGGAATTTCATCATTCCCAAAACTGTCAATTCTTTTTGAAAAACCCTCAAGATTTATAAAAGATTTGTTAAAACTGTAAAGACTTCTTAATATCGCCTTGACTTAAGGACTCTTCAAGAACGCAAAGACGATTCCGGACTGTCTCGAGACCGTCATGGCTCATTATAAAAATCCTTCAAGATTCATCAAATTTTTGTTAGGACCGTAAAGATTTCTCAAGTCCAACATGACTTGAAGACCGAAAAAGACAGCCCAGGACTGCAAAGTGCAAAGACAAGGGCGGATCTAGACTTTCAATCAGGAGGGGGGGTCATACACTTAACATAAATATGAGTTTTTGAGCACCGAATGTTCGCCAGAAAACGTTATCTTTTTTCGTAGGAAAATAAAACAGAACCTGTTATCAAAAATTTTCTGGCTTTTTTTGACGTATTTTTTCGGACTTGTTTTTTGGGAGTCTATTATTACTATTGTTATCAGTCTGCTCATTCGTAGATTGGAGCTAATGCTAGAAAACAAATTCTGAAAAATTACTGTTTTGCGTGAACCTTTTCAAAATATTTTGATCTTAAAGGAGTCAACAGAACTTACAAATTGTAGAGAGAAAAATGTTTGATTCTTGAATTTAAGGAAATAGGTGCATTAAAGTACATAGATTCTCTAAAAATTAAATAAAAACAAATAAGTTGGGAAGAAACTTTAGTGCACCGAAAAAAAAAAGCTTGGTTGATTCAACAATTTTTCATTGTTGGCCAGCCAACCAAGGAAAATTGTGATTTTTACCAAGGTTTGTGGTGAAATCAACAAAGGCCGCATTGTTGATTCAACGAATGGAGGATTGTTGGCAAAAAATACCCAAAAAATGAAAAAACTGATCACAAACGTATGTTGAAAGTACCAAGGGGCTTGGTTGATTGCATTGTTGATGAATCACAAACGTAGTAAAACCGTGATCAATAAAAAATGACTACGTTTGTGATCCAACAACCAAGGTTTCTTGGTGAAACCATGGTGAAATCAACCAATAAACGATGTAAAAGCTTTGTTATATACTTTTGGTTTTTTGTTAAATACATAATAAGTATATACTAAAAAAAATCATTGCGAAAATGATAACGTTCGTGATTCAACAACCAAGGTCTCTTGGTAAAATCTTGGTGAAATCAACCCATAAACGTTGTAAAAGCATTGTTAAATAAAATTGATATTTACAAAAAAAAATAATTATGAAAATCACAACGTTCATGATTCAACAACCAAGGTTTCTTGGTAAAATCTTTGTAAAATCAACCAATAAACGTTGTCAAGTGTTGCTAAATAAAATAGATACAAAAAAAATTGTGAAAATGAAAATGGTAAAATCTTTGTGCAATCAACCAATAAACGTTGTAAAACCATTGTTAGTTAAAATGTATATTTACAAAAAAAAAAATATGAAAATCACAACATTCATGATTCAACAACCAAGGTTTCTTGGTAAAATCTTTGTAAAATCAACCAATAAACGTTGTAAAAGAGTTGCTAAATAAAATAGATACAAAAAAAATTGTGAAAATTAAAATAGTAAAATCTTTGTGCAATCAACCAATAAACGTTGTAAAACCATTGTTAAATAAATGCATACTTACAAAAAAAAAATTGAAAATCACAACGTTCATGATTCAACAACCAAGGTTTCTTGGTAAAATCTTTGTGCAATCAACCAATAAACGTTGTAAAACCATTGTTAAATAAATGCATACTTACAAAAAAAAAATTGAAAATCACAACGTTCATGATTCAACAACCAAGGTTGCTTGGTAAAATCTTTGTAAAATCAACCAATAAACGTTGTAAAACCATTGTTAGTTAAAATGTATGTTTACAAAAAAAATATGAAAATCACAACGTTCATGATTCAACAACCAAGGTTTCTTGGTAAAATCTTTGTAAAATCAACCAATAAACGTTGTAAAAGAGTTGCTAAATAAAATAGATACAAAAAAAATTGTGAAAATTAAAATGGTAAAATCTTTGTGCAATCAACCAATCAACGTTGTAAAACCATTGCTAAATAAATGCATACTTACAAAAAAAAAAATTGCAAATCACAACGTTCATGATTCAACAACCAAGGTTGCATTGGTAAAATCTTTGTGCAATCAACCAATAAACGTTGTAAAACCATTGTTAAATAAATGCATACTTACAAAAAAAAAAAAATTGAAAATCACAACGTTCATGATTCAACAACCAAGGTTTCTTGGTAAAATCTTTGTGCAATCAACCAATAAACGATGTAAAACCATTGTTAAATAAATGCATACTTACAAACAAAAAGTATGAAAATCACAACGTTCATGATTCAACAACCAAGGTTTCTTGGTAAAATCTTTGTAAAATCAACCAATAAACGTTGTAAAACCATTGTTAAATAAATGCATACTTACAAAAAAAAAATTGAAAATCACAACGTTCATGATTCAACAACCAAGGTTTCTTGGTAAAATCTTTGTGCAATCAACCAATAAACGTTGTAAAACCATTGTTAAATAAATGCATACTTACAAAAAAAAAATTGAAAATCACAACGTTCATGATTCAACAACCAAGGTTGCTTGGTAAAATCTTTGTAAAATCAACCAATAAACGTTGTAAAACCATTGTTAGTTAAAATGTATGTTTACAAAAAAAATATGAAAATCACAACGTTCATGATTCAACAACCAAGGTTTCTTGGTAAAATCTTTGTAAAATCAACCAATAAACGTTGTAAAAGAGTTGCTAAATAAAATAGATACAAAAAAAATTGTGAAAATTAAAATGGTAAAATCTTTGTGCAATCAACCAATCAACGTTGTAAAACCATTGTTAAATAAATGCATACTTACAAAAAAAAAATTGCAAATCACAACGTTCATGATTCAACAACCAAGGTTGCATTGGTAAAATCTTTGTGCAATCAACCAATAAACGTTGTAAAACCATTGTTAAATAAATGCATACTTACAAAAAAAAAAAAATTGAAAATCACAACGTTCATGATTCAACAACCAAGGTTTCTTGGTAAAATCTTTGTGCAATCAACCAATAAACGATGTAAAACCATTGTTAAATAAATGCATACTTACAAACAAAAAGTATGAAAATCACAACGTTCATGATTCAACAACCAAGGTTTCTTGGTAAAATCTTTGTAAAATCAACCAATAAACGTTGTAAAACCATTGTTAGTTAAAATGTATATTTACAAAAAAAAATATGAAAATCACAACGTTCATGATTCAACAACCAAGGTTTCTTGGTAAAATCTTTGTGCAATCAACCAATAAACGATGTAAAACCATTGTTAAATAAATGCATACTTACAAACAAAAAGTATGAAAATCAACGTTCATGATTCAACAACCAAGGTTTCTTGGTAAAATATTTGTAAAATCAACCAATAAACGTTGTAAAAGCGTTGCTAGATGAAATAGATACAACAAAAAAAATTGTGAAAATTAAAATGGTAAGTTTACATAAGATCCTTTTTACAAAAAAGTCAAAATTGAACATTTTCAAATCTATTTCCCTGACTGGAAAACTTATTAAAACTTACAAAAGCATGCTCAATACATTTCACAATTTTCGTCTGATAAAGAAAACTTATACTAATTCTTTTCCCGCGTTTTGTGGAAAAAGATGTTTAGATTCTTTTTTTTTTTCATTTAGCTTAGTTCATTTTTGTCATAATTCCCGTAAGTTTACATAAGCTCCTTTTTACAAAAAAGTCAAAATTGAACATTTTCAAATCTATTTCCCTGACTGGAAAACTTTTTAAAACTTACAAAAGCATGCTCAATTCTGCAAATGTGTTTGTGTCACATGTGTGGAAAAATGCTTTTGTTTTAATTTATTTTACTTAAGTGAACGTTCTTACCCTTAATGACATAATGTTAAAAACTACTTCAATATTATTTGTTTAATTAAACCGACTCCTTAATGGCCAAAACTTAAATGCAGAATTCTGTATGCATCTTTACATGAAACATTCTTCCAAATAGCATTTGCATACTTAAGACCCAAACATAACAAGTTTAAGAAAACACAAGCTAATGACAAAAATCTAACGAAAAAAATCTTTATGTTTGCAAAAGTAACACGCATATCCATAATTGACAACTAATTCGTGTGTATTGAACAACCTGTCAGATTTATTTATGCGCCGATCTACTGAGATCGCTCTTATTTATGCTTACATAAATAAAACATATTTTATGTTATTTATGAATCCAAAATAATTTATATCATTTCCAATTTTTTGCAAAAGAATATATTTCTGATTTAATGAAGTATGAACACGGCCTTACACTCAGCCAATGCATTAAGTGATTACGAACATTGTTAAAAACGAACCAAGAAAAAACCACGAACGTGGTTTTTTCTTGGTTGGCCAACCCACGTTCGTAGTTGAAACCGACGCGCCAAATTACAACGTGAATAAACATGCTCTGTGCTTCATTATATTTTTGCCGCCAACAAGATAATTTAAGGCTACGTAACAACTTATTCATAAATACATTTCACAATTTTCGTCTGATGAAAAAAATTATACTAATTCTTTTCCCGCGTTTTGTGGAAAAAGATGTTTAGATTCTGTTTTTTTTCCATTTAGCTTAGTTAATTTTTGTCATAAATCACGTAAGTTTACATAAGCTCCTTTTTACGAAAAAGTAAAAATTTAACATTTTCAAATCTATTTCCCTGACTGGAAAACTTATTAAAACTTACAAAAGCATGCTCAATTCTGCAAATGTGTTTGTGTCACATGTGTGGAAAAATGCTTTTGTTTTAATTTATTTTACTTAAGTGAACGTTCTTTCCTTTAATGACATAATGTTAAAAACTACTTCAATATTATTTGTTTAATTAAACCGACTCCTTAATGGCCAAAACTTAAATGCAGAATTCTGTATGCATCTTTACATGAAACATTCTTCCAAATAGCATTTGCATACTTAAGACCCAAACATAACAAGCTTAAGAAAACACAAGCTAATGACAAAAATCTAACGAAAAAAATCTTTATGTTTGCAAAAGTAACGCCCATATCCATAATTGACAACTAATTCCTGTGTATTGAACAACCTGTCAGATTTATTTATGCGCCGATCTACTGAGATCGCTCTTATTTATGCTTACATAAATACATAAACATATTTAATGTTATTTATGAGTCCAAAATAATTTATATCATTTCCAATTTTTTGCAAAAGAATATATTTCTGATTTAATGAAGTATGAGCATGGCCTTACACTCAGCCAATGCATTCAGTGATTACGAACATTGTTAAAAACGAACCAAGAAAAAACCACGAACGTGGTTTTTTCTTGGTTGGCCAACCCACGTTCGTAGTTGAAACCGACGCGCCAAATTACAACGTGAATAAACATGCTCTATGCTTTATTATATTTTTGCCGCCAACAAGATAATTTAAGGCCACGTAACAACTTATTCATAAATACATTTCACAATTTTCGTCTGATGAAGAAAACTTATACTAATTCTTTTCCCGCGTTTTGTGGAAAAAGATGTTTAGATTCTTTTTTTTTATTTAGCTTAGTTCATTTTTGTCATAATTCACGTAAGTTTACATAAGCTCCTTTTTACAAAAAAGTCAAAATTGAACATTTTCAAATCTATTTCCCTGACTGGAAAACTTATTAAAACTTACAAAAGCATGCTCAATACATTTCACAATTTTCGTCTGATAAAGAAAACTTATACTAATTCTTTTCCCGCGTTTTGTGGAAAAAGATGTTTAGATTCTTTTTTTTTTTCATTTAACTTAGTTCATTTTTGTCATAATTCCCGTAAGTTTACATAAGCTCCTTTTTACAAAAAAGTCAAAATTGAACATTTTCAAATCTATTTCCCTGACTGGAAAACTTTTTAAAACTTACAAAAGCATGCTCAATTCTGCAAATGTGTTTGTGTCACATGTGTGGAAAAATGCTTTTGTTTTAATTTATTTTACTTAAGTGAACGTTCTTACCCTTAATGACATAATGTTAAAAACTACTTCAATATTATTTGTTTAATTAAACCGACTCCTTAATGGCCAAAACTTAAATGCAGAATTCTGTATGCATCTTTACATGAAACATTCTTCCAAATAGCATTTGCATACTTAAGACCCAAACATAACAAGTTTAAGAAAACACAAGCTAATGACAAAAATCTAACGAAAAAGATCTTTATGTTTGCAAAAGTAACACGCATATCCATAATTGACAACTAATTCGTGTGTATTGAACAACCTGTCAGATTTATTTATGCGCCGATCTACTGAGATCGCTCTTATTTATGCTTACATAAATAAAACATATTTTGTTATTTATGAATCCAAAATAATATATATCATTTCCAATTTTTTGCAAAAGAATATATTTCTGATTTAATGAAGTATGAACACGGCCTTACACTCAGCCAATGCATTAAGTGATTACGAACATTGTTAAAAACGAACCAAGAAAAAACCACGAACGTGGTTTTTTCTTGGTTGGCCAACCCACGTTCGTAGTTGAAACCGACGCGCCAAATTACAACGTGAATAAACATGCTCTATGCTTTATTATATTTTTGCCGCCAACAAGATAATTTAAGGCCACGTAACAACTTATTCATAAATACATTTCACAATTTTCGTCTGATGAAGAAAACTTATACTAATTCTTTTCCCGCGTTTTGTGGAAAAAGATGTTTAGATTCTTTTTTTTTATTTAGCTTAGTTCATTTTTGTCATAATTCACGTAAGTTTACATAAGCTCCTTTTTACAAAAAAGTCAAAATTGAACATTTTCAAATCTATTTCCCTGACTGGAAAACTTATTAAAACTTACAAAAGCATGCTCAATACATTTCACAATTTTCGTCTGATAAAGAAAACTTATACTAATTCTTTTCCCGCGTTTTGTGGAAAAAGATGTTTAGATTCTTTTTTTTTTTCATTTAACTTAGTTCATTTTTGTCATAATTCCCGTAAGTTTACATAAGCTCCTTTTTACAAAAAAGTCAAAATTGAACATTTTCAAATCTATTTCCCTGACTGGAAAACTTTTTAAAACTTACAAAAGCATGCTCAATTCTGCAAATGTGTTTGTGTCACATGTGTGGAAAAATGCTTTTGTTTTAATTTATTTTACTTAAGTGAACGTTCTTACCCTTAATGACATAATGTTAAAAACTACTTCAATATTATTTGTTTAATTAAACCGACTCCTTAATGGCCAAAACTTAAATGCAGAATTCTGTATGCATCTTTACATGAAACATTCTTCCAAATAGCATTTGCATACTTAAGACCCAAACATAACAAGTTTAAGAAAACACAAGCTAATGACAAAAATCTAACGAAAAAGATCTTTATGTTTGCAAAAGTAACACGCATATCCATAATTGACAACTAATTCGTGTGTATTGAACAACCTGTCAGATTTATTTATGCGCCGATCTACTGAGATCGCTCTTATTTATGCTTACATAAATAAAACATATTTTGTTATTTATGAATCCAAAATAATATATATCATTTCCAATTTTTTGCAAAAGAATATATTTCTGATTTAATGAAGTATGAACACGGCCTTACACTCAGCCAATGCATTAAGTGATTACGAACATTGTTAAAAACGAACCAAGAAAAAACCACGAACGTGGTTTTTTCTTGGTTGGCCAACCCACGTTCGTAGTTGAAACCGACGCGCCAAATTACAACGTGAATAAACATGCTCTGTGCTCTGTGCTTCATTATATTTTTGCCGCCAACAAGATAATTTAAGGCTACGTAACAACTTATTCATAAATACATTTCACAATTTTCGTCTGATGAAAAAAATTATACTAATTCTTTTCCCGCGTTTTGTGGAAAAAGATGTTTAGATTCTGTTTTTTTTCCATTTAGCTTAGTTAATTTTTGTCATAAATCACGTAAGTTTACATAAGCTCCTTTTTACGAAAAAGTAAAAATTTAACATTTTCAAATCTATTTCCCTGACTGGAAAACTTATTAAAACTTACAAAAGCATGCTCAATTCTGCAAATGTGTTTGTGTCACATGTGTGGAAAAATGCTTTTGTTTTAATTTATTTTACTTAAGTGAACGTTCTTTCCTTTAATGACATAATGTTAAAAACTACTTCAATATTATTTGTTTAATTAAACCGACTCCTTAATGGCCAAAACTTAAATGCAGAATTCTGTATGCATCTTTACATGAAACATTCTTCCAAATAGCATTTGCATACTTAAGACCCAAACATAACAAGCTTAAGAAAACACAAGCTAATGACAAAAATCTAACGAAAAAAATCTTTATGTTTGCAAAAGTAACGCCCATATCCATAATTGACAACTAATTCCTGTGTATTGAACAACCTGTCAGATTTATTTATGCGCCGATCTACTGAGATCGCTCTTATTTATGCTTACATAAATACATAAACATATTTAATGTTATTTATGAGTCCAAAATAATTTATATCATTTCCAATTTTTTGCAAAAGAATATATTTCTGATTTAATGAAGTATGAGCATGGCCTTACACTCAGCCAATGCATTCAGTGATTACGAACATTGTTAAAAACGAACCAAGAAAAAACCACGAACGTGGTTTTTTCTTGGTTGGCCAACCCACGTTCGTAGTTGAAACCGACGCGCCAAATTACAACGTGAATAAACATGCTCTATGCTTTATTATATTTTTGCCGCCAACAAGATAATTTAAGGCCACGTAACAACTTATTCATAAATACATTTCACAATTTTCGTCTGATGAAGAAAACTTATACTAATTCTTTTCCCGCGTTTTGTGGAAAAAGATGTTTAGATTCTTTTTTTTTATTTAGCTTAGTTCATTTTTGTCATAATTCACGTAAGTTTACATAAGCTCCTTTTTACAAAAAAGTCAAAATTGAACATTTTCAAATCTATTTCCCTGACTGGAAAACTTATTAAAACTTACAAAAGCATGCTCAATACATTTCACAATTTTCGTCTGATAAAGAAAACTTATACTAATTCTTTTCCCGCGTTTTGTGGAAAAAGATGTTTAGATTCTTTTTTTTTTTCATTTAACTTAGTTCATTTTTGTCATAATTCCCGTAAGTTTACATAAGCTCCTTTTTACAAAAAAGTCAAAATTGAACATTTTCAAATCTATTTCCCTGACTGGAAAACTTTTTAAAACTTACAAAAGCATGCTCAATTCTGCAAATGTGTTTGTGTCACATGTGTGGAAAAATGCTTTTGTTTTAATTTATTTTACTTAAGTGAACGTTCTTACCCTTAATGACATAATGTTAAAAACTACTTCAATATTATTTGTTTAATTAAACCGACTCCTTAATGGCCAAAACTTAAATGCAGAATTCTGTATGCATCTTTACATGAAACATTCTTCCAAATAGCATTTGCATACTTAAGACCCAAACATAACAAGTTTAATAAAACACAAGCTAATGACAAAAATCTAACGAAAAAGATCTTTATGTTTGCAAAAGTAACACGCATATCCATAATTGACAACTAATTCGTGTGTATTGAACAACCTGTCAGATTTATTTATGCGCCGATCTACTGAGATCGCTCTTATTTATGCTTACATAAATAAAACATATTTTGTTATTTATGAATCCAAAATAATATATATCATTTCCAATTTTTTGCAAAAGAATATATTTCTGATTTAATGAAGTATGAACACGGCCTTACACTCAGCCAATGCATTAAGTGATTACGAACATTGTTAAAAACGAACCAAGAAAAAACCACGAACGTGGTTTTTTCTTGGTTGGCCAACCCACGTTCGTAGTTGAAACCGACGCGCCAAATTACAACGTGAATAAACATGCTCTGTGCTTCATTATATTTTTGCCGCCAACAAGATAATTTAAGGCTACGTAACAACTTATTCATAAATACATTTCACAATTTTCGTCTGATGAAAAAAATTATACTAATTCTTTTCCCGCGTTTTGTGGAAAAAGATGTTTAGATTCTGTTTTTTTTTCCATTTAGCTTAGTTAATTTTTGTCATAAATCACGTAAGTTTACATAAGCTCCTTTTTACGAAAAAGTAAAAATTTAACATTTTCAAATCTATTTCCCTGACTGGAAAACTTATTAAAACTTACAAAAGCATGCTCAATTCTGCAAATGTGTTTGTGTCACATGTGTGGAAAAATGCTTTTGTTTTAATTTATTTTACTTAAGTGAACGTTTTTACCTTTAATGACATATGTTAAAAACTACTACTTCAATATTATTTGTTTAATTAAACCGAATTCTTAATGGCCAAAACGTAAATGCAGAATTCTGTATGCATCTTTACATGAAACATTCTTCCAAATATCATGTGCATACTTAAGACCCAAACATAACAAGCTTAAGAAAACACAAGCGAATGTCAAAAATCTAACGAAAAATCTTTATGTTTGCAAAAGTAACGCCCATATCCATAATTGACAACTAATTCGTGTGTATTGAACAACCTGTCAGATTTATTTATGCGCCGATCTACTGAGATCGCTCTTATTTATGCTTACATAAATAAAACATATTTTATGTTATTTATGAATCCAAAATAATTTATATCATTTCTAATTTTTTGCAAAAGAATATATTTCTGATTTAATGAAGTATGAACACGGCCTTAAACTCAGCTCATGCATTCAGTGATCATGAAAAATCATGAGCGTGGTTGATTCCATTTTATTTCTCTTTTCCGCCGAACCACGTGTGCGTGCGTAGTGAAAACGGACGCGACGCCATCTTCGTACTTACTTTAGTTTGTTCTGTGCTGTTCTGCTGTGGTGTCGAGTGGTCGGTCGTTCTGTGTCTCGTTAGTTCGCGTTAAAAACCAAAGCACACAACATTTTTGGTAAGTAATTTTTTTGTCTTTAAAATCATATTTTTCTGTTTGTGGCTACATATATATACATATGTAGAAACAAACAAAAATTTATTTTGAAACAAATTTCATACTTTTATAAGTATGAAATTATCCATTTGTAAAATATAGGTATAATATCATCAAAGAATGGACATTATATCATGGCGTCGTCGGTGGAAAACAAAATTGTTTTAAATGTTTTGCAAATCGTAATATAACTATTAAGAACATTTCTTGCTTTCCATTGACGATGTGTCCATCAAAGTATCCTTTTCCTAAGACTATATCTTGTAAAATTCTAATTCGATAACTATTCCTGATTTTATTACAACAATCTACTCATTCAATTTAATTTTTTTTTCAGCTAAATTTTCACAAAAATTTCAACGAGCTGTGGCAGGTGGGGCAAAAGCAAAAAGCCAAAGTACTTAACATTTTTGGTAAGTAATTTTTTGTCTACTAAATCATATTTTTCTGTTTGTGGGTACATATGTATATATATATATGTAGCAACAAACAAAAATTTATTTTGAAACAAATTTCATACTTTTATAAGTATGAAATTATCCCTTTGCAAAATATATAATATCATCAAGGAATGGACATTATATAATGGCGTCGTCGGTGGAAAACAAAATTGTTTTAAATGTTTTGTAAATTGTAATGTAACTAATAAGAACATTTTTTGCTTTCCATTGACGATTTGTCCATCAAAGTGTCGTTTTCCTTAGACTATATCTTGTAAAATTCTAATTCGATAACTATTCCTGATTTTATTACAACAATCTACTCATTCAATTAAAATTTTTTTTCAGCTAAATTTTCACAAAAATTTCAACGAACTGTAGCAGCGGGGGAAAAAAGCAAAAAGCCAAAGTAATTAAAATTTTTGGTAAGCAATTTTTTGTCTATTAAATTATATTACTCTATTTGAAGCTACATTTATATATTAAGTGTACAACGAGAATGTATTTTAATTTAAAATTATCTTGAGATTAATATTAGAAGTTCTTGTTTTCATATAGGTATGCTGAGATTCAGTTTAGGAAGGTTTTAAGATTTTCAATGCAGTCAGTCAATATTTTTACTTAAAGAAGCTTTCAGTTTGTATTTGAATTATTATTATTCAAAATAGATATTCATTCGAAACTAGTTCTTTTCTTGTTTTGTTTTGATTAAAACCAAAAAAAGGAAGATAGTTTAAATTAAAGGACCTTTCAAAAAGCAAAGTATTTAACATTTTTGGTAAGTAATTTTTTGGCTACCAAATCATATTCTTCTGTTTGTGGGTACATATATATGTAGCAACAAACAAAAATTTATTTTGAACAAATTTCATACTTTTATAAGTATGAATTTATCCCTTTGTAAAATATATAATATCATCAAAGAATGGACATTATATCATGGTGTCTTCGGTGGAAAAGAAAATTGTTTTAGGTGTTTTGTAAATCGTAATGTAACTATTAAGAACATTTCTTGCTTTCCATTGACGATTAGTCCATCAAAGTGTCGTTTTCCTTAGACTATATCTTGTAAAATTCTAATTCGATAACTATTCCTGATTTTATTACAACAATCTACTCATTCAATTAAAATTTTTTTTTCAGCTAAATTTTCACAAAAATTTCAACGAACTGTAGCAGCGGGGAAAAAAGCAAAAAGCCAAAGTACTTAACATTTTTGGTAAGCAATTTTTTGTCTATTAAATTATATTACTCTATTTGAAGCTACATTTATATATTAAGTGTACAACGAGAATGTATTTTAATTTAAAATTATCTTGAGATTAATATTAGAAGTTCTTGTTTTCATATAGGTATGCTGATATTCAGTTTAGGAAGGTTTTTAAGATTTTCAATTCAGTCAGTCAATATTTTCACTTAAAGGACCTTTCAGTTTGTATTTGAATTATTATTTTTCTAAATATGTATTCTTTATTATTTAATTAACAACCATCTCGAGATTTCAATTCTACAGTTATTAGTATAATATGTGGTGTGGAATCGCTTAAACGAAAACTAATTTTGGACCATTGATAAAAGTCATAAATTAAAATTTCAATTTTTTAAATTGTTTTGAAAAAAAAAAATGGTACTATGTTCATATTTGCAATTTTTGGCAAAACTCAGAATATGGTTTTGATACGAAATGATGCCTTTGTAAATAAAATATCATTCTTTATCAAAATGCACCATATCGTCAGTGGAAAACACAATTACTTTTAGTTTTTTTTTTTTAATTTCGAAACTCCTTTTCCCACTACGAAACCCAAAAACTTTCACACAAGCAAAGAAAAAATTCCTGAAACTATAAGGGCTTCACAGCAATCGCTCATTATAGAGGTACAGCAGGCCAACAATTTTAATCCTACAATTGACCACTTTGCTTCAAAGGTGAGAGCTTTTGGTCAAAACTTACAACCTCTTATAATTTGTTGTTATTTCGATGATTCGTATGTAGTTTATTTCAATGTAATTAAATATAAACTTAAAGATATATTGCCTGCATTGGGTAGTTGTTTCAAAATAGTTTTTGTTCTTAACCTAAAATATACAATGCCATGTAATTTGTCTGGATTTTGATAAAAACTATTTCTTGAAAAAAGTTTCATAGGATGTTCTAGTTTTAAATCCTTCATAATATAACTTAACATGAGGTAAATTAATATTGAAATTCTCTTATAGTATATATTTGGTTATATAGGTACGTAAAGAATGGAATATTTATCACAATGTTTTGTTGAAGACCCTGAGGATCTACATCCTGAAACTAAAAATATTCAACTTGAACCAAATTATTGTTCTCCTCTTAATGAATGTGATAATGATGAAAGCCCAAAATCTGTTTTCGATATCACTGTTGATGAATATGAGGATAGCGAGAGTGATGAAACCAACGCACCCTGTTTAGAAATAGCAAAAGAAGTAGTAGATATTGAAATGTATAATTTACTATCTTCTTGGGGATTTGTTGATTTATATAATCATTTTATGAGTCTTAAGCTAAACGTTGACATCTTAAAGTACATATCCAATGAAGACTTAAAAGAAGTGTTTGCAGATAAATCATTCGGAATAAGAGTTGAATTTAAACATAAACTTCATAAGTGGCGAAAGGAAAATGTAATACACTTAATAAAATCTTATTTATTTTGTCGTTTAATTGATTTCTTTTAGGAAATAGAAACTGATGTTGATCCATCGATAGAAATATTTAATAGCATTAAGATGTTAGTAGAAGAGGAAGTAAAAAAACGTCTCGGAACAACCAGTTGTTCTGATTTACACAGCGAGTCTTCAGCAGAATCAATGCCACCATCTCCCTCATCAAATGCTTCAATTTCAAATCCTTCATCACCCAGAATTTGCTTTGGCCATTTTGTAAACTAATTTCCTTAAATGAAATACATCCCTTGAGATCAAAAATATATCTTTATAATATTGCACCACTTTCAAGCTTAATCTATTTGATTTTTTTTTTTAAATCATTATCATTCAGGATATCGATAAAATACTTGATTTGTTCCCCTCGGGAAAGTTCGTCATCAACGAATTTAAAAAGAATACAAAAATTGGTGATACATCACGAACTATTTTAATAGATTGCTTGACAAATTGGCTTTTAGCAAATAAAGAATCAATAGGACGCCGAGATTTTCAATTTATTTCCACACTAATACATGATCGATTTAACGAAGACCCCGTAAGTTTATAATTTTGAATACACCTTCTTTCGAAAAAAATGTATTTGTTATCGGGAAAAAAGGGCACCCTTGCATAATTTTTATTTCGCATAAAACCTACATATGAATATATTTGGTTTTTTAGCCATAACTGGTTTTATTTTAATTCTCTCAGTTAATAGTAGAATAGGTATCGTAATTTAATTTTGTTTCATTTTTTAAATAAGAGGAGACAAAAAAAACTTAACTTAAACAAAAAAGGACTCCCAAATTTACTAAAGTTACGCAATAAAAAATAAAAAAAAATGAGCATAAAGATTTCTTGAAAAAAAATGAGACAACAAATTTTAATATAAACGAAAGAAAACGATGACCCTTATTCAAGGGTACCCTTCTCTCCTCTTCGTTATTGCCATTCAAAAATAATTTTGCCAGTCATTTAAGCAAATAAAAGTGCAATCAGGTGGAAAATACTGCAATTGTTAAAGTAGATAACGTAAATATTGTAATAAATTGAACTTTAAAAAGAATGTATATATTGACTAACATACTTATCTATTTCAATGAAATTAATTTAAAAATCTTTTGCCTTAAATCGAACAATTCAATCAAAGAACATATACTTTTCACCACCTAAGCGTGGATCAAAAGGGAATCCTTCAGGAAGATTATACTGTCGATATTATAACATAAAGCGTCGTAATAGGAAAATTGGTTTTGATACACAGAAAAAGGAACCAGAATCTATTTCTGGTTCTATGCTTGCAAATCCTTTTCCAGACGAAGAAGACATCATGTTTTTAAATAGTATGCTTCTTTAAGTTTTAATTTTAATGTAGTTCTCATTCAATTATAATTTTTTGTTAAAGATGAATCTTTGGCGGATGTGAAATGGCTTCAAATTTATAAAGAGCCTTGGGAAGAAATCAAATCTAAATGGCAAAAAACTTATAAGGCAAGACAACGAGATATTTCAAACCAAAGTTTCCCCGACATTTTATTGAATTGGCCTCTACTGAAGCACTCAGCAGGAGTGACATTGGTAAATTATATTATTATACATCAACCTATTGAATACTCTACCTAACCTATCCTTTTTTGGGCCTACAAATCTACAATTATCTTAAGTATAGTTATTGTCATCAAATTGCATTATAATAAAAAAAAGGATTTTCAAAACTTTTGATTCAAAAACTATTTTTTTATTTTATAATATTTCAAAACACTATGTAACAGCAATTTATTGTTGTTTTGTTTTTTCGTTTTGCAAAAGAAAGAGATAATATATATTATTTTCTTTCTAATTTTAGATCAATATTGATTTCGAAATCTTATATCCTGGAAAACAAAACTTCCTTTTAGATAAATGGGACAGTTTCAAAGCCAACATCCTTCCAATTTTCAATGGAAAGATAAAGGACAAAAATTCCCAAGACCTACTCTCCAACCTTAATAATAAAAACTTTACAAAAGGTTTGTAAACATATCTGTAAATTAAATAAACATATAAAATTAAGTTTTCTATTTCTTGTGACCTTTTTTTTCTTTACATAAAGCCTACGAAAAACATATTTATTTATATAAAATTAAGTAAAATAATAAATAAATAATTCTTTTCATAAGACTTTTTAATTAATAAAATAAAATAAAAGAGTATTTATGTAATTATTTTCAGATCCAGAAGACTTTATCACCATATCCCTGCTACACGCTATACTTCTCCCACTACGACACACATCAACTTCCGCACAAGCGAAGAAAAGGTTCCTGAAACCAACTATAAAGGACTCACAGCAATCGCTTATTATAGAGGTACAGCAGGCCAACAATTTTAATCCTACAATTGACCACTTTGCTTCAAAGGTGAGAGCTTTTGGTCAAAACTTACAACCTCTTATAATTCGTTGCTATTTTGATGATTCGTATGTAGTTTATTTCAATGAAATTAAATATAAATTTAACGATATATTGCCTGCATTGGATAGTTGTTTCAAAATATTTTTTGTTCTTAATCTAAAATATCCTATGCCTTGTAAATCAGTTTGGATTTTCATCCAAAAATATTTTTTTGAAATTGACACTTTAGAAAGGGCTTCTCCAGATGTTCTAGTTCTAATTGAATCCTTAAAAACCAATAATGTATAAATGCCATATATGCTTAACATCCTTAGTAGATGTTAAAACACTTGTTATCCATTATAAACAAAAACATTATTTTAAAGCAACTAATGATTATGAATGTTTTAACTGTAGTCAAATCTATAATTTGAAAAGTTTTAAAAGACATTTTAAAAGATCTTGTAAGAATTTAAATCCCAGTCCATCTTCTTCTTCACCTATACTCGTAGAAAATACATTTTCTTTTGAAGAAAATATTCAAAATAGTAACCTTGAAAACAAAAGTACACCGCCTGAACAACATAATATTTTTGAAGTCATTGAAACTTCTGCAACAAGATTTCTTTGTAATTTGTACGGAAATTCTAATTTATGTCGTAAAATTGTTGAAGATATAGTTGCAGATTTAACAGAAGAATTTTTTTCAGTAATATTCAAAAAATTAAACCAAGAGTTTTCTGAACATATTAAAACTGATATGAAAGATAAATTTAAACACACTCTCACTTTTTTACAGAATCCTTTTCACAAAGTCAAAACTTTTTACAAATTTATTCAAACGACAAAAAATAACAATTTATATCATGAACCTTCAAGTTATATTATAAATAAGGAAGTTTGCGTTAAGAGTGGAACAATGCCTACATTAGATAGTGTTGAATCCGACGGTATTATACTACCGTTAAAATTTCAGTTTAAGAAGTTCTTTGAATTACCTGAAATCTATAAAGCTACTATACAAAATATGAAATACCTTATTACTAACAATATTAATCATTTGATAACAACTGACATTTGGAGGGAAAGAATTAGTAAATTCCCAGAAGAAAAACGTTCGAAAGTAATACCTTTTAATTTATATTTCGATGATTTTGAATCAAATAATCCTCTAGGTTCTCACGGTGGAACTCATTCCATTGGAGCTGTATACTATAATTTTCCAAGTCTTCCGCAGCACATTAATTCTGAATTAAACAACATTTTTGTTGCAATGTTGTTTTATTCCAAATATAAGTGCTTTGGAGAAAATTCGATCTTTTATCACCTTGTTGAGGAAATAAAAATACTGGAAGAGAATGGAGTTTCAATTACATTGAGATCTGGAGAGACAGATCATTTTTACTTTGTATTAGGATTAATAACAGGTGATAATCTAGGCTTAAATACAATTCTTGGTTACTCCAAAAGCTTCAATTCACAATATTACTGTCGTATTTGCACTTGTTCCAAAACTCAGAACCATGTAACTTGTTCTGATAAAAGTAGCTATCACAGGACAATTATTGGATACAAAAATGATACAGAAAAGTTTTCAAAATCAAGAGAAAGAATGATAAACACTGGAATCAGGGAAGAATCAGTTTTCAATAATATTCCATCATTTCATGTAGTGCATAATGTTACAGTTGATATTATGCATGATATATTTGAGGGTGTATGCCACTACGATTTGTGCAAGCTAATTAATCAGTTTATATTGGTTGACAAATTTTTTTCTTTAGACGTTTTAAACAACAGAACTCAGCTTTTCAAATACAGTAAATCCGAAATTGGTAATATTGCCCCTATTATTAAACCCGAACACATCCAAAGGCAAAAGTTAAACATGTCAGCAAAAGAGATGTGGACGTTTTGCCGATTTTTACCAATTATTATTGGTGATCTTGTCCCAGAAAAAAATAATCACTGGAAATTATTAACTTTTCTCAACAAAATCATAGATATTGTTTTAAAATCAGATTTTAAGGAAGTTGACATTCATAACTTACAAACTTTAATTTCAAAGCATCACTCGACATACATCAAGCTATTCAATGAAAAATTAAAACCCAAATTTCATTTTATGATTCACTATCCTTATGTTATGCGTATGCTTGGTCCCCTAAAACACTTTTGGTCATTTCGATTCGAATCAAAACATAAAGAGCTTAAAAACTATTGTAATAGCATAACTTCTCGAAGAAATCTTCCATTGTCCTTAGGTATTAAAAGCTCATTGATGTTTTCTAAAAGAGTTACTTGCATCTCAGAAATTTCTCCTGAAATTTCAAATATTTCTAAAACTAATGAGTCTTTGTTAAAACAAAGTTTTTTTTATTCTAAATTACGAAATATTTCTTCTTATAAAATTCTTTTTGATGACGACTTGAGTTATAATTCACTTACTTACCAAAAACTTTGCTATAAGATCAATGATTACATTGGATTTTCTGAAAATATTTTTAGAATCGAATGTTTGGTCTTGTTGAAAACTATTCCATATGTAATTTGTGAAAAAATTATAGTTTCCAATTACATTGATCATTTTAATTCTTATGAAGTCCTTAAAAACACTGATGATTACTATATTTACATTATTAATAAATTTGATGGCCCGCCTGTTTCCTTACTTTCGAACCCCAATGGTAAAAATTATATATTTTTAAACTTTTTTTGAAGATGTACATATGTACTAGTATTTTTTGAAAGCCTCTAAAAAGTGCACTCACACTGTTTTAATTATTTTTAAATTTTTATTTGATTGAGTCAACGTTCTATACAGAACGTTCTCTGAGCCTCTGAGTGCTCTGTGCCCCCTCCCGTTTTCTTATTTGTTGCTTTTCATCTTTGGGTTTGAATCAAAACTACTATAAAAGCATAACTCGAAGCTATCTTTCTTTATCCATAAACCTTTGATCAAAAAAATGTCTTTTACTAACGAACGAAAATGTTCCATACATAATCTGATTTGCGAAAAAAATAAGAATTAAAGATTGATTATTATTAATTTGATTAATATATGTTCTTAAAAATACTTCTAACAAAAATATTTATGTTATTATTGTTAAAATTAAATGAAATAAAAAATTACAAATTTACAAATTCATAAAACATGTATATACATTTATATTTTATTATATTATCAATATTTATTTTATTATTTAAATAAAAATGTGAACAGAAATGAAATTATCTATTTATTTATCTTTTTGGAATTTACAGGTTTGAAGATCATTTGACTACGTTCGTGATAAATTAACCACGAACGTGATTTATTGACCACGTTCGTAGTAAAATGACTACGTTCGTGGTAAAAGCATGGTCAATAAATCATGTTCGTGGTAAATGCTTGGTTGATTTCGTTGTAAAACCTTGGTTGATAAATCACGTTTGTGGTAAATGCTTGGTTGATTTCGTTGTAAAACCTTGGTTGATAAATCACGTTTGTGGTAAATGCTTGGTCAATAAATCACATTTGTGGTAAATGCTTGGTTGATTTCGTTGTAAAACCTTGGTTGATAAATCACGTTTGTGGTAAAAGCTTGGTCAATAAATCACATTTGTGGTAAATGCTTGGTTGATTTCGTTGTAAAACCTTGGTTGATAAATCACGTTTGTGGTAAATGCTTGGTTGATTTCGTTGTAAAACCTTGGTTGACAAATCACGTTTGTGGTAAAAGATTGGTCAATAAATCACGTTTGTGGTAAATGCTTGGTTGATTTCGTTGTAAAACCTTGGTTGATAAATCACGTTTGTGGTAAAAGCTTGGTCAATAAATCACGTTTGTGGTAAATGCTTGGTTGATTTCGTTGTAAAACCTTGGTTGATAAATCACGTTTGTGGTAAAAGCTTGGTCAATAAATCACGTTTGTGGTAAATGCTTGGTTGATTTCGTTGTAAAACCTTGGTTGATAAATCACGTTTGTGGTAAATGCTTGGTCAATAAATCACATTTGTGGTAAATGCTTGGTTGATTTCGTTGTAAAACCTTGGTTGATAAATCACGTTTGTGGTAAAAGCTTGGTCAATAAATCACGTTTGTGGTAAATGCTTGGTTGATTTCGTTGTAAGACCTTGGTTGATAAATCACGTTTGTGGTAAAAGCTTGGTCAATAAATCACGTTTGTGGTAAATGCTTGGTTGATTTCGTTGTAAAACCTTGGTTGATAAATCACGTTTGTGGTAAATGCTTGGTCAATAAATCACATTTGTGGTAAATGCTTGGTTGATTTCGTTGTAAAACCTTGGTTGATAAATCACGTTTGTGGTAAAAGCTTGGTCAATAAATCACGTTTGTGGTAAATGCTTGGTTGATTTCGTTGTAAGACCTTGGTTGATAAATCACGTTTGTGGTAAAAGCTTGGTCAATAAATCACGTTTGTGGTAAATGCTTGGTTGATTTCGTTGTAAAACCTTGGTTGATAAATCACGTTTGTGGTAAAAGCTTGGTCAATAAATCACGTTTGTGGTAAATGCTTGGTTGATTTCGTTGTAAGACCTTGGTTGATAAATCACGTTTGTGGTAAAAGCTTGGTCAATAAATCACGTTTGTGGTAAATGCTTGGTTGATTTCGTTGTAAAACCTTGGTTGATAAATCACGTTTGTGGTAAATGCTTGGTCAATAAATCACATTTGTGGTAAATGCTTGGTTGATTTCGTTGTAAAACCTTGGTTGATAAATCACGTTTGTGGTAAAAGCTTGGTCAATAAATCACGTTTGTGGTAAATGCTTGGTTGATTTCGTTGTAAGACCTTGGTTGATAAATCACGTTTGTGGTAAAAGCTTGGTCAATAAATCACGTTTGTGGTAAATGCTTGGTTGATTTCGTTGTAAAACCTTGGTTGATAAATCACGTTTGTGGTAAAAGCTTGGTCAATAAATCACGTTTGTGGTAAATGCTTGGTTGATTTCGTTGTAAGACCTTGGTTGATAAATCACGTTTGTGGTAAAAGCATGGTCAATAAATCACGTTTGTGATAAATGCTTGGTTGATTTCGTTGTAAAACCTTGGTTGATAAATCACGTTTGTGGTAGAAGCTTGGTCAATAAATCACGTTTGTGGTAAATGCTTGGTTGATTTCGTTGTAAGACCTTGGTTGATAAATCACGTTTGTGGTAAAAGCATGGTTGATTTCGTTGTAAAACCTTGGTGAATAAATCACGTTTGTGATCAGTTTTTTATAATTTTCAAAGTATATAAGAAGTATATAATACATAAACAACGAACCTTGGTTGGCCAACAATGTTTTATTGGTTGGCCAACAATGAAATCAACAACGTTTGTGATCAGTTTTGAAAGAAATTTTTATCAAAAATTGATCACGCTCCATTAGTTGAAACAACAATGCCCATTCGTTGACGCAAAAACAACCAAGCTTTTTAGTTGATTTCACCAAGGTTTTTTTTTCGGTGTGTGGTACTCACAAATTACACTTTGCAGAAATAGATATGAAACGTTCATTGTTGTCATTAGTTTAACAAAAGTGTCACTTATACTGTGTTTGGGACATTTATATTCTTGCAATTCTGAGAGAACTGAGATTTGGGACATTTATATTCTTGAAATCTCAGTTATTGAGCATCTAAAGCAAATGCTCTTCAAAATGTAGATTTTCTTAAATGTTTAAGATCTTTAAAGTTTTTGTATTTTATAGAAAATCAGTTTAAAAAAAAAAAACACTTTAAGAAAGCCTTACACTATTTATGGGCGTCAAAATAAAATATAAAGGAATTAAAGACGAGTTTCAGGAATTTTAAGTCAACTTTGTATCAAATTGGCGATCTTTCAAGGTTACTTCTTAAGAACCTTTTATGGCTCATGTCATATAACCCCCCCTGGATCGTTTATTTGTTAAAAGTGATAAATTTGTGCTGAGCGATTGGAATAGAGCTGGATTTCCGATTCTTTTTCCAGTCCTCAGTTAAAAGTATTATTTTTAGCAACAAAGTTTAAAGCAGTTACATACAAATTTTATTTTCATTTATAAAAAAAAATAACTTAAAATATAAAGGGGGTCATATCCATTAACGCAATACGATAAGTTTTCAATTCAAGAGGGAATTCTTACCCCTGCATGCACCATTGTGCTCTTCAAAACTTAAAACTTTTCAAAACCCTCAAGAAGACAACAAGCTCTTAAAGGAGTTTCAAGCAGGCTTTAGGACAGGTTATTCGACGGTTGACCACATTTTTACCCATAAATGTATCGCAGAAACATTCCTGAATAAGGACAAGAAGCTATATACGTTTTTCGTTGACTTTAAATCTGCGTTTGATATGATCGATAGACATGCGCTTATCTACAAGCTGGCTGTATATAGTTACGGAATGTCATGGAAGTTCGGAAGAGTTATTCAGAATCTATATGCAGATACAATTACAAAGATATGGAATGGAGAAGAGTTGTCAAGAGGGCTTAAAACACAATCGGGAGTCAGACAAGGCTGTACGTTGAGCCCGAGTCTGTTCGCATTGTTTATTGAAGATCTTACAGACCTCTTACCAGGTGGCATTTGCCGGACAAATAATAAAAGCATTGCTGTTTGCGGACGACATTGTTCTTTTGGCAGCATCACCTGAATCATTACAGTTAATGATAAACCGCCTGTATCAATATTTTCAGCTTTAGAGTTTGATGGTGAATTTTAATAAGTCCAAAATTTTGATTTTTAAACGAGGAGGAGGACGCAATTCGGCGAAAGAAAAATGGTTCTATAATGGAGAGGTCATTGAAGTTGTCAAGGAATTCAAATATCTTGAAGTTCACTTAACGAAAAATTTGAGCATGGAAATTTATCTAAGAGAGAAACTAGTTAAGGCTAAAGGTGCAATTGGAAAAGATGTTTTTCTAACAAAAGTATAGCACATAGCAGCAAGTTCAAGATATTTGAAGCGGTATCTGAGTCTGTCATGTTTTACGCGGCACAAACTTGGGGAACGAAATAATACGAAACAGTTGAGAAACTTCGCCGATACTTTATTAAGCGAATTTTTAGACTGCCATCAAATACACCCAACTATGTTTTTATTTTGGAATCAGGAATATCACCTATGTTCATACGAACCCTAAAAATGCAAATCGATTACATCTTGAGAGTTATGAAAATGAGCATTAATAGGCTTGCGAAGATAGCAGCGCTTCAAGTAATACGAACCAATACAAGTTGGTGTGCTGATTGGATAAATTTGGCAAAAGAATGTGGAATGGAACTTAACCTTTTGTGTAATAATCAGGATGATTTAAAAGCTTCTTTATACCAGCTCATTTCCGCAGCGGACATAAAACAACGGGAGAGAAATATTTAAATGACGCCACAGGATCTATATATACAGGCAGCTACTAGGCTACTATCAACTAAATCACAACTTGGAAGAGAGGAATTATTTTAGGGACGATAACAGCATTGTCAAAATTTCAATGATGGTTAATTTGAGAGGTGAAGTTATGCAGCTGAATTTTATACCTCATAGAGATGACTTACCAATTATATGCTCATTGTGCAATTTAAAGGAAAGAGAGGATGTTTTAAACTTTGTTGGAAGATGTCCAGTTCTTAAAGAAATAAGAAAGAATACTTTTGGTAGTGAAATACTTTCGCAAAATCAAGTTATACTCTTGCTTAACAATATGGAAGTTAAAAAATTATATCAATTCTGCAGGCTAGCTCTTCTCTATAGAAGTAGAATCTTATATATAAAAATGAATCGCAAAATGTGTTGGTAAGCGCATAACTCAACAACACCTGGACCAATTTGGCCAATTCTTTTTTTAAGATGTTCGTTGCAGTTCAAGGATGGTTTTTACGGCGAGAAAAATTTGAATATTTGCCGGAAAAACCATAAGAACAGCCCCTTTCTTTTTCCCATACAAATGTTTTCTAACTAAAACGTAGTCGGCTTAAAGGATTTGACTTGAAGTCATGTCAAATTAAAAAAAAAAAACAAACAAGTATTGATGTCGATTTGCCGGTGTACAAGTGTTGTTTTTCTTGGATTTTCTGTTACCCAATCTACTGAGTTTGCTTTTGTCAACTGATAAACGACTGAAACAACTTCTTATATCATGTTTAGTTAGTGTTTAGTGACAAAATAATTTATATTTGATATGCCTCCTATAAGACGAAGCAATTTAGGTAGAAGATCCCAAAATGCTACAAACCAAGCTAATTATCCATCTAATCGTACTGCACAAAAACGTCACGACCGAATTGAACGTGAAAGAATTCGGATATCACAAATGCGTGAAGCGCGAGCGCGACATTCAACTAATAATCGCGCAAGTTTGAATCGATCAACAATTGAATATTAACAATTCGCTCACAAAATAAAATTGCACTTGCACTCGCTTCGTCGGGAATCGCAGCAATTTTGTTTGAAGGTGGTCGAACAGCCCATTCAGCACTAAAATTGCCATAAAATATGCAAAGCAATGAAACTCCAACCTGCAACATTTCGAAGAACTCTGCAATGGCAAAGGTTTTGCAGCAATGTAAATTGATTATTTAGGATGAATGTGCGATGGCACATACAAAATCTTTGGAGGCTTTAGCCAGAACCTTAAAAAATCCACGAAGCAATAATAACAGATTTGGTGGTGCAATGATTTTATTAGCAGTGATTCCACGATCAACGCCAGCTGATGAAATCAATGTATGTCTAAAGTCCTCCAATTTGTGAAAACATGTCAAAGTGTTTCATTTAAGCAAGAATATGCGTGTCGAGTTGCAAAATGACCAATCTGGAAACAAATTGTCTAAACAACTCATTGACATTGGTAATGGCAAATTTCCTATAGACATGTTGACTGGCTGCATTGACTTTCCTCAAAATTTTTGTTAGTTAACGCAATCAAAAGATGAAGTTATTCAGAAGGTGTTTCCAGATGTTTCTCAAAATTACAGAAACCATGATTGGTTGAGCGAACGAGCTATATTGGCTGCAAAAAACATAGATGTAAATGAATTAAATTTCAAAATTCAAGGACAAATTACAGGCAAATCGAGGATATATAAATCAGTTGATTCGGCTCCTAACCAAGATGATGTAGTCAACTATCCACCGGAATTTTTAAACTCGCTGGATTTGCCAGGATTGCCACCTCACAATCTTCAATTAAAGGTTGGATCAATACTTATAATGTTGCGAAATATCAACCAACCGCGTCTTTGAAAATAAAAATAAAAAATAAAATAAAAAAATTACTAATCAACGTGATAAAAGGAACTCGCACCCTTAGAATGAAAGTGACCTAACTCAAAAATTGCAAAAAATGAGATTAAGTAAAAAAACTATTTTAAGTAAAAAATCCAACGAAATATGTGAGAAATACAATCAAAATTACTCAAAACTACACTTTCTTGAAGGCTTTTTGCTCATTTCCCACAAGTTGCCATTTTTGAGTTAGGTCGCTTTCATTCTAAGGGTGCAAACTATACTCAGAGGAAAGTATAAAGGAGAAGATACCGCGCATCCCAATGATTCCGACTGTTGTGCGATTTGAGTTTAAACGACTGCAGTTTCCAGTGCGGCTTGCTTTTGCTATGACCATAAACAAGTCCCAGGGGCAATCATTAAGTGTTTGTGGTATTAATCAAGAAAACCCATGTTTCTCACATGGTCAATTGTATGTTGCCTGTTCCTGTGTTGGAAAACCATCAGATTTGTTTATCTATGCGCCAAGTAATCAAACAAAGAACATCGTATATCACAAAGCACTACAATGATAATAAAACTGATTTCTGTTAATAATTATGATTCACATGATTAGCAATAAAGCGATTACTTACTTTTTTTTACTTTTCATTTAATTATTTTTTATTCACAACGCCCAATCACCAGGGTGACGGTTCTGTTCAGGAGAATTTTTAGCCACGACTATAAAATACGTAGGAACAAAAAACTGCCACATTACAAATCTTTATGACAGGACGAAGTCTGTCGGGTCTGCTAGTTATAAATGAAAATGTTATTTTTTTTATGATTTGTCAACTAGGCAGACGGCAGTAAAGCCATGCTTTTTGTTTTTGTTTGTAAACTTTATAAACAAAAATTAATCAACGTTATCAAAATAAAAACCAATCCAATCTAAATTTAATCTAAACAAAATCAAAACCTTCAACGCTGTTCAAAAACCACACTTTTTTTAAGGCAAAGAACCTTCTTGACAAAGAATCTTATGACTTCTTAAGATCAAGGTTCTTCAGGACTTCCCAAAACCGTCCTTTGAAATCTTCAGATTTGCCTCTAAATTTAGAGAACACCGTCTGAATCTTAAGACCTACCTTGAAATCTCTAGACCTTCTTTAAAATTTTCAGACCTCCTTCGATATAGCAAGACCTTTCTAGAAATCTAAAAATTACCAAACCTCCCATGAAATATCTAGACATATCAAGGCCTGCTTAAAATTCTCAAGACTTCTACAAAAGATTGATAGGAAATTTTTAAAATTTTCACAAATCCCCAAGAACTTAGAAAACAAACCTCTAATAACTTAACTAACCTTGTCCTATTTTTTGAATTATGTGACTGTATTTGAGCGTATTGATTTAAAAAATGTTCAATGTCATACAGAAAGTTTAACATACATGGGTATGCTAATATGTTCTATGTTAACATCAATAGACGTTTCCAATAAAATTTTTCAATAGAACAAAATCAACAGCAAAAATATTTCGAAACATGTGCGTTGTGTATATATAATCGATTTATCGTTAAGTTTGTCAATAAAGATACACAAAGGTACGCAATCTTTTGACAACGTGTATAGCACAAACCCCTAAATTGCCAGACTGATACGAAAGAGATATATTATATACAAATAACTTCATATTCTATATTATGTACGCGAGTATATCCAAAAATTCTTTCTGTCAACATTTGTACACATTTTTATGTAGATATACAAATGTTTTGCTTATTTGAAAATGGTTCTGGTGCTCTGGTGTTCTGTGCACCCTTCTTATCCTGACCTAAAAATAAGAAAACACGGATGAAGATACCTGTTGGGAACCTATTTTATTGTATATTGAAGATATTCCTGCTCGTCTCATCCAGATCTAGTATTGATTTGAGTTGAAGAAGTCTACTATCGAAATACCGAAGGTTGGTGTTTTTGTTTACAAGTTTGCAGCAACAAAATTGAGAGCTATTACGAACACAATGATTGAATCCGAATTGGCGGTTTTTGACGAGGTTCATTAGGCCTAGAGTAAATAGAGAATGACAAATCATTGTGCAAACTGTGTTCCGGGTTCGGGTTGTTTTTCTCCCTTTGGATTGAGCATAAGCCTGTGCTGCGCCGCCGCTGCTATAGCTTCGATAAGGCAACTTGAACGTTCCTTATTCTTATATGGTTTCGCGATAATACTACCTACATATACGCGAAAATCGCATTTTGATTTGTGTTTGATCGCTGCTGCTCCTCTGCCTTGTTGTATACTTATTTATTTTGTAAATTTGTTGATAATGATGTGTGTATTTATATAATCGATATAAGATAGTGGAGAATAAGATAGTAGATACAACACGTAGCTTCTTAAGACGAGCGTATCTCATGCGGTGTATAAATACGTACTTGAAAGGAAACAACAAAAATAACCTATACCTACCTATGTTACATATATTTAGTACACAATTTGAGTTCGATAATTCGATATACTTATAGATTTTGTAGTCTTTTAGGGTTATGGAAAGACGACTTGACAAAAAAAAAAGAGGTTAATTGAGTATCTGCACTTTAAGGCTTACATATAGCTAAAGTATTTATATACATACATGGTTTGCGGTTGGGATTATAATGGATTGCGGAAACATCATAATCAACGTGCAGAGTTATTTTTTAATTTTATTTGTGTATAACAAACGAGAAGCACTTTTAAACAAAAATTCTATTAAACGATAATGAAAATATCATTTTTTTAAAAGTACATATAAAGTATCCGCAAGCACTTGTATATGGATAAGGGTAGGTACCTACTTCGACAAAAATAATATTATTAACGTGATTTAAGTTTATTATTTACTTAATTAAAGTGATTTTCAATTTTTAGTGTCTTTTAAATAAAATGTAATTTGATATAAATTGAGTATTTGTTATAAATTATATTTACCTATATTTGACGTAAGATATTTTAGATTTTAATTTATAGATAAGCTAAATGGCGCCAGACAAGGAAAATTATTAGCTTATAAGTAGGTACATATTAAGAAATGTTCAAGAAATTACAAAAAACGGGTAATAGAAATTAATTAAACTAATGGCGCGACAGTTCTGAAGAATCGAGAAATTGTAATGTACCTATAGGCTTGATTGTGAAACGAGCTTCACTCTTTTCTAAAGTTAATTGTTTTGATTATGCTTTAGTGAAGTATAGTCAGTTGCATTCCTCCCTTTAAACAGTTCAACCGTAATACACTTCAGTTTAATCTTGAGGCCAACTTCGGGCGTTCTGTGATGTAGAGAGATTTTTTCTTTAGCCGTACTACGCGAATGTGAAATGTACACTGACACCTCCTTTCTAACTCTTGGCATATTTACTCTTTCTGGGGCACTACTAGAAAAAAAATTAAGCGACATTTTTGTAAAAATAACTGTATTTAAGTCCTGTTATTATAAATATTATCTCTCTCACTCAAAACATATTTTTTTTCTTGTAGACATTGGTTTCAATTTCAATAGAAACGAGGTATTTAGTTTATACCATTGCACATTAAAGCATAAAAAAATTATAAAATAGGTGGTACGGTTTCGTACCACCGCGCGCCGGTCCGGAAAGAGTAGGTATTTAAAACCCTTTGAAGTTTACAATAATTATATGAAGAAAGAGAATCTCATCAGTTATATTAGATTCATGAGTTGGGGTCCTCAAAGAAATTCATTAGTTTTGCGAGACATTATTGAGAACAAAGTTTTTTAGTTAAATATATAAGATTTTATTTTTCCTGGCTTTTCACAAACTTGAATTAACTACCAACTCCAAAAAAGTAAGATTTAAGCATTGGTAACTGCAAAACTATAGGAAATTATCTGCAGAAATTATTTCTTAAAGGTTAACAGTTCAAAGAGTATTAAATTAAATAGAAATTTCTAACTTAAGTCCTAACCTGTAACAAAGTCTATGTTATAGTTAAAGAAATTTTAGTAATTTGCTACGATTTTTTTTCTTTTTTACTAAAGTTAAAGTTAAAACCAGGGCCTAGTGACTTACAACTCTCCACCATTCCTGTGTGCGAGTACTCTTGTCAGGGATGGAGGGGACCCACAGTTTTAAGCCGAATCCGACCCGCTTATTTGAGAAAGCACTTTTCATGACAAGAATATTACTCTTGGAGAATTTGTCAATTCCTCGCAGGAGGCAGTAACCGTGAAAAAACTTTAGATGACACAGGCAGGGATCGACTTCTGGCATGACAGCCCAACGCACTTTTTCTTTTTTTTTTTCAATTAATTTTTATTAATTCAGTTACCTATCTTAAAGCTAGACAACAATTCATAAAACTAGCCTAATTAACCATAACTTACAAGTAACTTACTGGTCCCATATACGGACACTCTAAGTTAAACAATAATACTTAATTCTAATGCCTTTCGGCCCTAAGATATATTTTACTTTAATTCAATTTTATTTATTTTTGTATTTATTAGAAAATAAAAAAAAAAAAATTTCAATATCTTTTTTTCATTTTTACTTAAAAACTACTTAAAATTAGGTCCTTAAAATAAAACTTAAAACTAACTTAAACTACCTATTCTATCTATAAACTACTTAAAACTAGAACAACCACAGCAGCAAATCTAACTATCTTCTTCTTCATCTCCATGTTTTTTTTGTGTGCCACCATGTCTATTCTACTTAAAACTAAACTAAAAAAACAAGTATTTAAGCCGGCCAAGGCTTAAAACCCCATCCCGACTACCCACTATCAAATGCCGATTGAAGCCACCAAAACTGGTTCTCCTGCTTCACCCAATCAGTTCGGTCCCGTTAGGACACAGCCCTACTGAACCGAAGGAGCTTTACTCCGCCTTGTGCCATGACGTCCCGATTGTACAGGAGTCGCCTATCCACGGTTCGTCGTCTGACGTGGTAGATTAACGGAACTGCCAATCTATCTAAAAAGAGGAATGCTTCTGGTGGAATGAAGCCGCTCAAACGTGCACTCCGGAAATTAAATTGTTGGCCGAAGACATACAAAGATCTTGCAATGTGATCTCGAACGAGTTTTATCACGAAATTGTCAATTCTGTTGATTCAAGCCCCGTTGTAAAGTAATGCACGAAAGAAGATTCGGCTGTTTGATATAAGCCAGTACAGCGTCGTAAACACTACCGCTCGAACACCCGAAACTTCTCCATCTTGGAAGTGGCAAAGTTGAACCACACAGGACAACCATAAATGATCATCGGCCGTATGAAGGTCATGTAGCAAATTACCTTCACTCTGGGGTCAAGCCGACTGCTAAAAAACAGCCGTTTCGTTAGAGCGAACGCTCCTTTGGCCCTGGTCAGAGCAGCATTTATATGTCTGTCGAAATATAAATACTGATCTAACCAGATACCGAGGTACTTCACTACACTTTTGCTCGTTAATCGCTGCCCGTGAAGATCAACGATGACTATATTTCGCCAATTCTTGCACGTATCCCTCGTGGCCCTAGCCAACGGAGTCCGGAACAGAATTGTCTCCGACTTCTGGACATTTTTTTTCAGTTTCTAGTCGTCGCAATATCGCTGAATCTTGTCGAAATCACGCTGCAAGAGAATTTTAATAACCTCAACCTTTCGGGCCGTTCTGTAAGCAATAAGATCGTCGGCGTAGGCAATTGCCTTTGTTAGACTACCTATCAGACCGCTGGTGTAAATGCTGAAGAGCATCGGCGAGTCCAACGCACTAACCATCAAGCCACGGGTACTACTCCTTTTTTACTAAAGTTAAAATCAAAACATGGTTGCTTCAGCTCTAGGCCTAAACTAAGTAAATATAATTTTCAGATCTGTCAGTACTCTGACAATAGCCAGTTTGTCAATTACACAGTTCGCAGATTTTGGTCCAAGGCCTTACAATTGCATTACCAGACGTCAACTGAATCAACTTTGGATCAAGGCCAAGTGTAGGCAAAGTATTAGTGTGTGAGGGCATCACAGCCTCTGGAGTGGTTAAGATGGTATTTATTGAAGGTGTTATGGATCAGCGAGAAAAAACTAATCGAGAGAGCCAAACTTCCTCGTCTCCGTCCCTTCGAAACCTCTTACTCTCATTTTTTATAGCGTGTTGAATTCGTATCGGTGGTGTATACATGTTTTCACCTCGGAGAAGAGTACACAAAAAAACATCATTTCCGGGAAATGCGACATTTTTCATTTTTGTTTATTGATAGCCAAGAAGGCTATGTTTTTTAAAGTCTCATTATAATATTTGTAATTCTCATGAATTTTTTTTTTAATTTTGCTAACATCTTGTCGTTTTTATATCTACAAAAATACTCCTATAATTCAAATTAATTCTAGCAAAACATTTTTGTTTGTCAATAAATAACGGAAGAAGTTATACCGGTAGTTCGTGGTGAATTTGTTTTTCCCTTCTTTTTCTCTAAGTTACAGATAGATGGCAGTAACAACAAAAACAAGAAAGGGTGTGTGCAGAAAGTGTTTAACAAGGTTAAGGCTTTTTAGATTAGACTTTACTTGTACATATATATGAACGAGTACATGTTTTTTATAAATGAATGTTGTGTTTATTTCAATAGTAATACCTTAACTATTAACTTAACTACTGTATTATCTAAAATATACTGCATTGAATTATTTTACATTGAATTATAAAAGGCGGAAATAATAAAGTTCTATAGTTTACCGGGAATATTTATATAAAATATCCATATCTTCTGCAATTGCGACATCAATCGATATTTTCTGGAACTTAGTGTTAACGTAACATTTATTTGTCATGAATTACTTTTTCAACTTTTTTATACACCATAAAAATCAATTATAAAATTTGGCTGTGATAATAATTACTTCAACACAGCATTTTCTATGTTTATAGTTATTCAGGTTTAGCCCTTAACTTTGATTTGCATTTATTTATGAATAGCCTAAAAAGTTTAGCAAACATCTATGAATAAGCCACAATGCACTTTCAGAAAAACTGTAGTTAGAACTTTCCCTCACAGATTTTTCCTTGTCGCTATATAACTGAAAAATAAGATATAAATAGTTAGAACTGGAAAACTTATAAAAATGATGCATAAGACTTAAATTTTGGTTGAAGAACAAATTTGTATATTCTTTTCACAAAACCACTGAACTAGCCTACAAATATTTTTAATTTTGTACAAAAGTACTTTTCGGCTTATATAGTTAAGCCTTTAAAAGCAACACACTAGCTTAGGGGAAAGCAGTAAGAATAGCTTATCACCTATTCACAAATCTTATGCAATGAAAATTAGCAACAGAAGTAACAAGTTGACGGTCTTTTTATTTAGTGTCTACTTAAATCACTTATTTTCAGCATTTTGGAAATGTCGTGACTCGTGAGTAATGTGAAGAAAATAAACAACGAGTACACACAAATAAAATAGGAATGGAAAAAAGAGATGAGTATATAAAAATGTTTTCAATGTTCCATGTTTACATTCTGTAACTCTCGTTTTCAATGTTCCTGCAACTCTCGCATCGACAAAATTAAGTCGATAAACTCTGAAAATTGAAACAAATCTGAGTTTTTTTGCATCTTTCAACGGTCTAGCGAAAATTAAACGCATAAACGCAGCTAATAATACAAATAAAAGTTGTAGTGCTTTCAGAGTTTTATGTTTCTAGGTCCTAATTCTCATTGGACTGTTGCACCACCTAATTTATTTTACTTACTTAATGATTAAAACTGGCTTCAAATAACTAACTAATATTTATCTAAATGCGTAGTTTAGAATTGTTTCTAAATCTTCATTGTTCTGGCACCTAACAAGAGTAATTAATTTCACTTCATATTCGAATGATATTACTCTCAAACGAACATAATGAGAGTACCAAAAAGTTGTTCATCCACAATTTTGAATTTTCTTTGAACACCTCTGAACAGCTGACTACATCCGCCATTTTTCAAAGGTAGTCGCCATTTTTCAAAGGTGGTGAGCAGAGAGAAAAGAGAGAAAAGTTTTTTCTCTCTCGTGGTGAGTATGTACACAAACTTGCGTAAGTATTTATTCCCCACATTTTTTTTATATGCAGTTAATACATATGCAAGTTGGTGGCCAAATCACAGCTTGTAGGCAAAAAGAGAGCAACCGTCGAAGTTGGTTCTCTCTATTAGTTCTTTTCTCTCTGTTATGGATCGTTATTATAGTATAATTCTGTTTTGGAACAAAATTTGAAAGCATGCTTTCAAATTTCTTGACCCCAGTTGTATTTTTCAGCAAGATAAAGATCCAAAACAAAGGTCTCATATTACCAATATTGGCTTCGATATCACGCTAAGTCAACACACCGCTACAAAGCTTGGACTTAAATGTCATTAAGCACGGATGGAAGAATTTTTAATGGAAGATCCGAAAAAATGATATTTGTAATGCCTCTATTCTAAGAAAACGGCTTAAAATGGCAGAACATTGCTTCTGCTGAAGTCAACATTTTTAAGTTTCTTCGATGCCGAACATCTCGGCGTAGTGGCCCAACGAAATATTGATGTTCACCTATTGTAGTTAAAAATGTAATTTTAATGAAAATGCACATTTCTTATATAGACTTTTGTCACTATATTTTTTTAAGTTTTTGATCAATACATGTTGAAGTTCTTAAAAAAAGTGTTGTTTTACTTGTAATATATAAACAAAATAGACAGTGTGATCGTACCTTTACCATCAGTCTTTACATTTGTTTGAAAGTGACCCATCAACAGCAAAAAAGTGGTTGTACGTAGACTTGTGTCGGCCGGAGTACGACAATGAAAAAATTGTCAGCAATTGTCAGAAGTTCTAAAGTACACCATCAGACAATTTCAGACATCTTCTGACAATGACATTTCTAAAAATATTGTCACACGAAATTGTGAATTTGTACACACGAGTGGAAGACATTTTGTAAAATTTTTGTATTGACGGATCTGACAATCTTCGGTACTTAACTGGAGTTTTTTGACATTTAAAATAAATAGTCCCGTTTAGGTTTGTTTGTTCATTTTTTTTTTCATGAACCGTTAAGACGTGTACAGATGCAGAAAGGAGTTATAAAAACTGTAGCAAAGCCTTACCAAGAAAGCTTTTAACTATAAGTTGTTTGTTTTAGTACCTTTGTTTGTAATGTAAAAAGTAATTCTAAAAAAAAAATACAAAATTAAGTAAAATATTTTTAACTTCCCATAGGAAGTTATTGTAATGGGTCCGATTTGACAAATTGAAAATTTTGACATTTCTCGACGTTTCAAGGTCCCTAGAGTCGAAATAAAAGATTTTTAGAAAGATGTCTGTGCGTGCGTGTGTACGTACGTCCGTACGTCCGTACGTCCGTACGTTCGCGACGTTTTTTTCGTCGTCCATAGCTCAAGAACCAGAAGAGATATCGACTTCAAATAAATTTTGTTATACAGATAATAAGGCAGAAAGATGCAGAAAGAGCTCTCAAGAAAATTGCGTGGGTGGTTTTTTTACCATAGCAGTTTAAAAAAAAGGTGAACATTTTGGTTAACCCTAAATATCTCATGAACCAATGACGCTAGAGACTTGAATTAAATTTTGTATTATATATTGTAACGTGATACAAAACAATTATATTTTTGGAAAAAAATTCAATTAACGGTTTTTTTTACAAATCAAAAAAACTGAAAAAAAAAATTTGTCACTTCGAAAATTTTACGACTAAAATATGATTTCATCTCCAAAACAATTTTGTGCAACGAATAATAATGTTTTTCAAATCTGATAAAATTTTGAGAAAAATCGAATTGACAGTTTTTTTACAAAAAATAATAACCTAAAAAAAAAAATAAAAAAAAAGTTGGTAAAAATTGAGTTTTGACTCAAATATCTTTTCAAGACTTTGAGATATTGGCTTTAAACTACTTTTATCTTTCAAAAAATATTGTTTTCAACATTCAGTAATATTTTGAAAAAAATAGAATTGACAGTTTTTTACAAAAAATTAAAAACCGAAAAAAAAATTTAACAAAATTTGGTAAAAATTGATTTTCGACTTAAATATCTTTTCAAAAATTTGAGATTATGGCTTCTAACTAATTTTAACTTATAAGAAATATTGTTTTCAACATTAGGACAAATTTTGAGAAAAATCGAATTGACAGTTTTTTTACAAAAAATAAAAACCTAAACAAAAAAATTAATAAAAGTTTGTAAAAATTGATTTTCGGCTCAAATAGCTTTTCAAAGATTAAAAATATTGGCTTCAAACTTATTTTATTTCACAGAAAATATTGTTTTTTATATTCAATAATTTTTTTATAAAAATCCAAAGTCCGTTTTTTCATAAAAAAAAAATAAAATCTACAAAAAATAGAACGCAAATTTGGTAAGAACATTTAGACAAACTTTTAAGCAAGACAAATCGATAGACGGGATGGGAAGTTATCAGTGTGGGTCGCATCCCAGCCTCTTTTTATTTAAAAGTAGCCCAACCCAAATATACCACTTATTCAATATTTTTAACCAAAAAATGATGTACCTTTTTCTTCTATCTGCAGTCAGTTTTAAATTCCGTCTAAACTTCACTAATGAGACGTCTGATGTTTTTTTTTCTCTCAGAATCTGTCTGTCCATATCAACGAACGTCCAGTTTGTCTACCCCACGTATTGTTAATTTTTTGTTCAAGGATTGAATGTTAGACAAGAAGATAGAAGAACCCAAACAAATTTACTAATGGTTTGTTTACAATTTTCTCTTCTATATACTACATACATGCACTGCAGAGCACATAGTCGTATACCTTTTGTCTAGATTGAAGCACTGAATCGTGTTTAAGTATGTTATTTTTGAAAAACCTTCCATCAACCCACCACCCGTTGTCGAAACAAGATGAATTTAAAATGTTTAAATTGTTTGTGATTTTATTTTGATTTTGAAAAATCGAAACCTAAATAGCAATTAAGGAAGACAAGGGGATCTAAATACTACACGGCAGGATTTAATCAAAAATTGGTATATTTGTCAAGGGATTCTAAATTATTACTACAGACATACATACATATAACAAGACTTGGGTTTTTACGGTTGATTAGCTATGAAATGGGGGACGACGAACGACGCGACGAACGTTAAGAATAAAAACTAATAAGAATAACAAACCATATTTGTACGTGGAATTACAACATTTTTCGGGTTATCCTGGCAAGAGTACGGTGGTGGTAGAAAATAGTATGTCAGTTTGGCAGGAAAACAGAACACAATTTATATTTGTCTAAACGACTTAAATATTTATTCAATTAATAATCTAAAATTTTTGCAAATAGTTTTTGCTTTTTGAGGGTGGAAAAACTGAGCAAAACTGAGCAATACAAGCATGAAAATATTATTGCTCACTTATCAGTTGAATTAACACGCTACAATCAAAAAGGGACACGATATAAAACCTTTCATCAGACATTTACCACCCCTTTTTGTAATATACGCAACCCCGATGATGATGATGGTGCGTAAGGTTGTTTTGATAATACTTTCTATAAAATGTTTGGATGAACCTGCTGTGCCGATCCTGATGTATTGTTTGCACTCATTGTGGCTGATTGACGATTGTCCTCGGTTTAAGCTGGTGTAATAAAAGTTCTAAGGGATAAGGGATATTATATATAGAAAAACCTAATAAGATGGTGGTGTCTGATGGGGTGTAATTGTTAGAACATATGTGATGTTTTCTTTTTTTTTTATCAGTGTTTATTGTTGCAAATTGTGGACATTTTCTGAATGATTTAGCTTAAATGTTAGCAATTAGCAGCAGATTGCATTAATATACGGGGATGGGATATAGGAATAACGATTATCAATTCAATTAATTTTTACAAATTGATTTATTTACTGATATGATGAATGAAAGCAAAAAAAGTCATACAAATTAGTTTTCTCGGGACTTGCTAGTATTTCCGCCGAGTTGTATTTTGGATATGTCGACAATATTCGAAACTTGATGTTTTAGAACATTTTCAGCTTTAAAAACATATAAGAACGAGAATTTCCCATCGAGAATCAAACTTAAGTTGGAGTCAGTTCAATGATACGAGTGGGACTGAACTTTAAATAAGTTAGTCGGAAGAGTATTGGAATCTTTTTTTTTTTAAAAACGATTTTTAAAATCCCGAAAAAAAAGTTTTTAAATCTGGTCTGCTAAAATACTAAATACATAATCTAGAGCTGTTTAAAATTCTGACAAATCTCACCAATCCCGTTTTTTTGAAAAATATTCATATCTAACAATAGATGACGCTTTTTTTTTTCTTTTCATAAATCTCATAAAATTAAAAACAACTACCAATAAGAAACAAAACATCGAACCCATCCCGAAAAAAATGTTGGTAGGTAATAATTGAAAGTTTATTTTTGTTTCCCCTTTTACAGAATATGATAATATTACCTACTTTATTTTTTTTTAAAGTTATTGAAGCTTTTGATATACATATTTATAAACAACGGCAATACTAACAATAAAGTACTATACCGGTTTTGAAAACCAAAAGTCCGTTCTAAAGGGTGATTTTTTAAAAGCTATAGGAAAGTTTTTCAAAAAAAAACAAAAAACAAATACAATTCAGAAAAATGCATGAAATCTTTATTTGAATCCATATAATTTAATGTTTGGAGATTATTTCATGCAAATGTTGACCTTGACTGCGCCTCAAACGGTCCATCCGCTTAGTCCAATTTTGGCATACTCTTTCCAACATTTCGGCCGCTAATCTCACGAATAAATGCTTCAATGTTGTCTTCCAATGCGTCAATTGAAGCGGGCTTTTCTGTATAGACATGAGCTTTAACATAGCCGCACAAAAAATTGTTGGATATAGCGCTCACCATTCACAGTTACGTTACGATTCGCATCATCTTACGGTCCAAGGTGTCCATAAACCGCACCAAACTGTGACTTTTTCTGGATGTATTGGTAGCTCTTGCAATGCTTCTGCCTGATATTTACTCCAAAATCGACAACTCTGCTTATTTACGTACCCATTGAGACAAAAATGAGTTTCGTCGCTGGACACAATTTTTCGATAAAAAAGTGGATCTTCGGCCAACTTTCCGAGAGCCCATTCACCAAAAATTTTACGTCGCAGTAGGTCGTTCGGCTTCAGTTCTTGCACCAGGCATCACAAAAAGGCATGTCCACGTTGTTTAGTAACAGAGGCCCAATTGCTGCGAAAGGCGACGAATCGATAATTGATGGTCATCATTAACACTGGCCGATACAGCTGCGATATTTTCTTCAGTTCGCACTCTACGTAAGCGTGTTGGTGGTTTACTGTCCAACAATGTAAATTTGGTGCGAAAATTAGTAACAATAGCCTAAATAGCAGCTTCAGTGGGTCGATTAAACTGACCATAAAATGGAAGAAGCGCGCGATAAACTTTCTTAACAGAGTACTCATTTTGATAATAAAATTCAATAATTTGCAAGCGTTGTTCGTTTGTAAGACGATTCATGGTTAAATTATACTTATAGACCAAACTGAAGATGTTTGACAGTGAAACAAAACACGAAACGTGCGTCAGCTGTTTAAACCAGTGTTGCCAAAAAGATAAAAAATCACCCTTTATAATCCAAACTACTTTTTTCAACTTAAGTCATTTTTTCTAAATTTGCATCTACCCCCTTAACGGGGGAGATAGTAAAAAATGCCTGTTATTGACCTGTCTACTAAAAAAAAACCCTTATCAAATCTTAGTGGACAAGTTATCGTACCCCTTGCTTGTGTGGCACGTTCAACTGTATTGTTGAATATAAACGTCATTTACCCAACATCTTCAAATTCTTGCCAGACAAAATAATTAATAAAAACATCAAAAGTTACACCAGCTTCATTTTCGAATAAAATCCCATCACACCGCCAACCCAAAACCGCACTAACTAAATAGTAGCACATTGAAGATGGAAAGGATTTTCAATAATCAGTTTTTAATTCTCCGAACGCCAAATGCCAAAAATCTAATTATTTTCGTAGACTCCCAGGTGAATAAATACATGCCTCATCACTGAATCACTGAAGATGATTTATTGAAGTGAATCCAATACACCAATTGGTTTGAGTTCCTCTGTTAACTAAACTATAAAATATTTAAGACTTATGTGAACTGAACTTTAAAAATCTTAAGACTTATATGGTTATGTAAAATAAGGTAGGTATAATGTCGTTCAAGGGCGGATCGATCCAGACTTTTAATCAGGGGGGGGGGGGGTTCACAAACTTAACATAGACGAGTTTTTACTCATCGCTTAAAAATGTTCTTTCATGTTTTGTAAAGGAGGCTAACAAAATTTAAATAACATAATGTATATATTCAGGGATAAAGTGACAAATTTAGTTATTTAATTATTTTAGAACACTGCAAGGTATTGTCTAACTATTTAATTTTGACGACTCCCTACATATGAAAGCCTTCCAAGATTCCAACAGTTTTCTAAATATGCCATATTTAAGAGCTAAAACTTAGAGGGTTTTTGTTGTTAATTCTTTTTTTTTTATTTCCATTAACGAAAAACGCTCCAAAAATTCAAAAACCCAGAAAATGAGAAAGAATCTGATATTAAGAATTTTCTGGCTCTTTTTACGTGTTTTTTTTTTAACTCAATTTTCGGGAGTCTATAATTACTATCGTTATTAGTCTGTTTACTCGTAGGTTGGAGCTCATGTTAGAAAATATTTTGACCTTAAAGGAGCCAACAAAATTTAAAAATTATAGAGAGAAATGTTTGGTTCTTAAATTTAAGGAAATAGGTGCATTTAAGTACATAATTTTTCTAAAAATTAAATAAAAACAAATTTAGGTATATAAACAAATAAATTGGGAAGAAACTTTTGTGTGGTACTCAGAAATTACACGTTTCAGAATCTCTATTCACTTCAGTTCTAAAGAAATTCAAAGCTTTTATACTAATAGATATGAAATGTTAATTGTGTTATCAATTAGCCGTTATTTTAACAATCTGTCAATTTTGCTGTTTTTGGGACATTTATATTCTTGAAATTCGTGTTTAAATCTCAGGTCTAGAACATCTAAAGCAAATTCACTTCAAAAAGTATAGGTATTTCTTTAATTTAAGTTTTTGTATTCAACAGAAAATCAGAAAGAAATAAAATGCACGACTGGGTCGCTAGAACTTGCTTATTTCTTCCAAAAGGTCTGTTTAAAAATATTTCCCATATTTAAAGATTTAAAAAGATTTAAAAATGTGCCTGCAAAATAAGTTTTCCTCAAAAATGTAAATGTCATTTTATTTCTCAAAAAACCTATATTAACTTATTTTTTTTTTCCAAAATCATTTTAATTTTAAAATTTTGTCTTAAAAATATTTTTTCTAAGCACTAAATAAAGTGCTTATAAATAGCATCGTAATGTCAAGTTGGATTAAAAGCTCGAGTTCGAAATTTTAAATCACTTCAATGTTCACTATTTATGTATGTGCGTCAAAAAAATAAGATGGAATTGAAGGATAGTTTGAGGAATTTAAAGGCAACTTAATATAAAATTGACGATCTCTTATTCTTATCTCAAGGTTTCTTCTTAAGTACCTAAATATTTGCTTTTTTTCTTAGAAACAAATTTTATGAAAATAATTTATAAAGCACTAAAGTTTTTCTAAATTCTAAATTGCGTGAAAACAAAAATTTTAGTTGTTTTTGACAGAAAACCACTTTTTGGTAAATGTCGTTAAATTACTAACAAATCTTTAGTTGAAAACTTTACTTAGGTATATAACTTAACTGAGCTTTATGGTTCATATGACCCCCCCCCCCTGGATCGTCCATTCGTAAAAAGTTGATGAATTTGTGCTGTTTTTTTTTTTTTTGAATAGGGCTGAATTTCCGATTCATATTAAGTTCTTGGCCCCGTCCTCAGTTAAAAGTAGTACAATGTTTAAAGGAATTAAAATACAAATTTTGTTTTCATATAAAAAAAATAAATATGTAATTCAAAATATAATGGGGTCATATCCATTAACGCAATACGATTAGTTTTGAATTGAAGGGAATTCCTACGAAAAAACAAACAAATTATCTCCCAAGGGGGGTCATGACCCCTATGACCCCCCCCCCTCCTGGATCCGCTATTGATGTCGTTTAAGGAACGACAGTTTGGTTGAGGCCCAGGTCCACCCCGGACTGTAGCACCGCCTTAAGTTAGTAAGTCGTTTGTGGAATGTGTAATGAGGAACAAAACCTGCGGCTTAAAGCATAAGCAGCAATATTCTTAGTATATTCGTTACATCACTACCTTGTCTCCACTAATTTCACTTTTTTGGGCCGAGAAGGTGATTTATAGCGACCCAAAAGTGCTTTATTTGACTCCATATAACTTTCACCACTTTTGTGGTGAATTTTAAAAATTTTGATGCGCTGTTGAAGCATATACGAGTATCGTTCCATTTTAAGTAATGTCAAGTGTCAAAAAATTACAGTTTAAAATATGACAGATGACAAATTATTTAAATATTAACTTCTTATTAACAAGCATTTGTATGTATTGATTCATGTCAAAAGATTGCAGTCAAAGAACTTATTGACTTAAAATATCAACTACAATCTATATTGACATTTAAAAAGTTTATTGACTTCTTTAGTTGACTTTAATTATGTAAGTATATTATTATAATAATCTATTTTAAAAGTCAAAGTCAAACTAAACTGGTTCCTTAAAATATGGCCGCAATTTTCCTCTTCGCCATAATCTGTCTTGTACCCTTATATGAATTACTACATGTTTCGTATTCAAACCGTATCCATCTAAGTAAGCTTGAATTTATTCGAAAACAAACATCAAATAAAAGTAGTTATCGGTAATCGATAATTTTGTTGAAAATCACAAATAAAAAGGTTGTTAACCCTTCATCTTTATCTCGTCTTAAGAGCTCCTATTATTTCTTCAATCAATCCAATCTACAACTCGTAAAATAAAGATAAAAGCTTAAATCCAAACGAAATAAAATTCCTCAAATCGTAGACATTACGACAAATTGATTACCACTTAACATCCCGAAAACTGATATTACCAGAAAATTTGCATTTATACCCTCAAATACACACACACTCTTCTATATTCACTTCATCCATATTCAAGAAAAAGAAAAGAACAAACATATTACATATAAAACAGACATACAGACTTACATACATATGTATGTACTAACAATACGAAATAAAAGCTTAAAGAAAAGTTGTAACAATCAGACTGGAATGGACAATAATGAGATGGACTTTGTCCATTTCTTTTTTCAAAAAGAGAAAATAACACATGAATATTACACAAATATATTAGTGTCAACAAAAACCGTTATACTTTATCCTAGCTAAACCCAACCACCCTAAGCCCCAACCCCAGCCCCCAGCATCACCAGCACTATAGCTGATGCCTAACCCAAAGAAGATTCATTACAAAAGGAGAAGAGAGAAATGAAACTTTACGCCATTTAAAGTCAAATTTCCACCCTCACTCAACCATTCGGTGGCAATGCCGTTATAGTAATAGCAGCAAAAGCACAGAGAAGAAACACAAAAAGAACCCTCAAAAAGATTCTCTCTCTCTCTGCCTTTGCCTTCTGCCAAATAACTGAGGGAAGGTTGACAATTCGTACAAAGTATCGTTGATGACAGCGAGGGTGGTAGGTCGAGTTCGAGTTCAGCATCGTATTCACCCGATAATCGCCAATTATCCCTGCCACTACTTTATCGTAATATCAGTAGCACCGTCCTTACTCACGAGAGCAGAACAACACTTAAATTTCTCGTTTGACGAGATTTCCTCAATGCCATTCCATCCAAGCAAAATTTGCCACGCCCACTTTTTATATCCAATTCCAATCTTCATTTTAAATTGCACCACAGCCACGCCTTTTTGACGTTGCCTATGTTGATGTTAACGTCGACTATAGTGGTTTCTCTCTCTCGAAAAAAAAACCGTTGTTTGTGTGTGATTTCACAGTTAGGTGGGACTCCATCTTATCTCACATTGAGAGAGAGAGAGAGGTGGTACTGGTAACAAGAAACTAACTGGTTTCGATGCGATGAGTGCAGTCGTTTACCGATAACTACCCATGCGTGTGGGAAAATAATGTGAGGTGTGAAATGATATTATGGATATATGCGGCATTAGAACCTCAAGTTTCTCACAGTTCCGAACGCGCTGTTAACGGGAACAGACGTCAATGCGGCTATTCGTCGAGTGACAGAAATAATTAAATACCAGTGACAGTGAACACATACAGAAAAAATAAATCTATTAGGTATATTATAACAGTGAATATAAAAATGTCAAGTGTACAAGTGCAACAGCAGCACATATCTCGGTTTTTAACCAACAATAACCATTCGAGTCCTCTGAAACAGGAATATCAAAGTGATAATAATACAAGTAGTTCATCGTTATCGCCCCCGCGTCAAAATAACTCACCACATTCGGCAAATTCACCACAGAGTAATTACACGCTTAGCCCTTTGCCGGTAGATAATAATCAACCATTGCCGCTTATCCAACAACAAACACCACAACTTCGGCCATCACAACAATTGCCTCTTCCAGCATCAATGATAGGAAGTGTTTTGCCACCACCGCCATTGGTGCCATTGCCGTCGGAAGCGTGTGAATCGGGTTATGAAAATAATTATAACAGCCATCATCCTGGATATATGAATCGTATGACAGGACCATTTACACAAACTTCACCGCCGCCAGTTTCAACTGTCAAAAAGTCATTTTGTATTGATGCACTTTTGGCGAAAAATCAAAGTGACGCTGAAAATGGAAAAGACCCACGGATGATGTTGCCAACAAGAGGACATGGAGATTTACCAGTTGTACAATTGAGCGAGCAAGAAGCTCTCAGACGGATACACGAAAGTCGAGATCAGTACGGGACGCCAAGTCCCGACGGAATGTCAAGGTGAGCTTGAGACGGAGATGGATTTGTTTGAAAAAATAGTTTTAAATTGTATGTATGTGCATATGTTTCGTCATGGAATAACATGTCGATTTAGACCAGGTTTTTATAAGAACAATGATTAGAAATCTACATATTGTCTGTAGATGTCCTAAATGTCAAAAAACTCTCTGACAGAAAACCGTCTGAATGCTGCATGATTAGGTCAGCCAAATATGAATACATATTCATAGAAATGGAAAAATATAATAAATTTATTCAGCCCTATCATGAATTCCATCGTAATCGGAAATTTTTACGAATCCCGAAAAACTGTATCATGAAATCCGTTCGTAGTGGAAAATCTCATACAATTTTGCATTACGAACGGATTTCATGATACAGTTTTTCGGGATTCGTAAAAATTCCGACTACGATGGAATTCATGATAGGGCTGATTAGTCCATGTTTGAGATATGAAACTGAAATCTAGGAACAAACAGATCTAATGCGTAATTTATGACATTTTTTAATATAACGTTATTTTTTGTGCCAAAAACTATCTGACAAAAAAAAAATATTTGTTACATTTTGACATATTCTAGCAAATGCATTGTTAGAGCATATCCATTTTTTAATTTTTGCTAAACAAGATTTTATAGCCGTTTGTAATTAGTTAAAGTTAAGTTGCTAGCAATTTCAACGGCCAGAGTGGCCCTGAATTGTACTAATGTAAATTCAACGCAAATTTTTGGAATTTTTGTCTCATTGCTTTTTAAGAAGAAAAGAACTTTAGACGATTTTTCTATTGATAACATGGACACACAAAAAATAGTACTTTTTAGGTTAAAAAAAGCAATTCTAAAACCAAAAAAGTGTTAAAATCACGTTTCATAATATTTGTACTTATTTTTGCGAAATATTGCTATTCATTTAAAAAGATCTATTAGGAATGTGTCTACGAAATTCATGATATATAGCAGGAAATATGAGAATCATTAAATTTATTTTTCCTGTTAGCTGTTTTGGATACTTTCGCAACGCATCCGATCTAAGCCATCCAGCAACTCTAACCCAGCATAGTCAATAACACTTTTAAAAGAAACAGATCTATGGGTTTGACAGTTCTTTGCTTTAATCGTTGACCTTTATCCAGGTGTTATAAACACACCCAAATGTTGTCTAGACTGGGATTTCCGTTTCACAAACAAATACATCAAACATTTGCAAATTTTGCTGTTGACATTAAACATATTTTAAAAAACCCAGTTGTTCTATTCTAAGTTTTAATTAAAATTTTTGATCGTATCTTAAAGTTACCTATAAAAATAATAAATGATAACGTTTAGTAAAATGAGCTAAAAAAAATATTACTCGTCTCAGCTAAAGAAAATTCTAGTCATAGTTTCAGACTCCTTGGCAACTCTATAGGTACGAAAAACACATAATTTAAAATATATGAAATAATGTTGAGTTCAGCTCCTCTGGGACCAGTTGCGACGCTTTGGTTTCACGAAGAAATCTCATTTCTAGGCGTACAAATTGATCTTGATCGATTGTAGATCCATCCCCCGTTTTTCAAGGCTGATTATTTCATTTTGTTTGAACCTTCAAAATCATTTCTTAACAAAAAAGTTTTCAAAAATCAAACAGTTCTTATCACACTGTTCAGATTCACGCTCGTCGTGTCCAACTTTTTTGCACAAAGAGTCAAGAGTTCAGTGTGGACCAGTTTAAACGTTAAATGAAACAGAGTTTGGCATTTTTAAAACATCTTAAATTAATCCAAAATTTCGAAAAAAAATCACCTAAGATCTTGTGTGATTTTTTGAAAATATTTTTTTTATATTATCAAAATTCAAAGTGTACAATAAACAAATTAGTAAAGCAGATGTTAATCATTATTAGAAAGGCATAAATCTATCCGATAAAGGTAAAAACATTGCAATCAATCAAAAAAGTCTAATCATATAGGTTATTTTTAAAATAAATATCACCGACCGACGACGCACGGGCGGGCGGCGCGGCGGCCCTAGGTTACCGAGATTTTAATAAGAGCAAAATTCTTATCAATCTTAATTGTTTACTGAAATTGGTTTATAACTGTTTTTATCCGAGTTCTTTGTTTTAGACTTTAGACAGGTGAAATTTTTGACGTAAGTATCAACTGTCAAATAAAGTGTTGGTTAAATGGGGCACAAATTGTAATTTCTCTCATGCTGTTTAGTTTTGATCTGCGTTTTAGAGTTGATTAGATTAGAATTCATTTTGTTTCCATAATTCCCTCATTTAAACTTTTCAAAAACTTGAACATATTTTGAATATAAAGTATCTAGTTATTTTATAATAATACCAAAAAAAAACTTTCATCTTAACTTAATTGGTACTATTATTTTTATTTTAGATCAGAATCTCCAACCTCATCACACCGCTCCAGTCCGCCAATCAGTCCAGGCTGTGAAGACCAACATCACATAGGCATGCGAATGGATTTTCACGATGAATTCAAAAAACCAATACCGCCGCACAGTCCGATCAGACCACAAGACTTTCCCCTCTATGCCGGCGGACATCCATACCAGCTGCTAGCCCAAGGCGGTTCGGCATTCCATCGGCCTCTGGATCCATCTGGTAAGCCCATTCCGGTGAGTTGCAACGAAGATAGAGTGAAGCAATTTCATATGACTGACGATTGGCAATCCTCTCTGTTCAACTTGCAGCTCCCAATGGGCCATAGTTTTGTGCAATCTCACCTGCCATTTGAATTCCTTGCCCGTGCCGGTATGCTGCACCATAGGATACCAGAATTGGCAGCGTATCCGCACCATGCGATTTTGGGTAAAACACGAAGACCACGAACCGCTTTTACTTCTCAACAGTTACTCGAGTTGGAGAAACAATTCAAACAAAATAAATATCTCTCAAGACCGAAACGTTTCGAGGTTGCCAGTGGATTAATGTTGTCTGAGACGCAGGTTAAAATCTGGTTCCAAAATCGTCGGATGAAATGGAAACGCTCAAAAAAAGCCCAACAAGAGGCTAAGGAACGTTCGAAGGCTTCATCGAATAACATTGCTAGTTAGTTCGGCAAAAAAAGGGAATTAAATGTTGCAGTTGGGGGGGGGGTTGTGTCTGAAGGTACATAATCCTAGATCTAGTCAGACTTTTTGAGGTCACATTTGACACTTGTGACACAAGATATAAATAATATAATTTTAAATTTTACAAAAAACAAAATCATTTGCTGACATTATTTTATTTTTCTTGTAACTTAAAAATTACAACATATAAAAACTTGTAAATTATATTTTTGTTAAAGTCGTATGTATATTTCTTTTTAATTTTATTTGTTCTGTTTTAGAGAATTCAATGTAGGTAACTTAATAATAAATTATTGTAAATATTTAAAAATTAATTATTATGTATTATTAAGATACCCGCTATGTGTGATACGTGAGTAATAATAATAAAAGTTTTAGAAGTTAATGATATTGTAAATATTTAAATTTAAGTAACTAAGACAACATCTAAATAAAGAAAATTTTAAAATTAATACAACATTTTTGATTTGGCGTATTCTTCATAAATTTGTACATATTTTGGTATGCAAAATTGAACGAGACTATAACACAATTATTTTAAAGATGGGAATGATCTGATAAAAGACCCTTTTAATTTTGAAAGTTGGACGGCCATTCCGAAAATGGCAATAAGTCCCACTCACAATAATATCTATAACTGTGGCCGTTTAAAAAGGTTTTATTTCCTTTTTTTGTAACGAATAAGTCTGAGCGTGCATTACAAAGATTTACAGCCCTTACGACTTCAGTAACCTTTTCTCTTCTTCAACTTTATTCACAACATTACCAATTGCTTGAATAATTATCATGACCATTATCATCGCGTAATGCGCAGAAAGTAGCGATTATTTATCATAAATGGCAAAACATTCGACTTCAAAAGGAATGACAGTTCAGTTTGACAGGTGTCAAAATTCTAGCGCTTCGCTTTCAATTTGAAGGAATATCAATATTAAAAGGACCTATAGGATTAAAGTATACAAAATGAGAATAGATAAATAATTTAAAAAGAATAGGGTTTTCCATTGGTAAATGTGGCTTCCAATAGAGCTCGACGTATCTATTAATTAATTTCTACGTAATTCTACATTTGAATTTTATTTATTATACTTTTTTTTTACATCCAAATTATGTTAACAAAACAAATCACAAACCACAATAATCAAACTAACAGTTAAAAATATAATAGTTTTGATGTTTGTGCATGAAGAAAATAAATCAATTTATTTTGCCCAATGGAAGACAAATGAAAAATTTAAGTTTTGACGGTTAAATCTTTTGGTGAGAGTCAATTTGACAGATGATTTTTATGTTAAATAAGTTTAGAAATTGATTGTAAGCAGTTAAAGTTCTAAAATTACGTTTTAAGATTCGAAATAGGTAACCACATTTTGTGTAATAAAGTGTAAACAATCCAAAACAACATGACAGTTGAGGATTTTATGCTGCAATAATTGAGCATTATTTGGTATATTCAAATCTAACTCATTTATTCATTTAATTTTGTGTCACTCCTACAATTTGTTTTAGTAAATTTAAATGTCTGCCTTTGAGGTTTTTGGCTTTGAACGACACTGCTTTGATACTGCTATAGCTTTGGAAATATTTAAATTAATTCCTTCAGGAAAAGTCTAAAGGGGTGAAATCACATACGATTTTGATGTCCAATTCACGTTCACCTCGGCCCGAGATAAATATGCCATTAAACCGCTCGTGCAAAGAAGCAATGGGGTCTTAAACTGTAGCGCCATCCTGTGGAAAACAAATGCTTCGGTGTCCATTACATCCAATTTAGGCCACAAAAAGTTGCTGATCATCGATCTATATACATACATATATCATTTTTGAAGAAGTAGGTACGGATAACCGATGACACCTCCGGCCCAAAATCCATAACAATCAGAAACCTTATTTGGATGCATTGGCACCTCGTGAATATCGCGTGAATTGGTGCCGTCCTAAATCCGGCAGTTTTGTTTTTTCACGTACCCATTCATTTAAAACTGTGCCTCATGATGATTTTTTGGACGAAATTGTCATCAACTTCCAACTGCTCCAAAATCCAATTGGCGAACACAGCTCCTAGGTCAATTGGATCCGACGCAAAACTAGCCATGTATGTGGCCAAGCTCTTGTGAGCGACGCGGAGACTGCCTCGAATTTTACTGCACACTGTGACTAACAGCGCCGATGTTTTTGGCAGATCTTGCGCTCTGTTGACGTACAGGGTTTGGCTGATCGTTCACTGAAGCGGGGAACTCGAATTTAACAACTAAACGTTGAATAGTTGATTTGGAAGGGCGACCACATACCCCATTAAAAGGGCTCAACGCGCACATCGTTGCTACTAAAGAACATCCATTTTGATAATTTTTTATAATTTACACGTTTTCCTCGACGTTGTAACTTGCAATGATCATTTGTATTAATGACAGTAAAAGGAGATATTTTGACAGAAAGTAAAAGAAACAATATGGAAGAACAAGAGTTGTCAAAATCATACCGTCCCTAAAGAAAACCTTTAGTTAAAGAAAGTGGATATGGCTATACTTTATCCGTCTACAGCCTAAACCAATTGGTCGATTTAGTTAAAACTCGGAAACTAAGGTTTTAATTAGCTTCAATTTAGAGTTTTTGAGGAATTTTTAATTTATGTTAAGTCCAAAAATAACAGTAGTCTCCATATACAAATCTGTTGGTCAAAAATCGAATTTTCTCAAAAACGGCCTGATAGATTTTTATGATCTAAATACATTTCTAACAAAAATTAAAATATTTTATACAGGGAAAAACTATTTTAAAGAAAAACAAACAATTTTTTTTTATTTATTTAAATTTAAAGCCTAGTACGCTGATGATGCGAAACGAAATTTTTCGGCGGTCTCCAAGTGCAGAGCGAAATTAAAACGAAAACCACAGCGGAAAAATATTTGTGGAGAGTTCTGTCTGGAAGTTGAATTTCACTGCTTGTCTTCATCACTTCTTGCATATCACCAATAACATCCTGAGTTTCCGATTCAGAAATGCAATGTTGGAACACATTAGACAAATCCATTTTATTTTAAATTTTAAATCAAATATAAATCAAAGTCAAAACACCGAAAGTCACGAGTAAACAATTTTTTGTTTCAATAAAAAAATTAAACGTCAAAATTTCGCAAGCAATTAATGTGCTGGGCAATTAAATTGAGAACGAAAAGAGTGGAGAATTGTACTAAGAAATCTAGTACAGCTATCCACTAAAATGTCACATTTCGTCGTTCAGCAGCGTACTGAAAAACGAAAAGCACAGCGAAATTTTTCGTTTATGATTTCGTCATGTCATTTTTGTATGGGAATTTTCGTTTCACATCAGCAGCGTACTAGGCTTAAATTTAAACATATTTTGTAGGTATATTTTTAAATCTTAAAATATAGGTACTATTTTTGAACAAAATCTTTCGATACAGGAGCAAGTTCCTACGACCCAATCAAGCATTGTATAATTTATAATTACAGTGTTGGAAAAAATAATATAGAAACAAGCTTCGTGTTCATTCTTTTTAACACATAAAAAGGTATTTGTGAAAAGTAGGAAAATAAAAACTACACAGATAGATTTTTAACAATTTATTGTTTAAATACAACAATTTTTTTTTAAATAAATAATATTGGGAAATAATGATAAAAAATAGACTTGTGATTATTATGTTGCTTCCTTCTGGAAAAAATAATAGAAACAAAATTAGAATGGTACTCTTTTTGTAGCAAAAAAGTAACTTAACGGTGAAAGTATTTCTAGTTATTTGAGTATTTTGTAGTAGCACTCTTATTATTAACAACTGCCTCCACTGTTCGCCCCATCGAATTCACCAATTCAGCACATGTCTCTACGGGTATGGAGTACCATTCCCTTTGAATTTTCGACCACAACTCGTCTTTCTTTTTGGTCTTACAATCTCCGATCCTTGGCTTTAGGATGCCCCATAATTGTTCAATTGGGTTTACGCCGGGGGATTGTGATGGCCATTCCATAACATTGTTTTTGTTAGCCAATTTTTAGTGGGTGCTTCGCGTCATTACCCTGCATGAACTCCCATTTGATTGACACCTCCTCTTCAGTTAATGTTACTCGTAGCATAACTGAATTTAAGATGTGGACATAATTCACATCGCACATCTTATTTACTTACTTAAGGTGGCGCTACAGTCCTGTGTGAACTAGGGCCTCACCCAACAAACTTCTCCATCTAGCTCGGTCCCTAGCTAGATGTCTCCAGTTTCGCGCTCCGAGTTGGGTGAGGTCACCTTCCACTTGTGCGCGCCACCTGATTCGCGGTCTTCCTCTACTGCGCTGTCCTGTGGGTGTGGATTCGAAGACTTTCCGGGCCGGAGCATTGGTTTCCATGCGCTCTACGTGACCTAGCCATCTTAGTCGTTGGACTTTTACCCTTCTTGCTAAGTCTACGTCGCTGTACAGCCCGTACAGCTCGTCGTTCCATCTTCTCCTCCACTCCCCTTCGATGCATACGGGACCGTAGATCACACGAAGAATCTTTCTCTCGAAACGACCCAAGGTGCTTTCATCCGCTTTTGTCAAAGTCCATGCTTCTGCACCGTATAGCAGGACGGGGATGATAAGGGTCTTATATAGCGACACTTTGGTCCTTCGAGAGAGAATTTTTCCACTCAATTGCTTTCTTAACCCAAAGAAACAGCGGTTAGCAAGAGTTATTCTTCGTTTGATCTCAGCGCTGGTGTTGTTTTCTGCGTTTACAGCGGAGCCTAGGTAGACGAAGTCCTTGACTACCTCAAAGTTACGTCTGTCGATGGTGACGTTTTGACCAAGACGTCGGTGTTGTAGGTCCTTTCTTGATGACAGCATGTACTTTGTTTTGCCCTCATTAACCGTTAAACCCATTTTTGCCGCCTCTGCCTCGATACTCACAAAAGCCCCATTGACATCACGCTGAGTTCTTCCGATTATGTCAATGTCATCAGCATATGCTAGTAATTGGACAGACTTTTGAAAGATAGTGCCTCTGGTGTTGACGTGTGAGCTTTGCACTATTCTTTCAAGTACGATGTTAAAAAAATCACATGACAGCGCATCACCTTGTCTAAAACCTTTTTTGACATCGAAAGGTTCAGTTAAGTTGTTTCCAACTTTTATGGAGCAGCGTGAATTCTCCATGGTCATCCTGCACAAACGGACGAGTTTGGCAGGGATGCCAAAACTAGACATGGCTCTATACAGTTCGTCCCTGTAGACACTGTCATATGCGGCCTTGAAATCGATGAAAAGATGGTGGGTGTCGATTTGGTGTTCTTGGGTTTTTTCCAGGATCTGCCGTAATGTGAATATTTGATCGACTGTGGACTTTCCTGGTCTAAAACCACACTGATAAGGACCTATCAGGTTGTTGACGATGGGCTTTAGACGTTCACATATTACGGCAGAGAAGATTTTATAAGCGATGTTAAGTAGACTGATTCCTCTATAATTGGTGCAGTTTAGAGGGTCTCCTTTTTTCAGGATCGGGCAAACAATACTGAGGTTCCATTCATCGGGCATGCTCTCTTCCGACCATATCTTACAGATAAGTTGGTGCATGCTCCTAACCAACTTATCTCCAGCTGCTTTAAAGAGCTCGGCATTCAAGCCATCCGCTCCAGCGGCTTTGTTAGACTTCAGTTTAGATATAGCAATCTTTACTTCGTCTAAGTCGGGAGGACGGGATTGTTGGCTTTCGTCGTCTATGTTGAATGGATCATCCTGCCTGACAGCGGAATTCGGTTCGTCGTCACCGTTATACAGTCTGCAGAAGTGGTCCTTCCATATCCTCAGTATTGACTGCGGTTCCACTATGATGTTTCCACTTTCGTCTTTGCAGCCTTCGGTTCTAGGTTTATGTACTTGTGAATTTCGTTTCACCTGTTCATAAAACTTTCGAACTTCATTCCTGCTTTTAAACCTCTCAACATCTTCGACCGCATGCTTCTCATGCTCCCTCTTTTTCCTTCTGAGAAGTCGGTGTTCCTCTCGCCTCTTCTGCTCATAGAGCTCATGAGCAGCTCTCGTCCTTTTATGCAGCGCCGCCTTGCGTGCCTGTTGTTTGGCTGCATTTGCCTGCCGACATTCCTCATCAAACCAGGGGTTCCTTGTTGGTGGTTGCTTGAAACCCAGCACGTCAGAGGCGGCTTCTCTGAGTGCGTCTTGGCAATGTTGCCACTGGTTTTCTATACATTGTGTTGGCGGCACAGAACTTCGAGAGAGGTTACTTGTAACTCGGTCGGAGAAGGATTTGGCGATCTCTTGCGATTGTAGCCGTTCGACGTTGTACCTTCTCCCAACATCTCCCTGTTTTGCCTTGGGCCTGGAAACCCGAAGTGCTACCTTGGCTACAACAAGGTAGTGGTCCGAGTCGATGTTAGCTCCTCGGAAAGTTCGGACATCCATGATGCTGGAAGCGTGTCTGGCGTCGATCGCAATATGGTCAATCTGGTTGACGGTAGATTGATCTGGAGATCTCCAAGTTCCTTTGTGGATGTTGAGGTGTGGAAAACGCGTACTGGCTACCATGACGTTTCGCCCCGCAGTAAAATCTATGAGCCTGAATCCGTTGTCGGAAGTGTTGTCGTGCAGGCTGTTTTTCCCGATTATTCCACCAAAGATGTCTTCCCTTCCTAGCTTGGCATTAAAATCGCCCAGGACAATTTTAATATCGCACATCTTATCTTTGATAAAAAATATTGGACCTACACCCGATGCTGAAAAGTACCCTCAAATCATTAAATTCCCACCACCACCGTGCTTCACTGTCTTCTTATTGTATTTTGAGTTAAACTTCTTGTCTTTTGGCTTTCTCACATACATTTTTAAATCGGAAATAATCAAATTGATCTTCGTTTCATTCGACCACAAAACGTTATTCCAATAAGAACGGTGTAAGTGTTTGTTTGCAAAGGGAAGTCTTTGCATAATGTTTTGCTGGGTTAAAAAATGCCACCAAGAAAAATTGCTTCTATAAGTTGGTTTCTTATTGTTCTAGCTGTCACTGATTCGTTTAATTCATTTTTGAGTTCTCTTAAAGAAAGAAATGGTTTCTTCTTACATACATATTCTTACCAGAGTGTATCAAAACGCGAAGAAGTTTATCTTTTTCTTCATTTTGTTTCTTCTTCTGGGCTTGAATGTAGAGTTTCAAATACTTTTTCCTTCGAACACTTTAAGGTTTTTGCAATCTCAACCATCGTTTTTCCAGCTTGTCTTAGTTTTTTCATCACTTCGCGTCCAAATGGAGTATAATGTAATCCACGACCCTTATTTATTAAAATTATAGATGACTTTTAAAAATTTTGTTTAGTATCGAATATAAAACATCTGACAAACTTATAAACAAACTCAAAACGCCAAATGTATCCTTACGTTAGAATAACAGTTAACGTAAGTTGTTTCTATTACTTTTTCCAGGCGAAATCATCATTGGCCTCGAACTTTTAACCGTTAAGTGAAAACAAAAAGTTTTGTTCAAAAAACAGTAAGTAGTTTTTTCGTTCCTTCGTTGATTTTTAAATGCGTTTTCACCATCTCTAGCTATCTTCTCATTAATTGTATTCCAAATAAAATCTCATTCCACTCAAAGCATCCTTTTGCATTTAAGTGTACTCCAAAGCAGTTTTATTGAATTCTTTAAAACCACCTTTATTCTAACATAGCACCTTTCCTATATATTCAACGCAATAACTGTCAAAAAGCACTCACAATTCATTAAATGTAAATTACTAAATTAATTTGCAACAACAACTGCTTTTGCCGAAAACGAAGGAAAACGAACTCTTGCCTTTTGATGTGATGATGCTCTATGAATTTTAAATCCATTGTAATCCATCTAACTTAAACGTGCTGTGGCATTATGGCTCACCCCTTGAATTATCCCTTCAAATTAAGCAATAAACAGCAAATAAAAGATTTCAATTCCACATCCATATCCTCTGTTCTTGTGTCGCACCATTTGTATAATTTTCTATTTTGTATTAAATAAATTCAAAGGCAACACACGAAATGACAACAACAACAAAATAAACATTTTCAAAATATAATTCTCAAAAATTTGATCATCTGTGTTGACACAGAGATCATCTTTTGTCAATGCGTTTTCCTGGGGATGTCTATTCGTTACTTTCTTGCCCTTGCTCTCCTAACCCCCTGCCCCTGACTTTACCATATTTACCTACATACATATTTCCCGTCATTCCGTGTGTCTTCCTCGTCTTCGTAAAATTGAAACCCAGTTATTGTATGAATTCCATTTGTTGGTTAATCGTCGCTCCTTGTCGTCGTCCTCATCGTCCTCTTCTCCGTCATATAACTTGAGTACAATGTTTCAGATAAGCAACCCGTAACCGTGCAACAATGAATACAAATCAACATCATAGTCGTCGAATTAGCCAGACCCTTTACAAGAGCGCACAGCGTTTCCTTCTAAAAGGATCAACAATATAAATCCAATACCTCTGGTGTTTGGAGTCATCACTGGACTGTTATACGACAGGGGCGGCGCGCGGTGACGAAGAAGACCGGAGCATGGTGCACAAGGAGGGTGAGGCAGGGTAAAAGCGATGACAAATAATATAATTTGCACCCTTAATTGCAGACATCCCAATCCAAGGGGTAAGTTACACTTACACGCTCTATTTCTACACCACAAAATACCGACGACAAGGATGACGACGACGACAATAACGGTGCTGAGTTACGATACTAGGATGAGGCTAACATTTAAGCAATCATCTGTTAGGAATTAACGCTAGCTGGTGGATGGGGGAACTGGTTGTCCTAGACCAAAGATGCGAACAGATGGGCTAAACGACTAGCACCAGTACCAGGACGACGAACGACGACACCACACATGCACAACACAATCAAAATCAACTGATATTTCGAGCAGTTTTGGAAGAGGAGACACTCAACGACTTAACGTCATCGAGAGCTCATAGAACACACAAGAAGGAAGAGAACAATTTATAGCAAACATTGAATAGTTATAGTTGAACTGGCCTGGATGGATAAGGTGCATCTTGGGAGGAAGGTTAGGGTTACGTTAAAATGACTGATGCACTCTTACACGAATTGTGCGTATCCGCACTTGAACATCATGAACTACCAAACGAAAACCGACAACCAAAACGTACCATGACGATGACGATGATGCAACAGTGAGATGAGTTATATAGACATATGTATGAACATCAAGAACACTGCTGCCTTTCTCTCTTCTATAGGAGTAGAGTATATTCCAGAATTTATCAGATGATGAGAAATGGATAGAAATTATGTTGGGCCTTGGACTAAATAAATGTTTTCCTTTGGACACCTTCACGCACAATAGAACACACTTGGAGTGGTTTGTAAGTGTCGACGTTGAGAGAAGTTATATGTACGTGATGAAGTGGACAATTGCACTATGAAATGAACTACGATCTACGAGTCTATATAAGCAAGTTATATAAATGGTACTCCCTAAGGAGTCTTAAAGGTTGATTAGAATCATAATAAAGAGTTAATTGGGGATGGAAGTGCTTTTTGTGTGTACATAAAATACGGTATCCCTTTAGTCATAACTCCTATATAAGCCATAACATTGAAATTGAACCAGCTGGAATCATTAATGCTTCTTAGTGGTTCTTGTATTGCAAAATAAACATAATTGAAAATTAGATATTTAGGTATACAAGATTTTCGAGTCATTATTATCCTTATTAATTGGTATAATATCTGTGTACATTGTATTCCTTCGGAATAATACACTCCCCTTTATATTTTGGGAAACGAATTCTACAGTCTCTTCTCATACAAAAATGTAGACTGCTTTGAAATAACTAGAGTCTGGTTTTAAACTTTTTACCTTTGGAAAACATTTATATTTTAAATCTGAAATGACAACTTAATTCCAACGTTCTATCCATCCATCGATGAAGTGACTTAATCATAAGTACTACTTCACCATCATCGGAACAAGGTATAAATATAAGTTTTACAATAGCTTAGACTTTAGGGGCAAAGATAGGAAGTAGACGCACGGCAAAGCTGGACGGACTTATTTAGGATCACGTCACGTTTGATAAAAATCCGAGTTCGGAATTTTTAACGAAGGCTATTTTGATTTGGTTAATATCTAAATAAATGTTTAAAAAAAAACTTTAATCTCGAAACCCTCTTTAAATCTAGTTTTGCCATAAAATTAATTTTGAAAAAATTGAAGTTGAATGGTCGAATGAATGGATGGTCCAATAGTAGGCGGTTGTTTCGAAAGTTTTGATGATCAACTTCTAATTATGTATATACTTTTAACTTTCAACTATTAAAATTTATAAATGTCAACCAATCGCTCAATAGCCAACCATTCAAATTTTCGACAGTTCAACTTTTTGATCAAGTTGTCAAAAGTTTGAAATGTTAAATAATCGAAAGTTTGAAAAGTTGAATAGTAAAAAATTTTAAAAGTGGAAAAATTGAATGATGTAGTGTTATTAATTTGTCGTTTGAAAAGTTTCAACCATATTTGCTATTTTGGTCGAATAGTTGAAAAGTCGAATAGTCGAAAAGTGGAATAGTTTAATGGATGAAATTTTGAAAAGTCGAAAAGTTTAATGGTATAGATTAGGTTGGTGGGCGATTGTATGAATTTGAATAGTCCCTCACCACCATTCCACTTTTCAACTAATCAAACTTTCATGCATTCAAACTTTCAATTTTTCGACTATTCAAACTTTCGACTTATCAAACTTTCAACCATTCAAGTTTTCGACTACTCAACTTTTCAAACTTTCCACCATTCGACTTTTCAACTATTGGAGCTAATGGGTTGAATAGTCGAAGGTTTGAATGGTTGAAAGTTTGAAAAGTTGAATGGTTGAAAAGTTGAAAATTTAGACTTCAAACTTTCAACCATTCAACTTTTAAAACTTTCAATAATTCGACTTTTCAAACTTTCAACTATTCAACTATTAGACCTAATGGGTTGAATAGTCGAAAGTTTGAAAAGTCGAATAGTTGAAAAGTCGAATAGTCGAAAAGTCGAATAGTTTAATGGATGAAATTTTGTAAAGTCGAAAAGTTGTAGAAAAGGTGTAGAGTAGGTTGGTGGGCGATTGTATGAATTTGAATAGTCCACCACCACCATTCAACTTTTCGACTATTCAAACTTTCGACTTTCAACCATTCAACTTTTCGACTACTCAACTTTTCAAAATTTCAAGCATTCAACTTTTCAAACTTTCAACCATTAGACTTTTCAAACTTTCAACCATTTAACTTTTCAAACTTTCAACTATTGGACCTAATGGGTTGAATAGTCGAAAGTTTGAATGCTTGAAAGTTTGAAAAGTCGAATGGTTGAAGAATTGAAAAGTTGAATAGTCGAATGGTTGAAAGTTTGAAAAGTCGGATGTTGATGTTGAATGGTGTAGTGTTTGTGTAGGTTGGTGGGCGATTGTATATGAATTTGATTAGTCCACCACCACCATTCAACTTTTCGACTATTCAAACTTTCGACTTTTCAACTATTCGACTTTTCAACCATTCAACTTTCCGACTACTCAACTTTTCAATCTTTCAACCATTCCACTTTTCAAACTTTCAACCATTCAAACTTCGACTATTCAACTTTTCAAACTTTCGACTATACAACCTATTAGGTCCAATAGTTGGAAAGTTTGAACAGTCGAAAAGTTGAATAGTTGAAAGTTTGAATGGTCATAAGTCGAAAAGCTGAACAGTTAAAAGTTTGAATGGTTGAAAGTTTGAAGATTCGAAAAGTTGAACAGTCGAATGGTGGTTTTCGACTTTTATAACTTTCACAACTTTTAACAACTGCCCACTCACCACCATTCGACTATTCAACTTTTCGACCATAAAATTCTTAACCAACCACCAACCATTCGACTTTCAACTTTTCAATCGACTCCTTAATTTTTCAAATTTTCAACTCGAAACTCGAAAGTTTGAACAGTCGAAAAGTTAAATAGTTGAAAGTTTGAATAAGTTAATAATTGAAGAGTCAATTCGACAATTCAACTTTTCGGCCGGTTAAACTGCCGCATTCCACTTTTCGACCAAAATAGCAAATTTAATTGAAAATTTACAAACGACAAATTAATAATTAATTAATTAATTCAACTTTTCCACTTTTAATTTTTTTTACTAACTTCACGACCATTAAAATTTTCGACTTTTCAAACTTTTTACTATTCGACTTTTCAAACTTTCGACGAATAATCGAAAAGTTGAATTTTAGAAAGTTTGAAAGGTCCAATAGTTGAAAGTTTGAAAAATCGATTGCTCGAAAGCAGAACGCAACTTTTTAAACTATTTAAATTTCAACTTCTCCTTGACACTTTCAGTAAACCAATTGAACTTTTCAACATGACCTTTTATTTTCAGTGAGTCACTTTTCAATAGTATGCATTTAAGAGTTAAATGTGAAAACAATACTTTCAACGCACTTTTCAGTCAGGATCTTAATGTTAAAATAAAATGCTGACCTAACCGAAAATATAAGAAAGCCAAGTCAGCCATTTATTTAATCTCTTAAATAAATGGAGTTAGTAATTTTTCTATAATTTTTTTCTGAACAAATATTTGCTAGCAATTAATATTGGCATAAATTTGAATGCGTTTGCAGTATTTCAGCATGAACAAATATCGTCTAAATACGTATACCTATCCCATGTCTAAATCTATTTCAAAGTATTATATCTCCGATCAATTAAGACTTTTGCCAAAAACTGTTTGCTCAATCCATATGTTGCAAATTTTGACCAAAAAAGAAAAGAATTAATATGAATCTACAACGAATTACCATTCCCCGCATTATCCTACAGCTTATTTCGATATGCCACATTATCACAACTCCTGATTTCAATTTAATCGTTCCAAGTTCCAACAGCTTTGCATGATCTTTTCGTCTATACAATATCTATATAATAGAATATCAGATTATCAGAATGTTATTTCGTTCATGTGGCAGCATATTCCGAGAGCATTAGGCGACACAAAGAATTCCACACCATATGTGTCAACACGCAATAATTCACCAGAAAATAATCCAAACAATTGGCTGTCCGATAGATGCGTTGAATGTTGCGAGGAGCGTATGCGTTTGTGGACGCGGCTTCGGATAATAATAATCACCTAGGGCACGGGTGAAAGTCAGTCAGCCATTCGCCCTTCGATTTAAGACGACATCAATAAACACCATCAGCCATAAAATCAACCCTCTCAAATGCATTACGAGATAAACAATAGAATATCCTTTTTTTGTTCGGTGAAAAAAAGGATCATCTTCTAATTGCCTTGCTTTGGCGAGAAAAGTTATTCAACTTTTATCTTCAGGTTCTTTTTTTTTTGGAGTTTTGTTTGTAAACAACCAATCCAAGTCTTTCATAGTCTTCCAGCCGCCGCAGGAGTTTCTTCTAATTAAACGTGTGGTAAGTCTCCAGAGATATAGATACTGATGGTGCTGGCTTCTGCTGTTGTCGTTGCCGTACTGGCGTCCCGGGTGTTAACCCAAATAGATACAAATATAAAGCAAAGGTTGAGTTGCCTGCCTTTAGGGGTTGATTAGTCGTCCTATTATGAAGGGTGTAAAGAATCAATTTTGCACAACGCACTTGTTTGCCGCCGCAGGGTTCGCTACAAATATTGAACTCACCCCATTCCATAGCACGCATCATCTAGGTATAGGGATACGTACGATTGAATTATTTAATCATGAGGTGAGGTGTGAGGATAAGGACGACGACGACGAGGACGAGGACGAGGACGAAGAGAAAAAGTTACTATATATACAATACATTTATCTCAAAACATTCATCCCAAACCTCTGTTTGATAAATGTGGGCAAATAATTGCCTAATTTATGCGCACTTAAACAACTCAAAAATTGAGCAGGGTAAAAAGAACTTTTATATCTATAGGGAGGGAACAGGGGAAGACATTTATGTAGAAAGGTAAATGTGTTAGATTTATAATTGTCAAAAGGGATTACAATTTAATGTTTCCGGTTATAAAATTAATTCCTTTTTGTTTTTTTTTTGTTTGTTTTTTGGAAACTCTATTTTCATGTGTGTTAGCAGAATTATGACAAATTAGTACCTAAATACGAGATTCAAAGTCAAACCAAAAGGGTGTCCTTGTTTGAGTTTTTAGAAAACCCTATCTTGATTGTATTAATATATGTATGTATGTATACGCAAATTAGTTTTGAATATATAATATTGAAATTTTGTTTGTTTATGTGATTAAGTTGTTTTGTAATAGTATGAGGAAATATATGAAAGAAATTATTAAAATCAAAACCTTTTTTGTTTTTCGTTGGGCGCTATTTCAATGGTTTTTTAATAAAAACTTTAGTTTAAACATGAATCTAAATTTATTTGAAATCGGCTTAATTGGTATGCGATTGCTGCCAAGACAGTTATTGTTGCCATGATGAATTTTTCAACTGGTACCAAAAATGTATTGAAATAAAAGTACCACAATATCTGTCATGCAATAATATTTCTAATAGTTTGTTTTTGTCAAAAGACGTAAGTTTTTTTGGTCATGTTTTTTTTTAATGTATTAATTAATTAATTATGCATGAAAAACTTAAAGTTTTGACACTTAAGGGCCATTTATAGCTGTCATTAGTTTTTATTATTGAAACAAATCATTGGATTTTTTTGACAAGTTTGTTATAGCGTTCATTGACAATTTCTGTCATTAGACACATCTTTCTTGATTGGAATCAAGCATTTGAGGTTACAGTTGATCATTGAAAAGAAAACTGACAGGTGAAAATGCAAAGAAAATGGAGGGCTTTCAGTAGAACGAATATGTTCCGAAATGTGAGATCCACAATCAGCTGTTCATTCAAAACTATTTTATCATTGAAACATCAAAATAAACTGTTTTTTTTTTTTTAGTAGACAGAATTTACTACATAGGCTTCAAATGCTGGACTATATTATTAATCGTTATTTTTTTATTTAAAAATCCTTCTAAGAAAGTTCTGAAAAAGAATATAATATTAATACACTTCACGTGACAGCTAAGTTTGAGAGGTGTCAAATGCCAGTGCTGCCAACAAAGCTGTTCATTAAAAACGATTTGATTTTTGAAAAATTAACTAAAAGAAAAGTTCTGGGTTACATAATGTATTTTTATGAAGAAAAAATTTACAACTGATCAGCTTCATTTTAACACTAAACATTACCAATTTGACTCTTGATAACAACCCTGAACTTTTCTTGTAGTTAATTTTTCATAGATACAATCTTTTTCAATGACACAAATTTTCAATGATACATATAACTGATCTTTTAAAAATGGTTGGTTTTATTGATGAAAACCAATAGTAGCCCCCTAACCTTTTAATTTGGAAATTATCTCCCAAATGATTCTGACATACTACAGTTTAATATTTTAAGACATTTTAAAATTAATATATTTGTTTATTTTTACTTTTTATTATACAGGGTTATCCATTAAGCGGTTTCAAAAGTAAACGTTAATAAAAACATATAAAATATTTGTTTCCATGATATTTCTTTTTTATTATAAAGTTTGAAAGTTGACATTATGTGTGAAAGACTAGATCATTTAAATGACCACTACGCGAATTGTTGCAAGCATCGTTTCTTTTGAGGTAATTTTCGACTACTTTTTGTCACATATTGGGCGGTATTTCAGCCACAACTTGACGAATTTTAGGATTTAAGTGCTCAAGAGTTAAAGGTTTATCTGCATAAACACGGTCTTCCGCGATGCCCCAGAAAAAAAGTCCAGCGGTGTCAAATCGCATGATCTTAGTGGCCAGTTGATATCGCCACGACGAGAAATTACGCGGCCAGGAAATATCTCCTGCAATAAAGCCATATTCGCTAGAGTTGCGTGGCACGTGGCACCGTACTGTTGAAACCACATAATTTCCAAGTCATATTCTTCAATAGCAGGTAAAAAAAAGTCAGTTATTATATGACCATAACGCTCCGAATTGACCATGACAGTCCTTATATCGTCGTTTTGGAAGAAGTAAGGTTCACACCTTCGGACCAAAGAACGCACCAAACAGTGACTTTTTGTGGATGTAATGGCCTCTCTTCAATTACTTGAGGATTTTCGGAACCTCAAATACGACAATTTTGTTTATTAACATACCCACCGACGTCCACCACCTGTTGTTGAAGTTCTCATTCGACGTATTTATGACGTTGTGAATGGTCACCTGGCTTCAGTTGTTGTGTGAGCTGGACTTTACATGGATGTAGGTGCAGATCCAAATGCAAAATACGCCATAATGTGCCGTAAGACAGTCCTAATTCCTGAGATCGACGCGACGGAGAATCGACACATTCGAGTCTTCTACAACACTTTCACTTACAGCAGCGAAACGATAATGCACAGGCCTTACAATATCTGTAATCAATCCAGTCTCTTTAAATTTCTTCACAATTTTACCAATTGCTTGCATAGTTGGACGATTATGTAAACCAAAATCTCCTCTTAAAACACGAACTGTGGCTGTGGCAGAATTACCATTTTTGAAGTAGGTTTTAACAATTTGTATGCGTTGTGCGATAGTTAAGCGATCCATTTTCGTAAATGGTTTCAGTTTGACAGATGGTGAATTCCAGCCCTATACTTTTGAAACCGCAAATGGATAACCCATTAGTAGCCGAGGTAAGTCTGGCTAAATACAAATAGTTTCGTAACATTTAGAATTAAGTTACAAAATATGCCTGGTTCAATTTTACGATTTTTCTATTCGGTCAACCGTAAATTGTCCAAAATAGCTCTAAAACTTTTATTGTAAAATTTTCAAACTTACAATATATACAGAATCAAAAGGAAACAGTACATGGAGTTCAGTATTCGGTAGTAGCTATACTAAATTAGATTTTTTCTTACATTAAGTAAGTTTTAAAAAAGATTTATTCAACTTATGTATACCTAACACAACCGATCATTTTCGATTCCAGATCAGGCATACACTTATCTCCCTTATTGGAGTACTATTTATACTTAATAAGAACAAAGAGTTCTTTACAATTAGTCACTTACTTATATTTAATATTTGTATGACTTCTTAATAATTGAAATTTGAGAGTATTGTTCATTCGCTTTTGTTCTGAGATTTTACGATCAGCTGTTCTCATTTACAGTTGGGATTACGTGTGATTTACATTGGGATTACGTATGGTTACGTTGACCTTAACTTACTATAATATCAGTTTCGCTATGGGATTTTCAAAGTATTTAATATTTCATGTAAAATGATGTAAGGGTTTTAGTTGACTACTTAAAATAATATTTTCAGGAAAGTTTTTTGTCCCTGATTTATTAAAAGTATATTTTTTCTACTATTTTCCCATACAAAGCTAACAAAATTCATTGATTTCTCGACTTCTTCAAATTTGCCCGAATTTTTTTTTTCAACTATCCTGGTATTGAGATGACTATGATCAAATAAAAAGAATAATCTAAATCGGATAAGACAATTTTGAGTTTTTTACGAAATAAACGCAAGGTAATATTGATCTACAGAGAAAGTATACATATGTAGGTGTATTGAAAAAGTTCCTCCTTCCTACAAAAGCAAACTATAAACTAAACTATTTTAGAAAAAAAAAAATTTCCTCAAAAACATATTAAAATTGCATAGACACATCTCAGATACAAAGTGTTGACCTGTGTTAATCGTCAGTTTTTTATTTAAGAATATATTATTATTACATATCACATGACAGCTGAGTTTGACAGGTGTCAAATACCAGTGCTACCAACACAAACAATTTTGTTGACAACTTTGTAATTTAAGGGCGTTTTTCTTTTTTAGTTCAGAGCTGAGCTCTGAGCAGACTCTGAGCGAACAGAGTAGAGTAGAGTAGAGTTCTGAGCAGAGTATGTTCAGAGCTCTCTGATTTAATTATGAAACAACTTGAGCACTAAACTGTCATGATTTGAAATGTCGTCTGTTTGAAGGCGTTTAAAAATTTTCTTTAATCAAATAAATTAAAAAAACAGTCATAGCGTTGGTCCATTTGACGCCTGAAATAAATTTGATTCATAAAAATGCTTTATGCAATTAGTTTTTTCTAAATTATTTTTCCTTCTGCACTAGAGCGGATAGCCTCTTGCGCCATTTTTATTGTTTTGACGATGATTTTTTTTTAATTTCCTGGCTTTCAACATCAAATTGTTTGTGTTCAGAATTTTACTCCGTTTACTCTGTTATTTTATTCTGAGCTCACGGAGCGCGCTCTGAACATGTTCAGAACTAAAAAAGAAACACGAATTTGAAGCTCTGAGCGATCAGAGCTCAAAAAGAAACACAATTATTTTTTTGACAGTTCGAGCTCTGCTCTGAACTAAAAAAGAAAAACGCCCTAAGAGTAAAACCAAAAACAAATATATTTTTTTTATGTTAAATCTAAAATGTTACGAACAAAACACAAAGCAACTTTAGAGGCACACGAGTCGTCAAATTTGTATGCAGGCTTGTTAATTTTTTCAGTTTCAATCACATGCAATAAGAAATTTAAAAACTATTTATTTTTCGAAACAAAAAAAAAAACTTTTGGAGATGCGGGGCATCGATCCCCGTACCTCTCACATGCTAAGCGAGCGCTCTACCATCTGAGCTACATCCCCTTGTAAAATTTGAGTGACAAAATAAAAGTTTGAGAGACATGACCAAGTCAAGTAAGAAAAGAAAGCAACGAAAACTTGAAAGACCAGACGCTTCTTGATATATTTTTTGATGACCTTGTAATAAAAAAAAGCTATTTCTGTAGTAACAAGATTAATACGCATTGAGATTTCAATTCAGAAATACGCTTTTATTTCATTATACAAAATTCCAAACTTGGATTACGAATTTTGAAATGAGTTTGGACACTGTGCAAATTGTCACTTGACAATTTTAGGGAAGCTGTCTATTTTTTCACATCTTTGGTGACTTAAATTCTCGTAAATTTTTATGAAAATACTCGTACAATTATTTAGGTAATAAAAATCCAAATCTGTCTCTTTTCCGCTATATTTCTTTAAGAACTTTTGAAAACCATACTTAAAGGTAAGTTTTTTTCAACATCCTGTTGTAATCCGTCCAATTTTTTTAAATTAAAAAGTTTGACATTTCTTGACGTGAATGTTTGAAATGTCTGTGCGTGTGTGTGTTCGTACGTTCGTTTGAGTGGGATACATTTTTTCGACGACCATATCTCAAGAACCAGCAGAGATATCGACTTGATATAAACTTTGTTTTACAGATAAAATCAAGGATTTAAAAAAATTCGGTGGGTGTTTTTTACTATCGAAATTAAAAAAAAAAAGTGAATAATTTTGTTGAACCCAAATATCTACCTATGTCCTATAACGCTATCAACTCCAATAAAAATTTATATTATGGTATGATATCATTACTTACTTAGTTACTTAAGGCGGCTCTCCAGCCAGCTTGATCCAGTTTCGCACGCAAAGTTGGTTGAGGTCTTCACCCACCTGATTGGATTGGATTGGATTAGAAGACCTTCTGGGTTGGAGCGTTGGTGTCCATAAGCTCTAAATGACCCAGTTATCTAAGTCGTTGGACTTTAATTGTGTTAACCAGGTCAGTAGTGTCGCTGTACTCCATTCCCCATCTATGCAGAGTGGACCAAAAATCACCCCAAGAATTTTTCTCTCAAAACATCCTAAGACGCTCTCATCTTTCTTTGACAGGGTCCAGGCCTCAGCGTCATAAATGAAAGCCAGGATGATGAGTGTCTTATAGATGGTGGTTTTAGATGCTCGAGAGAGGACTTTACTACTCAATTGCCTTCTAAGTCTGAAGAAGCAGCTATTTGCAAGAGTTATTCTTCGTTTGATTTTAGCGCTGGTGTCGTTGTCTGAGTTTATAGCAGTGTAGGTAGATAAAGTCCTCAACTACCTCAAAGTTATAGCTGTCCCTGGTGACGTTTTGTCCAAGGCGTTGTCCTTCAATGTCATTTTTTGATGACAGCATATACTTGGTCTTGCACTCATTCTCCGTTTTTGATTATTTTTCATTTTTTCTTAAAAAGGCTATCCGTGGTGGAAACTCTAACATTTCCATCGATCAAGGCGACAGGCGACAAGGCGACAACAGACCAGTGTCCAGAGAGTGGAACTGGTAAAATTAGAGATTTTTATAACGTGCAATTTGTCCGAACCGAAGTAGCAGCAGTTCGCTAGAGTACTTCTTCGTCGGATTTTTACTGGCCGCTGTAAATACTTCGTCATTGTCGTCTGCATAGCCAAGCAATCATTATTTGCTCCATGACTATGTTAAAGAAATCACATTATAGCGCATCTCTTTGCTTAAACCCTGCACAAGTCTAGAATAGCCCGGATGAGCTGTTACCCATGTGCACGTTGCATCGCGCATTTTGTAACGCCTTGCGGCGCGCGTAGCTGGATGAGTTTTTTCGGGGTCCCGAGTTAAGACATCTATATTGGCGACTTATGCGGCTTTAAAGGTGATGAAAAGATGATGTGTCTCCAATTGAAATTTGTGGTCTTTTCCAGAATTTACTTTAATGTGAATATTTGGTCTGCCTAGTATCGTACGTTTGTTGCACAAATGTTTAAAACGGCTCTATGACGGCTAAGTGGGCCGTCAGCTAAACTTTTTGTTAACCAAACGCAATTTTATAGGTGTAGATGGTTACAAATCTTTATTAAATATAATTATACATCAATGCAATTACTTAATATACGAGTTTTTACTTACAATGTTTAGCTTTGAGTATTTTTTAACTTGTTTTAAATATCTAGTTAGATGACACGACTTCACCATTCCAGCATATGAATATAAAAGAACTATTTTAATGGATAAATACAAAATGGTGGCCGGATATCGTAAGGGTGAAATCGAACTAAGGTTGGATATATAATAAGTTTTAAGAACGTAAGGTTTAAGGTGGATATCGTAATGAAGGTGCGAGTGTTTACACTGCGCCTGTCAACACGGCTCCCATAGTACGATAAAAAGGATTTTGTAGGCAACATTAAGCAGGGGTATGCCTCCTCAGGACATATGAACGTATTTTTTCTAGATTGGACATGTTGTTATTTGACCAGTCATCGGGCATACTTTTCTTTTAACGCACTTGGTTGATAAGCTGGTTCATGCAGTTTACCAAGACATCACCACATCACAAGACGACGGTTTTTAGATTGAAAACGTTTTTAAGTTTTATCGACAGCAACTTTCGAAAATTCTCCGATTTTCGTAATTCTCTTTGGCACAATTAATTTCTTGAAAAACTTTAAATATTAGGAAAACACATTGAACGTAACTATCCTAAATTTAGGCTATTTATCTAAACGTACATATAAATAGTTTGTAAACAGACAAAATGGCCGTAACTCGCTAAATTTTGAAATAATCGACAAACAATTTTCAGAGATTGTTTTCAAAACGTCATCCGTAACCCCTTGATGTGTAACCCCTTAAATAAATTGTCAGTTTGTTTATAGAAAAGTAAAATCCTACCAAAAATGTCACCCTTAATTGGTTTAATGTCCTGAACATCCCGACAAAAAGACAGCTTAAATACTTTTCAAAGTTATTTAAATGACAATTTAGCTCATTACGATCAAACAAATTATCATTTTAAACGGCACAAATGGAAAGTTATCAGTGTGGGTCGAGAATCCCAGATTCGTTTTTTTTTTTAAAATCAATTAGACCTCCTTTTAAAATCCTGGTTTTTAATTTATCATGATCCTAATGAACATTTTTTCTCCGACCATTTAGCCTCCCTTAACAAATTGGGTTCCTATTTTTCATCATAAGAGAATAATGGAAAAAAAAGTTAAAAATTTCACCACAACAAAATAAAAACGAAATTTTTCTAAATTAAGTTCAATCGAGTGTATTAATCCAATTGAATTTGTTTTGAATAAATAATCCCGTTAACTAATGCAATCGAATAAAAATAACAAAAGCAAAAATTATACATTGTTATTTATATTCAAAAAAAGGTGTCTCATCAAAAATATCACCCCTTTTTTCGTGTGTCAAAACTACCTACCTACCTATCGAGAGGGTGGAAATATGTGGTACATACATTTCAATCCTTTTATTTTTGTCTGTCTTTCTATTTTTCAATATGTCTGCGGATCTAATAAATCATCATACAAATCAGATTATGGGATCAGATACAATGGTACATCTATCTATAAAATATACAATACATATGTTATGTATTTTAAACAATCAACAATTCATGTACCTATTTGGCTCTTGGACGTGTTTTGAAAATATACCTAACTAAACCTTCCTATATATGTTTTTATATTTTTATTGTTATTGTTGTTGTTTTTGGTTTTATCTTTTACCTATACTCTTTTATGTTTTGAGGTATTAAAATTGTTGGACTAGAAAATTTCAACACACAAAGGATTCTAAAAAGTTTGTGGATGATGATGATGAAATATATGTTCACATTCGAATGATTTTCACGCATCAATATGTGAATACGAAATGAATGTGGGATAAAAAAAGAGCCTTTGGGTCTAGAGTGCGAAATTAGGGTATAATGCTGATGTTAACATGGTACCTTGGGGTTTGCAATTTTGCTGAAAACGTCGAACTTATTCATGTACAAATATGTTGTAGATATGTTTCAAAAGAATTCTTTATGTATCCATAAACTTTGAATATTGAATTGAAAACATGAGAAAGTCAACAAAAAAAAAACGTTATTTATTTAGGAGAAATCAAAATGTTTTTATTTAAGGAGTCTCATTTTGAAAATTAGCAAATTTACAATTTAACATTTCTGATGTAAGTCAATAGGCTTGAAAAATGTTACTTCTAAGAACTTACACAAAAATGCTTCCAAATAGTTTTTACATTTTCTTATCAGATAAGAGAAATAGGAAATTAAAGTGCCAATTATAGTAATTATTGGTTTTCACTAAAAAAAATACTATATTTAACCCAAAATTTATTTTTTTAATAAAAAACAGATTTTTTGAATTACTAATTCGGAACAAATTCTTTAAATTGAAAGAGCTCTATTATTTATATTCTCACTTGTCAGATTTTCTTTTAAGGATCAACTCTAACCTCAAATGGTTTATTCCAATCAGAAATTTTTCGTCCAATGACAGACATTTTAAATGATAGATATAAAACCAACATGTTGACACATTTCAATGATTGGTTTCAATGATAAAAACCAATGATAACCTATAACTGATTTAAATTAACAAACAATGCAATCTTCTGAATACAACAAAATTAACTAAAATTTGAATTCGAAATCGAAAGTTTTGTTCTTAGAGATCAAAAGCAAGTTTAACCTATCATTTTTGTAAGAATATTGGGACTACAAATGTAACAAGATTCTTGGACTAGATCTTTCAAATATGTACAGGGTTTCATTCTGTATAGTCCACTATTAAGACAGCTGTTACTTTCTAAGCTTTCATCTTTTGACATTTTACAAGTACAAACTAGACCATTACTAAAAATGGAACGATAAACACTTCAAAAACGCTTTGAAATTGTTAAAAATCTCTATAAAAATGGTGAACATTAAGTAATTACAGTTCGCAAATTAAAACTCTTTTTAGTTGTCGTGAATCACCTTTTTGGCCACCTAGTCAAATTGGTGGAAATGTTTGAGCTGTAGGGACAAATTAGTGATGTGAAGAATCGAAAATGATTAGGGTTTTCATCGAAAAACTGTAAGAACGACTGCTGAACAGTAAGTTCTACCTTACCCACTCGAAATTCAGACTTTTTAATTGCAATTTAATAAAACTTCTATTTCAGTTTAGTGATGAAATATGGCAACTCCGAAGAATTCGCTAGACAGGTGCGGATGCTCAAAAGTCTGGCCTTTGTGCCTGCAATTGAAGTCTCTCAATACTACGAAAGCTTACGTAGTATTATTGATGACCCAGACGTTTTGAACCTCATTAACTGGTTCGAAAGGAATTATATAAGAGGAAATTGCAGGAATCCTACACAATTCTGGTCGATTGATGACTGTACAAAACACGTTTTCCTTAGAACACAAAACAATGTTGAAGCTTGGCATCGCCGACTTAAAGTTATAGTTGGACGTCGTCATGCAGGCTTCTACATCTACAAGTTAATAGAAAACTTAAAAAAAGAGCTCATCACTGCAAAAACAGAAATTGAGCGTGCCAAAAATGGAGAGCGAATAAAAAAGAAACGGAACTGTATTCTCAGAAATAAAAGGCTAAAGAGAATGATAAAAAAGAGAAGGAAGCTTAGTCACCTTGAGTACCTCAGGCGCATATCAAAAAATATAAATCTTTGTGGTCTTGCTTAACTTTTTTGTTTGTTTTTGATACCTAATTACTCTAGTTATGTTGTTTTTCTTTCTTTTTCGTTTCTTTTTTTTTTATTTTGTTTATTGTAGTAGTTTTGTTATTTTTCTATCTTTTTCAATTATTTCCAATTATTGACTATAATATTATATTATTAAAATAATATAAAAATGATTTGATGAAATTTGTTTGTGTTAATCAATAAAAAAACATACAAAAAGCAGAATTTTTTTATATTTAAAACAGCCAGAATTTTCAAAAGCAGAATTAAAAAACAAAATTTTGGTGACCAGAATGCAAAAAAAAGCAGAATTTTGAAAATCAGAATTTTTCGACTAAAAAGAAGAATTTTGAAAAGCAGAATTTTGAAACCAGAATTATGACCCGCTCCCGTTTTTCTTTTTTGAACTGTTTTTTTTTTTGGCTTCTATGGACATTTTTTTGTTCTGGTTTCCCTCTTGTAAAGAAGTTATCAAAATAAATTACATGATCAGAAAGGTATGAGATTGCTTCTAATAGCTCAAGTAAAACTCTCGATCCCAGTGGCATGTGACTTATTTTTGCAACACAATACTTGTCAAAGCCATACAGGTAGCCACAACTAATTGTAAGCATCCAATTTTTGAATCCAAAACGACAAGGCTTACCTCTTATAAACTGCTTCGACGAGTGGTGACCAAAATACCTTATCATGGCTTCATCAATGGATAGCTTTTCGTGCATAAAACCTCACTGCTGGTATTTTTTTGCTCAAAAGATTCATCAGCGGCCTAAGTTTTGCCATTTAGCTTGCGAATCCAAATAAGAGTTATCCGCAAAATGAATATATTTTTTTATTTCAAAAAAACGATTTCGCAACATGTTGTTGGCTACTAATGCCGTTCTCGTATCTTCATCAAATTTCCAATACATAGATTCTCTTGGCATTGAGTGGTAACCACTGTAAAACAGAATACAAATAAAGATTTGGAGGTCTTCTTTGTTGAAATTGAAGTTGTGGTCATTATGTTGTGAAGCGTAAAGACGACTTTGATCCAAAATTAGTTCCATGACATCATTATCGAAAAGAGTTTCAAAAATTTTCACTGGAGATTTGTTTTTTAAAACAGCTTTCATATTTTTCGTCTTTAGCTCAAAAAAGTTGGAATAGTACATTGTCATGTCATGGGTGAGTTTGGGATTCCCTATACGTATAGAGGCCCTTATCTCAAACAATGGAACTTCGTCCTCACTCTCGAAATCGTCATATCTAATGAACACTTCAACATTACCTGGAACATCATTGGGAATATGATTACTGTCCAAACTTTCCGTGTCTATGTCTTCTTGGTCAGTGTTGAAATCTGCATCTGGGGGTATAAATGCAACGTCAAATACTGCATTGCGTTCATCTTCTTCGATTGCATTTAAGGCATTTGGAAGATTTTCGAACCTTCTTCCATAAAATACTGCTGTTGAAAATGCTTTGAAATCCATTCTAAACAAAAAAATATATGTACATACATATGTATATCACATTTTCCCATTGTACCCAAGCGAGTACAGCTAACTTTGCGATTACTTACCTATACCGTAATAATAAATAAAAACCTGATTTTTTACTTTTAATAGCTTTTCCTATATGTTCTTTACTTGATAGCAACAAATTCAAATCGAAAGTAATAAAACATATATCTGTTTTTTGGCTCAATATACACCAAACACTGAAATTCGGGGAAAACCTTAATTGTACTTGATGTGGAGTACCAAACAAATCTATAAATTGTGTGTTTTTAAATAATTTACACGCCTAACTTACTTAAAACATGTGAAGAAACAAGAAAGATCCAAATTATTTGAAAACAAAATTTAAGTAAGGCTGTGGTTCAACCGTAAACTTGTTCAATTTTCTGTACCCAAACAGGTACAGTGGGATTTTAGGGGTTATGATCAACTCTAACCTCAAATGGTTGATTTCAATCAGAAAGCTGTTGTCCAATGACAAGCATTTTAAATGATAGCTATAACCAACATGTAGACAAATTTCAAAGATGGGTTTCAATGATAAAAACCAATGATACCTTTAGTTCGTAGGCCGAAAGGCATTAATTTTAAGAATCATGAATTTCTTAGAGCGCCCGATTAGGGCCAGTAAGTTATATTTAAGTAGAATTAATTAGGCTAGTTTCCCATTTTGTCTAGCATGTAAGTAGAGTTAAGTTTAAATGAATAAAAAAAATGAATTAATAAAAAAAAAAAAAAAACCAATGATACCTAAAACTGAATTAAATTAACAAACAGTGCGATCTTCTTCGATTAACTAAAATTTGAATTCGAAATCGAAAGTTTTGTTCTTAGAGATCAAAAGCAAGAATAATCTATCATTTTTGTAAGAATATTGGGACTACAAATGTTTCAAGATTCTTGGACTAAATCTTTGAAATAAAGGGTTTCATTCTGTATAGTCCACTATTAAGACAGATGTTACTTGCTAAGCTTTCATCTTTTGACATTTTAAAAGTACAAACTAGGCCATTACTAAAAATGGAACGATAAACACTTCAAAAACGCTTTGAAATTGTTAAAAATCTCTATAAAAATGGTGAACATTAAGTAATTACAGTTCGCAAATTAAAACTCTTTTTAGTTGTCGTGAAGCACCTTTTTGATCACCTAGTCAAATTAGTGGAAATGTTTGAGCTGTAGGAACAAATTAGTGATGTGAAGAATCGAAATGTGTGTCATCAAAATGATCAGGATTTTCCTCGAAAAACCGTAAGAATGACTGTTGAAAATATTCCAAATACTCAACGGTTCATTGTTTGGTGCGGTTTTCGAGCTGGTGGCGTGATTGGCCCTTGCTTATTCGAAATAAAGCTGATACAACTATTAAGGGGGTTGTATTGCACTATCGAGCTTTGACAATTGTTTTTTATGGCTGGAAAAAAGATAGCGTCACTTGCCACACAAGCAACGAAAAATTGCGATTTTTCAGGAAAAGTTTCATGATCTTGTTATTTCTCGAAGAGGTGATCACAATTGGAAACCGAGATTTTGTAATCTATAAGCTGTAGCCTTTATTCTTTGGTCCCACGTGACTGGTAAGGTCTATACCTTCATCCTTCACAATTGATTCAAGACGTTAATGATAAAACTTGTGAAGCTGTGACTGTGGCCACCATTTAACTCATTTTCCTTTCCATTTTCAATGGCACACCTTCCTTTTAACAATTAAATAAACATCCATTTCTCTTGAAAAATACCTGTTTTTTTTTTTGTAATATCAAAATGAAACATCTTTTTGAAAATTCTGAACAAATACTATTTTTTTTCAATAGAACTCTCCTTTTGCCTTTCGTTCGAACTTGTATCTGCAGAAGATTACATCAGAAAATGGTCACGGAATTGCTCTCTTGGTTTGTAAGACGAAACAGTGAATAAATATGACTGAAGGAAAGCAAAAACTTAAACTTTCCCTTAACTTGACTTTTTTTTTAATTCAGAAGAATTAGAATGTCGGTAGATGCTTTAAGCTTTTTGTCTTTTGTAATTGACGAAGTTCAAAGAAATTCAATCAATTGGTTTTAAGTCGCTTGATCGCGGTGGCCAATTATTAATGAAAGCTTGATGCACATTAAACTTTAAACTTCTAAACCGATTTTGATGTAATTTGCAAGGCATTTCAAGGCTTATCAAATGAGCATGTTTTTAGAAAATTTCAAGCAAATAATCAATTTAATAATAAACAGGGAAAACAGAGTTTCGGATATCATTAGTTTCTCTTTCCTCATTTCTAAATAACTTAGGTCCTATGATTCCGCCATGTCACAAACCTTTATAAATGAATTGACATTTAATCGAACACTCGTGATAGATCGTATTTGCTTTAATAGCGGAAAATTTGCTTGCTTGACACGGCCACTGAACAGAAAATAAATTTCATCCAAGAAGATTTAAGATTGATAAAAATCTAACTTTTCTCACCTAAAACTAATACTCCTTCTAATTTATAACAAGGATAAACGGCAAACAAATCATGAATTACAATCTCTCATTGTAAGTAGGGATATGACCCCAATCTTATAACCCTTGGTAAACCTCGAACAAAAACAAAACATATAAAAAAGCTATAAACCAAAAACATCAATCTAATCAACGCACTTGGTGTTCTATGCTCATGGATATAAGATATTAGATGTTTTCTAAATCTCAAAAACAAATAAATAAAACACTTTTAAGAAAAAGACACTTATCATGCACGACAAGTGAAGACGACATAAAATATACTTTTATTCAAAAATATTTATGCTAAGCAATCAAAAATATCAAGAGATGTCAAACAAATATCATTATACCATACCTATAAATAACATCATACACAACATACACCCTATATACAATACATCCATACATAAAACACCAAACATTTTAACACACCGTGTTCTTACTTCTGTTTGACATCAGTCTTTCTGTCTCTAAGGAGATGAAATTTTAAGAGTCCTTTTGTGACAAATAATATCACATAAGCATATAACACAACAATCAATGACTCTTGAGTATGGAAAATAATTTTTGCACAAAATCCTGACAAATGACACCGTATTTGTCTCGTTTTCATCTTCTTCTTCGTCTTCGTCGTCGTGTCGTTTGGTGTGATCCTTGCGAAAATCTTATTCTTCTTTTAAGCCTTAACACAACAATCTTCGTGGAATGAATTGGAATTCCCTAAAAAGGATGTTTTATTTGTTTTGGCATCATTTAAGTCGTCCGTCGTCGTCTCTTCTTCTTATGGTGTAGTGTACAGTGTATCCTACATACATACATCCTACATCCTTTTCTTATATCTTGTGGTTTTTATGATGACAAAGATGCTAAATTTTGTTTTTCACTATGTACCTATGTATGTGTGTATGTATTTGTGTATACTTTTTCTGAAGAAAATAAAAAAGATTTTTTATTTGGCCACGTCCCATGTCACACACAAAGATTGATTGTCTGCATCATTTTCCTTCGGGGAGTGCGAGAGAAGAAATCACCCACTCTCCCATTTCCTTTCCCATTCCCATTCCAATTCACCCACCTAAACAATTCATTGGGGATGATGTCCATCTGAGTGCTCATTATAGTGACATTGATTGTAGGACATATACCAGAAAATACACATGTACTTTCTAAGAACAACGATCCAGGCCAGGCCAGGCCAGATATTTATACTATTTTTGTTGTTTGCCAAGCTTTCAGACATGAAGATAAAAGAAAATGCCAACAACAAAAAAAGAAAACAGTCATCCAATGGCTTGGAAAATTTTTGATACTACTCGTAAGCAAAAAGCAAAGAAAAAAAAAAATAAAAGAGAAAAAAAACGAAAATAATAATCCTGCTCAACCACAGGAATTATCCTGGAAGGAGAGAATAAAAATTGCTAAACAAAATACTAAGCCCAGACTAAATGAACCGTAGAACGGGACAAATCGAAGGATCATCATCATCATCAGCATCATTGGAGGTCGGTCGGTCGGTTGGTCGTTGATTCTTCGGTTTAGGTTTCAGTTTCGGTTTCGCCGAAATGGGCTCCTAAATAAATAGAAATAACAATTTGTTTTGCTCCTTGTGAATTGGATTTGGGTATTGGGTATAGCCAAGGCAAGGCATTAGGCTATATAGGCATTGCAGGCATTGATATTGAATTACGGGTAAATTTTAAGTAAATTCTGCGATTCAAATTGGATTACATGGAACGGGGATGAGCACGGAAAAACAGGACACAATAAAAAAAGAAGTCTTGATTGCCTATTTGTCCTCGGTTTGACATTTGTTTATGTCTTATACGTACCCAAATACTCTTGGGTAATTTTTTGAATCTTTAATTTGGTGGAAAAAGAAATGCTGATGTTTTATTGCTGCAATTACGGATAAATTTTGTGGACTTGAATATAAATTATAAGATCGCTAAGTTTTTTAATGATTTGATATAATTTTGTTGGATCCAATACAAGTATCGGGTGTTTCTTTATGAGCTTGATAACTTTAAATAATAATAACTAATATTTTTGTTAGAGGTATAGAACTTTATGGGCCATTTTGTCAGCTGTCAAGTGGTTTATTTTTAGTTTGGTTTGACATTTCAACATGAATAAACGGACGCCTGAATAACGCTTCCAAATTTTTCGGGAGTATTTCAAAAAAATCAAATTCAGTTTAACATGCAATTGTGGAACACCTTGTTAAGCATTTTTATTAAATTGTATGATTTATATACCACTTTAAATACTTTCATTATACGTTGACTTAAATTGTATTACTGAAGTTTAGGGTTTACCATTTAAGGCGGGTCGATTTTAAAATTGAATAAAACAAGTTGTATATGAGATATCAATAATCTCTTATTTGAGAATTGAGAGCATTATCAATGAATGTATGAAATATAACATAGTGTTAATGGCCGTCGCGGCTTCGGTGGGTGGCGAGTATTCGAATGGCTTTGCAAGATGAATTTGACCGATGGCATCGATTGTGTTGTAAAGGGTGATTTTTTAAAAGCTATATGAGTTAAAAAAAAGAACACATTGTTGCGGTAAATTTTACCACAACAAGTTTCACCTCCCTTTTTGCTAACCACCCTTAACAATTCTTACTACGGCCGCAAAATTCTGGAAGAGTTTAGTAGAAACCTGGACCATTAGCCAGTGACCTGCTCTTCTAGCAATTTGGGAAAGCAAATTTAACAGGTCTTACCAAAGTGTGCGAAAGGATTCCACACCAACGAATTGTGCGACGGTTGGCCCACATATTGGTTGAACAATATCGTCAAGGCATGAAGACGATACCCATGCCCAACAATGTGTGTAGAAAAGTCACACCAACTTTAACGTAGTATGGCCGACTGCCCACCATAAAGTATTAACGATAGAAAAATCACTCCAAGAATATCTTAATAACTTTTATTTTAATTATAGGCTTGGCTACCGACTTCCTTCAACAGGACATAAGTAGTTTTTCCTCAGCCAAAATCTAGCGCGTGTAGGTACTCGGTAATGCGAGGAATTCCACACGATTTTTCCAAAAAGTCTTGGCTGGAATGGGTTCGAAAGTGAAGAGCTGAACTCACTCATTGAGCTACTGGGTGATCGCATCACCTTTTTAAAGAGATCGCGTGCGATGAAAGATACCTGGCTTCTCGGTCGCACACCCCAATCTTATGGATGGAGGAAGTAGCGGGACCAAGACAGATCGATCACAACGCAAAAGTTTCGAGAGGATTGCCTGAGGGCAGGTAGCCGGAAGGGTCAAGCTCGACATGATGATGGCCACTTTTTGGATTGCGCCCAAAGCGATTAGAAGACTAACGAAAATTGTATGAAGAATTTTTTGAAAAAGACGTAATTTTTGGTACGATAGTTTTTTTTTTGTTCCGTAAGTTTTTATTGAGTTGAAGATTTTTGGTGTTCTGCTGTCAAGGAAAAAAAATTGTTGAGGAAGGACTGTGATAGGTGTTGGGGAAGTCGCAAAAGCTAAGTATAGTGTTTTCTTTGTTTTAAGAATATTGCTTATTGGTGTCCTTCAAGTTTTTTCTTATTCGTCCTTTTGACCTTTGTTAATTTCCCGATATTACGGGACGCGTTTACCGCTTTTGATTTTTTTTGTCTTATCGAAATAATTTTCTTCGAGTGATTTCTTTTATCGGTTTTGTAATTATATTCATATTTTTGTTTTCTTCTTTTTTTTTGCTTGCACTACATTTATCGAGAATTGACCTTCTGTCAATCTCAATATTTGTATCTTTCTCTTTTATAAAAGATCCCAGTTTTTAATCCCGGCTTCGGCCAAGGTTTTCGAGGCAATAAAACATAATTTTAATTTCCCATCCAGAAAATAAAACCTTTCTTTTATTTCATATCTTTGTTTGAAGACTAATTTTTCAGCTTCTGGTTTTGGTAAACTTCCAGTAAAAAGTTTCCTGGCGCCCACCTTAAACAATACGACTTGGAGAAATTCACCTCGTCGTATTTCGATATCATTTTGACATCAATTTATTTCAATTTTATTGATCACCTCGATTAATAAAATATTCACTAATCGAAACCCCCCCTTAGGCTGAGCTACCGTGCTGGCAATACTTTTATTGCTACCTGTGGTGAATTCTTTCATCTACCTGACATATCGACTGACGTTTCTCATAAATTGTCAAATTAATTCTCGCGGCACATCGGCGGTGTGCAATTTCGATTTTGTTTAATTTCAAATAGTTTAAATAAAAAGGATTTTATTCGTGTTCGGTCGTTGTTAATATTGGATTCGGAAATCCAATAGTGTTTTAGATTATATATTTATATATATTCAATCAGTCGGGTCGGTCGGTATAGAGGTGGAAAAATTCACAACATAAAATTCAGAAAAATGCATGAAATCTTTGTTTGAATCGATAGTACGGTCCGTATAATTTAATGTTTGAAGATTATTTCATGCAAATGTTGACCTTGACTGCGCCTCATGGTCCATCCGCTTAGTCCAATTTTGGCATACTCTTTCCAACATTTCGGCCGGTATCTCACGAATAAATGCTTCAATGTTGTCTTCCAATGCGTCAATTGAAGCGGGCTTGTCTGTATAGACACGAGCTTTAACATAGCTCCACAAAAAATAGTCTAAAGGCGTTAAATCGCACGACCGGTCCCGAACGTGAAATAAAATGTTCACCGAACTCGCCTCTCAATAAGTCCATTGTTGCGCGTGCTGTGTGGCATGTGGCACCGTCTTGTTGAAACCACATGTCATGCAAGTCAAGCTATTGAATTTTGGGCAAAAAAAAGTTGGATATAATCTCACGGTAGAGCTCACCATTCACAGTTACGTTACGATTCGCATCATCTTTAAAGAATGATCCCACCAGCCCATAAACCGCACCAAACTGTGACTGTTTCTGGATGCATTGCTCTTGCAATGCTTCTGGCTGATATTCACTCCAAAATCGACAATTCTGCCTATTTACGTACCCATTGAGACAAAAATGAGCTTCGTCGCGGAACAAAATTTTTCGCGCGATGAACTTTCTTAACAGAGCAAGCATTTTGAAAATAAAATTCAATAATTTGCAAGCGTTCTTCGTTTGTATGTAAGACGATTCACTGAAGATGTTTGACATCAGTGAAACAAAACACGAAACGTGCGTCAGCTGTTTAAACCAGTGCTGCCAAAAAGATAATAGCTAAAAAATCACCCTTTATTTAAGGACCTTGGTAGTTTGCGGCTTATTCGCATAGACCTTCGACTTAAGAAGGACCCACAAGAAGAAGAAAGGGGACAAATCACACGATCTTGGTGGCCAATTTACGACGCCTTGGCGCAAGATAACAAGACCTTATAAAACTGCTCGCACAGAATATCGATTGTGTCTTTAGCTGTGTGGCACGTAGCCATATTATGTTTAAACCGTATGTCTTCGGTGTCCATATCATCCAATTCAAAAGTAGGTGCATGAGCATCGACCTATAGCGATCGCTGTTGACGGTGATGGCCTGGGACACCAAACGTAACTTTATTTTGATGAATCTCGCGTGTCGTTCCAAATCCGTCAATTTTGATTATTCACGTACCCATTCATGCAAAAATCTTCCTCATCGCTAAAGATGATTTTTTGGTCAAAATTAGGATTAACTTTTCCAACTGCTCAAAAATCCAATTAGCAAACACAAAACGCTGTGTTTGGTCCTGTGGTTGCAGCTCCTGGGTCAGTTGGATTTAGTATGAGCTTAAATCACGACTCAAAATTTGCCATGTAGAGGTTTGTGATAAGCCGAGTTTTTGTGAGCGACGCTGATCAGCAGCGATGTTTTCGGTAGATCTTGCGTTTCGAGCCGATAGACTCAAATTTTGCCACGAAACGTTGAATATTTGACTTGAGAGAACGACCATGTACCCTATAAAAACTAAAGAGCATCAATTTTGATATTAAAGTTTTGTCATTTGAACGCGTTGCTGGACGCTGTAACTGGCAATGATGATTTGTCTTTAGCGAATGATTAAAAGAAGATATTTTGACAGAAATAAAAGACACAATATGGCCGCCACGATCTGTCAAAATCATTTATTTTTTTAACTAGAAAACCCTGCAGCAAAATAATTTAAAATTGTTTTTACTTCAGATATTTACTTTTGACATTTTTTAAGGTAAAATAAAGGGTGTCCCAAAATTAACGCAAGATTTGAATTTGCCGCCATTTGTGCAGTGAAGTGTTGGCAACCCTGAAAAAAAAAGAAATTTGACAGCTAACAGTATAGGGTTATTAAAAATGGAGCGTTACACGAGAGAACAACGTGTCTTCATTATTAAAGAATATTTCAAAAATAGTGAAAGCTTGGCGGCTGCAGTTCGAAAATTTCATACAAAATATGGTCGGAATAGTGTTTTAACTTCGTCAACTGTGAAGAGATTAATTGAAAAATTCATGGAGACTGGATCCAAACACACTGGTCGTCCAAAAACAAGCCGTTCAAATGTGAATGTCGAAGCAGTGCGTGAGAGTGTTGCTGACAATCCAGGAACCTCAATTCGACGTCGTGGACAAGAATTGCAAATTTCAAGAACCTCTCTACAGCGTATACTCACCAAAGATCTGTGTCTTCATGCTTACAAAATTCAATTAACACAACAATTGAAGCCTAATGACTATGGACAGAGAAGAGAGTTCGTTGAATGGATTATTGAACATCAACAAATGGACCCTGATTTTTCGAGCAAAATCATCCTAAGCGATGAAGCACATTTTCATCTTGATGGCTTTGTCAATCGCCAAAATTGCCGCATTTGGGGTTCGGTGAACCCACATGTGATTGTCGAAAAACAAATGCATCCACCACGCGTGACTGTATGGTGTGGATTTTGGGCTGGAGGCATAATTGGGCCATATTTTTTTGAAAATGATGCTGGTCAAGCAGTGACTGTTACTGGTGCTCGATATCGCGACATGATTACACAGTTCTTTCTGCCAAAATTGGATGATATTGATGTGTCCAATATGTGGTTTCAACAAGACGGTGCCACATGTCATACAGCCCGTGAAACAATTCAATTACTGCATGAGACATTTCCAGGTCGTGTACTTTCTCGTTTCGGTGATCAAAATTGGCCTCCTAGATCGTGTGATTTAACACCATTAGACTTCTTTTTATGGGGTTATTTGAAATCACAAGTCTATGTCAACAAGCCCACAACCACCCGTGCATTAAAGGAGGAGATTCAACGCTGCATCAACGAAATTCAGCCACATTTATGCAGAATGGTCATGGAAAATTTCAACAAAAGAGTGCGCATGTGCATGCAAAGCCGTGGAGGCCATTTGTCCGATGTGTTATTCCATACATAACCCTATCCTATGTACTTTACGAGTCAATAAAAATATAACTACCAAAAGACTAAAAACGGCGTTTTCTATTTAATTCAAATCTTGCGTTAATTTTGGGACACTCTTTATTAGGTCTCTTTGCTATAGGTGTATTTCAGCAGAAAAATCTGAAACACCATGTGAATATTTTTGCTTAAAATTAAAAAAAATGCATAGCCTTGGAAATTTCATTAAACATTCATTATTTTAACAAAACAAAGTTAAAATAATGACCACAGTAAAACTCGTAATTCACAGTAACTGCAGCTCCTTCCTCATTTCGAATAAAATAAGCACCGATGATAGATCTAGTGGTGATTCGTTAATGGGTTGAGGATTATCCTTTCTCCATATACAGTAACTGGGCTTATTGACTAAGCCATTTAACCAGAAATGAACTTCATCATTGTTGACCCCAAAATGAATGAAAATGCTCTATGAACTTCAGATTAATGTTTTCAAAATAAATTTCAACAACTTCTATCGGAAACGAATTATGATGAAATACCAAAACTTAGGAATGTCAGCACAGTTTGACATTCTGAACTGTCAAACCATAGACCAGAACTATCGAATTTTCCATTTAGCTTAAAAAAACACCCTATCCAAAGAATTAATTTCTCAAGCTTAAAAAAACACTTTTATTGCCTCAAAAATAAAAAAAAAAAAATCGGTTAAAGATGATTCAGCAATAATTTTCATATTTTGCCCTTGATTAAAAATGTTGATATTTTCAACTATCATAAGCCAATCGCTTAAAAACACTTAAATATCCTTTCGATTAAAAAATCACATTTTCCATACAAAAATTTGTACTACTTTAATAATATCTGATATAAAATAATAATAATAATAATAATAAAATTTTATAAACTCAACTGTTATAAATGTATGTAATTATTAAAATAAGTATAAAGACAGTCAAATGTATTTATGTAGATATTGCGGTATACTATATTTAATAATGTCCCAATCCCAAAAGACAGACAAGAGTTGTTAATTTAATCGATATAACATTTGTGCACGTAGTCATTTTGATTATTTTTGTCTAAATAATTGTCAGTTTATTTTCTAATTATTAAATTTGTAAAAAATAAAAAAAAAAAAAAAAAACAAATCAAAATTATTGATTTATCTTTATGCTTATCTTCTTTGATTTCAATTAAATAAATGTTAATTTGTTAAATTTGTGAGATAAGAATTTGTGTTACCTTGAGCGTGTCATTGAATTTATTTTTAACAAATTAAAAATAAAAATTACTCGTAGTTTATTGTCTTTTATTTTATTTATTGTTCATTAACTGGGACAATTGATTTGTTTTTTTTTTTTTTTTTGTTAGAGAGGGTGGAGGAATTTTAATTAACAAAAAAGGGCGTCAAGGGCTAAAATTATTACAAGGTTGCAATTAAATTTATTAAATTTATTTTTAAGAATTTGAAGAAAAATCTTAGATCTATAAATATCATCTATACCTACATACATTACATTTGATGGTCGTAGTGTATAGACAGAAGAACAATAAATAATATAATTAATGATTTGATATCTTCTAATCAATTCGGCAATATAATTGATTCGATTTTTGAAAACCGACAACAGAAAAGAGCTTTTGTGATAAATAAATAAACAAAAACTTAATTTATACTTATAGTTGTCTTATAAAAAGTGTTCTTACGATTAGGATTTGATAACTTTGAACTTTTCACCATCACAGCCCCTTAAGCAAATTAAATGAAAACTGCTAATGCCAACAAATTATGTAAACAACGATGTTTTCATTCTGATAAGGTGCACAAATAATTTTAATGTATTTGCAAAATTTGGAGTTAGGAAAATATATAAAATAAAGATTATATCAGATTCCCACAAGCTACACAAAAGTTTCACCAAATTGATGGTCCAAATAACAATTCCTCTTATATTTTATTTATTTTAGAAATTATGTAGTCCTGGGGCCCTACTCTGTAATGCGGTTCGAAAGCAAATATTTTCGAAAACGAATATTTTGTACTCTCTTTTTCTAATGCGGATAAGAAATCTAGTACTTACGGAATGACAAATCCGCATTCGGATTTTTCGTACCTGGCAATGCGTTTCCGAATGTCATTAGCGTTCAAAAATGGAAATTTAATTTTGTTTCTACACCAAGAGTGGTAACGGACTGCAATGCGAAGGTCGTTTTTTAAGGACACAAAAGGAAAATTGTGTTAAGTTGTTTGAAATAGATAAAATGTAAGTAAGAAAATAATAATTTTATTCAAAATTTAAGCAAATAAATTCCATTACAGGGAATCATCAGCGATAAACGTGCATACCAAACAAAAGCAGTTTGAAATTATGGTGGAATTCATGTGTGCTCACCCCGATTTAGCATGGGGACATTTGAACGCCTCGGACGCCAGAAACACTTCAAACAATTTGTGGGAAAGACTATCGTCATCTTTAAATGCGGAAGGACCACCAATGCGAGACGGTGTCGGCTGGAAAAAAGTAAGATGGTATTGATACTGTTTTTTTTAAAAAGGGTAAAAGGGTATTTTCTTCATCCATCCACAGCGCAACCGAATCCATTTTATTAACTTTTTATTGAATTTTATATTTTTTCTTTAAACATTAATTTCAACTTTCTCGTCTTGTTTGTGATTTGTTTTGATTTTTTTTTTGTATTTTTGCTTTGACACATCTCATGAATAATACTTCGAGACTCGGCAAATATATTCTATTAAGTACTAGATGATTGTTTTGTTCAATTCGAACATTTTACAGAGTACGAATTCATAAACGAATTGAATATCAGATTCGAATCGAATTGGCTTTCGAAACGCATTACAGAGTAGGGCCCCTGTTTGTTTGTCACACACAAAACAAATGTCTACAAAAAAGATGAAAGAACATTGTATAAGGTTTCAACTAATAATAAAGTGTGTATACGCCCAGTGCATCTTTTTTGTATTGAGGTATATTAAAATCGGTGAAGACGTTTTTGAGTTGAAAATGATTTTGTTGAAAGGTAAAAGGTATTTTGATCACTTTAAATGATTTTTTTCAACTATATCACAAAAGCAAAACCCACCTCTGTAAGATGATTATCACAGGATTTAAGAATTTTCTTAAGACTTTTTATTTTAACTTTTATGTTTTAAATGTTTTTATAGCGACGAGCGACGTATAGTTTACATCAGATTTGATATAAGGGTTGAAAGATAGTGTTGATGCACATTGGTTTTGAATATCTGAATCTACACTTATATTATAAAGAGGAAAGATTTGTATTTTTGTATGTAAAGAATAAACTCAAAAAGTACTGGACCGATTTTAATAATTCTTTTTTCATTAGAAAGCTACATTATTACTGAGTAACATAGGCTATATTTAGTACTAGATTGTTATAGAAATCTTTAGAAATTCCTATTAAAACCAACCGAAGGTGTAAAAAATAGCCTTAAAATATCTTTAATCGCATACGCTTCGAAGAGTATTAATGATAGGACAAAAGAATGTTTTCTAATTTAGTGATTCATGGTCGTTTTAATTAGCAGGCTTATAACATAAATATCTGTATTTATTTATGTCTACCCGTGCGAAGCCGGGACGGGCCGCTACTATTGAATATATCGAATCAAAAAGAAAATTGTTCTGCAGATAATACAGTGTGTTTCGTTATTATAACCCATTTTTCAATTTTCGATTTAACTTCTAACGAAATTATTACACAGTCTTTTAAAACAAAAGTAAAATTTACAAGTGGAATTGCTTTTTGTATTAGGTCGTCTGAAAGTACCGCAATTTCTTCTTTGATTTTTCTTTCAAGAGAATTCTGTTACATTTGAACTGAACTTCGTTGTTCGGTCGATTTGATGTGGTTCATATTTATAACCCAACTCACATCCAGTTCGGTGTATTTAAATTTATGTAATTTGATTAAGTAATTTTAAAAGTTTTTTTTTCTTCTAAACATGCCGCGGGGTAAAGTATTATCTGAAATAGAAAAAGGTAACATTTTTACTCTTAAGGAAGAGAACGTGAGCGTTAGTAAAATATCGAGAAGAATTAGCAGAAGTCGCCGAGTTATTGATTTTTTTTTTAAATCCATTTAGATATGGTACTGTGCAACGATCAGGGAGAAAAAGAAAACTGTGACCGTGAAGAGCGAATAATAGCTCGCGCCGCTAGCAATTCAACCGTAAGTTGCGTCAAATTAGCAGCGCGGATTCACACAACAGTATTATCGAATCTTCATTAACTTTTGTTTGTTTCATTTACATACTTACATTATAATGTTTAAAGGTTATTTTTTCTGATGAGAAAAAATGGAATTTAGATGACCCTGATGGAGTGCACTCTTATTGGCGTGACTTACGGAAGGAACCGCTTTACTTCCATAGGCGAAATTTTGTTGGTGGCTCCGTGATGATGTGGGGCGCTTTCTCTTCAAAGCGGCGCGGTGCCTCGAAATGCAATTCACTTTATCGAAAATGAACAGCAAAGATTATGTTCAAGTTCTCCGACTCAGTTTAGTACCCTTTTGAGCTGATCACCGTGACCAAACTTTGAATTTTTCAGCAGGAAAATGCCAGAACCCACACTAGTAGAGAAACAATTCATTGGTAGGACATAAATTCTATTAATTTAATGAATTGGCCAGCATGCTCTCCCGATGCAAACCCTGTTGAAAATCTTTGGGGAGTCCTTGTTAGGAGAATATATGCAGAAGGAAAGACGTATGATTCGATATCAGAGCTCAAACAGGCTCTCCGTAAGGAATGGCTTAAAATTGAGCCAGAACGTTTGGGAAACTTGGTAAAATCTATGAAAAAAGAGGCTTCCCATCCCGTCTGTCGATTTGTCTTGCTTAAAAGTTTGTCTGTATGTATCAATTTTTACCAAATTTGCGTACTAATTTTTGTAGATTTTATTTTTTTATGAAAAACGGACTGTTGGATTTTTATATCGAATGATATATGAATATCGAAAACAATATTTTCTGTGAAATAAAATAAGTTTTAAGCCAATATTTGTAATTTTTGAAAAGCTATTTGAGTCGAAAGTAAATTTTTACCAAGTTTTAGTATTGTTTTTTTTTTTAGGTTTTTATTTTTTGTAAACAAAAACTGTCAATTCGATTTTTCTCAAAATTTTATCGAATGTTGAAAACAATATTTCTTATAAGTTAAAATTAGTTAGAAGCCATTATCTCAAATTTTTGAAAAGATATTTGAGTCGAGAATCAATTTTTACCAACTTTTGTTAAATTTTTTTAGGTTTTTAATTTTTTGTACAAAAGCTGTCAATTCGAGTTTTTTTTTCAAAATTTTATCAGATGTCAAAAACATTAGTCTTTGTTGCACAAAATTGTTTTGGAGATGAAATCATATTTTAGTCGTAAAATTTTCGAGGTGACAAATTTTTTGTTCAGTTTTTTTTATTTATAAAAAAAACGTTAATTGGATTTTTTTTCCAAAAATATAATTGTTTGTATCACGTTACAATATATAATATAAAATTTAATTCAAGTCTCTAGCGTCATTGGTTCATGAGATATGGTAAAAAAACCACCCACGCAATTTTCTTGAGAGCACTTTCTGCATTATTATCTGTATAACAAAATTTATTTGAAGTCGATATCTCTTTTGGTTCTTGAGCTATGGACGACGAAAAAAACGTCTCGAACGTAGACGTACGAACGTATGTACACACGCACGCACAGACATCTTTCTAAAAAAAATTTATTTCGACTCTAGGGACCTTGAAACGTCGAGAAATGTCAAAATTTTCAATTTGACAAATCGGACCCATTACAATAACTTCCTATGGGAAGTTAAAAAGAGTTTTTGATTTGATGATTTTGCTAAAGGTTCCCAAATCAATTATTTGTTTCCGTTTTACGTTTATTTTCATTACCGCTTTAGGTCATGCGTTATACTTTTAAAACACTAGAATTTTGTTATGTTTGTATTATTGAGAAATTAAAGTAACACTTGATAAGTTTTTGAAATTAATTTGTTGTTTTAATGCGTTGCCTTGACCATTACTAAATATTACTTCTTTTAATTGTGTATAAACGATGTCAAAATTTACGATTTATGAAGTGGGTTATAAATATGAAATGCACTCTAATATCAAGATGAGCTCAAAGCACTTTTAATAAATCCGTTTAATGATTATCTTGTAACATCAAACTAAAGAATTGAAAAATTTGGTTCACCCCAAATATCTCACGAAAGAATACCTTCAGTGAATTAACTAAGATTTATATTGTGCATTGTTATAAACTCGATATAAATTCATCTAACGTTTAAAACGAACAAAATATTTGTCACCTCGGATATTTCAAGAACAATTAATAATATTACCTCTAACAAAATTCTATGTACCGAAGAACAACACTTTTGACATCTTTAGTAACATTTTTAGAAAAATTAAATTAATAGATTTACAAAAAGTATACTACAATAAACTGTTAAAAATTGATTTTTGATTTGAACATCTTTTGAATATCTTATACAAAACATTTCAATTTACATTTGGTAAAATTTTGGTTCTCATTTCTATTTCACTAAAAATACTTTTAAATTGATTTAATGCGCCTTATTAATAAAAAAGTGCTAAAGCTATTTTTGGACAAATATAAAGCTACTTAGTCATAGCATAGCTATTACTACTTGTACCTAAAGCTAGGTATTTAAAGCTTAGGTTTGTTTCTAGCTTAATCTTAATATTTCTAACTGGAATTTGTTTATTCACATGTTTTGGCTTAGAAGTTTAAGTTTATATTGTCATTTTCCTTACCGAAAAGAAAAAGTAATCGAATTTTGGATTAGGTCTATTAAATCAGTTTACTTACTGTTAGTATTTCTTTTAAGTAAAAAAGAACATTTCGAGTTTTTAGTCTAACTCAATCGATGATGGATGGATAAGACCAACAAAGTTTTTGTTATACCGTCCTTCAGCTATTTACTGTACATAATAATATGCCTATTGCTTATTGAGCTATAAAATCTATCGAATGGACCCATAAGCCTCTAACTTGCTATGAAAACAGAGCATTTTAATTTGAGCTTGCACTGTTTTGCTAGCTTTTCTAGGAAGGATAGCTCCAATACAACGGTTTCGATAATATAAAATTTTCTCAATACTGGCTATAACTATTTTAATTAAACTTCGTATGTGTAGAGCAGTTCTAAAAAGACTACGTCTGAGGTTAAAGAAATCTCAAAATGGAAATAAATAAAGCTTTAAAGTTTTTATTTTTGGGAAAATTGGTTTATTTTTGGCTCGTCTACGAAGGTTTATTTCACTTTAGTTATTACCTTAGTTTTCACCCAATTATTGTTGTTATATTGTTGTCTGCTTTTGCTTGGCTTTCTGATAGTGAATTGTCATAACGGTCGTTAGATAATAACTTTTTGCCAAATTGTGAATCATAAAGCGACAAATGATAAGAGTGGAAACCATACTTAACCATACATTCATTTTGTATTGCAGACACAAAACCTCTGATTTTAGTGGCCCAAACATCTCTCTATAATAACTTACTCTTGAGAGATTATTTCATTGAATTCTTTTTTTTTTATTTGTTTGAAGATTTCTGTAAGGCGTCATAAGTCCAGGTGTGATACTGTATCTGGGATCTTAAAGAACAATATAATTTTCCTGCATATTCTCGTTCATTTTTAAATATATTGTTAATATTTTTTATACTCGCAAGTCATTAACTGATCCTGGCCACTAGGCGTCCACACTTGTGAATTTTTCATTTGCATTGCATGTTTCTTGTAGATTAAGGCTTCAGCGTTTGATCTATTTATCAAGCAACATGTATACAATCGATAGCTCCAAAATCCCCAGGACAAAAAATAGACTATAAAAGCCATTTTCACTAATTTCTAACCGCTTTCTATACAACTTTGATTTTCGCACGAGTATCATATTTGCATTTAAACTGAAGAGAAATCTTAAAATAAGAACTTGTCAAAGCTAAAATATTTTAGCTTAAGCTATTATTAATCACATAACTTGTAGCTTAAGCTGGAAAAACAATCTAAAGCAATATGAATAAAGCTTTAGCTATTAATAAAATACATATTTAGTTTCTAGATAAAACTTTTTTAAACCAGACAAAACCTAGCTTTGACTTGCACTATGTGCATTCTACGCATGCAAAAAGACCTTCGGGGTATGGGACCGCAAGTCATCCAATGGATGTACACAGCGATTGTCAGACCCATTCTTACCTATGGCTCTATTGTATGGTGGAAGGCGGTGGAAAAATCAAGCTATCTCAAGAACCTGAATAAGGTTCAGAGACTAGACTGTATAGGAATAACAGGGGCTCAAAGATCCACACCACAAGCTGGGTTGGAAATGATCTTCGATCTCCCGGCTCTGGATGAGTTCATAAGGTGCACGGCAGCCAAAACTGCAATTCGTTTAAGAGAACTGAGTTTTTGGAGGCATAGCACTTATGGACACGGGTCAATCTTACAAAGATATGACACGATTCCAGGACTGATGGAGACCACCGATTATATCCCCCCTTTACTAGATTTCGACAGGAAATTTTCTATTTTCATACCAGACAGACAGGGTTGGGATCATAATTCACTTATAAGGAAACAGGGTATCCCTTTCTACACTGACGGTTCAAATATGGAATCAGGAACAGGTGCTGGAGTGTTTTGCCAATCTCTAAACATCAGAGCGTCATATACACTCCCGGCTGACTGTAGTGTCTTTCAGGCTGAGATCTTTGCCATTGGAAAAGCAGCTGAACTGGCACATCAAGAAAATCTAAGCTCTTCGGAGATTACTTTTTTCGTGGACAGCCAGGCTGCTATCAAAGCCTTAGGCAGTGAGACCATAAGATCAAAAGCAGTTTTAAACTGTAGGAAGGAATTAAACAAAATCTGCCACACTAACCAGGTAAAGCTCTGCTGGGTTCCCGGACATAGCAATATAGAAGGGAATGATATAGTAGATGAACTAGCCAGGAAAGGGTCAGAAGCAGACACAAGTAGTAGCGACCATTCAGTTAGGGGAACATTCGTCCCGATTGGGGTACTCAAGAGGAAGATAGACCTTAAACTAAAAGAGAAAATCAATAACTCCTGGAAATCCAGGGACGATTGCGTAATCTCTAGAAATGTATGGCCTAACACAAATGAAAAGGAAACTCGGTATATTCTATCGCTGAGTAAAAAGAACATTAAAATCTTGATAGGTGTACTAACAGAGTAACAGGTCATTGCGCCATTGGTACAATGGCTAACAGGATAGGGGCATTTGCACCCAATTTTTGTAGGAACTGTCAGGATGAGGAGGAAATAGAAACCATTAAACCCCTGCTCTGCGACTGTCCGAACCTCCAAACCAGCCGACTCCGTCATTTCGGAAACAGGTTTGTTTGAGAACTGGATGATCTAGCACAGCAATGGCAAACATGAGGAAATTTATAGATAGCACAGGCTGGTTCGTTAACGAGTCAGTCTACGCTAATCGGCAAAATTGAGGAGCATCGATGCTAACTTTTACTTTTACATGGGATCACAATGGACCAGTAGGCCCCCGTGTACGCAACAGCTTCATGCTGTGCACACCCCTGATAACCTAACCTAACCTAGCTTTGACTTAAAAATCCAAGTTTCAGCATTAGCTTTTTATAGCCACAAGACTCAAATATCTCGACAGAAGGCTTACTTTTTGAAGTTTTTAAACGAAATTTTATTTTGTTAGAAGAAAAAATATCTTTTGCGAATTTTGTAAGGGTATAGGAAAGCTATGGATGTCGGTCCCAGACTTATTTTTTTTGTTTGTTTTCGTCACTCTTATCAAAAATCAATGACAATTAATATACCTATCACATCAAATACTTTTGTTTATAGTTATTAAGCATAAGCATTATTTTATTACAATTCATTACTTCCAAATAATATACTGTTCCTTCTTGAATGGAAACAAATAAAACGAAAATATTGTCACTCTTTTTAATAACAGATCTACTTTTACTGAGTGTTTGGATTTAATTACGTTTCATCAATTCGATTAATGTCCAATTAATATTAAATTGCGACTATATAGGTAAGCTGCTGGTGCTGCGGTAGGTTATTAACAATTAATTGTTTATCAACTAAGTCTCATATAGTATATTTTATGGCCTCTCCATCAGTCGTCATATTAAAATTCCACAACCTGTTCACTGTGTTCATTTCTGTTTTATTGCCCAACGCCACTTCATTTCACTTACGAGTATATTCCAAAACCATCAACACTGCATATTTGCACAGCAGCAGATAACACCGACCTAAAAGCTCCTTATGCATATACTCGTATGTACCTACAAATAAATATACATATTTCTATGAATTAATCTGTAATTAAACTCTCAATTCAAATGAGCCTTCGTTGCGTTGCTTTGCTTTGCGTTGTGTTTTATAAGCCAAACAGAGCCACCTGTAATATAAATAATAACAACCCGAGGAATTTCCAATTTGCACGCAATTAGTGACACAAATTACCCTTTCGTTTGGAAATAATTAAATTGCTCGCATAATTACGAAAATTTATGACCATTGGAGCGCATGGTGCGCGATTAGGACAACCGCTTCTACACGGCTTTTGGCCTTTTTGCTTCATCCAATGGCTTGACTTAGTGGCAGTATGTGCGGTGCGCGGGTGTCAATGATAATAATTAATTTTCACAATCATCGAAACATGGATAAGAAAAATCTTTTTTTGTTCAAATTGATTTTGTTTTATCGATTTCCAAAAGAAGTGATGATGCATATAATATTTCTAATCTGTGCTAATAGCTCCGAGCCAAGGAGGACCAATTCAATTTATCAATCTATCAAATCAACAAGAGAAAACATCATGAGAATAGATTTACCTACCTTTCTCATGTGTGTTGCGAAATCCATTGATGGCAAGGATTTCAACAAATCTCAACATTTATTTCATTCACTTGACTGTAAACCTTTGTTCCAAGTGCTCACTTACCATATTTTGGCAATAAAAAATATACTTTTAAGGGTTGTCATCCACCACCCACCCACTTATAATGCCATTCAAAAGGGTATTCTTGTTTGCCGCTCGCTCTATATTTCAGCACTTCCATTTATATTCTATCCTTGCTTAAGAAGAAGAAGTAGAAGGGTGCCATGTTTTTTTTTATTTATTTGTATGTTTGAAACCCTACTCTTCCAACCCATCGCATCGCATCGCACTCGCCCTAAAATCAATTTAGAAGATCCTTATTCTTTAGCTAAGCTAAAAGTGTATAGAGATGAGAGGGTAAAACACACTTGAACGTTTGTTGGTGGCCCATATGAAAACGGGGGTCGAACAAGTCGAATTGTAATCTGTAATGGAGGCCAATTTGTAACAGGGATCTGAATGTCGACTTTCGACTATATTAGAAAAGAGAGGTTCGTGTTTTTTGACTTTTTGCGTTTTCATGTGTCGTAAATCACATAACAATTTGGAAAATTGCTGAATATTCAGCTCAAGAAGTTTTCTTTGTTTTTTTTTTTTTTTTTTTGGTTTTTGCAGGAAGAAGTTCATGCTCAATTTTTGAAATGGAAAATGTGAAAGATTACAATTTGAAATAGATGGCCTTTTGACATTGTTCGTTTTTCTTTCTTTTTTTCCGTACAAGAAAACTTGTCGGTCAGTAGGTGGTGTTGGTCGTAAATCGGTATTTTTAATTTGATTAAGAACTTAAAATACGAGTATAGTGATGCTTTTAAAATTTATTGGCGTTAAATTTTAAACAATTTACTAAAATTTTGATAATTTTAAACGGTTTTATTATTTTAATCTCTCCTAACATCTAAAAACTGAAGTTAGGGCCATTTATAGCTATTATTGATTTGCATTATTGAACATTTTTGTTCAAAATTTAAAAGCGATAAAGGGAATTAAATTTGCAATGTTTGGTGTCAATATGAACCTAATTTAGATTTGTTCTCCTAAAAAAATACATTATTTAACCCAGAACATTTTCTTTATAGTTAATTTTTACTTAATTAACGGTTTCAACATTTTTGATGATCTAACGGTTTTGACATGTTTCATGATGAAACCTTTTTCAATGAACAGCTGATTGTTTATTTTACATTTCGGAACATAAAAGTTCCACTGAAAGCATTTCATTTTCTTTGTCAGTTTAACTTTCAATGAAGAAATGCTTGGTGTGAATTTTCAATGATAGCCCGTCAACAAAGTTCCAATGATTGATTTCAATGAAAAATACTATTTATGTATAGCTATAATTGCCCCCTTAAAATCATAAAAATTGCTACTTTAAATTTTATTAATTGGCTTAATTTATATGACCTCTGAGTTTCTCAAATTTCAAAATACTTGTTCCTGAGATTGAAATGGAGATGAGATGGATAGGATATGCGGAAACTTTTTCTTTAGTATTTTAGGTGTAAAATGGTCAAAAACAGCTGGGTTAAGAAAATCAAACCTATCCCTCAGCTTCTGGTATATGTACTAATTTGACAGAAAAGCTAATTATATGGCTAAATTTTAAGACTATAAATCCGGTGAATCTAAATGTTTGTCTACTTTTAATGAACAGTTTAAGATAATTACTCGCAACATCAACACCTGACCGTGAGCCTTAATTTGATGGCAAGCTTTAAAACTTGCTGCCCCTTGCATTGCTTTGTCGCTTAGTTTTTGAAATTCGCTAAAAGTATTTCATAAGATTCACTCTCTCTTCTTTGGAAAAATGCTTCGAGTGAGTTCCTCTTTCTAAGCTACCAAGACTTAACAAATTCAGCAATTTGTTAACCTTGGTCTTGGTTTTGTCTATCTAAGTATTGATTTTTCTGGGTGAACAATGAAAAACAAATACCCTTTGCATAAAGGATAAACCACAGCTACCACGATACTCTCACAAGGAGGCCATCCCATATATGTTCCTGGAATTAACCATGGGGCTGCAACATATCCCGTGGTACCACATCTTCAGTGGTGTGATAATTTAGGTCTTTGATGTGCTGCCATCTAGGGAAGATAACCCTAAAAGCGGCCGCCTGGTTTCATGTGGGACTCATTCCACCGAGCTTTATCTACAATTACATAATTTTTTTATAAAATGATTTTTACTTCCACTCCAGACTTATTTTTCTTATATGAAATACCCACTTAATTGTCGATTTGTATATTTACTGATTTCTATGGATTTTTTTATAATTTATATCAGTAAGTCAGCCTCGAACCCATGAGGCAGGACGACGACGCGACGGTCCCTCGTTACCATCTTTCGCAAGATTTTTAATCTTGGAAGGAAGTTAACTAAAGCTTCTTGCGTTCGCTCACAAGTAGAGAATTTCCTCAGTGCAGTTCTAAGCTGTGCCTTTTTCAATAACTATGAATTGCTACAGTATCAATCGTCATCGAGCTGTACTGATTTCTCTTACTCGTGCCCAGGGGCCACCGCGTGGAGGTGCAAGTAAGCTCTTCTTCCTTCCAGACTATAGACAAGCATATAGCTTCCCTATGTCTACATGGAAGTCAGTTGGACTCCTAAAATGAACAACTGAAAGATGTTTTTATTTTTTGACAGCAATCTCAATTTCCTTATTCAACTCGTTCAGTATCCAATATTGAGATTGAACGCAGCCATTGAAGTTTGTTTGCTGTTTTTCACGAAATGTCATTTTTTAGACGTGTTTGTTTATACCAATAGATTTAATAAAACAGTATCAGTATCTGTTCTGTTTTACTTTTAGCAAAGGATTATAATTTTGGAAAAGGGTAGTAAATTGTTATATATTCTGAAAATTTTGAGCCTTTTATTTTTTTTTGAATTATACATAAAAAAGTCTGATGAAACGCTAAACATTCAAAGTGGAATATTCATCTTGATTAATGAAAAAACGAAATTTAAGAAATTTGAAATCTACTTCAAAAACAAAAAAATTAGTATCTTAAATGTTACCTAATTTTAATTTCATACATAAAATTAATCTTGGCACGAGTACGATAACTTTGGCGCCAAGAAATAATAACGGTTTTTGGTAGAGGGGCTTAATACAAGCATTTTTTACTATGGGAGGGGGGTCTATCTCCCCCCCGTTCAGGCGGTAGGGGCAATTTAAAAAAATTATTATTTAAAATGGAAAAAAATAATTAAAAAATAACGGTGATACTTACAATTAAGTTTTATACATTTTTTTAAAGCCAACATTCTGTTTTATTAGCCAGTTTTTAATTCAAGTCAAAACTGTGCGTAGTTTTTGAAAAATTTAATTTTAAACTCAAAATTTGAGTAAAAAAAAGTTAAAAAAAAATGTTTAAAGTGTAATTTTTCAATACTTCAAGATTATCTACCATTGTTTTTATTTCAGAATTTATTGCTCTTATTTGTTTTTGATCAAAAACTGAAAACTAGATGATTTTATGTCTTTTAGTTTTTGAGAAAATTAAAAATAACCACAACTACTATTTTAATTTAATTCTTTTTTTTTTGCTTGAGTGGTCTTATTTTGATAGTAACAATGGTAGGTGCGAGTTTGGGTGTATGCAACAGTAAGGTGTGTGCGAGTTTGGGTGTATGCAACAGTGGGATCTGCAACCCCCCTGCTTGGGAACACTATAGGATTTGGGGTGGGTGCAAGATGGAGTGCGTGCAAGGGGGGAGGGGGCACGATTCGGTGGGTGCAAGATGGGGTGCATGCAAAGTTTCTTTTGCATTAAAATAAGCTGGATTTATGAAAAATTAATTTACCCTAGGTGTATCTTATCGATTATTACTATCAAAATAATACTACGTTAATATTTAAGCAAGGAAAAATTAATTTAATTAAAATATTTTGTTCTGCTAATTTTCAATTTTCTCAAGAACTAGAAGACATCAAGTCATCTAGTTTTCAGTTTTTGATCAAAAACAAATAAGAGCAATGAATTCTAAAACTCAAAATTTGAGTAAAAAAAGTTAAAAAAAGGTTTAAAGTGTAACTTTTTCAATACTTCAAGATTATCTACCATTGTTTTTATTTCAGAATTTATTGCTCTTATTTGTTTTTGATCAAAAACTGAAAACAAGATGATTTTATGTCTTTTATTTTTTGAGAAAATTGAAAATAACCACAACTTTTCTTTTTTTTTTGCTTGAGTGGTCTTATTTTGATAGTAACAATGGTATTTGCGTATGCGTAATGCGTGTTTGGGTGTATGCAACAGTAAGGTGTGCGCGAGTTTTGGTGTGTGCAACAGTGGGATCTGCAACCCCCTGCTAGGGAACACTATAGGATTTGGGGTGGGTGCAAGTTGGAGTGCGTGCAAGGTGGGGAAGGTGCAAGGTGCGGTGGGTGCTAGATGGGGTGCATGCAAAGTTTCTTTTGCATTTAAATAAGCTGGATTTAAGAAAAATTAATTTACCCTAGGTATATCTTATCGATTATTACTATCAAAATAATACTACGTTAATATTTAAGCAAGGAAAAATTAATTTAATTAAAATATTTTGTTCTGCTAATTTTCAATTTTCTCAAGAACTAGAAGACATCAAGTCATCTAGTTTTCAGTTTTTGATCAAAAACAAATAAGAGCAATGAATTATAAAAAAAATAGTAGATAATCTGAAAGTTTTGAAAAATTACACTTTAAACCTTTTTTTTAACTTTTTTTATCACAAATTTTGACTTTAAAACAATTTTTTTCAAAAACTATGCATAGTTTTGACTTGATTTAAAAACAAGCTAATAGACAAAAGTGTTGGCTTTAAAAAAAGGTATAATACTTAATTATAAGTATTACCGTTATTTTTTAATTATTTTTTTTCAATTTAATGTATATATTTTTTTAAACTGCCCCTACCGCCTAAACGGGGGGAGATAGACCCCCCTCCCATAGTAAAAAATGCTTGTTTTTAACTGTTCTATACAAATCCGTCATTAAACTTTGTCGCCAAAGTTATCGTACTCTCCCCAGTTTTTTTGTGAACAATAATGTTTTTGGTACTTTTTAAAGTAAAGTAAGAGAGTCAAGTATAGTTGTAAGTTTGACATTAATGACATCTGAAAAATAAACTAGCTGTCTTGGTCTTATTTTTTGTTCAAAGAATTCAGTTGACAGCAGGTTATCTAAACCTGTCCATTATATTTACATCTTAAAATTGAGTTATCTGTCAGAACAAGGCTCCTTTTTTCCTCAATGTTTTGACGTTTGTTCTGAGTTAAGATCAAATTTAAATTGTTGATATTTTCAAGAACCTTTAAAGTGATTTTTTACATTTGAATACAATTCTCCAAAAGATTTATTAACTTTCTTCTTTTTTGTTATTGTCAAGTTAAACAAGTAATACAAATTTAAAAATTCGCCCAAAAACTTAACTTAATTTCTTTTTATCACAGTTTTGTAGCTTTATTCATATTTTGAAAAAAACAATCCCACAAATAATTTTCATATGAATTATCTTAAAAAAGATTTAATTCATTTGTTAGTTGACAATGCTTTGACTTATAATTCATGCAAAGAAGAGAGATATAAGGTCCGTTCGCGTACTTTCTGCACTAAAATGCGTAAAAACAAAAAAAAAAAAAAAAAAAAAAAAAAACTACAAAAAAGTAAGCGAACGGGAAAACAAAAAATTTTTCACACAAATATTACTGTCTTGTTGCTGTTCTTTGAAAATTTGTTTTTGAATTTTATAACTGACAGCAAAAGCGAGCAATTTATTTAATTTATTTGAATTTCTATCAAATTTGAAATTTTCACAATTCAGCCCAAACAAATTTCCTGGGCTAAAATTCGTAGGTTGGGTAAATATTTTACTCTCTCGTGAGCGCTCTCTTTTACGAAAAACTTCGAAATTTTTGAGTACGCGAACAGGAATTGGTTAAATTTCGTATTTTTTAGTAAAATTTGACTGTTTTAGGAGGGTACGCGAACGGACCTATTGTTGGTGTAGTTTGACAAAACAGACTGTCAGTATTTTTTCTAAAATACAATTTTGTTTTAAATACTAAATAACTGGATTTACCGGAACTTGATTTCTAAATTCAATCAAACAATTTAATTGAAAACCTAAACAAAAGTTATCATACCCCTCCCTGTCACCTTCTCTGCGTGCCTCTACGATGCATACCATACCTACATATTTGTTAACGTTCATCAACGTCGTCATCGTTGTTAACATCAAGAGAATTCCACTGTTGGTATTGCCATTCCATTGATGGCATCCACTGATGCTTCTGCTTCCTATATAACATCAACGACATCTATCATCATCATGAAGCACAACCAAGGAAGGAGGACCCCGCCACCGCGCAGCCGGTCCCATCTTCCTATCCCTGTCCCTGTGCCGTTTATTTTGTTTACTCTCATAATTTCAAAATCAATAGATAAAAGCTATGTGATGATATCCTTGTGCTAACAATTTGCGCAATTATTCAAATAAATTGATCTCACTGAAGCGGTGACGGGTTTAGCTTCGATGACAACGAGATAACGATATGCGACAATATATACCGACGAAGTGATGACGGACGACAATGAATGTGGTGTGGTGACGACTGGTGACTGTTGGGTGCCGAATTGAAATGGAATGGTAACGTTGATGCACATCAGCAATGTTGGTGTAACATTTTCGAGGAATTCCAATTGCATTCCAAATTGAAAACTAATCAGAGAAACTATACCCATCTAGCGTTAGACAATTTTGAAAACTGGCCGATGATGCTGGTACGAGTACTGAACCATTACCGCCTCCATTTATACGAACTGAAGCCTGAAAACTTTGTTAGCAGTGACCGCTAGTTAAGCTGCAACTGTTGGTTGCAGTTGGCTGGTCATGATTCTCAACAATCACCGGAAAGGTTCTTTTTTTTTGTTTTAATGTTGGTGGAATGCGGTGATTCGAGGTATAGAATTGGAGGTGGGTCTTCCTTATGTTGCCGGCACCATCCACATCCACATCACCATCACCACGGCCGCTGCCTCATCATATATGAATGTGCATCATTCGTAGTACATTTTGTTTGGTTAATTTCCAAGAGTGGCAATTTATTCAATTGACGAGAGATTATTTGCCAATTGCAACATGGTCCCGCTTTCGCTTGGTGTGTTGTGCTGATGCTCTGTTCATACCGATGCCGATAATGGTATGGATGTCCACTGTCCAGTGTCCACTGTCCAGTTGATATGAGTGCATTCAGTCGGTATAGATTGGATATGTATAGGATATGGGATAGGAACAGTACCGGCCATTAGCGCAATCTGTGTTTATTTTTGTGCTTCCACGTTCTCGTGCTTGCTTGCTTGCTTGCTGTGTAAACACTGCAAATATTTGCCTTCATTGATAGGAAATGTTCCCGCTTTTGAGGATGACGCGGAGTTTTTAATCGCACCTATACATAATAACATATGTTGAGGTATCTATATGCACATTTATATATCCTTTAGATTGTTTCAATATGAAGAAAAATGTGGCTTGAAAAACAAAATCAATATGTGATAATTTTGTAGAGGGCAGATAATTTGATGGATAATCGAGTTTATCACATGAGTTTGTTTTTTCTTCTCTTTTTTTGTTGATATTTACATACATACATACATATGTATATATTTTTGTACAGGTAAGCTACGCGAGATTCGTTTATTTTTTTATAACGATGAAAACGAAACGGAAAAGTACCCTGTCAAACATAAAGTGGGTTGGGTTCGATTCCCGGTTTTTATATTCCCGATTCCTAAAATCCCGTTTTTTTATAATCCTGCTTTTTATAATCCCGATTTTTTATAATCCCGCTTTTTGTAATGCTGTTTCTTATAATCCTGTTTTTTATAATCCCGTTTTTATCATCCCGATTTTGCAATTAAAACTAGTTGTTTAATTTTTAAAAATCGCGCGAATTTTTAAAATTAAACAACTAGTTTTGATTGAAAAATCGAAATAAGAAAAAAAATTTAAACAAATTAAAAAATGAGATATTCTAGATTCTTTTTATTGTAACCTTTAACAAATATAACATACCAAAAACTAAAAATATAAAGTAAAGTAGTATTCTTTTAAAACAAACTCAAATCAATTAACAAAGTCAATTATAGCGGTAAAACCGTTATCGAGAGGTAGATTTTGCTGTTGGATTGTTTGTTTGTTTGTGCAAGAGTTAATATTGTAAACAAAAATGAATGTTTATGTACAGTAAAAACAAAACAAATTATGATATTATTATATTTTAGTCAAGTAATTTAACATAAAAACCTTTGACTCTTACTGTTATTTGGTTCAATGCACGTATTTGGTAAAAAAAAAAACGGGATTGTCGGGATTTGACGGGATTTTAAAAAGCGAGATTGTAATTGATCGGGATTTTGAATAAGACGGATTTTAAAAGCCGGGATTTCAAAAAATCGGTATTTTAGAAGAAGGGATTTTAAAACTTTTTTTTCGGGATTTCTTAAAAACGGGATTTTAAAAAGTGGGATTCCGATACGCTCCCACATAAAGTCCTACTGAGAACAAAAAACAAGGAATTTTGATCTAATTTTATTTCAAAGTCTTAATGTTCAGACAAATTTTTAAACACATAAAATTGTTTGTTTCCAAACTATAATTTAATGGAGGATTTTACCTTTTGACATCTGTCAAACTCAACTGTCATTTGAATTATTGTCACACTTAGTTGAATGTTTTCCATTAACAATTACACAATAAAGAAAACGTAGATCGTTATTAATAGTTGCCCGATTACTCAAACAATCTGTAACATTTTGAAGAAATTTGAAGTGTTTTTTTTTTGTACAGGTATAGAACTTTAAGTTGGCAACACTACATATTTTAACTGGCGGCCATTTTGTCAGCTGTCAAGTGATTGATTTAAAGTTTGGCTTGGTATTTCAACACAAAAAGACTGACGCTTAAACAGCGTATCCAAATGGTGAAAATTTATTTGAAAATCATGTTTCTGTTCGAAATACGAAAGCTTACTTCTAGGTGAATGGATACGTCAATAAACAAAACTGCGGTGATAATCCTGAAATGTATGCTGGTACACCACTAAATCGACTAAAGCTGAATGTTTTAATTGGTCTTTACCTTTTAAAAATCAATGCTGGCCAAAAAAATCTATTTTGCCTATAAAGCCATGATTACTGAATTTTCGTTTCATGATGTGCAGAAGATTTGGTTTCAACAAGACAGCGGGCGCAGCATGTCACACAGCTCTTGTCACAATTGGGCCCGTTTAAGAAACGCATAGTTTCACGTTACGGACATGTGAATTTTTGACTCTGAAGATATGTTAAGTCATTAGCCTACGCCCATAAGCCGGTGTTTTTCAAACGTGTTATGTAGCGACGAGAGAATTGGTGCTTTCGATGCGTGTTTATTCGAGTGAATGTACTTTACAATGGTCAGATCTTTATAAAGCTTAAACTGAGTATTCTTTGAACATTTGTCTAACCAATTCCGTTTAAAAAATGTATTGTTTATAAAACAGTAAGATCCATGAAACTATATGCGCTTCCAACATACACAGGGCAACAAATTACATAACTTGATTAATTACGACTTTATTGAAGTTTTCTAGTCACGTAATTTCAAGTTGTGACAATGTCGATTGGCCGCCAAGATCATTTAATTTGACATACAAACTGCAAACTGCAATTCGACAGAAATTTCCAGATTTCTATACCTCCCAGATCTTTTTGGGAGGATAGTACATTCCTGGAAGATGAGTTAATCCATTTCTATACAGAGGGGTCAAAAACAAAAGAAGGGGTTGGTGGAGGTGTGTACTCTGAACGACTGAAATTAAGTCTCTCATTCCGCCTTCCCAATCATTGTAGCGTGTTCCAGGCGGAACTTTTGGCGATAAAAGAAGTCTTGTCCTGGCTTAAAGAAAACGTGATATCAACATCTGATATCCGTATTTTCTCAGATAGTCAGGCCGCTATCAAATCTCTGGATTCTGTCTCTACAAACTCTATAACAGTCCATAACTGTCGATCATCTCTAATGGAGATGGCACAAAAGTTCACCTTTGCTGGGTGCCGGGCCATAGAGACAATCCAGGTAACTGTAAGGCAGATGAACTCGCCAGGAACGGTACAGTACAGCCCATTCTACCAAGTTTGGCACGTATTGACATATCAATCGCTACTTGTAAACTGTTGCTAATGCAAGACGCTGTGAGGAGGGCAGGCACCAGGTGGAACAACATCACCACGTGTCAAGTCACAAAAAACATCTGGCCAACACTGGACTTAAAACGTTCAAGGTGCTTGCTCTCTCTAAGCAGATCGCATATAAGCTCGATAATAGGTGTCATAACCGGACACTGTCTAATAGGAAAGCACGCCACGAGATTAGGCGTATTCTCAAATGACTTTTGCAGAAGCTGTATGGACGAGGAAGAGGAAGAAACAGTTCTTCATCTTCTCTGCACATGCCCTGCTCTGGCTCGAAAACGCAAGAATTACCTAGGAGAATTCTTCTTTAACGATCTTAATCATATCAGCATAATCAGCCTCTCACGTTTCGTAAGGGTCTCAAATTGGTTCCATTGAGCTTAGGAAGAAGCCTCAAGATTCATGTGATATTACAATGGGCCATTAAACTGGCCTAAGTGTCCGTTTCCATCTTGGACAGCCACTATAACCTAACTTAACCTGACATACAAATATATAAATTAGGCGCTATAGTCCGTAGGTCTTGTGACTTACAACTCTCAACCATTCCTATGTGCGATTAATTTCAGGAATTTAGGGAACTTGCAGTTTTCATGCCAAATCCGCAGAAAGCACTTTTCATGACAAGAATTACTGTTGGAGAATTTGTCGATTTCTCACAAGAGGCAGTACCCGCACAAAAAACTTTAGGTGGCACAGCTTAAACCCAAGACCTCTAGTATGACAGTCCTACGCACTAACTTTCACGCCACGGGTACTAAATGCGATTTGAAACCTTAAGTTTTTTTTAGTGGGGCTACGTCAAAGACCGTGTTTACGCAAATACTCAATTACAATGCTCAAGTTATGACAGTGATACACCAGAAATTTGCGAAAAAGTGATTACAAATTACCTCAAACGAATCGCATGAAGTGAATCTTCCCGAGGAGGTCATTTGCATAATATTGATTTTCACATTTTATGGTAATATCCAAACTTTATAGTGAAACACAATTTTCATCAAAAATGTGTAGCTGTTTTACTTTTGAAACCGAAAAATAAATGACCCTATACGTAAATAGTACATTTTATCATTCATAAATACTTTTCGTTTAAGGTTCGTATCAATCAATAATGGAGGCTAAACAACCCGTAATCCTACCATCACTTAATAAATCTACCCAAATAATGCAGATAAAGACTATAAACGCTCCTATTTCCTTCTAATTACTCAAATCATAACGAATCAACCCCCCCCCCCCTTGCTCGAGTCAGCATTTCGTATTTTTCATATTTACCATAGCCTAATTGCGCCATGAGCTGAAACTATAAATAACCAAGCACATCCTCTCCAAACTTTCATTCCAACAAACAGTATAAAATCATGGTACATCAAATGGCACGACTTTCTAAGGATATAGGGAGCAGCTTTATTGAAGAAAAAACAGCAACAACATACACACAAAAAATAGAAAACAGAAAAACGACTACGAGAAACATATTAAACACTCCTCAGTGCCTTAATTAAGAGCCATAAAGGACATACTTACATAGAATATCTGAACTAAAGTAGGAACTAAGTGCCTCTTTCATATAATTAGCACAGAAGATGATGATAGTAATGATGATGATGAAGAAAGATGCGAGAACAAAGGCACGACGACAACGACGACGCGACGATGAGATGATGCTAAAGCTGGAGCTGAAGCTGAAGCCGAAGGGGAACTCGAAACCCCATGCTATAGCCATACCAACAATCTCCCATATACCAAATAGACACAAAGAACAAACACAATTTACGGATGAGAGCACCATTAAACTCCAGTTGACAAAATGAATGTGCGTCGCAGGAAATGGCAAACAACATTTCGAACTTAAGTGATACAGATCCCACCCACCCACATTCACTCAGTTAACAATTCAACCCCTATTAGGACATAAGAAGGACGATTTTCCACACATCAACTTGCTGTTTCAAACATCCACCTTACCCTTAATCTATTTTACCAAAAGTTTTTCTTCATTTATACGGAAAATACTGGAAAAGAGAGCTTAGAACTCAAAATTAACGATGAAAAAGAAAAAAGAAAATGTATCCTTGAGTTGGGTGGGGTGGTGGTAATCAGGGACATTAAAAATGGCGTCCATATTTAGCGGAAAGAATGTTTTTGCTTCCGTTTTTTTTTTCCTCTCCTTCAGTACACACCGTATAATGCGAGTTGGTTTTTACCTTTCCTTTAATTATGATGCTCTGGAAGTAAAAGAAAAAAAGTTCTGTTCGAGTAAATTTTGGTTGAGGAGAGTTAGCAAATTAATTTTGTTTAGTATATAATAATTTTGTTTTTATGTTGAAAATAAAACAATTATTTAGAAAGTTGAAAAACAAAATCGAGAGGGAGATTTTCTCATTGTACATAATTCTGGTGTAGACGTTAATTCCAATAAGCTTTGACAAGAGGGGTTAAAATTAGACAGGCTTGTCATGAGTTTTGTTATTTATTTTTCCATTTCCAAAAATTTAAAACTTTATTTTATCATGAAGTGTGAAAAATAATATCAATTGAATGACATAAAATAACGGTTAATTTGAAAAAGCACTTTTTCATGACAAGAATTACTCTTGGAGAATTTCTCAATTCCTCGCAAGAGGCAGTACCCGTGAAAAAAACTTTAGGTGATACAGGCAGGGATCGAACCCAAGACCTCTCGCATGACAGTCCAACGCACTAACCATCATGCCGCGGGTAGTACCAATTAAATAACAACCTCGGGAAAATTCGCAGCATGTGATTCTTTAGAGGCAGTCTATAACCACTTGTTGGCACATTTCGAGTGGTAACTTAACCTATGTTGGTTTTCAATCCAATTTGCTACGCAGTCGGTCGATTATGACGTCCAAAACTTTGATCAACAATGTATTGTTCCTAACAGTCAAATTGCACTTTTCCGATAGATTTTGATGGCCATAATTTAAATACAGCTATAAAAGTATTCTATAGCGTCCGAATATTGAATATACTTTTTAAGATTCGAAAATAACACATTATGTGAGGCTCTTTGAGGCTTTCTTAATTCATGAAATAGTTTTTTACCAATAACATTCGTAATGGTTTTCCAAATATAAAATCTCTTAAGATATCATTATATATTATTAATAGTAAGTCTCTCTTTTCAATCAAGTAAGTAAGTCTCTCTTTTCTATCAATTTTAACAAATAAGGTGTCAAAGGAAAGGGAGTTTTTTGTAGAATATATGCGAATTGTATTTGTACCAAATATATAATCTGTTCAAAAATTTAAATTTGTATTTTAATAAAAATATGAAATACTGGGGAAAAATATATTAAAAGAAATGGTTTGTTTATTTGAACAAACTAATCAAATACACAAACCATTTATTTCAATAGGTTAGTTTCCCGGTATTTTTTATTTTTTGGGATGAGTTCTTTCCTACGTTATAAGCGGTCTAAGGTTGAGCTTAGCCACGGCATGTATGGAACAGTGTGGAATGTTTTTGTGGGTGGTGTGAACGCAGCCCATCTCAGCCCATACCTCAGGGACACCTCATACTGGAAACAAACACTTATCCCAAGAAGAATGTAACACTGGTAATCGAAGAACAGTTTTTGACTAAAAATTAAAAACCGATTTTGCGAAGGCAAGAAAAACTGAGACTTACTATTACTACACAAAACTTGAGACATATGTACATATACATATGTAATTAATTTTGAACTTTGAAATAAAATTTGGTTGGTTTCATTAAATGTTTGAAATATCTTCTTTAGTTGTAAGATTTAACATTTCTTTTCAACAGAAAAAGGCGAAACTGGTTGAAAGTCATTTTTGTTTGTGAAACTATCATGTTCTTGAAATACATACATACATATATTGAAAAGAATATTAAAATAGTTTTGTATTTTTAAAATTTGTGTACATAGTTAAAATTTACTCTAGAACATTAAACTCAAGGTCTCTCAAAACTTCATACAGACTCAAATGAGGATTCATAATCATAACTAATGAGAATTTTTCGAAACTACATAAGATACTAAATTAAGTTAAACTGTATCTGAAATATATTTAAATACTTGTACTTTCAAAAATCATCATACAATTTATTGTGGATGATAATGTTGTTTTTGTTTGTCCATAACATTTTAAAAGAGGCATAATGGTGTGATAGAAAAATTATAAGGCAAGATATGAGTTAAGGACAACTGAATCTTTTAAAAAAGCGTTGGTTTGTTTGTGTAACAGAAAAAAAAATAGTTTTGCTCACCAGTGTAATCATCGCATACTTAGCGAGAAGTATATTCGTTTGTTTAACACTTTTGTATTAATTTTTAATGGCTTAAACGTGATATTTGATTGCTAAACGATCCAATATCGTTAATTTCAAATGTTGAACTAATAATATGACACTTCAAATGTCAAATGCCACTAATTTAAAAACACAAATGAATAACCCGTTATTTAAAAAAAGACAAAGTTTTAAGTTTTTAATCTTATTAATTTTTACAATTAAATACTAAATTAAAACACATACAAAAATTGAAACACTATTTTTGCTTCTTCCCTTATGATATGTCAAATGTTCGGTTCTCCTTAAATAATATATCTAAAGAAATGGTATTTATATTATAGGTACAACACTATTTGTAGTTAACTTTGAGGCTTTGCCACCAAGTAATCGTCAGCGAGTAATTTAATAACTCAATAAGAATTTCCTTTTTTTATATTTAACGACTTTCTAGCAATCCCAAAATTTTAATCCTTTGCTAACTAGTTAAATACTAATTACCTATAGTATTAAAAACTATGCATTTGAACACGTTTAAACAGTCACATGGCGGAGAAAATAAAGCAAGCAAACCTTTACTAGATCTTGGAAAAGGGCTCAAAAGTAGCCATTTTGTGTTTTTAGCTTTAGTAAGATGTTAACACATCTTTTAAGTTTGATAAGAAATAGTACCTATTAGTCGTATTTATCATTTTTATAAATAACACTTTGACGTTTGTAAATGTCAAAAAGGTTAGTTGAAACATTTTTTATAGGTATGTTCAGTTGATGTTTAAAACATTGAATACAAAAATATTTCATTTCGACGTTTTTAAATGTCGGAAAAAGTTCGTTTTTTTAATATACTGTTTTAGGCGTGTTCCATTGATATTTATTAAGAAAATGTATTGAATATAATAAACAAAAATAATTATTTAAAATGATCTTAGCAGACAGAGTTTAAACCAATAATTGAGCCGTTTATTTTGAAAATGGCATAAGTCACTTTATCAAAAAAATCGAGTTAATGGCAACACTAAATACAATTGAACGGTATCTTTTCATTTTTAAAAAAATTGCACTCAATAAGTTGAGAACTATTGAGATTTCTTCGAGAAGTATTGGTAATTAACAATAAAACAAATATCTTAAATATCTCGACTTAAAAAAAAGTGACTTATGCCACTTTCAAAATAAACGGCTCAATTAGCGTTTAAAATTAATATATAATGATCTTAATTTAAAATGTCATGCTATTTGAAATGTTGAGGCATTGGTTTTGAGTGGAGTATTTGATAGAGAAATTCAAATTAATCAAAATCCCAAAAGAATTCGATTTTTAAAAGAAAATCAAAACTTTTTGAGCATATTTGCTTCGTTAGGTTAGGTTAGGTTGCAAGGGGTGTGCACAGCATGAAGCTGTTGCGTACACGGGGGCCTACTGGTCCATTGTGATCCCCTGTAAAAGTAAAAATTTAGCAACGATGTTCCTCAATTCTGTCGATTAGCGTAGAGTGGCTCGTTGACGAACCAGCCTGTGCTATCTATAAATTTCCTCATGCTTGCCATTGAGACCTGTGCTAGATCATCCAGTTCTCCAACAAACCTGTTTCCGAAATGACGGAGTCGGCTGGTTTGGAGGTTCGGACGGTCGCAGAGCAGGTGTTTAATGGTTTCTATTTCCTCCTCATCCTGACAGCCCCTACAAAAATCGGGTGCAAATGCCCCTATCCTGTTAGCCATTGTGCCAATGGCGCAATGACCTGTTAGTACACCTATCAGGATTTTAATGTTCTTTTTACTCAGCGATAGAATATACCGAGTTTTCTTTTCATTTGTGTTAGGCCTTAAACTTCTATAGATTACACAATCGTCCCTGGATTTCCAGGAGTTATTGATTTTCTCTTTTAGTTTAAGGTCTATCTTCCTCTTGAGTACCCCAATCGGGACGAGTGGTCCCCTAACTGAATGGTCGCTACTACTTGTGTCTGCTTCTGATCCTTTCCTGGCAAGTTCATCGACTATATCATTCCCTTCTATATTGCTATGTCCGGGAACCCAGCAGAGCTTTACCTGGTTAGTGTGGCAGATTTTGTTAAATTCCTTCCTAAGTTTAAAACTGCTTTTGATCTTATGGTCTCACTGGCTAAGGCTTTGATAGCAGCCTGGCTGTCCACGAAAAAAGTAATCTCCGAAGAGCTTAGCTTTTCGTGGTGTGCCAATTCAGCTGCTTTTCCAATGGCAAAGATCTCGACCTGAAAGACACTACAGTTCGCTGGGAGTTTATATGACGCTCTGATGTTGAGAGATTGGCAAAACACTCCAGCACCTGTTACTTACTTACTTAAGGTGGCGCTACAGTCCTGTGTGAACTAGGGCCTTACCCAACAAACTTCTCCATCTAGCTCGGTCCCTAGCTAGATGTCTCCAGTTTCGCGCTCCGAGTTGGGTGAGGTCACCTTCCACTTGTGCGCGCCACCTGATTCGCGGTCTTCCTCTACTGCGCTGTCCTGTGGGTGTGGATTCGAAGACTTTCCGGGCCGGAGCATTGGTTTCCATGCGCTCTACGTGACCTAGCCATCTTAGTCGTTGGACTTTTACCCTTCTTGCTAAGTCTACGTCGCTGTACAGCCCGTACAGCTCGTCGTTCCATCTTCTCCTCCACTCCCCTTCGATGCATACGGGACCGTAGATCACACGAAGAATCTTTCTCTCGAAACGACCCAAGGTGCTTTCATCCGCTTTTGTCAAAGTCCATGCTTCTGCACCGTATAGCAGGACGGGGATGATAAGGGTCTTATATAGCGACACTTTGGTCCTTCGAGAGAGAATTTTTCCACTCAATTGCTTTCTTAACCCAAAGAAACAGCGGTTAGCAAGAGTTATTCTTCGTTTGATCTCAGCGCTGGTGTTGTTTTCTGCGTTTACAGCGGAGCCTAGGTAGACGAAGTCCTTGACTACCTCAAAGTTACGTCTGTCGATGGTGACGTTTTGACCAAGACGTCGGTGTTGTAGGTCCTTTCTTGATGACAGCATGTACTTTGTTTTGCCCTCATTAACCGTTAAACCCATTTTTGCCGCCTCTGCCTCAATACTCACAAAATCCCCATTGACATCACGCTGAGTTCTTCCGATTATGTCAATGTCATCAGCATATGCTAGTAATTGGACAGACTTTTGAAAGATAGTGCCTCTGGTGTTGACGTGTGAGCTTTGCACTATTCTTTCAAGTACGATGTTAAAAAAATCACATGACAGCGCATCACCTTGTCTAAAACCTTTTTTGACATCGAAAGGTTCAGTTAAGTTGTTTCCAACCTTTATGGAGCAGCGTGAATTCTCCATGGTCATCCTGCACAAACGGACGAGTTTGGCAGGGATGCCAAAACTAGACATGGCTCTATACAGTTCGTCCCTGTAGATACTGTCATATGCGGCCTTGAAATCGATGAAAAGATGGTGGGTGTCGATTTGGTGTTCTTGGGTTTTTTCCAGGATCTGCCGTAATGTGAATATTAGATCGACTGTGGACTTTCCTGGTCTAAAACCACACTGATAAGGACCTATCAGGTTGTTGACGATGGGCTTTAGACGTTCACATATTACGACAGAGAAGATTTTATAAGCGATGTTAAGTAGACTGATTCCTCTATAATTGGTGCAGTTTAGAGGGTCTCCTTTTTTCAGGATCGGGCAAACACACCTGTTCCTGATTCCATTTTTGAACCGTCAGTGTAGAAAGGGATACCCTGTTTACTTATACAAGTGAATTAGGATCCCAACCCTGTCCTTCTGGTATGAAGGTAGAAAATTTTCTATCGAAATCTATTAAAGGGGGGATGTAATCGGTGGTCTCCATCAGTCCTGGAATCGTGTCATATCTTTGTAAGATTGACCCGTGTCCATAAGTGCTGTACCTCCAAAAACTCAGTTCTCTTAAACGAATTGCAGTTTTGGCTGCCGTGCACTTTATGAACTCATCCAGAGCCGGGAGGTCCAAGATCATTTCCAATCCAGCTTATGGTGTGGATCTTTGAGCCCCTGTTATTCCTATACAGGCTAGTCTCTGTACCTTATTCAGGTTCTTGAGATAGCTTGATTTTTCAACCGCCTTCCACCATACAATAGAGCCATAGGTAAGAATGGGTCTGACTGTGTACATCCATTGGATGACTTGCGGTCGCATACCCCAACGTACACCGTAGGTCTTTTTGCATGTGTAGAATGCACATAATGCTTTTTTCATTCTTTCCTCCGTATTACGCTTCCATGTAAGCTTGGAGTCAAGGATTACTCCTAAAAATTTAGCTTCCTTAAAAAGTTTTAGAGGAATACCATTTAGTTTGGGAGGGTTGAAGCCCTCCAGTTTCCATTTCTTCGTGAACAAAACTAGCTCTGTCTTGGTGGGGTTGACCCCGAGACCGTTCTTAGTTGCCCAAGAAGATAAATCCTTTAATGCATTTTCCATAATGTTTTCGATGATGGTAAGAAACTTGCCTGATACCAAAACCACTATGTCATCTGCATATGCTACTATTTTAATGCCCTGATCTTTGAACTTTGTGAGAATTTTGTTGACTACGAGGATCCAGAGTAGGGGTGAGATGACTCCTCCCTGTGGTGTGCCTCTAGTAACTGTTTTCTCGATAGTGCTAACTCCTATTTGAGAGTTGATAATTCTGCCATTTAACATGGTGAAAATCCAATCGACAATGACAGATTCAACTCCAACTTCAACTAAGGCAGTCTTGATCGATTCCGTTTTAACGTTATTAAACGAACCCTCGATATCAAGAAATGCTGCCAGTGTATATTCTTTGTGTTCAAGACTTTTCTCAATATGTGAAACTACTTCATGCAGAGCAGTCTCCACTGCTTTACCTTTAAGGTAAGCGTGTTGGTAGCTGCACAAGTTGTTTTCGTTGAGAAGTTCTCTAACATGTAGATCAATTATCCTCTCCAGTGTCTTAAGGAGAAACGAAGAGAGACTTATCTATACTATTATATAAAAACGAAACCATTTTAAAGTTCGTAACGCATGATCTCAGAAAGTAGTCAACCGATTTATTTGAAATATATTTTATTATTTTCTATATTGTTATGAGAGTGTTTATGGCTTTAATTTTTTTTCATTAATTATTTGTCAAACTTAAATATTATTAATTTTACATTTTTTGTCCATTTTTTTCATAAGTTGACTTATACAACCACTCATATCTTAAAACCTATACAATAATCGACAAAGATTATCATTGCTTCATAAATTCAATATTGTTGCACAAATTTTAAGCCTAAAATCACTTCTAAGTTAAACATACAACCTGAGAAATAAATAAAAACAAATTATAAAATTATAAACTTTTTGAATTTATTTTATCCAGGAAATTAGATTCCATCACAATCGCGAGGTCGCTGCTTTGTTTCATTTCATTATCATTCCAACATTTTTAATTTTCTTTTCTTCCTATGCTCTTTCTCTCTTAATATGTGTTCCATTTAATAGTTACGTTTTTTCTCTTACCTACCTACCTACCTACATATTCAATTTTTCATTATATAGTTCATCAACTAACCTACACACACACATTATTTTTTTGTTTCTCTAATTCTATCGTCACATCGCTGAGCAGTGTGGGCTCTGTTTTTTAAGTTATGCACATGAAATACCGTTTTATCTAAAGAAAAATTAGATCTTTTTTATTTTTCTGGTTCGAGGAAGTGAATAGATTATAATTCTTCCAATTTAAAAATAAAAACAGTTCTATTATAATAGCTTGAATTACCAATTTTGTATCTCTTCCTCGAGCAATAAAACTGAAATTAAGTTAAAATTTTCTTTAAAAATAACTCAACGAAGGTACTTACAATGACGTCGATAAAAAGAGCACACAAATGTAGTTAGGTTAAGTCAGTTGCACTGCACTGAACATGAGCAGATGAATAAAAAAATGTGTTTATACCTATAGATGTATGAGAACATTAAAAACACAAATTTGTTTTTTTTTTTACCGCAAACTATATTTTTCGGTTGCAAAAAAACGTTTCTAGGTATGAATAAAAGAAAGAAAAGAAGAAAATAGACAAAAATTTCGTTCTGTTTTCAACTAAAAAATTGAAATGGTTTTGTATTGTTTTTGTTTTCACGTGCGGCTTGGCCTTTACTACGTATAATATTTTACTTAAGTTTTTTTTTTTCTAAAGTGTTAATTTCGGTAAGGAAGTGTTTTTTGATTATAAACTAAAATTAATATTATTGTAGAAAATATGCTCAGTCCCATTGAGAAATTTTTTCATATGCTAATACTAATATGTATTCAAAAAATGTTCGTGGTTACAACTTGCGAAGCAACGCGAGCACGGGTCGGCTAGTTGGTCTATAATCCTGAGCGGTCGAGTGAGTCGGTTTCCCTGCTTTTGGGATAAAGACTACCTTGACCTTTTTTCAGCTATTAGGGACGTATCTAAGTTTAATACAACTTATGAAGATTACTCTAAGCCACGGAGTTATTACTTTGAGAGCATTTTGAAGAAGAGCTGGGAAAATCTCGTCTGGTCCCGCTGATTTGTAGGGTTTGAACGAGTTTATTGCCCAGATAATCTTTTGCTCAGTAATAATCTGATTTAGTTCTAAATTTGATTCCGTAGTAAAATCCAGCGTGTTCGATTGCAAGCAATCAAACTTCCTGGGTTTTTACAACCGGGGAAATGAGTTTCCATGAAGAGTTCAAGCGTTTCTAGGCTCGAGTTCGACCATGATCCATCAGGGTGTTTTATGTACCCCGGGATCGTGGGATTAATGGCCAGGGTTCTACGGAGCCTTGCCGCCTGGCTTGTTTTTTCAATGGATTCACAAAGCCCACGAATCCTTTTTGGCCTTCCTTAACTCTTTGGTGTAAGTGTTAAGTGCGGCTCTATAAGACTTCAAGTCCTCTTCTAATTTACTCAGTTTAGCTTTATTGAAAAGTTTTCTAACCTCTGTTCTACGTTTCTTTAATGCACCATTCCACCAGGGTGGGTTAGTAGAGTTATTGGAACGAGATAAAGGGCAGTGTTTTTCAAAAGACATTCTCATTTTGCTAGACAAGTTTTGGACAACAGTGTCAATGGTGGAAGTGCTTAGACTTGTATTGTCCTCTGGTGGATCAATACAGTCTTCCATCCATTTTTCGTACTCTGTCCAATTCGTTCTAGTTGGGTTCCTGTAAGGTATCTTTTCAGTTAAGTTCCTGTCTATAGAGAAGAGTATCCTAAAGTGATCCGAAAAAGATTCTTTAGGTGAGACTCTCCAGTCTTCAACTGAAATTTTACTATTATTGCTACTAAGTGTCAAATCTATGATTTCCTCCCTGTTTTTGTTTCGAAAGGTAGGGTGATTGCCCCTATTGCATAACGATAAATTAGAACAGAGAATATATTCAAAAATTAAATCACCCCTTTTATTGATGTCCTTAGAGCCCCATTGAGTGTGGTGAGCGTTGGCATGGACCACCAGATCGCGGACTGTTCTTGATGGTGGGCTCTTCTCCTCGTACGGCATGTACGTCGACGCTAGAATAAAGCTTCCTTCATTCGATTGCCGTGTTGTCCTTATTGCTGTACCTAGATAGGAAGAAAGCGTTAATTGATTTTTTCACTAGGATACAACCTGTATTTGCTTCGTTTATCCACAAACTAAATTAACTCATACGAGAAGGTACCTAACCTATACATATGTAATATGTATGTACCTTCATACTTCATCAAACCACTTTAAAATAAACTTCTGAATGTCCTTTTGACTATTTTAATTGACTTTTGAAATTCCAGTAATCTCATCATTGGTCTTCTCATCCGAAAAGTCCCATATTGACCAAACTGAAGAAGATGATTGCAAACAAAACTTTAAAACTTAACAAACCAACTAAAACCTAATAAATGACCTCTCTTCTATATGTAAATAAAGTCAGGATACAGTATACACCTATACATTCTAAATAAACTACACTAATATACAAATGCATACATCAATAAAAAAGGTACTAAAACGATATCAACTATTTTGAATGTCAAATTGATGGTGGGAACTCGGAACTTTCCTTCAAATGAATGTCAACAAAAATGAAAAGTGAAAGAAATTTTGTGTGCATCTTCCTACTTTCATCATTATTGAACTTTTTAGCAAACGTAGGAATTTTCCCCTCACTATGTTTTATAAACGTCAAACAGTTATTTTCTGACTCTCCTGGTCCTTATCCATTTCTTATTGCCTTTTCTGTTCACCAAAGTGGTAGCTTTGACAGTTTAGTGAAATATTCGTTATAACATACGTTGAAAGTTTTTCGGGTATATGTACGAGTATGTACATAGGTAATTTTTTAAAAACGTTCTTATAAGGTATCAGGATTTAATTAAATTAATTCATAAGCTAAGCTTCATTTGTTATTTTCATTTGTATACAAAATAGAGAATCTCTAAAAACTAGAAAAGAAGATTTATGCCGAAAAATTATACCAACAATTTGTTCAGTAACTACACAAAACAAAAGGAATCCTTTTTACGTTAAAAATAAACAAAATCACCCTTAGAAACAGGACTAAAAACCCTAATGGTAGGTGAGAGAGAGAGAGAGTGTGTAGCTAGCGCAGAAGCATCCTTTAACTTAACTAACAGTATAGCAATTCATACATTTATGCATGAGCAGGAACAGGAGCAGTGTAATCTAATATTGGGTGCTTTCACAAGGATTCATAGCAAAACCAAGGATCATAGAAAATTTCTAAAAGGGTCTTCTAGGTACACAAAGTATAGCAAAGAAATTTCTTGGTGGAAGGAGCTATGTTTGTTGGATGGAGTCTGTTTTTTGGGTGTTTGTATTTTTCATATTCAAAATCCCGAATAAATGTATAAAGAGAATAAACTGATTTTATTTGCAAGGACTTACATGGGATATCATCGTTTCGTTTTGTTTTGCGTAAGGATTCGCATTCGTTTATTTAGCATTAAGCACATAACCCTTGTGTCTATTGGTGGTTAAATCATCGACACTCTGTTTTTGTCGAAAATGGGGCGTCATCGTCATCGTTGTTGTTTTTGTTTTTTTTATAGGCTACTGTCTTGTAGTCCTTTCTCTGGAATTGGAATTTGGAATCGTTTTTTGTGTTTATTTTTTTTTTAACTTTCGAATATGAAAGGAGTTTTATTCAAATTTATCGTAACGAGTGGATGCTTTCATTTCCATGGAATTGTTTGTTTTTTTGCAAATGGAATTGCTTTTGGATTGGGGGGAGTTATGGATATGTTTTGTGTTGGGTTTATTTTCATTGTTTAAGAGGTTGGCTGGTACTGGTATCTAATATTTTTATTGTTCTTGTTGTTTTTGTTGACAATAATTGTATAAAGTGGTTTATATTTGAATTTTCGAAAGAAAATCCAATTAAGGGAACTTTAGGGAGAGAGAAATGTTCCTTTTACATGCTTAAAATATAAATGGCTCCCAAGATTATAATAAAATCTGGCTTAAATGCTTTTACTGAACAACAAGAAAAATAAAGACTGTTTTCATTTTCGCCATTATTCAAGAGACGAGACCTTGAAACGGGGTGATTTTTAGTGAAAAGTTAAATGTGAGTTACACCACATTAAGTTAATCCTGCAAATAAATTAAGCTGAAATTATTTTACAAGCATTTTCTTAATGAAAGGTTAATAATTATGTTAACAGTTTACTTACGAAGTTTTAAAAGATCTCAAAGAAAAAGAAGCGAAGATCAACTATCAATAATTGCTAATTGATATTTATCAAACAATTCTATTAAATGATATTGCGATTGTTAATTATTATCAATTCTTTTAATCTATTGTGAATTTCGGTAAATTTTTAATTTAGAATAAACAAAATTGTTGCTTTATCAAAATGTTTTGCACAGCTCGAATGTTTTGTTGAGCTTAAATTTTTCTTCGATTTCTTGAAAAGAATTAAAATATGGTAGCCGAAAGTCTTTTGTTCAAAAGTAGAACAATTCATCCTTATCAACCGATCCGATTGACGGTTGATAAAATGTATCAATCGAAATAGAAATTGGTATTGTGAATACATGCAATTTTGTATATTGTGAATGTGCGTATTTGTTTTATTTTCCTTCAGAAAGCGGAATGTACAAAAAATTGTTTAGAAATTAAATACCTATAATTAAAAACAAAATGATCTTAATTGTACATGTTTTGACGATGATGAGGAGTTAAATGATCCAGTTTTTGTGGAAATGGATAGATTGTTGAAATCGGTGATATCGCTGAAGCCTGTTTTGGAAACCACCAGTCGGTTTCATTTTTCTTTTGTGTTCTCTTTTCTTCTTTTTTACTTATTTCTTTGATTGATTCATACTAGGCCACTTTCTTAAAGTTCGTTCTTGAGATCCCTCTTTCAAATCAAAACTCGCATCTTTTGACAATTTCTAAGCTATAACCAACTCATCAACTGTCAAATTTACGATTTAAAGGCAAATTTTATTGACAGATTACTAGAAAATTTTATTTATTTTTATTTTTATTTTATTTATTTGTATACTTACACATTAAGAAGATAATTCTTATAAATTAGTGTTAAGCTAATATTTAAAAACAATTATATTACAGTTATCGTAAAAGAAATGAAACAAAAAACAAGTTTTTAGAAGAAAAACAAAATTTTAAACAAAAATTAATTACAATATTACAACTTTTATTTTAAGTACAAAGAGAAAAATAAAAATAAAATATAAAACATACACTGTATCTCTTAGTTCATTTTTCAATTCAGATTTATTAGTTCAAACTCTCATAAAAAACACGAAGCGCCCTTCGAAATTGATTTTCATTGCTAATTTGTCTTAAGTGAACAGGAAGTGAATTCCAAAGGCGGATGACACCGACAAAAAACTGTCTTTCAGAAAGAAGGCAACTATATCGTGGATGAATGAGTTGAAAAGATCTATTCGAGGAACAAAATTCTATCCTGTTGTTTAAACTGCAAGGTTGTTGAGACTGGATGATTTTGAATAATAGCATAAGACAACGAAAACGCAAAAGTTGGTCTAAGGTCATGTTAAAGATTTGTACTGAATAAGTCGATACGTGGTCAAATCTGCGTAAGCCATATATGTACCGTGCAGTATTATTGAAGGCTACGTTAATCTTCCTCTTACTTGCTGAGTCGCACTCACGGAAAACTTCACATCCGTACGTCAAGACAGGTAAAACCAAGGTTTTCGCTATTATGAGACGAGTTCTCATTGGGGTAAATTTTTGCGACGACCAAAGGAGTCTAAGAATACCATATACTTTACCGATGGTTGAGGTAATATGGGTATCCCAAGACAATGTTCGGTTAAATATCATTCCGAGGTTTTTAGCTGTGGAGACGTATTCAATTGCTGCATTGTTCAAATTCAGAGTAGGGAAATACTCAAGACTCAAAACTTTTCTGCTAATGACTATACACTTTGATTTAACCGGATTTAGGAAAAGCCCATTACAGTCAGACCAGCGTGCTATATTTTCCAAGTCCTTATTTATTTTAAATGCACAGTCCTCAATTAAACCAAGAGGGCAACTTTTATACAATTGCACATCATCCGCATACATTTGTACAGAGCAGTCTTTTAGAAGAGCAGGGAGTTCATTGATGTATAGGGAAAATAGCAAAGGACCCAAAATTGAACCTTGGGGAACGCCTCTGAGAACCGGTAGAAGAGAAGATATCTTATTTTGGCTTGAAACCGCTTGTTTCCTGTCCTTAAGGTAAGAAGCCAGTAAATTAACTGCAGATGGCAGGAAACCATACAGAATTGAAAGCTTATGGCATAAATTATTATGATCTACGGTGTCGAATGCTTTCGAAAAATCTAACAGGACCAAGAACGTTACTTCGTCACTTTCAAGAGCAAGCCGTATATCTTCAACCACATTAATGATGGTGGTCGTACAACTGTGATGTTGACGAAAACCTGCCTGCTTCTGAGAAATAATCTTTTGCGACACAAGGTGTTCATTTATTTGCCTCTGCATAACACGCTCAAATACTTTAGACAAGTACGGAAGAATAGAAACTGGTCTAAACTCGTCTTTTTTCCCAGGTTTTGGTATTGGCAAAACTTTAGCCAGTTTCCATTGAGAAGGGAATAAACTTTTGGTTAAAATTGTGTTGAAAATGTGAGTAATATATGGCAGTATGAGGGCTAAGATAGATTTCACAAAAACGGGATGTATATTGTCCATTCCAACGGCATTTGACTTAACAGATAAAATGCTCTCCACGACATCTAGGCTCTCTACACACGTAAAAGTAAAACTTGCATCAGTAAAGAAAGAACTTTCATCTACGGACGCGTTTTGAGAAAGGGTGGGAAACGGAAGAGAAACGAAATCATTGTTTAAGGAGTTTACATCGATGTTCTCCTCTACTCGGTCTAACTGTTTTCCTAGACCATTTTTCTTCAAGTTCTTCCATAATTGTCGTCCACCTATAGAGGGGTCTAGTAGTTCACTATAGAACTTGATTTTAGCTAATCTAATTTTTCTTACCGTTTTGTTACGCAGCTGACGATATCTTAACAGAAACAAATCCAATCGAAAACGTTTCCAATGAGAATAGGCCTGATTGCGTTGCAATATGAGTGACCGAATTTCCTCGGAAAACCAACGTGGTCTCCCGGCCTTAGACGAACAGGATCGTAATTTTACATTGCTATCAAATAAGTGCGAGACATTCTGGTTTAAAAATTCAACTTGTTCATCCGGTGAGGACAAGTAATAAATTCTCTCCCAGTCGACAGATCGAGTTTCATTTTCTAGGCGTAAGTAATCAATATTTTTAAAATCTCTATATTTATACGAGGTTTGCGAGCTCACTAACGTAAAATTGAAAGTCATGAAAATTAAATCGTGTCTTGAAAACGCAGGAGCTGATAATTGGTCATACAATAAGACATCATCGAGGTTACTAACAAAATAAACATCAAGAAGTGTTTGAGATTCACGACAAAAATGAGTAGGATTGGTAGTATTCACCGGAAACAAGTTAAATGTTCTCATACCATCAACAAGAGAAGAATCCTCCAACAAATTACTGTTAAAATCTCCACAAATTATGATTTTAGTAGCACCAAGAGAAATTGTTTCTAGTAAAATGGTACTAAGATTTACATGATTATTAGGTCTATAAACAGCACCTAGGAGAAGTCTTTCCTCATTGTTGATAACATCTAAAAATACATATTCAATCTCACATCCTAATGCTGATCTACAATTTACTTTGCAAGCTATACCGTTACGTACATAAATTGCTGTACCACCCCCTCTCCTGCTTATCCTATCACCACGAAAAAGTTTGTAACCATGTAGTCCATACAACACATCATCATTTTTGTCTGAAAACCAGGTTTCAGTAACACATATTATGTCCAGCATCGATTCCTCAAATATATCCCTAAACTCATCCATTTTGCAAAATAAACTTTGAGCGTTGAAATGACTTATCCGAAGTCCATCCTTCTGTTTACTTAAAACTCTGATCATAGAGTGAAGATTTATGTTGGCCCCAACAGCTGCCAAGGTCACACTATCATCACCCATTTGAATTAACGATGAACGAAAGGAAAGGCAAAAAAAATAAAAAAAAAAAATAATAATAATAATAATGAAATTTAGAGATATTGTGTATAGAATTATTGTATTATTATTATTATACTATAAAGAGAGAAAGAAAAAAAAAAAAAAAAAGTAACAAGTAAGTAAAATAAAGTAAGAATATAAAAAAAATAATTAATTAGTTGCATTAGGGAGGCTGGCAATTCCATTTAGTGTTTCGATATCGCCCACGTACGTTCCTTTCTCATCAGTTGTTTGACGTTTCACATACACGAGACCTCGTATCGTAAAAGCCGTAGCTATTTTGTGCTGCTTTTTAAGTTGAAGCGCCGCTCTATATATCGCGTTATTTTTGTTTGTTAAACATTCGCGGAAATATATTAGTGACTTTCCATTAAGCCCTACTTCATTCAGTGTAAGTTGATTATTCCGTTCCTTGCGAAATTTTGATATAGAAGTGATCACATAGTTTTTATCGTAAGCCGAACGGAATTTCACTATGATCGCAGTGTTTGTGTTTGTGTTTCCATTTCTTCTTGAATTGGAGCGAGTGCGAAAAATGTCAAGTAAGGCAGGTGGTTTGATGTTTATATTGTGGCATAAGAGATTAAACATGGATCGTAGATTCTCGTCAGTGGTGTACGGTATGCCAAACATAACTCCATCAGCAGCAATATGTTTATTCTCTGCTTCTTCTTGATTGATAAGTGATTGATTAACCATATCTGTGAGATCAGTGATTTTATGTTCCAATTCATTGTGTTCCTTGTTATTATTTTTGATTTGAGTTAAAGTTTCGGTGATATTTTTTTCGGAAGATTTTAATTTGATGACGTCGGATTTAATAGCATCAATATCGGCAATGGATTTAGAGAAAGAGAGTTCAATTTGTGTAACGCGCCCAGCGACGTCATTGAGGTTCGTTTTGATTTCGGCGAATTGAGTTTCGAGTTTTTGTGCGAGTGATTCATATTCATCTTTTATTTTATTAGAAATTAAATTTATAATCGACTCACTTTGTTGTTTAAGCCTTTGATCAATTTTATTAAAAAGAGTTTCTTCACAAGACATGTTCATACTTTTTCGGTTCGAGGTCTTAGAATGGGTACTCACTGGTGTAGTAGGTGAGTCTTTGCAAATTGATGATCGAGATTTAGTTGGGTTGGTTTTACGATTACTCATTTAAAATGTTTGAGTTGGATATGAACAATGTGTTTAGGTTTGAAGTGACACAAAGAAAGTTAATTTTAAGAAAATTTATTAATTGTGGAAATTGATTTCACTTCTTTATTAAACAGTAAATGTTAGTGCAAATATCCAGAACAAATGTTTGTATTCGGACAATTGTGCCTTTCAACAGCGTACAGACTATTTGATCACTTCAATTTGATAAAAACAAAAAATAAAATTGCCCGCCACAAGAAACACGTCTAATCAGTAGCTTTCTTCATCACAAAATTGATAAAAATTGTTGTTGAAAATGGCGATTTTTTCATTCAAAACATATAATTAAAAAAATATTCACAATGGGTCAACAATATTGGCTATTGACAGTCACAATGACATTAAATAAAAAGAATATACAGGTGATTATCTTCATAATGCATATTAATATCAGAATTTTCTGTGAATATTTCTCAAGAAAAATTAACATCTGTGGGACGCATATTACAATTCACAACACAAAATATTTGTTGCGATTCACAATAGCATACAATATTTTAAATAAATTCGATCAAGCTCTTTGGATTGATAGTTGATCTTGATAACTGATAACTTCTATCAATTTATTGATAATTTGGTACTGTGAGTATCAAATGATAATTTTTCACCCATCATTGTGAATACTAACCAATACACGATTGTGAATAGGTTTTGTTTGGTGTTTGACGTTTGTCATTTGTGTTGAGCTCTTGTGTTTTGGTCTATAAATAATTTCGGCGGAATAATGTAAGTTGTTTTCATTAAATAAATTTCTCTTTTTTCTTAATAATATTTTGAAGCATCTCGTAATACTGTTTATTTTAGCTTGCACGATAAACCTTCGTTCCTCAGTACAATTGCCTTCAAACAACAATTCTAGTGAAGGCATTTCGTTCTTCAATTTGTATATTCAATAAAAACTACAAAAAAAAACTTTTATAAATCGTATTTAAATTACAATTCTTTACCATTTACGAATATTTGATACATTTGTCAACGAAGATTTTTTAGCTGATAGAATATTTGATGGGTATCAATATGTTTGATAGCCGTAATACCGAGTTTATCAATAAATCTATTCACAATAGATCTTTTAATTCACTATTTATCAAAAATATTGATAATTGATCACCATAATACCGATTCATTAATTTTGTTGATAATTATCAACTATTATCAAATATCGTGTTGATATTTGATAACCATAATTGGGCTGTAAAACTGATTCTTCCATACCCTCTTTTGTTTTATACCAATCCAAGATGGCTAACCTATCTTTTGTCGTTAGAAATATTGGCGAAAAGATGCAGAGTTTTTTTGTCATATTCTTTATTATTATTTTTTTCTGTAACTCTAATTTAAGTTCAAGAGACTCTAAATTCCATGCTTTATAAAAAATAAACACTTTTAAGAAAAAAAAAATCCAAAATTTTCTTCATCTAATAGCCACGTTAATGGGTCCCGAACCGATAGTAAATAAATTCCACCATTTCACCTCATCATTGATGTCGCCGTATGTTTATTTTTGTTTCTATATCAAAAAGTGTAGCCATAGCAAAACGGCCATAAATAACAACTTTTTGGGGAATGATAAAAGTTAATTTAACGAGTTCCAGCACAAACCAGCATCAGCACTCCACTTCCACTATTCATGGCCTGATGGGCAGTGCACACACCGTTCTCTTTATCCCGGCCGTCAAACGGACTCCAGGGAGTCAAGTCTCGTTCAACATCGTAGGCATTTGAAGGCAGGAGAAAAAAATAGGTTAACTTTTTGTTTATTTTTTCGTTTTTATTCGATTTGGAAGAGTATCCCATGTCCTGTCCGTGAGGGAAGAGCCAGAACCTCCATTATTCAAACCTGGTCTCTTTTTATTTGATTATTTTTATAAATCGTCGAGGCAGATATTATACTCCTACATCACTGAAGGAGACGGCCGCGGCGTAAACAACCAACACACAATACAACAACAAAAAATGGAGAAAATCGCTGGCTAAATTGAAGAATTGTTTATTTTGTTGCTCCGGCATCGGAATCAGCAGAACATCAAAACACAACAAAGGCACTTAGGAAGTTTTACCAAAATTACGTTACGAACGAGAGGGGTTGGTCGGATAAACCACCCTCTTAAAATTTGTTCTTCTTGCTGTTTCTGCTGTATTCCCAATGATTTTGTGTAGATGATGATGATGATGATGATGGCGGACAGATTCTCACCATAAAAAAAAAGAGGAACGCCAACATCACATAAAGAAAAACAAAAAAACAAAATAACAACAATTTATGTGTTATTATTCAATTTTGAAAATTGCTTTGGGGTAGATTGGGGTTGGTTTGTTCTTGATCTTGATGTACTATCATCCCTATAGTCACCACCCATTCCATTAGAATAGCCCATGAGCCAAAGCTAGCATACCACAGAGAGGTTGAGAGAGGGGGATAAAAGCATCAGCAATAGCGTTGATAATGCTCGTCGTCGATATATTTTATAGGTTGTAATGTAATTTGGGGTCATATATTTATAGCTGATTGATTTTTATTGTTTCAAAGGTTTTATGATTTTGTAAATGTTTTCTATCGGCTTTGGTACAATGTGGCCGTGGATGTGATGTTACGTGAATGTGAGTACGGGAACTTTTTTTTAGCAAAGTATATTTGGCGCAAGAATTGCTTAATTTTATTTTATTCTAAGTTGGTTTACGTGACCTCGGAAGTAGTGAAAAAGTTTATAGTCGTAAGAAGAAAGTGTATCACGGATTATCTTTTAACGTCACCACTTAATAGGCATCATAAACGTAAAAGTGAAGTGTTATTTTGTCTTGTCTCCTTCCAAGGTGGAAAAAATAGGAAAATTCGATTCAAAGGAGAATAAAAATGGAAATTGACCCTAAAGGTTCATAGGAATTTTGGACACATAAAATGTTTTTTTGTTCGTTTTTCGGTTTCGAAGAAATTATAATAAAACACACAGCAATACTTTTTTTAGACTTTATCATTGGAATGACCTCCTCATGAAGAGACTTTTGAAGTCATTTCTAACCACTTTTTTATGCACATTTCTCGGCCATTACTTGGGTTATTCTTGTAGGGTTATTCTTGTAAGCACCCGTCTTGCGTCAAGATCTTCAATCACCAGCCCAAAAAAATTCAGTTACTAACCGACCATTTCACAGTCACTTTGCTTGGGTGCAAAAGCACTAAGGCCCATTATGTAGCAATTTTTTCGCAGCAGCAATATTTTCGACTGAGCATGTGCATTACGATGATGCACAGGCCTTACGACGACGACGTCAGAAGGCTTCCACCTTATTCAAATTTCTCCACATTTGATTGCTTCCATAGTCAGCACTCAGCCTCATGAAGCTAGGGCCCTACTCTGGTATTTTTTTCCGAAAACGAATATTTTAAATGTTCTGTTTCGAAATGAAATATACTATACTTTCGGAATGACAATTCCACTTGTTTTTTTTGTCTGCCTTATCCATTGAATGTGTGTTCCTTCTACCACACCAATAACTCCCGGAATTCGCGACTTCGAAAAGAAATACATGTTTGAGCTTCTCGAAGTTTTATTTCATCCATTTTTTCTATTTCACTGCATACTTCATACAATCAATCTTGGAATAGTTATGATCTTTTGGTTCTAATAGACTCCTTGTATTAAAAGCTTTAAATTAACAGCGATGGCTAAAGTTGATCTTAAAGCAACAGAATTTATCGTCTGTGGTACAAAAATGCTGAAAGGAAAGCGTTTCCGGAAGGACTCCTAGAAAATTGGAATTGCATGTCGATAAGTGAATTCGAAATATGTATGTACGGCACGCTAAAAAAGTAGAGCGACAGGGACAGCAAACGACGCCATATTTCTTGCCGCTCTTTTGACATTTCTTTTCAGTAAGGTTTTCTATTTCACGATGGAAAGATATACGAGCCAACAACGAGTCGAAATTATTAGAATTTACTACCGGAATTCAGAGTCAGTGGCCTCAACGTTAAGAGCGCTCGTTCTCAAGCGTTGGGCATCTCTGTGACGTCATTGTGGCGAATTTTGCGAAAAGATCTTGGCCTACATCCTAACAAGATTAAATTGACGCAAGAACTGAAGCCACTTGACCACCAGAAGCGTCGTATGTTCGTGAATTGGGCTGAGTAACAACTTGAAAATGATTCGGAATGTCATCGAAAATCATCTTCAGCGATGAGTCTCATTTCTGGCTGAATGGCTTCGTCAATAAACAAACGTATTGTTCACAGGAATAAAGAATTTCATTGATATACAAAACCGTTTTTGTTTTATTTAAAAAAAACTTTTGTGGCGCTCTTATTGAAAAACTCGATACATATATGTATGTTTTCACAGGGGATTGACCGGATGCACGGTAAATGAATTTGTCAAATGTGTCTGAATCTAACATTTTTGCTGAAATTAAACTTATGTAATTGCTATTTTTTAAATTACCTTTTTTACATTCGCAAAAATTTTGCTGAACCGGATACAGCTATTGATGTTTTTAAGATTCCTTTAAAATTAATCCAGTTGTTTCTGATAATTTTGGGTTAGGTAAATTTTCGGCTCAATTATTTCTTTAAATTATTTTCTACTAGTTGGCCTATGGTAAACATTCTAAATTTACTAACGTTTATGTACTTCCATTATTTGTACGAGTATATTATATTTAAAAATTCAATAGCACAGGTAAAAATTTCTTGTAAAATTCTTTGGATGAATTTAAAGTTTCGAAATCTTGTTTGGACTGTAGGCTATTTGTGACTAACAGAATACTCAAAATGTCTTTCTGGGGAGTCGGCTGTATCTCTACAATCCATTCAAATCCTGAGTACAAATTTATTTGACTAGTTTATATTTCTAAGATTTCTGAGAATTTTTACAGCCAGATTGACAGAGCTGGAGAATAAATTGTAAGCAAAATTCACTTTCTAACCTAGCAATAAAATTAGCTTTGCATTTCATTTCTTCCTACTATACTGTTCGATGAAGAACACTTGGGAAATCGAATCATCAAATTTCAATTCTAAGAGTTTTGACATTAAAATCGCGAGGAATTTTGTTTTATAATTTTCAGAATACAGAAATCTCTGAGATCTCTGAGAACTGGCCTGATATAAAATCCAACGAGTGATCTGCTTTATCGATTTCTAAACCTAATCATTTAAAGTTAAAAACTTATATAAAAGTAGAATTTCAAAATAGAAGATTTTGACGTTTGGGTTTTGTTTTGTGTAACTCACCATCTGCTCAAACAGGCCTTGATTCTTTGCATTCTGAATTGCGTTTATAATAATAATGCTGACTAATCTGAAATTTTGGATAGCGGATTTTTTAACGGAGGAGTTTCTTACGAGAGGTTTAATTTTTAACTTTCTATAGGAAGTTATTGTAATGGGTCCGATTTGTCGAATTGAAAATTTTGACATTTCTCGACGTTTCAAGGTTCCTAGAGCGAAATAAAAGATTTTTAGAGAAATGTCTGTGCGTGCGTGTGTACGTACGTTCGTACGCTTAAGAACCAGTAGAGACATCGAATTCAAATAAATTTCGTTATACAGATAATAATTCAGAAAGATGCAGAAATGACTCTCAAAAACATTGAGTGGGTGTTTTTTTTACCATAGCAGTTTAAAAAAAGGTGAAAATTTTGGTTAACCCTAAATATCTCACGAACCAATAATGCTAGACTTGAATTAAATTTTATATTATATATTGTACCGTGTTACGAAACAAATATATTTTTGGAAAAAAATCCAATTAACATTTTTTTTTATAAATCAAAAAAACTGAAAAAAAAAAAATATGTGTCTGTCACCTCGAAAAAATTACGAACTAAAAATTATTCTATCTCCAAAATAATTTTGTGCAACGAAAAATAACGTTTTTAACATTTGGTAAAATTTCGATAAAAATCGAAGAAAGTTTTTTTTTTTTAAAAAATAAAAACCTAAAAAAAAAAATTAATTAAAGTTGGTAAAAATTGATTTTCGGCTAAAATATCTTTTCAAAAATTTGAGATATTGGCTTTAAACTAATTTTACAAAATATTGTTGTCAACATTCAGTAAAATTTTCAGAAAATTCGAATTGACACTCTTTCTACAAAAAAAAAATAAAAACATAAACAAAAATTAGTAAAAGTTGGTAAATATTGATTTTCGACTCAAATATATGAAAAATATTGTTATTAATTTTAATATTTTTAAGAATAATTCAACTGACAACTTTTTTAACAAAACACGAAAACCTACAAACTTTTAAGCAAGACAGACGGGATGGGAAGTTATCAGTGTGGGTCGTATCCCAGCCTCTTTTAAATAGCATGTTATTTGGACAGCTGTCACTTTTAAAGCTGCCATCTTTTGACATCTGACAAGTAAAAACTACCGTCATTACTAAAAATGAACCGATAAACGTTCGTAGTGTAGCAAGAAAAAGCGAAAATGTGATTTAAAAATTAGTTTTTTTCTATTTCACACCAGGTGACATTTTGTCTTGTAAAGTTTGGTATCACTTTCAACTATATCAATAAAAACAGTGTTTCTACATTAACATTTTAATTTATCAGGAAATGAAATATTCTTTCATTACATAAAGAAAAGCTTAATGTTTTATTTATATTATATGTAATTGATAAAATAATAGATATTTTTAACAAAACAAATTATAATTTCGTGAAATTTAAATAAACAAGTGTAAAATGTATATTTTACAAATCGTATCGTTGAACAAAATGGTCGTAGTGCAATTCCGTTCTAAACGTCAATTGTTTATTTTCTTAATCTAATATGAATTGGATCATTGTGACAATAAAATGCGGCTAATACTCAAAGATCGACTTAGGACCCTACAAATGTGAAGTTATCGATGGCATAAGGCTACAAATGTGAAAACTGATCATAGAACATTTTTAATTTTATTTTATTATTTTATGCAACTGTGGCATTAATTTTGCGGATATTGGTTTTTCCTTTTCGAAATGAAAAAAGAGGCTGGGATGCGACCCACACTGATAACTTCCCATCCCATCTGTCGATTTGTCTTGCTTAAAAGTTTGTAGGTTTTCGTGTTTTGTTAAAAACCTTGTCAGTTGAAATATTCTTAAAAATTTTTAAATTACCAACAATATTTTGGATATAATGAAATAGATTGATTTTAAAATTAATGCGAAACCAATATTTTGAATTTTTGAAAAGATATTTGAGTCGAAAATCAATTTTTACGAACTTTTAGTAAATTTTTGGAGGTTTTTATTTTTTTAAACTGTTTAGATTTTTCTCAAATTTTTACTGGATATTGAAACATTACAATATTTCTTAAAAGAAAAATTAGTTTAAAGCCAATATCTCAAAGTTTAAAAATATATTCAAGTCGAAAATCAATTTTTACCAACTTTTGTTAATTTTGTTTTAGGTTTTTATTTTTTTGTAAAAAAAAACTGTCAATTCGATTTTTATCAAAATTTTACTGAATGTTGAAAACAATATTTTATAAAAAATAAAATTAGTTTAAAGCTAATACCTCAAAGTTTTAAAAAGATATTTGAGTCGAAAATCAATTTTTAAAAACTTTTAGTATTGTTTTTTTCAGGTTTTTATTTTTTATAAAAAAAAATCAATTCGATTTTTCTCAAAATTTTACCTAATGTTAAAAACGTTATTATTCAATGCACAAAAAACCGTTAGTTGGATTTTTTTCCAAAAATATACTAGTTTGGTATTACATCATAATACATAATATAAAATTTAATTCAACTCGCTAGCGTTATTGATTCGTGATCATCTCTTTAAAAATCTTTTATTTCGACTCTAGGGACCTTAAAACGTCAAGAAATGTCAAAATTTTCAAATCCTCAAATCGGTCCGATTACAATAACTTCCTATGGGAAGTTAATAAACATCCATCGATTTCTTTTTAAAAATACTCCTTTTTTTGAGTAGATATCAAATTGAAACTTTTTATTGGATGTCCTTGCATTCAGCGTTCAAGTTAAATTAATTAAGCGTTTGTTGATTTCTAATGAATTTTTTTTAGCTGTTTAATCAATTATGATTCTTATAGCTTATTGTAGATAGTTTTCCTAAAATATTCTGCACAGTCATGAATTCAAATCTACTAATTCTGAAAACCTAAAACTTTACTTATATTTTATCTTGCTTTTAGTCACACGCACATAAGAACTCATCACTGAATCATCGCATTTTAATGAACAATAAAATCAGGAATCAGAATAACACATTGTTTTTAACAATTAATTTTGAATGACGCAATTCATTTTCAATTATTTTTATAGATACTCATACATCTTTAACCCATCATTATCACAGTTCAAAACGAAAGTACTTATAGGAGGTATCAATGACGTACTTGATATAGTTTAAGTAACCTGACAATAATACATTATTGATTCATCACTTATTTTATCTCAAAACTAAACCATTTTTAAGGCGAACTTTTTTTTTAATTCATTTCAAATACACGAACATTTAATAGATAGATATTAAGCAAAAAAAGAAAACAAAATCATTATCTAATCGAATTGACTTAGTGCTTAATGAATGCCTCGCATTTAAATCGATCGATTTAAAAAAATGTATTTGAGTGCTTGAAGCTTTTTCGAATCGAAAACACTCAAAGAAATGAATTGCAGCAAAATCAATTTAAATGGTTATAAACATGGATGTCAATATAAGGGTACATCGGGGTACATCAGGATAGATTTATTGATAGTCAAAATTACCCCTGTTGTATTTCACCCTTCCTTTCAAGGCCCTGCTGTTCTGGTGGATGATGCAGATAATTTAGCTAATTTTATCTCTGGTCGGTCGTTTTCAAGCCCCATTAACTCTCAAGAGTTGTGTTCATGTCATGGAATAGTAGCTTTGCTTTTGTTGTTGTTGTTGCTCCGCATTTGCATTACTTACCATTCCCAGAACCTACATATATGTATACAGTACATGTACCTACAGTATGTTTAGTTGATATAATTTGTAAGTGCGGTGGAGTAATGTGGGGACTCGGGACTGCCGACTGAGGACTGGGGAGCTTAGGGAAAATCATTGTTCGTTATTTTTCCTAACATTACACGACACAAACCCTGTTTGATGTGGTACTACAAATCGCGCGGAATTAGTTTAGATGTACGATGCGTAGATATCTCTATCTATTATATGAAGGATCACCTCTGTCAAAACCCTTGTTTTTGATATCTATTTACATATGTATATCGGGGGCTTTCTGCTTTTGGTTATGATGATATGGCTTTCTCGTGTACAGGACGTGTATAATTACGTGTTTGTTTACCTAAATTAAATGGCTTTTAACGTTTGTTAGTTATTTTGTTTGTTTATTTTGTTTTTAAAAGAAAAAAAATTACATTTAGACACACGATAAGTCCTTTTCAATATGAAGGGCGATAAAAGGTTTGATTTCGTTTATTTTTTGCATTCAGAGGTGGTTGTCATTAAAGGAACGCGTGTTAATGCGTTTGTAAATATAGATTGATTCAATTTTGAACAGAAGGTGTCGTTAGTAGATTGCAAGGGTTTTTAGATAGTAGTTTAATTGATATTAAGTGATGGATGATCGATAGGGGGGATCTTAGTTTTTTTTTCGATAATAATAATTGCTATTTATGTATATTGTACAATTTACATGCATAGGTACATTCATTTTCACACATTTTGTTTTTGTACTTGTTTAGAAATAAGTTAACAAATCGGGTTGATAATTTATTGCATAGAAATAGAAAAGTTTCAAAGAAACAAGCCAAAAATCCATTTGATATAGTTAAATTTTCTTGAAATGGTTGAGTTCCAAAATAATTTACATGCGTAATTGTTACGACAGATCATGGGAAAGAAAATCAAATCATTACCCATCACCATCTTTTTATCGTGTTCAAGGCCGCATATGACTGTATCTACAAGAACGAACTATATAGGGCCATGTCTGGTTGGATAACCATAGAGAATTCTCGCTGCTCTAAAAAGGTTGAAAACAACTTTACCGAACCTTTGTCCTGTAAACCGTTGTCATGTGATTTCTTTAACATCGTTCTTGAAAATATAGTGCAGAGCTCCCACGTCAACACTAGAGGCACAATCATTTAAAAATATTTCCAATTACTCGCATATGCTGATGACTTTGAAATAATCAGAAGAACTCAGTGTTATTACAGTGGGGCTTTTGTGAGTATTGAGACAGAGGCGACACAAATGGGTTTAGTGGTTAATGAGGGCAAAAAACAGTACATTCTGCCATCAAGAAAGGACTTAAAACACCGACGACGTCTCGGTCATAAAGTCACCTTCGACAGACATTTCCGTTGTTTTAAAGCCAATAAAACTGACGAAAACCGGAATAAGTTCAAGCAAGCCAGGAAGGCCTGCAACGCCCATATTCGACGGACCAAATTTTTACATGACCAAAAATTACGGCAAAAAATACTGCAATGTCCCAAAGGCAGTAAAAATTTTTGGTCATTTGTAAAAAATATGAGGAATTCTTCCTCTTCTTCGGTTCCTACGCTTGTTGTCAATGACACTCCATTTGATAGCTCTTTAGAGAAAGCTAATCTCTTTACTAGGCAGTTCGCCGCCAATTCAACGCTGCCATTGAGTGTTATTACTCCGCTTGTACTTGAGCGAGTTAGTGATTCTATGGGACCAATCTTTTTTCGCACTCGTACAGTGGCAAGAGTTCTTAACGATCTCAACATTCATAAATCCGCTGGTCCGAATGGTCTCCCCGCTATTGTTCTGAAGAGGTGTTCTTCAACGATGGCAAAACCACCGCGTAAGCTTTTTCATCTGTCCTACTCCTCAGGTCTCGTTCCGAGCGGATGGAAAACCGCATTTGTCCAGCCTATTCCCAAAAAAGGCGAATCTTCCTCACCGTCTAATTACCGACCGATTGCACTTACGTCCCTTCTTTCCAAGGTCATGGAAACGCTGATTAATTATCAGCTCAAGAAATATCTCGAAGATCGAAAGCTTCTTAATGACCGGCAATACGGCTTTCGTAGCAATAGGTCCACTGGTGATCTCATGGTTTATCTCACCGAACAGTGGAACAAATCTTTACATCGTCTTGGAGAAAGTAAGATGATTATTGCACTTGATATTTCAAAAGCATTTAATAGGGTTTGGCATCAGGCTCTCTTATCGAAAATGCGTGCTTTCGGTTTTCATGAATCCCTCCTTCATTGGATTAGTAATTACCTTTCGAATCGTTCAATACAAGTTGTATTGGATGGATTCAAGTCTGAAAACCACAAAATAAATACTGGTGTGCCCCAGGGTTCTGTTCTATCTCCAACACTCTTTCTCATTTTTATTAATGATCTCTTGTCTGCAACTTCTAATCCAATACATTGTTTCGCTGACGATAGTACTCTTAGCTTCTCATATTCGTTTTCAGATTCACATCCCCCTTGCCATTATCCATAGATGGCACTTGCATCGAGGAGACTGAACATCTCGATATTCTCGGTATGTGTATCACCAACCAACTTTTGTGGAACGATCACATATGCGATGTCGCCAAAAATGCCGCAAAATGTTTGGGTTTTCTAAGGCAAAGCAAGAAGTTTTTTTCCCCCTCTGATCTGGCTGTTATCTACAAGACTTATATACGTCCAAAGCTTGAGTATAACTCCCATATCTGGGCTGGTGCTCCTGCAACTTACTTAAGCCTCTTGGACAGTATTCAACCCCTCTCTCTCTTTCCTAGTGGTCACACTGTGTCTACATAATAAGGGTAGTTTATCCCTTTGAGTGTGCGCTTATTATAAAAAAAAAGACATAACTTTGAGATAGTTAAGGACTTTGCCTACGTAAAACAACCCATTGCTGAGATCAAACGAAGAATAACTCTTGGTAATCGCTGTTTCTTTGGCCTATGAAAGAAATTGAGTAGTAGTCTCGAGCAACCTCAGTGTCGCTAAATAAGACCCTTATCATCCTCGTCCTTCTATACGGTGCAGAAGTATGGACTATGACAAAAGCGGATGAAAGCATGTTGGGTCGTTTCGAGAGAAAAGTTTTTCGCGTGATCTACGGAACGACGATTTGTATACCGGCTGTACAGCTACGTAGACTTGGCCAGAATGGTAAAAGTCCAACGACTGAGATGGCTGGGACTTCCGGTCCGGAAAGTCTTTGAATCTATGCACACAGGACGGCGAACTAGAGGTAGACCGCGGATCAGGTGGAGCGCAAAAGTGGTAAGTGTCCTCACCCTACTTGAAGTGCGCAACTGGAAAAATCTAGCTAGGGACCGAATTCGATGGAGAAGTTTTTTGGGTCTAGTCGCCAAGCCCAAATTCTCCAAACCAAAAGTGACGAGACTGGGATTATAGTAATTTTGAAGTCGGATTTAAACTAAAGGCATCTATAACCTTCAACAAACGATAATTTGATTGCAGCTTATAAAACCTTGTTAAACAGGATATTCGTTATAATGTTATCACGATTAAAGAATGTCATAAAAATGCCACAAAATAATGTCGGTATACCTGGAAAATTGGGATTTGGAGATTTTTCGGGTTTTTTTGGCAATGGAAATTGATTACTTGAAGATTTTTCCCAGAAGATTTTCTCGTTGGAGATAATGGCAAGTTGGTTTACTTTTAATGATTATGTCATTTTTAAGAGTTATCAAAAATATGAGTTATCTTAAACAAATTAAACTTAAGAAAAAACCGCTACTAGACACACAACGGAACATTATGCTATCAGAGTTTTTCAAAACTTCAATAAGCTGGAAAAATAATAGTACGAGTATTGTGTGTTTTCAAATGGGAGAAAATAAAAAGATTAGATTAGATTATTTATTTATTTCACAATGTGACATCAAGAAATGATTAATATTACAACATTATATTACAATTTGATAGCATGGCTTAATAAGCCGTCAGCCAGATTTCTCTTGATTTACAAACATATTAAAAACATTATACAAAAAAAGAAAAATTAAAACAAGAGTATGTAAAAAAAAATAAAAAAAAAACAACTTAATAACAATAAATGTACGTATAGCAAGTTAGGAATTTAAATTAAATTAAAATTCTTCGTTTATAATTTTTGTTCTATAAGCAAGCGATATTTTAATGTAGTTTGCTAATTTGTTCCAGTCGTTGCCATTGAGGATTTCGAAGACTTCGTGAGATCAAGATAGTTCTTGTGCCATATTAGTCGACGAGCTTCTACCAACATAGGACATTTCGCAAGGAAGTGAACTATATTTTCTCTTTCCTGGGTATTGCACATCGAACAAATGACAGGTAGGTCATCTCTATGCGGGATGAAATTAAGCGGAAGTAGTTCTCCTCTTGCTCGGAATATCAAAGATATTTTTTCTACGCTAAGTTCGTCTTTTAAAAAATTTGATGTGCCTAAATTGTATTCCAATCTCGAGTAAATTTCTCTATGAAGCGAACCTTTCGCATTTTCAATGTTTTCGTTCCTCACTTTTATGTGTAGACTTTCAAGCAAAGTATCCAGAAAATTTTTCCAGCTGCCAAGGTTATCCATGCTTAAAGAGAACGGTAATGAGCATTCCATTGCTAGATTTCTCCATTCTTGGAACCAGGATGAATTGGAGGTAATAACAGACACTGCAACTCTTCGTGCTACCTTGTCTGTGTGGTCAAACATAAGCTTAAGGATATATTTGAAGTGGAGTTCAAGAGGTGATAAGTATAAGGGAGAAAAGCCTGTTTACACAAGAAGCATGTAGTTTGGCGTCGATTCAGGGATACGGAATTGTCGTTTCAGGAAGAATCTCAAAAGTTTTTCCAAAGTATCACTTTTCTTCCACCCCCAAGATTGGGCTGCATAAAGCATTATCGCTTTTGATGTAGCAGTAAAAACTCTATATATTTAGCGCTGAATGGGACATCCTTGCTGCAATATACTTTTTGCCAGACAGTTCCAATGGCGTTTTTTGATGCCAATAATTTCTTTTCAAGATGCATCTCCAAATTCATATTGTTTGTCACAGTGAATCCCAAATACTGGTATTCCTTAACTGATTCTATTTGTTCAGGTCCGTATCTCCATCTTTCGTTCCCCGCTAGCCGTCCACCCCCTCTCCTAAAGACCATTGTCTTAGACTTTCTAAGGTTGACCGTCAAACTCCACTGTTTACAGTAAACATGCAACTTATTAATCATCAGCTGGAGCGATTCAGGAGATTCCGCCAATAACACCAAATCGTCTGCATACATTAGCATTTTGATTTGTAAACCATCAATGTTAATTCCACACGGCAAGATTCTCAGAAGATCCTCGATATACAAGCAGAAGATTAACGGACTTAGATTGCATCCTTGCTTCAATCTTACAGAAGTTTGGAACCAGCCCGATAGATCCTTGCCATCCCAAATCGCGTTTAATGTTAAATTGTAGAGACTTTCAATAACTTTTCCAAATTTAAGCGACAGTCCATCTCTGTACAGCTTATACATTAAGGCTTTTCTATTTATTGTATCGAATGCTGATTGAAAGTCCACAAAGAAAGCGTATAATTTCTTGCGTTTTCGCAGGTACATATCTGCTATATTTGTTAGACTAAAAATGTGGTCAACCGTCGAGTAGCCTTTTCGAAAGCCTATTTGAAATTCGCTGAGAAGATGATGGCTATCAACCCATGCGACTAAGCGACATCTCAGAATTTCTACAAACATTTTTAGAGCGGAGTTCAAAAAAGAAATAGCGCGATAGTTCGATGGATCCATTCTATCCCCTTTTTTGAAAATTGGGAAAATTATTGATTTCTTGAAAACTTCGGGAGCTTCTCCGGACTCGAAAATTTTGTTGTAAGCTATCCGTAGATGAGAAAGGAATTCGTCTGAGGCATATTTGAGAAATTCGTTTGGAATTCGGTCACTTCCTGCAGCTTTGTTATCCTTTGCTTTGCTAAGTACTAACTTAAGCTCTGAAAGCGAGATTTCTCTATCTAGAATTTCGTTTTCAAACGATGGTTTAGCGTAAAGGATATCCTGAGACTGGAGGTGGATGTTGAAGACTTTCTTCTCAAAATGTTCTCGAAGAGTTGAACAGGACAGATTTGGGATTTCATTAAATTGGTGCATTCCCTTGATATTTTTAATCGTTTTCCAAAAATCCGACGAGCTTCTACAGACGAAAAGATTTTGAACTTGTTGTCTCTCATAGTGTTGTTTTTTCCGTTTACAGATATCTTTGTACAGACGATTAAATTCTAGATAGTTTTTTTTAGGCAAGGAGTGCAATATTTATGAAATAACTTAAGAAGATCAAAAGATTTCTTTCTTGCTGACTCACACTCTAAGTCGAACCATGGTGCACATTGCTTCTTGCAATCCGTTTTTGTTTTGCGAGTAATCGCTGAGGACACAATTATTTGCTGAAGAGTGTCAATTGTGGTGTTAGAAGCAGTAAGATGATGAGCTTCAATATTTCGATTGAGGTTTCTCTTATATGAGACGGAGTCCTTGTCTCTCCATTTAAGCTTGGGTAGGAGTGGGTTGCCTGACAGTTGATCATCTGTGCCTGATACAGAAGTGACTATTGACGTTAATAGAGGCATATGGTCAGAATATAGTTGATCGCCAACTTCGAAGTTTAGCAGTAGATGTTTACAGTCGAGGGGAAATAGTAAGTAGTCAATAACAGATTGTCCAGGATTACGAATGAAGGTGAGTTTCCCTCTTTATCTCCTATATCGGTTCCATTTACTATAAAAAGGTCAAACGCGCTCGCAAAATCCAAAATGGTTCTACCTCGAGCATTAATTTCGGGGTCTTTTGAGGTTCTAGCCGTAAAATTAAAATCACCAAACGATACGCTTTGCTCGGAGCCAGTACGAGCATTGAAATCGCCTATGAGTATGCAACGTTTTTCTCCTAGGATCTGCATAACTTCAATTAGCCTGTTGTAGTCCGATTGCCAAAATGAACAGTTTATATATACTGGAATCAAATTCATGATATTATTGTTTAAATTAACTTCCAAATATGTAAAGTTGTCTATATGCTTGAAATTAAATTTTTCAGCTGGAAGAGTCTTTTTAATGCCATATAGTGCTCCATCAGATGCTCTTCCTTTAATGGCATCTGTTCTCTTTTCCGCTGCTATCCAGAACAGCTTAAAATAAAAAAAAAAAAATTATCTTCAATTTGAATTTGGTTTTTAAATAAAATGTGGGTTTCAAAGAGTAGAAAAACATCAAAAGAATTTACAAAATTGAAAAATTCTATGAACATTTTCTTATTTAATAATCCATTGACGTTATAGCTTAGCAGTTTAATGTATTTAACTTTATCTGGGTTTTCGTTTTTCTGGCTGACGTCTGAACATTATTGCGAACGCACCATAAGTCGATCTGCCTTACCGACCAGATCTAGGTTGTTTCCACTTCCAAGCCCACGTTCAGGTGTCGCGAGTGAATGGGCAGGTTCAGACAACATAAGGGACTTCATTTGCAGTCAACTTCATTCTTTGAACGTAAATTTTGACCAAGGCAACTAGTTAGTTTTTCAAGTGTCATGAATTTCAAATTCAGAACTTAACTTCACAAACCTCTACTTCAAGTTCATAGTACAAAAACTACCAAAATCATTATTGTCTACAAAACACTCCTCAGACAAGCTACAAGTCCATCATGATTTGTATTTTGTATTTTAAAGAAATATTACTTATTTCTTTTCCAAATTTACAAGGAACCTTTTTACAGAAAGCATTAAATGAAGTTGTGCAGAAAATAAATAAATCATTGAGTAATAAAGTTCAGCTTTTAGTTGAATTAAAAAATATGATCAATTGTCATTTTGACATAAGTTGACTTGACTTGATAGTAAGGGAGATTTTTCTTGCCTAACTTTCCAGTCAACTTTCCAATAAAGTTGCCTTAATTGGAAGGCAATTTTTTGGCAGCTGGCCAATCAGATGCAAGAAACTTGCCTTACTTTCAAGTCCCTTACGTCGGCTGAACCTGCCCAATGACTTGTCACCTGTGACGTTTGATTGACGTTTCTAGGAGAAGTTATTTGTGGTATATTAATTTTAAGAAAATCGCGCTGTAAACTAATTCCAAAAGTTGACGAAAGAATGTTAAAACCATCATTCTGTCCACACATTAGCCCTTTCGCTTCATTCCATGTAAAAAAAAGAGTTTTGAATTTGTAGTCTAACATCCAATAATCTCACCCTGAGAGTTGGGTTCTGGCGTTTTACTTCTCGTCTGACCTTCAACAAAATGTTTCTACGAGCACGCATACCTGCCGGATAATCTTTATGCATGGAAATGCCACTGTTTGCCAGCTTTCTTCCTTGCCCCAGAATATCTCTTGCCTGTTGGGCGCTTGGCAACTTGACTCTAAAAGTCTTGCTCACAGTGGATCGCGTATTTAGTTCTTGGAACATTTGGAATCTTACAGGGTTTGTTGACTGAGTGATTCTTGCGCAAGTATTTTGCAGTTGCTCCTCTGGATTGACGCATTGTTGAATCGGAAGATGAAAGATAATGTCACGGTCTTTTTGTTGGAGTTCAAAGGCTTCTAAACGTTGTGCAAGCTCGTCGTATTTACATTCCAAGTTTCTTACTTGGAGTTGAAGATGTTCATTACACGCACGAAGCTGGGATATTTCGAGAAGCACTGGCTCAAGGAATTTCTTAGTAGGCAGTGCAGCTGGGTCGTATAAGGGAACCTTGGAAAAAAATTTCCTAAAGATGTTAACGTTTTTGATGTAAAATAGGTCATAAAATTCGTAAAGCTGTTAAACTCTTTCCAGAAACGTTGTTTTGAAGATAAATACCTAGTTTTTTTTTTTTTGGAAAAAACACCTATTCACAGTCAACTTCGTTTCTATCCTTTTAATTATGTCTCAAAATATCGAAAACAGTTGCAGTTGGTTTCTTCAAACATATTGTCTTAAACAGTGATGAAATTATTTTTAAATAAAATTTGGTAGGTACCTTTGCGAATTAATTTTGTTTTCCTCCAGCAATTTGCACTTTTACGTCCGTCAAATAAACAAAATTCTTATTTTCGAAAAAAAATAGCATTAATATTAGAAGAAATTTACCGTAGTTCAAAAACAAAATAATAGACAGAAAAAAAATTCTGATAACATTGAAAATTCCCTAAGAAAAACGATGAGTTTTAGAAAATGGAAGCTTTTCGACAGAAAATTGATAAATGTTCGAGATGATTGTAAATTTGTAAACGTATCTTTTACAGTATTATGGTGGAGTGTCAGAAAAAAAGATATCGACATGGACAGGACGTCCAATAACTTACTTAAGAAAAATGATTGGTGACAGTACCATCATTGAAGAATTTACGTCACTTGAACTTCGTTGAATTGTTTCTGGTCTCAACCTTTTTACCGATATTTTAATGAACTATGCTCTAGTTAAATAGGAAACTATTTTTTTTCCCTTACATAGTGTAACCGTTTACTTAAGCCTATTTACAGAAAAGACATTTTTTTTCAAAAGTTCAAATTGTATCGTAAATGGATTATCTTAAAATATTTTAAGTTAAGCTGAGATCACACGATTGGTCAAATGTACCGATTTTTGTCCATTTGTATGTACAGATCGTGTGAATGGCAGAAAATATTGGGCATAAGGCAGATAGGACAATTTTTTTGGCCGATAGGCAGATAAAAATGAGCTGTCTTGTACCAATCGTGTGAACTGTTCATACACCGATGAAGACAGAAAAAATTCTTAAATGTACAGATAATTTGTTCTGCCACTTAATGACCGATCATAGTGACCAATCAAAGCGGATAAGTGCCGATATACTAAAAAATATGAATTCATTACATTTAATTTGAAATTTAATAAAATTATATAAATATGTCATACATTTGTTTTTTTTTTTAACATAGACATTTATATTGGTAAGGTATTTCACCAGCAGCCGACATGAAGTATTGCTCGAATTCCTGAAGAATTTCTTTGGCTTCATTGCTTATGTACGTTGTTGGGCGTTCTTCTGTTCCTTGCTGGCGTAATTCAAAAGCATTTTGGTTGAGTTCCCCTAGAAGTAGGTTGCCTTCAGCATCCATAGAAAATCCATCCATGTAATTGGTGTTTTTTTGTATTAAAAAATTGTGCAAGGCACAGCAAGCCAGGGTTACCAGGGTTGTTTTATTTTCATTCAGCTGAATAGGCCGATATAATATTTGGAAGCGCTTCGTCATTATTCCAAATGCATTTTCAACCACGCGTCTGGCCCGTGACAATCGGTAATTGAATATACGTTGACCTGCACTTAAACTTTTACCTGGATATGGTTTCAGTATGTGTTTTTGCATTCGAAAAGCATCGTCCGCCACAAATAGGTATGGCACATTCAGTACACGGCCCAATAAAGGTTGCGGCGGAGGTAATCCAAGAGATTCATTGTCCAAAGCGTGCTGAAATGTACACTTTCCAAAAACTCCTCCGTCCGAAACTCTTCCATTGCAGCCGACATCAATGTATAAAAATTTGTATTCGGCGTCAGCAATGGCCATGAGAACTATGCTATGAGTGCCTTTGTAGTTATAAAAGGTACTACCAGACCGCGGCGGAGCAATGTCAATCCACATCTGTTCATTGTTTGGGACCTAGCAAGAGCATAATGTGATATTAATTTATATATTTTAAATATGATTATATATAGTATACCTTTAAATATTCATTTTTTAATGCATCATAGATGGCCTTGCACACTTCTGGCACAAACAAAGATATGGTATTTGGTGCTATTCGAAAGTGAACCGATAAGCTTTGAAGCTAAAAAACGTAGCGTGACTGCCAAATTTTCATTTGCTGAGATAGCTTGGCGCATGTTGGTGTTATTTTCTTTTATTTGTGGAGAAACTAATGTAAGCAGATCATTAAAAGTGGCTTCATTCATTCGCAAGAAATTTTTAAATAAAAATGTCTGATTTTCGATTTCTCGGAACTCCGCCAAAGTTTTTACACAAGCGCCATCAGTACTCCTTCTCAGGAGCCAATCCCGCACCCAAACACTTCGCTTCCGTACCTTTCTTTTTTTTGTTGTTTTTCAATTAAATATACACAAATGCACATTATGGCAGCTATTTTCTTTTTTTTCCGTATGGACATCATTTTAATTTTATATAATTTTAATTTTCATTTTAATATAATAATGACAGATCGTGTGGGTTGTACAGATATCGGTCATATTCTTGCAGTGTACAAATAAGCGCAGAAAATATTTGGCTAAAATACACCAATCGTGTGAACACCTAAAAATATTTTCGGTACACAAAATGTCTGTGATCAAATGTGTACAGAAAAATTTCGGCCGAAAACGGTACATTTGACCAATCGTGTGATCTCAGCTTTAGACTTTTCTATTTTTTTTTTGTCAAAATTGATTAAATACAAAAACTGAAGATTTCGATAAATTGAAAAAATCTACTTTTTACTTTTTGAATTTAGAATTGAGATTTAAACATGAATTTCAAAAACGTAAATGTCCTAAAAACATCAAGAATGACACTTTTGTTAAACTAAGGAATAATAATTAAAAGCAGAATGAACATTTCAAATCAATTAATTAAATATAAAAGCTTTGAACCTTTCGACAATTGAAATGAGAAGAGATTCTACCACGTGTAATTTGTGAGTGCCACGCTTAGTTTTTTTTAATCTTTAGAGTAATTTTGCACTTTAATACATCTACATATGTATATCTTTAGATTCAAGAAGCAACAATTTTTTCTCAACAATTTTTAAGTTTTGTTGACTTATTTGCAAAAGGTTCACGTAAAACAGTAATTTTTTAGTATTTGTCTCCTAGCATCAGCTTAAATTAAGCAGACGGAAAATGATAGTGATAATAAATTCCCGGAAATTGCGTCAGAAGAAAATATCTACTCAAAAAAAAAGCCAGAAAATTTCTTTATATTAAATTCAGTTTTATTTTCCTGGTAAAAAGGATCTAATTTTTCTGTCAATTTTTCCTATATTTTTAAAAAAAATTTGGAAAAAAAATTACGTTTTAATACAATTTCTAACATCACTGCATTAAGTGCACCCAAAACCCATCTAAATTATTGTATCTTAGCTCTTAAGTAGAGTATATTTAGAAATCTTTTGGAATGGCGGATCCAGGGGAGGGTGGGGGTTCGTAGGGGTCATGACCCCCCTGCGAAATAATTTGTTTGCTTTTTCGTAGGAATTCCCTTCAATTCGAAACTGCGTTAATGGATATGACCCCCATTATATTTGAATTATTTTTTTTTTGTATATATGTATAAAAACAACAATTGTATTTTACTTCCTTAAAATTTGTTGCTAAAAGTACTACTTTTGACTGAAGATTGGACCAAGAACATAATATGAATCGGATATTCAGCCCTATTCCAAAAACACAGCACAAATTAATCAACTTTTGACCAATGGACGATCCAGGGGGGGGGGGGTCATAAAGCTTATACAGTTAAGTTGTATAAATAAAGTTTTCATCTAAAGATTTATTAGTAATTTAACGACATTCACCAAAAAGTGGTTTGCTGTCAAAAACAACTAAAACTTTTGTTTTGACTCAATTTAGAATTTGAAAAAACTTTAGTCATGCTTCAAATTATTTTCATAAAAGTTGTTTCTAAGAAAAAGAGCAAATATTCAGGTTCTTAAGAAGAAACCTTGAATAAGAGATCATCCATTTTATATTAAGTTGCCTTTAAATTCCTTAAACTAGCCTTCAATTTTATTATGACATTTTTTGACACACACAAATAACGATTGTTTGTGATTTAAATCGCTTTTTACTTAATTATATTGAATTAATTTATATTGAATTTAAACATCTTACTCTAACTACCAAACATTGTAAACTTTACCCTATGAAGTGTTTCTTATTGTTTTGTGCTACTCGGATTAAAAGATAATCCCTTTCTACAATTGTTTGTAACTTATATTTGAAATCAATGCTAGATGATATCATAAAACTGTTTTGCCATCTGCAATGCACCAAAATTGTATGTACATATGTACAATGTATATAATGAAAGCTTTTGTTTCTCGCATTTATGTAAATCGATTATGATTGTAAGAAAACTTGAATTGTTCCTTTTTGAATTCGATCGCCAAGCTGGTAAGATCTCTAGAGATCTTGGTAAGAACAATAAATTTTTTAATATTGATTGGTTGTGTTTTTCACTATTTGATTTATTTTTATTATAATCAAAATCAGTGATTATTGAAGTGATTTTTACTGCGACACATAGAAACTACTATGTAGCAAGTTTTGCATTAGTAAACAATTTCAAACTAGAGCTTTTAATCAAATATACAAATATACGTATACATTACGACCGACACGGTAGAGAAGTCGAAAAAAGTGGGTACCCCGATTCCTTCCGTCTGTCTGTCTTTCCTGGCCCCTACAGTCCAAACAATTTTGTTGATTGAAATGAAGATTTTCAGCCGATTACTGTAAGGCTTTTTTTCATTTTATTACTACGAAAAATAACAGCAGTCCCCACACAAATTTTTTGGTTCAAACATGTGATTTTTCTAAAACTTTCCCTAAATTTTGTGTTCTTAGTTTGGCTTCTTTCTACAAGAAAAACATATTTTCGTATTGCTCCAGAAGGGTACCCCTCAAAAAACCTTTATTTTGTTTTTAAGTTTTCTCAAGAACTAATGGACCGATTTCAAAATTCTTCTCTTTCTGAGCAAGCTCTTGTCAATGATCAAATGATCAAATTGATGATGATTTTTTATGATCAAAACTGTATTTTTTTTATTTTTAAAAAAATACTAATTTTGTTTACAAAACTCGATATCTCAGAAAGGGGACCGCATTTTTTGACGAAATTTAAATGTAAAATGTTCATATATTTATAAGCTCTTTATTTAGTGCTAACCAAAAATATTTTTAAGACAAAATTTACAAATTGAAATGATTTTCGAAAAAAAAAAATAAGTTAATCTAGATTTTTTGACAAATAAAATGGCATTTAAATGTTTGAGAAAAAAATATTTTGCAGGTATACATTTTTAAATCTTAAAATATAGGAAATATTTTTAAACAGACTTTTTCGAAGAAATTAGTAAGTTCTAGCGACCAAGTCGTGCATTTTATTTCTTTCAAAATTGGTTTTCTGTTGAATACAAAAAATCTTAAAAGATCTTAAAAATTAAATAAATCTACTTTTGAAGTATATTTGCTTTGGATGCTCTAGAACTGAAATTTAAACACGAATTTCAATAATACAAATGTCCCAAAAAAATCAAGTGACAATTTTGTTAAACTAATGGCTAAGTGAAAAACATAATAAACGTTTCATATCTATTGATATGGTAGCTTTGAAACGTGTAATTTGTGAGTGCTACAAACACTTTTCTTCCCAACTTATTTGTTCACCTACCTTACTTTGTTTTAATTTAATTTAATTTTTTAGAGAAATTATGTACTTAAATGCAACTATTTCCTTAAATTAAGAACCAAACCTTTTTATCTCTACAATTTTCAGGTTTTGTTGACGCCTTTAAGATCAAAAAAGCAGATTGATAATAGGCGTGTACCATCAACTGAGCGCTCAGTGAGCGCTCAATGTCAGATTAACGGAGGCAGAATCGTTTTGTGGGACAAGAATCTCCGTACAAACATAAGCTGTCAAAAACATATGTTGTCAATTGTAGTTTTTGATGTGAATTTATTATTTTTTTCTATTGATAATTCTTTGTTACTTTTGGAAAAAAAACTATTAAAATGGATAACAAACAAGAACAAGTTTTGCGTCAAATTTTATGTAGTTCATCAGATAAAATAAGAAATAAAAAAAGGAATGAGGAGCATGAAAAGATTTTGATGGAACTCCTATAATAAGCGATGATAGTGAGGATGCTGATAGTGGTAAGTACCTACCTAACAAAATACAAACGTTTTTTTTTTTTTATTATATACCTACTTATTTGATTAGACATGTTTATTGCCGAATCATTTAGAGACAGGAGGGAAATATTTCTTAATGGAAGGTTTTATAGACCTTACGAGGAAAATTTTTATCACCGCACTTTACCAAACTATACCGAGGAGTTCAGTCTTCACTTTCGAATGCGAAGAGCTAGTTTTGAGGTGCAAAAAGTAAGTATTCAAAAATCGATTTTTACATAAATGCTTTTTAATTCAATTTGTATATATGTATGTATGTATGTATTTCAGGACGATTCCCCTCTAGTTGAGTCAGCTCACAGCTGTGATTCTTCCAGCGAAGATGAAGATAACATTCAATCATCCGCTGAAAACAACGTTTGTGCTAAAAGAGAACAGCTAATGACGCTGCTGGAAGAAAAGCCTCCATTCCAAAATAAAAGACGCTCTCAGTTTAACTAACTTCTTTTTTTAATGAAGTGTATGCAGATCTTATAATCTAATTTTGTATTTTAAAAATAAATACTTAACTTAAACATTTATAAAAAAAATCCAAACTAAAGAACTTCATTCTTGGTTGTAGTAGTTTTCATTTGCTGCCGCACGCCTTTTGTTTTCAGTGGGCTTAACCAAAGGGCAACCATCGGCAATGTGAGCGGATTCTGGAAGCAATAAATCATCTGCAAAAATGTAAATATGAAAGGTGATTACCTACAAAGGTACATACTATAAATTGTGCAACGGACGAATCCTTATTACACACTTACCATTTGAAGCACTTGGCATGGACGAGATGTTTTTACGATCACGCTGAACTGTTTCGTCTTTTTTGAAAAAATCAGCCACGTCTTCTTGAATGTGCCAGTGTCTTAGAGCTCCTGCTTCACTTGTCTTATTATTTTTTAAAATCCCAAAATACTTCCGCTTAATATTTGCTAGTTTTTTGCTTAAAATTTCACAAGTTATATTTGGGTCATACTTGGCACAAAATTTAACTCGAATGGATTCCCAAAATGGCTTTCTTTTAACGCAGGGACTTCTGTATTGCTTTTCCCGCTCAAGAAGTAAACTCATGAAAAACTTTTCTGTTTCATTTGTCCACGCAAATCCACAAAAATCATCGTCTACAGATGCTGCGGGCGAATGTGAAGGTGGAGATATATTTTCTTCTTGAGAATATATCTCATAGGGTTGTGGTGAAGTGGTTGATGGGTGGTGGTGTCGCAGATTGGAGTTGACATTTTCATTGATGAGCCGATGTAGTCTTAAACAGAAAGAAAAAAGTATTAGATAGATAGTTAGTTTAAAAAAATATTTGCTTTTCGGTAGTGCTAGTTGTGCTTACCAGTTCTCAATGCATCTATATTTTTGGCTGTATCGATCAAAAGATATTGTCGACCTCAATAATTTGCTCAACTTTATCACTCATGTTAATTAAGTTATAAAAAATGTTTAAATTTTATTTCTTTTCTTAAAAATATAATTTTCTTTTCGCCACACAAAATAATTTAAATTACGCGCCACACCAGACAAATGACAACTGAACAGCTGTTTTGGGTAAGCAAGCAAATTGAGAAATGAATCCATGAATTTTTTGTCTCAGAAATCTCCGCAAAAAATCTCAGTTGCTCAGCTGAGATTTTTTGTCTCACTTAAAAAATAGTTGAGCGCTCGGAGCGCTCAGTTGATGGTACACGCCTAATGATAGAAACAAGAGACTTCCGAAAATTGAGTTCGAAAAAACTACGTCAAAAAAAGCCCGACATTTCTACATATCAGATCCTCTCTCATTTTCTGGATTTTTGAATTTTTGCAGCATTAATAGAAATAGAAACAAGAAAAGTGTATTTTATTTTTGGAAAAAAGCAACGTTTCAAAACAATTTCTGCGCGAAATGCACCAAAAACCCTCTAAACTATTGTGTTTTAGCTCTTAAATCTTGGAATGCTTTCATATGTAGGGAGTCATCCAAATTAAATAGTTAGACCATACCTTGCTGGACAAATGTTCTAAAATAATTTGATAACTAAAGTGGTCATTTTAGCAATTATTAAAACTCATCTAAGTGTGTGACCAACCCCCCCCCCCCCCCTGATAAAAAGTCTGGATCCGCCCTTGATAGGGAGCCGTCCAAATTAATAATAGTTAGACCATACCTTGCTGAACAACAGTGTTCTAAACAAATCTTATAACTAAAATTGTCACTTAAGCCATTGAAACATGTTAATGTAAGTTTAAAATACACTGTTAAAGAATATAAAAAGTAAAATTAATTATAACATAATGTAAACATGCTACAATTTATTCTAGCCTTGAACGTACACAAAACTTTTTCTTTAATTTGACGTTCTGTTTAAGTTCATGCTTTCTCTTTTCTTGCCTATTCTCATATTCTCATGTACAGAGATCATGTTTCAAATTTAGGTTAAGAAAAATTCAATTCATTACTCGATCCACTCTTGAAATGTTAAGTTGGCAATTAATAAAAATTGAACTTGTATTTAAATTAAACTTTTGCTTTTTTATTTCGCAACATAAATTGGTAGCAGAACATGGTTATCATTTAATTTAAATTGTGTTGTAGAGTTTTAAAAGAGATTAGTAAAGCAATTCAAGTAATTTTCTTTAAAAATTGATTGTGCGACATATTTTCACATATTTCGGAGATTTATGAGGTTAGAGAGTAATCCTCGTGCTATCATATCATAATTGGCACGTGATTTGATTTGGATACTTATTGCAAGATTTTTCTCTTGCCCTTAAGGAGGTAAGGGACAATAAAATATTTTATTTGAATAACCACCGCCGCCAAACTATCTTTTCATCCCTATTTATGTCGCTCGAGTGAACATTCTCTGACGTATACTACACTGGTGAAAGAAGGCGAAGGTTGTCTGGAAGGTTCCGATTCTGCAGCGGATATCAAGACGGACAGAATCATGGAAATGAAAAAAGCTAAGAAGATACGTGCTTCAATACTTGGCCTTTTAACCAAACAGCGGAATAATTTTAATGAGCAAGCAAGTTTTATTAATAATTCGGCTATGAGCATTATGTTGCAGCTCATCGATGATTAATGATAAACGACATAATGCGATCACGGAACACATTCTGGAGTTGAGTGTGAATGAGAAAGAAGATGATGACGCTTGTGAGAAGGAGGCTGCTTTTACTACAGCGCATATTGACCTCAAGACCAAATTAATGGATTTAATTGAGGAGAAAAAAGCTGATTTGAATTCAACCTTCCACTCAAGTTCAACACCAAACCAACCTGTCCGTGCAGTGAGATTACCGAAATTAGAACTTCCCAGATTTTCTGGGAAATATTACGATTGGATGGATTTTAAGAATGAATTCGAATCCATGATAATAAATGATACGAGTTTGAATGATATTAATCGTTTCAGATTCTTAAAATCTGCATTGAGTGATGGGCCTAAGCGCATTATTAGTAACATGGAAGTAACAGCATCTAACTTTCCAAAGGCATGGCAAGCTTTAAAGGACCGCTTTGACCACGAGGCCCTCATATTTGGGTCCCATATATGTATATGAAATTATTTCCATGCAAGGGGCATCGGGCGGAGGTCCACAAGCCTATAGAGACCTCATCGACAAGGTTCAGGCACACTATAGGTCGCTGCTATCGTTGGGGTCCGCTGAAGCTGTGGCGGAGAATTTAATGATTAGTCTTATTCTCGGAAAGATTGATTTCAAGGCTCAATCCAAGTTTCTTTGAGAAATATGCAGCAGCACAAGAGTGTGTGGATCAGACCAGAAAGCAAGGTGGCAAATCACAGGTTGTGGATAAACGCCCGCAATATGGTAAGAAGAGCCATACCACTTTGGTTGCTAGTTTGCATGATAGTAAATGTTTTAAATGTCAATCAAATATGCATGTTTTAAAAGATTGCCCTACATTCCTTGCGCTTACATCCAAATAACGTTCAGAAGAAGTATGAAAGATGAGCGCCTGTGTTGCATGTCTTCAATCAAGGCATTCGTATAGGTTTTGTAAGGGGCGGTGTGAGAAATGCTCAAGGAAGCACCACGCTTTATTGCATTTTGAAAGCAGGCAACCTGTTGTTGAATTAGCAAGTAGTACGTCACGAAGATCATTTTTTGCATCACAATCTTTTGAAGATGAGCAGGTTCTATTAGCGTCAGTTATTGTGAATGTATTTGATGGAAATGGCTGCATCACCCCTTGTCACGCCTTGCTAGATTGTGGCTTTACAGATCATTACATATCAGAGAGATTTGCCAAAATAATAAATGCTAAGCGAATCAAGTGTGATACTCTTATAGGCGGCATTGGAAGCATTGGTGTTTCATCGAAAGGACTCTGTAAATTAACTTTCGGCTCCGTAATAAACGACTCTGAGCGATTCGTTATTCATGCATCTATTTTACAGAAAATTACAGAGTCGTACCCCCCACTTGCCTTCAGTATTCCGGAATGGAAAATTCCATCTCACGTTAAATTAGCAGATCCGAACTTTAACAGGCCTAAGCACGTTGATCTTTTGATAGGCGGAGGTTTATTTTGGCAATTTAAATTCTTCTGGCCATTCAGTGGTTGTCTGGCGTAAAAAAGCAGGGCCATTCCAACATGCCACGTGAAATAAAATCTGCCGGATTCAACTCACCTGGAATTGTGTTACTAAAATCTTGTCAGCCTCTTTTACATTAACATTAAAGAACACCCCCTCTGCCATTTTGAAAGTTTGGACCCGTTCTTGTTAATACATATAATGAAAATGTAAATTAACTATAATAATAATAAAAACACTTGTTAAATTATTTAAATGTATGTATGCATTAATTGTATCATTAGAATTATAATTACCAATATCCCCTAAGAAACGAACAAAAATTAAACATTTAAAACTTATAAGCCATAGCAATTATAATACAAAACAATGTCTAGGAACAAAACACTAATCTGACATAAACCACCATAATCTCAGATACTATATACCAAAGGTAATAAAAATCAACATCAGAAAGAACAGTGAGAAAGTTAGAGGTACAAAGTACAAACGAATTATAATTTTATAACAAAAAGGTTCCCATAGAAACGATAACGATACCAGACCGAAAAACTACAGTCATCGTCGGGTGTCTCCATTTTCATTTCCATCATCGTGTCTTCTCATCATCAGAAGCTTCCAACCATAAAACTCGATCCACCAAGTGATTTTTATTACACTAATGCACAATATAATCCACCAACACCACCCCCCTATATTCTACACCCCCGCGTCGCGCAATAATGCTTCTTCATCCTGTTATGGGTGTATAGGGTATATATGGATGGTGTGGTGTATGAACCAGTCAGTCCTTCGTTCCACTTGACAAGAAAGAAAAATAATTCACATAAATTTCCACAAACTTACAACATTTATTAGCAATCTAAAAAGGACGATTTGCAGAGAATGTGCCAGAGACAGAGAAATTTATATGTGTTGTATACGAACAAATACACATTTTGCCATTGCCAGCCAAAGCCATCATCATCGTTGTCGTTGTCGTCATCGCCATCGCCATCGCCATCGTCGTTGTCGTCGTCGTTTTAACACTCCACCCCATTATCATCATCATCGTCATCGTCGTCATGCTAAAGCTGGAGCACTTCCTTTCAAAACAAAATGTGTCTGGCAAAGTGGGAAATTTCATTACTAATCAATTTAATCCTCATCTGGGGCTCCATTTAGCTTCATTTCATCCATTTTATAACAGGAAGTTCAACAAAAAGCATACAACAAACGGTATAAAGGACGAATAAACAAAAAGAAAACAAGTAAAGAAGAACTAAACTACTCTATAATGCACGCCATTGTAACGAAAAACTTTCCACCATTTACAGACAAAAAAGCAAGGACTCTCCGGAATGTCCTTTTTTGCACCTTTGATTATGCGTTAATTCTCTCTGTCTCTCTTTGCACAAGGTCCTGCAGCTGCGCCTTAGAGCAAGACAACACCCCCGCATAACATTCACATACACCAAAGCAAAAAATACTGGATGGGAGGAGCTATAATAAAAATCCTTGTGGTTGTTCGTTAAGCCCCTGGCACTGCATCGCTCGCCCCATCATCCTTATAGCCAGGACATGCACCAATTGGCAAGAATTTGATGGCGAGCGGGGGAATGATAATTGAGGCAATTATAATAGCAAATTGGGGGATCATCACTCTTGTCGAGCGATATAATGAGTTTCAAGGATGTGGGATTTAAAAGGACCTCCATCCACTTATTGTAATGGTATTCGAAGGATTTATAAACACACATCGCTCTTTGCTCGCTCGTTCTTCTTTGTGTGAGATGAGGACGATGACGATGATGACGATATGGCGAGCGACGGGTATTTACGGGGATGCAGAATAAAAACGGAAACGGTACGAAACTTTCTCAACACATCTGCTGGAAGCTGGAGCATAGCCAGGATATTCAATCACTTGAGGTTGTATGTGTTTGAAGTGTGTATAAGGATAACATAGGACCATAAGTTATATCTAGGATTTGTTTCGTAATTAGAATTCCAAGTGAGCACAAAATTGCCATTGCCGCCTCATCATATCAGCTCTCTCTCTCTCTGTCTTTCACAAGCAACCACCAACCCTAAACCTTCTAAATGGCATAGCATAACGGTGATGGAGGCTTGTGGCACAGTCGTCGAGATGATACGCTTAATTACTGCAGTTTATTTTCTAAGTGAGACTAATTAACAGACAATCCTCAAGGGAACAGCAGAGAGGGTATACCTACATAGACATGGCACAATCGGGTATGAAGAAGATGGGGGAAAGAGGAGATATAATTTTTGTTTTGTTTTGTTTTTTTTTACCCATTCTTCACAATGAAAAGAGCTTTTAGAGGGAGATGAAAGAAAGAACAATCTTCTATACGATATATACGATTGGGGTAATTTGCGGATACATGGACAGAGGAAAAGGACATGGAACAGTAGAAGATTTGACATTGTTTTTCATGTCGCCTTTAAGGGTAGGTAAGGTACCAACTACTATATAGGTACATATATGTACATATCTACTTATACCCACAAAATTTATATAAATGTTAACGTACATATATTTTTCTGTTGAATTTCAAGTCGTTTCTGTGATTTTAGTTTAATTTTTATTTGAGTGCACAGCAAAAACGTTACGGATTCATTAAAATGTTTGCACAAGAAAAGAATTTAAAATCACATTGAATGTTGAAAAGGGACCGTTCTTATATTTGTAGATATGGACTTTGGACTTATAAGATGGGGAAAACATATAGTAGGTACAGACCTATATTATACTTATAGTTAACGTTTAATATGGGTTTTTTGGGAATGAGTAAGACTATCTAAGTCGTAAATCTATGCGTCGGAAACAAAATAATTTATACCTAATTATGTATTTGAAAGGTCCTTGCCGTGACCTGGACATGTAGACTGTTTGTTTTTTTTATTTATTTCAATAATGAATGACCATGAATCACTTAATTAGAAACATTTTTTTGTCCTATCATTAATACTCTTCGCAGCATATGTGATGAGACATTTTATGGCTAATTTTTTTACACCTTCGGTTAGTTTTAATACGAATGTCTAAAGATTTCTATAGTAATCTAGTACTAAATATAGCCTATTATTAGGACCATTAATCGAAATATAAACTATCCTATATCTCAAGTAGTAGTACCCGTGGCATGATGGTTAGTGCGTTGGACTATTACAGTAAGATGCGCTGGCCTCGTTTCACCAACGCCCTAGCGAGAGAACTTCGTTCGAGTGACATAGCCCCACCAAACAACAGAAACCTGACAAATACAGAAATTGACCAACATTTACAACAGATGAATGAAACAATAAAACGAACAATGGAACGGACAAAGTACAAAGAACGGGACCAAATGGACGCTTACAGAAACTCGACTATTGACGCACTACGTAAGCACAAGAGTGGCTTACTGACAAGACTCAAAAACTTGTACAGACGACTTACAGACCCACACGACTTGGAGGTTAGGACACTGAAGTCGTCAATAAAAAATGTCAATTTGTTGATTAAGGAGAACTACAGGTTATCAATTAACAAGTACTGGGACCGCAAGATCCGGTCAGTTAATTCCAGTGACCCTGGTATGTTCCCTAAAATCAACAAGATATTTAGGAAAAAGAACGACAATGACCTTCCGTGTCTGAAACTCCAAAGAACTGAAGAGAACAGAGACGTACTCATGACAGCGCAAATAGATCCAGAAGAAGCCATCTTTGACGATGACTTTTATATAATTGAAGATCCGAAGGAAAAAGTGGAGGCGGTGGGAGCTGCTTTCCAGCAAGTGTACAAGGTGAATGTTAGCATTCGCCCCAACCACGACCTGGAAAACAGAGCCCTACTTAATCACTTTTACCTTCGAAATGATATAACACATTGGCGATCTGAGAACCGCGGTTTTATGCGGTTCGATGACGATTCCTTGGCAAATGCCATAATCGCCGAGCAAACGGGACCAAGTCCCCTGTTAGTGACGAAGATTGAGCTTCAGCTCATCTTCAACTCAATAAAAAATAAAAAGTCAGCAGGTGTCGATGGTATATCCAACGTTGTACTAAGACATTTACCGATGGAGGCAATTGACATTTACACCACACTCTTCAATAATGCACTGAATAATGCATATTATCCAGTGCATTGGAAGACCGCTGTGGTTCATCCTCTCCCGAAAAAGGGAAAGGACAACTCCAACCCGTCAAATCTTCGGTCGATAATTCTTCTTCCGAGCATCAGCAAAGTTTTCGAAAAGATCATCAATAGGGCTCTGACTAAGTGGGCTGCGGACAACAAAATAATTCCGGATAAACAGTTCGGGTTCAAGGCGGGTCATGACACAATTCATGCTGCGTCTAAACTCGTTTCTGATATTCAATGGAATAAAACAAAACAACAATGCACAGGTGCTGTTCTGGTTGATTTGGAAAAGGCCTTTGACACCGTATGGTTGGAGGGTCTTTACCTAAAACTGAGCAGGCTTGGCATAAGCAAGCCATTGTTGTATATACTTTATGATATGCTTAACGGTAGAAAGTTTGTTGTCAAAAGTGGCAATGTAACTTCTACCACAACATTCTTAATTAAAAATGGTCTTCAACAGGGAGCGGTGAATTCGCCGATTCTCTTCAGCATTTACACCAGCGATCTGATAGGTAGTCTTACAAAGGTAATTGCGTACGCCGACGATCTAATTGCGTACAGAACGGCCCGAAAGGTTGAGGTTATTAGAATTCTCTTGCAGCGTGATTTCGACAAGATTCAGCGATATTGCGATGACTGGAAACTGAAAATAAATGTCCAGAAGTCGGAGACAATTCTGTTCCGGACTCCGTTGGCTGAGGCCACGAGTTGGCGCAAGATGGTTATCGTTGATCTTCACGGGCAGCGATTAGCGAGCAAAAGTGTAGTAAAGTACCTCGGTATCTGGTTAGATCAGTATTTATATTTCGATAGACATATAAATGCTGCTCTGACCAGGGCCGGAGGAGCCTTCGCTCTGACGAAACGGCTGTTTTTTAGCAGTCGGCTTGACTCCAGAGTGAAGGTAATTTGCTACATGGCCCTCATACGGCCGATGATCGTTTATGGTTGTCCTGTGTGGTTCAACGTTGCCCCTTCCCAGATGGAGAAGTTTCGGGTGTTCGAGCGGCAGTGTTTACGATGCTGTACTGGCTTATATCGAACAGCCGAACCTTCTTAAGTGCATTACTATTCCAACGAGGTCCTATACAACGGGGCTCGAATCAACAGAATTGACAACTTCGTGATAAAACTCGTTCGAGGTCACATTGCAAGAGCTATGTCTTCGACCAACAATTTAATTTTTGGGACGTTCTATCCGAACAACGAATATTTTGAGAGTGCACGCTTGAGCGGCTTCATTCCACCAGAGGCATTCCTCTTTTTAGATAGATGCGGTCTGATACAGGATAGATTGGCAGTTCCGTTAATCTACCACGTCAGACGACGAACCGTGGATAGGCGACTCCTGTACAATCGGGACGTCATGGCACAAGGCGGAGCAGAGCTCCTTCGGTTCAGTAGGGCTGTGTCCGAACGGGACCGAACTGATAGGGTGAAGCAGGAGAGCCAGTTTTGGTGGCTTCAATCGGCACTTGATAGTGAGTAGTCGGGATGGGGTTTTAAGCCTTGGCCGGCTTACATACGTGTTTTATAGTTTTAGGGTTTAGTTTTAAGTAGAATAGGCATGGTGGCACAAAAAAAAACATACAAAAAAATACAAAAAATACAAAAAAGAAAAATACAAAAAAAAATACAAACAAAAATTTAAAAAAACATGGAATAATCAAAAAAAAAAAAATAAAAAAAAAAATATGAAAAACAAAACACGTTAGATAGTTATATTTGCTGCTGTTTATGAATAGGTAGTTTTAGTTAGCTTTAAGTTTTATATTAAGGACCTTATTTTAAGTAGTTTTTAAGTAAAAATAAAAAAAGGACATTGATATTAGTTTTTTTGAAATTTTCTAATGAATACAAAAATAAATAAAATGGAATTGAAGTTAAATAGATCTTAGGGCCGAAAGGCATTAGCATTAAGTATTATTGTTTAACTTAGAGTGTCCGTATGGGACCAGTAAGTTAGTTGTAAGTTATGGATAATTAGGCTAGTTTTATGAATTTTTGTCTAGCTTTAAGATAGTCTTAAGAATGAATTAATAAAAATGAATTTGGAAACAAAAAGTGCGTTGGACTGTCATGCAAGGGGTCTTGGGTTCAATCCCAGCCTGTGTCACCTAACTTTTTTCACGGGTACTGCCTCTTGCAAGGAATTGACAAATTCTCCAAGTGTAATTCTTGTCATGAAAAAGTGCACACAGGAATGGTTGAGAGTTGTAAGTAACTAGGCCCTGGTTCTCTACGGTTTGTTGCGCCACCTAATTTATTTATTTATTTATATCTCAAGTTAGACCAAATTACACATAAAATGCCAACTTTCATCGAAATCGGTTGACTTGGTGAAGAGTTCACTGGGAACATACATATGACACTTTTTTATATATTAAGATTAACTAAATTAATTAGTGTTATGAATAAGTACTCATGTGCACTTAAGATTGTTAAAAAAATAGTTCTTGAGATTTTGGAAAAAGGCTTTATATTGCTTGGACAGGCCGAATGTTGTGCCCGTAAATACGTAAAAACGTCAGGCTAAAGCTCTGGAGGTCAAATCGGCGTACTAACTTACTTAAGGTGGCACTACAGCCCTGGTGTGAACTAGGACCTCATCCAAAAAACTTCTCCATCTAGCTCGATCCCTAGCTAGATGTCTCCAGTTTCGCGCTGCAAGTTGGGTGAGGCCACTTTTCACTTGTGCGCGCCACCTGATTCGCGATCTTCCTCTATACCGTGCTGTCCTGTGGGTGTGGATTCGAAGACTTTCCGGGCCGGAGCATTGGTTTCTATGCGCTCTACGTGACCCAGCCATCTTAGTCGTTGGACTTTTACCCTTCTGGCAAAGCCAACGTCGCTGTACAGCCCGTACAGCTCGTCGTTCCATCTGCTCGTCCACTCCTCTTCTATGTATACGGGACCGTAGATCGCACGAAAAACTTTTCTCTCGAAACGATCCAAGGTGCTTTCATCCGCTTTTTTCATAGTCCATGCTTCTGCACCGTATAGCAGGACAGGGATGATCAGGGTCTTATATAGCGACGCTTTGGTCCCTCGAGAGAGGGCTTTGCTACTCAATTGCTTTCTTAGCCCAAAGAAACAGCGATTAGCAAGAGGTATTCTTCCTTTGATCTCAACGATGGTGTTCTTTTCTGTGTTTATAGCGGTGACGAAGTCCTTGACTACCTCAAAGTTACGCCTGTCGATGGTGACGTTTTAACCGAGACGTCTCTCGGTGTTGTAAGTCCTTTCTTAACGACAGCATGTACTTTGTTTTTCCCTCATTAACCGATAACCCATTTTTGCCGCCTCTGCATCAATACTCACAAAAGCCCCATTGACATCACGCTGAGTTCTTCCGATTATGTCAATGTCATCAGCATATGCTAGTAATTGGACAGACTTTTGAAAGATAGTGCCTTTAGTGTTGACGTGTGAGCTTTGCACTATTCTTTCAAGTACGATGTTAAAAAAATCGCATGACAGCGCATCACCTTGTCTAAAACCTTTTTTGACATCGAAAGTTCTGTTAAGTTGTTTCCAACCTTTATGGAGCAGCGTGAATTCTCCATGGTCATCCTGCACAAACGGACGAGTTTGGCAGGGATGCCAAAACTAGACATGGCTCTTTACAGCTCGTTCCTGTAGATGCTGTCATATGCGGCCTTGAAATCGATGAAAAGATGGTGGGTGTCGATTTGGTGTTCTTGGGTTTTTTTCAGGATCTGCCGTAATGTGAATATTTGATCGACTGTGGACTTTCCTGGTCTAAAACCACACTAATAATCAGGTTGTTGACGATGGGCTTTAGACGTTCACATATTACGGCAGAGAAGATTTTGTAAGCGATGTTAAGTAGACTGATTCCTCTATGGTTGGAGCAGTTTAGAGGGTTCCCTTTTTCAGAATCGGGCAAACAATACTGATGTTCCATTCATTAGGCATGCTTTCTTCCGACCATATATTACAGATAAGTTGGTGCATGCTCCTAACCAAATTATCTCCAGCTGTTTTGAAGAGCTCGGCATTCAAGCCATCTGCTCCAGCGGCTTTATTAGACTTCAGCTTATGTATGGCAATCTTTACTTCGTCTAAGTCGGGAGGACGGGACTGTTGGCTTTCGTCGTCTATGTTGAATGGATCATCCTGGCTGACAGCGGAATTCGGTTCGTCGTTCGTGATTGGACCTTAGGTACTTTTTGAAAAAATAAATAATTTGTGTTACTGAGCTAAGAATAATGTTTCTTTCTGGCACGAATTGCAAGATAATGATGTGAACAAGAAGGTGCTACATGCCACTTTAAAATAGTGGTAAAAATTGATTTTGATCTCGAATATCTGAATACATAATATTATTGACTTTAAAATTATTTTATCTTAACAAAACACTGGCGTTAGTTTTCGGTAAAAAAAAATCAAATCCTACGAAAAATGTCAACATAATTTGGTTTACCGTCCCGAATATCTTGACAAAAAACTGCTCAAGCTCAAAGTATTGATTTTTGACTTTTGAGAGTTCTATAAATGACAATGTGGATTATTTGGGTCGCATCCAATGTCAAAATAAAACCTGTTATTGGAAAACCCTGTATAACGAAAATAAAACTATATTCCATATTTCAAAACCAAGTACATACATTCATACAAAAACTTTATATTTAGTTGAAAATTAATAAATATTTTGTATCTATAAACAAAAAACCAGAAATTAGAAATAACTGATAAGTTTTATTACATTTTGACATTCACAAAATTAAATTAATTTGCTTAAGTCTAATTTTCTCTTTGCACAGATTATTTTTCTACAAAAATATTAAGTCATTCGTTTTCAAGAAGAAATAAAACGCATATTTGAATGTTTTTGAACAACAACAACAACTTAAAGGTGCTACCACTCATTGTTTTTGGCTGGAGATATAGCTATTTCGTGCTTTGCCACTTTTGCACTCATCAGTCTCCTTTTTTGTGGTGCTGAGCTTTAATCCAATTTTATTTGAAAAACTTTATATACACACCATAGGATTCGAACCCACGCATATCAGATTTGCTCAGTCTTAGAAGTCGTGTGCACTACGCACTCCACTACTTTAGACCACTGACGTCACAGGTCGAGATGTGGTAGTTGTTTATCAAATGCATTTGAAGCATCAACATTTTTATAAGCTCCTTTAAGTATGCTGTTTTGTTCCACCTCCATTTTTCTCCATACCTTATTTGATAGACTTACAATTCGTAGTACGTATCAAAGGGGGAGAGGTTGGAAGATCGGTAACGAACCAGACTATTAAGTTATTATTGTTATTATTTGTATTGTACTATTCGTACTAAAATGTCAGCTTGTTAGACTTGACCATTCCTTTTAATTTCATTGAATGTTTTTGAACAACAACAACAATTAAAGCTCAGCACCACAAAAAAGGAGACTGATGAGTGCAAAAGTGGCAAAGCACGAAATAGCTATATCTCCAGCCAAAAACAATGAGTGGTAGCACCTTTAAGTTGTTGTTGTTGTTGTTCAAAAACATTCAATGAAATTAAAAGGAATGGTCAAGTCTAACAAGCTGACATTCTAGTACGAATAGTACAATACAAATAATAAAACGCATATTTATTTAATGTTATAGCCAAGAATATAGCTTTGTTAAAAAGATAAGAGTTCGCAGTAATGTTATAAAAATGATTTGGGCCGCTGAAGCTGGTTCAAATAAATTAACAGCCATATGTCAGACAAGCGACCCCAAACAAAATAGTTGTTAAATAGCAAGATCTTGGAGGCCTTGACACAGGCCCACGACGCGCGATAATACGCTTACCAATAAATTGATTATAAAATCGCAAACCAAACTGAGCATAAATGAAGTGACAGCTGCCAAAAAGAACAACACCAGATTGAAAACCACACGTCTAAAAAACACCCGTTATAACAAATGAGCCATTTTTTCTAAATAAAATGATCTCTCAAAAATGAATGCTTCTATCTGACCTTGAGGAAAAAATGTTCTTATTATAAAATAGGAGAAAGGACATGCGATTCATACATGGATGGGTTCTGGTACCTTAAAAATGAAAAACAAGCTATCTTTCCATTTTTCACAAAAAATTTGTTTGAATGATATTATTGTTTTTCTTTACAACATTTTTTTTTTTAATTTTTCAGTTTTACCAACATTTTGACCTCATAATAATAAAAATATCTGATTGTTAATTGCAACTTTGTTTATCTTATAACCTCTTTTCAATATCAAGTGTTAAATATTCAATAATCATACTACCCCGAAGGTTTTAAATGGTGTTAACTTAAATCTCATAAATACTCAACTATCTAAAAAAGCTACGAAATTTTCAAAACTAAAATCATACTACTCCGAAGGTTTTAAATTGTCTTAACTAAAATCTCATAAATACTCAACTCTATCTAAAAAAGCTACGAAATTTTCAAAACTAAAAAACAACAACTTTAAGTCTGTAGAATTAGTCAAAATTGATGAATGCATAACGACAAATTCAAAAATCAACAACTGACTGCAAGAGAATTACCGTTAATAACGGTTTTTTTTATCTCTGCTGCAGTCAGTTTAAAATAACAACAATCTTTTTAATGAAAATAATTCAAATTCATGGTTCAAATTCAAATACAACCCAATCCAATATGTCTTCCATCTAACTTCCGAGAAAATTTAACACAGTTCAAATATCCACCTACAGATGACGCCACTTTACACTACAGAGAACCAAACCACTGAGCTCTAAAACGATAGGAAAAGGGGTACACGAAACCAAACAAGAATGAGAGAAGAGAAGAGGTAAAGGTCGAATTTCACCCCACTTCTGCCACACCACACAAAAACAATTCAAACAAAAGAGAAGAAGACACAAAAAGAAGAAAAATAGAAGTAGAAAAAAGGAAATACATTTGACATTCGTCTTCGTCTAATAATAATAATATAGTAGTTGTAATAGCTGCTTGAAAAAAATTATTTATTTATTTTTTTATTTTCATCTATATACATACCTAATTTTACAACGGGAAAAACTAATCTAATTCATTGGGCAAAAGAATCGCCACTCAAAACGATAACTCAGCACTTTTATGGGTTGAAATTCGAAGTGCAACTCTCAGTCAGAAATATGATAAAACAAAATATATTAAAAACTAACGTGGTCGTCGCTTCTCCTTCTCTATTCCGGGGAAGAAAACAATTTTTATTATGCGTCTTTGGTTTATTTATCGCTAGCACTTTAGTTGATGTGATTAGGTAAGTGTAATCAAGTCGCCTATTGTTTGCCTCATTATTGGTACTTATTTGAAATCATTACTTAACAGAGCACACGAATCATATGAATATATTAATTTTGATGGTGATGACGACGACGACAACGACAACAGCGGCAATGTCAACACGACTGCGTCGCATGACTGGGACCTTTTGATCTTCACCCAAAGTTGGCCAGTGACAACCTGCATCCATTGGAAGGAGGAAAACAAACACCATGAATGTAATTTGCCCACAACGAAGGAGGTCTGGACTATCCATGGCATTTGGCCAACCAAGCTCGACACCTTTGGCCCGAACTTTTGCAATAACAGCGCTAAGTTCGATATCGACAAACTGAATCCTATTGTCGATCAGATGTATTTGTTTTGGCCTAATATTGAAAACGGCACAGAATATGACTCGTTGTGGCAGCACGAATGGGTCAAGCATGGAACATGTGCAGCTCAACTTGAGGAGCTTAACGATGAGTTGAAATATTTTTATCAGGGTCTCAACTGGCTTTCGGGCGTCTTTATGTCGGATGTTCTTGAAAAGTCTGGCATCTATCCAGACTCCAATAATACCGTTATTAGTCTACATACGGCAGTGGTGAAAGCTCTCGGCAAGACTCCGTCAATTCATTGTCTCTATGACGATAAGAAGGACGTTAGCTACTTGGCTGAGATACGAGTTTGTTTTGATAAGACACTCCAATTGGTTGATTGTGATCGAATACGTTTTGGTCAGGTTTCGATTGATTATCCAGGAGGAAAAGTTAACACCAATTGTCATGTATCAAAGCCAATCTTCTATCCAAGTAATGTCCCGCCAATGGAGAAGCAAAACCGTAGACGTAAGGATTCATGGAAATTCCCATTTGTGAATGCCTACAAATTGGTACAATTCTTGATATGGAGTACTCTTTAAATGAAAAATTAAAAAAGGTGAGTGAAATTAAAAGAAAAATTAACACACATCGAATCGAGTGAGAAAGAACAACAAATAGTAAAACAAAAAAATAATATTATTATTTTAATAAGTAAAAAATTGATAAACTTCGCAAATTATTGATAAATTAGAAACAGAATTTATTGTTTTTATTTATATACATTTATGTATCTACTCTACATATGTTTATTAACAAAAATATTATTTTATCTTTTGATTTGTATTAAGGAAAACCAATTTTATTTTCATTTTTTATTTTTGATCAATTTTACACATCTTTTCATTTTTTAGTTTTCAATTGTAGTTTTAAGTAAAAATTGTAAGAAAATAATTATACCTAACATACAGACATAATATTAATCAATGTAAGTGAAAATTATAAACAATATAGAAGTATTTTTATGCAAATGAAGTTGACTTTTATTTATTTAATTTTTGTAAGGAAATAGGGTAGAGGAAAAGGTAGTATTGTATCCACAACTAATCTAATCTATTAGTCAAGGAAAAGGCTCATATATTTTGTTTATATTACAATATTTGCATATCTTCTCACTTTAACCAGAAAAATGATTGAATTGGTCTTGATTGTAATGTCGCTAGAGTTATTATTTTCCGAAAACTAAAGAAATCCTAATAATTTAAATTCGACCATAAGCTACTTTCAAGCTTTATTCCCATGTTGAACTTAAACGAAAAAAGCTATCTAAATATTTTCAGTCATTCACCTGATTATTCTTCTGGCACAGTGGGAATAATATAGCAAATATTCATTACTCAGTAATAGCAAAATCTTAATACATTCAGTTGATCTGCGGTGAAGGTCGAGTTAACCTTTGCATTGTATTTCAAACCGACATTACGGACAAAAATTTAAATTAATTTGTCAACTTTTAGATAAGAGAACAAAAAAACAAATTGATAGGTTATTCACCTTTTATGTTTAATTTTGAAATTTAAATCACAAATTTGTTTGTGATAAGGGATTTCGATTAATGATATGGAAAGACACATTATATAATAAAATATAGGACTAACTTAAATAATTTTAGTTAACTAATGTGAATTTGGAACTTCAGCGACAGCATATGATTAGCCTATTAAATTCGAATCTTGACAGCATAGTCATATGGGGAATAAATAACCGTGTAGAATTTAGTGCTGCAAAAACTCAAGAACCCCGCTACCCATGAATGGCACTTGCATCGAGGAAACTAATCGACTTTCAGTACACGGTATGTGTATCAGAGATCACCTCTTATGGAATGGTGCTTAGGATTTCTCCTAAGCAAGAAATTGTTCACCCCTTTTGATCTGACTGTAATTTGCAAAAGCCTTCATTCGTCAAAGACTTAAATTGTAACTCACATAAAAAGAACAGGTGCTCCTAAAACAAGTTTAAGTCTTTTGGACAGAATCCACAAGGTAGTTGTTTTATCATTTTTTTCAACAAGCAATGTGGTATTGTTGAGTTAGCCACTTAAATTCCCCTATTCAAACAATTTAGACGTAATACCCACAATAATAATTGAATTCAATTTTGGACATACTGTCAAGTATAAAGATTCATATTTTAACCGTACATTAAGAATGTAGAATTGCGTTACCCAACTCTGTTTTTCTCTCCCATTTTGATGTTTAAATTTTAAACATATTTAATATTCTTAATATGTTTAAAATTTGAAGTATAGTCTATAGTGCATACAACTAAAACTTCATTTTGACTACATCTTAAAAATTCTCACTTACACACCTAAAAGAATACCAAATAGGCTTGTTAGATACACTTTTCGAAAACAAATAGAGCGGATAAAGGAATGGCGTACTTGAGCGCAAGTATGTGGTGTAGAGCTTACAATTCAATGTGATAATCTTGATCTATTAAAAAGTCAACTTTATAGATTGTTAGAAGAGATAGACATATTTCAACGTAATGATAGTATACAAAGATCAATCTCATCAACCAATAGAATACTGTACTCTGAACTTACCCATGACTTCGTAGAAAATTATTTCAATGACAAATATAGCGTGCGTGCGATATCCTTTATTTGCAGGGCTAGAAGTAAAACATTAAATTTGAATGGATCACCTTACAGAAATTCCTCAGATACACGGTGCACTCTATGTAACCTTAATTAAAAAGAAGATTGCTTTCATTTTTTATCGATTTGCCCTATCCATAAAGAAATTAGAATCCGATGTCTTGGAAAAACAACTTTGTCATTGGAAAAACAAAAAACATACTAAACGGCGAAAACTGGCTTAACCTATACCATTACCTCGAAGCAGCGTCAGAATATAGAAACATGATATGATAATGTCGGAATACATTTAAATCTAAAAATTAGTAAATTATTACAACAGTATGTCATGTTTCAAAGTTATGATTTATCACACTTATGAAAATGTTTTCTTTTTTGTTTTAGCTAAATCTCAAATGAGATTTTAAGTTTTTAAATTCTATTAACATGTATAATAATATACCTATATGTGCATCTCGCTTTTGTTTTGACTAAACTAAAAATTACTCTTATTCCGTTTTCGGTAAACTCAAAGCCCATGTACATTGTACACCTATTATTTTTATTTTTATATTTTAAAAAAACAAAAAATTGTATATTGATTTGAAGAAAAAAAAATCAAAAAAAAAATCTAAAAAAAAAATCTATTAATAACCCTTTTAGTGGGTGCAAATTAGATAATTGTCATCATTTGTATCCTTTAAACAAGCCTAACAATTTTAAGATTCTGATAAGCCTTCTCTAACCATAAAAGAACACCATAACAAAATCGATTCTAGAGTTTTGAAAACGTTATGAAATACACAAAAAAATCATGATTAATTTAAAGTCCGTAGAGAACCAGGGCCTAGTGACTTACCATTCTCAACCATTTCTGTGTACGAGTCATTTAGGGATGGAGGTGACCTACAGTTTGTATGCCGAATCCGAATCGCTAATTTGAGAAAGCACTTTTCATGACAAGAATTACTCTTGGAGTTTTTGTCAATTCCTTGCATGAGGCCGTATCCATGAAAAAAAAAACTTTTTAAGTGGCACAGGCTGAGTTTCATAAAATACAACATACGAAACAGTTACCCAGTTGGACAATGGAATTTATATAGACGGTTGTATAAACAAATATTTTTTGTGTTCATTGACCTACAAAATAATTCATAGTTTTATCTAAACTTTTGCAAAATAATACTATAAGTTAAGTTAAAGTTAAAAAATGTAATTCGGTACCACATATTTTATGATGTTTTCAAAATCTTGAAATTAATTTTTTTTGAAATAAATGTTCATCAAAATATACAAAATGACAGATACAAACAATGTAAATGCACTAAAAACTTATTTCCAAAAATAAAATTTTTTAAAAGAATTGATAATACAGAGTAACTCTATACCTACTTGAGAGAACTATATCTTAGTTCTTAGTAAAGGGTTGGGCATAAAAACCTGACACATTTTAAGGACTCCTAGCTCAGCCGCATCAAAACATTACGAGGTCGGGTTTGAAGCAAATAAAAGTAAACAGTACGATTCAGTTTATGTCTCCGCTTCAACTGTGGTACCAAAAACGACCGTAGCATCTCGACATAGCGCTCTGTATTCACGGCCGAACGGAGAGGACTTTTCTGTAAAGCACTCCTAACTCGATCAACGTTTTCTGGTGTACGCACCGTGATCGGACGCCCGAAAGTTTTTAACCCATAGCTTAACCGTATTCCGCGACGGGACCGGATCACGAGGATTTAATTCGTATTTTTTACGAAATTCACAAATAACAGCAATGTAAGAGTTTGTAATGAAAAATAGCTCGCAAACGAACGCACGCAAAAAAAAATAAACCTTCAACCGACTACTTTCCGTTCTCACAACCACGAATATCTCGCGTCTCGGTATTGCGGAGCTAGGGGTCCTTAAAATGTGTCAGGTTTTTATGCCCAACCCTTTACTTCGGTAAAGAAATCAATGGACCCTGTCCTAGATCGTTTTGAAAAGTTGCTTAGGACTTAGTCCTATCTTATACTCGATTCCAAATTCATTTGACTAGGGCTTATAGTGCTTGTAAAAAATATAAAGAAATGCGTTGATATCGAATTGAATACTAATTCAAGGGCTAGTAGTTGCCCTAACGTTAGGACCCTGTGTAAATAAAAAAATAATTTTATCTTCCACTCAAACCGATTTTCCTCGAACCTCTGTTATATTCCCAAAACAACTTTTTACGTCTATTCCTTTACTTTAAATTTCAGTGCTTTTAAGTCCCAAGTTATTTTTTGTATATGAACAAAAATTATAGAAATACAAATTAAATAACCAAATCGCAATAAAGAGTGAAAAAACTAGGTACCAGTTGATTTATTATTTTCATAAGAAAAAAATCTTAAAATTTTAGTAATTGATAAATATTAGAATTTAATTAGGTTTATTTTTTAAATAAATTAAATGAAAATTATCTATTTTCTTCATTATATTTGATAATACTTTGAACACACACCACAAAATCTCATTAGGCTACATTTTTTTGTATCTACTTCGAATAGAAATACCATTCGAATAAATAACTAAAAACTATGTTCTTAAAACTACGTATCCACCAACACATGAGTGTACAAGTGCTGGGTTTTTGTTTTGAGTCTTTTATATTTCAGCGAATTTAAACCATCCGAATAGTAACGAAGTGGTCCAGAATACAGATATTTCAATCTATCCTCGCTTGGCTTCTCTTTCTTATGCACCATCATAATATACTCACTGTAGGACGGGTCAAATCGTACAATCTTCAGATCCCTCGATGTTATGCGTTCATAGAAATCATCATCCTCACCACCCCAGCCACTAAATAGATTCGACATGCCGTTCACTTGTTGAAATTGCACTGACCGAATGCTGACAACTCCACCGAAGAGACCCCTATAGGGAAGATTATACCTGAAGATATCCAAGTTGGAACACATGTGTCGAGGAGAAGAGGCACAGGCATACAATTGGCCCAGATTCAAAGGTAGAATATCAACATCATGAAAAATCAGACATGGAAACTCATAGCTGAGGGCAATTTCGGCACCGATGTTAAGCAACTTGGCACGATTGAAAGGCTTATCGTCATGTTGCTCCACTACGAATATCCTATAGTGTATCTGTTGTTGTTCCAAGAAGTTATGCATATAAACTAGGAATTTATTCAGCTGCCATTGCCTCTGACGATAGGGAACTATAATTGCAGTGCTAAACCTCGCCCGGCAATCCTTCGGATAGAATTCACCCCCAGGTAGGATGTTCTGATTGTTGATTTTCGTACAGTCTAGTTCTTTTTTATCAATATGTTTATTTTCTTTGATGATTTCTTCATTATTACACTCGCCCAGTTTTTGCAATGAAATATTTCGAGTGGTTTCAGGTACTAGTTTATCGAAGATGTTATCACTGCTTATGTACTCGAAACGTGTCGCAAATCGACCAGGCCATAAGCAGTAGAGTATGATGATAATCGATAGTGTTTTTGATACTGTGCAAAAATTCTTATCGTTCTTCTTTTGATGAATAAAATTTCTTAAAGATTCCATATTATTTGAATTTATACATAAGTGTTATAAGCTATGATTTTGTAAGAGGAACTGACTTGAGAGAAGAAAAACACAACAAAACCTAGTGACAGCTGACAGTGACAGATCATTCTGATGACAACCTATGTCAACTAAGACCGCAGGTTTGTTTGATTTGAATTTTTCGAACGGATCTGGTAAGCACTTTGATTAGAAATATGGAGTTAATTTGTTTTGTGTGGTTTAAAAATTAAAATTCTTAATTTTATTTATTAAAACAATTTCAGATCAAGTGTTAAGTCGAAATCCAAATATTATAGACTCAATTTTAACCTAAACTAATCAAAATAAAATTAAGTACATTTTAAACCACGCAGTAGAAGTTAGGTTATTTTTCAGTGCACACAAAATATGGATTTTTAAATAAATTCATTTTTTTTGTGTGTTAGTAGTACCCGTAGCGTGATGGTTAGTGCGTTGGACTGTCATGCAAGGGGTCTTGGGTTCAATCCCTGCCTGTGCCACCTAACTTTTTTCACGGGTACTGCCTCTTGCGAGGAATTGACAAATCCTCCAAGAGTAATTCTTGTCATGAAAAGTGCTTTCTCAAATTAGCCGTTCGGATTCGGCATCTAAACTGTAGGTCCCTTCCATCTCTGACAACATTACTCGCACACAGGGATGGTTGAGAGTTGTAAGTCACTAGGCCCTGGTTCTCCATTGACTGTTGCGCCACCTAATTTATTTATTTTTAGTAAAATAAATGCATAATGATTACATAATACGGTAATTGAGTTTCCGTCTTTCCGATGGATTTGCAATGATTTTTGATACTTTTTCTTTAGTAAAAATGTCAAAATTGACAGTTGATTCCTTCCGCAGCCTACTTCAAAGATTTATTTTGAATGTATATCTAAAAAACCCTATTTTACATTTTTTTAATTGTACTCAGAAAAAAATATAAATATGTATATTGATTTATTTTAAGATTCAAATTTGTAACCCATTTGTCCGATTGGAAAAATTAAGAAAGTTTAAAAATAATTCTTTCCTAAATAGGGAAGCGGTTTTAAATAAATTATTTTTATCTTCTGAAATGCGTAAATCAAAAACTAAACTAAACGAAAATCTTACAGCTGCAGTGACATTGATTTCAGCAACAAGAGAGGCTGTGTTCAATCTCATTCTTTTTTTTAGTATTAAAGGACAGCTGATCTAAGACAGTTAAAATGTCAAAAAAAGTATTTCTACTACACGTATGTAGCTGACAGAAGAGATGGTTTAACATATGGTTGAATTTGAAGGAATCCGAACATTGATTTCAAATTTATAGTTTTTTTTTTTTTGGTAAAAAACGATATTGAACGTAACCAATGGGCAGGTTCAGGTGACATAAGGGACTTGAAAGTACGACAAGTTTCTAGCATCTGATTGGCCAGCTGCCAAAAAATGGTCTTCCAATTAAGGCAACTTTATTGGAAAGTTAGTCAAGAAAAATCTCCCTAACTATCAAGTCAATTCCACTTACATATATCAAAATGACAGCTAATCGTAGTTTTTAATTAAACTGAGAGCTGAACTTTATTACCCTGTGATTTGATTATTTTCTGCACAATTCTAGGTTTCTTTGTCAAATTGGAAAAGGAATGTTATATTTCCTTAAAATACTAAATTCAGTATTTCCTTAAAATACTAAATTCAGGTAGCGATGGAATTGTAGCTTGCCTGCTGAGAGGTGTTTTGTAAACAATTAAGTTTAAGGTAGTTTTTACACGTTCAACTGAAGGTAGAGGTTGGTGAAGTAAAGTTCCGAGTTTGAAGGTTATGACACGTGCAAGATTAACTAGTTGCTTTGGTATAAATTTACGTTCAAGAACACAGTCGACTGCAAATGAAGTCCCTTATGTTGTCTGAACCTGCCCAGTGTCTTCTTGAAGTGAAAGTAGAGTTTGTGTGTTCTTTTTATTGAGTTTATTTAACAAAAAAAACTACAGAGAACTTTTTATAGCTCATAAAGTGCCGTTATTTATCGGATCTTTTGTCTTTATTTATTACAAAATAATATTTAGTATTACTCAGAAGTTTTCGAGTTGTTCACAATGTTCTAATATCAAAACTTTAATTTTTCGAAAAATTAGATCTCGATTGAGTGCTAACCCATTTCTTCATCAAGTTTTAAAACGTTATAACTTTGATTTAGACCTCAGTTTGAGTTAAAATCTTAATTTATTAGAATCTCAAATTAGGGGTCTATGATATTAGAACTTGCTTTATTTTCTTTAAACGACTCCATTTTAAGATAAGAATAGATTTTGTAATACAAATCAGACCAAAAGATCATTAACGTGTATGATTACAAATTTTTAGGATTTTATTTGGAAGTGTGAAGTAACATATTGATCTAAAGTTCCTAGAACTCAAAAATGATGGGTGGTAAAACGACAATCCCGAATAGCATCACTATTTAAAAACAAATTTGTTGAGACCTCAAATTGGTTAGGGGAATACCAAAGAGTATTTATAATTTCTTGTTGACTCAACAGGAGGAAAGATGTTTAAATTGTTATTCCTGAGCCAACTAATTTAAGTCTCAACCTCATATCATTCATACGCAAATTAGGGCCCCCGCAGACTGCAGACTTTTTATCGGCCGATAGTTTGGTCGGCTTCTTAATCAGTATGGAGAGGAATGCATATGCGCACACTACAGCGATTCAGTATCGGCCAATAAAAAAGTTTGATGGGCTACCCGATTACATTCAAACTAATCTGTCGGCCAACTGTTTAATCAGTATTGGCGCATACACACCTGCGCATACATGAAGATTGTTTAGTCGGCCGATAGTTCAGTTCGCTCTGTCATTTGGCGTCGTGTGCGTGTATTTTGAATATGGCTAATCAAGTAATTTGGAATGCATAGTGTAAAATTTTCCACTAACTAATCTATCACTACTCCTCCGGAGTATGATGAGATTAATAATTTTTCTGGACAATATTTTCACTGTGCGACCGCTTCAACAGTCAGTTACAAACTAGTTCGAGAATAGTCGGCCGGCTGTTGGATATTCTGCGCCCTGTTCACCAATCCGACTAAACTATCGGCCGATAAAAAGTCTGCAGTCTGCGGGGGCCCTTAGTCAACGACAGATTTTTAAAATGATATCGATTTCATTTTTTTGAGATTTGTCTCAAAAATATTTTTCATACGATTGCATGCAAAAGCTCAAAGCCCACAATCTAGTGAGCCGACATATCTTATATAAATGAAAAAATTAGAAAGGAAAACGTTATAAAACTTGTTGAAAAAGATATTTTCTTTTTTATTTATTTTGTATTTAAAAGTAGCAATATAATAATTATTAGTTTGTCAATTGACATTTACATTTATCTTTTGATTTCATATTGTTTTTCCTTTTTTGCAATTCACGCAACAAAAGAAAACATTCCTTCACAAATCGTCTTATAAAAACCAACAAAAGTATACAGAAATTAAGAAAACCATTTCTAAAACTTACTCTTTCCAAATTTAGCGCAAGTAATATGAAAATGAAGAAAACAAATTGTCAATTGAAAATCACGGCCCTTAGGCGTTGTTTAGGGAAATCTCTTATTCTTCACCAAATGAGTTTTTTAGTCAATCAAATAAGAAAAAAAAATAAATGAAATGGATATGAAAAACTAAACAAAACAAAACCCGTTTTACACCAAAGCTTTGGTAACAATCAGAACAGCCGATGGAACTAGACCCAATACCTCCAATGGCTTCTCGAAATCGTCATCAGAGAAGACTTTCCTTGGAAATGAGGTCATCAAACCGAATGGCAGATCTGCACCCTGGTTCATTTGGATGAATACCCGGACTGCTGACAATTGTTCTTTGACACCGAAGGTCTCGGTCAATGTGGATCCGTCTTGCAAACGAATTTGAATTCTAGTATTTGTGTAATCCTTAGGTGGTTGCTTGGGCGATGTGACAACAGCAGCAGGTGCAGGAGTAGGTGTTGTAGAACTAACTGCTGATTGAGGTGAAGTAGGTCCTTGGTCCCTATGAAATGCAATTTAATAGAAGCAAGTTTGAATTTTAAGTCCCTATCTTACACCATACCTAGCTCGACGAGCAGCTTTATCAGCCTCAATCTGTGCTCTTACACGCTCCCTAGCTGCCTTTTCTTCTTCCTTCTCCCGTTTACGCTGTTCTACAATCTTTTTCATTTCCATTTCTTCCATACGCTGGCGTGCCTCTGTCATGTCTTTGCCAGACTTAATGCGATTCTTCTCCCGTTCCAAGGCCTCAACTCGTTCACGCTCTTCTCGTTCGATACGTTTTTGTTTCAATTTCTCTTCGATGAGTGCGAGTTGGGCCTTCTTTTCCTCTTCAGTAAGGGGTTTCTTCTCCTCGGTCGATTCTGAGAAATTACTGTGTCCAGTTTTTGCTGCATGGAATTCGACCTCTGACTGGTCTTTGAAGAGTTTTCCACAGTCATCGCATTTAAGAGATTTGGCAGTTTCAGGTGCTGCTGTCCCTGCTGCTACTGCTGCTGGAGTGCTGGAAGAAGCTTCAGCATCTGGATTGGCAGCAGTGGGTGACCCAGCAACAGATGTGGTGGCTTGCAGAGCCTGGCCGGCCGATGACTCAGTAGTTCCGCTTTGAGCGGGGATTTCCTCGTCGGCATGAGCCAACAACCATTCCATGGCTGGTTCGACACCTTTGAAATTGGTTGCTTTGATGGCATACTCTCTACACAAGGGGAATTATAATAAAGAAGTTCCATTAGAATTGCGTTCGGGATGGTTTTTTCTTCCTACTCACGCTCTTTCCTTGGGGAACCCCATATCGACAAGTGTTTGAATTTCAGACATTTTCAATTGGAGTTTTTAGTAACTTTTATAAAAATGAGGTACTGTTGTTATTTTATTTTTCTCAGAAAACACAAAACAAATTAAATTCGTTTCTTTTGAAGAAAAAAAGCCGAACGCGAGAAGAATTGTGACAGATGACAAGAGTTTTTTTCAATTGTCACTTTTTTCGCGAACAACGGCATTTTCGAATATGTTTGCGAATTCGAGAAATATTTGAGAGTCACTGGAAACAGTTGTCAAACTTCAAAATGTTAAGGGTGAGATAAAACTTGTTCCGAATTTACAATGCTGTCAAACAGCAATTTAAGTATTTATAGAGATAAAATCATTATTTTGTACCAGGACAGAGAGAATCGATATAAATTGGAGAATTTTCGAATCAATCGATAATTCGAATAGGTATATTGAAATATTTTAGATAATCTTTTTTAAAATATACATCATTAGAGTTTTAGGAGTGCTGATTTAAATAAATGTAATAAGATGCATCGAATAAAATCCCATGTTTTTATTTGAAGTGTCTCAAAAAGAATAAATAGATCCTTTCAATCTTTGATACGGCTTCAATAATTTTCCTCGAGGTGCTTTCGTACCTTTTCTTGTTTAAGAATCATTGTTGTTTTTTGTTGTGTTGATTTTAGAACTCTTTAGTAATTTGTACTGGAAATTCTGCATAACAGGTAAAGAAGGCCAAGACAACTTTTCTTAGAATATTCAAGCTTGTCTGCCTTATTGTGTGAAGAGAAATGTAAAACAACACTTTTTTCATTTGATTTTTTCGATAAAACTTCAAGTTGTCTCACGAGTGGAACAATCGTTAACAATTTTTCTTATTTTGTTAATATCTAACTATTTTAAACCCATTTACAATTTCTTATCAGATACAGTCTTGTTGATAGTTGGTGAATTAACTGGTGATATGTCGGAAGCCTTCCCTTTTGATTACATAGATTTGCGGATAGTGTTGGATTTAAAATTTTAAATTCTCCTACATTCTTTACTGATTTTTCACAATTCTTTTGACATTATAGTTAATTAAACAACACCACAAAATATCAACTTCATTGCTCTTATCATTCTCTTTACTCTCAAGATATCTACTAACTATGATTTTGAGATTATTCAATTATACCATTCAAACGATCTTGGTGATAAAATGTGAGGTGGGCGACTGAAAACTGCTGCTGCTTCATAGTTCATTGTTTCACTGTAAGATGCGCATAAACCAAAAGATGAGAAAATTTGTATGAGACGTTTCGAACCAAACCGCCGTCGCGCCGATGGAAAAAAACTGAAAGACCCAGTTGTAATTTAGATTTAAAGGTTCTAGGCCGAATAGCCAGATGTTATCCAAGGCCATGCGGGTAGAGGGGATTCTATAAGGGACTGACTTTTTTTTTATATGTATATTTTTTAATATAGTATATACTTTGTACATAAAAGAGACATAAATAGATATTTTTGCTTGCTTGAGCACTTGAATATGTATATATGGGGCAAATATGTGCATATTATGTTGAACATAACTCTTACAAACGCGATATCTCAGGAAGGGTGATACTTAGAAAAAAAATCATAAGGACCATTTTTGTAGAGAATTTTGAGATTTACAAATTCGGTCTGAGGTATTTTTGCGATAAAACTTACCGTTTTTGAGAAAAATCCAAAAAATTAAAATTTTGACCTTTGACACCGAATAACTTTCTAAGCTCGCATGGGATTGATGGGGACTTTTAAATTTTTATTTCTTAGGGTAAACCCAAGGTCTCTACCAAAATTTGGCTCTGTCGGAATTTTTGTTATTTGACCACTATTTTTATGTCTAAATTGACCGCGGACTAAAAAGGCAAGAGTACGATAACTCAGGCGACAAGATATTATAAAGGATGTTTTAGAACAAGTAAAAGCAAACATTTTTTACTCTGGGACGGGGTCTATCACCCCCGTTTAGGCAGGAGGGGTAATTTAAAAAAATGATTACTTAAAATGGAAAAAAATTCTTAAAAAATAACAGTAATACTTACAATTAAGTATTAGGTATACATTTTTTTAAAGCCAACATTCTGTTCTATTAGTCAGTTCTTAAATCAAGTCAAAACTATGCATAGTTTTTGAAAAAATTAATTTTAAACTCAAATTTTGAGTAAAAAAAAAGTTCAAAAAAGGTTTAAAGTGTAATTTTTCAATACTTCAAGATTATCTACTATTGCTTTTATTTTAAAATTTATTGCTCTTATTTGTTTTTGATCAAAAACTGAAAACTAGATGATTTTGTCTTTTAGTTTTTGAGAAAATTGAAAATAACCACAACTAATATTTTAATTTAATTATTTTTTTGTTGCTTGTAGTGGTCTTATTTTGATAGTAATAATATTATGTGCGAGTTTGGGTGTATGCAACAGTGGGGTGTGTGCGGTTTTGGGTGTATGCCACACCGAGGTGTGTAAGGGGGCATGCTGCCGCTGCTTGGGCACACTATAGGATTTGGGGTGAGTGCAAGGTGGAGAGGGTGAAAGGTGCGGTGGGTGCAAGATGGGGTGCATGCAAAGTTTCTTTTGCTGGATTTAAGAAAAATTAATTTATCCTAGGTATATCTTAATCCATATTCGATTATTACTATCAAAATAAGACTACGTAAATACTCAAGCAAGAAAAAAATAATTTAATTGAAAGATTTTTTTGTTAATTTTCAATTTTCTCAAGAACTAGAAGACATAAAATTATCTAGTTTTCAGTTTTTGATCAATAACAAATAAGAGCAATGAATTCTAAAAAAACAATAGTAGATTATCTTAAGGTTTTGAAAAATTACACTTTACACCTTATTTTTAACTTTTTTGTCCAAATTTTGAGTTTAAAACAATTTTTTTTCAAAAACTATGCATAGTTTTGACTTGATTTAAGAACAAGCTAATAGACAAAAGTGTTGGCTTTAAAAAAATGTATAATACTTAATTGTAAGTATTACCGTTATTTTTTAATTATTATTTTTCCATTTAACGTACATTTTTTTAAATTGCACCTACCGCCTAAACGGGGAGAGATAGACCCCCGCTCCCATAGTAAAAATGCTTGTTTTTAACTGTTCTATACAAATCCGTCATTAAACTTTGTCGCCTGAGTTATCGTACTCTCCCCATACAAAATAAAATGATTGAGCTAATGGAGCTGAGCGTGATTGACTTCACATTTGTTTCGTGTGGTATGAGAGAGACAGATAGCAAATTCTAAAACTATTGATATTTCAGTTCTCTAGTGTGTTTCATAATTAAAACGGAGAGCTTTCAAACTCTGCGCAGAGCACACTCAACATGCTCAGGCTTTGCTTAAAAATATAAACGCCTTATAATACATAATGGGAATGAACATAACTTTATATTGAAAATCTGAAAACAATTTGAAGAGTCGGACAGAGTCCCGAAGTAAAAAAAAAAACTTTTTTCAACTACATATCTGCGACCATTACCATGTTTGTTTTTTTTTTAATGGGATTTTAAACTTATAACTTTGAATTTCAATACAAACAAATATTGTTTGACCAAACAAAAGAAAAACTGCTACCATACTTATTTGAAAAATATTTTTCCCACAATTTTCAAAATCGAATAAAAATTAATAAATGCATCCAGTTAAATTGACGAAGATGGTGTCGAAAAATCATGAAAACTTGAAATTTGAAAATTTGACTTTAATTAAAAAACACAAAAAGGAGGAGGGAGCCTATCGGAATCCCGCTTTTTAAAAAATCCCGAAAAAAGTTTTAAAATCCCGCCTTCTAAAATACCGATTTTTTTGAAATCCCGTCTTTTAAAATCCTGCTGATTCAAAATCCCGATCAATTACAATCCCGCTTTTTAAAATCCCGACAATCCCGTTTTTTTTTTACAAAATACGTGCATTAAACTAAATAACAATAGGAGTCAAAGGTTTTATGTTAAATTACTTGACTAAAATGTAATAATATCGTAATTTTTTTGTTTTTACTTAACATAAACATTAATTTTTGTTTACAACATTAACTTTTGCACAAACAATATCCTACAGCAAATCTACCTCTCGATAACGGTTTTACCGCTATCGTTGACTTTGTTAATTGATTTGAGTTTGTTTTTAAATACTGCTTTGCTTTATATTCTTATTTTTTGATATGTTGTATTTGTTAAAGGTTACAATAAAATGAATCTAGAAAAATATCTCATTTTTTAATTTGTTTTAATTTTTTTCTAATTTCGATCTTGCAATCAAAACTAGTTGTTAATTTAAAAAAAAATCGCGCGGGGAGAGTACGATAACTTTGGCTACAAAGTTTAATGACGGATTTGTATAGAACAGCTAAAAACAAGAATTTTTTACTATGGGAGGGGGGTCTATATCCCCCCGTTTAGGCGGTAGGGATAATTTAAAAAAATATGTACATTAAATGGAAAAACAATAATTAAAAAATAACGGTAATACTTACAATTAAGTATTATACCTTTTTTTAAAGTCAACACTTTTGTCTATTAGCTTGTTCTTAAATCATGTCAAAACTATGCATAGTTTTTGGAAAAAAATTCTGCATTCTGAAATAAAAATAATGGTAGATAATCTTAAAGTATTGAAAAATTACACTTTAAACCTTTTTTTTTTAACTTTTTTTACTCAAATTTTGAGTTTAAAATAAAATTTTTCAAAAACTACGCATACTTTTGACTTTAATTAAAAACTGGCTAATAAAACAGAATGTTGGCTTTACAAAAATATATAAAACTTAATTGTAAGTATCACCGTTATTTTTTAATTATTTTTTTTTTCATTTTAAATAATAATTTTTTTAAATTGCCCCTACCGCCTAAACGGGGGGAGATAGACCCCCCTCCCATAGTAAAAAATGCTTGTATTAAGCCCCTCTACCAAAAACCGTTATTATATCTTGGCGCCAAAGTTATCGTACTCGTGCCAATCGCGCGATTTTTGAAAATTAAACAACTAGTTTTGATTGCAAAATCGGGATAATAGAAAACGGGATTATAAAAAACGGGATTACAAAAAGCGGGATTTTAAAAAATCGGGATTATAAAAAGCAGGATTATAAAAACGGGATTTTAAGAAATGGTAATATAAAAACCGGGATATCGAACCCAACCCAAAGGAGGAATATTGATGTTTCGAAAAATTTGAATTTAAAGTCCAGAAGCTATACAAGTAGGTACATAAGTATGTATGTATATCAGGTACCAATGAAAATCATCAACTTTTGTTTATAACACACAGAATGTTAATTTTTTTTAACATGTACGTATGTCGTACAAATCATAGGTATTCTCATTGAAATACTTACAATAAACTAAATTAATCAATACTAGATGATTATTGATACTTATATCAATCGCATAATGTCTCTACGTCTGCAGCCCACCTAACCTTGCCCTTTTACTATACTACAAACCACATCATACAACTCTACGACTTTATTGTATGACGTGTTCTTCTATAATACAAAACGAAATTCATTAGTTCTATTTTATTGTATGCCTAGATCTAGCGGTATGTATGTATGTACATATTCATTAAAAAGAATGGGTGGTATTTCTGTATAGATCTTTTTGTTATTTAATTTGTATAGTTCACAGTTAGATATGGCAAAAATTTTGACTTATAGAAGTGATTTGCAACGGTAAATTTAAGACTATACTTCACAGGATCATTTCTGTAGTCAGTCTTCTCTTACTTTTGAAGAAAGTACGAAATTAACAAACCTGCGATGAAGAGGTATATCGTTTTATTCACAGCGTGAGGTTAGACTGTAATTCGGCAGCTTGTTTGCATTGAATAACATGTCGTCGATGATCGCTCGGTAATAATGAATAAAACGACTTCTGAGTGATTTCCTTTTTTAATAAATATTCACATTTTAGTAATTAGTATAAGTTATATCCCCTTGACAAGCACTTTTTGCTGCTTTTCGCTTAATTGAGTTGGGGGGTCGTATTGCAAAACCGTTTTTTTCACTCTTGAGAATTTTAGGTAAAACGAAAAAAACTGTTAAACGCTGCTAAAATGACATAAGCGATTGGTCAAAAAAGCAAATTTGAAGTTTAGAATGATCTTTATGTATTTCTTATGGTTTGAACCTATAAGATAAATCTAAAAATTATAAAAAATTAATTTGATTTGGAAAAGACTTAAAAATAACTTCGCAGCAATGTTCATGCATTGCTTTAACAATAAAAGAAACAAAAAAAACGAATACAAAACTTCAAAAATTTCAATCTTCATCACATACGGAAGTAATTAAGGAACATAAATCTGTGGCAGTATGACAGAGTAGCTTATGTTAAAAAAAAGTTGTTTTGAGAAATTTACACTTTTGTCTAAAAGTTGTATTTATGGTGGTTATTGTTCTTTGTAAAGTCGAATCATTAAATAAGATAAATACATCATGATTTATGTTATTTTTGATAAAAAATATTGAGCGCGAAGTAGAAAAAATTGTGTTTTTAAACTTAGGTTCTTCTGTAAAAACCAATTTTCAAATAATGCTTGTCTTAAGTAACATAAGCTTCTCTGTCACATTTACACAAATAAAAGAACCTTAAGCTGACTTAAGATTTTATGTCGGATTCCAGTTTTTTAAATAAATAGACATAGGGTATTTTTTGATAATTTTTATTTTTGATTATTATTAATATTAATGTTTAATCAAAACAATGAAAGGAACATAAACCGCACAAAATTCATTTAAAGCTTAGAGTTAAAGTTTTTTTAAATAACTAATAGTAATGGTTTAAAAAAAGCAGTAATAGAAACTAAATCGTACGAAATTAATTTATTCAACTTAAATTTAACATCTAAAATATCAGCATTTTTGATAAATTTTAATTCTCATCTTCACTTTCGGTTAAATCTGGATGATAGTCTTCCTTTTTGATTTGTGTTTAGGTTGTTATAAAAAGGATTGTCTATCAATGGCAGCATATCCAATAAATTATTCTTTTTCTTTTCGTTTCATCTTTCATCATTTCATTTCATCTAAAATATCAGCATTTTTGATAAATTTTAATTCTCATCTTCACTTTCGGTTAAATCTGGATGATAGTCTTCCTTTTTGATTTGTGTTTAGGTTGTTATAAAAAGGATTGTCTATCAATGGCAGCATATCCAATAAATCATTCTTTTTCTTTTCGTTTTTTTGCAGAGGTGAAGAATAGCATTTCTGAAAATCTGTAATTTTGATCGACTGAAAACCACGGCGTCTGATATTAAGCACTCTAAACTCTTCGGTTTCGTTGAGTGAAGTTTTAAAATAAACCATACCAAAATCTTTCGTGAACCTCATCCACTTTACATTCTGCCAACAAAATTTCTGCCCGTCATTGTCCACCTTGCGCCACATAAATTTTTCTTTGGAAATGCCCGAGAAACTAAAAATATCATCTTGATTTATTTCCTCTACATCAAATTTGTGTTTTACGCCCACTGTCCTTACAAACTGATACCAATCACGGGGATGGTGTGACAGTTTGACAGTTGTTAATTTTTTATTTTTTTCGATTAGGGCATGATCGACGACGTCGCATTCCATGTGCGTATGGCCAGGAAGAAGAAATTTGTGATCAATGGTTTCCACATTGTTTTCGAGTTGTGAGAAAGTCGCAAACATTGAAGCAATATATGAATTTTTATTTTGTCCTGGACAACATTCGCTATATAGGATAACATGTCTAGTCTCAGATGGAAGGTTTTGAAGGTGGTTAAACACACAAGAGGCGATCTCATTTCCATCACGATTTCCTATCGCTTCATGCCACATATAACATATTGGCTGTCCCGTCTTACAGTCATGAACTGTAAGATTATATGTCCACAATGGTCGTTTATAAAAAGAAACCGAAGATCTTAAAACACGGTGTTGGAAGGAACTGTTGTAAATCAAATGTAAGAACTTTTATAAACGTAGAGTTATCAGCTTTTAATTTGTCTGCCGCTTTCGATTTATACGCCAAGTCAGCTTCAAGATGGTGATTGTCTCGTTTCTTTCTAAGATTATTACGCTCGTCCTCAGTAGCAATATCAATTTTCATTTTAAGAACTTCACACTTATGACAAGTATCTAATTTAGGCTTTTTAAATTTTAGATTTAGTGTGTTGAAAATCTTGGAAAACTTTGAAAGCGAAACTGGCTCATACTTTTCAGAATAGAGCCGAAATAATTCCGCAACAGATAAATCGCTTGGCAAGTATCTTTTAGAGGTATCCCGCCTAGTGTAATGTGATTCGTAGGACGGAAAGCTTTTTATAAATGCAGTTATCTTATTTTCTTTTTCCGGTGACAATTTCTTACGACCAGGGTGCGTTCCACGCATATCACCATTTGAAAAAGATCCAAACCCCTCTAACTTTTTCTTAACTACAGTTTAATGAATTGTTCCAATTCAGACAGGGTGTATCTAAAACATTTTTGGTATACTGAAACCCTTTCACCACATATTTCCAGAAAATATTTATTGGTGTGGTTCTTTTTTCTCGAATCTCTTTTTTTTTCCGTTCAAACTTTGTATCCTCAATCACAATCAACCCCGAAGCGAAAGCTTGTCTTAACTCATAAGAACCAAGTTCCCAATAATTTTTTAAAAATAAGCTGCTGATTTTGAAACGTTATTTTTTCCTTGCACTTATTACGACAGTTATCCAATTTCCGTATAGTTCGTTCGTTTACAACTTTCCCAGCTATGGATATGTAACTTTTACCTGTTTCTTTTTTCCTTGCGCATCTTTTTCGATTGTTTTGCATTGTTTCCATTATGTCCGTCTTCATTTTCTGAACGTGTGGATTCAAAGTCTCCAAATAATAGGTTATGTTCCAAGTGACTACCAGCGTTTTTTGTTTCTAATGAAATGTCAGATTTGTCAAAAATAGACGGCACAAAATCAGGATCGCACATTGAGTCATCATCATCGAAATCTTTTAATGTTTCTTCTTCAACCTCCGTTAAGACACCAGCATTTTTGTCACCAAAAATCTAAAAATCGAGATTCTCCGACATGTCTGCCACTTTGATTACATGTAAAAAGTTAATGATTTCACTTTCCTATTTTATAATTTAATTTCTAGTAACAATGCCTTACCATTTAAGAGATTTGCACCATTTTCGTCACTTATAGATGGTTCTGCAGCTTTGTCAAATAGCTGGCTTTGTTTTTTTAATGTCATTGATAACATTTTTCTTGCACGTTCCATTCTATTTTTTTTTAGTAACTACGTTAATAAGTTCACGTAAAAAAATTAAACAGACAATTAAAATTAGTAGTATTAAAAAACACGAAGCACTTCAATGTGAAAAACGTATTCTTACAATAAAAACACTTCTGATATCTTTGAGTCTAAAAACACAACATTCCCGCTTAAGTCGATGAAGCAAACTGATATGCAGCCAACAAAACAAACTTATGTTGACATAGGTTACGGTTATTTGAAACTTGTTTTTCAACAGAAAATCTCATGTTTACATACATAAGTTTTTCTGTTAAACTTTATTTTTTTTTTCAATTTCTATTTTCTTAGTTTCAACAGAAAAACTTATGTTAACCTAAGTGTGAGTAAAACCCAAAAAACAATTTTACAAACAACTTAAGTCAACATAAGTTTTTATGAAAAAGGGAAATATAAAATTAAAAAAATCGCACGGCTTACTTCGAAATAAGATTTTCTGTTGAAATTTAAAATTTGAATTTTTTTTACATAAGGAAATTTATTGACATAAGATATTCTGTTGAAAGCATTCTATAGTCATTGAAACATAAGTGGTTAGGAAAACAGCAATATTTTTGCTCAGAATGATTTTAAAATGGGAGTAAGACAGAATTGTAGGTTTCTATCTGTAGAGTATTACCAGTTAAATAACGGAAAAAAACACTTATGTCGACTTAAGCTACTCTTTCTACTGCCACAGAAATATTATAAGCTAATCATACATTTTATATACGGAAATCTTTGAATTCTTCTTGCTCTTGACAAACTTGACTTGTTTCAGTTTCAGCATCAAGATTTTCATCTAAAAGTATTTTGTAAAATAAAAGTCTTTCCAATTAACTCCACTCATCGCCAAAGTGTAGTGCCAGCAGCTTTGCGATATCCCTTTTCTTGTCATCTTTAATACAAAAACCCATTGGCAGAGCATTTATTTTCATATCGGACATTTTTTCCCAGCTTTTAGCGCAGATTTTGCAGCTCCCACATTCGACTTATAAAAAACTTTACCCTGCACCGTTACTAGACCCCATTTCATCTTATGTAGTAAAAAACGCTTCGACTTGTTGAATTTAAAGTGCCAGCTTCCAGGAGCTTTCAAACATTTCACGACTTCTTCTTTCCATTTCGAAATAGGGCATTCGAAACTTCCCAAATGAATGATGGTTCCATGTATTTTAAATATTTCAAAGTAATCTTCTTCAGTTATTATATTTTCTTTTAATCTTACTTCTTTCTCCATGTTTCCGAACACCATAGCTGGTGGAATAAATGAATTCCCTGCAACAGGTAAAACTAGTTGCAATTGATAAACATTGGATTTGGAATGTTTTTTTTTTAGCCAATAAAGACAACAGACAAGCCGCAACCATGGTGGTGTTCTTGTTTTGGCCACCACAACCGTCACAAATCAGTCTGACAATAGTCTTACCGGTGAAGTCCAAATTTAAAAGTCGATGAAAAATTTCGAACGAGATTTCGCTGTTCGTTGGATCTTTTTGGTCGATCTTTTTCGGTCCAAGTATACAGAAATACATTTTGTTTTGTCAATTTTGACTTTGAACTACCCACAACAACACCCAAGTTAAATTAATATAACTGTCTCGAGTAATAGCTGATATTAACAAAAGTTCAGGCTTTTCTTCTTTTTCCATCTAAAAAAAACCTGCTGCACGCTTTTTGTGGACCATGAACTCAATCATAAGTTGGTTTTTGACATCTGCATTTTGAGCAACATTGCATTTTGATGCGATCTTCCAACGATGTACAGGTGGAGTAAACACCTGCAGCGGGAGCCTTAAACCCAATATTGAAAAAAGTGTTGAGCACATTTCGGAAAAAATACTTTTTGACTTCAAGAGACGTTAATCACTCCCTTTGAGAGAGGGTGCACATTTTATTTATCGACAAATCTCCACTCAAATATTGCCTGCCTGATCTTTCTAGGCAATAATGAACTTCATGGATAGGGAATCGTTTAATGAATTCTTTATTCAGACAAATTACAAGACCTTTGTAGCTCTCCTCTGCGAAAGATATTTTTGCAGATCCGTTGTAGTCGAAATGTACTGACTTTGAGGACGCTCGAAAACATTTTTTGACATACTCTAGTAGGGCGACAGGATGTCTTGAAACACATGGTGTAGGAAGTCGAAATATTTTGTCTGTGCCCTCCTTTCAATCTGTGTCGGTGCGTTTTGGAAGATGTGGTTGACAGAATGCCATAAAAAAAACTGTCCTGCTCGATTTTGGAAATGTTCTTGTGAAACATCCGGAAATAATTGTATGCGTCTGACGGCTTAATTTGCTGGCAGTTAAACTTTTTACCTTTATGGTTGTAGTATGGAAGATCTTTTGCAGAATACCTATACGAGGTGTGTTCAAAAAGTACCCGGAATTTTCGTTTTTTTCAAAAAAATATTTAGTTATTCGTTTACATCAATGTGGTCCCCTTTAAAGTAGTCCCCCCCAGATATAATACACTTATGCCAGTGTTTTTTCCAATCTTTGAAGCACTCTTGATATGTCCTTGAGCATTCTCAGCGATTCGGCCTTTATTTCTTCAATCGAGGAAAAACGCCGTCCTTTTATGGGTCTCTTCAACTTTGGAAACAGAAAAAAGTCACACGGAGCCATATCTAGTGAATATGGAGGTTGGGGCATGACTACGGTATTGTTTTTGGCCAAAAAATTACGAAAAATCAACGACGAGCAGGTGCGTTATCGTGGTGCAAAAGCCATGAATTCTTTTTCCATAAATCTGAACGTTTTTTTTCGGATTTCTTCACGCAAACGTCGCATAACTTCAAGGTAATACTCCTTATTAACCGTACGACCTTGTGGTAAGAACTCTTGATGCACTTTGCCATTATAATCGAAGAAAACAGTAAGCAAAACCTTTACATTTGATCGAACTTGACGTGCTTTTTTCGTTGGTGACGTTGGATGCTTCCAGGTGGACGATTGTGCTTTGGTTTCGATATCATAACCGTACACCCATGTTTCATCACCAGTTATGACCCTTTCAAGCAAATTTGGATCGTCGTTGACGTCATTTAACAGCTCCTGAGCGATGTTCATGCGATTGTTTTTTGGTCAAACATTTTTAAACAAACAAAAATCGCCGAGCTACACTACTACCACAGACAAAGTAAACAGTGAATATAGCTGAAAATTGCATCATACTTTAGGGACATGTATACCAACACAAACAAAACAAATTTTGACCTTCGGACTCTCCAGACCCGCGAAATTTTAAAATTCCGGGTACTTTTTGAACACACCTCGTAAAAATGGTTAGGGGTATTAATACTGAGTTGAAGGATTGTAACGAATGCTACCATTTCTTACTTTTTATTCCTTTCTTCAGGTTTTTTGGCTGAGAATGAGAAAATGTGAACTTTCTTTCGAACTTTTCCAAACGTAACTTCGTTCACAAATTTAGAAGGTTCCATGATCTATTAATACAATAAATTTAATTATTAAATACAAATCTACTTATAATACATTATTTTATCTGCGAACTTACCAGATATTTTCTTGATAAAGTGCCTTGCACATGAGAGCGAACAACGAATGAACGAATGGACGAACAAACGTGATTTTACATATTTCAAAAACTCAATTCCAAACAAAAACACATTTAAATTATAAGAAACCAATTGACAATAATATTAGGATAATAAAATTTGCATTTTGTTCTCTAAAACAAGAAAATTTTGTAAAAACAATTTGGTAGTAAAGCATCATTCACATGAGCGCGACCAACGAACGACGAATGAATTACAAAATGTGAGTTTATATACGTTTGAAGACATATTTCCACACAAATTCTTAACAAAACGATAGCAATATAGTTTCTATTTGATTTATGATGCATACTTTTACTTTTCAATATCATATATTAATAAATTTAGGAAAACAAATTTATTCGTCGCGAAAAAAATTATAGTTGATACGAACTGTCAAACTTTATTCGCGTTCCACATTATCCACACTCACAACGAATAAAAAAATCGCTCGTACTTAACCTAAAAAAATCGTTCTTGTTTTGGTTTCGGTGGTGAATGTCAAACTTCATTCGCGACGAATTAAAAACTCTCATGTGAAAGAAATGTCAAAATCGACGAATATTCGTTCATTCGTTGGTCGTGCTCATGTGAATATTGCTTAACGAATTGCAGTGTGGTTGCTACGAACTGTCAAACTCTATTCGCGTTCCACATACCATCCACACTGCAACGAATAAATTGTTCGCGCTCAACTTAACCTCAAAATTATACCACTCTTGTTTTGTTTTTGTGTGAAAGATCATGGCTGAGGAAAATATGGAGAAAAGGGTTGACAATTCGTCGCTGTCTGCGAATAGAAATAAAGCTCATGTGAAAGAAAAGTCAAAATATGCGAACATCCACAGTTCGCAGTTCGTAGCTCATGTGGAAGATGCTTAAGAAATATTGCAACACTAAATAGTTTAACCCATGAATACTCTCAAAACAACAAAGATTGCCGCCTTTTTTAGTGTCATTAGAATACACGAGTTTTGAAAGCGGCTACTTTGATTTGCATATGAAAAGAATAAATGAGTTTTGAATTAAACGACTGAGTGGAATAGTGTGGTTTTGAAAAAAAAAAACTTAAGAATATGCCTAAGCTCAGTAGGAACATCTATAAGCTAATACCTTTTAGCATTGTAATTTTCTTCATTATTTAAATCTTAATCGGAACTTTGCCATGTTCCTTAATTCATAACACCACTTGTACGACTCTGCTTTAAATACCTACCTACCTAGCAATAAATGATATGCTCTTCCACTCAACCAGACTTTTTAGGTTTAAACTACATATAACATATGTATTTATGTTTCTAGACACTTTAGGCTATACATATGTATAAATATGTTCATAGGTTTATCTACATCTTAAACAAAAATGGAAAGTGACGCAGCGTTACCGCTTTACCACACATTTTTAATAGTAAATTTATTAGAGATTCAATTTGTGTTTGTTTTTATATTCAAAACAAAAAAAATATTAAAAGTAACACAGGTTAATTGTTGTTAACACAATATCTTATCTTTTAAAATATAATAAGAAAAATTATAAAAGATTCAAAAGTAGTTAAAAAAACAACAACTTTCATCTAATCAAACGTGCAAACGACTAAACCGAAGACATTCGTTTGAGTAATTTGATTTTGTGAAGACAAAAAAACGAGTTTTCGTCAATGACAGAACAAAGTGGCAACGCTGGCTGATAAGAAAATTGATATGTATTTTTCTTTCTTTTCATTTTTATAGTTCACAGTTAGATATGGCAAAAAATTTGACTTGTAGAAGTGATTTGCAACGGTAAAATTAAGACTATACTTCACAGGATCATTTCTGTAGTCAGTCTTCTCTTACTTTTGAAGAAAGTACGAAATTAACAAACCTGCGATGAAGAGGTATATCGTTTTATTCACAGCGTGAGGTTAGACTGTAATTCGGCAGCTTGTTTGCATTGAATAACATGTCGTCGATGATCGCTCGGTAATAAATGAATAAAACGACTTCTGAGTGGTTTCCTTTTTTAAAAAATATTCACAATTCAATTAGTTTTTTTTTTTTTAAGAGTTAATTAATTGAAAAAGTTAACGCACGCGTAAAATGATTTTTTTTAAACATAATTTGTACGAAAGTATGAAAGCGTCTCAGCGCGCAGAATCGTATGTATGACTTGCCTATAATAATTTACTTTTTTATTTATACATTACTAGCTTTTTACCCGCGGCATCGCCCGCAGTGGAGAAATTAAATAAGTATGAGAGATAAAGGGTAAGGGTATAATAATAGAAATGAGTCAATATAATAACTAAATTTTATTGCTTGGCTGAGGATCAGCAATTTTTAAAAATTACTACAGACAATGAAGTTTCAACACCTTAATATTATGCTTATTGAAATGCAACAACAAATGTTAAAATATATTTCACCGTAACAAAAATAAATAATTCTGAATTCTAACAATTTAAAAAAATAAAATACAAAGTATTAATTTAAGATATTTTTATAGACAATGTTATAAGTTTTCCCGTCGGGTGCAAATATGTGTAAATTCCGGGCATTAGATACACGTGAACAGGCTACATAAAGTTGACCATGAGAGAAGCATGGGTTTTCTAAATACACTCCTGCTACCTGTAATGTTTGTCCTTGTGCCTTGTTTATAGTAACAGCAAAGCTAAGCTTGACGGGAAACTGAACCCTTTTAAATTGGAATGGAAGGTCAGTGGGAATAATTGGTATCCGAGGTATTATAACACTATTTCCCTTACCGACACCTGTTAAAATAGTAGCACCAAGTATGTTCTGTCCCAATTTTGTTATCCGAAGCTTTGTTCCATTACATAGCCGAGGAGCATCTAGATTTCGCATAAGCATTACTGGTACATTTAGTTTAAATTGAAGTTTATGTGACGGTACACCCGATAGTTCAAGTGAATTTAAAAACTCCACAGGATATGAAGTACTTAGTTTCGTATCCATAATTGTATCCATTGACAAATATTCCTTCATTTCCCCTTGAACCTCGTTGAAAATGTCAGTGTTGATCCTATTTGCAATTTCATTTCTTGGTGCTAATATTGCTCTTGCACACAACCACTGATCACTACACAAATTTTGTTGCAATTCCGGAAAAACATTAGCAATGAGATCCACATGACGATATTTTGACAAACAAATTTGGCATTTTTTCAAATAAAAGCAGAGTAAGAATTAACATCAGCGAGTAAGATCTAAAATAATAAAGTAACAGCTAACCACAAAAATTACGGATAACCTCAAAAATGTGAATAGTATTATACTGCATGTAACGACAGAAGAAAATAACAATAAATATAGAAAAATTAGAAACAGTTGAATCTATATTCAATTGAATTAGATATTGTCGTCACCGTCGGTAATACAGTGGGTTGGTATTACAGTATTCAGGGTTGAAACTTCATTACTATGATGCTAGATGACGCTAGATGGCGTTGAAGTAGCTAAATTTGACGATATTTTGACAAACAATTTTCTTATTTTTCGTACATTTTTTTTATTTTTTTTTAATAAAAAGTATCCTATGTTACTTCTAATACCTTCAAGAGTGTATGTGCAAAGTTTCATGATGATCGGTTAAGTAGTTTTTGCGTGAAAGCGTAACAAACAAACTTACATTCGCATTTATAATATTAGTATATCTATATTTTTGTATATAGCATAAGTTCCAACTTTTTTGTTACTTCTGCAGGAATTGCAAAGTTATTGCAACAGTTTTTATTGCGCAAATGATTTCTTATCGTCAAAAGAGAATTAGTTAACAACAGTTGCATTCTGTTTCTTTGTTTCGTTTTAATCAAATTTAATTGACTAAAAATTCTTTCTACTTCTGCATTCGAAATTGGTAAAACCGATGCAAGAAGATTTTCTCCCCCTCTGATCTGGCTGTTATCTACAAGACTTATATACGTCCAAAGCTTGAGTATAACTCCCATATCTGGGCTGGTGCTCCTGCAACTTACTTAAGCCTCTTGCACAGTATTTAACGTAGAGCATTTAGATTGATTGGTGATATTGCCATCATAAGATCATTTACATCGCTTGAACATCGTCGAAATGTCTCTTGTCTCACCCTCTTTTACCGTTATTTTAATGGTTTATGCTCTAGAGAAATAGCCAGTTGCATTCCTCCCCTTAAACAGTTCAACCGCAATACTCGCGCTTCTAGGCATGCTCATCAGTATACCCTCGAGCCCAACTTCGGTTATACTGTCAAGTACAGAGATTCGTTCTTTAGCCGTACTATGCGAATGTGGAATGCCTTGCCACACTCTGTCTTTACCAGCCATTGCAATATTCAGGAATTCAAAACTAATGTGCACCGACACCTCCTTTCAACCCCTCTCTCCCTTTCCTAGTGCTCACACTGTGTCTACATAATAAGGGTAGTTTATCCCTTTGAGTGTGCGCTTATTATAAAAAAAATGGATTTTCTCCACTGGCATCCTTATGCGAATAAACTTCGCACCAGAAAGCCACCGTCTCTTTTATGTTTTCCCATTTTATGAAACAAAGATTGCTCCATTGGCTTAAAATCTTTTCTTTTGAATCAGGGTCAACCTTCATCTCTTTCAGAACTGGAAGCAATGAGCTTTTATTTTGGGAAAGGCATGTGTCGACAGAAAGCATGCTGATCTGTTTGAGAATTTTTAAATTTGTTGGCACTCTGCTGTAATTCTTGTAAGCTGGATAATAAAACTTTTGCAATTTTTTCTAAAAATATGAATGTCTTCTTCGGTAACTTGCGAATTGATCTTCAATTCGTTAAGTTTTTCCTCGCACTCTGATCCTAGATAAGGATTAGTTTGTAACTCTAAGTCTTTCAAATTCGAATCAGCATCAAAATCTGATTCAGGTTTTACAATTTTTGTTATAAAAATTAATATAAGAAACTCTAAATCCCCTAACACTTTTACAAAATCCATTTTCTCACTTTCAAATATTTTATTTACTCTTTGAAGATCTTGTAGTATAGGTTTAAAAAAACATATATAAGCATAATTTATTTCATTACTGTATATATCACTTAAACTAGTTATCAGAGTTTTCAGTCTGTTCGTTAATTGCAAAATAGGTCTTAAGTTCTAAATATTGCTTATGTATTCTTGAAACACAGATTCGATCGATAGCCATCTAGTTGGGCACGACTGGGTGATTTTTAAAGGTTTGTGGCCATCATTTATGACCTTATATAGCTTTTCATAGTTTAGCTGCCGAGGAGAAGAACGAGAAAACCAATTGTACGTTTCACTCACCATCACCATGAACTCTACTGTTTTGGGAATGTATTCTTTTGCTGCCGAAGAAATAGCTAATTGTATTGAATGACAGACACAAGGTATCAATATCAACTTTGAATTCATACTCTTTAATTTGGTAAACACACCATTTTTGGAACCAACCATGACGCTGGCATTGTCTGTACCGATTCCACACAAATTTTGTATGTTCAAATTGTACTCTTTGAGCACAACTAAAACCGCTTCGACGATGGCATCTGAATCGCACGCATCTAATGGCTGAAGTTTGAGGAAATTTAATTTGCAGGTATTTTCTCTAATGCTGTATTACTTAACTACAACACCCAAATACTTAACGACTCTCACATCCGTATATTCGTCTCTAAGCAAGCTAAAAGGACTGTCTTGGATATCGTCCATATGTTGTTTCTTAAAGTAAGGGTACCAAACATTTGTTAAAATTGTTGTGCACTTTGTCCTCGACAACTTTATATTGGCGCCTATTTATTTTATTTTTTAACACATTACACTCGGCCTACACTGAAGTTGAAATGTATTTTAAAATATTTTAACAAAAAGTTAAGTTGCATATTGAATTCTTAAATAAAGTCAAAACACTTTTGACAAGATTTGTATTTCTTCTCATGTCAACAGCGATGAAATTTTGTCAAATTTGACATGAAACAGGTCACTTGGCAACACTGATTTGTAAATAACAAATACAATCCCTTCTCTTTTTACAAATTTGTTGGAATTAAGTTTGTACTTTGTGAAACAGAAAATCAGGAAATGTAATCAACAAGTACAAACAAACAAAAATTGTAATTTGATGAAAATAGGCCACAGACACAGAATTTCACAATAACAACTCTGATAAATAAACCTTGAAAATCTCCATCCATAGATGAATTTATTGACAGTAATAACGATTCAATTCATTTCAATTAATGAAAAAACTTTAATAGAGTCTAAAATAAAGTATTATATTTTTAATTTGGGCCGATCCCGGCGGTACTGCAATACCGGGCCAACCCGCGACAGAGGTGGAGCAAGCCCCTAGCACTCCGTCTATTTCCAAAAATCAGTTTAACATTTGTTGTCCCCCGATGGGGGATCTATCAGATGTTAAGCTGATAAGAACAGATACTACACTTTGATCTTAGCCATAAGGCCGAGAAGCGATAACTTTTCCCACAACTAACACATCTACTTATTAATTTTAGTACACAAAATGAATGTGAACTGTTAGAAAATAAAACACAAAATTGTATGAATAAGAATTGAGTGATGAAAATGATTCATACAAAATAAAAATAATAATCCAATACCTACATAGATACCTACCCTACCGCCATGGCACACACAAAAAAAATACCTACTTAACTTCTGTAGTGAGATTGGGGTTGTTTTAGCAATTGCTTGCTATTTTTTGTGTGTGACAAGACCATGAAAAAATTTCAAGGATTGAGAATTTAAGAACATTGACCTAGGACAAAATTGTTAGCTAGGATAGATGTTTATAGCTTGTGTTTGGAAAAATGGTATTAATGTTGAATACCTCTGGTATACGTTTAGGTCCTTCCTAACTTTAAAATAATAGGTACCTACATATTTCTGAATAACTTCATAGGTAGCTACCTTTAAACTGTTTAGGTTTAAAGTATAGACAAGTGTAGGGAGGTTAGGTACTATCTAATATCTAGGAAGGGAAGGTAAAATTTTGCACCTATTTATTTACCTAAGTACCTACCTACCTATCTCATACAGGTTGTTTTCTTAAAGACATAGGTAGGTATAGAGCTTTAAAATTGAATAAAACAAAGACATGAAATTTACTTTAGTCAAAAGATAATCTTTTGGCTTATACCTACCTAACTAATTTAAATATGATTATTTAAATATGATATGATACCATATATGAGATACCTACATAGGTAGGAAGAGAATAGTCACTTATATAGGACCTGGCTTTTTCTTTATCTATAAAATTATGAAATAGTTAGGTAGGTACATAGGTACCTATGCTCTTACATAAAGTTATGCTTTTATGTAAATTGGTTCAAACCTACTTAGGTACAAATAACTTTGAATAGGTACCTTTTTTCTAACTCTGCCCTTTTTATAATCCCAAATTGAACAAAATAGAGGTCTACACATAAATAAGAAACACTTTTCGGTTGAAAAAAAAAATTATTTTGGAGATGCGGGGCATCGATCCCCGTACCTCTCACATGCTAAGCGAGCGCTCTACCATCTGAGCTACATCCCCTCTTGAAAATTTCTAAACAAAAAATATATTTTCTTTTCATCGTTCTTTCAAGCAAACTTCAAAATACTTCAGGAAACTATTGTAGATGGCAGCACAATATTTTAACAAATTTCTAAACCAAAGTAATGACTTCGAAAATAAAAAGAGTTCCAACAGTCCTTTCATATACAAAGAACAATCTCAATACGTATTTTACGACAAATATATTAGGTAAATCATTTTTCATTCCTTGTTAAACACCTAATAAGTTGTCTATAAAAATTTCAAATTAACTTTATAAAAATTAAAATTTATTAAAATATTAAAGTGACAAATCTACACTAGCTCCATCTATCACTCAAAAATAATAACATTTGACATTATATCCAAAATGACAGACACAAATTCCTACATACACATATTCCACCTGTCAAAATACCTGAAAAGTCATTACAGACAGACCGAATACAAAATTTGTGAAATTAAATTTTCCTTCACTTTCGCTATTTTCATCTAAATCAAATACGATTCCAAAATTATTTCATAAAAATCAAACTTAAAAGAATTAAGAATAAAAAGATTATACAAAAAAAGGAAAATACAAAAACATACAAATGAATTGGTTCAAGGGAAGTATTACTGAGGCAGTAACTTTTTCAAAGCAAAAGAATGCAACTTTCGTTGTTTATGTCGAAGGTAAGAAAAAAATAAAGTTAAAAAACAACGTCGTCGTGTCGTGGATGTCGAAGAATCCTACAGAACACTTCAAAAATAACACGTCATTCTTATGATGTTAAATAAATAATTTTAAGCCGAAAATAGCATACAATTATATATACCACCAGCTGATTCATACTTTTCTTTCTTTTCAATGTCTCCTCATAGGAAAAGATGAGAATTCGGTAAAATTGACAGGATTCTTAAATAAGCCAGAAATCAAGGCAAAGCTGGAAGATGATAATTTTGTGGCCATCAAAATCGAAGGAGGAACTGAATCATATATGCAATTTGCCAGTTTATGTGAGTACAACAATAAAGGGGGTAATTTAAAGGGTTTTGCTGTTGATACCTATCTCAATATTTGAGGTTTAATCTTTCACGTAGAAAATTCTTAAATTGTATACATCATTGGGACCTTGGGGTCTTTTGAAATCAAAAATATAATTAATGATTGACAAAAATCAAAAACATGTAATTAATGGTTTCGTCACAGTCATTGGTTATGTACCTAAGAGAAACATCTTTAACCATATGGGACTCGCGACATTTGTTTGCTTTAATACATTATGTGGGTAGATGGGTAGATGTATACTATTTCATTTTTTGATATGATTTACTAAATACCAAATGTTTCTAAAACGTATTAAAATGATATTTGTGCAGATTTTAGAAATTAAGTTTGATAGTAAAATTAAGATAGTAAAAAATTGCCGTGTATCAATCAACCTGTTTTTAGGTGAGTTCTGTGTTAAAGCAGTGATGGAACATTTCATAATTTTTTTGTCTTTTCGATGGAAATCTTCAAAAGACACTCGGTAAGAATCAGTACTTAATAGTGTTGGACTCTTACCGCATTTAAACCATCGGTTAATCAGGACCAATCTGTAAAAGATAACGCTTTAGGAAGTTTATAATACAGTTTAATACTTTTCCATAGCTTTTAGACCGTCAAATCATGAGGCTTGATTCGTTTTAATCTCTAAACATTTTCCTTTATGTTCAAGATGGTGTCCATTTTGGTGTGCATTTTCTATTTAAGCTTTACATCCAAAGTTATTAGAAGGCATTTGTCAGTATTGCATTTTTAAAATTGATATATTATTTATGTGTCTGTTAGTTGGTACACCATTTTTGTGTCCATCACAAACTTTATCTACTGCATATTTCAATTGTTGTGTAGCCTTCATAACCGACTTATATGGCACCATTATTAAAGTATTATTAGCAAAGATGGCATTGATGTCCACCGAGATATCCTTTGTAAAAAACGATACAAGATTGGTCCTAGGACATTTTCTTGTGGTACACCGGCCTCAATTTTCTTCAGATCCGATTAATTTTTTATCGTATCGAACTCTTGAAAGTCGGTTTCTGTTTTTACACTTACCCGTAATGTTTTACGTTTTTTATGCGTCACATCTACTTTAACAAATGTCTAACTGCTATATCGATAAATTTTATTGAGAAACACTGAAATTAAACGAAAATTATGTTTTACTTTCGAACCTCAAAACTTAATTAAAATATCACCAACTAGCTTAATAAATATGTTCCACAACAATACCTTACCTACCTACTTACTTTGTTTACTTAAATCACTTTTATGTCAACTAAATAACTAATCTTGATTTATTTCTACAGATCAAATTGTTCCTGTCCCGTCTTTGTTTTTTATTGGCAAAAATGGAGTGCCCCTGGATATCGCGACAGGAATTATAGGCTCTAGTGATGAATTGGAAAAGAAAATTGATAATGTTCTTAAATTGACCGGAAAGGCCAGTACCAGTTCTGCTGCCTCTGCATCAGCAGCTTTCATTGCTGGTGAACAAAAGAGAGACGTACCAACAACATCTGCAGCAGTAACAAAGAAAGAACAAACATCCCAAGATGATCTATCATCAATTTCTGAATTAAAATCAATCACAGAATCAAAGCCAGTTGATGATACAACATCATCAAAATCAAGTCTATCTTCGATTGAGCTACCAACATCTTCAGATGCGCCACCAGAATCATCAGTGGTATCACCAGCAAATGAAGATCTTTATTGCACAGATACTACATGTTTCCGTAAACCCAAGAATGTTGCAAGTTCCCTAGATACAGCTGATCCTCCTTCTGATAACACTTCTTCTTTGGCCGAATCGATTTCGATGGATACAGTGCCAGCACCCTCTTCTATAACAGTTCCCATTGCCTCGGTAACACCACCAAAGGATACAACTGACAATGCAGCAGTTAAAGTTTCCACTCCTGATAACGTTTCTCCCACCCCAGTTACGACGCCAACAGCTGCCTCCAGTCCTCCTCCACGTGCCCCATTGGAAGAAAATCCGGCAGCAGTCGTCGATAAACTCGACCAAGCCAAGCAACTGATCGAAGAACGAAGGAAACTCAAACAAGCCGAGGAAGAACGACAGGCTCGTGAACGTGAGCTTAATCGTCGAAAGGAGGGCAAAGCCCAGCAGGGTGTACAAAAATGGCAGAAGGAGCAGGACTTCAAGGAACTAAAGGAGAGTATCAGGAGGGATCGTATGGAGGATCAAGCCGCTCGTCAACGAATTCTCGAACAGATTGCCAGTGATCGAGCAGAACGAGCAAACAAATTCACTCCTCCAACCCCGACAACACAAGCAACAACTCCCACCACACCCACAGTAAATCCAACAAGTAATTTAGAAATGTCGCGCATTCAATTTCGCATCCCCAATGGTGAAACAAATACAATGAGTTTCGAGAGTTCAGATACTTTTGCAACTGTGCGAGCCTACGTCAAGGGAGTCGTTGTTAAGGGAACCGGCATCAAACACTTCACATTGGCAACAACATTCCCAAAACATGAATTCTCCGAAGAGGAAGACAAAAAAACACTTTTGGAACTTGGTCTTGCTCCCAGTGCGGTTATTTTGATAATTGGCAAGGCAAGCAGTGGCCCCTCAGCTGTTGTTGCACGTTCAGGGGGAATTATCAACATTTTCAATACCGTTTTCTGGGCCATAATGTCACCGGTTTTGTCTGCTTTTGGATACATAAGGAGTTTCATCATCGGGCGAAATGATGACGAATCTCGTCCTGCAAACACAGGAGCCCAGAAACGCGCCAACGAAGACCGTATCGATGCAAATGATTCGTAAGTTTAAATTCAGACTCATAAAATACTTAATTTAGGTACTCACTTAATTTTGTTTTGCAATTAAAGGGCTAAGAAGCGTAACCTCGATAGATTCCTTTTGACCAAGGACGGCCCATCAACATCGAAAGAAGCCATGACATCGGCCAATTCTACAGGTGGAGCATATCGTCGAGTGGGTGGTGGATCGAATATCCATCGTTTATCAGATCAACGCAAGGATTCCGATGATGAGAATAACACTTGGAATGGTAATTCTACGCAACAGCAGTAAACACAAAACCGGAGGAAGAGGATCAGGATGTTCTTTTGGATGTTGCAATTTAATTTTCTTTTTTGTTTTTAAAACAATAACATTATAAATTTAGATATATAAAAATGTATTTTATCAAGTGTCTTTTGTGGCTTTTTGTAGGTGTATACCATAAATCATAATTATATTATTATGAAACACGTTCTAAACATAACATAACAACAACATAAATAATAAATTTTGTTTATATAGTCTCATTCCTATGCGAATTCAGCACTACGCGCGTAATTTAAACTTTAAAATAAATAAACAAAATAAAAGCACTAGTTAACGATGTTTATTCTAAATTTCTTTTCATAACGGGATCTTTCCCAATTATTTCAGTTGCTCTCAAACTGGGGAAAAAAGATGAATTCAATTTAATCCAAACAACCAGAAAGAGATGGAATGTTAGTAGGGTTCTGAATCGGACATAATTTTTGTATTGACTCATATAGAGGTTGGTTTAATTTTAAGGACCGATGTTGAATGTGAACCACACCTAAATGTCAAGTTTTTTTGTGCATTTCATTTGACATTTCTCAATTTCAGGCTTATTCAATTTTTAGCACGCTTGTTATTGATGACAATTATGCACAAAGACTTTCATTTACACGCATGCCAGATGCAATTGACTCAAGAACTAAAGCCGGGGCGACTTTCCATTACGACAGCACGAATTTCGGTCTGATTTTTTTTTTACAGTTAGGTAGGGGTCTCAATAGAACATGTTTTAAATTTTAAGGCGAGGAAACACCTTTAAGTCATAGAAAAAAATATTTTCTTTTTCGGACTTAACCCTACTTTTTTTATATTTCATTTTTTGAGCCTAAAACAAGTTTTTTTGAATTGAAAGCACGGTGTACTAACAGCTAGGTATGTAAGGGGGGGCATGCTGCCCCCCTGCAACCCCCCTGCCTGGGATCACTATAGGATTTGGGGTGGGTGCGAGTTTGGGTATATGCAAAGTACTTTTTGCATTTGAGCACTAAAATCAAAGAAATTCCCAACAAAAAAAAGCAAGTATGGCAACAATGAACAAAAAACAGGGAAGAAATGTCAAAATCAACCATTTTTGCGTGTTTTGTATGTAAAAAAGTGAACTTTAAAAATTAATTTAAAATAGAAATAAATGTTTCCTCGCTCTAAAACTGCTATAGTTATTATTTATTTGCACATATCTTTCGATTAAAAAAACCGCGTGTGAAAATTCGTGCTGTCGTAAAGGAAAGTTGAGCCCTAAAGCCTCTTGACCATTTCAATAGTTGTCAATAGTATGAATCTACAGCTAACGAAACAAAGTCTTTTTTGCACCACAAATTCAAATAATAATAAGAATTGAACGTTAACAATATTACTAATATGTTATGACTTTAATTTCCTTAATAATTTGTGTTTTATTCAAAATCAACATTTGCCCTTAATATTTAACCCCCCTTTGAAAGCTGGAAAAATAAAGCTAAGCGAAAATCTTCGGACATCATTCACTTATTTGTACTAATTTTAGAAAAATTGCTTCATCTTGCCATTTTTAAAAAGTTGAATTTGATACCTGGGCTGCAAATCACCCTGAGCATTGTATGTATAAAATCTATAATACTAATATTAAGAAGGATCTGTTGCAATGTGAAAAGATTTACCAGACACTCACAAAAACAGACACTACAGCATTATCTTTATCTTCATTTTCTTTGCAAAAAACATACTTTTGAGCGAAGATTATCACATGGAACGCTCTGTCATAATAACATTTGACTATCAATAATGTGACAATCGTAACGGATGTTCATTGGCTGCGTTCAATCTCGTGTTGGATAGGGTATCTTGGATAGAACGGTGGATTTTTAGATACCTTGTTGAACGAGTTGGATAGCTGTATTGAGATAGCTGTCAAAAAATAAAAATAACTTTCAGCTGTTCACAAAAAGCAGAGAAACATTTAAGCTTCGAAATCAAAATTGTTGTAAGATAAGACATAAAAATAGATCATAATTACCTTCTAAAATTTGGAGGCAAATAGCTTATTCATCGTCTATTATGTACAAAACATCCTCAAATACAACTTCAACTTACATTTTGTATCTTTTTGTTTACCAACAAATACAAAAAGCTGAAATCAATTTTCAAGTTTCTTGAAATTCAACCAGCTGTTCTGTCAGATACCTACATACCCCAGAAATTCTTGGATACCTTTGTATTCCTTTTTTGACATCTCAGCTGTTTTTGATCAGCTGTTATTTTACACGTAAAACACTAACAAAAAGGTATCCGGATACCCTATCTGTCTGAGATTAAACGCAGCCATTTAGGCGTGCGGTTTTTAATACGGTATAACCTTTTTTGCAGTTGGTTTTTTCGACAGCTGTCACTTAATTTATACTCAGTTTGGTTTGCCATTTCATAATAAATTGACTTACTGCAAATAAAAATAAATTACGATTCCGTTCGCACGACAAACAATTTATTGAAGAAAACTTTTGGTAAGTGCATCATCTCCCGCATCATCCAGAAGCGTGCGGTTAACACCATTAGACTTTCTAGAGATTTTGACCTTAATCTACTCTAAATATACTGAATTTTGTATACAAATGTTAATCTTCTTAGAAGAAGTCTTAGCACCAATTTAATCTACACTAATATTATAAAGAGGAAAGATTTGTATTTTTGTATGTAACGAATAAACTCAAAAAGTACTGGACCGATTTTAATAATTCTTTTTTCATTAGAAAGCTGATTAACATAGGCTATATTTAGTACTAGATTACTATAGAAATTTTTAGAAATTTCTATTAAAACCAACCGAAGGTGTACAAAAATTAGCCATAAAATGTCTTTCATCACATACGCTGCGAAGAGTATTAATGATAGGACAAACAAATTTTCTAATTTAGTGATTCATGGTCGTTTTAATTAGCATGCTTATAACTTAAATATCTGTACCTATTTATGTTTACCCGTGCGAAGCCGGGACGGGCCGCTAGTATAATATATCTACTTGGCCGAACGGTTTCACTAAATCAAACACACCTAATTTTTTGCAATATATACTCATTAGAATGTCATATTTTTTAGTTGAAATGGAAATACTCTTAAAAATATATTTGAGAACCCTTAAAGTTTTCTTTTATCCCTTATTCTGTAAGTGGGTATGTATGTACCCATAGATAAATTAGATGTAGCAAAATGTTGTAGTTAGACTTTCCCACCCAAAGATATTTTCAAATCAATGGTATTCTGCAGAAGAACTTAATGTGTATGAAGCTATCCCTACACTTTTGAGAAGTGGTATTTTCTATATCAGGTATCATTTTTTTTTAAGTTTTGAAGATGGAATTAATAATTTTCTTTAAAAAATTGATCCCCGTTGTTGGGTTCTTCCCATACATTTGTTAGTCCGTGTTTTCAAAATTCGCGCACAAGTGGAAGGTGACCTCACCCAACTCGGAGCGCGAAACTGGAGACATCTAGCTAGGGACCGAGCTAGATGGAGAAGTTTGTTGGGTGAGGCCCTAGTTCACACAGGACTGTAGCGCCACCTTAAGTAAGTAAGTAAGTTTTCAAAATTCTTGCTTTAATAAATTTGTTGAGCTTTGTCTAGGGTATTGTTTGTACTTTAATCCAGAATTTTGTTCTTCTCTTTTTTTATTATTAGAATACGCCTTTTAACAGTATATTTATCAAAATAGCACTGCTCTGTAAAATTAAATTGTTATCGCTATTACAAAAATAATTAGATAAGACAGATGAAATCATTTCAAAAGCTTTTACTTGTATTGACTCTTTTTTATGTAAATTGTGAAATGTTCAATAGGCTTTTCAAACCGGTTTTTGACCAAAACTTAGTACATCAAAAACTCAAGTGGTCGAGTAAGCCACAAATTTTTGTAAACAACAAATTTTATATAAAACATATAGAAAACTAGTAGCAATCCAAAGATGAATACAAACAAACATTCAGCACTTAATTGAATGTTAACAAAACAGCTGATGGCTGTTGTCCAAAGAAGTATTTCATTTTGATATTTTGAATTTTTTGTCCACAACTCCAGAGATGAGAATGGTACCCACTTCCTAAGTTTTGTAACTTGCATTTCCAGATCCTTTAGTTAATTGCAGAGTAGGTTAGGTATATCAAAATATCTGCTGCTCATTCTGAAATGTTGTTTAAAATTCTCATCATTGTTTAACAACATCTTCATATTTTGTTCAACTTTCTTTTTACGTATTAAATTCAATTACAATTGGTCAAAATGCATTTCATTTTCACAAATAATCATTTAATAACCAAACTTTTACTTACGAATTTTGTATCAATACAATATTTGACAGTCGATGTTGCAAAAATTGAAAACTTTTTGCCGAAAACTCGGTTCTGGGTTTTATGTGAAAAAGATATAAGATCAAACGTCAATGTTAGTCTCGAAATACGAAATATAAGTCCGATTGTGCCAGTGAAAAGAGGGTTATTCTAAAACTATAATCTTTTAAAATTTTCAATTAAAATTCAACGACCAAACATATTGACTTTACACCATCGAACAAAACTTCCAAAAAAAAGTAATTCTTGAACAAAATCATAAGCAAACAGAACTAAAATCTCTCCAATTTCAATCCATTATTAATCAATCTATACCTCTCCTTCTACTACACAATTTTGTTTAAAAAAAAAGAAACAAAAATTAGAACTACATTTTCCTTCTCTGTTCGTCCGTCTGTAGTCTGTATGAAAAATTCTCTTCATACTTTTTTTCAGTGGTTGAGTGTCATACCGTGTGTGCAGTAGTGCAATAACAGCTGATAGACAAAAAGGAAAAAAAAAAAATCGTGAAATTTTGATAATTATTACAAGCGAACCAAAAGCATAAATTAATGAAATTAAACAAATATCTAACACGCACTTTACACCTCATCTAACTCAATTGATTTATCGTTATTCTGGTTTAGAAACTATTCAAAAAACAAACAGAGTTTTATGCTGTCTACTGCACCACAATACACAATAATTATCCACAGTCTTTCCTTCTTTCCATTGTCTCATCAATCGCGCTGTTTTCTTGCCTATGACTGCCTGACCTGGCCTGCCACCTACGGCCACGGGGAAACAAAAGTGAACATATGAGTGAAAAGTTCTTAAGAAAATAACTTTGTTAATAATTAATTAAAGGAAATTGCTTAAGGATTTATTGTTGTTTTAAAATCACGACCACGGGATTAAGGTGTGTTTTGTTTTATTACCCCGAGCGCCGGGAAAAGTGTAAAGCATCAAAATCAATTTTCACGAAAAAAACGAAAAAATAATGTCAAGTGATTGTGTTGGTATCGGAGAAGTTTTCATATCCGCACTGCATACACATGTATAATTAAAAGAGAGTGAGAATTGACAGTTTATTTTGACATTTGGTTTGGTGTAATAATTTTTCCCCTTAAAACGCCTATTTTCTGTTCTCTTTTACAAGAGTCTAAAGAGAGAGAAATCATTTATTGTTTTGTTTGTGTTCAATTTGGGATTTCAGATTGGGGAAAGTCATTGTCCTTTTTTTTAGGCTTTGCAGCGAGGATTTTCTTGTAATTTCGATTGTTTTCAATAAACAAGGACTAAAAATTAAGTCCTGTTAAATAAAGAAGAAAAGTGCGGGAGATACAAAAAAAATACGAATATCATTGATAAAAGTGGTATTGGAGAGTTATTTCATCCCGTAGTTTGTAACGGTGCAGTTGAACTTAATTTATGCAACTTCAGCATCATCAGTAAATTGTCTAGCATCCCTTTATCCCATTTAAAATCTGTGTAAAAAAAAGAAAAAAACAAAAACCAAAGCAAATCAAAGAGAGTGAGAGAACTCTGCAGTGAATAAAAATAAAGAAAGTCTCCAAAAACAGGAGCTGCTGCTGGGCTGCTGCTGTTTCCAATTCCCCTGCAATTTTTTGTTTGGAACAGTTACAAATTTTAATGCGTACGTTGATTTTGAAGTGAGAGAGGCAGAGGAGAGTCTGTTCTGTGTGTGTGTATTTTGTGTAATTTTATTTTCGGGAGAGAAACTCGGGGGAAATTTGAATTTTCTTGTAACAGGATCATTCGCTCTCCGAATCTAGAACCGAAGAAGACGCGTTTCTGTTGTACGGCTACGGGACACTGACCGTTAAATTACCGGTGAACAAGCAAGAAAAAAAAATACATAAATTGATTACCTATCTACATTGTTGTATTTTCCATTGGCTTGAGATTTTAGTGAATTAGCCTAACTTCGCCCGGTGCGTGTTCAACGAGCTTAATTAATTAATTAATAAATTTAATGGATGTGTGTGCAATTTTTTGAAAATTGAAAAAAGGAAAAAAAAAATACCAAAACCGAGTTGAAATATATATTTTTTGTTTTGGGTTGATATCCTGTCGTTTTATTTAATTTGATTTTATTTTCTGTTTGTGCAATTAGGTTTCTTGTTTTTGGTATCCATCCAGTCTCCAGAAGTGTTAGTTTAGTTAAGTGAAAATTAGTTAGTTTGAGTTTTTCTCTTTTTCTTTTGTTGTTGATTTATTCAAAGTGAAATTAATAAAAGAAAAGGTGTGCAATCCAATCACCAGTGTTAAATTTTTAAATAAAAATAAAAAAGTCAATTAATCGACGAAACTTCTAAGAGCAAAATAAATAAAGAAATTAAAAGTAAAATTAAAGAGAGCGTGTTTTTTAAAACACATCGTTTTTAAAATTTTATGGAATATTGCTGATGGCGGCCGTTGGTGGCCCCGCTAAGCAATCCCGGGTTTCGATGAGCGTTTCAATGTCATTGGTTCAAGGTGGCGCCGCCGGTGGAGCACCTCAGGGTGCTATATTAGCCGCTGCAGCTCCATATTATCAAACTCCAGCTGTTCCACTCGATGTTCAACCAGATCGTCCAATTGGTTATGGTGCATTTGGTGTCGTATGGTAAGTTTTTAATCTTTTTATTTCATCCCTTTAACAACCGGCTATGTTGGTCCATAAATTGATTTAAAGATTAAATGCAACCCCGGGAAAATCATTCAGTTGGTTCAGCTTCATTCTTAACAGGAAAAAACAAAATACAAGAATAGGTAAATACCTACCAACCTTAAACAAAACTAGAACTCCGGGACATAGAGATTTTAGCTCTAATGTGGATTTAAAATGCGGGTACTCTCGGCTCGGTACAGTGAAGTTGACAGCTCGACTCGACGCTTATTCTCTCTATAGGGGTGCACTGTCGAGGTCGATTTTGATTTTGATTTTGATTTCGATTTCGATTTCGTTGTGTTGATGTTATTCTCGTTTTTAAGGATTTAGATGTGCACTGTTCAGGGAGTGGCTCGTTTTCGTTGTCGTTATTTAGTCTCTCTATGAAATCCAGTTGGTTGATGAATTAATGATTAATATCTTCTGTAAAATCTAAATCCTTGAGGGAGAGCAGCTGATACAATAAATACATACATACATACAGAGGTACAAACAAATTTAGAATTCCAGTTCTTTTATTGAAATCATCATTTATCAATCACTAACTACCCGATGCGTATATTCAATGTACTAAAGGGAAAGGAACCCTCTTAAAAAACTGGCTGGCAGAAAATCAATTTTTAAAGTTGATTCTTCCCCTTTTTCTAAAGTTATATATGTAGCTCCCTATCTATCTACCTACAACTTTATTTTTCTTCAGCAATTTTTCAAAAAAATCAAGAATTGAAAATAAAATTGGATACGAGTTTGAGCAAATATTTAGATTTAGTTTGGAGCGTTTTTGTGTTACTTTGATGTCATCAAAAGTGCAGGTGCTTCATTTTTTCAAGTGTCTCTTCTACATACCTATGAAAGATTAGTTAAATGTTAATGTGCTGGAAGTAAATTCTGTTTGTTTAGGTCCATTATATTTATGCCAGGTGTATTTTTATTTTTTTACGTAGGTAGATAGGCATTAACCTTCTAAATACCTTCATATGTTCCTGTTGATGTCGCCAAAACTTAAAACTAAGCCATAATTAGTAGTATTGTTGGTGTCCCGTCTTGATGGAACTACATTCGACCATATCTCTCCGGATTGAATGTAACTTTCTTCCCATTGACATTTTTCAGAAAATACGGACCAATGAAACCTTTGGTCCAAATAGTTTTTTTTTTATAATAAGCACACACTCAAGGGGATATTACTACCCTTATTATGCAGAGGCACAGTGTGAGCACTAGGAAGAGGGGAGAGGGTTTAAAAGGAGATGTCGGTGCACATTGGTTTTGAATTCCTGAATATTGCAATGACTAGGAAAGACAGAGTGTGTGGTAGGGCATTCCACATTCGCGTAGTACGGCTAAGGGTATACTGATGAGCATTCCTAGAAGCGCGAGTATTACGGTTGAACTGTTTAAGGGGAGGAATGCACCTGGCTATTTCACTAGAGCATGAGCCGTTAAAATAACGGTAAAAAAGGGTCAGACAAGAGAGACTATTTGATAGTTGTCAAATGTCAGTTCTACCAACTTTAAACTTCTAAATTCGATATTAATTTCCATAACCAAAGTTCTTATCCCTTGAAAGAGGATTGTAGAGCAAAGTGTAATCAAATGTTTAGCACGTTCTGTGTTATTAAAAATAATCCTGATAGTTTTTGGAAATTCGTTAATCGTAAGAAGAAAGCATGTGGGTACCCTAACTTAATGACTGATTCGACATCAAATAGTAGTGAGTCGAGAATAATTGCGAACATGTTTGCAAACTACTTAAAAGATGCTTTTGTAGATCATAGTACTATTAGTTTTCTTAACACATCTACCACTGTTTCAAATTTCCCCCACTTAAATTCTATCAATTTCGTTATAAGTGAAGATACTGTCTTTAATAGTATCCTACAACTTGACGAATGTTTTAGTCCTGGTCCCGACGGTGTGTACCATCATCTATTTTAAAGAAATGTGCTGCGTATTTAGCACACCCGTTATGTGTTCTTTTTAACACGTCTTTAAGTAACTCACTGTTTCCTTTTATCTTGAAGAACTCCTTCATAATACCAGTACACAAAAAAGGTCCTAAAAACAAAATAATGAACTACCGACCTATTGCTAAACTATAATGTGATACTTAAACTGTTTGAGTCAATCGTATGTAGCGTCCTTTCTTTTCATTGTAGTTCAATTATCTGTGATAACCAGCATGGTTTTGTTAAAAAGCGTTCAACTGTTACTAATCTGTTTAACTTTACGTCCTTTTGTTTAGATGTTTTTGAAAAACGTTAACAAGTAGCCTTTGACAAATTGTGTCATAAAACATTACTTTTAAAACTATCGCAGCAAGGTTTTAACGACTATTTCATTGACTGGATCTCCTCATATTTAAAAGATAGACATTAGGTCCGTTCGCGTACCCTCCTAAAACAGTCAAATTTTACTAAAAAATACGAAATTTAACCAAATCCTGTTCGCGTACTCAAAAATTTCGTAGTTTTTCGTAAAAGAGAGCGCTCACGACAGAGTAAAATATTTCCCCAACCTACGAATTTTAGCCCAAGAAATTTCTTTGGGCTGATCTGTGAAAATTTCAAATTTGATAAAAATTCAAATAAATTAAATAAATTGCTCGCTTTTGCTGTCAGTTATAAAATTTAAAAACAAATTTTCGAAGAACAGCAACAAGACAGTAATATTGTGTGAAAAATTTGTTGTTTTCCCGTTCGCTTACTTTTTTGTAGTTTTTTTTTTGGTGAGAGAATTTTACCCCCACTCTTTAAAATATTTCTTTTTACGAATTTTAGTGCAGAAAGTACGCGAACGGACCTATTATAGTGTTAAATTTCGTAATGAGTGTTCAAGTTCATTTGTTGTGAATTCTGGTGTCCCCCCAGGGTAGTCACCTTGGTCCTATTCTATTTGTTTTATTTATAAATGACTTGGTTTCGATCATACAAAATTCGTCTGTTCTAATATATGCTGATGACATTTAAATTTAAAAAAAAATTAACTCTAAATCTGACTGTCTTCTCTTGCAAGAAGACTTAATATTATTCAGGGAATGGTGCAATAATAATCGTCATTTTTAAATGTTGACAAATGTAAAACCTTGAGTTTTACACGCAAAAAAGTTCCAATCGTTTTTAGTTACATGTTTGATTCTTGTCCTTTAAGTAGAGTATATATGTATTTTCTGACTTGGGTGTTGTCTTAGATTCGAAACTAACATTTAATGAACATATTAACTTCATAGTTAAAAAAGCAAATAGAGTTCTGGGTTTCATTAAGAGATTTGGCCGTGATTTCCGAGATCCATATGTTTTAAAATTACTTTTTGTTTCATTTGTGAGCCCAGTCCTGGAATATGCTTGTACAGTATGGTCACCTTACTACGCCGTACACGTCACAAGACTCGAAGCCATTCAGAAAAGATTTTTGCGTTTTTGTCTACGATCCCCCTTCCGTGGCCTCATGATTTTCATACATTACCGCCGAATTCTCAAAGACTTTCTCTCATAAATCTTCCTTCTTTGACAAATCATAGGATTTACTTGCAGTTTTGTTTTATTTATTGTTGGAATAATAAACGGACAAATTTCATCGCCATCAGTTCTTGGTAGTTTAAACTTTAGTTTTAGTCGTTCAAGTATAAGACTCCAGAAACCATTGAATAGTAATTTTAGTAGATCAAACTATGGTGTACACAAAGCCCCTTAAATCAATTAATTGAAATCTATAATAAATTTCACTCTTGTATTAATTCACCAAATGATAATATAAAAAGTATGAATTGGAAATTAACATTTTTCAACAGTCTTGTTTAAGTTTTAGGTTTTATATATATATATATTATATTAATAAGAATTGTTAACGTTAGTATTTAACGAATTATAATAAGTCAAATCATAAATACCTATAAATCTTTGTTTAACCCTCTCATAGCGAATACAGTTTCGAATACCTATTTATAAATTTTGGGAATTGTCATTAAAAGTTTGATGATATTAAATCAATGCTTAGCCGAATAGAATAGAAGCTTGTTACAAAAAAACCAATCCTCGATAGTATGTTCAATAGATTGGAGACCATAGATTTTCAACACTCGTCATTTTGTAAACTAGCCACAAGTTACTAAAATTAGCCAAATCAATGGACCTTCCCAATGTTTAAGTCGATTTTTTTTTTATTTCAAACCATATATGGTTTGTTGCTCAAAGTCGACTTTAACATTTAGGTCATAGCATGTAATAAGAGTCCATAGCATGTAGGCCAATTTCACACAAACTTAAACTTTAATATTAAATTTGATTATTAGTAAGGCCAAATGAGTTTGGGAGTTTTAAACGGTGGAATGCCTTACCAATCTTTGTCTCTCTTTGTCATTGCAATACAATTCTAAACCCTTCTTGTACTAAGTACTTAGGAATAGATATCTATTGGTGATATCATGCTTTAATATTTGGAGTGAAAAAATATTTACATAGTTCATTTCCATTCAATAAATGAAGCAGATAGATATTTAATATTGAATTTTAAGACAAAATTAATAATACCTATTTATCTACTTAAAAACTTTTACTTTCTACAAATTTAAACTTAACTGCTTTAATAGCTAAGTGGCAACAAACTTTACTTATTTCTTTTATTTACCTACGAAGTTAAACAAAGAAAATAAAAAAAAAACGTGAAACACACAAAAAAATTCTTAGTGAGACACTTGTTTATGCATAGAAAATATTCCGTCACCTTTCCCTGCCCTAAATAACCTGTATTATATTTACATACAACAACAACAAAATCGTAAGGTTTTGTATGCCAAACGATACAATATTTATATTCCGATTTTACTTTTTTGTATGTACCTACCTATTGGTTTTTTTTTTGGAAGGTACCTTTTTTAGGTTTAATTAAACAAGCTTTAAAACTTCACATATCATACTTAGCCACCATTAAAATTTTTAGTATTTTCTAATTCACTGTAATTTGGTTAAATGGTTTAGCATTTTTTGGCGGTAGACTCTATACAGTGCCTTGTAAAGGGTGTCCCAAAATTAACGCAAGATTTGAATTAAATAGAAAACGCCGTTTTTAGTCTTTTGATAGTTATATTTTTATTGACTCGTAAAGTACATAGGATAGGGTTATGTATGGAATAACACATCGGACAAATGGCCTCCACGGCTTTGCATGCACATGCGCACTCTTTTGTTGAAATTTTCCATGACCATTCTGCATAAATGTGGCTGAATTTCGTTGATGCAGCGTTGAATCTCCTCCTTTAATGCACGGGTGGTTGTGGGCTTGTTGACATAGACTTGTGATTTCAAATAACCCCATAAAAAGAAGTCTAATGGTGTTAAATCACACGATCTAGGAGGCCAATTTTGATCACCGAAACGAGAGAGTACACGACCTGGAAATGTCTCATGCAGTAATTGAATTGTTTCACGGGCTGTATGACATGTGGCACCGTCTTGTTGAAACCACATATTGGACACATCAATATCATCCAATTTTGGCAGAAAGAACTGTGTAATCATGTCGCGATATCGAGCACCAGTAACAGTCACTGCTTGACCAGCATCATTTTCAAAAAAATATGGCCCAATTATGCCTCCAGCCCAAAATCCACACCATACAGTCACGCGTTGTGGATGCATTTGTTTTTCGACAATCACATGTGGGTTCTCCGAACCCCAAATGCGGCAATTTTGGCGATTGACAAAGCCATCAAGATGAAAATGTGCTTCATCGCTTAGGATGATTTTGCTCGAAAAATCAGGGTCCATTTGTTGATGTTCAATAATCCATTCAACGAACTCTCTTCTCTGTCCATGGTCATTAGGCTTCAATTGTTGTGTTAATTGAATTTTGTAAGCATGAAGACACAGATCTTTGGTGAGTATACGCTGTAGAGAGGTTCTTGAAATTTGCAATTCTTGTCCACGACGTCGAATTGAGGTTCCTGGATTGTCAGCAACACTCTCACGCACTGCTTCGACATTCACATTTGAACGGCTTGTTTTTGGAAGACCAGTGTGTTTGGCGTCTCCAACGGATCCAGTCTCCATGAATTTTTCAATTAATCTCTTCACAGTTGACGAAGTTAAAACACTATTCCGTCCATATTTTGTATGAATTTTCGAACATTCTTTAATAATGAAGACACGTTGTTCTATCGTGTAACGCTCCATTTTTAATAACCCTATACTGTTAGCTGTCAAATTGCTTTTTTTCAGGGTTGCCAACACTTCACTGCACAAATGGCGGCAAATTCAAATCTTGCGTTAATTTTGGGACACCCTTTATAAGTAGGTATAACCGCACCTGAAAAAATGCGTTTTATAGAAAACTTAAAATAGGAGTGACTTCTTACTATTTTTTTTATTGAGTTGCATCATTGATCAAGCAAATTGAGAAGAAAATAAAGTACCGTTATTTTAAAAATTAAAAACAGATTTTAATGTATTGCAAAAATATAACCGCTGCATTTAGTCAAGTGCTTTCCAATAAAAAACAACAATGCCATGTGGTATGCATTTAAGCGAAATTGAAAAAGGCAAAATCTTGGCTTTTCGGTTAAGCGGCCTAAGTCTTAGGGCTATTGGAAGACTAATTTCGCGATCGGATCGTGTCGTTCAAAATTTTTAAAAGATCCAGAATCTTATGGGACAAAAATAAGACCCGGGCGTCCGCAGAAGCTGATACGTCGCGACAAGAGGCTGCATCCAATTCGTTGCATCCATTGCCGAAATTTCGTAACGAATTGGGTTTAGGGGTTTCGGTTTCAACCGTTTCTCGTGCTTTAAAAAGCAGTGGAGTGATTGTTCGGGGCAAAATGGTGCCAGCTCCAAATCTAACAGCAGCCCATAAACAAAATGATTTCTATCAATTTACACTAGAATCTCGTTATTTTAAATGGCATACTCGAATGAATGTTTTTTATTAGGTTATTTTCAATGATGAAAAATAGATTAATCTTGATGAACTAGATGGTTTTAGCACGATTTGAGGAAAGAAAAAAGTTTTTTTTTTTCCAAGAGAAACCTTGGTGGTGGCAGCTCTATGGTAAGGTTGCACTTCTCTTCACCTCTACTAGAATGAACAGTTCTGACTACACTTCGGTCCTTGAGGAGAATTTGGTACCTTATATAAGACGATTTCGTCGAGTTGAGCATGTCTTCCAGCAAGATAATGCGCCAATTCATGTACATAAGTCGTCAAAGTTTGGATTGGTTCGTATCGAACAACATTAATTTGATGGAGTGGCTCACGTTCTCCAGATTGCAACCCCATCGAAAATCTTTGGGGCATTTTAACCCGCAAAATTTATGCCCATAATAGGCAATTTGCTAGTATTGCAATTGTGACAGAATAGAACTCTCTAGACGACTCCATATTAAAAAAAATCTAGTGAATAGCACCTATGCCAAAAACAATTTTTAGCTTGGTGGAGAATATAGAAGCAACAAAATTGCATATTAGTTCTTTGTTAAAAATTACCTTAAAACAAAAAACCAATGCGGTTATATTTTTGCAATACATCAAAATCTGTTTTTAATTTTTAGACACCAGGAGAGGAAATCACGGTAATTTATTTTCTACTCAATTTGCTTGATCAGTAATATCAATAAAAAAAATAGTAAGAAGTCACTCCTATTGTAGGTTTTCTATAAAACGCATTTTTTCAGGTGCGGTTATACTTATGCAAAGCACTGTATGTATTAAATAAATAAGTATCTTTTTGTAAAATCAATTAAACATTTGAAATGTTTAAATGTTAGATAGGTAGGTAAAACATCAACTTTTATTCGGGGTGCGAGCAATTAGGAATGGAAGACAAGATTAAAAACGAGATACCGATTCGCATTAGTTTTAAATGTAAGCACATTGTAAAGAGTGGGAAATATTGAGCTTGGTTAAACGTTTCACATTCACGTAGTCCGGCTAAAGAAAAAATCCCTGTACTTAACAGTACGTCCGAAATTGGGCTCAAGAGTAATCTGTATCAAGGTTGAATAGTTTGAGTTTGAGAGGAGGAATACAGCTGGCTATTTTGCTAGAGCATTGTTTATGACAGTAGCGATAAAGTAATTATATGCATGAGACCTTGCGGCGCGCCGCGGCGGTGTTAAAGAGGAGCAAATGTCTCAGTAAGAGAACGATTGCCTATCATTTTTAGAGCTCTCTTTTCAATTCCCTCTAAAAGACTCAAGTATGTATGTATTTGAGCAACAGCGCCAATAATATGAGAATTATACTCGAGACAAATAAAAGCTTTCTAATAGCCAGATCAGAAAGGGTGTATCGTCAAAGGAAAACCTAAATACTTAGCAGTATTTTTGGCGATGTTAAATATGTGATCACTCCAGAAGGGATGGTTTGTGACGCACATAAATAAATAAATTTGGTGGCGTAACAGTCCTTTGAGAACTAGGGCCTATCGACTTACAACTCTCAACCATTCCTTTGTGCGAGTATTGTTGTCAGGGATAGAGGGGACCTACAGTTTCAAGCCGATTCCGATCGGCTAATTTAAGACAAGACGGCACTTTTCATGACAAGAATTACCTTTGGAGGATTTGTCAATTCCTCGCAAGAGGCAGTACCCGTGAAAAAAACTTTAAATGGCACAGGCAGGGTTTGAACCCAAGACCTCTGGCATGACAGCCCAACGCCACGGGTACTTGTGACGCACATACTTAGAACTTAAAGCTATTCAGCCTCCAATCAATCATTTATAGTTGCATTGGAGAGGGTTACGCTTTTGCGACAGTAGACACCATTGGGTTTTCGAAGCATTACATTCTAAACGGTTTTTCATTCCCCATTCAACAAAACTGTTCAGACTAGAATTTGATGAGCTTATCATACGGTGCCCTTCGATGGTAGTTGACATCCGAAGGACAAGGATGAGAATCATAAAACAAATATGAAAAACTCAGGGTATTGTCATCATCGAAACAATTAAGTGGGTAGAAGTTTCATACAAAATTTCATTTATTAAAATGAGGAACAGTGTTGGAGACAAAATGGAGCCCTGGGGCACACTTGATTTTTATGTAATTTTATTAATTGTCACAAATTTGTCGTAAATCATTTTGAAATAGAAATTTTGTCGCGTGAATTTTCTCAAAAATTGAAAAACTACATACCCAAAGGTAACATTTTCAAGGAAATTCAATACTGCCTTAACTAGAATACACGTTTCTTCTAACGGTATTTTTACCCTGGAATTTATTAAAATATTTGTCGAACGATGTCTACTAATAAGTTTGTCACGATATGTTATCGCAAATATGTTCCCTCTTTAATTAAATATGTATAACCAAAATGTGGCATTTTCCAACAATATCTAGGACTACTACTACTACATGTAAGCTATGTTTTCTAATGAAATTCTGGTCTAGGTTTTTCGTATATTAATTGAAAGTGGCTGCGGTTAATAGGGTATCTTGAATAGGTGTATTTTTAGATACCTAATTGAACGAGTTAAATACCTTAATGGACAAAAAATAAAAACATCTCTCAGCTGTTCAAAATTGTTGTAAAACAAAGTTTTCAATTGTTAATATTAATAATTCACTAATTTTTACCAAAAAATCATACAAATTTGAAATGAATTTTTAAGGCTTCTTCAAATTCAACTTTATGTTAAATCAGCTGTTCTGTCAAAAACCCACATATGTATACCAGAAGTTCTTGGATATCTTTGGATACCATTTTTGATATCCCAGCTGCTTTGGATCGGCTGTTTTTTTTACACTTAAAACACTAACAAAAAGGTATCCAAATGCCCTATCGACCTGAGATTGAACGCAGCTTTTCAATACCTCCAATTATTATCATTTATCATCTTATATTTAGTTTCAATCAAATTCGACTAAGATTTTTTAGCCAAGTTACAGCTCACTTTTAAACAATTATCAGATTTTGGCTACTACTAATACTACTACTTCTTTTAACCATTCTTAAGTATATTTTTGGACAAAAAGTTAGGTAACTTCTATAATTCTATGTCAAAATCCAACGACTGAGATGCACATTTTTCATGGCAAGAGATAATTTTTGAGGATAAGTGAAATTCTCAGAAAACGCAGTTACCCGTGAAAAAATCTCTATCAGCATTTAATCGTCTCTAATTCCATAAAGCTGCTATAGGTACTTACCCTGCTACCTGTTAACAAAACAAAACAGCACATCCTTACCTAATTCCTTTTGAAATTTATTGCCAACCTGTGTTCAAGTTGAACAAATCGAACATCATCGTTTAATTTTTAATGACCATTTGTTGTCTTTTCTTTTTTTTTCGAATCTTTTAAATCCGGATCAAGAATCTACTGGCCATATACAAAATTCATGCAAAGATTCACACATTAGGGTTTATCTCTTGGATCAATGTAGGAAGGTAGTTTTATTTTTCTTCTTTTTCTTTGAATTTGAAAAAGAGAATAACAAACAAAGAAATGTTAAAAGTTCAATTGGATATGTGTGTCTTTTGTTAAGGGAGAGAAAGAAATTCGTTTAAAGGATATAAGGTGGTACCTACCTAAGAAGACAAACAAAAAATATTCACTTGCAAGTTTCACATTCGTACCATGTTTGCATGCAGGTATGCAAAAAAAAAAAGAAACACTTCTCCCGCCTTCTTTTATACCTACTTCTTATAAAACTGAATTTAAACCCAGAATTCCAAAAAGGACGAACAAACAAAAAAAAAAAAATAAACGTTCGTTGGTGGCCTGGAGGATATCAAATTTTCAAAATCTTTCAAGGATTCTATTACCTTATACCTACCAGAACCTCAAATATATACAAAGTAAAGAAGAAGCAAATCCTGAAAAGAAAAAACAGGAATATGTGTAGGTACCTTCATGTAGGTTTCAAAAATATAGCAAAAAGAAAAAACTTTCACACAAAAATTATCCATCTATAACCGCACAGGAAGAAAGTAGGTAGGTAAATTGGAAGAGAGAGTAGGTAGGTACATATTTATAGATATATGTTCGTACTCGTAGGTTTATGAAGAAAAAATTTGCAAAAGGATCCTTTCTATACAATCACAAAGGAATAAGTTTAAGGCTTTGACCAAAGCCTTCACACTAAATGGTTAGGGAAAAGAAACTCTTCCAAAGACTAAACAGGTAAAAAGGACTCACGGGAGGCATAAAGACACTAGGAGAAAATCGGTAAAAGGATAAAAAGAGAAAAAAAAAATTAAAGAAGAAAATTGCAAAAGAAATATAATTTTGAGTGGCGCACAAGTTTAAAAAAAAAGGAGAGCAGAATTATCCGACGAATTCTTATATTCGAAGGTAGATCTTATACCTATCTATAGGAATCATGGCTTGTTCTGGGAGGGTTCCTATAGAGTCGAAGGGCTCTTCCTGCAGCTTAAGATATTTATAATTTTTTTTGACTCTTCCACTAGTTTGCATACCATCATACCTAACTACCCTTACAGGAAAGAAAAAGGACTGATACTGCAACTAAGACTGAAAATTATGAAAGTGTCCTTTTGGGAGAAGTTTAAAAATAGAGAAAGGCAAAAAAAAAATATTAAAGTTGAACGATGACTGAAAATACATTATCCAAGTTGAAATAATTTTCTTCTCTTCTACAATTTTTGAGTACTTTGTCTGTCTACTTAGCGTTTACCTTAGATAGAGGGTTTAGTTTTCTTAGTAGTTTTAAAATTTTTACAAATTTTATTAAAAAAAGAAAAAAACAAATTCTTATGATTAATATTATGTTAAAAAATTGTTTTAGAATAGAAATGTTTAAAAAGTACATACATAGGTAGGAAGGCATATATTCGTTTATTGAACAAGTTTTTCAGATGTTTATTTTTCTGAAGAAATTGTTTTCCATTAGGTTTTGGTTTATAAATCTAAAAGAAACTCTAACTTATAGGTTTTTTTAATAAGAGGTTTCATTTTGATGCATTTAAATCACACCACTAGCGAAGATACGAAGACGACGTTACTGGTGATGTCAAACGATGACAGCTTCAATAGTGACAGGTGCCCAAAATAGCAGGCTGCAGAATTTTCACCATATTTGCGGTGAATTTTAATAATTTAAATTTTTTATGAAGTGTGTTTCATTTTTAGCAGGGGCGTAGTTTGAACTTGTCAAATGTCAAAAGATGACATCTTCAAAAGTGGCAACTTTTCAAATAGCAACAATTCTGCTTATTTAAATCCTAGTTAAAAATGAAATCCAGATATTTTAATGCAATGACCGCATCAGCGCAGATACGAAGTTGCTGGTGATGTCAGAAGTTGACAGCTGCCCAAATAGCGGGCTGCTGAATGTTCACCATATTTATGGTGAATTTTAACAATTTCAATTTTTTATTCATATATGCTTCAATTTCTAGTAATGTCGTAGTTTATACTTGTCAAATGTCAAAAGATGACAGCTTCAAAAGTGACAGTTGCCATTCACAATATTTGTGGTGAATTTTAACAATTTTTATTTGTTATTTAAGGATGTGTGCTTCAATTTCTATTAATGTCGTAATTAATACTTGTCAAATGTCCAAAGATGACAACTTCAAAAGTGACAGTTGACATTTTCCATATTTGTGGTTAGTTCTTACAATTTCAATTTGTTATGAAGCGTGTATCATTTTTAGTAATGGCATAGTTCTTACTGGTCAAATATTAAAAGATGACAGCCGCCAATAGCGGGCTATAAAATGTTCACCATATTTGTGGTGAATTTCAACACTTTCCTTCAATTTTTAGTAATATACTTGTCAAATGTCCAAAATGACAAATTTAAAAGTGACAGCTGTAATTGTTTGCTTGTCAAATGTCAAAAGATAACAGCTATCCAAATAGCTAGCTCTTCAAAATGAAATTTCTTAGAAAACCCTATACAATTCGAGTCCAATCTAAAGTGTCAAATTTGCTTGGGGAGAAAGTTTTTGGGTTGGGAGTTGGATGAACCTTTCGTCAAGTTCAACGAACAAACCTAGTATTACAATCGTAATAGTGTCGAGGTTAATTTCAAGCCTAAACTTTCGCAAAATTAAAGCTGTCGCCATCTACGAGTGATTCCAATTTACCCCCTTTTTTTAAATATTTTTAAGAACTTTTACCCTAAAAATTAAACTCAATTCTACCATTCAACGACGACGCTTGAAAAGGTACATAACAAAGAAAAACTCGAAGAAGGGTTACTTACTTTTCCAACTCACCACCTTTTAAAAATGTACGTATTTTAATTCGAAACTGTCAATTACTTAAATGATTTCATCCTTTTTTTTTATATTATTTACTTCCTATTTTTGTGGGGACATTTTCTGACGTTCGTTAGTTATAGACCTAGTATTAAATTTATATGGAAATTGAAAATGAATGACGAAAATGAGAAAATCGGTCTCACGGTGAGCTAAAGCAGACCACAGACGAGATATCCCAACACGAATGTTATACCTATGAGATATAAGTGAGTGGGATTCATTACATATCGTTGACGTCTATAAAAATATAATATAATCGAGATCTGTCGGTGGGAGGAATAGACATTTATATGACCAAACCAAACCATACAACAAGGAAGGTGAATATAATGTCCAACGAGGACGGGGAGTAAATTTGATTGCTATAAAAAGGAGAGGGTTGGTTGGATGGTTGCTGGCTGGCTTGAGTTGAGTTTATAGAGAAAGACTAAATGAATGTCCAATTGTTTGAACAATTTTAATTGAATGACAAAACATTATTGATTTGCCTGCTCTGCCTGTCTTCCCTCTCGTAGCCTCTTACCCCTCGTCTGTATACTCTGCCTGAATTTCATATATCGTTAGTATTTTTTTTGCTGTACTTTATTGTGACTTGTGATGTGTGTTGGGTTTTATAGGGCAGATGACGTGAATTCGAGAAAAGCGAATTGAGTTGGATTTATCTTTTGCTATTTGTTCAACAATTTTCATTCTGTCCACCCCTCCCCCCTTCGCACATCTCTCATCTCTTCTCCTTTGTTTGTCAGTATTAATTGACTTTTACGAAGATTTCAATTGAATTTTGAAGGATTTTTTGACGTTATTGTTTTCTTCTTTTTTTTTTGTTTATTTTCGGAGAAAAAATTGAATTAATGACAAGGAAATGAAATTGCCGATGAAGGTGACGAAGATGAAAGGAAAGCATATGGTGTTGATGAACATTTGGCACATTTTTTTTTTATTGTAATTTTCATTATCCGCCTCGAGAATTTTTCAATTTTTTTAAGAAAGTTAAAAATACGAGAAGAGGAGTCGGTAGATGAAGTGTGATATAATTGGCAGATGTTTAAGCAGAAAAGGTGCAAGACAAGACAACCTATCATCTTCAATGCTGTCGGGCTGGAGCTGGATACGATATATAAACGTGCATTGCACACGCACATTTAGGTCTTTCATTACCAGAGTCTCAGAGTGTTCATCAGTTGAATATTGAACACAGCCTCAGGATTTGCAACAGGAATCAAAAGTGGGGAGCCATTATTATAAAAAAAAAAATCCAAAGAGATGATCATTCTAACGGGTGTTTTTTTTTTTGATTAGACATATAGAAATGTGACAGTTGACAGCTGTCAAGTGATCTATTTGTAGTTTGGTTAGGCTTCTGGTTCTCTCTCTCTCTGGACCTAATTTTTTTTTTAACCATAAAGCTCACTTTTGGTTGAATGGATACGTCAATAAACAAAACTATAAAACTATATATAAGCTATAGAGCCATGAGTACTGACTTTTTTATTGAAGGAAACTTTTGGTAACCGCAAAGTTTCATGTGACGGACCCGTGAAGTGAATTGGCCCCAACATGACAACAATCGACGCATTATTGCCGATATAACAGAAAAAATGTTACAAAAAGTCATAGAAAATAGGGCTTCCAGATTAGACTACGTTTGATCCAGCCAGTCATATGCCAGAAAAAAAACGTTTCGAATAAAGTAAATTTGATGTTAATTAAAAAACAAAACACATATTTGTTTTATTCCATTTCAAACTTCTATACCTCTAAAAAAGCACCCTTTGCTTACTTCTTTTTCGTTTCATGTGATTTTGTAGTTCTACTTATCTCTATAGGTAGATACATATGTCTGTACTCATTCTTGACTGTCCTTTGTTAATTCCTCATCTGTTGGCACATGCCGGCTATGTTGTGGCTGCAAAGGGATGGATTACAAAACTGCATATATTCTCCAACAAAGACAAAAAGGCAGACACAAAAGTTGAGTTAAGTTTTGAACGAGTGCGAGAAATGGAATTGAGATGATGCATGGAGAGAGGTGCGATGTTTCCTCTTAATAAATAAATCCTTGGCACCATCATCGTCATCGTCACCGACCGTCTTCGTCGTCTTTTCTGTCTTCTTCGTGCGTCGTTGTTAAGATAGCTACTATATAGTGGAATGGTGGTTGGCTGGCTGGCTGTATTCTTTCTTCTCTTCTCTTCTGTTTATGGCCTTTAACTTGCCCTGGGCACTTGGCCCAACTTGCAGACAGATGACAGTGGTTCCTCTTCAATTCCAAAACAAGTCGAATGGATGATTTTTTTTTTTTTCAAATTCAAATTATAAGACTACTATAAGCCTGCTGTAATTTTGTATTTTTGTTTTAACTTGTTTTAATTTCTTGGCGTCTTTTGGTATCAAGTTGATGAATCCATAGCACGAACGAAACAGGAGCGAGGGGTGAGAAGAGCAAGGGGGTCTAGAAAGGGACTTAATTCTTACAAATGTAATTGGTACGAACGCGCGTGCTTTTCTGGTGCAGTAACTTACCCCTAAGCTGCCAAGAAATACTTTACATGTAGGTATAATTGTAATTTTTAACATTGTTGTTAACGGAAGTAACAACGACGATGATGATGACGTTGAAGAGGAACAAACGACCGACGACGTGACCTGACGTCACGGAGCGGTGGTAAGGCGTCGTCGTCGCGTAGACGACCGACGATGATGATGATGATGACGACGACGACAACAAAAATGTTGTGGATCCAAAGCATAGCAGCAGTAGCAGAACCAGCAGCAGAAAGAGCTATTACATATGTATACATACTCGTATATGCAAGGTCATTACTTCTGGACAGCACACGTGCAGTATTTTAAAGTTGCATGCTGGTTGATGACTGTAAAGTGGACGAAAGTACCCATGAAATTTTATTTTTATTTTATGTAACTGGCATAGCATGACATTATAATATGTACAGTGTTGGACAAAGAATTAGCACAAAAAGCCTTTTTTCGGTTTATGATGCTCTATAATAATGAGAAGTAAGAATTAAAAAAAAAAAGTTTTATATTTTGAAATTCTAGGTAGTAGGTATCACCCTGTTATTTCTTTCAAATATCCCGTTACTTAGTTATTCTCTTATCTTTTCTAAACGCAAACAATGTGTATCATTCAAATTACTGTGGTCATACAATTAGCACATGTTCTAAGAAATATTTTTAAATCAAAGTAAAACATTTTATTTGATGAAAATTGAAATCTTTAAGTAAAAAGTAAGTCGATTTGAGTGTTTTATTCCATAATTTAATAATATTTATTGGTTAGATGGGTCGAAAACAATCGTGTTCGGCAGAACTAAGAAAAACCATTATTCAAATGAAAAATAACGGTAAAACGATTCAGGAAATCGCTAATGATATGGGAAGGTCAGGAAAATTGGTTTACAATGCAATAAAGTATAATGAAATCCATCATACAACCAACCCTATTCAGAGAAAGCCCCCTCCTAAAAAGACAACACCTGCTGATGATCGTGTTATTGCTTCTTATGCCAAAAAAAAAAACCATTTCTTACATCAAAAGAAATTCAAACCAGAGTGATGGAAGACCATAGCATATCAGTGAGTAGCAGAACTATTCGCAGAAGGCTAAATGAAAAGGATTTGATTGGATACGTGGCACAGCACAAGCCTCTGGTCTCAAAGGAAAATATTAAAGCAAGACTTGAGTTTGCTCGAAGCTATGGCATCGAGAAAGAACTAATAGAGAGAACCAACTTCGACGGTTGCTCTCTTGTTGCCTACAAGCTGTGATTTGGCCACCAAACCAACTTGCATATGTATTAACTCCATATAAAAAAAATGTGGGGAAAAAATACTTATGCAAGTTTATGTACATACTCACCACGAGAGAGAAAAAACTTTTCTCTCTTTTCTCTCTGCTTACCACCTTTTAAAAATGGCGACCACCTTTGAAAAATGGCGAGCATCTTTGAAAAATGGCGGATGTAGTCAGCTGTTCAGAGGTGTTCAAAGAAAATTCAAAATTGTGGATGAACAACTTTTTGGTACTCTCATTGTGTTCGTTTGAGAGTAATATCATTCGAATATGAAGTGAAATTAATTACTCTTGTTAGGTGCCAGAACAATGAAGATTTAGAAACAATTCTAAATTACGCATTTAGATAAATATTAGTTAGTTATTTGAAGCCAGTTTTAATCATTAAGTAAGTAAAATAAATTATGTGGTGCAACAGTCCAATGCGAATTAGGACCTAGAAACATAAAACTCTGAAAGCACTACAACTTTTATTTGTATTATTAGCTGCGTTTATGCGTTTAATTTTCGCTCAGACCGTTGAAAGATGCAAAAAAACTCAGATTTGTTTCAATTTTCAGAGTTTATCGACTTAATTTTGTCGATGTGAGAGTTGCAGGAACATTGAAAACGAGAGTTACAGAATGTAAACATGGAACATTGAAAACATTTTTATATACTCATCTCCTTTTTCCATTCCTATTTTTTTCTTTACATTACTCACGACATTTCCAATATGCCGAAAATAAGTGATTTAAGTAGACACTAAATAAAAAGACAGTCAACTTGTTACTTCTGTTGCCAATTTTCATAGCATAAGATTTGTGAATAGGTGATAAGCTATTCTTACTGCTTTCCCCTAAGGTAGTGTGTTTCTTTTAAAGGCTTAACTAAATAAGCCGAAAAGTACTTTTGTACAAAAGTAAAAATATTTGTATTTGTTCTTCAACCAAAATTTAATGCATCATTTTTATAAGTTTTCCAGTTCTAACTATTTATATCTTATCTTTTAGTTATATAGCGACAAGGAAAAATCTGTGAGGGAAAGTTCTAACTACAGTTTTTCTGAAAGTGCATTGTGGCTTATTCATAGATGTTTGCTAAACTTTTTAGGCTATTCATAAATAAATGCAAATCAAAGTTAAGGGCTAAACCTGAATAACTATAAACATAGAAAATGCTGTGTTCAAGTAATTATTATCACAGCCAAATTTTATAATTGATTTTTATGGTGTATAAAAAGTTGAAAAAGTAATTCATGACAAATAAATGTTACGTTAACACTAAGTTCCAAAAAATATCGATTGATACCGCAATTGCAGAAGATATGGATATTTTATATAAATATTCCCGGTAAACTATAGAACTTTATTATTTCCGCCTTTTATAATTCAATGTAAAATAATCCAATGCAGTATATTTTAGATAATACAGTAGTTAAGTTAAGGTATTACTATTGAAATAAACATAACATTCATTTATAAAAAACGTTTACTCGTTCATATATAAAAATAAAGTCTAGTCTAAAAAACCTTAACCTTGTTAAACACTTTCTGCACACACCCTTTCTTGTTTTTGTTGTTACTGCCATCTATCTGTAACTTAGAGAAAAAGAAGGGAAAAACAAATTCACCACGAACTACCGGTATAACTTCTTCCGTTATTTATTGACAAACAAAAATGTTTTGCTAGAATTAATTTGAATTATAGGAGTATTTTTGTAGATATAAAAACGATAAGATGTTAGCAAAATTAAAAAAAAATTCATGAGAATTACAAATATTATAATGAGACTTTAAAAAACATAGCCTTCTTGGCTATCAATAAACAAAAATGAAAAATGTCGCATTTCCCGGAAATGACGTTTTTTTGTGTACTCTTCTCCGAGGTGAAAACATGTATACACCGATACGAATTCAACACGCTATAAAAAATGAGAGGTTTCGAAGAGACGGAGACGAGGAAATTTGGTTCTCTCATTTAGTTTTTTCTCTCTGGCTATGGAACCAAACCTTTTTCATTTTGGAAAACTGTCTTATGGAGTGACGAGTCAAAATTCAATAGACTCGGATCAGATGGAAAGCGCCATGTTTGGCGACCACCAAAGCAAGAACTCAATCCGAGGTACACAGTAAAAACTGTTAAGCACGGTGGTGGTTCCATTATGGTATGGGCATCATTTTCATGGTTCGGTGTGGGACCCATTGTAAAAATAGACCAGAGCATGGATCAACATTTGTATAAGAGCATACTTGAGAACCACATGGAGCCGTTTGCTGATGATAATATGCCATTGACGTGGAAGTTTATGCATGATAACGATCCTAAGCATACTTCCCGACTAGTGAAGCAATGGATTAGTGATCAGCAAATAAAGTTCTTCCCTGGCCAGCGCAGAGTCCTGATCTGAATCCCATAGAGAATCTATGGAACGATGTGGAACATCAGATTGAGCAAAAAAAAAAAAACCGAACAATTTGGCAGATCTTTGGGAAACAATCAGAGAAGCCTGGAACAGCATTCCAATTCAGAGATGCCAGCGGTTAGTGGAGAGAATTCCTCGCCGGTTGCAATGTGTAATAAGGCAGAAAGGTTTCCCAACAAAATATTGAGGAACAAATTTATCTTCCGTTCTTTTTACGTTTTAAAAATTGACAACCTAAATCTTGTGCTAATTCTGTGGCCATCACTCCTAATTAAACATGATCTCCTATTTTTGGAAAAATTTTAGTTTTATCGCTGTGAATTTCTATATATTTTTATTAGAATTTATATTTTGTTAATGAATTTAATTATGTAAATAAATGAAGTTTTATGTATATGGTTTTGAAACTTTTTGATATGTTCTTGTTCTTCTTATTTGCAAGAATTTTGAGACAAAAATTAAATACTATCCAGCTGTTTCGCTTGTGTCGGATTAGTTTTTTAAGGCACGCTTTCATGTGAGTCAATTTTGTAAGGGCTTAGGTCACCCTAGAATATTCAGAAATCGTTGAAAAATAAGTAAATAGTATTCGGTTTTCGAATTGATGTAATAAAGTTATTCTTAGCAAACAAATTCATAACTTTTTACTAATCAAAACATCAAACAAATTTATCTCAATAATGCATTTTTGAAGTTGGCCGCACTCATAATTGACACAATTATCCCCTGAAATGCGAGCTGCTGCAGTTTTTGTAAGCGACTCAATGAACTAAGTGCCGTTTCTATATTCAAAATTTCACTCTTCAATACTACAGTGTCAACTTGACACGACCTATACACCCTTTAGAAAAACAGGACACGATTCTTTTATTGTTTTCCTTGCACAATCAATTAATTAAATGAAAACGACAATTTTCAGTTCCTAAAAGTTTACAATTCTTAATTGAAGGATGTACACAAAAATAGACTAAATCAAACCATCTAACTCTTGACTTTGGACATCCATTAAAAAATGTTTTCAAAAGCCAACAAAAAAAAAAGATTGATTTTTCTTCTTAAAATCAACATACCTACCAACCTATCATGTTTTTTTGAAGCCAGCCAGCTAGTAGGTAGGTTAGGTATATCGCTGCCATTAGAGTTAAGGATAACACACAAAAAAGGGACTATGTCGAAATATGTACTATGGAATCATTATCATTGCAGTCATCTTCCTTCATCAACATCAGCGGCAGGATCAGAGCAAGCAAAACCGACCCGCTGCTGTTGGTTATATATACCTAGTCCTGGAGCCTGGAATTCTTAGTATACGGCTCCTTTATTGTTTGACCAGACTGAAAGAAAACACACTACACACATACATACCTACCTACTCCCTCTTATAATGTTCTCGTTTTCACTACTACTCTACTCATCTTTGTTTGAAAAATAACGAGAACAGAAAAAAAATTTATTCCATCCGAAAATGACGGGTTTGAACATTTGCCATGCCATAGAGAAAAGAGGAAAACCATCAGCCGACAAAATATCATGAATGGCGGCGCGGCGGAGGCAATAACACCCCCCGTGTATTTGCTTTTCAGCGCCGCCAATATGGCATCCGATATAGTATGTTTGGGAAAGAGTTCACAAAAAAAAAACATTGTACAAACTATGCACCAAGCCAGGTCATGCCGGGCTATGTAGACAAGCGAACGGTTTATTGACGTTCACTTAAGCTAGATAGCCCATATTCAATTTTTTGTTTGGTCTTTTGTCGAATTGGCTGATGATGACTCTGACGATGATGACAACGTTCAGTCAGTTGGTCGATTTCTCGGTCGTTCGATGAGATGACACTCCCAAGTCCCAACATCCTTCCAAACAGCAGCGGTGGCGGCGGCCGTAGCCAGCTTTTTGGTTCATTTACGAGTTTATTTTCCTATAGATCGCTCAGCTTGAATTAAAAATAGAATATTGTTTTGGAGTTCACATTTTTTCAGTCTCATTATTTAATTTTTTTTTATATTTTGATGATGATGCTGATGAGCAAATAAAACATAAAAATATACTAATGAAATTTAGATTTTTACCCAACGCATTGCTGCAAAAGCGAAATCATCATCAGGGGGAGAGTCTGAGCCTTTGAGATCGATGACCTTTAAATAAAATTTTCTTCTCTCTCGTATTTATCCAAAATATCCCAACAACGACTCTCACACAGAGACACACAGAGAGGGGTTGATAATATTTTGTATGTTTTTCGGGGATGAAGATGAATATAGTTATGGTGTGTGGATGGTGGTCCTGACGACACGACGACGAACGACGACGTCGACGATGAATGTTTGGTGGATGAGGACGACGGATATGATGCTGAGCTTGGATGTTGAAAAGATTTGCGAATGCTTTAAAATTATACCCGAAAAAAGTCTGCAGGCTAGGCAATCAATTTTCACCGGAAACAGGAAAAAAAAAACGACGACGACGATGACGAGGAGGGATAATCACAAGGATATTTATCAACGTCGATCACAAAAATGAGCTGATGGTGTTACCCATAAAGAATTATGATTGCTACTCACTCACAAAGTACCTATGTACCTACCAAGGGATGATGGGAAGTTTAAAAGTTTATATTCCCATAAAATGAAAAAAAAAAAAAAAATATTAATAACAACTTAAGGGAAGAGATTAAAGCATGGACTTAAATATAATAATTTTCTTAAGATAAATTAACATTTAATGTCACGATTCAACAATTCAATAAAAAAAAGCCGACAGGTGAGAGAAAGAGAAATGTATAGGGAGGCAGCACAAAAGACTGCTACTGAATAAAGCTTTACCGAGACCGACAAGCCTCAATGAACATTAAGAGATATTTTTATGGGATTTAAGTTTTTGCTACAGTTAAAAAAATTAATTTATAAATAATATAAGGGTTGATTAATCGATTGCGTGGATTCTCCATCTGCTGCTTGCATTTAAGTTGATATTATATTGCCTTAGAGCAAAGAAGTATATTATGTATATGTAGGTAGACATTTTTGATTTAAAAAAAAAAATAATACCTAAAATGTTCTTGAAATTTGTAAAAAAATATTTGACTCTTTAATAAAATATTTGAAAATTATTGTTACCTATATTAAAATGTCGCTTAAGTAAAACAAAATTTATTTCGAATAAACTTCTTTAAACTTCTTTAAATTTCCTTATTATGAAACTGAACTTAACAAATTAAAAACTAAACAATCTTTCTTTTATTTTCAGGTAAGTTATACTAAGATTGATGTTAATCTAATATATTTTGTAAGTACATAAACATTTTTACCTTAAAAAAAGCACTTCATTACTATTTTAAAAAGAGGCAGGGATGCCACCCACACTGATAACTTTCCATGCGTGTCCGTCAGTCGATTTTTCTAAAAATTTAAGAAAAAATTAGTTATAACAAGATACAAAAATTTGAAGTCAATATCTTCCTTTGTTCTCCTAATACTTGAGTCGAAAACCACTTCTTAACAGTTTTTGTAAGTTTTCGGGTTTTATTGGATATGATAAAAGAAGTTTAATTTCAAAATCTGTTTTTGTTTACGAGATTTTCAGTCGAACACCAATTTCTACCAATTTTGGTAGCACTTTTTGAAAGTTTTCATTTCTTATATCAAAATATACAGATTTGATTTTTCTAAGACCATTATCTTACGATAGCAACAAAATTTGACACAAAATGAAATCATTTCGAAATCAAAATCTTCATTTTTTCACGTGATATCGAGAAAAAAGCATCAATTTTTACCAATTTTGTGTAAAAAACTGAGATGAAATTAGTTTGAAGTTAATATCTTAAGTTTTTAAAAAGGTACTTGAGTCGAAAATCAATTTTTACCAACTTTTAGTATTGTTTTATTAGTTTTTTTATTTTTTTTTTCGTAAAAACCTTTCAATTTGATTTTTTTTTCAAATTTTTAACAGATGTCAAAAACGTTATTCTTTGTTGCATAAAACAATTTTAAAGATAAAATAATTTTTTGTTCGTAAAATATTGAAACTGACAAATAAAGGGTGTCCCAAAATTAACGCAAGATTTGAATTAAATAGAAAACGCCGTTTTTAGTCTTTTGATAGTTATATTTTTATTGACTCGTAAAGTACATAGGATAGGGTTATGTATGGAATAACACATCGGACAAATGGCCTCCACGGCTTTGCATGCACATGCACACTCTTTTGTTGAAATTTTCCATGACCATTCTGCATAAATGTGGCTGAATTTCGTTGATGCAGCGTTGAATCTCCTCCTTTAATGCACGGGTGGTTGTGGGCTTGTTGACATAGACTTGTGATTTCAAATAACCCCATAAAAAGAAGTCTAATGGTGTTAAATCACACGATCTAGGAGGCCAATTTTGATCACCGAAACGAGAGAGTACACGACCTGGAAATGTCTCATGCAGTAATTGAATTGTTTCACGGGCTGTATGACATGTGGCACCGTCTTGTTGAAACCACATATTGGACACATCAATATCATCCAATTTTGGCAGAAAGAACTGTGTAATCATGTCGCGATATCGAGCACCAGTAACAGTCACTGCTTGACCAGCATCATTTTCAAAAAAATATGGCCCGATTATGCCTCCAGCCCAAAATCCACACCATACAGTCACGCGTTGTGGATGCATTTGTTTTTCGACAATCACATGTGGGTTCTCCGAACCCCAAATGCGGCAATTTTGGCGATTGACAAAGCCATCAAGATGAAAATGTGCTTCATCGCTTAGGATGATTTTGCTCGAAAAATCAGGGTCCATTTGTTGATGTTCAATAGTCCATTCAACGAACTCTCTTCTCTGTCCATGGTCATTAGGCTTCAATTGTTGTGTTAATTGAATTTTGTAAGCATGAGGACACAGATCTTTGGTGAGTATACGCTGTAGAGAGGTTCTTGAAATTTGCAATTCTTGTCCACGACGTCGAATTGAGGTTCCTGGATTGTCAGCAACACTCTCTCGCACTGCTTCGACATTCACATTTGAACGGCTTGTTTTTGGACGACCAGTGTGTTTGGCGTCTCCATCGGATCCAGTCTCCATGAATTTTTCAATTAATCTCTTCACAGTTGACGAAGTTAAAACACTATTCCGACCATATTTTGTATGAAATTTTCGAACTGCAGCCGCCAAGCTTTCACTATTTTTGAAATATTCTTTAATAATGAAGACACGTTGTTCTCTCGTGTAACGCTCCACTTTTAATACCCCTATACTGTTAGCTGTCAAATTGCTTTTTTTTCAGGGTTGCCAACACTTCACTGCACAAATGGCGGCAAATTCAAATCTTGCGTTAATTTTGGGACACCCTTTATTTCTTAAATTTTTTTTTGATTTTTAAAAACACCGTTTATTGAATTTTTTTACAAAATTATGCTAGTTTATTTACATTTTATAATAAAAAATTAATTGAAGTCGCTGGCGTTATTAGTTCTTGAGATATTTTCGGTCAACCAAAATTTTCATTTTTTTTTTGAATTGCTGAATTCAGAGTGCTTTCTGAATATTTCTGTGTTATTATCTTTATACAAAAATTATTTGAAGTCAATATTTCTTGAGATATGAACGACAAAAAAGCTTCCCGAACGTACGTACACACTCTCACACAGAAATCTCTCTAAAAATCTGATTTAGATTCTAGAGACCTTGAAACGTCGAGAAATTCTAAAATTTTCGATTCGAAAAATCGGACTTTTAATGAAACTTTAAAAGTGGAAATAAATAAAGAAATAACATTAGTCGGCAAAATTAAACAATACCTTTTAAAAAAGATTTTGCCTCATAATTTGTCTATCAAGTCCTAAATAATGATTCTCTTAAAATTTTAAAGACAACCAAAAACGGTGTTTAGGATTAAGTAAATAGTTCTTAAAAATAAATTGTATGATGATTTTAAAAAGTTAAAATCTTTGACTCCTTATGATCCTTTGAGAAACCTTCAATTTATTGCTTTTCTGGTTCCGAAAAAATACGTTTTTGAAGTTAATTTTTAGTGCTGATTTTGAATCCGAAGTTCATTTTTTAGTATCTGCTCAAATTTTAATATAATCATTTTCAACATTGTTTTTATATTTTGTCAACATATTTTAAAATCTTGATGTGATAGCCTTGCTTAGGGGACGGATTTGTTACAAAAATAATAACTTTCTTTGAAACCGTTGGCATTTTTCTTTTGTAAAGACAGGTTAAATGGCACGAGTACGATAACTTTGGCGCCAAGAAATAATAACGGTTTTTGGTAGAGAGGCTTAATACAAGCATTTTTTACTATGGGAGGGGGGTCTATCTCCCCCCGTTCAGGCGGTAGGGGCAATTTAAAAAAATTTAAAATTAAGTTAAAAAAAAGGTTTAAAGTGTAATTTTTCAATACTTCAAGATTATCTACCATTGTTTTTATTGTTTCAAAATTTATTGCTCTTATTTGTTTTTGATCAAAAACTGAAAACTAGATGATTTTATGTCTTTTAGTTTTTGAGAAAATTAAAAATAACCACAACTACTATTTTAATTTAATTCTTTTTTTTTGCTTGAGTGGTCTTATTTTGATAGTAACAGTGCGAATTTGGGTGTATGCAACAGTGGGATCTGTAAGGGGGCATGCTGCCCCCCTGCAAACCCCCTGCTTGGGAACACTATAGGATTTGGGGTGGGTGCAAGTTGGAGTGCGTGCAAGGGGGGAGGGAGGGGGCACGGTTCGGTGGGTGCAAGATGGGGTGCATGCAAAGTTTTTTTTTGCATTTAAATAAGCTGGATTTAAGAAAAATTAATTTACCCTAGGTGTATCTTAATTCATATTCGATTATTACTATCAAAATAAGACTACGTTAATACTTAAGCAAGGAAAAATTAATTTAATTAAAATATTTATTTTGGTAATTTTCAATTTTCTCAAGAACTAGAAGACATAAAGTCAACAAGTTTTCAGTTTTTGATCAAAAACAAATAAGAGCAATGAATTCTAAAAAAAAAACAGTAAATAATTTGAAAGTTTTGAAAACTACACTTTAAACCTTTTTTAAATTTTGTTTGCATAAATTTTTAGTTTAAAACTATTTTTTTTCAAAAACTATGCATAGTTTTGACTTGATTTAAAAAAATGACAAAAATATTGGCTTTAAAAAAAGGTATGATACTTAATTGTAAGTATTACCGTTATTTTTTAATTATTTTTTTTTCATTTAATGTACATATTTTTTAAATTGCCCTACCGCTTAAACGGGGGAGATAGACCCCCCCCTATCATAGTAAAAAATGCTTGTTTTTAGCTGTTCTATACAAATCCGTCATTAAACTTTGTCGCCAAAGTTATCGTACTCTCCCCGGTTAAATTATCTAACCACTTATGTAGATTATTTTTCAAAATATTTATGAAATAATATCAATATTTAAATTGAATATCGAAGTTAGACATAGATTATTTGGAAAACCATCACGAATTTCATTAAAAAAAAACTATAGTCTTAAATATATTAACATCTCAACCCCATGGTATGATGGAGTGATTTAAAAGTCAGACTTGAATTAAAGCTATCAAAAAAGGGCAACTTGATTACCAAGAAAAGTTAAAAAAGTTGATTTTAACAATTCTTGTTCGAATTATATTTTAAAATTTAAGAAATACTTATTCTTTTTAAAGTTTATTTGTTATATTTTTTTATAAACTTTTAAAAGAAATATAATCTGTACAATTTCATTGAAGCAGTGTTAAACTTTTTGCTTTGTTTTCTAATTCAATTACAAGTTAAACATTTCTCAATTTTGTCAAGATTTCTATCCTTGTTTTGAGTCCTTTGAATTTTTGTTAGAATGTTTGTTTTGCAGTATATTGTGATACAAAAATTTGGTTAAAGTGACTCACCGAAATAAGTTTAAAGAAGCCAGAAATAGTTGCAACACAATACAACTTTTTCATCAATTTCAGCTCCAAAGTCTGTCTTCAACAAACCAATAAATGTATGGGCTTCTTTTGTATACTTACCATTATAACTCCAATATATTGAAGAGTTCTTTTTAAATAAGTTTTAAGGCAAAATAGATTTGAATTTTCAGTTTTTCAGAAATCTGATTTAAATGTCAATAAAACTACTACAGGAAAATATTGTTGCAATTCTTTGAGTACCATCATCAACTCCACTGATAGAACCCGTACTTTAGATTTGACCTTATTATTGCTCTATAATTTTCAAATTCAAATATTCATTTATTGCAAGTAATCGTTATAAATTTTACAACAGCTTTTATGAATTTTTAAGCATTGGCTTAGCCGTCAGCTCGACTGGTAACTTCAAAATATTTAAGTATACAATTGAACAAGTACATTATGTATAATGGTACGAGGGTCGCTACTTATATTTCTGGCCTAATAATGAAAAAACAAAGAATTACGATTAAAATTGGTTTTATTGTTTTTCAAAATATTCTCCATGAAGAGCAATACACTTTTGCATGCGTTGGAACCAATTTTCGTAGCACTTTATCCACTCCGATTGAGGTACCTCCAAAACATAGCTTTTGAATGCATCAACGGCTTCTTCAGGGGTCGAAAAACGTTGTCCGCGCATTTTTTTTTAATGTTCGGGAATAAAAAGAAGTCATTGGGTGCCAAATCAGGACTGTACGGTGGATGACCCATTAATTCGATGTTTTGACTGGTCAAAAATTCCTTTGTTTGCGCCGATGTGTGAGAGCTTGCATTGTCATGATGAAGAATGATTCGCCTCTTCTTCTGCTTTTTTCGAATTTCTTCGATGACTTCTGGCAAACAAATGGTCGTATACCATTCAGAATTGACCGACTTCCGATGTTATAACGCTACTGTCGCCACGTGACCGGTAATGCCGAAGAAACAGGCAACCATTTGCTTCGATGTGCTTTTTCCGCGAACATTTTTTGTTGGATTTGGCTCATCTTGGAAGACCCATACAGTCGATTGCTGTTTTGTTTCGGGCTCATACGCATAGATCCATTATTCGTCACCTGTGTAGATATTATACAAAGACTTTGATGCACCTTGGCCGTATTTTTCCACCATTTCCTTGCACCAATCGACACGAGCCTTCTTTTGAGCGTTTCTCAGATTATGCGGGATCCAACGCGAACAAACCTTTTTCACGGCCAAATGTTCATGCAATATCTTATTGATGCTAGTCATACTAAAGCCTAAAGAAGCCTCTATCTCACGATATGTAACATGTCGATCTTGCTTTATCAGTTCATGCACGGCATCGATATTTTGTGGCACAACAACCGATTTTGGACGACCTTCACGGAATTCGTCCTCGAGCGAACGACGACCACGATTGAATTCGTTTTTTACAGTGCTATAGGATGGTGCTTTATCGCTGTAGAAAGAATAAAGTTCATCGCTGCACTCTTGCCTTGATAATCCACGTCGAAAGTTATGAAAAATAATCGCACGAAAATGTTCACGAGTTAAATCCATTTTTTGCCCGAGATGAATTTTTCAAATTACTGTCAACAACACAAATCGCACTCAAATGAAATATGTTCTTTAGAAGATTATGGTTAAAAATGTCAAATTTACTGTTGAAAATGACAGATGGCGCCTGGCAACACTAACTGTGAACTAGGCTAGAAATATAAGTAGCAACCCTCGTAGTATGAAATTAAAAAAAAGAAAAAAAGGTTTGATTTGATTGTATAAATATTTGCATCATATGTTTTATTTATATTACGTTATTATAAGCATTCTGTAGTGGTAGCTAGCTCTGACAAATTTGACAAGGTTCGTCCAATCTGATCCATTTAAAATTTCAATCGTTTCCTGTACTGATATGGATGGTTTATCAAAGCTTACTCTTCTTTGCTGGTTTCAATCAACTGATTTCGGTTAGATTCTTCAAGTTTTTAGATGATTTCGTAGAACTTCGTTTTCATCTGATCAATATTGTTGAGATTGATCTGCACAACTTCTCCACAGGAAGCGGCAATGTTTTCCCATGTTTCCCTCATCCACCAGTCCTTATTCCGAATTTCGTCGTGCATCATTATTTTACATAACCGAGTTTCCCGTAGACCAAACACTTTAATTAAATAATCAGCCTGTAACTTTAGACTTATTAGTTTGGTGCGTTTAAGGGAATATCGAATATTTTCTGTAAGACATTTCTTTGAAACTTTTCAATTTCCTCGTATTCTTGAATTGATATTGATAAATTCCATCTTTATTAAAAAGTTAACTACCCTTTTCGGACCGCTGAACACAATTTGTTTGGGTTACTTTAAAATCTGAGATCTGCAAAATAAACGCTGGTATGCCTCAGGGCTTTGCTTTATATCCTACTCTCTTTCTGTTCCTTGTGTAGCGTATGATATGCTCATTTAATTCTAATTTTGAAATAAATGCTCATCAGTTTACTCTTGAGCCTAACTTCGAGGGAATTTTTAATCACAAAGTTTCTAGTTACTTACTTACTTAAGGTGGCTCTACAGTCCTGTGTGAACTAGGGCCTCACCCAACAAACTTCTCCATCTAGCTCGGTCCCTAGCTAGATGTCTCCAGTTTCGCGCTCCGAGTTGGTGGAGGTCACCTTCCACTTGTGCGCGCCACCTGATTCGCGGTCCTTCTCTACTGCGCTGTCCTGTGGGTGTGGATTCGAAGACTTTCCGGGCCGGTTTCCATGCGCTCTACGTGACCCAGCCATCTTAGTCGTTGGAATTTTACCCTTCTGGCTAAGTCTACGTCGCTGTACAGCCCGTACAGCTCGTCGTTCCATCTTCTCCTCCACTCCCCTTCGATGCATACGGGACCGTAGATCACACGAAGAATCTTTCTCTCGAAACGACCCAAGGTGCTTTCATCCGCTTTTGTCATAGTCCATGCTTCTGCACCGTATAGCAGGACGGGGATACAAAGTTTCTAGTATTAGATGAAAAACTATAATGTTAAATTTTGGAACGATTTTTACAAAAAAAAATTTCTTCGATATTAATTCCAATGGAGTATTTATCTATCTCTTAGAAAAGTATCACTTCTTTGTCATCCAATTGCTGATTTTAATAGATGCACAAAAACAGAAAGGTATTGAAATATTTAATGCAAAACTCGAGTAAACAAAATGTTTAAACTCAAAGCCTAAAAATTTTAAAGTTATAAGTTTTTTCTCACTTAATTGCCACATATAGGTACTTAATATTCATTCGACTTAAGTACCCAACCAATTTCACACTTAAAGGTTATTCCGTAGTGTTAAAATATTTATTTATCATTCAACGTTAAAATATTAAAATAGAAGGTTCCAACTAAATTAACTCAATCTTCTTAGAAAATAAAATGTTTACCTCACAAAAATTGTTGTGCTTATTTTAATTGCCCTTTAAAAAACTCTTACTCTACGTATAGCTATCTTTATCTTGTAATCCTTCTGATAATAGGTAGGTATAAGATAAAGGTCCTTTTTCACTTCCGGGAAGGAAAATCTCATATTGATTTTCGATTAAAATTTCATTCATTTATAGTGTTGTTGTCAGAGAGAGAGAGAGAGAGAGACAGACAGACAAAGGATACTTTAAATATTAACCCAGTTGCTCAACATTTAAGGAAGAATGAAAAATACACAAAAAAGATGATCTGAAAACTGCGCAAAAATTCATATGGCTTTATGGAATTTTAATGCCACAACCAGAACAACTTTAAATGACATAAAAATGTAATTCTTTTTTCCCTACGATTAAAAATAAAAGACAACAAAAAAGCAATAACCTGACAAACAAAAATAAATTTCTGCCGATCGATCCTTATTCTCGATTACAGAACAGGGAGGTACCTAGTTGTTCTCGTTGAACCATTTCCGGAGTAAATTTTCATTCTTTTTGTAGGTTTTCATATACCGTTTTTTTTCTGTAGGTAATTTTTCCCTCTCAGGACCAGAACCAAGAACCGAGAACCATCATCTAGGACATGTGTAATGTTTCTATAGGCATGAGGAGTACGACGACGACGACGACTACGGACGACACTCTTTTGTGTTCGCCCTATTCGCTCGACACATCAATGCCTGATGCCTATATGAACCGCACTACCTGATTGCAACTGGTTTCCAACAACAACAAGAACAATTTTTCCTTTGACTTGCAAAGTACCCGTATGGGAACGCATTTATATCCCAAACCAGAAGAATCCCAGAGACAGACAACACAACACAGAACAGAAACGAAGCGAAGTGGTGGGAAGGAAAGGGAAGGGAAGGTTGGGAACCCAACAAAAAGCAACAAAAAAAAAACAAGGATAAACTGCATGGACACATAAAAACACCAATAAAAAGGAAAATACACAGCAAAAAAGGAAAACACTTCTTCCTTCTACCTCCTGTCCTGACTCTTCCCTCCGCGCGGCAATTCGATTTCGATTGCATGGAAGAGTATGTCAAAGGGAAGAGCAGCAGTAGCAACGGCAACAATAGCAGCAGCAGGAGCAGCTGCTGCAGCGACTCTAACTTTGCTGTTCTCTGATATCCATTAGATACGCAACTCTGACGATATGCAACAAAAGGCGACCATTGGAATATTGAAGAGTCGCATAAGGAAGGCCTTAGTTCTATGGTAATGGTGATGGTGGACTTGGTCTGGTCTGGTCTTGTCTGGGGTCCCTGCTGTTTGAGATGCACTTTCAGCTAGATGCACCATGTCTCTAATAATATACTCTGTAGCTGACTGAAGAATGGTGATGGTTGTTGATGGTTGGTGGTGGTAGATGGGATATGGGATAGTCAACTGAAATTGAGAAATGAGCACAGATCTCGGATTACCTTGTTGGTTCATATGAGTATATGGTTTATATATGTGTGCACCAAAAAATGACAACAGATTGAAAGTTCCATTCTCAATAAACACTGCTGCAGGTCTCTTTCTCTGTGGACCTCTCCGATGCTAATGCATCATCGAAGCTGTGAAGTCTTCTTGCTTATAATATAATGCGATCAGCACGAAATGGAGGATTTCGGGTGTCAGGAAGCGATATATTTAGAGAAACTACCAATATTGGTTAGGTTGCCTTGTCTTGTTGTTTTGGAAGTGCATTCAAAATCAAACAGCTGCTACCCATCAGTCGGTCCTTTTTTTTTTCTATTCCCCTTTTAGAAAGGACGATAGAATTTTTAATTAAAAATGCAAGGAACGAATATGCTAGAAGGATAATAGGAATAAATAGTGCAACGATATAGTGAAGATGGGAAAAAGGACGTCAGCTAGAAGAGGACAACACACTATAGCTACCTACCTTCGAGAGCTGCCTGGCTGTTCCAAGTGCATAGATTGTCATCATCATCATCATTACTAAGTTTTGTAAGTACGTACAGTGTCGTTGTGGCAGGGATGATGATGGTGAAATAGGAAAAGTGGAAAATTAGGTGCAATGTCATTTGGCTGATGCTGATGTTGCTGCTGCTTCCACTTCTACTTCCATTTCTACTTCTGCTGCAAATGACGCAATTTCAATGCAATGAAAGAGATTGGGGGATTTAGATTTCTCGCAATTGAGTTTTGCTCGAGTTTTGAATGGCGCGCAAATGTGGTATAGAATTGTCTGGATGCAGTGGCAAAGATGTACGTAAAATTTGATGCTGATGTGAATATATACTTATGCATGCAGATCAACAGTGTGGCACCATCAGATAGCATATACCTACTTATAGAAACTCGTATACTTGCCTTACTCTGCAATTTTGTTAAATCTAAAACTAAGGAAATGTGATTCTTTACTAATTTGGTTAGATTTTAAAATCCTAGGTATGCACGTGCAATGTTTTTCAGCAGAAACAACAGCAACATTGAAACATCTTCAGTGAATGGTGCACTTTGTTTGATTAAAGGTAACATAGGTATTTTTGATCATGTGACAAATAAAAGTTTTTGTTTAATTATGCAATATCAGGCAGATGTTTTCCATGACAACTATTTTCGTTTTGAGGTAATAATACGAGTATTTCAAACATTGGATAATTAAATGCAATGGTCTGAATTGCATTTAATTATCTTTCAGGTTTGGTGGTTAGTTTACTAACCACCTATTCGGGGGTATTTAAAATATATTTTCACCTCAACTAACGGTAAAATTCTAATTTATACCTATGTGTAGTTTGGTATGTTTTTGTTGTACGTTTCGGAATCTCTTTAAATGAAACGCGGCAGATGAGTTATTAGATTTTTTTTATGTTTTGAAAATCTGTAAAAAAGGTAAGAGTGCTTCTGGTGTTATGATTTTAGAGTTTTTTTTGTAATTAGTGTTTATTTGATTGATTTATAATAACACTAAATTTGAAATTATTCGTTTTTTATAAAAAAGAGTACAAGAGTAATATAGTGGCTAGTTAACTGACCACTGTGACTTTAGTAGGTTTTCAATAATGTCTTCGACGGAATTGAATGTTACATTTGCAGAATGCCACGTGTTCTAAATGAAAGTGATATGGCTGACTTTGTTCTAGAAGACATTCCATCAGATGATGAAAGTGTTTGCAGTTTAGATCTAGACGACGAATACAATGATGGGCCTCCAGCTAAAATGGTGCTTGGTGACATACGAGTACCTATCAACCTTCAACGAGAGTTTGTTGATAATTTTTTCTCGGAAGATGATGAATAATTGTCTAATTTAGCTAGCAGTTTAGATCGTCATAAAGATTCAAGTTTTTCAGGCTCTAAAAATATTATGGTGAAACCGAAGTGGAAAAAAACTTAAAAATTGTGAAACCAAGTGAATTTTCTGGAGATGGAGGTATATTAGATAATATAACAGGTATTTAGAATGTTACACCCAGGCAGCTTTTTCGTTTGTTTTGGTCAGATAGTCTTGTTAAATTAATTTGTTTTTAAACAAATTTATACGCAACGCAGAAAGAAATGCGTTTTATACCTGCTACACCTGAAGAAGTAGAAATATTTCTTGGTTTAAATTCATGCGTATAAAAAAATGCATAGGATTACTGGTCTTCTGCTCCTGATTTGCATGACCCCTATATATCATCGCTTATGCCACTCAATCGCTTTGGCTGGTTTCTAAAGAACTTGCATTTTAATGACAACAGCATAAAGCCTAATAGAAGCAATGCTAGTTTTGGAAAATTTTAAATAGAGAATAATAGAGTATTCTTTGATAATTATTTTAAAAGCTACGCCCTACGGGTAGACTTACTGAAAGACAATATATTGTCGTGGGGAACTGTGAATTCGAATCGTTAATATCTGCCAACAACAAAAACAGGTGTCGTATGTCGTAGAGAACGCAATGGGGACATGACTGAAGTGACTTGTCCAGACTCCTCGATGCAATATAATAATTGTATGAACTATGTGGATAAATTTGACCAACTTAAAAGTACATATATCATCGACAGGAAGTCCCACAAATGGTGGCATTGAATTTTTGTCCACTTTTTTGACTAAGCTGTCGTAAATGCTTTTTGCTTTACAAAGAACTCCGAAAGGAACATCACCCAGAATTTGATTTACTAAATACAATAGACTTCAGCAGAACTGTTTACGAAAGGATCCTATTAACAGCAAACGCGAAAAGAAATTCTAATTCCAGACGTTCCCTCAATAGTAATGGGTCTTCCTGTCCAGTGCCTGTCTCCATAAAACGCCACAAGCCATCAACCAGAACGGTCTACTTCACGAAGTTGGGCGAAATGCAGCACAAACACAAATCCTTCTCGTACCGTATGGCAATGCAATACTTGTAAAGTCCCGCTTTGTATCTACAAAGACAAAAAATGTTTCTCGGATTTTCATACAAAATAAGTACTTAGTCCTTTTATTTTTCATGTAATAAAATTATTTTTTCATTTTTATTTATGTACAAGGTTAAGCGCCACGTTGCGTGGTTAGTGTTGAATTTTCAAATTTTTATTTTTTTGTAAATAATAAAACTATTATTAAGTAAAAAATACATGTATTACTTTTATAAAGTAGTCTTTGTAAATCGGTGTCTGAAAGACTTAATAAATGCAGGCAAATATTTTCTTCAAGTTTCAACTATTAAATATTTTAAAATAGGAAATTTTATCAAGTTGATTGACATTTTAAACAATAAATTTAAAATTTCTAAAGACTTCCGAAAAAAAAAACATTAAAACATTTAAACGAGTAAAGCGCTTTTTAACAAATAAATAGCTTCTTCCAAGTCCTTAAAACGCCAGACTTTAAATATAAGAAAAGTGGGCGTGGCATCTATAAAAGATTTCCGAATTATACTTGATGAATTTGGACTTCCATTTTAAGGAATCCTTAAACCAATGATACCAAATTATCAATGTCAAAACATGCAATGAAAAGAAAATTCTTATCATGGTGAACTTTTTGAACAAAGAATGTTTACAAATAATTAAAAGTTATTCCCGAAAATCGATGTTGGTGGAAGAAGAAGCTTTTTAAATAAACTATTATCGCAAAATTATGGAAATCTTCAGCCAGGAAGTGCAACATAATAGAAAAAGCGTCGTTGGCCAAGTGCAGTGTACATGACTGGAACATGTTGGTGTGATTTGTTGGTGTTGGGCTGAAAATTATTCGTATATGGGCATGTTGGCCAACAAATCCACGGTTTATGAAATATTTTATAAACGTTGAAATTGTGGCATACATGTTGGTTGTGTATGGGCAAGTTTACAACACGTTTTGAAGTTTATCAACATGTTCGTCGTGTATGGCGTTGTGGGACAACAATTCGTCATTTGTGTTGTTATTTTCATTGAATTTACATGTCGTCGCAATGCATCATCCGCACTTCTATCGCACATCTTGACTTCACGACAGTCACACAAAAAATGAAGTTTATAAACATGTTGGGCCGTGTATGGCGAAGCGCTGCCCAACAAATCACACCAACATGTTCACCGTCTATGGCCAGCTTTATGTATCTTTTTAAGTTTTAATTATTTTGATCGTTTTTAGAGTGATATACTTTTAAGTTTTTCACTAAAAGTTTACGAAAGTTTATCCAACTACTCTGGTGAACACGGTAATATGGATGATAATTAAATTATACTTTTTGTTTATAGTTTTTGATGGCTTAAGTTCGAATCCGACTTCAAAATTAATCTATCATGTCAGGTTTTTGAGATACAAGTTTTTATAATTAAAAAAAAAAAAAAAAACTTTACACTAGTCTTTTTCAAGGTATGTAAATTCATTGAGGAGTTTTTTTTTTTAAATAAAATTCGTGATCATTTTCCAAATCTTCAATCTCTTAATTCAATATTCCTTTTAAGTCAGTCTTCAACTGCTATTTATGCTAAAACCGTTTTTAACAGAAAAATAAAACACGGTAAAAAGCAATTTATAGTTTTAAGTATATAACATAAAGTTTTTGGAATCTATTAAAAAAAAGAGGCGGCGTGGCGGCGGCGTTGCAACCCACACTGATAACTTCCCATCCCTCCTGTCGATTTGTCTTGCTTAAAAAGTTTGTAAGTTTTCGTGTTTTGTTAACAAAGTTGTCAGTTGAACTATTTCATATATGATGAAATGCATAATTTTATTTCAAAATCTATATTAGTTAACGAGATTTTTAGTCGAAAATCGATTTTAAAAATTTTGCGTACAATTTTTTATGGAAAAAACTGACTGTTGAATTTTTATACAAAATTTATTTAATGTCGAAAACAATATTTTCTATGAGATAAAAATAGTTTGAAGCGAATACTTTCAAATTTTGAAAAGATATTTGAGTCTAAATTAAATTTTTACCAAGTTTTAGTATTGTCTTTTTTAGGTTTTTATTTTTTGTAAAAAAACTGTCGATTTAATATTTCTCAAAATTTAACTGAATGTTGAAAACAATATTTTTTATAAAATAAAATTAATATAAAGACAATATCTCAAATTTTTGAAAAGATATTTGAGTCGAAAATCAATGTTTACCAACTTTTATTATTTTTTCTTTAGGTTTTTATTTTTTTTTTGCAAAAAAAAAAAAACTTTCTATTCGATTTTTCTAAAAATTTTACGGAACGTTGACAACAATATTTTTTAAAAGATAAAATTAGCTTAAAGCCAATACCTATCTCAAAGTTTTGAAAAGAAATTTGAGTCGAAAATCAATTGTTACCAACTTTGAGTAGGTAATGTTTTTTTTTTTTAGGTTTTTATAAAAAAAAACTGACAATTCGATTTTTCTCAAAATTTTATCAGATGTTAAAAACTTTATTTTTCGTTGCACAAAATTATTTTGGAGATAAAATCATTTTTTGTTCGTAAAATTTTCGAGGTGACAAATATTTTTTTTTTCAGTTTTTTGATTTTTAAAAAAATTGTTAATTGGTTCGTGAGATATTTTGGGTTAACTAATATTTTCATCTTTTTTTAAATTGCTATGGTAAAATACCATCCACCCAATTTTTTTGAGAGTCCTTTCTTCATTTTTGTCTGTATAACAAAATTTATTTGAAGTCAATATCTCTACTGGTTCTTGAGCTATGAACGACGAAAAAACTTCGCAAACGGGTACGAATGTACGTACACACGAACCCACAGAAATCACTCTACAAATCTTTTATTTTGACTCTAAGGACCTTGAAATATCGAGAAATGTCAAAATTTTCAATTCGATAAATCGGACCAATTACAATAACTTCCTATGGAAAGTTAACAACATAAAAATAATATTGAAAACGTGTAATTCTGAGCACATATATCTACCTAAAATCAGAGTTTGGATTCAAAATCAGCACTAAAAATTAACTCTAAAACGACCGATTTAAAAAAAACCTAAAGGAATTACATTCAAAGTTTTTTAAAACTTAAAAATGGTTTGAACTGTATCTAGAACATCATACAATCTTTTGTTAAGGGATATGATTTTTTTTTTTAATTTAGCCTTAAATACCCCGTTTTTTGGTTATGTTTAGCATTTTTATTATAATAGAATATTTTAAATTCCGATGTAATAGACAATTTTAAAGGCGAGATTCGAATTCAGACCAGTGTTTTTAGTTTCCTAAAATTTTAAAAACTTAGTGCTTACTTGAAGTGCAATTTTTTTTTATTTTCTAGAATATGTCTTAACAAGATTAAATTCAAAAGCTTTTATAGCTCTATAGCTTTCATTGCAAACTCTGGGTTCCTCAAGGGAGTCATTAAGGGCCACATCTTTTTTTATAAATTATTATTAATTGGAATGTATTATGTATTCCTCTGTAATGTATGCTAATCAACATTCTAATCGTCTTATGAGTCAAAAATATTATTCTAATATATTCACTGAAAAGAATATGAAGCAAAAATTGAACTTTTATTTAATTTTTGGATATTCGTCCTTTCAAAAAACGCTTGAAGTTGTAAAAGAACTTAATCATCACGTTTACAGTAGAAATTTTGGTGGACTTGCTTAACATACGTATTTAATTCAGATGCTTCTTACAAAAGCTTCCATTGCAAAACCAGAGGTTCCTCAAAGGAGTCATTTAGGACCGTATCTTTTTTATCAATTGTTATTAACTGCAATGTAAGCAACATAAAATAAAGACCATTTATCGCTGTATATAAAATTAAAGTAAAACTGACCAACAATTAATGGTTGCACATGCATATTAAACTGAAAGGAAAAATGTTATTTTGGATTATCTGGAAAATATCATCATAAGAAGAAACTGCTTCATTTCAGAAAAGATATTTTGTGCATACCTTTACCTAACACAAGTTTATTACATACACCTGAAGGATTTACATTTTGAAGTTTTAGTTTTTTCGGAAATCATAAGATTTTTCAGAATTTTGAATTACTTCCTTAATGAGAAATTGCACAAGTATATAATCCCTAAAGGACCTTCAAAATGTTTGTTTATTTTTAATTGCCCATTAGAAATACATATACCCATTTTTCTACACTGAAAACGTGCGCAACAGTGTTTCTCATTATCATCAGCATCTACAGAACTATACAGAAATACATAAAAGTAAGAAAATTTATTTTAGCAAAGTGTCCACATTAAAAATGTTTACAAAATCCCCTTTTTGCATTAGGAAAGTGGCAAAGGAATTCCATTTAACAATTAAAGTCAAAGCCTGAAGAGAATAAGACTAAAATAACAACAAAAACAACAACAAGTACGAAGAGGACGAAAAGGAATACGACTGTACGACTTTATAGTGTATGTATGTATATAAGTGTATGTTTAATGTAGATACCATTTCTAGAGGCAGCGCTTGGTATGAAAAGGTACATGATACCTGCTCAGAGCATTAAAACAAATTGTTCCAGCTTGCATAGAATCAAATATAAATTTCATCTATGAGGGCACAAGAACACCCCCCCCCCCCACGTCCCCCCTGTTCTCTACCCACAACCATCATCAACCCTCGTTTTAATCTTTTCATTTTCAATCCGTTACTTCATCCCCCTGATGGATTTTCTTCTTCTCTAAATTTCACTCCCCCTCTTAGCAGTAGGTATAAAGTTCTATACGAAGTACGATTGTGCTCTATAAACATACAAATAGATACATTAGATGTATAATATCGTATCTGCTGAGTGGCTTACCCTGAGATTTGAGATTTTGTATTTTTCTTTATAGTGTTTTGAATTTTCATTCGTATATATTTATCCAATTTCCACCTTTTTTTTTGTTGTTGTTTTTGTTTCTCAAAATTGCGGGTCGAAGTCTCTTGGTCTTGGACGACTCGTCCGCCTAGTCGTCGCTGTCTTCGTCGCCGTAGTTTGGTGTCGGTTTCTAAAATTTGGAAGGAAAAATACAAACAATGATCAAAGGAGAGAGAAAGAGAAACGAGATGGAGAAAATATAGATCTAAGTTGAATACAAAATATCTTTCATTTGTAGAAAATAGAAGTGGAATATATAAATTTCAGCTGAAAAGCTATTCGTAAGTCCTTTTATGACACCCTCAGTTCTCACCCCTCACCACCTTCCTCTCCGTCGTCGTCGTTCTTCTCTTGTGCCTAATCTTCTCTCTACCATCACTTTATGTTGTGTAGTATATTTTGTTTGTTTTATATTTTAATTCCATGTAGATTGGCAAAAAACCTCCCCCATCCCCCCTATCCAATCGCTCTTAGAAGTTGGAACTTGGAACATGGTTAGGGTTTGATGATTATAAAGAAGCAAGAAGTAGGTAGTAGGTAGAAGCTAGAATGAGTTTTTCAAGGAACGATGAAAGGAAAATGGGGATAGGTTTGTTTTGTTACAAACCCCCCCTGAAAAGAAAATGTATACCACACTTCTGAGACCAAAGGACCGAAGGACCGACACCGTTCTAGAAAACTTGGGGGAGAAAGTTTCAATTGTGTGTTTGTTAAAAGTATGATAGGATAGGTATGAGTAATAATGGGTTAGGTAATCGTAGATATGGGGATAAGGGTATAGGTATAAGAGATAGGCTTTTATATGTGTATCTTTCTACTTAAGGTGGACGATATTCTTTATCTTTAATGAGAACTCGTATATATACCCAAAGCACTCATATGTAGATAATGTCCTGGCAGGAGTATTTCTCTATTAAATTAGTTACATCATCTTCCGAGAAAATATAACAAAAGGCTTTTGGGAGTTGGAGTTGGGGTTGGAAAATTATAGGTCCCTTCAATATACTCGTATGTCAATTATGTTAGAATGATACAGAGCGTATGAAAGTTATAAGTAAATTTTGTTTGTAATTATTATCGAGCTTTTTGATATCAATCTTATAGAATTCCGTGGTGCAATGGTTTTTATGCGGGATGCCAAGGGTTATAACGCCAACTGTAATTTTTCAAAAAAAGAGAAGGGATAGCTTTTTTTATGAGTCAAGCTATAGCCTTTTGAAAAGTGAGAAACCCGTTTTTAAATCTATTTTTAGAATGATGTTGTTTTAGTGAATGGTTTTTGAAAAATTAATTTTTATACTTGAAATTAAAAACAAAGTATACATATGTGTTTTTACTTACCCAATTTCCCTCAAGAATTGGGACTTTCATATTAAAAAGTAAAAGGAAAAACAGCTTCCTTTTTATTACGTGATACGAAACCTTACCTAATTCGTCTTTACTAGCTTCGTATTGTAAAGTACAGACTATGATTAGGAACAACAAACAAACATATCTATGTACATATGCTGGACTCTGTATGTGTGTTCAGTCCATGTAGAATTGAAGTAGTTTTGATGACGGTCTAAACACTGGGGAGTTGTATTATGTGGAAAAACTTTTTTTTCGAAAACATTTTTTTGTTTGTTTTATTTTCATCATTTTCAATTCTACGTATAGGTACATAAGTATCTACCAGGATTTTCATTTATGAGAACTCGTTTTACGTTTTTCATTCTCTCATAAATTATTAACGTCAAGCAAAAAGCTTATACCTATCGTGTGCTGTGCGTATAAGGGAATAAAGAAAAATATATACATATATTATATATGTATGTATAAAACCAGACACGTGTGATATAAAAAAAAATAAAAATAACGAAAATAAAATTTCGCGCATAGGTACCTACGAGTATATAAACATTCTGCACATGAAGTCTTCAAAAACAAGACACAAACAAAAAAAAAAATAAGTAAAAAATTGACATAAATTAGAGTCTACTTAGTCTTACCACAGTGCTTAAAAAGATGGCTTTATTTTTTGTATTTTTTACACATTTTTGTTGTAAGTACAGATGGGTTCGTGTGTTGCGATTAACTTGAAACACTTACAAAACAACAGTGTCATATCGTGTCATATTGTTTTTTTTTTAATTTTTGGAATTTGTTGTTTTTATGTTTTTAAATTACTTCAAATTAATTTTTGTTTTGTTGCCAATTTGTTGTTAACAAAAATGATATTTTATTTTAAGGACCAAGAAGGAAGGATAATAAATTTGAGTTATGTTTTTTTTTTTTTTTTTAATTTGCTTAATAAACTCTTAAGATAAATTGTTAAATGTAATTTTTTAATATTGGCAACTTTGAACATAAAAATGTTGTTGAAATATGAAATGTTCTTCCTTTGTGAACTTCAGCATCAATTAAAATTCTGCTTTTACTGAATGTAAAATTGAAATTGACATTGACAGTGATAGTGACATTTCAATCTCAGATGAAAAAAAACCCTTTATTAATGAAACTAGATAAAACTTCCCTTGAAATTTTCTCACTTTAGAAATGTCGAAAATGTTCCTTGTAATTCCAAATGATATAATTAAAGATCCTTTATTATGGATACACATAAAGGGTGTCCCAAAATTATGGCAAGATTTGAATTAAATAGAAAACGCCGTTTTTAGTCTTTTGATAGTTATATTTTTATTGACTCGTAAAGTACATAGGATAGGGTTATGTATGGAATAACACATCGGACAAATGGCCTCCACGGCTTTGCATGCACATGCGCATTCTTTTGTTGAAATTTTCCATGACCATTCTGCATAAATGTGGCTGAATTTCGTTGATGCAGCGTTGAATCTCCTCCTTTAATGCACGGGTGGTTGTGATCTCCTCCTTTAATGCACGGGTGGTTGTGGGCTTGTTGACATAGACTTGTGATTTCAAATAACCCCATAAAAAGAAGTCTAATGGTGTTAAATCACACGATCTAGGAGGCCAATTTTGATCACCGAAATGAGAGAGTACACGACCTGGAAATGTCTCATGCAGTAATTGAATTGTTTCACGGGCTGTATGACATGTGGCACCGTCTTGTTGAAACCACATATTGGACACATCAATATCATCCAATTTTGGCAGAAAGAACTGTGTAATCATGTCGCGATATCGAGCACCAGTAACAGTCACTGCTTGACCAGCATCATTTTCAAAAAAATATGGCCCAATTATGCCTCCAGCCCAAAATCCACACCATACAGTCACGCGTTGTGGATGCATTTGTTTTTCGACAATCACATGTGGGTTCTCCGAACCCCAAATGCGGCAATTTTGGCGATTGACAAAGCCATCAAGATGAAAATGTGCTTCATCGCTTAGGATGATTTTGCTCGAAAAATCAGGGTCCATTTGTTGATGTTCAATAACCCATTCAACGAACTCTCTTCTCTGTCCATGGTCATTAGGCTTCAATTGTTGTGTTAATTGAATTTTGTAAGCATGAAGACACAGATCTTTGGTGAGTATACGCTGTAGAGAGGTTCTTGAAATTTGCAATTCTTGTCCACGACGTCGAATTGAGGTTCCTGGATTGTCAGCAACACTCTCACGCACTGCTTCGACATTCACATTTGAACGGCTTGTTTTTGGACGAACAGTATGTTTGGCGTCTCCAACGGATCCAGTCTCCCTGAATTTTTCAATTAATCTCTTCACAGTTGACGAAGTTAAAACACTATTCCGACCATATTTTGTATGAAATTTTCGAACTGCAGCCGCCAAGCTTTCACTATTTTTGAAATATTCTTTAATAGTGAAGACACGTTGTTCTCTCGTGTAACGCTCCATTTTTAATAACCCTATACTGTTAGCTGTCAAATTGCTTTTTTTTCAGGGTTGCCAACACTTCACTGCACAAATGGCGGCAAATTCAAATCTTGCGTTAATTTTGGGACACCCTTTATATTGATTTTGACGAAAAATGTTAAACATTATTCCGCTATTAGTTTTCGAATGAACTTAAAAATTCCAAAGGAACATTTTATATTCACCATAGATTTAGTAAGTCCCATCTCTTATTTTTAATAGTGTTTCAGCATAGTTTTGTGCATTAATGTCATTATAAGAAATGTCTAATTAAAGGCAACGGTATAAAAGCAGACAGCACCTAATGATATGCTACTAATTAGTCTTCTAAAAAAGGAGAAGAATATATTGAATATCCAATTATAAGTGTTATCGGCGGATCTCCTCGACTGAGCTGTGTATGAAATATTCTACCGCTGTAAGAGTGAGCTTAAAACACTCTCCAGTTTCCTAACTATCTTCACACACAAAAAATTATGTCATAATATTGCTCCGTTGCGACGTGAAGTACGCACAAACACACAAACACACAAACAAACAAACAAACAAACAAACAAACAAACAAACAAACAAGCTGATATTCAGATGTCTTTATTTTTTAGCACAATTTATATTTATAGCAAAAAATTTACAGTAAGGGTCAGTTTGTTCACTATGGGATATTTTTAATCTATAAAATTATCGAAGATGTCTGTTTTCTAAAATTTCAGTTAAGGTATTCATTAATACAATTTTTAATCATGGAATCACATGATTTAAGTTGATAAACACCATTTTATGTTAATCGTATTATGAAATTATTAAGCTGTCATTAAACTGACCCGTAATGCAGTGTCGACATTTAAAAAATGTCCCTGTTTTCTTTAACCGTTCCAAAACAATTCAGGACAAAAAAAATACAAAAAATTGATTGTAATGAATAATTTTTCAAATGTTTTCGTTTTGCTGTAGCTGTAGACAGAAGCCTTTTAATCAGTATTTTGATTTCGTATGATTTTTCTTAACTTAATATCAATTATTTTCAATTTTCAATTTTCAATTTTCAATTTACATTTTAATTTATTTTTAATGTACCTATATTAAACATAAACAACGAATTTGTGTAATAATTTTCTTCTTGCCTTTAAAAAATTGTGTAAACTTCACGCTATTATAAAATAATCCCTCTGTTGCATTTGATCTATTTGTGGAAACTTTAAAAAAACATATTGATTCAAGTACTTTCCAAAAAAAGGTTTCGGGTAAAAAGAAACACCTTAAACGTTGCATGAATAACTATCTTCTGAATAAGATTAGGAAAAAGAAAAAATTGACTTTAAAATTTAAAAAACATCCAAACAATAGCAAACTTAAAAAATACTATGAGACTTTGTGCAAAATGGTAAATAAAGAAATTGATGATACTCGTAATAACTACTATGCTGGGAGGTTTTCTAGAGCTGAAGGTAATATTCGTGAAGAGTGGAAAGTGGTTGATAGCATTCTAGGTAAAAATAGAAATTCTGTTAAAGTTGACTCTATTTAAATTGAGGGAGCTACAGAGTCTGATTCGTTGATCATTTCTAATAAATTTAATGAGTATTTTACTGAAATTTCAGAAAAATTAAAACCTGCTATTGAACCTTTGTTTAAATTGCGATTGTTCCATTTCTTCAAATTTGTTTTCGGATAATACACAACCAAATAGTTTTGTTTTTGATAGAATAACATCAAGAGAAGTTTTCAAAGTTATTATGTCTCTAAAAAATAAAAATTCGTGCACTAGTGATGGTGTATCAAGTATTTTGTTGAAAAATGTTGCTTGGTATGTTGTTGACATTCTGACCATCGTTTTTTAACAAAAGTGTTGAAATTGGTTGTTTCCCTGACCATCTTAAATGTGCAGAAGTCATACCACTTTTCAAAAAAGGAAATAGGAAAATTATTTCGAATTATAGGCCTATATTGTTCCTTTTAACCTTTTCAAAAATTTTTGAGAAGTTACTTAAGGTTCCGTTCAGTTTGGTTTTAGAGCAGGTTTGTCAACAGAAGATGCTATCTTAAGGGTATGTAGTCAGCTTTATGGAAGTTTAAATAGCAATAACTCAACAATGGGTCTGTTTATTGATATGACTAAAGCTTTCGATCTGGTGAACCACGATCTTTTGCTAACTAAACTTTATAATGTAGGCTTTCACGGTAGTTTTTTCAATCTGCTGAATTCTTACTTAAAAAATAGAAAACAAAAAGTTAATAACGAAATCTTAAGTGAATCAAGACTGTTAAAGAACGGTATCCCGCAAGGATCTCTTCTTGGCCCTTTGTTTTTCTTGATTTATGTTTTTATCAATTTTAAACTGAAATTAAATGGTACTTCAACTGCTTTCGCTGACGACATTGTTTTTACTTTACATATTCATCTGGGACTAGCTTTGAAAGTATTGTGAACATTGAAGAAGATCTGGAAGTATTAAGGTTGTGGTTTACTTATCATAAATTGATTATCAGCGAAAAAACTAAATTGATGTGTTTTAATGTAACTGGAAATAGTCTTACTGATTTTAATTTACGGTTTCACGCTCACGATTGTAAACAATTTTCTTAACCTCTTCATAGGTGTGGTAAAAGTAATTTTATAACCAATTTACATTGCACAGATAATTGCTTTAAAATTGAAACAGTTCAACAGTTTAAGTACCTAGGAGCACTGCTGTCGTTTTTGCTACTATAGTAGTATTTTACTCCTTTCGAGAGTCAACTGCTACTCTACTACCCACCGACGAAAACTACTCCCCAAAATAAAACGCAACAGTAATTTTTATTTGGTTTACAATCAAAACCAAAATTTAAAATATAATGCCAAAAAAAAATTCATCGGTTAATCAGTTTGCCCCATAGTAGTGCAACAGCAGAAAGAAAATTTTCAGATGTTAGCCTTATAAAAGATAAAAAAGAAATTCACTCAAGGTAGAAACGTTGAATGCCTTACTAACTGCTAAGGAACTTCTTAAAAACAATTTCACCGAAAAATGGGAGCCATCAAAAACTTTAATCGAGAATTACAAAAAATTGTATTAGGCGCTATTTATAGCTATCATTGGTTTTCATCATTGAAAACAAACATTGGAATTTTTTTGACAGGTCGTTTATAGATATCCTTAAAAATTTCTGCCATTGAAAAAAATTTCCTGATTGAAAACCACCGACAAATTTTTACTGACAGAAATCTGTCATTGGAACTGTGTAAAATTGGAACACAAATCAGTGGAACGAATAGTTTCAGTTTTGAACATAAATATATCAGCTGTTCAGGAAAATGAATTTCTGTCTGGAAAATAGAAAAATGCATTTTCAGCAAAAAATAAATGAGCAAGTAAACTTTTTTTTCTCAAAAAAAATTCTTTGCGTGATTTCTGATCGATCAGTTTATAATTTTAGTTTCTAATCAAAGGGAAACATTATCAAATATCGATTCAAAATTTTTTTCGGATCGATTTCAATTTTAGCTATAACTGGTCCCTTAATGGGCAAGAGTACGATACCTCAGGCGACAAGATTATAATATCTTGTCGCCTGAGTTATCGTACGTATTTTTAAAAAACAGTTAAAAACAAGCATTTTTTAATTATTTCTATCTCCCCCCGTTTAGGCGATAGGGCAATTTGAAAAAATATGTACGTTAAATGAAAAAAAAAAAAATAGTTAAAAAATAACGGTAATACTCATAATTAAGTATTATACATTTTTTCGAAGCCAACACTTTTGTCTATTAGTTTGTTTTTAAATCAAGTCAAAACTATGCAGTTTTTGAAAAATTTAATTTTAAACTCAAATTTTGAGTAAAAAAAAGTTTAAAAAAGGTTTAAAGTGTAATTCTTCAATACTTCAAGATTATCTACTATTGTTTTTATTTTAGAATAAAATTTTCCAATTTTCTCAAGAACTAGAAGACATCTAGTTTTGAGTTTTTTATCAAAAACAAATAAGAGCAATAAATTTAAAAAAAACAGTAGTAGATAATCTTAAGGTTTGTGTTTTTTGTTTTACTCCTCAATTTAAAAAAATACTCCTCAAAATGATAGAAAATACTACTCTTGAAATTTTTAAAACGACAGCACTGCCTAGGAGTTTTAATTGATAGCAATCTAAATTGGAAGAATCATATTCATATGATCAAAACATACATGTTATTGGTCACACGAAAAATGTATTTAATTAAGTCTTTTTGCTCCCAAAAAGTTTTAAAAAGCTAAAGTTTTAAAAGCTAAAAGCTGCAATACGGCATAACAAGCTGGGGTGGTTCCTATGTTAATACTTTTCGACCTCTATTAATTGCACAGAAGCATTTAATACGAATTATCGAATCGGTTGGCTGAAAATTGGTCTTTATTTAAGGAATTGCTAATTCTACCAATGAGCCATTTACATATATGTTTTTTAAAGTTTTTTAAACAAAGCGGAAATATTCCTAGTAGGAATTATCAAATGTACAACCTTCGTGTGAACAATATGAGCTTAGTTAATGTATCTTTTGCTTATAGAACACATTTTTCTCATTTTTATACATATACAGCTCCAAATATTTTCAATAAATTGTCCCTATCCATAAGAGAAAACTTTCGTTTTTCATGTTTTAGTAAAAAGGTTAAAGACTGGTTATTCACTTTAAATTTTAATTGTATTAAATCACTTATTTAGTATTTTTTTATAAGCTCCAATAAAATGAATGTAAAATAAAATAGCTGTAAGATGTATATTATTAATGAATTGTTAAGTATTTTATAATATTTTTCTATACCTACAGTTGCAAGCAAGCTTTTTCATTTTCTTATATATCAATTTTCGTTTTTCTTGTATTTTAATTTACACTGATTGTCACCCCACATCTGATACCAATGGATTTTCAATTGATGTGTCATTCACCACTAACTTCTAGTTAAAGAATGAACACTTTTATTCACCTTTCTTATTAATTAATTGTTATATAGTTTTAAGTTTAAATGAATGAATAAAAATACATACAATTTATTGTTAATTAAGTACTTTTCCATGAATAATTAAAAATAAAAGAAAATCTCTTCCTACATTTTAAAATAGCAGAATTAATAAAAGTCATGCAACTCGCGCATTAAATAATAAAAACTATTTTCAGAAATAAAATTTAAAATTAACTACATAATTGTATGTGTTTAAAATTTAAAATCCTTTTTAACCAATGGATACCATTGTAAATAATTTATATACCTACTGCCATTTAATTTTAATGTAAAGTTTATATACACAAATTATGAAGTATAGTTATGTACGTTTATGTATATATATAAAAAATAGCATTATTAATTCTGAATTACATATAAAACGATCATATAAAGCTTAATCTCTTTTGTTCCATTAAATCATACGTTCTGAAAAGCGATTATAATAATATCATCTTTATTACAAACATGTACTCTCCACGAATGAGTATTTTATCTACATACATATATGTTCTTTATAGGTTCGTAGAGCTCAGCTTCTATAGGTACATATTTCTACTATTAAATTTATTATAGATACTTGGCAAGTATCTAGATTTAGATGTAGATATAGAAACATTTATAGGAACAATGCAATCATCCTCATAGCAATCCAAATGTTAATATATCTATGCGCCATGCGGAGCATAGGTAAATCATCATTGTCCTTTATTACATTGTAAATGAGCTTATTAAGCATCGAATAGTAATCCTTCTAAAGCTTGTTGAATTCTTCTAAAATATAAGTCAGTTGAGATGAAATATAATACATATATTTTATGTTATGTTATTTGCTATAGTTGAAGGATTAAAAGGGTCCATTATTGCCCATTATTGTACAAATGCTCACTGCACGTGCTAGCTAGATACTTTAAGGAGTACTTATCTTTTCTTTTTTCCTTTTTAATTAGTATCTGCATATCTCACATGATAATGTCAAATGGTATCTATTTTACAATTGATTTCACTTTGAAAGGGATAAAGGATAAAGCATCAGTTGGCTTGATAAATAGTTCATTGTTCGTGAGCCCATTTGTCTATTTTAGTTATAATAATTCTGAGAAGGTATAACTAAGGTCTCATCGGGTTTAGATTCTTTTCAAGCTGTATGAATAGTCGTAAACCTTTGTGTAGGAATTTAATCTCTACGAAACCCTTATTTTGATTTGTGGAAAAAGGAAAATTTCTTAGTAAGGACTTTTCTTTTTTTTGTTATTAGAACATTTTGATTCTCTTGAAATTTTAAAATATGAACAAATCTATAACATGTTGTTCTAGAGGTCACGGTTTTGAACTTAGTAAGTCTTAAAATTAAACATTTATTTTATCAGCGCTCTTTCTCGCAAACCGTTAGAAGTTCGAAAATTCGATACATTTTTCCAATATTTGTGGCCGTAAATTGGTAATAATGCGCCGAATGTTGCCAATTGCTTCAAGCTTATCGGCGTAGGCTAGCGATCGATACAGAAAATAAAAAAGTAAATCGTACGATCTTGGTGTAAAATTAACGGTTCCATAAAGAAAAAGCGGCGCTGCATGAGCTCTATGAGCAGAAGAGGCGAGAGGAACACCGACTTCACAGAAGGAAAAAGAGAGAGAGAGCATGAGAAGGGTGCGGTCGAAGATGTTGAGAGGTTCAAAAGCAGGAATGAAGTTCGAAAGTTTTATGAGCAGGTGAAACGGAATTCACAAGTCCATAAACCTAGAACCGCAGGCTGCAAAGACGAAAGTGGAAACATCATAGTGGAATTGCAGTCAATGCTGAGGATGTGGAAAGGACCACTTCTGCAGACTGTATAACGGCGACGACGAACCGAATTCCGCTGTCAAGCAGGATGATCCATTCAACATAGACGACAAAAGCCAACAATCCCGTCCTCCCGACTTAGACGAAGTAAAGATTGCCATATCTAAGCTGAAGTCTAATAAAGCCGCTGGAGCAGATGGCTTGAATGTCGATATCTTCAAAGCAGCTGTAGAGAATTTGGTTAGGAGCATGCACCAACTTATCTGTAAGATATGGTCGGAAGAAAGCATGCCCGATGAATGGAACCTCAGTATTGTTTGCCCGATTCTGAAAAAAGGAGGCTCCGACTATAGAGGAATCAGTCTACTTAACATCGCTTACAAAATCTTCTCTGCCGTAATATGTGAACGTCTAAAGCCCATCGTCAACAACCTGATAGGTCCTTATTAGTGTGGTTTTAGACCAGGAAAGTCCACAGTCGATCAAATATTCACATTACGGCAGATCCTGGAAAAAAAAACCCAAGAACACCAAATCGACACCCACCATCTTTTCATCGATTTCAAGGCCGCATATGACAGCATCTACAGGGACGAGCTGTATAGAGCCATGTCTAGTTTTGGCATCCCTGCCAAACTCGTCCGTTTGTGCAGGATGACCAGACCATGGAGAATTCACGCTGCTCCATAAAGGTTGGAAACAACTTAACTGAACCTTTCGATGTCAAAAAAGGTTTTAGACAAGGTGATGCGCTGTCATGTGATTTTTTTAACATCGTACTTGAAAGAATAGTGCAAAGCTCACACGTCAACACCAGAGGCACTATCTTTCAAAAGTCTGTCCAATTACTAGCATATGCTGATGACATTGACATAATCGGAAGAACTCAGCGTGATGTCAATGGGACTTTTGTGAGTATTGAGGCAGAGGCGGCAAAAATGGGTTTAACGATTAATGAGGGCAAAACAAAGTACATGCTGTCGTCAAGAAAGGACTTACAACACCGACGTCATGGAAACCAATGCTCCGGCCCGGAAAGTCTTTGAATTCACACCCACAGGACAGCGCAGTAAAAGAAGACCGCGAATCAGGTGGCGCGCACAATTGGAAAGTGATCTCACCCAACTTGGAGCGCGAAACTGGAGACATCTAGCTAGTGACCGAGCTAGATGGAGAAGTTTGTTGGGTGAGGCCCTAGTTCACGCAGGAATGTAGCGCCACCTTAAGTAAGTAAGTAAGTATAAAGAAAAAGTATGCGATTACCAAACGTTTCAAAAAATCAAATGTACGAGTAACACGAGCTTCCTTCTTGTTGAAGCCACAGCTCCTGCACATCATGGTTGTTTAATTGATTGACGAAAAAGTCAGTAATCATGGCTGTATAGAGGTTACCATTGACTTCAACTTTCTGGCTAGTTTCGTTTTTGAAAAAGTACGGAACAATTATTCCTCCAACTCATAAAGCACACCAAACAGTCAATTTTTCTGGATGTATCGGTGTCTCAAAAAACACTTGAGGGTTATTAATCCTCAAAATACGGCAGTTATGTTTATTGACGTATCCATTCAACTATTCAACTGATTTGACCGTAAAATGGAAGCAATCACGATACTTATGCCGAACAGAGCCCTGATCTTCAAAATAAATTTGCACAATTTGGAAGAGTTGAAATGACAAACCAAACTATAAATAAATCGCTTGACAGCTGACAAAATGGCTGCCAATTAAAATAGTATTGCCAACATAATGTTATTTAAATAAAACAAAAATTTAATACTTAACGTTTCTTTTGAGCATAATTTTGAGCGGCTAGTATTAAGTCTCCTAAATTTGTTTAGAATAAAGACTAAAAACCTAAAAAAATCCTTTTTTTAGTGCTCTATCTTAAAAATTATAATGATTTACATATGTATGTTTAAAAACAAATTCAGGGTGTGTACTTTTAAACCAACACATTTGTATACAAAAAGTGTTAACCTAACTAACCATTTGCGAGAAACCCTTTCAATCTAAATTAATACCAACATCAAAGCATAGTTTCCAGGAAGTTAAAGTTTTGATTTTTGAATTAATATAACAGGTATTATCAAAGTTTAAACCACTGCTCACCTTTATTTCCGGAAAAAAACTAATTAAAACAAATATTTTCCTGCACATAGTTTAATTGTTAGAAATTAAGAAATTCAGTGAACCGATATAATTCCCAGTAGTTGAGAAGAGTCTTTGAACCTTCCCGCACTTATCATAGACTAAAACGTTTTGTAGTAGATATGTAAAATTCTCATAAACATTCCAAACAAAATTAGTAATATTTTGTGCTTCTCGTTTTTTAATACATCAAATAGTTAAAAAATACAAATACATAATGTACGTGTATTGGTCCTTTTTCTTTTAACTTTTAAACTTATTCGATTCTTTGAACTTCCAAGCGAAATGTTGTTTTTGACCTTTTAGCTTTTTAAGCTATATCATTTTATTTCAAAACAACTTCAAACTGGGCGTATAGGAAACTGACTCTAAAAGTTCCTGTAAGCAGACAATTTACAGACGTCGAGTTTCCCAGAATAAAAAAGACAAATTATTTGAATACTTCAAAGAAGATAATGACAAAAAGAAATAAATTGTATCTTTTATTCACAAGTACTGTGTAAGTTTCAACCCTTGTAATTAATAAGGTTAAAACAAATTTGCCACTTGAAATAGAATTAATAGCTTGAATTTCTCCATTAAACATTTTGAATTCTATTGTTATGTTGATCTCCTTTATCTCACAGATTCCGACTTCTTTTAAATTTCTCTATGGGAAAGGGAATGTATTGCATTCCATTTATTGTATCCCTTAAACTAATGTCTTAACATCTTTTAATCAACCAAAACGAAAAACCACATTCCATCAGACCAACAACAACAACAACTTAAAACAAATTTCTACCCTAAAATGCACATTTGCAAGAAAAACCATTCTAGAACCGAGACAGGGACAGAGACAAAGAGTGAAAGAGAGAGTACAATTAATTTAAGTTCAAAGACCATCCGTCGATTTGGAATCTGATTAATGTCATGTAATAGAAGTTTCAAGTTTCGTGGCTGTTTTTCCTGGTACCCACAGTATAAAAGTTCACCCATCTTTTGAATTGAGTTTTACCTGAATTCTTTGGGCACTCGCTCTCTCTATAATACTAACCCCGGGTGGTATAGTGTGTACGTGGTTAGTGGTGATGGCGGGCGATGGTGCTCATAGCAACACTTTAGGGGTTTGTGCACCATCAACGACCGTTGTCGACGACAATAATGTCGACGTCGTCATCGTACTCGTCGAGAGTAAAGCATATGGATTTGGTAAAGGTTTTTCTTTTTGCCATTGACGATGACGACAACGACTGGCAACAATGTATTACAAAAGAAAAGGCAAAAAAAAAGTTCCCAGAACTAAGAACCGGCTACAATGAGGTCGTCGTTCGTCGTTCGTTGTTGCAATCGTTAAATTAATTTTCCTTTCCACCCTTTTTTCCTAAGTGCATCGAATTCATACAAAAACACAAAGACCAAGCCATCCTTCACCCTATGCCATATATCGGTGCATCCGACACCGGGTTAATTTTTTTTTCTCTATTGTTCCAAGCTGAAAGCCCTTTTTAAAATAGGGTGTATCAAGTTTATTTATATTTTTGTGTTTAAAAAAAAATAGTTCATAGAATATTTTCTGTTGATTATAGAATTACATCTGGGTTCAATGTTTTTTCTTACTTCCTGAGAAAAAAGAAACAAAAGGAAGTTGACGAAACTCGAACTCGGTTCTTCGAATTCAATTTCGAAAACAGCTGTTTTTTAAAATTCCTGATAAAAACATTTGCAATTATGTATTTTGTTTTCAAAATAATGGTATCAATATGAGTTTATTCGAATTGCAATTTTGAAATATCGATATAGAAATATAGAAAAAATATAGAAAATTAAGGAATACGAAAAGAAATTTGCAAATATATTTTTCGAAGTTCGAATGCTGTTCTAAAAAAAAAAACTATTACGTACAGAAAAAGATAAAAAGTCAAAAGAGAAAGAGAAAGAGACAAAAAACTCATTTGTTTCAAATTGTTTGGTTTAAATCTTCAGTTGAACATTTTTGACATTCTTCCAGCGTTCGATCATAAATATTATTATCCTTTTTCGAACTCTTATTTTCTCCATCATATAATCCTTTTTAAAACATTATGATTATAATTCAATTCATTATAACTTCGATACTGTAAATAAAAGATACCAACTTCTAGTTTCGAAGATTAAAGTAATAAAACGTATAACAGAATTTTTGCTTATGAATCTTTAAATAAGAACATATTGGATTTCGAATTTCGAATATTCAGTATTTATAATTAAATTAAGTGATGAGGATGAAATGAACACCTTAACCCCATTGCCTTCAGAGTAAAAGTTATATTCTGAAATGGTTCCACACAAATCTTCTTTAAGTTTCGGACAGGAGTTCGTTATTTCTATTCCGAATTATACTTGTTCGAATATACTTGTTCGAATATACTTTGTTTGATTTCAAATTTCAATCGTTTTTATAGGAAACTATGAAGAAAATAAAACAAAAATTCAACAACTTCTGGTTTCAAATTTAAAAGCAATATATTCAATTTCGAATTTCGAACATTCATTATTTAAAATCAAATTGCATGATTAAGATGAAATAAAAATCTTAAAATAATTATTTTCTTTAAGATAAAAGTTCAGATACTAATCTTTTTCGAATTCGAATTTCGACCAAATTTTGAATGTTTAATGAACAAAAGCTTGCCAAACTCTAGGTAAAAAATATACTTGTTTGAATATACTTTTATCATCTCAAATGTCTATGGTTTTGATTTTAAATTATACAGAAAATAATAAGAAATATTCTTTTCGAATATTTAAACTTTTTCAACTTCGATTATCAAGCTTTTATTTTTAAAAAATCTTTAAAGTTAAATTTTACCTAGAAAAAAAATTATTCTTCCTTAAACGAAATTGCAAATTAAGAATGTTCGAAAATACTTTCGAGTTTCCAAATTTCGATTGTTTTGATTGCAAATTATGGAAAAAAAAAACATTTTATCTTCAAATTTTTAAGTTTTACTTAAAACTAAATTTTAAGTAATTCTTTTTTAAACGAAATTCCAACTTTAATTAATTTTTGTGATTTCGAAATTCGAACTGGACGAAAAACGAAATTCGAAATGAACAGAAAAACGAAATAGCAGAAATTTCAAGGACAAAAATGTTTGCTTAACTATTCTTTGTGTTAGATTTTCAAAATTAAGACATTCTCAAATTCGAATTTCGAATGTCCAATATGAATCAAATATAGGACTGAGTGTTTGTTCTGGGTGATTTTTAAAAATTCTTACGGAAATGAAATGATTAAATTCAAATACGCCAATATGAAAAATTGCATCAGAAAATTGAAGTTTTAGTGCGTTTTTAGGTTTAAAAAGTAGAGCTATAACCTAAAACATATGCTCATTTCAAAAAGGTATGCATAGGGTGTAACTTAAACTATTCAACAGACCCGCAACAGTATTTCTTTTCTTTTTTTTGTTATGTGTGAAAATGCTGGTGTTTTCGATTTTCTATTAGATCTTTGTGAATAATCGAGGGCATGTATGCCCATCTACCTACTTAAAAAATAAAGGAAAAGAATACAAAGGTATCAGCATTTTCATACAAATACATTCATTCATTTACACACATACTGACATTAAACACACACAAACACACTAAATAACCTAAATAATTTTCTCTCTTTTATTTGAAAATGCTCATGAATTTTCCTGAAAAATTCTCAATCGTCTAGAAATGGGTTTAAAAAAATGTGTATACCTACTACAACTACCCTATCTACCCTACCTACCCTATTCAACTATTCAAGAGTCTATATTTTATAAGAGTGCCTGTGTAGGACTCGAATTAAATGTTAAAATTGTTCAAATAAAACATAAAAATATGAGGAAAACTGAAATGAAAATGTAATTGTACCTACTCTGGATCTGGATTTAAAATTTTTCCCAACTTGAACACAATAACGAGTGGAGCAGATGTGCGAGTTAACAGGAACTAAAGAAAATCCTCGAGAGGGATAATTTTATAGATGCACACACAGGCTCATACAGCATCACTTCGACGACTTCACACGCATAAAATAATAATAACATCAGCGATATAAAATTCTTAATGAAACCAACGCACACATAAAATTATGTGCTTTTGTATAACCTAACCAGGGTTGCCATTTCTTAAACCACATTTAAAAATATTTGTAGCTCAAATTTGAAAAGTCGAAAAGTAGCCCAAAAATAGCTCAATTTCTATTTGAACAAAAATATGGCTCAGCTTTAATACGAATTTATTTTTATTTAAAAATAAGATCGGAGATAAAAAAAATATGTATTTTGTTCATAAAAATAGATAATATCTCAATGTTAACACATTTAATGGTTTTAGATAAGATTTGGGCTACTTTTAGCACAAACATGATTCATCTGTCATACTGCAGTTTTGGAAAAAAGACAGCTAGTTTCCGATAAGTAACTCAATCTGGCAAGCCTCAACCTAACAGTTTTTAATAGAATGAGAAGGAAATGTGGAAAGGAGGGGGGATGAAGAGGGGTTGGTAAATATCTAACTACAGACACTGTAAGTAGCGAGCGACAGGCACTACTGTACTTTGTGCAAGAGTAACATTAACTTGTTCACTTTTTCATCATTGCACACCCCTTTTTCACATTCAGATTTCTAGCCCCTTCTTGTGGCCCCTTGGGAGGGGGAGGGGGTGTTGGAAAGTATTTGGTATAATGTGCTGGGGATGTTGGTAGCATTGGAGAATTGGTGCTTGTGCCGTGTTGATACGTGCCAGGAATTAAAAATGAATCGGAAGTGAACTGGGAAAGAACCACAAAAACTGAATGGTAAAATAGCAGCCAACAATCAAGCACCGTTATTCACAATGAAACATCCACCACCCCCACAACATCAACGACCAAAATAAGGTTTTTATTTTGTAGGTTTTCAACTCTTTTTCTGTTGGGTTGTAGGTACCCAACCTACTCCTACACAACTCGTACTTGGAAGGAGAAAAAAAGAACTATGTTTTTGGAAAATTTATTGTCTATCCGTTCGTTTTTGTCGGTCGGGCTGGAGCTGGAGCTTGAGTTCTCGAGCTCTGGGGGTGGTTCTGGTTCTATATGTGAGCACAAAGCTAAAGCTATCTGAAATACATATTCGTATTGTGCATACAAAACTTCAGCGAACGAACGAACGAACGGTGGTGGCGAGTGTTTCAAAAATGGTAAAGCTGTTTGTGCTTGCTCTGAGATTCAGTACCTTTAGCTTACCTAAACCTACCTCTATCTACATATAGCGGAGCTTGCTGATGGTTTATATATTTTTGAGGTTTTTCCGATTTTCAGTTTAGAGGGTGAAATGAGATTTCCTTTCTTTCTCTTCTCCTCTTGTTCATTGTTTTGTTGCCGGATGCTTATGAAATATGCAAATAAAGAGAAAAAAAAATCACAACGATTCAACATTGTAACGATTTTTATTTGTTGCAATGAGTTATACGAATATTTAGGTACATTGTTAGAATTTAGGGGATTGTTTGAATTGAATATATGAATATGGTGATGTTGGAGTTTTGTTAAATGTTAAGGGTGCAGTAGTAGAGAGGTGCAAACGAACGGACTTGTATTAGGTATTCCATTCTATAGTCGTATTTCTCCTTGCACAAAACCTTCACTCTTGATCTGTAAATAAGGATTTTAATTAAGTGGAACATTGTTTTTTTCTTCTTCTTCTTTTATTTAGATTGGGTCAATGGTCTTTATAGGGTTTTGTTATGTAAATTTGTTTATTCGATAAAGCAATTTGGTTTTTAAATACTTGTACCAGAATTTTTATTTTTTAAATTGAATTGAAATGTGTGAGAGGAGTTGAATAAAAAGGAATTGTGTAGAGTTCAGAAAACGAAACCGAAACCGAAGGAAGAGAATTTTTTTTAGAAAATAAGCTTTAATTGATCTCTAATTTAAGGAAACGAACTTTTGAGTTAGTACAATTTTAAGGGTTTCGAGATCATCTTTCTCAAATAAAAAACATTGAATTTTGAAAAAATGCAGTTTTCACAAAAAAGTATTGTATTTAAAGAAAAAACCTATTAAATTTTTGTTTTCAAAATTTTCAGTTTTCATAAATTTTTTTAAGTTTTAATTTTACTTTTTTTTTAAATCCCCGGAGAATGGAAATGAATAATCACTTTTAATGATTTTTAATTTGAAACAAACATTTTTGAGTTAAAACAATTTGGACCAATACAAAATTTTAAAGCTTTGTAATTTTTCAAAACGGGGAATGAAAAAAAAAACAGGGGTGGAATCGGCTAAGGTGATTGTTGATAAATGACAGTCAAAATAATCGAATTTGATCTCTGTAAAGTGATAGTCAAATTGATACCTAAAAAGCTGTCACAACAAAAATGTGATAGTCATTTTCCTACAAATATAAATTCCAAATCTTCACAATTTTTGAAAATTTTTGACTGTTGTTAGTACAGCAAAGTATTTAAAAAAGTATTGATAAATAAAATCTTTAAAACTCTTTTGACTCAAGATATAGCTGTCCCTGCCTGTGCAACGTAACGTTAACTATACATCTTGAGAGGAATGGAAAAATCCTCCAAGAGTAATTCTTGTCATGAAAGTGCTTTCTCAAATTAGCCGTTCGGATTCGGCATATAAACTGTAGCCTGTAGATCCCCCCTATTCTTGAAATGACTCGCACAGAGGAATGGTTGAGAGTTGAAAGTCACTAGGCCCTGGTTCTCTACGGACTGTTGCACCACCTAATTTATTATGGCTGTTCAAAAATTACTTAAACAAAACTGAAAAATGTTGTCACCTAATTTAAAGAAGCGTACGCTTGTCACGATAACACTAGTTTTGAAAGCTATGCATCGCCATACTCAAACAATTATTGTAAACGTTAATTATCAATTGATATTTGACAAATATCAAAGTTAAACATTTTCCATGCCAAATTATGAAAGTTTTGATAGCTGAAAATGATACAAACTATTACGAAAAACAAGACAATTTATAATAAATCAGTTTAAAGTTACTTATTTTTTTTTTGAAATAAATTAAGTTTCAAAATGTTTATCAACCATCAATTAATAATTGATACTCACTAAGATTTCATTGCTTGACTGTGATTGCTAATTTGTCGCAAATATTATAACTTCAGCCGATTCCACTCCAGACTTCTAATTTTTTCCATTAACTCAATGAACAAAAGCATTAAAAAAATAAAATTAGTTAAATTGGCAGCTAAATAAAAGAGCTTCCTTCTGGTTTTGTAAATATTCGCGTATTTCTAACGAGATTAATGTTTCAGAAACAATAACCAACGAATATTTAATGAACAATAAAATAACAACGAATACTTACTCCATCGTAATTAAGAAAATAATGAAAATATAATTGAAACCCCACACTTCTTGGTCTTCAACGGTTGATCTTCTATCTCATAGAGAACGTCAAAATTCTTGAAAATCTATCATTCTGAATTTTCGTTTTTGAACGTACAATATTTCCCCATTTGATTGTTTAAAATTTTCATTAAATTTGATATCTATACATTTTAACCCCAAACTAATTTCTTTCTTTTTTCTTTTCAGGTAAGTTTCACATTTTTGATGTCCATTTGATCAGCTCCCCCGCGTAACCTTCTTTAAAATCAATTAAATTAATTTCCAGTAAGTGTTTTTCTTTCAATATTAATTTATAACAATATTTCGAAATAACAATTTAATAGTTTTGGAGTTGGAGGTACTGAATTTCTTAAACTTCCCGTACAAACAAAAAGTTTGACTTGAGTGACGCAGCAGTAGAAGTGGCAGTGGTAGTGGAAGTATTTTGATATTAAAGAATTAAAAAAATCTACAAGAAATCCAATCCTCCCTTTTAGTGTTTCGTTCCATCCCAAAAACCCGAACTATTCAAACTAAAAAAACATACCATCTCTACCTCTATGTATATCCAATTGCGCCTTTGTTCGTCATCGGTCTACGTTCGTCGTGGTGCTTCGTTCCTCTTGCTGCATTCTGGTGCTTCTTATTGCTCATCGCTTCACTTCATGTTGCTTTGCTTTGGTTGGGCTTTGCTGGGGGTCAATCACTTAACTAATTGACTTCTCTTGTCGTTTGTGTGTTTTGTTTGTGTTGTTGTTACTGCGACCGACGACGTTACTCTTCGTTACCGTCTCCGTCATCATCATCATCATCATCATCATCATGGTCGTCGTCGCCACCACCAACCGACTACCACAAACATTGTTCTCCCTCAATATAAACTGGAACACCCAGCAAAGCAACTTCGTCCGATATATATTTAAACCGTAAAATAAAAAGAAAAAGGGTGTTTTTGCTAGAGGTATAGAACTTTAAAACGGAATAAAAAAGATGATTTTTTAAAATTGACATGAAATTTACTTTATTAGGAAGATAATCTTCTGGCAGTATAATTTTAATTATGATTTTTGGCATATGACCGAGACGGCTAACTCGGACGTAGTTTAATCTGAAGTTTAAATTTTATAAATCTTTTTCTAACATTTTGTGGCCGCGCGCGTCGTGAAATCGCATGATTTTGGAGGCCAATTCATGGATCTATGAAACTTGAAGCTATTTGTTGAAATGCCAAAACCAAACTAGAAATAAATCACTTGACAGCTGTCAAAATGGCCTCCAATTAAATTAGTTGTACACGTCTTAAAAAAAAAACACCCATTACATGTGAACAAATTCTTTTTCTTTTTGTGTAACTAGTAAGGTTGGTACATAAATCCTCTTGGGCTTCCCGACAACGAAGTTCAACTACCCCATAACTCAAAGACTTGTTTTCTGATAAGCTAGTTCTTCTTTTTAATTTTGCTTCTTCCATTTTTAAATAGTGAAGTTCCTTCATCATGCTGCGGTAACAATCCAACCAGCACTATAAATTGTCACTCTTGCCTCGTGGGAAATAATTGGAACACCTACATAATGATGTGGGTTTTCGACGAAAACTGTACTACTACTATGGGCATTTGGTCTAATTGACCTGACATGGAACCTTACTTGAGAAGTTCTCAAATCGCCTGTCATTAACCTAGTTTTGTCAACACCCTGAAGGTAGTTAAAGTGCAAATTTAAAAAAAAAAAAAAAAAAACAAGGTGTCAACTGATTACCTACTTTTTGGAATTCAAACAAGCGTCATCATAGCTTAGAAAGCCTTCTCCTCAAAATGGGTATAAAAAAATAGTTTTACTTTCGTTTATGTTTCCGTGCTGAGTGCTTAAATGCTTAGGTACATATATACCTACACAAGCCGGGGACCGAAAAATTGTGCCGAACGACCGTAATATTGGCTTACATCACCGCGGAATCCACATGGAAAGTGAATTCTGTTGTTGCTGTTGTTGTTGTTGTAGGTCTCATGAAACTCTTGTTGCTGCCTTCATTGATACTGATGTTACCAACCAACATAGAAAACCAGCAAAACTAGAGAGAACAAAAAAAACGGCACTATAGAGGTCTGTCGTGGAGTCTAAAGCTTGCCTTCATCATCAACATCATCATCATCATGATCGTCGTCATAGTCATAGAAGTCAGACGGACACCAGCTTCAGCGAGATATTTGTCGTTTTGTGTGTTTTTGAGTTCGCTGAAGCTGTAGCTGGTTAGATGGATGCTGGCTGGATGGTTGAGCGGCATAAATTCAACTTGTAGAGATGGATTGTACACAATATTTCCTTTTTTTTGCAATAAAGTTGTTTAAATTTTTCTATCTATGCCGCATGCCTTTTTCAAGCAGCTCTCAGCTAAGAGCTCACAGCTCAGCCTGCTCCTATAGAATGTGTGCCGATTTTAAAAGACTGAATCGGGGTCAAGCTTTAACATTCGTTCCTATTCGAGAAACTGATATGGATGGATAGATGGATGGATGGATGGATGAATGAATGAATGGATGGTTGTATGGTTGGAGAGTGATAGAGAAGTGAGGTGGGGGTTGTGTCTGATTTTTTCGAGACAGAATGATGATTTTGTCTGGCCGAGGGAAAAAAAAGTTGGAATGTTGTATATACCTAGTACAGACACATATACGCTGATTAGTATCTTGGAGGCACAACAACTATGAACACAAAAATCTCTTGTTAGGTAGGCGTACAATATTAAGATGAGACATCTTTTTTGTTAAGATTTGTATTTCTTTTATAAGAAATGAAAATCAAAAGAAAGCTAATTTATAATTTAGCCTATAAAACTAGTTTTGAAAAAAAAAAAAAAAATAAAAGATTGACGTCTTGTTCTTTTTGTTGTGGTTAGACTAATTAGTTTGTCTAGGTCTAATATAGTGAACAAAGGTGTTAGGTAAATTATATGATTCAATAAAGATTTGTTCAGAAAGTTTAAACTATTTTAGGATTCATGAGTCTTTGTTTTTGTACTACGAAAGAGGTTTTAAGTTATGTTTAGTGTTTCTTTTAACCTGTTTTCTTATACACCACATAACTATGTTCTTATGTTGAACGTTAGATTTAAGAGTTTTTTTTTTTTTTTTTTTTTTTTTTTTTTTTTTAGTAAAATTAATCTACAAATTTGTGCGAATTTAAACAGGTTAAGCTGGAATATTGCAGTAAAGGTGGTTTCAGAAGTATTATATATTTACAGAACGTCTCTAGAAGCCTCATTATTCAATTTTTCGAACTCGAGATTTTAATCAAACATGACATTACAATGGTAAGGAAGACGAAAAAAGTCAATCCGGCGTTGAGTTAAAATTTAGAAATTAAGCAGATTTACGTCAAGAGTTTTATAATTTTTTTTTAAAGAACAGATAAAATCTAGTTGTAGTCAATTTAGGAAAATGACACTGGCTATTCCACGATTGTAATTGTTTTCATTTGATATCAAGTTTAAACGTCGAAAACTCTTCGGAATATAAAGTGTGGTTTAATTTTAAGGGCCTATGTTGATTTTGAATAAAACACAAATTATTTCGGAAGTGATTGTCATTTATTTTTTATTGTGATAATATTGGTATGGTTTAATTATGTATGGAACAAAATAAAGGCCAAATGGCCGCCGAGACTTCTGCGGCTCACCTTCATTCGTTGGCCCAAATTTTCGATGACGCTTAGGTTCATCCGCTGGTCCGGATGGTATCCCCGCTATTGTTCTGAAGAGGTGTTCTTCAACGCTGCGCTGCAAAACCACTGCGTAAGCTTTTTCATCTGTCCTACTCCTCAGGTCTCGTTCCGAGAGGATGGAAAACTGCTTTTGTCCAGCCTATTTACAAAAACGGTGAATCCTCCTCACCCTCTAATTACCGACCGATTGCACTTACGTCCCTTCTTTCCAAGGTCATGGAAACGCTGGTAAATTATCAGCTTAAGAAATATCTCGAAGACCGAAAGCTTCTTAATGACCGGCAGTACGGCTTTCGCAGCAATAGGTCCACTGGTGATCTCATGGTTCATCTCACCGAACAGTGGAGCAAATCTTTACATCGCTTTGGAGAAAGTAAGATTATTGCACTTGATATTTTAACAGCATTTGATAGGGTTTGGCATCAGGCTCTTATCGAAAATGCGTGCTTTTGGTTTGCATGAATCCCTGCTTCATTGGATTAGTAATTACCTTTCGGACCGTTCAATATAAGTAGTATTGGATGGGTTCAAGTCTGAAACTAACATAATAAATGCTGGTGTTCCCCAGGGCTCTGTTCTATCTCCAACACTCTTTCTCATTTTTATTAATGATCTCCTGTCTGCAACTTCTAATCCAATACATTGTTTCGCTGACGATAATACTCTTAGCTTTTCATATTCGTTTTCAGACTCACATCACATCCCTCTTCTTCGGATGTGAAACTGCAACGACAAAATATGATAGCTCATTAAATTCCGACCTAAACAGCATTGTTAAATGGGGATTAAAAACCGCGAGGAATTTAATGCTTCGAAAACGCAATGCTGTCTTGTATCGTTAAAGCGAGATATACCCCAATTGCCATTATCCATGGATGGCACTTGGCATGAACATCGTCCTAAGGTTTCTTGTCTGACCCTTTTTTACCGTTATTTTAACGGCTTATGCTCTAGTGAAATAGCCAGTTGCATTCCTCCCCTTAAACAGTTCAACCGTAATACTCGCGCTTCTAGGAATGCTCATCAGTATACCCTCGAGCCCAACTTTGGCCGTACTGTCAAATACAGAGATTCGTTCTTTAGCCGTACTACGCGAATGTGGAATACCTTACCACACTCTGTCTTTCCTAGTCATTGCAATATTCAGGAATTCAAAACCAATGTGCACCGACATCTCCTTTTCAACCCTCTCTCCTCTTCCTAGTGCTCACACTGTGCCTCTGCATAATAAGGGTAGCAATATCCCCTTGAGTGTGTGCTTATTATTATTAAGAAAAAAAAAAAACAAAAAAAAATGTGACGAATTATATCATCCTTTAGCTCTTGAGTTGTTCTTGGCTTATCGACGTACCTATACCTTTTTTTTCAAATCTCAAAGAAAGTAGTCAAACGGTGTCAAATCACATTATCTTAAACGGCCATTAAATTTTTTTACGTGAAATAGCCATTGTTTCGTTAGCTGTGTGGCAAGTGCGGCACCGTCCGTTCTGTAGAAACCAAATATCGTCCACATCCATATCTTCCAATTCGGGCCATAAAAAGATCGGTATCATCTCACGATAACGAAAACCATTCACAGTTAGTGCCTGACCGGCCTCATTTTGGAAAAAAATACGGACCGATGATGCCTCCAGCACATAAACTACACCAAACAATCACTTTTTGTGGGAGCATTGGTATTTCGACAATCACTCTCATTCGCCCAAATGCGGCAATTGTGCTTATTGACGAATCCACTGAGGTAAAAATGTGCGTAATCACTGAAGATGATTTTATCCGAAAACTGTTGCCATTTCTTGCCACTATTCTGACTATTGACGACGCTCGAAATGGTCAAGAAGCTTTAGTTCTTTGGTCACCTTGTAAGCATGTAAATGCAAGTCCTTATGCAAAATGTTCCTCAACTAAGAGCGTGGAAGGTGCAATTGTTGGGCACGACGACGAGTTGAGGTGGACGGCTCTTCAACCAAACTATAGCGAAAAACAGCAATATTTTCTGCAGAACGAGCTGTACGAGCATGCACTGGGGTTTTTACATTTTCTACAAACCTGATTTGCTCAAAATTTGTCACGATTTCTCCAATTTTACGCACATTTGGACGATTAAATTGATCAAACAAATCACTAACGATATGTATTTTGATTTGAACGCCTTAATAAGCCTTAATATCCTAAACACGTTGCTCGATTATATATCTTTTCATTTTTCAAATTGAGTTAGTCTGAAATTGAGAAATGTCAAATGAAAAGCAGAAAAAAACTTGACGTTTAGGTGTTGTTTACATTCAACATCGGTCCTTAAAATTTATTCGGAAAATGTAATCAAAGTATGTATGTATATGCAAAATACTGACAAATATGTAGAATTCTTTGTAATAAGTTGTCAAATCCTGTATTCCTTTAAATTTGTTTGCTGTTAAAAAATACGTAGTCAAATCTCAAAAAAAAAAAAATAGATGCAAAGCTTTTCAAAATACATTTTTTTTCACACTTCAGAATTTTTTTTTACACTTCAGAATTTCAGAAAGTAGTAAGCTTATAGCAAGCGTCAAACTACGATCAGAGGCTCATCATAAGTGCATGTGTTAGTTGTTAGTAAAAAAATAATACAATTATAGCCTAACACACGCACAAAATACAAAACATAATTAACATTTAACTATTACAGAACAAAAAATAAAATGAGAACGTTTACGAACGTTTAGTGGAGCACTGGTTCTAAAAAATGATTTTAATCCCACCTTATTCAAATTTAAATCTATCGATGCACAGTTTAAGTTATATAAAATGCTCATTCGACTTAAAGTTTTATTCTTTCCATAGTTAGTTCTATGGAAGTCAATATGTATAAAATCAAATGTACGCAGGTGATGAGTTCCGCCTCGGTAATTCAAATGTACACAACATAGCAAATAAGGTGCATCAATTTCACCATTAATGAGTTGATGAAAAAATACTAAGTCATTATTAACACGCCTTTGATGAAGAGATTGCATTTGAAGAAGCTGAATACGATGTTCATAGGGAGGCAGATCATAAGGATCATCCCAAGGAAGACCCTTTAGGGCAAAGCGAATGAAATTATGTTGAATTGATTCAATACGTTTTTTATGAATTTCGTAATAGGGAGTCCACACCTGCGAAGCATATTCAAGATGAGGACGAACATGGCAATTATACAAAGAAAGAGTAACATATGGATCATTGAACTCCTTTGCCCAGCGTTTTATAAAACCAAGCATAGAACTTGCTTTATTAACAATCAAATTAATGTAATATGTAAATTCTAAGTTGGAACAAAAATTAACACCTAAATCTTTAATTGTGGAGACGCGACAGAGTTTTTGCTGTGATATACAATAATCAAATACACTAACGATTCGTTTTTTAGTAAAAGTTATCGTCTGGCATTTTAAAGGGTTGAGGGCAAGGCTATTTTTCTCACACCAAAATGTGAAACTATCAATGTCGGCTTGTAAAAGAATACGATCATTGATGGACTTTATTATTTTAAAAATCTTCATATCGTCAGCAAAAATGAGTACTTCACTTGAGCGTAGACATGACGATACATCATTAATAGACAGGATGAACAGAAAAGGGCCAAGATGGCTTCCCTGGGGAACACCAGATTGAACAACAAAAGGTTCAGAAAGACAATTTCTAAATTTTACCTCATAGGATCTGTTTTCAAGGTATGATTTGATCCAAGCTAAGAAAAATGGTGGAAAACCAAGAGCTTTAAGTTTAAATAAAATAATTCCGTGGCTAAGTTGGTCAAAAGCTTTAGAAAAGTCAGTGTATACACAGTCAACTTCATGAACATATGTTTGAGAATGTGAGGAGATTAGTAACGGTTGATCTTTTTCTCACAAAACCATGTTGCTGTTCGCAAATGAGATTCTTACTAAAAAATGCTACACTTTCACAAACAACTTGTTCAAACACTTTAGGAATGCAAGACAGCTTTGCAATGGGCCTGTAGGTGCTTATATCCGCCTTGTTACCTTTCGTGAAAATTGGTGTTAGAAATGACTCTTTCCATATATTGGGAAATTTGCCTGTTTTTAGAAAAAGTTTAAATAAGAACGTAAGCGGTTCAACTAAAACATTACTACACTTTTTTAAAACTATCGGGGGAATACCATCGGGACCGGCTGAACAGTCATCATTTAACGCGGATAAAAGATCAAGGACCGTACTCTGTAGCACAGGTATGTGACTACAGCTAGTTTGGGAAAAGGAGTGAAGATTATGAAAATATACTTCATCAACTTCTTCAGGGTTATTAACAAATGACTCACGGAAATTTGTTGCGAAAGCGTTACAGATATCAACAGTTTTATTTAATGAAAGGTTCTTGTAAGTGAAGTTAACTGGAAAGCCATCTGATTTTTTCTTTAGGTTTACAAGTTTCCAAAATTTTTTTGGGATTCTCTTTTAAAGAGGTGCCCATATCAGTAACATAGCTAGCATATACAAAATTAGAAAGAGACTTAAATTGGTTAAAGAGTTGGACATAAAAAGAGAAGTTGATTGGAGACAGAGTTTTAAGATACGTTTTCCATGCCTTATTTCTTTTGTTACGCAGTGAACGCAATTCTTTCGTGTACCAAGGATGGCTAAAGTTTGTATTTCTTGATTTCTTTAAGGGTACATTTTTTTCTAAACAATAATTAAGGATCTTATAAAAAGTTGAAACTGCTTCGTCAATGTTAGAAAATGCTAATGTATCAGCAATTCCAGAAATGGTTAAATCTTCAGACAACTGCTGGAAATTAGCTCTTCTAAAATCAAAATTATATAAGCAATCAAAGGAATTACTGTGTTCAGTAAGGTGATTACTTAAGTCAAAAAAAATGTCCAAGGGGGGGTGATATTTATCAATATTAGTAATTCCTGATCTAGATTCTAGAACAAGAGTACTAATAGCGTCAGAAGAAAAGACTAAATCGAGAATTCGATTTTTTGAGTTTTTAATACAGCTTGTTTGCTGTAAGTCAGTAAGAAGGACTTTATCGAGAAGAGATAGTTCCAATTGTGAAGAAGAAGGAGAGGCTTCAAGGCAGGATTCGTCTTCGGATGGAATCCAGTCAATGTGAGGTAAATTAAAATCACCTAGAAGTAAAATATTGGTGTCAGAGCTGGACAAATTTATAATATAGTCTAATGCCAAGGAGAGATTGTTATAAACACACTCCAAACTTTTTGGAGGAATGTAGACGTTTAAAATGAATATAGTTTTAGTCTGTATCATTATCTTTACACATACCAGTTCAATTGATAATTCAAATGGAAAAGATACAGAAGAAGAGAAGTATGTATTTTTTACCGCTATGAGAACACCTCCACCTAAATCCTTTGCATTACCAACATGACGATCGTTCCTGTAAACTTCGAACTCTAGACTGAAAAGTTCTGTGTCGGAAAAGCTTGAATTAAGCCACGTTTCTGTCAATTATGTACGAAACGTCAAATTAAATTTTTGTCATTTTATTATGAACTCTTTTTGAAAGCGTGTTGATAATTTGGATATAAAGCGATAATACACTTTTCACGTTTATAAATTTACCGATAAATCAATTTTTGATGACATTTAATTGACAGCCGAAAAAAAGACATATTTTATGGCTGATATCGCAATACGAAGTTTCGAAAAGTAGTAATTCAACATTTCTATATCCACAATATTTCTTTTTAAAAATACATATTTTTAATTCTAACTAAATGTAATACAAAAGTTAGGTATTTAAAATGTTGTTATAACGCCCTCTGGGATAGTGTTTTAAAGAATCATATCAGTATTCAGTTATTATAATGAATTTTTCGTAATAATTCCACACGAGTAATTGTTTCGCACGAAAAAACTTGAAGTTAAACAATGAGTAGGTAAATACATATTTTCAATTTTGTAAAAGTGATTAAAAACCTATAAATAACATAAAATTACATAAAAGCCAATTAAATTCCAGAATTGCCTCAAACAAATTCAAACATTTCATGTTAATCCGACCTTGGAAAAAATAGTAAAATTTCAGTATCAAATTCGCTTTGATAAAATTTCAATGTGAACTTTAAAAAAAAGCTCGAAATAACTGTGATAAAACATTAATTACATGCCCGGAAGTGCTGCTTTTGCCTTTGTACTATTGTTAAACCAATTTAGAATCACCTCCTATAAACCTCCTATAAATTTTATAGGTCACTGCATCGAAACCTTTCAAACAAAAAGAACTTAAATTCAGTTCTCATATTTTCCAACTGAAAAACAATAATAATCCAAAAAACAACATCATGTTCGTTTTAAACTAATTTGTCCAACTGTTTCGGTATTAATTTATTTTTCCTTCGTCTGTCTAAATATGTAAATAATAGCAACAGCTGCGCCCTTTTCCGTATACCCAAAAAAATAAAAATACAAAATTAAAAAGAAACCTAAGCAGCTCCATTTACAACAGTGCCACCAACCAACCGACTAAAAGTACCAAATACTAATAATAATAAACTAATGCAACTCCATATTGCCGGTTGCATATTACGGCCATGGATGGCTTCGTCGGCGGCGGTGGAGGTGGTGGTAACGATGATGGTGATGGCGACGCGTTGGTATAGTGGCTTACTGAAAATGAAAATTCAGCAACAAGCTATTATGCTGCCTTCTGCGGCATGATGGTGTAACTAGAGACCTACTTTTTCGCTATCCGTCGTTGTTCGTCGCGCAATACCTAAGACCAACGTCAAAATGAAAACAAGAAAAACAGAACAAACTACAAAGAAAAAAAATACTGAAACTAAAAGTAAATTTGTGTGATTGGATTGGCGTCTGCATAATGCTCTGTTTCGGTAGCGTGATGGAGTCAGGTTAAGTAGCCTCAAGTAGCGCGCCACCATCGAAGTCCCAGTCCCGTTTGTCGCCATCGCCATCGCCATCGTTTGCCTTCGATCTTTCAAGAGACAAATGTCAAACACGCAAATGACATATTGAACTGTCATTGTTGAAACTGACGAAACACAAATAAAACCCGAAGAGATACAAAAACAAGCTCTGGAAAATTTGACATCTCTTTGTTCGTTACTTGTGCGTGAAAGAATTCCGTTGCTAGGTATTCATTTTCCAAAGAATAGATATTTCCAGATCTTTGATGAAGAATGTCACAATATCTATAGAAGGACCCAATTAACTACAACATGATCTTTGTCTCTATCTCTGTCCCTCTTCCTCTATATATCTTTTCTCCTTTATGTCATTCCTTAGTGATTGTCGTCATCATCATCTGCTTTTGTAACGATTACTTGACACTTTTATTGTCATTTTGCATCTGTTTAAAGAGGAGATTTTTAAGTATTGATTAGCACTTAAAGCATTACGTTACGTGTCTGACGTTTTCCAAAGAAAACAAAAAACAAAATAAAGAAGTACCAGCGCACCATAAGCCATATCGTGCTTCTGCTTCTTTTGCTGCTGTTGCTACTAAGATGGCGTCTTACGATTATGACTTTTGTTTTTTAGGTCACGACATTTAAACAAAGTGAAGAAGAAGAAGTAAAAGAAGCCCAACAATACAACAAAAACCGACCTCATTTTTTTAAAAACTTTTTGTAATTTTTTATTTTATTCTTGGCATATCAGTCAGGCCGTCTTGAGTGACTTAAAGGTGCTTAACCAGGCTATGGTAAGTAATTATCGTGATAACAAGAGAGGTTATGTAAGATGCTGGTTGGGGTATGCTGATGGTGCTACTTCTGATGGTGTCTTAGGCAATGTGGTTGGCTTTGGTTGTAAAATTGTCAAAATTTTTCTTTTTTATTACTTGACTCGTATTTCCTCTGATAACGTAGGTTAATTTGTTTATTTATAATTGTTTCTTCTTTTATCTTTAAATTTTATTTTTCGTATATAGTTTAGGAAGTAGTGTTGGAATTTACGTAATTTTTTGTTCAGAATTTTACTTCGTAGAGATCAAACCATTAGAGTTAAAAATGTGTACAAAAAAGTGTTTTTTGGTTAATTGATTGAGGGGAAGGGGGCATGGAATCAGTTCCATATTTTTTACTAGAAAGTTTATATTAGGGGTCCAATTGATTTTGGTTTCAAAATGTAAAATACATAACTTTTTAAAATTCAAACTTATTTAAAAGTGAAAAGGGTCGCTCAAATATCGAAAAAATACAGTGTGGTCGCCAAAGTTTCAATACTTTTTAAAATATTGATTCATAAAGAAAATACCGTATGCCCTCTTGTAATTTATTTTTAATATCCCTAAATAAGCTGAAAAATTATACTTGTTTTAGTTTTTTCAATAATTACCAAAACAAAACAGAGGTATTGTGAGTGTTACCTATCAATTGATATTTAATAACTTAAATTTTGACATTGAATAAATCAATTGATAACAGTTTTGAAAATTTAGAATGTTGCAGATTGTTGTGGCGAATATCATGAAAATGTATTATTAGCAATTGAATGTGGCTTGATTTCTTAATAATCGAAGTTTTTAAAGTAATGAATTTCAATATTTATCAACTATCAATAAATATTTGACACTCACATTAGGGGCCAATGTCACCATTATAGACTAGGTGAAATTTTCTCCAGTTACAATCAAAGTTAAGGGTTTTTAATGCAATAATCTTCCTTTTGGTCTAATAATGCCGATGGTTAGTAAGTCAATTGACAAATCTTGCAAGAGTTAAAAGTTATTCTAAGTTAAGTGGTGAAAGTACTCGTTTTCCACATAAAACTTTTAAATGAAAAAAAAAGTATTAATTGAAAATATTCTATGCTAAATTTAAAGAGCGTACAATTTAGAAAAATGACATCGTTTAGAAGATATTTTCGTTTCAAAAAATATAAAATAAAGAAAATGTAATTTTTTCGCCTACAACTTGTGAACTCGGAAAATGTGTTCAAAAATATGTATGCAATTGTTGTACTTTATTTTACTTTCAAAGATTTAAAAGATACTTCTTGAGAATCTTCAAAATTATGTTTTTTTAAGCTGTTTCTGTTTTAGCACAAGTCCAGAGACAAGTACCAAATATATTACCACTGAAATAAGAAATAAATAACCGACACAAAGATAACTTTTTATAGGTGGAAAAAGCATTACCTCAAAAAAACCACTGTGACTTTTTATTCTTTCCGACCAGCTCTTTCCAAATTCAGTCCAAGACTAAAAAACTTAAAAATATTTCTCTCCAGAAAGAAGGAGAGAAAAAAGCAATGTAGAAAACATCGAACAGAAGCCAACAAGGCTCTGTTTGATTCACAAAACATCGAACGAGAGTTAATAGACTCTCCGTTCGATACAGTTTCTTCTTGAATTACGAAGTTTTCAAAAATTTAGCTTTGTGTACTTGCTTTAAAGTAATAGTGTTGTATTTACAAACAAAAACATATCCGATAAATTCTTTTTTGTGCATAAAATTTTATAATTGATCTTAAATATCTTTAAATATCAAAATGGGCTGGAAAGCATTTCACATTCATGATGTGCGGTAGAAAAAGGCTAAACTGATGACCATTGTTTGTGAGGGGAGGGGGTAATGGCTCAAAAAATTTAGAAAAGGATGAAACATATGTTTTTCTGCACTGTTAAATGTTTTAATTTTGTTAAAACATAAACATTTTGTATTTGTATTTTATTTATTTCAAAAATCGCTTACAAGGTAGGACATGGGTCTTATAAAGTGTTGCAAGCCTTTATACATTAATTTCAGAATTTGAATAAAAATTATATACCTAAGACTTCTATTTATATAAAGAAAAGGAAGTTTGACATCAATTATTATTTGCCAAATAGTTGAAAAGTAAAAATTTAAATCTACTTATGCTTCTTATTCTTCTCATAGCGATGGGCAGAGAGTTCCAAAGGCGTACAATATAAATACAAAATTGACGCTCAGTATTTAGAAAAGTGTATCGGGGTAATATTAAAGCAAAGGACCTTGTTGAATGAGGGAAATTCAGCTTACCGTATAGATAATCAGGTTGTTGTGTTTGGATGATTTCGTGCAGGTAACTCAGAGAGCGAAAGTTTAATAAGCTGTCTAGGCTACAACCAAAAATCTGTACCGCAAAAATGGATATGTGATCATAACGACGTAGATTATAAATATAGCGGGCAATATTGTTATAAGCAACATTCAATTTGCGGCTAGTCACACAGTCTAGTTTACAAAAAATTTCACACCCATACAGCACAATTGGTAGTATAAGGGCCTTAGCAAGTAGCAGTTTAGTTTTGATCGGGATGAAATTTCGAATGACTTGAAGAAGGCGGAGACTTCCATAGACTTTACCAATGCCACTATTTAGGTGGTCATCCCAAGTGAGCGTGCGATTGAATACTACTCCTAGGTTTCTAGCAGTGCTAACATATTCAATGGTTTCGTCGTCAAGTTTCAACAGGTTTAAACCCAATAGATCAAAGTTTTTGCGATAGATGGGGAGGGATTTTGATTTGACAGGGTTAAGGCGGTCGACTTATCAGGAGCTGCACATCTTCAGCATAAAGATGAATTAAACAATGTTTAGCAAATTGTGGTAACTCATTTATGTAAAGCGAGAAGAGGATTGGTCCAATGATAGATCCCTGTGGTACTCCACTCAAAACATTGAGAAATGTGGACGAGTATCCATTGGCCACCACGCATTGTTGCCTTCCGCTGAGATATGAAAGAACAAGCTTACAGGACTCTAAAGAAAACCCAACGTTAATTCGCAGCTTTCTACAAAGAATTACAGTATCAAAAGCCTTTGAATAATCTAACAGTGTTAGAAATGTAACATGATCACTGTCCATTGCCATTCTTATTTCATCAGTTACAAAAAGTAAGGCGGATTTGCAGCTGCGCTTAGGTCGAAAACCAGACTGACAGGTACTTAACAGATTGTTGATTGTAAGATATTTTTGGATCTGCCCCAGAGTAGTTTTTTCAAACAGCTTCGAAAGAAACGGAAGAATGACAATCTGCCGAAATTCTGTAGCAGTACCTGTTTGCTTTTTGGGTATGGGAATAATCTTAGCCTTCTTCCATTCTAAAGGAAACTCGGAGGTAGTCAATATGCTGTTAAATATGTAGGTTATATAGCGCAGTATATATGGAAGCAGTAGTCTCAAGAACTTAGGGTCCATTCGATCGATATTATTGCCTCTACAATGTCTTCCTCTTGTATTCTTATAAAACTCAGAGAGCTGTTGATAGCAGTTGGTTCCTCCTCAGTAAGGGAATGAACGAGTGAAGCAACGTTTAAGGGCATGGACGTAAACTTTTTGTTGAGTGTATCATAATCGACGTCACCAACAGGCTTTTTAGATTGTTTGCCAATACCGATTTCACGCAGGTTTTTCCATAATTTTTTGCCAGAGGTTAAAGGACCATTGATTACGCAGTCTGCAATACAATTTGTGGAAGTGATCCAGTTTGTAACGTCTCCATTGACTGTAGGCGGCATCTCGTCGTGACATCAGAGCATAACATATTTTTTTTTTTTCATCAATCAGTAAATACAACTTTAAAACTTCGCCAAAACCCACAAATGTAGTTTTTCTCACTTTTTTCGACTCAAAATATTTGTATTACCTTAAAAATGTAATATTTTTCGATTCCAGTACTAAGTTATTAGTTATTGGCATTTAAAAATTGGTATAAATTGGAAAATGGAAGCTAGCTTAATGTACAAATTTTTGAAGACAACGTACCATTTCAAGTTTTGTTTGTATAGAAGTAACCGTTATATTTTTTTTTATGAAACAGACATTTCAAGTATGTCAAGTTTGAGTTACAAGAAGGCGGAATTAGTGGACCCACATTTTTACATTCATTTACATCGTGAAATATATGGTCTCTAAAAAAATCACACTGCTTCTATTTTTTTTTTTTTTTACAAAATCAAATTGAGAATCTTGCATTAAAAGGGGTTCAAGTCCAAACTTAACTTTTTGTCAAAAATTAAAATAAAACTCTTGGAAAAATTGTAGTATTTCAGGAATATATTAAAATAATATTGTATATATATTAATCAATTGACAAGTTTATAATTTTTTTTAAATCATGCTTTAAGAAGGTAAGAAAACAATATTAATAATCATAGCTATTTTTAAAAGTCTACCCTTAAAGGCAACAAATATGAACTTGTCCCCTGAACTTCTTTTCACACCATGGTCTCGCCATAAATATTAGGAATGATGTTGCCTATCAAATTTTACCACAATATGGTCATTGTACCAATTCCTTCTTTAATTTCATGTAGTTAAAACTTTCCGAGTTTCGACTTCTCAGGAATTTGATACTCTGTCTGACTCCATTCAAAGAATTGTCTCCCTGTATCCTCACACTGAAATCGTTATTACGGGCGATTTCAATGTACACAATTCTTCATGGCTTCAACATTCGGGTCAGACAACACCAGAAGGAGTGTGTGCTGAGATCTTCGCTGAGTTGAACCACCTAACTCAGCTGGTCAACGAGCCCACTCGAATATCGGACGTGGTAGGTCGAGCAGAACACACTTTTGACTTGTTTCTTACCTCTGACCCTAGTAAGTACACTATTAGTGTTCTATCTCCTCTAGGCTCATATGACCATTGTGTCATATCAGCAAATTTCTCGTGTCAAAATTCTCCAGTTAAAGAAAGAGCTCCTAAGAGAACTGTTTGGTAATACGAGAAAGCCAACTGGAACGGTCTCAATAATTATTTTAGGATCTTTAACTGGTCACTATGCTTCCTCGATAGTGACGTTGACGCCAGCGCCGCGCTGATATGATCACAAGTTTGATTCTCCTTGGAATGAGAACTTTTATCCCGAATAGGGTTAAAAGCATCAGACCTAAGGAAAACGCATGGTTCGATGAGCTGTAAAGACTTTATTAGGGTCAAGAAGGTAAGTTTCCGTTGTTTTAAAGCCAATTCAACTGGGGAAAACCGGAATAAGTTCAAGCAAGCCATGAAGGCCTGCAACGTCCATATTCGACGGACCAAATTTTTACATGACCAAAAATTACGGCAAAAAATACTGCAATGTCCCAAAGGCAGTAAACATTTTTGGTCATTTGTAAAAAACGTGAGGAATTCTTCCTCTTCTTCGGTTCCTACGCTCGTTGTCAATGACACTCCATTTGATAGCTCTTTAGAGAAAGCTAATCTCTTTACTAGGCAGTTCGCCGCCAATTCAACGCTGCCATTGAGTGTTATTACTCCGCTTGTACTTAGCGAGTTAGTGATTCTATGGGACCAATCTTTTTTCGCACTCGTACAGTGGCAAGAGTTCTTAACGATTTCAACATTCATAAATCCGCTGGTCCGAATGGTATCCCCGCTATTGTTCTGAAGAGGTGTTTTTCAACGCTGGCAAAACCACTGCGTAAGCTTTTTCATCTGTCCTACTCCTCAGGTCTCGTTTCGAGTGAATGGAAAACCGCATTTGTCCAGCCTATTCCCAAAAAAGGCGAATCTTCCTCACCCTCTAATTACCGACCGATTGCACTTACGTCCCTTCTTTCCAAGGTCATGGAAACGCTGATTAATTATCAGCTTAAGAAATATCTTGAGGAACGGAAGCTTCTTAATGACCGGCAATACGGCTTTCGTAGCAATAGGTCCACTGGTGATCTCATGGTTCATCTCACCGAACAGTGGAACAAATCTTTACATCGTTTTCGAGAAAGTAAGATTATTGCACTTGATATTTCAAAGGCATTTGATAAAGTCTGGCATCTTGCTCTCTTATCGAAAATGCGTGCTTTCGGTATCGACGAATCTCTTCTTCGTTGGATTAGAAATTTTCTTTCGAACCATTCAATACAAGTTGTTTTGGACGGATTCAAGGACGGACCCATAAAATAAATGCAAGTGTGCCCCAGGGCTCCGTTTTGTCTCCGACCATCTTCCTCATTTTTATAAATGATCTCCTGTCTGTTACTTCTAATCCAATACATTGTTTCGCTGACGATAGTACTCTTAGCTTTTCATATTCGTTTCCAGACTCACAACCCTCCTCTTCGGATGTGGAGCTGCAACTACAAAATATGATTAGCTCATTAAATTCCGACCTACACAGCATTGTTCAATGGGGAATAAAAAATCGTGTGGAATTTAATGCTTCGAAAACGCAATGCTGTCTTGCATCGTTAAAGCGAGATAAACCCTCTTTGCCACTATCTATGAGTGGCACTTGCATCAACGAAACGGAAAATCTCGACATCTTCGGAATGTGCATCAGCAACCACCTTTTGTGGAGCGATCACATACGCGATGTTGCCAAAAATGCCGCAAGATGTCTAGGTTTTTTGAGACGTTGCAAGAAATTTTTCTCTCCGTCTGATCTGGCTACAATCTACAAAACGTATATACGTCCGAAACTTGAATATAACTCTCATCTCTGGGCTGGTGCTCCAGTAACTTATTTAAGCCTCTTAGACAGTATTCAAAGTAGAGCTTTTAAAATGATTGGTGATATTAACATCATTAACTCGTTTACGTCACTCGAACATCGACGCAAGGTTTCTTGTCTAACCCTTTTTTACCGTTATTTTAACGGACTATGCTCTAGCCAGTTGCATTCCTCCCCTTAAACAATTTAACCATAATACTCGCGCTTCTAGGAATGCCCATCAGTTTACCCTTGATCCCAACTTCGGCCGTACTATGAAGTACAGAGATTCATTTTTTAGCCGTACTACGCGAATGTGGAACGCCTTGCCATGCTCTATCTTTCCCTATCATTGCAATGTTTAGGAGTTCAAAATCAATGTACACCGACACCTCCTATCCAACCCTTCCCTCCTTTCCTAATGCTCACACTGTGTCTTTGGCATATTAAAGGTATAAAAAAACCCTTTTAGTGTTCGCTAATTATAAAAAAAAAAAACTTGTCCCCCTTTTAATACAAGGTCCTTAATTCTGTTCGAAATGTTTAGAACTCATCATTTTAGGTCGATTTAGTAACTCTGAGTTGTACGGTACTTAAGTATAATTTGGATTGCAGTACTCTTAAAGACAAGTATCGGGTACTTAAAAATCACCAGTATACTTATACTTTTTCAAATACTTTCTTCATGTACTTCTATTGAGTACTGCAATCCTGCTAAGTAATATTTAAAGTATTTTTCAAGTACTTTTCAAATTTCTTTAAGTCTTTTAAATTCAGATAGATCGGTAATTAAGAATTTAATTGCATAACAGACTGAGTAAATATTTAATATTTAAACGAAATCGTATTTGAAAGTGAATTTGGACATTCAAATTTGTTTGACATTTTATGCACCCAATGATGTTTAAATATAGTACTATGTTTTTGTCAGACTATTAGTTCAAAAAAATATGCCATACAAAGCAAAGCGGCTGATAAATGTCCTGCTGTCAGGAAGTTAGGTTTATTTCTTTTGTGCAATCTTTTTCTTTTGTTTTGTGTCCTCCTTTTCTCTTTTCTCTTCCAAGAACATCATATTATTATATGCACTCAAAATGAGACAACAAGCAAGAAGAAAAAAAAATAAAATAATAAATTAATTGCATACGATGTATAGTACACTCCTTGGGCACCTACGCAAAGCTTCGATACATTAAATATACTTTACTATATAAGAGCACACGAACACACATCCTACAATATGTCTTTGTCAATAGGTTATATGTATGTTAGTATATGTATTTCTTGAGAAAGACCTGATGTTGGTGGTTTATTTTTTGAGAAGGAGAAGGAGGACCACCGTTTGGCAAGGTGCGATACAGGCTACGCTACGAGTCATTAATTTCCCAAGAATTGAAGATGGAGTAAAATATACATATTCCTACCTTTAGCTACATACACACAACACCAACCATACACCATACCGGCCATACACCATACATTATGGTCGTATATACATACATATATGTTATATGTATGTATGTAATGCATTATGCCATTTTACAGTTATAATAAGCAATGAGAGAGGATTTTTTTGCAGATTTATTGAAAGGAATGTAGGAGGTTTATAATGTTATAGCATACACCATACATCACCATACAACTCTATACATGGATTAATTGTGGAAGTTAAATACCTTCGCGGAAAGGTCGAACCGTATAAAACCTGAAGGTTTTTAATGAATTATTATTCACAAACAAAGAAAAAAAGAACTTAAACCCGGTGATATTTTACATTGTCTTACGCAAGTTGGTAGGTAAAAAAGGCATTCGAATATATTTTAATAATTTTGTTGTATATTGATGTTTCGATTGGAGATTGATTTAAGGTAGGTAGGTATTAATTTGTGTATATTTTTTATTTTTACAACAAAGCGCCCTTTGTGAATAAGCCTACATAACTACCTACCAACTTAAAACTTCTTGTTTTTTCGTTTTATTGGAATTTTTGTATGTTTCCGATTTGGGTTAAGCAATTTGTCATTTTGGTGTGGAGTTAAGGTTTTTGACGTGATGATTGTGTTGACTAATTAAGGCATTTTTATGGAAAATGTTGAGCTCGTTGATTGAGTTTCATATAAATTGGTAAAATGTGTAAAGAATTAATCAAAAGGTTTTTTTATATATTTTTTTTATTGGTGTGATGGAGAAAATAATCGATTGGTTTTATGGTTTTTTTTAGTTTAATGGAGAAACATACAAAATTTGACATTTTATTGGATATTGGAAATTGATTGTAAGTTTAAGGGTGTCACGTTATAAGGTCATATGTGATGTAAATGACCATGTAGAAAGATCAAGAGTTATATACAAATGACCTGTTAAGCTAAATGATGTGTTCGATCAGTAAAGATTTGTTGGTATTTGGTTATTTATACAAGCGATTAATGTCACAATCTACATCAAACTCTGACTTTCTCTGGATTTATTGTCGTTGTACCAAAATATCTTTTTTATGAAATTTGACCAATTTGTTCATTTGCGGCTTCATGTACGCGATTTCTTTACGAGTTTTATCTTTAAGGTTTTGAATTAGCATAGATCTTATCTAAATATGTTATTTGGCGGCTAAAAGTGATTAACACAGTCAGGAAATTTTTGTTCCTTGTGTGACACGTAGCACCATTTTTGTTTTAAATTTTGATTATTTCAATGCATTGTTAAAACTTGTATCGTTTCATTTTTAGTATAATTTCGTAGTTATTCTCAAATATCAAAAAACATCTTTAATAGTGACAGCTGCCCTGATTTGGGGCTATTCAAAATGAAACTTCTTATTGGAAAACACTGCACATGAAAATTATGACTTGAGATTAAATAAAAGAACCAATCATAGAAATCTTAGTGTTACGAGTATGATTGATATCAACATTTTCGGCAGATATTTCCAAATTAAAATAAAATATACATATGTAAATGTAAAATTAAGATTAGTGATATCTACATATGTTATGTTGGGAGAGTGATACAAAGTCTTTGAAACTTTTATGACCTGGTACAATTAGGATAATGGAATGGCTCCTGGAAATTACGCTAAACATTTTTTGTGGCTGAAAAATACTTCTGGTTAAATTTTTTCTTGGTTGAATTTGGTCAAAGAACCACTTCATTTACAATTTTTCACCTAACAATTTTTACACCAAATTAATTTTATAAAAACATTGTTTTTTTTATTAACTTCCCACCGGAAGTTATTGTAATCGGTCCGATTTGTCAAATTGAAAATTTTTAAATTTCTCGACGTTTCAAGGTCCCTAGAGTCTAAATAAAAGATTTTTAGAGAGATGTCTGTAGGTGCGTGTTTACGTACGTTCGCGACGTTTTTTCGTCGTCCATAGCTCAAGAAGCAGTAGAGATATCGACTTCAAGTAAATTTTGTTATATACATAATAATTCGGAAAGATGCAGAAAGGACTCTCAAAAAAATTGAATTTGTGGTTTTTTATCATATCAATTTAAAAAAAGTGAAAAATTTAGTTAACCCAATTTATCTCACGAACCAATAACGCTAGCGACTTGAATTAAATTTTGTATTGTAACGTAATACCAAAGAAGTATATTTTTGGAAAACAATTCAATTAACGGGTTTTGTTATAAATCAAAAAAAAAAAAAAAAACTGGAAAAAAATAATCGTCACCTCGAATATTTTACAAAATAATTGTATGCAACGAAGAATAACGTTTTCAACATTCAGTAAAATTAAAAAAAAAATGGAATTGAAAGTTTTTTTTTTTTTACAAAAAGTAAAACCTAAGCAGAACATTTCTAAAAGTTGGTAAACATTTTGAGATTAAGGCTTCAAACTAATTTTATCTTATAAGAAATATTGTTTTCACAATTCGAAAAAGTTTTAAGAAAAATCGAATTGACAGTTTTTTTTTTTCAAAAAATAATAACCTAAAAAAAAAACATTACTAAAACTTGGTAACAATTTACTTTCGACTCAAATATTTTTTAAAAAAAACTAATAATATTGGTTTGAAACTAATTTTATCTCACAGAAAATATTGTTTTCAACATTCAGTAATTTTTTTATAAAAATCCAACAGTCCGTTTTTTTTTCATAAAAAATAAAATCTACAAAAAATAGTACGCAAAAGCTACTAAAATTGATAAAAAATTGGTTTTTGACTAAAATCTCGTTAGCTAGAAAATAGATTTTGAAATCAAACTATAAAGCTATAGGAAAGTTTTTCAAAAAAAAAAAAAAAAAAAAACACATACAATTCAGAAAAACGCATGAAATCTTTATTTGAATCAATAGTACGGTCCATATAATTTAATGTTTGAAGATTTATTTCATACAAATGTTGACCTTGACTGCGCTTCAAATGGTCCCTGCGCTTAGTCCAATTTTGGCATACTCTTTCCAACATTTTGGCCGGTATCTCTCGAATAAATGCTTCAATGTTGTCTTCCAATGCGTATAGACATGAGCTTTAACAGACGTTAAATCGCACGATCTATGCGGCCAATTGACGTCAAATAAAATGTTCACCGAACTCGCCTCTCAATAAGTCCATTGTTGCGCGTGCTGTGTGGCATGTGGCACCGTCTTGTTGAAACTACATCTCATGCAAGTCAAGCTCTTGGATATCATCTCACGGTAGCGCTCACCATTCACAGTTACGTTACGATTCGCATCATCTTTGAAGAAGTACGGTCCAATGATGCCACCAGCCCATAAGCCGCACCAAACTGTGACTTTTTCTCGATGCATTGGTAGCTCTTGCAATGCTTCTGGCTGATATTCACTCCATTGAGCCAAGAACAGATCACGCATTTTGATAATAAAATTCAATAATTTGCAAGCGTTGTTTGTTTGTAGGACGATTCATAGTTAAATTTCAGACCAAACTGAAGATGTTTGACAGTGAAACAAAACACGAAACGTGCGTCAGCTGTTTAAACCATTGCATTGTTGCCAAAAAGATAATAGCTAAAAAATCACTCTTTGATCCTTAAATAAGCTTAGGTCTTTTGGGCAGAATTTTAAAAATAATATTCGATAAAACAGTATTAGAAACTTTTACATTACTTAAACATGGTTGCAATGTTTAATATTTTTCGTTGTCAAAAGTCGTACTACTTTTCATTTCAAAGAATGCTTATAAGTTTACCCTTGAGTTTTATTTCGGACGTATTGTCAAGTATAGAAATTCTTTTTTAAACCGCACATCAAGAATGTTGATTGCTTTACTGCAATTTTGATATTCAAAACATTAAGACCAACGTGAACTGGTATCTCTTCTTAATTGTGTTTAATATTTTAACATATTAAGGTAAATTAATTAATTAAGTACAAATTATAAAAAACAATCCTATAGATAAATGATTTGTCCATTCCAAGTCCTAAAATAAAGTTTCTTATATTGTAATTTTCACTTTTGATAAGCCTTCATTTTATTTCATAAAGTTCTCCAATTTTTCTGCCAGCTATGAAGTTTTTATTTTAGAATTATGTCAAATTCTAATCCTGTATACATTCCGGGACACCTTGTACCTTCTAGCTTTTCTTACAAATGGAAAATATTATTTATAAAAATTACAAGAAAACTAAATAAATCTGACGAAAATATTAATGACGGGCTTTAGGTCAATGAAAAAACAATTATTTATGTTGTCTGACATTGGCAATCATTTAAGTTTTAAATTTAATCATCTCTTACAAACTTATAGATAGAACGAGAAATTTCTTTGAAGATATCAAAAATAATCGTACAAAACTGTATATTTGTTTTTGAGTGACATTTAAACTGTCAGAATTTATGTTTATGTCAACTGTATGTACATAAGTGCTGTCCAATTACTTTCAAGCCTAAAAATATTACATCAAGTAAATATTTTTTTGTCTTCTCGTTTAATATTGACCTTCACAGAAAAAAAAATAAAAATAAATTGACACCGCATGCCCAACGTGACTAAAATCTAAATTTAGATTAAAATGAAATAAATACTTATGTATGTATATATTTTTCTTTTACACATGTACTGTAGATACATATGTATTTTATAATTTTTTTGATTTCCTGTACGACTCTGCGTAGATTATTTTAATGTTGATGCGCTATGGTTTGAAAAAAAAAACAATTTTTGAATATTGATTTAAATTAACGTAAAGAGTTTTGAGACATGCCACTACTTTTGATATGACATTCTATCGGTACCATCTAAGCAACTTTTGTGCCATTATCTTATCAGAATGTCCAATCAATCAACGACAGTTTTTAAAGACTTTTTCTAGCGACTTTTGAAGCAATAAGTTAGGAAGTTTAATATTTTTTGTTAAACATCGTAAGAAATAACACGGAAAGAATTCTTAGATCAGATCAAGAAAAATAAGCTACAAATCACGAAAAATGAATCCAGTTTTGGACCTTGGCTTCGAAATAAGTAAATTGCTACTTTTTGTTTGCAATTTCATAAAATGAGCAAAATGAAGTTATTGACACTCAAAAACAGAGTTGCAAATAACGCATTGAATTTTATAATGCATTTTGAATTAATTAGAAAATATTTTTCAATTTTTAATTCTATTTTTTTTTAAATTATTTATTAAATTTTATTTTTCAATATTTCCGTATGGCATTAATTATTTAATGTTATTTTTTAATTGTGTTCTATCAAATTAAAATATTATTTTCCAATGCAAAACTTTTAAAATAAAAATACTTATTTTTATTTTATTTGGCAGACTTTTGCAATTATTAATTAAAATACTTTAAGTTTTTATTTCCAAAATTTTAAACCTGATTAATGTTATGACTTACGGTTATCACGCAATTATAACACAAAAATCAACAATTATTCAAATATTATAATTTATTATTATTATTGTTCGACCGAAAAACGATTTTTTTTTCAAAATTTATAGTATCAGTCGATCTTCAACCTGGGACATTTTTACGTCAAGATTTCGAATATTATGTGAAATAAATGGAAATAATTGAATAAATTCCCACTAGGCATTGAATTAAAAAATTGTAGCTCATTTTGAATAGAAGTTATTTTTTAATTTTAATTCAATTAAACTTGCAATAAAATAACATTTATTTACTAATTCAATAAAACTTGCAATAAAATAATTTTTAATTTTTAGTTTAATATTGATGGCAATAAATTAAATTTTTAATGGGTAATTCATAGATGTACAATCATCATTATATATTTTATTTCAGTCAAGAACAATATCAATTAAAAAAATTTTGAGTAATGCATTGAATTGACATTGGAATTTTTGCAACTCTGCTCAAAAATCATATTTCACTACATTTGAGTAGCAATAATTCGACCGAGGAAATCAAATATTTCAAACAGCGAATTACAATTTGATATCAATTTGTATCAATTTAATGTTTGTTTTTATCGTGAATTTCAGCAGGAGTTTGTAGATTGAAATTGTTTTCTTGTAGATTATGATTCGTTTTTTTAAATACCTACACAAGTGGCAAATTTCAACCCTTGTTTTCTTAGACTGCGACAATATACATTAGTTTTCAAATGACAACTAATGTTTTGCTACTTCTTTTTTTTAAATTGCAACTTTTGAGTTGTAATTTGAAACAGGTTATTCTTCAGTTTGCAAATGACAGTCACAGTTTTGATACTTAGTTATCTTTAAATTGCAAATTTTGAGTCGTGATTTGAAACTGTTTCTGCAGCAATTTGTAGCTTTTGAAGATTAATTAACTTTCCATTTTCAAGCAATCATGTAGAGATTCAAGAACAATTTTTTGCAAAACCAACAATCTTCATTAGTGATTTACAACATAAACTTATTCTAATAAATATGATTTAAAATCATGAAAAATATAAACCAGCATAAGTGTTCATATATGCGTTTCGCCCCGATGCAATGGTTGGGCTCATCTGACCAGATGACCATTACACCTTGTCTTGACGCATACTTTCCCGAATAAATCGAGACTCCATATAATCCGAGCTGCATAGAGCAACTGCGAATTATACAGTTGCTACAATTCTTCAAAGAAGACAAACTGTAGCCACTTTCATTTCCCTGCTAACTTGAATATTTATATTGTGATTATATTTTATTGATTTGAGAATTGAGAATGCTTAATTCACCGCATACATTTCGCAAAACAAGATTAATGAGTAGTCAAATTAAATTATTCCCCTAAAATAGTAGATTGCGACTCAAAAGTTGCAATTTACTTTCATTTCAACAAGCTCGAATTATAACTCATTAATTTTATAATAAAATCGTCTTGATTTACTAAAAAAAGGGTTTTCGTAAATTGCAACCTAAAATTTAGCAATTATTGATTTTTCAATTCTCTCCGTGAAGTGACCGCTTTTTAAAGTGTTTCCTATTAGCAAGTTTTTAATTGTGAGTGTTTCATTTTTACTGTATAGAAATTCTCCATTTTGTAAGAGGAAGAAGTAAAATGCCTTAAACCATACATTTCATAATTTTCACTTTAAAAATTCATAATAAATACCTACAACGCCACATTTTTCCTCCAAACTTCCGGCAATTAAATATACCCTTCCAATTGTTTTCTATCTTGCTTCGGTTTAGAACCACTGACGAGACGAAATGAGATGACTTGGACTTCTATTCCAAAAAACCGTTTAAACTTGTTAATTAATAAAATTTAAATTATCAATTGTCAGAATTACTTCCTATCTCATAAAATACATGGCCTCAGTCCAACAATCCCCATACTCAAGGCAGTTGTTTCTCACAACAACAAGAACTCATTTATAAGACCTATTTAAAATATGTACAGACACTCTGTTTATTCGCGTTTGCTAACCTTTCACCCTATTCTATGCTTCAGCAACCATAACAACCCATCTTCCCCCCGCCCCCCTTCCATTTCCTCAAAAGTTGATGTTTATGATCACATTTCTTTTGTAGGAGACATTTTGCACTCCAAGCGTATCTAATATTAAGTTTTTTTTTTCAACTTTACTCTGACAAATATTCTACTCGCAAGTCGCAATACCGCGGGCTGCTTGGCGTTGATGGCATAAAGAAGTTATTTCTCTCAACTTTTTCCCATCATAGACAAATACCCACAACGAACGAACGCCCGTTGAATGCTGATGGTGCTGGTGCTGGCTGGCTTGAACTATAAACAGGGCCATTCGGTGCTGTTTTTCTATATACTCACTCCCCAACACCCATCATTGGGAGTTCCCATGAAGTGCAGAAACTCTGAAATTCGAATCCTAGACTATCTTCCTTTATTTTTTTTTTGTTTTGTACTCAGTTCTTGTTTCCTTTTCCTCTATCCCTCATCTTTTTTTTCTTCTCTATCCCGGACCCGATTCTTCGTTCGTTCGTTCCTTCTTTTTTTTTTTCTATTTCAAAAACGAAGGGTGCCTGCGTTCGTCGTCGTCGTCGTCTAAACTGAGTTCGTTCCTCGTGCATGCATTCAATTTTCAACTCAATAATGTTGCCCCTACTTTTATCCTCTTCTCTAGATACTGCTGGCTTCAGTTTTCAACATAAATCTAAACCTGTTTAAAGTTGATCCGAGACGGGAATCATTTTGTGCTGATGCCTGATGGTTTATCTAGATACGAGTTATGGGCATGTTCCCTCCTCGTCTGTCTGGAATATGCACACCTTCTATACGTGGGGACGTTGTTTTTCAGTTTGTTTGTGATTTTTATAAAATTTATAAAAAGATAAAAGATAGATACTGACTCTATATCAGCGCTAATAAACAAAACAGTTATCATCATTGCAACGAAACATAGCGAACCATTAATGCAAAAGTTGTCGCTCGTTTATTCCACACACCACCGACCGTCGTCCGTCGGTCGTCGTCGAGCTTTCCACTCCCGCTCAGGTTGCCGTTGGCATATTTATATGAAGTTTGAACACCGCACTCTAGAAGAACACATCTGTCAACAGTGTCTTAAGTGCAGACGACACTTGAACTGGGAAAAACGAAGTCGAGGAGGCTCTTGTTCGGTGATTCCCTTAAGTTTCCAAACACTCCCGAATGCTCCGCCTTCGCCTCCATCATCTCAAACCTATTACCGTCCAATGCTCTGGCTCTAGCTTTAGCTCTTCTTATACGCGGAATAATAGATTTTGTTTTTTTTTTTTATTTTTTTTTAAACCATCATAAGTCGATGTGTCACCCTTTTGATTGTGCGGATTTTATGAAATGATTTTTTGCTGCCTCTAAGCGGTTCCGTGTGCCTTGCGTTTTCACGTCACTGCCCTACCGTGTCGTCGCCGTCATTATAAAAAGCAACAACAACAACAAAAAGAAGCTTCTTGTCTTCACATCACAAATATACATATACTTGTACCTATATAAAATATAAAACTCTAAAACTCAGGAGTTGTGCGAGATACAAAGAGTTCATCACCTTTTGCGCTTCAAATTATTTACTTCTCAAAGTGTCTTGGGCTTCTGTTTTTTTTTGTTTTTGTTTTTATATCTTTTTGTTCTTGCATTTGCAGAACAGAAGAGGGCATAGAACCAACATCAGCGACACAACAGTTTCATTCCATTTTGCAAGTTTTTAAACCTTTATTTTTTTTTTTTTCAAAAATTATTATCTCTCTTTAGTCGAAGTCGACGACAAGTGGAGATAAACACTGGCGACGTTATGCTATAGTGGTAGTGGAAGTTTTGGAGGAAGGGTTTGGTATATTGATGGTAAAAAACAGTGCCGGACTAGAGGAACTAAACTTTCAAATTCTAAACACTTGCTGAACTCAAGCTATCCCCCTCGGAGTGTTAAAGTCTTGGTCAGCCTTGAAATGACGTATAATAATGTCCCAGACGCCATTTTCAACTCATTTATTAGCGGATTAATGGTGGTTCAACTCAGGTTCAAGTAAGGTTGAAGTCTTTAAAAATCTGCAAAAATAAAAGCCTGATCTATCTCTTGATAAATGTAAACTTCCTTGGATAGTTAAGGTCTCGATCTATATTCAGTTTATGCGTATTAACGTTTTAAAGGCAGTTGTCAAGAAATAGATCAACGGAATAATGATTTTGGTGGTTCCACTAAGGTTGGAAAGAAGTTGAAGAATTTAAAAAATGCTACAAAACAATTAAACCCTGGAGCCATCAGTGAGTTTAAATCTTGATGAGCGTACAAATTTAAAGATTTTGATTTTTCAACCCTAGCTGAAGTAAAGCTACCCCCATGAAATACATGGATTAAAGTCTTGATCAGCCCTAAAAGGCTAAAACTACATATGTGTAATAATGTCATAGAGGCAGTCGCCTTCGAATAGTTTAACGTATTAGTGATTTTGCCGGTTGAACTCTGGTTTAATTCAGGTTGAAGTTTCTTAAAAGTTGTTTTGAAACAATAAATGTGTGAGACCTGGCTGATCCCGGCGTATTCTCAAATGACTTCTGCAAAAGCTATATGGATGAGGAAGGACACCTCCTCTGTATATGCCCTGCTCTAGCTAGAATTACCTAGGAAAATTCTTCTATGACGATTTAAACGATCTGAAACCTATTAACACAAGCAGTCTTTCACGTTTCGTAAGGGGCTGAAACTTATTTCATTGATCTTAGAAGAAAGCCTCAATATTCTTTTGGTATCAAAACTGGCCGTTTTACTGGCCTAAGTGTGTCCTACTTCATTACGGACAGCCACTTCAACCTTACCTAACCTAACCTAAAACAACCTTACTTAACCTAACCTGGCCTTACCTAACCTAGCCTAACCTGGCTGATCCAAAATTTCCTCGTCTAGGCAAGTGGGTGAAAGTCTTTATCAGCCTTGAAATTTTTTGTAATAGCGTCTTAGATGCGGTTCTCAAGAAATATATTAATTGTTCAATAGAGTCCTAATCATTTAAAAAGATGCCAGGACACAATTATAGCCTAAAGCCTTGCTGGACTCAACCTACCTTGGAGGGTTAAAGTCTTATTTTAAAATTCTGGCTAAATTTTGTTGATTTTTCTGCAAAAAAAAAAAACTTGAAGCTCTGACTAAGGTTTACTTAAAAGTGATTTAATGGCAACTTTATTTAACTTGAACATTGAAACTTGCCTAAATCGCAATAACTCCCACAAAAGTGGTGACTTAAAGTCTTGATCCATGGTTTAAAGTTTAAATCACCGATTTTACTGGATTAAATGAAGTTCTAGAAAAGTTTATACATAGTTCCGTTATGTAATAAAACATAAATAATAAATAAATAAATAAATTAGGTGGCGCAACAGTTTATGAAAAACCAGGGCCTAGTGACTTACAACTCTCAACCATTCCTGTGTGCGTGTAATGTTGTCAGAGATGGAAGGGATCTACAGTTTATATGCCGAATCCGAACGGCTAATTTGAGAAAGCACTTTTCATGACAAGAATTACTCTTGGAGGATTTGTCAATTCCTCGCAAGAGGCAGTACCCGTAAAAAAAGTTAGATGGCACAAGCAGGGATTGAACCCAAGACCCCTTGCATGACAGTCCAACGTACTAACCATCACGCTACGGGTACTACATAAAACATAAATATGTTCATAAAACTTCCATTGAACTTAAGTTTATCAACCAAAATCAACTCAAATTTTGCGATGTTAACCGTTTTGTATTTAGTTGTTTAAATCTAGATTAATTAAATAGATATTTTCAAAAGATTTCTTAAGGCAGTATAATCAAATGTACCCCACACCTTCTTCTCAATTTTGATGCCTTAACTAAAAATCTGGTTTCAAGATTAATCATTAACTTAACTCTGGTTTAACTTAGATTTAACATAGTTCTGAATAAGATTAACTGTCGTAATTTAATCCGTAAAATCCGCCACTCGTACTGTGGCGAGAGTCCTAAAAGATCTTAATACACATAAATCCGCTGGTCCGGATGGTATCCCCGCTATTGTTCTGAAGAGGTGCCCTTCAACGCTGGCAAAACCACTGCGTAAGCTTTTTCATATGTCCTACTCCTCTGGTCTGGTTCCGAGCGGATGGAAAACTGCATTTGTCCAGCCTATTCCCAAAAAAGGCGAATCTTCCGCACCCTCTAATTATCGACCGATTGCACTTACGTCCCTTCTTTCCAAGGTCATGGAAACGCTGGTAAATTATCAGATTACGAAATATCTCGAAGACCGAAAGCTTCTTAATGACCGGCAGTACGGCTTTCGCAGCAATAGATCCACTGGTGATCTCATGGTTCATCTCACCGAACAGTGGAGCAAATCTTTACATCGTTTTGGAGAAAGTAAGATTATTGGACTTGATATTTCAAAAGCATTTAATAGGGTTTGGCATCAGGCTCTCTTATCGAAAATGCGTGCTTTCGGTTTGCATGAATCCCTGCTTCATTGGATTAGTAATTACCTTTCGGATCGTTCGATATAAGTAGTATTGGATGGATTCAAGTCTGAAAACCATAAAATAAATGCTGGTGTTCCCCAGGGCTCTGTTCTATCTCCAACACTCTTTCTCATTTTTATTAATGATCTCCTGTCTGCAACTTCTAATCCAATACATTGTTTCGCTGACGATAGTACTCTTAGCTTTTCATATTCGTTTTTAGACTCACATCCCTCTTCTTCGGATGTGGAACTGCAACGACAAAATATGATAGCTCATTAAATTCCGACCTAAACAGCATTGTTAAATGGGGATTAAAAAACCGCGTGGAATTTAATGCTTCGAAAACGCAAAGCTGTCTTGTATCGTTAAAGCGAGATACTCCCCCCTTGCCCTTATCCATGGATGGCGCTTGCATCGAGGAGACTGAACATCTCGATATTCTCGGTATGTGTATCACCAACCACCTCTTGTGGAACGACCACATACGCGATGTCGCCAAAAATGCCGCAAGATGTTTGGGTTTTCCAAGGCGATGCAAGAAGTTTTTCTCCCCCTCTGATCTGGCTGTTATCTACAAAACTTATATACGTCCAAAGCTTGAGTATAACTCACAGCCTCTTGGACAGCGTTGAACGTAGAGCATTTAAATTAATCGGTGATAACACCATCATAGGATCATTTACGTCGCTTGAACATCGTCGTAAAGTTTCTTGTCTCACGCTTTTTTACCGTTATTTTAACGGTTTATGCTCAAGAGAAATAGCCAGTTGCATTCCTCCCCTTAAACAGTTCAACCGTAATACTCGCGCTTCTAGGAATGCTCATCCTTATACCCTCGAGCCCAACTTCGGTCGTACTGTCAAATACAGAGATTCGTTCTTTAGCCGTACTACGCGAATATGGAATGCCTTACCACACTCTGTTTTTCCAAGCCATTACAATATTCAGGAATTCAAAACCAATGTGCACCGACACCTCCTTTCAACCTCTGTCTCCTCTTCCTAGTGCTCACACTGTGTCTTTACATAATAAGGGTAGTAAGTGTGCGCTTATTATAAAAAAAAAAAAAACAATATAAATTCCTTCAACATTTATTTGAACTGAGGATTAAATTTGAAACCATCTTTATAAAGCTTTTCTCAAGTGGGTTGTCAAATTTTAAATATTAAAAATAGGCCCTATTTTAGGCATCAAATCCAACCCTGAACTTTAGGACGGTGCCCTTTTGCTTGTTCGCCTTACAAGTCTCATTCGCAGATGTTTTTTTTTTTTTTTTTTTGTATCTATATATTTTTATTTTGTACACAAAAGCGGCTTTGAAAATGGGAGTGTTCGAGGAGTTGAAAGTTCTTTTTATTTTTATTGTTGGAAATTCGAACTGGGAAGTCAATGGTCCGCACACATTATTCCATAAAAAAAAGAGAACCATAGAACGAAACGAAGACTGTTTGACAGAGAACGGAATTGAAAAAATAAAGAAATAAAGAAACAGAACTTAGAGAATTCCCTTTATTAAATTGGCATGAAACTAATTTTATTTTGATTTTCTTTTGTACTTATTCTTTTTCTTTTTTTGTTGTTGCATTTTGTAACAGTAGGAGCTGATGAACGGATGGTGGTTTGCAGGTTGCAGGTGTCTTCAAAACGCTCTGACATTGCTTCTGTGGTAATCATTGTGGACAGAAACAAAAACACTTACATATTTTCTTCTTGGAAAAAGATATTGAATTAGCATACAAAATGTTAAGGAGAACTATTTTAAAATCGTAGTCACATCTTGGTTAGGGTTAAGAAGGAGATGATGATATGGGGGTAAACCGCATTGCTCGTCACTCCACATGGATGTCAGATCGATCAGTTGTGTTCTCCCAGGGTATTTAAATACACAAAGAATTTAAAACTAGATAAAAGGTGAAGAGAAGATTTGTAACTAGAACTCCGCAGGATGTGTGATGTGTCGTCTTAAGTTTGAGCTAACTTTTCATGTTTCCGAAGTCGAATTGAAGTTCATACCTAGAATTCAATAAGAGATGTAACAATGACCTTCATTTACCGACAACGACGACGCATGTGCCTAATAGTCAAGTCACCAATAAAATTAATAATCATTCATTTCAAGTTTCGTGCTTTTAGATGAATAATTTATAGCTCGCATATGATTTTGAATGGCACTCCTTTAAATGCTTACATTCATTGGATATGGATACCTACTTTGTGCTTTGCTTGCCACGCATCAATAGTTTTTAAAATAAAAATCAATAAGTCAATTAAATAATTTTCAAGATACGATTTCGTTTCGATGATGATGACTACGACGACGACGACTAAGAAGAAGAATAATCCATCCTTGCACCACACCACCGCATAATGGATAAAACCAGCGAAAGAGCAAACGTCAATTCGAATCCAATTTGATATAAATAAAGTGTTTTTTTTTGTTGTTATATCTTTTAGATATGGATATTATTGAAATCCTACAATCTTTAGAATGTCTTATGAAGCAAGTATTTTTATCGTTGGATACATCTCCGTTCTCTACGCGCCGCTCGAACTCTGTGAATTAAACAAGAAAAAGATGCAATTTTCAAAAAGGAATACAAAATAAAATGATATAAAATAAAATGTAGAACTTCCGTCACCCCCACTTTACCTTTCTATATGTGTAAGGATACATGTACATACATATGTATATATTATATTTGTTTTGTTTTTTCTTTTTCAATAAAATCGATTGAGATGATATTATTTCAAATGTCAAGGATTCGCTGTGACAGCTTCTTGCTTTACGTTGCCAGGATTTTAGTTTTATATTTTAAGTTGTCTTTGTACACTTTGTAAGGTCGATCGTCATAGTTGTCGTCGTTCCTTATGCTCCATTTATTGGAATTTAGTGTAATTTGTGTTTTTCCTTTTTTTTTGGAAATTTCATTATTGTGTACTTTAGAAAAAATAAGGAGGTTTTTATAATATTTAAGAAAAAATAATTTCAGATTGTTATTTAGTTTAAAGAAAGAAATTTAAATTTTCTTTAAAAATGTAAAATATAAACAATGTAACCAATGGAAATACTTTAAAATAAATCGGGATTAAAACTAAAAACACTTTATCATTCTTTGCTAAAAAGTCGTCATATTATTATTAATAACAATTGAGTAATGTAATATTAAAAAAAAAATGCTAAAAACTTTCCAAGATAAAGTGGAAAATTGTCTTGATTTATGTATGTATGAGTCCGACCAACACAAAAAATACAATATTGAGATACGAGGGCGGGTCAATAAGTCCGTGACTTTTGGAATAAAACAGGGATTTTTTGATAAAAAAATAATTTTATTTTTCAACGTAGTCTCCCTTGAGCTCTTTACACTTTGTCCAACGCTTCTCCAATTTTTTTTATCCCTTCCAAAAAAAAAATGATTTGTCGAGGTCCTTAAAATTAGCCTTTGTTTGCGAGATGACTTCATCATTGTTCAGGTTTGGGAACAAGAAGTAGTCGCTCGGAGCCAACTCCTCTGGAGAATAGGGTGGATGAGGAAGCAATTCATAGCCCAATCATGGATTTTTTCCATGGCAACTGCACATGTGTGCACACTTACATTGTGAGCAAACGCGGCACCCATCTTGCGGAAAGCTTTCTTCTGCCCAAGTGATCATTCAAAATTGAAACCACTGAGCCATGCGAGATCCCTAGGGCTTCCACAATCTCTCGCACTTTCAATCTTCGGTCGGCCAACACCATATCGTGAATTTTTTCGATTGTTTCGGGTGTAGAGACCTCAACTGGGCGTCCAGGACGTTCGGCATCTTCAGTGCTTGTACGGCCACAACGAAATTCAGTAAACCACTTTTTTACCATTGAAATCGATGGTGCAGAGTCCCCATAGCATTTATCAAGCTTAGCCTTGGTTCGGTAATGGTTTTTTTCGCAAGAAATAATGCTTAGTACTCGTAAGCACACGAAATTCACTTTTTTCCATTTTCTCCTCAAATTAGTGAGTAGTCTGATAAAAATAGCTGTCAAACACAAACTAACTGACGCAGCAAGTTTAAATTTTGACAGGAGTCAACTGACAGATGCCTGTTGAAAGGAGCAGTGTTGCTGTTTCAGTAAAGAAGTCAGAAATTCAAAAAGTCACGGACTTATTGACCCGCCCTTATAAGCGTTTTAAGATTTTTTAAACATCAAATATCATAAATAATTTTGCAATATGTTTGATATAGATACAATATTCGCCAAAACATTAGTAACTAAAACTACCTCCATCTTAATGTCATTCAAAAATTAAGAACTTAAACAAATCATATTATTTTTTCCAAAATTTAATACATTATGTATGTACTTCTAAATAGATCATAGTTTTCATAACGGTCCATTTAAATATGACATAAGTAGGACAGTTAACCCAATTTTTTGTTGCTATCTCTCTTTTTCTTATTAATATAGAAAAGTTAGTCCCTTAACTACAAAATCCATTGCTCATATTAAATGTGTTGGCAGACGAGTGCAGTTGAATCTATTTATTAGGTGTTATTTAGATCACGGGCAAGCTAATCAGTGTTCTTAGCTAACTTTTGTAAAATGGCCGGAAACAAATACTCTAACGAAGTAAAAGAAGAAATTATGAAAGAATATAAAAGTGGAATGAGACAAAAAATTAAAATACCGGAAAAATATTTCATTCCAAAATCAGTGATTTGTCCATTAGATTCATCGAGATGGCAGACCAAGAAAAACAACAAAACGACAGGGGTGGAATCGGCTAAGGTGATAGTTGACTATCATTTTTTTGATAGTCAAATTGACTATCATTTTCATTCCGTCTGTGTCAGATGATTCAACTCAATTCAATTCGATTGAACAATTTCAGATTCAAATTGTCAAAATTCATTGTTGCCTTGGTGAAATTTTAAATTGATTCTTATAAAATATCTAAATAAAAGTATCAAATTGGCTGTGTTTAATTAACATTCTTACTTTTCTTGTGTTTTTTCGAATTACGTAAGTCACAAGAATGTGTTTTTGTACCTAAAAGAGGTAACTGACAAAAATTTTCCATTCGTTTTTTGTAAGCGTCTGGTAGCTCTATTCAGAAACGACATATTTGTAGGAAAACGACTATCACATTTTCTTGTGACAGCTTTTTAGGTATCAATTTGATTATCACCTTACACAGATCCAATTCGATTATTTTGACTGTCAACAATCAACAATCACCTTAGCCGATTCCACCCCAGGATTCTGCTATAAGAAAATCAATTAAAAAAAGACCCTTTTATGTCATCGAGAGAAATACGAACCCAATTCCACCTGAACGTAAGCGAGAGGACAATTCGGAGACGAGCTGAGTTGATGGTGGACTAAAATCTTTCAAAGCAGTAAAAAAGCCTTTTATTTTCACCAAAAACAAGCTTGCGATATACAAAATTTCCTCATAACCACATCAACTGGACCGTTAGAAAAAGGAGTAACGTACTCTTTTTGTACGAGTCCAAATTCAATTTCAAGAGTTACGATAGTTTCCGTCGTGTTCGCAGAGGCAGACTAGCCAAAGACTCACTTAATCCACGTTACACTAAAGCTACTGTAAAACATCGAGTTGGTAACGTAATGATGTGGGGATGTTTTTCATTGGATGGACTGGGACCGATTTACCAAAAATATGGTGATCGTTTTATGTACCGTGACATTTTGTTTAATGAACTATTACAAAAACAACTATATTTTGTTTTTCATTAGAAACTGAAAATATTCATTTAAAATTTTGAAAACAAAAATATAAAGGGTGATTTTTTAGTTATTATCTTTTTGGCAACACTAGTTTAAACAGCTGACACACGTTTCGTGTTTTGTTTCCCTGTCAAACATCTTCAGTTTGGTCTATAATTTAACCATGAATCGTCTTGCAAACGAACAACGCTTGCAAATTATTGAATTTTATTATTAAAATGCGTGCTCTGTTAAGAAAGTTCATCGCACGCTTCTTCCAGGGAGCGACGAAGCTCATTTAAATATGAGTAAATATGAGTTAGAAGCATTGCAAGGGCTATCAATGCATCCAGAAAAAGTCACAGTTTGGTGCGGTTTATGGGCTGGTGGCATCATTGGACCGTAATTCTTCAAAGATGATGCGAACCGTAACGTAACTGTGAATGGTGAGCGCTACCTTGAGATGATATCCAACTTTTTTTTGCCCAAAATGCAAGAGCTTGACTTGCATCACATGTGGTTTCAACAAGACGGTACCACATGCCACACAGCACGCGCAACAATGTGCTTATTGAACACTTTAGTTCACAACATTGAAACATTTATTCGTGAGATACCGGCCGAAATGTTGGAAAGAGTATGCCAAAATTGGACTAAGCGGATGGACCATTTGAGGCGCAGTCGAGGTCAACATTTGCATGAAATAATCTTCAAACATTAAATTATATGGACCGTGCTATTGATTCAAATAAAGAATTCATGCATTTTGCTGAATTGTATGGGTTTTTTTTTTTGAAAAACTTTCCTATAGCTTTTAAAAAATCACCCTTTACAATAATTGAATCCTAAATTTGGGTTTTAATTATTTAATAATCGAGGAAATAAAAGTTGCTTTTGTTTTGGCCAACACTGTAAATATTTGAAAACCATGTCCTTAAAATTTTATGTCTGCTTTAATCTTTATGGCTATCATTTTTGAGGTTGTAAAAACAAATATTTTTTTTTAAATTATTTTTTTTTTTTACTGTGACATGATGCAATCAAAATCAATTAACGGTTTTTTTTTTAAATAAAAAAAAAGTGAAACAAAATCTTTCTCACCTCGAATATTTTACGAACAAAAAATGATTTTACTTCCAAAATAATTTTATGCAACGAACTTTTTGACATCTGGTAACACTTCGAAGTAACGATTTTGTTTACAAAATATAAACATTAAAAACTGATTTTCGACTTAAATATCTTGGTAAAAATTCAAAATATTGTTCTCAAATAAATTGTGTCTTATTAAAAAACTTTGTTTTCAACATTTGGTAGTTTTTAGAAAAATCCAATTAACAATTTTTTTTTTTTAATAAAAAAAGAATCTACACAAAATATTACGCAAAATAAGTAAAAACTAATGTTTGGTTCGCATATTTCAAAAATAAATGAAGGTATTGATGAAATGAAATGGTCTAGAAAAATTCAATATGTATTTTTGATATATGTATGTAAGCAATAAAAACTTTCAAAAAATGATACTAAAATAGGTAAAAGTTGGTTTTCGACTTAAAATCTCGTAAACAAAAAACAGATTTTTAAATTAAACTAATTATATCATATGCAAAATATTTTTGCTAACTTTCAGAAATTTTTTTTGTAAAAATTTAATTTACAACATTTTTTACGAAACTATACAAAAAAAAAAAAAAAAAAAAAAAACTGATAAGATATGATTTTCGACTCAAGTACTTTGAGACCAAAGAATAGTATTGAATACAAACTTTTTTTTATCTTGCACAAAATGTTGTTATTAATATTTTGTAGAACTTTAAGGCAAATTTACAGACGGGTACTGATATGAAGTTATCAGTCGTTTTTGTTCCAATCGATTTCAGCCAGGAATTTAAGTTTTGTTAAAAGCCATAAAAAAGTGCTTCCCAAATTAGCCATTGAAGAGGCACAGCACAGGAATAAAATAGTTGCTCCCGTTTTAAGTTGTAATATCACTTAACCTCATTTTTTTCGTTACGTATTGAATTCGGTTTTAAAGAAGTAGGAAAATACATTTTTTAACTTTTTCTTGAAATTCTAATGTTATGGCTCTAAAGTTAATATTTTTTCTTAAACTAAATGACTGCTTATTTATTCGTCTCACAAACTTTAGAACTTCCTGAAGCCGACCATAAAAGTCTCAACAACTTAAAACAAAAATCATACAAAGTTCCATCACAATAATTTCAAAAACTTAAAAATAGAAAACAAACCTTATAAAATTGAGTGCAAAGAACTTTGGTGATAAAGATCACTTTTAGTCATCAGTTCGCATGTAGGCATTAGATGAAGAGAGAGAGAGAGAGAAGAGAGCTCTCCTCGAGCTTTAGTCAGTACGATTAACCAACCATGAAATTATAAAGAAACTCCCATCAGTAGCTCATGGAGCACGGAGTCACAACCCTCTGAGACGCGTCTTACCTCAAATGTTATACAATACAACGAAATTAAAAAAAAAAAAAAAAAAAAAAAAACAAACCTGATTTTTAAAGAAGAAGATTTTCTTTGTGATGAAACCATTTGCACGCTTCCAGCTAGCTGACGCTGCTAGGTTGGGGTTTAGGTTCTTTTCCTAAGCCAGTTGAATTGATGACCAATTCACCATCTCACCAGAATCAGCAGAAGCAGAGTTGAAGTCAGAATCACACAAAAATAAATAAAAGTGAATGCATTCAAGAAGAAGAAGAAGATACAAGATCCTTTTGGCAACCTGATCACCGCACAGAAAATAAAAAACAACAACAACAAAAATGCGAATTTGTTGATCTTTTTCTTTTTCTTATTTGTTATCTTCTCCTTATGGAGCAGAACACCAGACTGCTCTTGAGACAAGTCAACCACGACGACGACGACGATGAACGACAAATAAAAAGAAGATGATTCGAATGAGGACGACAGAGGCGTGCGCGCAGTTGGCCTTTTTTTCTGGCCAGAGCAACACTAGCAATAATCTAGTTGTTAACCTTGAGAGAAGTTTTAAAGTTCATCGAGCCTTAAAAGCATCTAAGCTATATACTATATATTCGTGGTTTGGAACTGCACGGCATAGAGCATGGAGCATGGCGCATGGAGCAATGGTCCAATGAGTGTAATAGGAGTTACTTCGGTAAATATCGTTCGAGCTTCTGGTATCACTAGAGCAAATCCGCAATTCCTGCCTTCTTCTGCTTTAACTTAACACCGATGATGAAGATGAAGATGGGATGATGCACTCTCTGTTGGTCGGACTCTTTTCGTTGATGGTGGACCAAAGGGAGTGTGTGTAAAGTTCATTGGCTATTTGGGTTCTGGAAGTGAATAAATTTTATATTTTTTTTCTTCTCTGGAACTTCGAATGTGGACCTGATGATGTGTTTGGATTCATAAGAATTTTGATTTTGAAGAGAATAAAATAATTCTTTTAACATTTTGAATTTTAACCTGTGCGGGGTTCAAAATAAAATTATATAATTATAGCAATAAACTCTAACGCCTGAAGGTTAACCGTGTAAAGGGCATGAAAGACTACGAACTGCGACTGTGACGATAAAAATGACGACGACGCTTGGACCATGTGAACGTGAAAAGGTTCACAAATAATCTCAAAATGAGTGGATATTAAAAACAAAAACAAAAACAAAAAAAAAAAAAAACTTAATATAAGATTATCTGAATCAAGTGTACACTTGTTCAGACTTTTCTGTAGGTAGATACCCTTTTACCATACCTGTTTCTGGATTTATCAGGAGTTTAATTTCTAGATTAACGATAGCTAAACGACCGACGACCACGATGACTGCGATGACGATGAAGGGTTTAATCGTTCTTTTTGATTTATAACAAGGAAATCAGTTGAAAGTTTTCTAAGAATTTTTAATTTTGTGTGTTTCGTTTTTTTTTTTTTTCTTCAAAGATTTATTGTTGCATGTATATTTTTTAGAAGAACTTTACGAGAAATACTCTTGAGAAATTTGTGGTTTATCTCTAAACATGTAGGTATTTAAGAAACTTTAAGAGTATATGAGAGACTTGAGATGTTGGGAGGTTTTATTGTAACGTATAAAGAAAACCAATGTTTATGATTTTATACATAATTTAAAAATGTTTGTGTTAGATCTTTAAAACGCTTAAATTTGTTTTTATCAAAATAAATCCAAAATACAAGGACAATATTTTGAAATTCACAAAAGCTTGAATTTGCAGGTTATCAGAATATTCTTTCCCCCAGTTATATAATTTGGGTGTACTGGATTTCGATTTTCTGGAAATAGAACATTATTTTTTTTTACGGTTTCGGTGTCACATATTTTTAAATCTGTTTTTTGAAGCTGGGAAATTCCTTTTTAGGTTAACCTAGGTTAGGTTAGGTTAATGTGGCTGTGGATACAAAAACCACACACTTAGGCCAGAAGAAAGGCCCATTGTGATACATGAATCTAGAGAATTACTTCCCACTAGTCGAACCATTTTGAGCTTTTTATAAAGCGAAGGAGAAATCTGATATCCTTTTTAGCTAGTTCACTGGAATCATCAAAAGAGTATTCTCCCAGATGAAGTTTGCGTCTTCGTGAAAGAGCAGGGCAGGTGCAGAGGAGGTGAGAGATTGATTCTTCTTCTTCCTCGTCCATGCAGCTCCTGCAGAAGTCATTTGAGGCTACACCAAGTCGTATTGCGTGTCTGCCTATAAGACAGTGTCCCGTAAGGACACCTATTAGGGAGCTAATATGAAGTCTGCTTTGGGATAACAAGTCTTTATAGCGCTTTAGGTCCAATGAAGGCTATATTAGTTTTGTGGCTGCGCATGTTGGTAAATTGTACCACCTAGAGTTTGCTATCTCGAAAGCTTTTTCTTTTAGCAGAAGCTTACATGTAGCTATCGGTATACCTATCTTCTCCCTTTCAGGTGAAATAGGTATGACGGTTCCATTTTTAGCGAGTTCGTCGGCTCTACAATTTCCTGCGATGTCTCTGTGGCCCGGCACCCAGCATAGGTGAATGTTAAATTGCTGCGCCATCTCCATAAGAGACGATCGACAATCGAGGGCCGTTAGAGATTTGGTTGAGACGCCGCACAGTGGCCCGTTTATGCAAAACTGCTTGCAATATTCATTTTTCGAGTGGGTCTATAATGCAAAACTTTTTAGTTCACTGGACTCACAAATATTTGGAGCTTGAGTAATCGAAAAAAAAATTCAATTTGGGTTATTGGTGTGCCTTATAGAGCAGGCCAAAGTTGAACATTTTTTATGATGATCATTTTTTTTTATTTTTTTATTTTTTTCTTAACTTTGAATGAAAAAACTAGAAAAAGGGCTTCCAAACGCTTTTCGTTTTTGTTTTTATGATATGCTTTGCTATTATTTAGATCGGTAGTTAAAACAAAAAAAAAAACAAAAAAAATTTTTTAATTGTTTAATTTAATTTTTTTGGAAACACTACTTTTTGCACACTTTTTCGACTTCAAATTGGATAGAAAAAAAAGGTTCAACGAGTGGTGCTAAGATCTCAACTGATTCAGAATCCTTATATATTCCTTTACATAAATCCAAAAGATCAACTGCGTCATTTTGCATCGAACTGAGCTAGGGAGATTTGAAGTGATGAAGTCAGTCATTTTTTTCCCCTCTTTTTTTATGGAAATTTTTTTTTATGGTTTTCTTTGTTTTGTGTGTGGTGGATTTACAAAAGATGATTTTATTTTAAAAAGGTAAATCATTTTTATTTTTTGTTTATTACATAAGATTTTCAAGAGTTTTAGAACTAATTTTTTTAATCCTGTTATAAAATTTTAAATAACGCATTTGTTTTCGGGTACGATTGAATTTTGATGAGGTACTTTTATTGATAAGGATTAAGATTAAGAATTTATTGATAAGATTTAAGGATAAAACGATTTTGGAATATGTTAGTATACAGGTAGACAGACATGTAGTTTTATTGGGGTGTCTTTAAATATAATTAATATAAGGATTAAAGCGACTTGAGTGCAGGTATTTACTCTAAGGTATAAAAAGATGAAACATTTGACTAAAATAATCATTTAGAATTCAAACGAGCGTTCGAGCAGTTGCTTTTATTTTTCAAAACAATTTAAAATGGATATTCCGAATAAGGATTTGTTTGAACTTTTTGTCAATGTTACCACTTGCAATGAGTTTATATCTGCCGTGGAAATTGAATACCAACTACCAGATGCAAATTCAATCAAACAGATGTTAAAACAATTCTATTACAACCTTGATAGAAAATGGATAGCAGCCAAAAGATCGAGAAATAACTTTAAAAAGAATGCAGAATGGCTTTCCTTATCTCTGCATATCAATACCGGACAAACAGAAGAAGCGGGTGATCTCCCAACTACATCTAGAGGAAGACCAAGAAAGACAGTCAATGAGTGCGCAACATTTACTTAAAAACAAAAAATAATCAAAGCTACAAAGGAGATATGTACAGAACATCTCTCTGAAGCTTTGAGTATAAGTCTCCACAATTAAAGATTTAGGTGTTAATTTTTGTTCCAACTTAGAATTTACATATCACATTAATTTGATTGTTAATAAAGCAAGTTCTATGCTTGGTTTTATAAAACGCTGGGCAAAGGAGTTCAATGATCCCTATGTAACTCTTTCTTTGTATAATTGCCATGTTCGTCCTCATCTTGAATATGCTTCGCAGGTGTGGACTCCCTATTACGAAATTCATAAGAAACGTATTGAATCAATTCAACATAATTTCATTCGCTTTGCCCTAAAGGGTCTTCCTTGGGATGATCCTTATGATCTGCCTCCCTATGAACATCGTATTCAGCTTCTTCAAATGCAATCTCTCCATCAAAGGCGTGTTAATAATGACTTAGTATTTTTTCATCAACTCATTAATGGTGAAATTGATGCACCTTATTTACTATCTTGTGTACATTTGAATTACCGAAGCGGAACTCATCACCTGCGTACATTTGATTTTATACATATTGACTTCCATAGAACTAACTATGGGAAGAATAAAGCATTAAGTCGAATGAGCATTTTATATAACTTAAACTGTTCATCGATAGATTTAAATTTAAATAAGGTGGGATTAAAATCATTGTTTAGAACCAGTGCTCCACTATCGTAAACGTCTTTATTTTATTTTTTGTACTGTAATAATTCCTGTTAAATGTTAATAATTATTATGTTTTGTATTTTGTGCGTGTGTTAGGCTATAATTGTATTATTTTCTTACTAACAACTAACACATGCACTTATGATGAGCCTCTGATCGTAGTTTGACGCTTGCTATAAGCTTACTACTTTCTGAAAATTCTGAAGTGTAAAAAAAAGATACAATAAGGCCCATGAAAAGGGGAAGAGTGATATAATTCAGGCAATATCTTCTGCAAGTCCACTTCGTGTCAAAAGAGTCAAGGAAAGCATTCACACTCCCCAACACAATCCCATAAAATACACCAATGAGAACGCATTAGCTTTGTTTATGGATTTGGGACTCTCAAGAGAAAAGTCTAAAATCCTGAGAACTTCGTTAAGACATCACAACATAGATGTCTTGCCATCCTACAATATGATTACAGTTGCGAAAAAAGAAGCAGTTCCCGACAACTGCGAAGTCACGAAAATATTAGCTAGAGTGAAACTTCAAAGCATGATGGATCATACAGCAATGCGGCTAATAGAAAGCAAAACGGAGAGTCAAATAATTGCACTTCCAAGAAGTCTAACGTTACAGAGTAAATGGGGCTGCGATGGATCATCTGGACAAAGTGCCTACAAGCAAAAAATAAATACAACAGATGGTGAAACAGACGCATACATGTTCATGGCATCAGTTGTCCCACTTCGACTCAATAGTACAAATGGTGAACATTGGAGGAACCCTCGCCCATCATCCGTTCATTTCTGTCGGCCCATTATGTTCCAATATGTTAAAGAGACTAGTGACATCATAAATACCACAGTCAATAATATTAAAAGTCAAATAGCAGATATTCAACCAACAATATATAAAGTTAATGAAGAAACAACTATTACTGTGAATCACGAGTTCTTTTTAACTATGATAGACGGAAGAGTATTAAACGAATTAACGGAAACAAAGTCTACGCGGTCATGTCCGATATGCAAAAGGACACAAAAGAATTTCAATAAAGATGAATCAATTGAGGACGAACATAATTACGAATATGGAATCTCTCCACTGCACGCTAGAATCAGATGCATGGAATTTATTTTGAAGCTTGCGTATACTCTTCGACAAGAAGGAGAAGGTACTGATGAATCGGTTGGGACCAAGGAGGCGGAAAAAAGAAGAAAACAAGAGATCCAAAGGCGTTTTCGCGATGAGCTTGGCCTTGATGTGGATAAATCAAAGCAAGGGTTTGGAAACACTAATGACGGAAACACTGCAAGAAGATTTTTTGAACAGTCAGATGCAACCGCTCGAATAACTGGAGTCAATGGAGAAGTTATAATGAGGCTCAAAGTAATATTGAACGTTTTAAATTGCAGAGAAGTAGTGAATGCAGTTAAATTTGGGGAGTATACAAAAAAAACTGCAGAGCTTTTAAAACAAAAGTATCCTGAAAAATTACTCACACCTACACTACACAAAATATTGGTTCATAGTCAAAATATCATTGAATATCAATCACTACCACTTGGAGAACTGTCAGAAGAAGCCCAGAATCGCCAAAATTTCCGCTTGGAAGACGCTACAATGATTAGGGAGGCGGAAGGAGATGCTTACATTAAGCTTTTCTGAGTACATACTACTACCAACTCCCTCAATTGTCTTGGATCCATCTATGTAAAAATGGATGCTTTCGTCATCTAGGAGTTTTTTGTCTTCCCATTTATCCCTGGATGGAATGGATACCTGGAAGTTTTTACCAAATTGGGGTTTTGGGATAGTATAGTCTATGTACTTTGGTATAGAACCAAAGAGGTTCAGAATGATGGAGTGCCCAACATTGTTGTTGGTCCACTGAGATGAGGCGTTGAGTCTTATGGCTGTACTCGCTGCCATAGGTTAACCTAAAAAATATAAAAATATGGTGTTCCACAACAGAATGTTCTTGGGCCTGTTATTTTTGTTCATCTTCCTCCGTCATGCAAAATTGCAGCTGCGTTAATAATTTTTACTAGCTGCGCCCCGTGGCGGTACTAGCAGAAATACTAAAAAATCATATATATATAGTAATAAGGAACAAATCAACAAAAAATAACTGAGACGAAATTTATTCATCCAAAAAGTTTTATAAGCTCGCTGAGTTTGGAGAAATAATTTCTAATAAGTAATTCGTTAAACACAACTGATAAATCTAAAAAATTATGTTCGAAATTAGTTCGGGTAATGAATGAAATGTTTTCTTTTAAATCTGTAAGAAACAAAGGAATAACACCATGGTATAATAATGATCTAGACTCTCTAAGAAACATAAAAATTAATGCGTATAACAAAGCTGTGATAACTAAGTGCAATCAAGACTGGAACTCATATAGACTGATTAGAAATAAGTACAAACAAAGTATTAATAAAGCAAAAAACAATTATGTGCAATATAAAATAGCTTTAAATAGTGGTAACCAGAAGGGACTATGGCGTGCAATAAAAGATTTAGTTTTAGGTAATGATCGTAAAGAAATAACGAAAATAGAAATAAACGGTGCAATAGAGACAAATATATGTGCAATAGTAAATCATTTAAATGATTTTTTTGTTGATAGTGTCGTTGAAATAAATAATTCTATTTTGCATGTCCCCTACGTGTCCATTATATGCCCAGTACAATCTGTTTTCATTTTCAAACCCCGTACCCTTAGTGATCTTGAAAGTGTTTTAAAAGAAATGAACAACAAAAAAGATGTTTTCGGAATAAACTCAACCATTTTTTTTAGAAAATTGCGACTTAGTTGGCCATGAAATCTTAGAAATAATAAATGAGTCATTACAATCCGGAGTGTTTCCCAAAACCCTAAAAAAATCTGTTGTTGTCCCTGTTGCAAAAGTCCCAAATCCCAGAGAAGCACTTGAATATAGGCCAGTTAATATGTTACCGACAATGGAAAAAGTTATTGAAAAAATAGTAAGCAAGCAACTTTCCCAACACGTCAAAACACAAAATATATTGATAGATCAACAATCTGGATTTCGAGGAGGGCATTCATGTGAAACAGCTCTAGTAAGTACAATCCACGACTGGAAAACAAAGATGGATGAAGGGAGAAAAATAATTGCCATTTTCATGGATTTTAAAAGAGCGTTTGAAACCATTGATAGAGTAATTTTAATTGATAAGATGGAGAATTACGGCGTAAAAGGAATTGAGAAGAAAAGATCGCAAATAACTAAAATTTTAGAAAATGAATCAAGCGAAAGAAGTGTCAATATTGGAGTGCCACAAGGTTCGAATTTAGGTGGTGAATTATTTCTTCTCTACATAGACGAAATTAACAAAGTGTTAAAATGGTGTAAATGTGTTCTTTTTGCAGATGACACTTTAATTTACATTGACTTTAAGAATATAATGGATGTATATGCAAAAATTAATGAAGATCTTGATAATGTTTACCAGTGGCTTTGTATGAACAAATTAAAACTGAATGTGTCAAAAACCAAATTCATGATTCTAAATTCAAATGAAATTGTTAAATTGCAAATTGGATCAGAAAATATCCAACAAGTCAAAAGCATAAAATATTTAGGGGTTATTATTGATAAAGACTTAAATTTCAAAGAACATTCGGATTATATTTGCGCGAAGATAAGCAAAAAAGTGGGTTTTTTAAATAGAATCAGAAAGAAATTAAGCTTTAAAAATGCAGTAATGATTTACAACACAATTGTTCTGCCACATTTTGACTATTGTGCTACAATTCTGTACATGTGCAATATAGATCTTAGGCAAAGACTACAGGTTCTTCAAAATAAAGCTATGCGTGTTGTCTTAAAGTGTAATAGATATACCCCTTCAAACTTTATGTTACAATCTTTAAAGTGGTTAAATGTTAATCAGCGTCTAATATTGAAAGTCCTTATTTTTATTTTTAATATAAAATCTTGCAATTATCCACAGTATCTACAAGAGAAATTGGTTTATGTTGGCGAATTGCAACCATTCAATCTTAGATCTGCAAATGATTTCCGACTGGAGAGATATAACCGGAGCAGCACCCAAAAATCTGTAATGTATCAAGGAGTGAAACTATTTAATTCACTGCCAAGAGAATTAAAAGATGAGTCCAACTTCCAACGTTTTAAGAAACTTCTCATAAATCACATTAAAATAAATTTTTGTTAGATTTCAAATCTTGTTATTATTCAAAATTTAAATTGTAAAGTCAAATCAAAAATTTTTTTTTTAATTTAAAATTTTGTTAAAGATTTAAACTTTTCATAGTTATATATATAATTAATAAACTAAATAAATAAAAAAAAAAAAACTCATTCGTAGGAAGCCGACCATGGTTGCATGGTATCTCGTTGAACTAACTAGCCCCCGCGCTCCTCTCAACTGGCCGCAGTATAGGTAATCTGTATCGCCACGCACCGGCCCCGGCCGATGTACGCACGACACGACGCCATTGACTTGAATCATTATTTTGCTGCTATGCTATTTTAAAACTTCGAAAGCTTCTAAGACCCTTATTGAAATTAAATCATGTAAAGAGCTTTAATCTTTCCTTAGCAGTAGAAGCTCTCGAAAGAAAAGCACAGTAGTGAAACATTCTTTATTGGTGCTACGCTATATAAGTCTATAAGTCTTAGCGTGATGTTATAAAGCCTATATCCTTTCCCAATAAATGGCCTATTTAACGCTGAAAGAATTTTTCAAATCGGACCAGTAGTTCCCGAGATAAGGGCGTACAAACAAACAAACAATCTCTTTAACTTTATAATATTGGTGCAGATAAGTTTGTACTGATTATTACACCAACTTGATTTAATTTTTTTGTTATGTCTTCAATTATACTTAATTAATTTAATTTTACTTTACTTCAATGGTCTAATACAGGTACAATAAAGTTGTTAAGAAGATAAAAGTTTAAGGTTCTATTTTATCTCTAAATTAAGAACTAATAATCCAAACTGACTCTGAAAACTTAGTTCAACACATGAAACCCTTATTTGATCACTCATATCTTATAATAGAATTTTTTAAAATGTATGAAGCTTTTGTTCGGGACCCCTACTCCCTCACTATAAGATCTTCTCAAATGTGTCCAAGACGATACAACTTTGAATTTAACTTGAAATAACTTGGTTCAGGAATTTTCATACAAATCAAGTATAGCATGTCTTAAAATTTGTCAAAGTTCCTTAGCAACAAATACTAAAGTAGTTGAAAAAGTTTATCAGCCTCCACAATACATACTTAATGTTTCCATGATAATCTCTAACCACACATATCACTCTAAATAAATAGATACTTGCTTATATTTGAATTCCAAACAATTTTCTGAACTTTGATCTGCATCTAAAACTTCTGATATCTGTAACCATAACCCAGCACTAAAACTTAACAAATCCGTGTCCAACTAATTCGCATGTGTCTATCAAAAGCCAACAAGCGTAACGTACATTTTTCATGAAACTTCATTTTAGAATTAGAAACGACTGGACTGACTTCGTCGAGCGACGACGACGCGGTGCGGTCGCAGTGGTGGCGTGCTTCGATAGAATATACGACTCGGCGGCGGAGCACGCTGGTGTTAACGAAGAAAAAAAGATTAGGGACTGTTTAAAGTCCCTAAGCGTGTGTGTGTGTGTGTATTTGTGCCATCATCCATCCGGCCTGGTCTCAGGTCTTGCCTGGCTAACTTCTTCGAACCATTACAAATGGTAATAGTTTAACCTTCCATGTCGACTTTGGCATGTGCAAGTAACTTCTATGTGCGCCCATTCCAATGGAACGAACCAAACGAAAACCTTCGAACGTATGTATATTCGTTCCTGATGCATAAAAAAAGATACATAAATACTCGTATAGGTATATATTCGGTTCTGGTTGGAGGCAATAATTTGTAATTATGCATTATAGCGGTGATTGCATGTTAGAAGGAGGAGTAGCAGCAACAGCAGCAGCAGCAGTAGAAATGCACCAACAGCAGCAATGACTTGACTATCTACTCGTATATACCTTCCCATACAAACGGGTATATATGGCGGATGCATAATCTCCTCCGAACTTAAAGCAACAGCAGTGCCACATAGTTGAAGTCAGAGTCATGAGCCGTAGGGGCCCCAGCTACAGCCAGCCAAACAACCAACTTAGCCAAGCCCCATGGGAGAACAACAACTGATGGTTAAATCAGTTTACAGCTGACATATTCTTTTGGCCTTCGCCTTACCCTTTGCCTAATGTGGCAGAGAATTACCGCATCATATCCCCGGATTCGAATGAGAGGGGGACTGGGAGCGAGAAATCAGAAGATGCTAATCATATTCTTTTTATTGAATGAAAAAAAAAATGAAATGAAAAGAGTTGCGCAGTGAGTGCAATCAGGAGGAGAACGATATTGTACTTATGTTCGTTCATATACATTGACGGATTTTTATAAGTGAGGTATTCATCGTTTGGTCATAAAGGGTGACGATGATTAATCGTATACGTCACATGCACTTTAATGTTTTCGATTTATCTCTTTTTTCTCGATTTGATTAAATACCCCAAATTGTATTTACTTAATGAAGGATCAATTTTTCTTTTTTTTTATTTTTTTTTTTCATTTTCTTTTAATCTCGAAAACAGAAGAATTCCAAATTGAATTGGAAATATGATTGGTATTCAGGATGCCAGAATTTCTTCTTTTTGATGAAATACTACGGCTGTTGAACATCAATTTAGATGTCAAAAAGATTCGAAAAAGACCATAAGGTTCTTGCTTGATTGATACTATCTGTTAATAAAAATACATAGTTGAGAAATGTTCATAATCATATCACTGCTACAAAATAAGATGAAATTACTGAAAAGTTTGAAAATATGACTGCTACTCTAAAACTTTTGTAGACATCGAAAACCTTAAGTTAATACAAAACACGACTTTTTGTTTTCTCTATTCTTTTATTTTATTTTTTGATTTTTTCACAGTTTTGAAAAGAAAAAATCCTTTCTTTTTTGAAATTATAATTATTTTCAAAACTATCAAAATTATTGGAGAGCCTTTTTGGTTTGAATACAAAAATTAAAAAGAGGCTCTCCTAAAACTTCAGTCCAAAAACATTTCTTATCAGTTTTGTGTTGTTTTTGAATTTTTTCGTGTTTTGTAAAAAAAGTTGTCAATTGTTTTTTTTTCTAAAAAAATTTACTAAAAGTTAGCAGCAATATTTTGCACATGATAAAATAAGTTTGGGTTCAATATCTGTGTTTGTTTCCGAGATTTTTAGTTGAAAACCAATTTTTACCAATTTTAGAAGATTTTATGATCTTGGATTTTTCTTACACCATTATTTAACGTTATAAACAAAATTAAGCACAGAATGAAAGCATTTTAAAGTCCATACCTTTATTTATTTACGAGATATCCAGAATCGAACACCAATTTTTACCAATTTGGTGTATTTTTTTTTAAAGATTTTAAATTGTATGAAAAAAAACTGACTGCTGATTTTTTTTTTTAATTAGCTGAATCTAGAAAATCACGCTTATTCTGAGATTCTATAATGAATAGCTTATTCGATAGAATGGATCTATTCATTCGAATAAACTTGATGTATTTTCACATTCGAACGAAAGATATTCATTGAAGAATGTATTCACAAAATGAACTTAAATGAATGTTATTTTCGAAATCAGTTGCTTGTAATTTACTGACATTTCGATTATATGTAGTATGACCAATCTGACTTCTTTTGCAGACTATTTAATTTTTTTTTTTAAATGTTGGGAAAATTAATCCTACATATTCCAAAAGCATAAAGGGAAGTAATGTTTTGCTGATAGCCGGGATGAGTTAATTATTTTGAAATGCATTAACGAAAACATGATTTTTTTTTTTTTGGGAACCGTAATACAAGTTTATTGACATGAAAAAGAATAAAATTAACTATAAAACATTTGTATAGTGAAATACTAGAGTTTGATTTTAATATTCGAGTCATTTTTATTGAATTTTAATGTTTAATCAAAGATTTTCAATTATTCATCAAAATGACGTTTGCGTATTAATGGTTCCACTATTTATTTTACACACATCTGGTCACACCTGTGAATTTTCAAAAAACAAAAGAAAACCAATTTGAATTTGTTTTTTTTTTTTAACAAAAGTAATATTTAAGCAGCAGAATGGCACTTGTTTTATTTATGAGCAGTGAAAATGTTGAGGAACAGACTAAGAGAAGAAGGATAAGCGATGCATCAAATCCATTCGAGTTTGAAAGTTCAAAGTAACTACAGAAATGTAAATAGTTATTATATCCCGTACTTATATACATTTTTGTTTTTTTTTTTCTTTGAAGATTTATTAGGAATTTTCGATTAAATAAAAGCGCTTTCAAGTACGTGTTGGACGCGCTGATTCCTGAATTTCGAAGAGGGACATCATACCCTTTTTCCAGGTAGCTCGGTCCATAGTTGGGTTCCCATAGCTATTTAATTTTTCGGCGACATTTCTCCAAAAGGGATCAACATTAGTTCGATTTGTTAAAAAACCCCTCTCGATTGCTTGGTTTTTTTCCATCAATTTTAAAAGAACTTCCTTTTGTTCTCTATTAGTCCAATTTGAGTGTGACTGCGACCTTTAATAAAAACATCAACAGATTTTCATAAAAATATATTCCATTTTATTTCTTTTTCAAAAAAAAAAAAAAAAAAAAAAAAAAAAAAAAAAAAAAAAAAAACAGAAATTACATGTTTTTTTTAACAAGATGTGAGCGCCTAATATATGACGTTTGTTTCAAATGATGAGAAAGTCGAAGTTTGCTTTATTTTCGAATTAAAATGAACTTTCAAATGGTTAGAAAGTGAAAATACGCATCATACGAATTCGAATAACTTTTGAACGAAAGAGAATGCCAAAATAAGGGTGAAAAACTTTTTTTTATAAGGAAATTAGTTTGAAGCCAATTTTTCTAATTTTTTTTTTTAAATATTCCAGTCTAAAATCAATTTTTACCAAATTTTAATAGTTTAGTATTTTTTTTTTTTTTTTATCAACAGATGTTACCAGATGTCAAAAATGTTATTCTTCGTTGCATAGAAGTATTTGAAAGTAAAATCATTTTTTGTTTGTAAAATATTTAAAATATAAAACTTAATTAAAGTCGGTAGACCAATTGGTTCGTGAGATATTTTCGGGTCAACCAAAATGTTCACTTTTTTTTTAATTGCTATAGTTACAAAAAAAAAATACGCACTCAATTTTTTTGAAAGTCCTTTCTGCATCTTTCGATGTTATAATCCGTAAAACGAAGTTTATTTGAAACCGATATCTCTACTAATTCTTGAGGTATGGATTTTTTTTGTTTATAGATAGATAGATAGATAGATAGATAAATTCTTTATTTGTTTTTTTTACATTATAAGATTTTACAATATAATTTCCTAAGAATAAGGACATGGCATTGACTGCCGTCTGCCTGTTTTTTGTTTATAATTAAAGGACACTCAAGGGGTTATTAATACCCTTAACATGTTTAAAGTTTAAAGTTTAAACACAGTGCGAGCTTTAAATAGGGAAAATAGGGAAGGATTAAAGAGGAGATAATGATGCACATTGGTCTTAAAGTTTTGAATATCAAAATGATAGGGAAAAACAGAGCTGGCTAAAGCTAGCCACAGACGATGAACATGTTGGCGTGATTTGTTGGTGTTGGGCTGAAAATCATTCGTGTATGGGCACGTTGGCCAACAAATCGACGGTTTATGAAATATTTTGTAAACCGTGAAGTTGGGGCTAACATGTTGGCTGTGTATGGGCAAGTTTACAACACGTTTTGAAGTTTATCAACATGTTCGTCGTGTATGGCGTTGTGCGACAACAATTCGTCATTTGTGTTGTTATTTTCAATGAGTTAACATGTCGTCGCAATGCAAAATATTCATTGAAAACTTCATTGAAGCGATAAAATTATGGTATTACGACCAATTTGATTTTATAAGAGACCAGGAAACACAATTGGAGAGCATTGTAACATTTGATGAATCATTTGAAATAGAAAATGTAAGTAAATTTGTGCTTTATTTTTATTTTATTTTTTAAATGTTAATACATATTATGATGCGAAATAAAAATATGTATTTAAACAAAATTGTTTTGCCACGGTACAGCGCCGACAGTGTTAAAATAGTTGCTAAATTTGTTCCTGATGTTTTTTGCATCCCTTGTAGCACTCCCATAGCTCGCTGTATGCAAATCCATCAATTATCGAACATGCTATTGCATCATCCGCACTTCTATCGCACATCTTGACTTCACGACAGTCACACAAAAAATGAAGTTTATAAACATGTTGGCCCGTGTATGGCGAACCGCTGCCCAACAAATCACACCAACATGTTCATCGTCTGTGGCTAGCTTAAAGCATTCCACATTCTCGATGTGTGGTTAAAAAAAGAAAAGACAGTACGTCCGAAATTAACCTCAAGGTTAAACTGATGTGCATTCCTAGAAGTACGAGTATTACGGCTGGATTGTTTGAGGAGGGAATGCAACTGGCTAATTCGACAGAACACTGTTTATAAAAATATCGGTAGAACAACGAAAGGCATGTGACGTAATTGTTTCGGTTATAGTTCTATCGTCTATCATTTTCAAAGCTCTTTTTGGATCCTGTCCAAAATACTTAAACTTGTTTAAGGGGCACCTGCTCAAATATGCGAGTTATATTCAAGTTTTAAACGAATGAAGACTTTGTAAATTACAGCCAGATCAGAAGGGGTGAAAAATTTCCTATACGGAGAAATCCTAAGCACCTAGCAACATTTTTGGCAATATCGAATATATGATCATTCCATAAGAGGTGATCTGTGATACACATACCGAGTACTGAAAGTTGATTATAGTCCTGGATGCAAGTGCCGCTCATTGATAGCGGCTCATAGATGACGAAAAATAGTTTTCCGAACGTACGTACGCACGCATAGACATCTCTCGAGAAATGTCAACATGTGAAGTTAATTTGAGAAAAAACTTATCATTTATCAATAACTTCTGTCCGAGTTTTTTAAATGATAAAATACATTCAAAAATATCTTAACGGTTTAAAAGTCTTTAGAACAAAGAAATGTTTAAATCAAATTTTTAAAAATAACTTGGGATTTTCGACGTCTACAAAAGTTTACAAGTACCATGAAATGATCTTCCACAGTCATATAACTATAACTTCACCTAGGTTACTTCAAAAGTAAATTTTCATTGAAACACATTTTTATCGGTGGCTTGAAGGGTACGGAGGAAGAAAAAAATAAAAGTACTTATTGAAAGACATTTTATTTCCCCATGTGAAAGATTAAGATTTACCTACACAATGTCTCACTATTATTGATAAGAAAAACGGTGCTAATGGCTATACCTACACCTTGTGCCACTGGCTATGAATAGATAGGTAGGTATCTAAGATATTTCATAACTAAACGGAGCGCATGTGTCCCCAATGAATTCTTATATTCTTTAATATTTTATGAAATTTTTTAAGTACCTACGTAGCTATTAGATAATTCTTAATCGTCTCGTGTATAACCCATTGTTAGAAGATGGATATCATTATTCAAATAACGCAGATGACTCACGTGCCCCATCACAGCCATCATCATCTTCATCATCTGTCAGAAAAAAAAATATCTTTCAATTCACACAATCCCCGCTTTGCTTACACTCGTCGTATACCAATTCAACTATTAGCACTAAATGGACCTATAGAGGGTGAGGGGACAGACCTACAAAAGATGCAGATACTCAACTCGTTACTCATCTCTCTAAAAACTCTATTGTACCTACATACATACATACCTCTTTACCCGTTTTTCCTCGATTCTATACATTTTGAAAATGTCTTTTGTTAGTCTTGCTTCTTCAAATAAAGTGAAAGAACCTAAATACAACAACACAAAAAAAGTTCTTTATAAATCTCCCAGAGGACGCCCGCCCTTGTTCGTTCTCGTTCATCCTATCTATCTCATAGGTTTAAGGTTTATAATAAAGGCAGCCCATAGCAATTCCTTAAATAAGATCCAATTTGAAATTGTCACGTACGAGTGCGAGACTCCATATAGACGAATCTATAGCTATACCTAAATAGATGACGACAATCCATAGAGTGAGCTAAAAATAGGAAGATATAGACACACAGTGAACAGTAAGCACCGCCATCCATAGCCACCGCCTGCTGTCGCCCGTGCCGCCCGCCAAAGCTTTCTCACTCTGGTACTGATACTGATACTGAACATAGAGCTACGCAAAAGTTTTCATTTTCATCGTAATCGTCCTCGTTCTCGTCCTGGTGGTGCTCCTGGTGCTCCATTAAACAAGCATCATAGAGAAAAAGAACAGAACCGCACACAGTTCTGCATTTCAAACGGGCCGACCACGAACCACGAACCAACTGGCTGGCTGACAGTGTTGTTGTTCTTGTTGTTGTTTAGTGTAAATACAAGTACCTATAGTACAGAGACGTTCGGTCGTTCAAGTCGAGTACCTATACCCATCTTCAGCTGTTTGACTTGGTTGCGCCTTCATATTCCCTTTTTGCCCATCCGTCCGTCCGTGCGTCGCTCGCGTTAGATAAGTGAGAATGGGATTTTCCATTTTTCATTTAACATTCCGCCCATATTCTCCATTTTACCTCAATTACCTCCGTCAGCTATATCAGGGCCAACTGAGTGAAGGCAATTTTCTGGTAGAACTCCCGAACATACGCTGCTGTTGCTGCTGCTGCTGTTCCTGCTGCATGAGCGAGTGTTTGACGACGATGACGACTACGACTATGGCTACGACTTCAACTGACGGACGACGACGACGACGCGACGGCGACGGTTGTTTTGCTGCCGCTGCTAAAGTTAGAATTGGCTCTGACTATCTGAGCTGGTTTGTGTACATTTTCGAGGGTTAGGTTCATGAACTCGTTTTTCCTTTCCATTCAGATCAAACAAACACTCACATCTCACATATATGAGATTTTCTGTTGTCGTTGTTGTTTTTGGTTCCGTCATCAGCAGCGTTAGTTTGTTAGGATTTTTAGCCTTGGCCCAGCTGTTTAGTGTCGTACAAAAATGAAATTACCACGTTATACCTTTTATTATAAAATGCATGGTTAGGTTATATGATGATACCTTACCCATCTTTACCCGGTTTGGATAAAGTTTTGATCATATATTCTCCCCTCATCTTGATGGGTTTCTTATCAAATCTATCCTATAGCATGTGGGTTTTTTTTTTGTTGTTGTTGGTGACTTAAATTATAGATACTGAGGACTGTGCTTTTCATTTCATTTTTTCTTCTTCTTAGAATTCCAATGTTTCTATAAATGACTTGGGATATGGAATTATGCTGGTTTTGGGTATCAATCCCTCCCGCCGAGAACACACAAGAAAGAACGTTGATATAGACCCTTGATCACTTTGAAGTGTAGATGGATTTTGTTTGTTTGGTGTTTACTTAGGTTTCGTCCCGTTCCGTCATCATCATCATCATCATCATCATGTGTGTACTTTCAACAACGACTTCCTGTGTATATTCCTATCATAGTCTTTGATCCTTCTATCAAATGTTAAACATACATTCCTTCTAGGAACCTGCTAAACACAAAAAACCAAAACTGAAAATGTTCATGGTGTTGTACTCGTACTCATGGACTTTATACGTCGCTCGTCGTAGGTTGCGTGTATCTCCAACATTAAGATGTTTAGTTTGTAATTTCAGTTAAAAGATACAACAACGATGATAGGAGTGACAGCGAGTGTTGTTAAATGTATAGAAACAGAGCGTTTATAGCGAGATACATGTACAAAAATTTAAGTCACAATCTTTAAAATGTATCTTCGTGTGTCTAATGTTTTGGGTGTTGGGTTATTGTTTCGTTTAATTCTTTTACTCTGATAAGAGGAGGAATTAGTTTTTTGAAATTATAGCTGACTTTAATTTACAAAAAAGAGACTGGGATGCGACCCTTACTGATAACTTCCTATCCCGTCTGTCGATTTGTCTTGCTTTTTTTTTTACCAAAATTGCGTACTATTTTTTGTAGATTTTATTTTTTTATGAAAAAACGGACTGTTGAATTTTTATAAAAAAAATTACTGAATATCGAAAACAATATTTTCTGTGAAATAAAATAAGTTTGAAGCCAATATTTGTAATTTTTGAAAAGCTTTACCAATTTTTACCAAATTTTAATATTGTTTTTTTTAGGTTTTTATTTTTGGTAAAAAAAACTGTCAATTCGATTTTTCTCAAAATTTTATCGAATGTTGAAAGAAATATTTCTTACTAGCTTTTACCCGCGACTTCGTCCGCATTAAATAGTTTTTTTGGATAGTAGTAAGAAAAAACCTGAGCTGTACTTTTTTGTACGTATGTTTGAATTGTGCCCAGAGGGGATGAGGCAATACTACATAAATGTGATTGTCATAGGTTAGGTTAGGTAAGGTTAATACATTTTAAGAAGAAGATAGGTTACTGCAATACATTTTTATATACCTACGACGTTTTTTGTTTTTCCTTCCTTGGCCAGAACGTAAAGATTTTGTGGGTTTGAGATTCGTGAGCACGCTACATATAATTGTCCATGGGAAAAACAGTTTTTTTTTTCCAAATTTACACCTGAAACTTTCAGCGTGCCCCTGAGCTTTATTTATTTGTTATTGAAAATGCTGCTTTCTGGGGAAACTAAACTCTTTTAAACTGAAACGGCAAATCGGTTGGAATTATCGGAATGCGGGGAATTAAAACATTTTTAACTTCCCATAGGAAGTTATTGTAATGGGTCCGATTTGTCAAATTGAAAATTTTGACATTTCTTTACGTTTCAAGGTCCCTAGAGTCGAAATAAAAGATTTTTAGAAAGATGTCTGTGCGTACGTGTGTACGTACGTCCGTACGTTCGCGACGTTTTTTTCGTCGTCCATAGCTCAAGAACCAGAAGAGATATCGACTTCAAATAAATTTTGTTATACAGATAATAAGGCAGAAAGATGCAGAAAGGGCTCTCAAGAAAATTGCGTGGGTGGTTTTTTTTACCATAGCAGTTTAAAAAAAAGGTGTACAATTTGGTTAACCCTAAATATCTCATGAACAAATGACGCTAGAGACTTGAATTAAATTTTATATTATATTTTGTAACGTGATACAAAAGAAGTATATTTGACATCTGATAAAATTTTGAGAAAAATCGAATTGTCAGTTTTTTTTACAAAAAATAAAAACATAAAAAAGAAATTAATAAAAGTTGGTAAAAATTGATTTTTTACTCAAATATCTTTTCAAGACTTTAAGATATTGGCTTTAAACTACTTTTATCTTTGAAAAATTATTGTTTTCAACATTCAGTAAAATTTTGAAAAAAATCGAATTGACAGTTTTTTTTTACAAAAAATTAAAAACTGAAAAAAAAAATTAACAAAAGTTGGTAAAAATTGATTTTCGACTCAAATATCTTTTCAAAAACTTGAGATAATGGCTTCTAACTAATTTTAACTTATAAGAAATATTGTTTTCAACATTAGGACAAATTTTGAGAAAAATCGAAATGACAGTTTTTTTACAAAAAATAAAAACCTAAAAAAAAATTAATAAAAGTTGGTAAAAATTGATTTTCGGCTCAAATAGCTTTTCAAAAATTAAAAATATTGGCTTCAAACCTATTTTATTTCACAGAAAATATTGTTTTCGATATTCATATATCATTCGATATAAAAATCCAACAGTCCGTTTTTTCATAAAAAAATAAAATCCACAAAAAATAGAACTTAAATTTGGTAAGAATTGATACATTTAGACAAACTTTTAAGCAAGACAAATCGATAGACGGGATGGGAAGTTATCAGTGTGGGTCGCATCCCAGCCTCTTTTTTCCTTTTGCTATCCAGTCATGATTATAGCTTTTATAATATTTCGTCCTAGGTGAGTAATCTGTAGCCGTGTACGATTACATAACTTTGATGCGTCAAGATTTCTCATTAACAGGACTGGAACACCAACCTTCAATCTCAACTTATGAGAAGGGTTGGGAATGCGTTGTTTTCCCGTAATACCAATTTTATCCAAATATTACTCAAATATTTGGTTATTTAGGAGTGAAAGCGATCAGATTCCCCGGAAAGTAATTTTTCCAATGGAAATGGGTTGTTTTCCCGTGGTCAAAAGTAACTCATGTCCTTTCTTAAGTCTCAAACTATCTCCTTACCAAATTTCATTTAAATCTGTTCAGTAGTTTAGGCGTAAAAGCGATCGGCCCACCTGAATTTTCCCATGGGAATGCGTCATTTTCCTGAGGTAAAAAGTAGCCTATGTCCTTTCTCGGGTATCAAAATATCTCCATACCAAATTTAATGCAAATTGGTTCAGTAGTTTAGGCGTGATTGAGTAACAGACAGACAGACAGAGTTACTTTCACATTTATAATATTAGTATAGATTAGTATAGATAAGTTAAAATTAGTCAGAAGCCTTTTTCTCAAATTTTTGAAAAGATATTTGAGTCCAAAATCAATTTTTACCAACTTTTTTAAATTTTTTTTTTGGTTTTTAATTTTTGGTACAAAAAACTGTCAATTAGATTTTTCTCAAAATTTTATCAGATGTCAAAAACGTTATTCTTCATTGCACAAAATTGTTTTGGAGATGAAATCATATTTTAGTCGTAAAATTTTCGAGGTCACACATTTTTTTTCTTCAGTTTTTTTGATTTATAAAAAAAAACGTTAAATGGATTTTTTTCCAAAAATACAATTATTTTGTATCACGTTACAATATATAATATAAAATTTAATTCAAGTCTAGCGTCATTAGTTCATGAGATATTTAGGTTTAACCAAAATGTTCACCTTTTATTTTGACTCTAGGGTCCTTGAAACGTCGAGAAATTACAAAATTTTCAATTTGACAAATCGGACCGATAACAATAACTTCCTATGGGAAGTTAATAACTAGCAGACCCGGCCACGCGTTGCTGTGTCTTACGTTTTTCGACATATTACATTATTTAAGGGGAACGTTAAGAGAACATCAGCTTTTATACATAAATGCCATTTGTAAAAACACATGGCGACCTTCATGACTGATTTTCTACTACCTTTACCCTTTATTACAATGAAATAATTACTTACAAACGAAACCGGAAACGTTCAAGCTTTTATACAAATTTACTGATGATTTGAAATTAGATAAGGGGAAGTACTTTGAACACATTTGATCAAACTTTTCGTACAATCAAAAATCAATACAAAAGAATTAAATTTAAAATTTATTATAACTTATATTCAAGTTTGTTACAAATTAAAATATAAAAAAGTTTTTAGCCTGAATAAAATGTGACAGTTAAACTTATAAATGAGGTAGGTAGGTGAATAGTTTAAAATCTTCTAACAAAAACTATTTATTATTTTGAATTATAATTTAATTAATAAGTAACATGTGGTACGCCAACTATCGTAACACCAAAAATTGAAAAAGTAAAATCCACTGTATTTCGTTTACTACAAAATAAATGTAACTTATACTTTAGTTTCAGAAACATGTGGTGGTTATGCTATTACATTGTAGGAACCCTGTCGAACGGGATAAACAGTATCCTATGTCCGTCTTCTGGCTCTAAGCTACCTACCCACCAATTTTCAGCCAAATCGGTACAGCAGTTCTTGAGTTATAAATAGTTTAACTAACAAGACTCCATCCCTGACAACAGTACTCGCACACGGGAATGGTTGAGAGTTGTAAGTCACTAGGCCCTAGCTCTCGGACGGACTGTTGCACCACCCAAGACTTTCTTTTATATATCCAAATAATGATTTATATACATACTTAAGCATACTTAAGTGGAGCATGGGTAGATATTTAACTTTAGACAAAGTAATGACATTTATAGTATAATATAGGATAGTTTTGGGGTACATCCGACATATTATTACAAAATGACGAGACAATTTTCAAAGCTGTTTTAGATTAGAATTTCTGCATATATGGTGTGTGATCAAACTTATTTAGCTAAATAGTAGAAAATTGTAATACTTATATTTAATGTTTAAAAATATCAATAGTTTTTAATTTGGGACTTAAAAACTTTAATGAACTTTCAATGTGAACGTCACCAAATTGTCAATTAAGTTAATTATTTTCATGAAGAATATGAAGAACATTTATTTGCATATGGTTATAATTTTGAATTCGTAATTGGTTACCAAAAATTGCGTTAGAATTTCTGGATTTCACTAATTAGAATGAAGCCACAAAGATCTTCATATGAAATTCTATGAAATTATCAAGTTTTTCTGGCAAAACTTCTTATTTTCTGGCAAGAGTTCTTATTTTCTGGCAAAAAATCTTATTTTCTGGAAAAACTTCTTATTTTCTTTGAAAAAATCTTATTTTCTTTGAAAAAATCTTATTTTCTTTGAAAAAATCTTATTTTCTTTGAAAAATTCTTATTTTCTTTGAAAAATTCTTATTTGCTGGCAAAAATTCTTATTTCTGACAAAACTTCTTATTTTCTGGCAAAACTTCTTTTTACTAGCAAAACTTCTTCTTATTTTCTAGCAAAAATTCTTATTTTCTAGCAAAAATTCTTATTTTCTAGAAAAAATTCTTATTTTCTGGCAAAACTTCTTATTTTCTAGCAAAAATTCTTATTTTCTAGCAAAAATTCTTATTTTCTAGCAAAAATTCATATTTTCTGGCAAAACTTCTTATTTTTTGGCAAAACTTCTTATTTTTTGGCAAAACTTTTTATTTCCTGGCAAAAATTCTTATTTTCTAGCAATATTTTCTGGCAAAAATTCTTATTTTCTGACAAAACTTCTTATTTTCTGGCAATACTTCTTTTTGTATGACTTTCTTTCCTTTAAATTGTCTGGTGTTTGTTCCATTTTTGGAAATGGCAAAAATACCAATGGGTATCTCTTGTAAGTAATGGTTAGCCTTTGAAATATTGACTTAGTTGTCTTCGTCACATTCGTTCAGAATATACGGGCGTTTTAATCATCCATTGGGAATGTAAAAATAAAAAACAAAGCTAAAATCTAAACAATTTTGAAGGACTTGAATTGAGTTTGAAACAAATCATTACAAGATCTCGGTAGCTAGTTGTTAAAATCTATTCGAAAAATAATACGTTCATTAGTTCATTACACTTTTGTTGCAAAACTGCGATTGTTTCGTGGCTTTCGTGTGACACGTAGCGACATTTTGTCGTCCACACCAATATTCTTATCAAACAATGATCGTTAGCGCAATTTATTCAACGTAAGTGCTACACCAGCCTCATTTTTGAATAACGTCCAATCACACCAGTCCAAAAACTGCACCAAACTGTGACAAGTTAAGGTCGGAGAAGAAGAGAATTCTTGTATTATTCGATCCTCACTTGCGACAATTTTATTAACGATTAACGTATCGACGAAAATCCGATTTGATAAATTTCAAGGAGGATAGGATTTTGCTGGTATCGCCAGGCTTAAGTTCTTAACTTAATTTAACTTTAAAAGTATTAAAATCTAAGTAATTTAACAGTGTAATGTCATTTTTGAAATGTCTTATTCTAAAAATCGACACATTTCGGTTTTCGTCAACACACTACAGCTGAAATGTTTTTAGTTTTTTCATTAAGTTGTCAGAACAGCGTAAAATTGTTCGACCAAGTTCTTCAAGAAGACGACGCGACGCGACGAAAATAGCAAAATCTTCACCATTGTTTTAGTAAAGTTTAATAATTTCAATGTGTTGTTAAAGCGTGAATCGTTTTTTCTTAAGTAACTGTGTAGTTTTAGCTATCAAATGCCAAACGATGACACCTTCAAAAGTTTTAGCTCCCAAAATTGCGGGCTATTTGAATTAAAAGCTCTTATTAAAAAAACCATAAATATGTATGTATATACATACTCCTATTAAAATTACAACATAACATTCCAAAACTTAACCACCCAATCAAAGCAGAAGTGGTTTAGTTAGTAAGTATAATAAAATCAAAAGTTAGATAAAAGACTCAAGTAACGTGTACTCCAATATTGTCATTTTGTGCCACATCGATCAAAAAATATCGAACAAATGTGTTCTTAAGGTAATCTTTTTTTGGAGAAGACATTCTTGTTCTTGTTGTTCCTGACACTTATTGACACAATTCTTTCCGATTGTCAAAACGAATCCCTAACCACTCTACTAAGCTATAGTGGATAGGATACAATACTACCATCCCACCCCTCAACTCTCACTCTATACATTAATCTTTTATCTTGAAACATCGATTTCTTTAAAGGTATGTACAAATATAACTCGACACAAATCAAAGAAGATGTGTGTAAAGATATAAATATACAACAATCGATATAAAATTTATCAATATAATTGGTTCCGCCAGATGTTATCTCTCGAACCTTTTGTGTCTTGTATAAGTTGAGTATATATGTATATAGGTATGCATTTGAGCGATGTAACAGCAAAAGTGGAAATCTCCTTTCTTTCAAGTATAGTCATATGAAGGTAGATAAAATATGTATATACCTATAAGTATATATCAAAGTATCTCAAATAAAACTAATCCCTCTATATTTGGCCAATCAATAGAAAACAAGAACTTAAGAAAATGAACAAAATTGTCAGAATAATCATTCTTCCAATTATGTCAAATGCCATTTTAAAAACTCTTGGTAACCTTGGCATGATAAAATGTATAAATCTTTTATTTATCTCCCTCTCTTTCTTATTTTTCTCTATCTCTCTATAATTGCGACTAAAGGAACTATGTATATGGCTAGTATTGCATTTGCACAAAATTTTAATAAAGCATGACATTACGATGATGGTGAGAAGTCGAAAAAAATGGGATCGGTGATTCCGCCTGTCTGTTTGTCTGATGGTCCTCGTCTATACAGCCTAAACCATACTCATACTCCTCATAGAAATGTTACTTTGTTTTTAAATTTTCTCAGGAACTAATAAATCAATTTAAATACATTTTTTTTCCGAACAATCTCTTAAATTGTTAAAAATAGTATGTGATGATCAAAAATGTCTAAGTCACGGAACTCTCGGGAAAATCTTTTAACGAAACTTAGTATTTTGGTAGCTTTTTTTTATAATATAAATTTTGAGTCTAGGACAACACGAAGGTCAGAAAAACTGCATTGTCTATCCAAACGTGACGAATTCAACACATAGTCTTAATTTCTTATATTAAGTTTGACTGTTAAAAACACATTTTCTTACATTTGTCAATATTTAAAATCAAACGACTTATATAAATATTGCACTCCATTTCCAAAATTGATTTAGATCTTCTTGTAGCTCTTTACAATCTTTGATTGAGTTAATAATTGGAAAAATTTTAACATCATCGGCATAGATAAGAGAGATATAGAATCATTTACAACAGAAGTCAATTCATTAATATGAAATAAACAGCAATGGACCAAGGTGACTCCCTTGAGGTACACCAGAATTGAATTTAAATTGCCATTAAGCTATGACGAAATCCACATAACGAAACGATCGTTAAGTCCAATTTTTACTCAATTTATTGAGAAGAATTTAATGACTTAATTTGTCAAATACCTTACTAAAGTCTGTAAAGATGCAATCAACGACTTGAGAGTGTTTTTTGAATGCAAAAAAAAGTAGAGAATTGTTATAAATTAGTAATTGTAGTGATAGACAAGGGATTCAAACAATTTAGGAATAGCAGACAACTTCGCTGTAGCACGGTAATTCGTAAGTGCATTTTTAGAATCTTTTTTATGAACGGGCGTTATCTAAGAATATTTCCAAACATTTGGAAATATAGAACATTTCAGAGACTCGTTGAAAAGACTAAAGAATGGATAAGAAACATAACATACACAGTTTTTCAACATAAATGATGGTATTCCATCAGGACCAGTACAAAACATTCATTTAGCTTTAAAATATAGTCACGTTAGAGGCCCCAGAAACCGAAAAATTGATTGATGTAAGATGATTGTACTCTTTTTGTGTTAGGAGAAATAAAAAAAAAGTATTTCTTGCTGAAGAAAAATCTTCAAAGGTAGTCTTAAAATAATCTGCGAACTTGTTCGAAATTGACTCTGAAAGATGGCTTGAAGAATTTTGAAAAGTCATACTAAAAGGTTTTTCAATAAGGGCGGGTAGATGTTGAAATGGAACTGTTGAACCTCGCGTGGGTTGGTGTCGTCCCATATACGACAATTTTGCTTGTTACAACATCCATTTATCCAAAAATGCGCCTCGTCAATAAAGATGATTTTAGTGCTAAAATTGGGGTCCTCTCCAAACGATTCGAAGCCCAGTCAGCGAACAAACGGCGTTGTTTATGGTCATGAACTTTGAGCTCCTTGGTCAGTTGGATCGTGTACGGGCATTGGCCTAAGTTCCGGCGCAAAATTCGCCAAGTTGAAGTCTGCCGAGTGCTTGTGTACGGCGAGAAATAGACTGGGTTCTGCTTTACACTTTCACGGACCGTGGCGATGTTCTCGGCCGATCTTGCGTATGGTGTTGAACGTACGGGTGTTGGCTGATTGTTTACTGAACCGGTTGTCTCAAATTTGGCCACCAAATGTTGAAGAGTCGACTGTGAAAGGCCACCTCGTAAAATGGGCGCAATGCGCGCAACGTTTGCGTTAACGAACACTCATTTTGATAATAAAGTTTTATCATTTGAACGTGCTGTTGAATCGTGTAACTTGCTCTGATGATTTGGCATAAGAAACTGAATAATAAACAAAAGATTTGACAGATGTCACCAAAACAAAATGACCGCCATGGGGCGCCAAAATCTACCCGCTCGAATTGAAAAACCTTTTAGCTGCATGATATCTTTTAATCACACTAAGTCATTTCTAATACTGAGTAAGAACAAAAAGTTTGAATAAGTCACAAAGTCGTATTACAGTTCTTGGTAAACTAAGCGTCTCATCACTCTTCGATAGATTGATTTATTCCATTTCAAAGCTCTATACTTCTAAATAAAACACCCTTTATACAAAAATTTATTAAAAAATAAAAACAAATGATTTTAGAAAAAAAAAATAAATAAAAATTAATAAATTAAAGATTTTCTTGAGAAGTCAAATAACATTTAATTTTTAAAAATAAACTTTTTTTTATATGTTATAGGCTCTTTAATTAAAAACGAAATTTTTTTTTAACAAAATATTTATGTTTTTATTTTGAATCTTTTATTTCGAATGAATTTATTAAATAAATTTATTCGTCAAAACAAAATAATTAAAAACTAGATTTTAATATTATGATAAGTTTAAAGTACTCCTAAAACTCGGCCATCCTGACCATTTTGATCGACCCGATCAATAACAATATTATATAATTTAATCAAAACATGAAACAGTTAATTTATATAATACAATAATACAAAGATTAATTTTAAACGAAATAAATACACAGTTAATAGCAATTTGGTAAGTACCTATAACCTTTCCGAAATTAAATTTATTTTGAGAATCACGTGTGTCAACCCAACAGAAGCTTGCCGTCTAGCACCTCCAGCCGTTCCTTGTAGTACTGAATGCGTTTCTGATCGGAAAAGTTTGGCGATAGGCTTTGTGAGCTCGTCACAGGTACTTTGGCGTAAGCGGATTTTTTGGCACACTCCTCGAACTGTTCACGTATCCTGTTTAGCTTTTGGGCTTTGGTAGTTTCCCTCGAGTTGGAGAAGTCTTCTGGCTCGGTCTGAGTGTACACTGATGCTTCACTCAAGTCACCCTCAAAGACTCCGCTCTCAGTCAAACTTGTCGTATGCCAAGCTCGCAGCTTTCGTTGTGGCGAATCGTTGGGTGACGAAACTTCACTGCTGTATGGAAGGACGGTAGCAACTATTCTGCCTTGTGATGTGGGGGTTGATTTTGGTTTCTGAAGCTGAAGGGTGGGTGAGATGTCTGATGAACGGGATGATGAACCATAGTCCGATACTCGAGATTTGATGTATTCTAAGCTTGATGATTCTTCGCTTGAACGCAGTGAATCGTGACCATGAGACATTGCTTCTAGATTTTGAACAAAACCCAAAACTTGTTGAAGGCATATTTTGTCTTCTTCGTCGATGTTTGGCTTTTTGAGTATTTGACTTAAGCGTCGACGCAAATCCTCATTTGTCATGTGGTCCAATAAATTCAAATCACATGGTGATATAACATTTATCATATCATCAATATGATGATGGCTATGTGGTGACGTTACTCCAGAATCTGAACGATCTGTGAAAATAATCGCTTCATCCGATTCCTTTCCACCAACATTGTTCCAGACATTTTTACTGCTGGGTGTGGTATTGCTCTGAAGCGACCACTTATCATTGCTCTCTTCTAATTCTAATATCCTAAATTCTAAAAGTTCGTTTTGTTCACGCAACTCATGTGTCTCATCCTGAAGCTCGATTTCCTTTTGTTCAAGTTGTTTTATCCGTTCGAGTAGTTTTTGTTGATTTTTTAAATTATTTGTTGCTTCAATTGCATTCTTTTCCGATTCGAAAATTTGTTCTTTTGCTAAATTTAATTCATGTTGTAGTGTTTGATTTTCCTTTTGGATGGATTCCAAATAATTTTGTACTTTTTCAATATCTTTTGTGTAGTTTCTTATATCGTCAATCTGTTGGAAATGTTCATCATGTGAATTGCTTGTCTTAAAACTAATATTATTCTTTTCAAATTGGTCCACTAATGCAACTTGAGGATTTGATTTCTTCGTGCAATTATTCAAAATGTGTTCTTTTGAACCACAACGAAAACAGGAACCTTTTTCTCGCTTTGGATTTGGACACGAACTTGAAAAGTGTCCTATTTGTGAACAATTGAAACACTTTTGTTTTTTAATGTCATCATTCTTATTTAATGAAAACGAAGAAGATGGATTTCTTTTCTGATTTTTAAAATTCCGTTGACTTCGTAATTGACCATAACGATGTGACAATTCCTTGAGTTGTTGAAGGTCATTAGCTGGATGCAAAACAGCAATGTCCACTGAATAACTTCTTTTTCATCCATGTTCGCTTGACCAGCAAGTTCGTGCATTTTCAGGATATATCCAATAATTGAAAGTTTGGATGAGCAATATTTTGTTTTTCGGAGTTCATTGATTACTTCAGATATGGTGTGCTTTCGACCAAAATTCGATAAAAAATTTTGTCGAAAATTGGAAAAATTGGTAGAATTATCTACTCGCAAAAACAATTCAGCAGCAGAGTTCATTTTCATTAAACGTCGAACTGACCTTAAGCGAAAAACATCATCCGCACTCAATGAATCACAAACACGTTCAAAATCTTTAAGCCACTTATAGCCATCATAAGTTTCGTCAAACGGATTCATTAAGTGTTGAACATCTTCAAAATTTGGACAGCTGACTACAGAATTTATGGTTAACTCTCGCTGCAATTGTTGTATACGTTGTCGTTTTTCTAAGATTCTAATCTCTGCATCAAGGTTAATTTCTTCTTCTTGCGGGTTGAGCGGTTCATTTTCGGCGTCATTAAAATTGTCATCATTATCTTCATCATTTAGATCCAGTTCATTCCTTTTTTCATTATATAATTTCCTTAATTGTATTAAGGAAGCTGAACTCGAAAAATGAATTTCGTGCTCGGTTAACTAATTTTGTATGTCTGTTTTATTCATTTTTTATTTTATATTTGTTAAATAAAAATTGCAGTAATAGTAATAATAATCCCACTTCTGAAGTTATAGGCTCTTTAATTAAAAACGAAATTTCTTTTTAACAAAATATTTATGTTTTTATTTTGAATCTTTTATTTCGAATGAATTTATTAAATAATTTTATTCGTCAAAACAAAATAATTAAAAACTAGATTTTAATATTATGACAAGTTTAAAGTACTCCTACAATGTATATTTTTAAATCTTAAAATATAGTATCTATTTATGAACAGACTCTTTGGTAACAGGAGCAAGTTCGTGCGACTCATTCGTGTATTATATTTTATACATATATGTATTATTTTTTTGGTTAAAGATATTTTCTCAATTTCCAAATTGACTTGTTTTTTTAAATTTCTTGTTTTTTTTTTATCTTTTCAGGTAAGCAAAAACAACATAGTATATGTATTTTTTTGAAGTATTTACAACAACAACAATAACACCGATAAAATGCGAACATTTATTTTTCTCTGCAAAAACAAAGGTAGGTAACTATATGTATAATGTAGCTACATATGTATATGTATAAAATCCAATTTATCGCTCAAATGGACACCTTAAATCTAAGAAGTGGAATGATAGAGTGTTATATACATACATAGGAGGTAGTATTCAGTACCAACTACGAACCTATAGAATGTTGAGAATATGGACGATGGACAGAGAGTTACAACTTCCCCTTGGACTAAAGTTTTGTTTTTATTTATTTTTTGCCGAATCGATTCGATTTCATGAGAAACATAAAACATTAAAAAAAAAAAACAAAAAACTTGCAACTTTTCTAAATAGCCAGGCACTTTTGCAGCAGCAGCATGGAGCATGCAGCAAACTCTTTATCTACATCTATGTTAACTCTATTTTTGGATGCCTACAGATACCGGTATCGGTCATGCTCCAAATGGTTGCCCCTATGGCTGCTGAAACATAGGACCAGTTGTACTCCCAGTATGCCATTTAATAGTTTGTATAGGTACCTCTATCTCTACCTTACCTACAGTAGTAGTCTGTCAGTGGCGCTGCTCACGGACTATTTGTCAAAATAAATATTCATCAATCGAGAGTTAAAAAAGAGTTATCTTTTGTTATGTGTGCGTGTTTACTAGTTGTGTTTCTGACTGCTGGCCACTAGCACGGGCACTGCCACTGTCATCTGTCGCCCTGCTGGCTTGGCGTCATCAACGCTCGGCGCAGAGCGGCGGCGATGAACGACGACGGCCGATGGCAGTGGTGGCGGCAATAACAACTAGCGTGTAATATTTAGCTAAAGGCTACAAAAAAAAAGTATCTACGAGTATTGTATCTATAAAATCTACATAGTTTTAACCTGTGGCCGTGATGTACGTACGTTCCTAACCTCCATTAAAAGTATGTAGGTATGGTTACAAGAGTGAGTGCAACATGTTGTATATAAAAACCGCACTGCTGTGCACAAATCATAATCAATTCGAGGGGAAAATTAATTAAAAATTTAATTTCCTGCATATTTAGGAACACATACTGACGGCTCAGAGGCGCGCGGCTTGGTTAGCGAGATGATGTTGTTGATGATGTCGAGGGGTGAAGTGAGGTGCGATGGCAAAAACAAGACGTTAGGCGGTTTATATGAGAAAAAATAACATCAAAACTTTGTGTGTGTCAGAAATAGGTAGTATTAAGTTGCACAAACCACACCCGCTTAACCGTAATCAGGCTTCAGCAGCGCTATGTATACTCTACGTCTTAACAAAGAACTAAAGTGACAGCTGCGAGTATAATGACACTTCTTCTGAGTGAGTATCTGGATTTCGTTTTGTTGTTCGTGTTTTTTCTTTTTTTTTTTAGTTCAATTTGGATTGAGTTGGGTTTGGAATCTCTCTCCTTCCTCTTGTGTCTCTGGAGTTACTCCGCTGCGCTGGAGATGTCTGTCAAGCCGCCTTGATGCTTGATAGTGACGTTAATTGCGGTGCTCAAGCTCACATACTAGGTGTAGGTACGCATGTACTACATATACATATATGTATAGAGTATATTGTTCGGGGTTTCGAATTTACATTTGTAAACTCAGCGACACACATCACAGAAAGAGAAAAATGTCTATAAAATTGCTGCTACTGCTGACGCTGTTCCTGCTGGTGATGCTGATGCTGTTTCTGTTTCTGGTGCACTTTTATAATGCGAACGAACATTGGCGTCGAACAGCTGAACTGAACTGAACATTAAACACACGCCACATAGATTTGCATGTGCAATGTGCATCATTGTACTGTCGACTTTGTCGTCATCGTCATTGTCGTATTCGTATCTAGACGCAAGCATACCTATTCGAACTTCTGTATACATATATTGCAATCAGATGCCAAGGTTATTGTTGTTTTGCATCATCCCAAGAAGAGCTATAGGATAAATTCATCGTCAGCAGGGGGTAAGGCTTTAGATATTATGGTATGTACCTACTCGTAGGTATGTCATTGTCAAAACAAAAATATTTTAATCGAAAAAGCATGGGGTGTAGCTCTCACAAAGCAAACAAGCAAGCAACCAAGCAAGCGGTATACGTACTCGCGTACCTAAACAAGTTGGAATGCTATTTTGTTTTAATGATGATGTGGGCTTGTTTGTATGTACATATGTATGTATATAAAGTGAATTTGCTTAGATACTTTTTAGCAGCTGTAGCTCTAGCCGCCATAAGCTTATCTATGCATATAAGGTGGATATAGATGGATATAAGGGAACATGTAAATTATGAAGTATTTTTGTTTTGTTTGTTTTTGTACTTATTCTCTTTTAAACAATGAGAATAATTTGTACAATTGTTTGACAATGCCATCAGCATACTTTTGGTGTCATTTATAAATAAACAAATTGGATCATTATATTTATTAGAATTGACTGTGACCTTAATACGATGCATGTATTGCATTCAACTGCATAAACAACAAAACGTTGCACAAACAAAAATGAAGAACAATTTGTAGAAAAAAAGAAATCTGTAAAATAAGTGCGTATACAAAATTAAGAATAAATTGTAAAAAAAAGTCCTATAAAATAATTGCGTATACGCCCGAGTGTACTTTTTAAAGTTCTATGTAATTCAAGTTAGATCCCTTATAATTGAACCAATTTGATTGATATTTTATAAAGAGCATTTTCCGAGACCTAGTTTTTTTCCTCTTTGGCCTAGTTTCGCAATGCGACATCATACGAGTACCCAGAGGTAAAACAAAAGCTTAAAATTAGGTGTCTCAACAATTTTTAGAGAACCACGGCCTAGTGACTTACAACTCTTAACCATTCCTATGTGCGTAATGTTAAGGATGCAGGGAACCTACAGTTTAAGTGCTGATTCCGGAAGGCTAATTTTAGGAAGCACTTTTTATGACAAGAACTAATCTTGGAGGATTTGTGAATTCCTCGCATGAGGCAGTACCTGTGAAAAACCTTTAGATGCAGGGGTTGAACCCAAGAACTCTGGTATGACAATCCAACACTACTTTAGGTGGCGCTTCAGCTTCTAATAAAGGCTCTTCCATTAAGTGCTTTAGACTTTGGCTGTAGCATATAGGTTTATAGTGTTTTTAAGAGAATGAAAATCCCCAAGAAATGGGGTTGAATTACATGATATCGTTATCCAGTTTTATTGAGACGAATTTTTTGATACGGTGATAATACAAAAATATCAACAACTTCTTTCAATAAAAGCACCTGTGGGTGACCCGCTTCGCGGGTTCTCAGGATTTTAACTCCCTTTTTCGGGGTCGCACCCGCTCACGCAACTCCGTTGCTCCGCTTAGGGTATATATTTAACCTCTAGCGCTCGCAGGTTACGGTGATGACCTGACCAAGAAATAAAACCCCATGACATCTTTAGCACGAAATCCACATGAAACAATTTTTACTTCCATAGCTGAATTAGACGTTCTTGGATCTTCTATGAATAAAAACTTTCCCAAATTTGACAATTTTATTTTGTTACGCACTCATTCATCTAAAAATTCATATTACCGCTGAACTGAAAATGATTTCAATCAAAATTAGGGTCAGTTTCCAAATGGTCCAGAGCTGATTTAGAAAACACACGTCATATTCTATGTTTGTTTTAAAAGTCCAAGTCATGACGTAAAATTCTATAAGTTGCAATAACTGCTTTGGATTCTCCTGCACAATTTGAACAAGAACAGTGGTAATGTTTCCGTTAGATCTTGCGTTCGGATAGATAGATAAACCAAGAAACTAATATTTATCGATCATATTGCAAATAACCTTCTCTTTGGGAAGATTATGTCAACCGTATACAATAGAACATCCATTTTGATGTTGAACTCTACATACGTCTAAACTAAGATATGAAAAACCGGTTGAACAAATGACAGCTAATTTAACGTTTTCAACTGTCAAAGTCCTTGATTTCATATTTGATATTTATTTATTTTGATATTTTGATAATCGCCGTTTGGACCAAAACCTCTAAGTCTCTTTATATTTTCTACTCTTTTAATCAATATCAAATTTTAACACCTTGGAGCAAAATTTTACACGTGTAATTTAATTGTATTTACATATAAGTTCAAAACATAGAACAAATTTGAAACAATTTTAGCATTTTTAAATATTTCTTAACATTTATGCTAAAGTAAAAATTACGAATTACTATTATGAATAGTTATCTTTAAGTTATTTTAAAAATCCATATGAGTTCTGTGTTTCTGACATTTCCAAATGTAATAGATCCGTTCCCACGATTTAGGTTCGTTTGTTTTTTTTTTCATGAGCTGTCACTTTTTTTTTAGACGTGTTCAGAGGCACCGTTTAATATATAAGGGAATTCGAATTTCATTAGATAGCAAAACTATTAAAACTAGGCGGGTCAATAAGTCCATGACTTTTGGAATAAAACACAGATTTTTTGATAAAAAAATAATTTTATTTTTCAACGTAGTCTCCCTTGAGCTCTATACACTTTGTCCAACGCTTCTCCAATTTTGTTATCCCTTCCAAAATAGGCCTTTGTTTGCGAGATGACTTCATCATTGGAGTGAAATCTTTTTCCACCAAGCCATTTCTTCAGGTTTGGGAACAAGAAGTAGTCGCTCGGAGCCAACTCTGGAGAATAGGGTGGATGAGGAAGCAATTCATAGCCCAATTCATGGATTTTTGCCATGGCAACTGCACATGTGTGTACCCTTGCATTGTGAGCAAACGCGGCACCCATCTTGGGGAAAGCTTTCTCATGCCGAAGTGATCATTCGAAATTGAAACCACTGAGCCATGCAAGATCCCTACGGCTTCCACAATCTCTCGCACTTTCAATCTTCGGTCGGCCAACACCATATCGTGAATTTTTTCGATTGTTTCGGGTGTAGAGACCTCAACTGGGCGTCCAGGACGTTCGGCATCTCCAGTGCTTGTACGGCCACAACGAAATTCAGTAAACCACTTTTTTACCATTGAAATCAATGGTGCAGAGTCCTCATAGCATTTATCAAGCTTAGCCTTGGTCTCGGTAATGGTTTTTTTTTCGCAAGAAATAATGCTTAATAAGCACACGAAATTCACATTTTTTTCAATTTTCTCCTCAAATTAGTGAGTAGTCTGATAAAAATAGCTGTCAAACACAAATAAACTGACGCAGCAAGTTTAAATTTTGACAGGAGTCAACTGACAGATGCCTGTTGACAGGAGCAGTGTTGCTGTTTCAGTAAAGAGGTCAGAAATTCAAAAAGTCACGGACTTATTGAACCGCCCGTATTAAAACTTTGGAGAATTTAGTAACTTGTCAATTATCATTTGCTTAGATTGTTGTGGTTAGTCATATTAAAAGACAAGAGATGTTCGTTCATCGAGATCTGTTTATTGACTGACTTAATTCAAGTTTTACATTAGCGTTATTTAAAGTTAAGAGAGAGTTAGATTTTACAAATTAAGTATATACAACATGTCCCTCTAAAAAAAATAAAAATAAAATAATACATTTTTTTAAATAATATAAAAATAAAAGTTTTTCATTTGTATCTTAGTCAAATAATTCAATTTATTTACAAGTTGTGTTAAAGATCAGAAGCAAGACTGTAAAATTCAATTTCTAGGAACCTGTTTGCCGGATCGAAGATTCAATCTGCTATCAATTTGTTTTTCACCGTATTCTACTGTATCACCAGAAGTTTTATCAATAAGAATATCTCTTTCATTACGGCGGTATCGTTTTCCTTTCCTATTTTCTACAATCACAGATCTTGGCATATCAGTTACCTCTACGACTTCACCCTTTTCCCATTGACCATCAGGAATTTTTTTGAAGTACACTGGTATGTTTTCTGTGATTGCGAATCTCTCTTTTGTGTTTTTATCATAATTGGCTTTCATTTTACTCTGATAACCTTGAACCTCCTGTCTATATAGATCTTCATCTATCACAGCTGGTTTTAACTGCAATTGATGAGTCGGAATTCTTGTCCTGAGCTTTCTTGACATCAACAACTGCGATGGAGAGTAACTCAGTTGTGAAGTGGTTCGAAGATTAAGAAGCCCAAGATACGGATCTTCATTAGTTTCAGAACATTTGGTTAGCATTTTTTTGACAGTTTGAATGGTTCTTTCTACCAAACCGTTGGATTTAGGATAGTATGGGCTACTTGTGATATGGTCGAACATCCATTCATTAGCAAACTCCTTGAATTCTGATGAGTTGAATGGTGGGCCATTGTCAGACATCAAATCTGATGGTATCCCATGTCGCGCAAAAATTGACTTCAAGTGGGTTACGATTTCAGTTGCTTTCGATGACCTAAGTTTAATGACTTCCATAAACTTAGAGTAATAATCTACCAATAGTAGATATAAATCTTTTTTCCATTCAAAAAGATCTATTCCTACTTTTTGAAATGGAAGGTTTGGTAATTCATGTGGCAATAATGGTTCTTTTGTATTTGAGTTTCGGTATTTCGTGCATGTGACACAATTTTCTACAAATTGTTGAATATCTAAATTCATGCGAGGCCAATATACAGTGCCTCTTGCTCGTCTTTTACTTTTTTCTATACCTGGGTGGCCATCATGAATATGTCCAAGAATCATTTTTGTCATTCCACGTGGAATAACTAATGCATGGCATTTGAAAATAAGATTATCTATTACTGTTAGCTCATGTCTATGATTCCAAAATTTTTGTAGTTCAGTGCTAATTTTGTTCTTCTTTTCTGGCCAATGACCTTGAATAAAAGAACGCAATTGTTGCAAAACTACATCTTCACGGGTTGCTGACAGAATTTTTTCAAGCATAGGTTTTGTAATGGCAAGATTTGACTTAATAAGACCAACATGGATCTTTATTTCCTCATCTATTGGACTTTCCTCTTTATGACATAATGGTGCTCTTGATAACATGTCTGCGACTAACATCTTTTTACCCGGCTTATATATGACTTCTAAGTCATAGGCTTGAAGACGAAGCATCATTCTCTGTAACCTTGCCGGAACATGTGCCAAGGCTTTCTTAAATAGAGGTATGAGAGGTTTGTGGTCAGTTTCTACCACTATTGTTTGACCATAGATGAATTGATGCCATTTTTCACAGCCGAAGAGAATCGCATAGAGTTCTTTCTCTATCTGAGCATAATTTCGTTGACAGTCGGTGAGGGTCTTAGACGCAAAAGCTATTGGACGACAATCTTGTAAAAGACAACCCCCTACCGCAAACTGTGAAGCATCGACAGATAAAACAAGTGGTTTTGTAGGGTCAAAATACGCAAGGACTGGTGGTGTTGAGACAAGTGATTTAAGTTTCATGAAGACCTTTTCTAATGACTCATTCCATTGGAAACTAACATTCTTCTTGAGCAGTTGACGCAATGGCTCTGTTTCACTCGACAAATTAGGTATAAATGACCCAAAATATGTCACTGCACCTAAAAACCTTTGAACTTCTTGGACAGAAGTTGGAGACTTCATATTCAAAATTGCTTCAACTTTTAGGTGATCAGTACTTACACCAAGTTCGTTAAATATGTGACCAAAAAATTTAATTTCAGCTAAACCAAACCTACATTTTTCTTTATTTAGTCTTAATCCAACTTTATCCATACGTTCTAGTACCTGAATCAACTTTCTGTTATGGTCTTGAATATTATTACCATAAATCAAAATATCATCTATGTAAATGATAACATCTAAATCTATAAAAATTTCAGTCATAACTCGGTGAAAAATTTCTTGTGCTACCTTTACTCCATATGGCATTCTTAGAAATTTGTACCTTCCAAAAGGTGTATTGAATGTACACAAGTTAGAACTTTCTTTGTCTAATTTTAACATCCAATAACCTTTGCTAGCATCGAGTGTGGAATAATATTTTGAGCCTGAAAGTTTGGACTTAATTAGTTCAATGTTAGGGATTGGATAGTGCTCCCGTTGAAGTGCTTTGTTGAGGTTTCTTGGATCCAAACAAATACGCAAGGAACCATCAGCCTTTTCAACCAATACAATTGAATTGACCCACTGCGTTGGACTTTTGACTTTTTCTATGACTTCATTCTTTTCCATTCGCTTTAGTTCTTGTTCTAATTTACTATTCAGTTTAAATGGAATCCGCCTTGGTGCATCAATAACTGGACTAACTTGAGGATCTACTTTAAGTTTGAATTCACCATTTAAACAACCTAGACCTTTGAACAAGTGACTGTATTGCGGTTCAATATTTTGAATCAAAGTATTTGACTCGTTTTTTATCTGATTAATCGACGACAACTTTTTTTGTTGGACAAGACCGAACCTAAAACAATCGTTTTTACCTAAGACCGTACTGACGCTTTCATTGACTACGAAAAAGTTTATTTTTTCTTGCATAACCTTACTTTTGCTTATGAAGGCATTTACTTGACACTGACCTAGAATATTGACCTTCGATCCCCCAAAAGCAGTTAACGTTCCAACACATTTAGTAAGAGACAAATTTTTCGACGAGTTAATGTGCTTAAATGTATCGAAGCTCATTACATTTGCTTCTGCTCCCGTGTCCAACTCAATTTTAATTACAATATCATTAATTACTAAAAATTCTTTAAAATTCATATCTGACAACTTATTTAATTTATAAAAATTATTTGGATTTAAGACCCTCTCTTTAAAATTTACAGAACCAATAAAATATTCATCATCATCATCGTAATTAACATTATAATTATTGTTATCTTTGTTCATAGAAAATGATTTTATATCTTTGTTTGACTTACAATATTTAGCAAAATGGTTCATGCCTTTACAAACGTGACATCTCTGCCCGAGCGCTGGACATTTGACTCGGTGGTTCCAGTTTCCACATCGTTCACACCTTTTGTTGGATTGTTTCGTGTTGACATTCGGATTTGAGTTGCTGGTGGAGGAGGTGTGTTTGACGTTCTGCCTTTGCCTGTGTTGCTGCTGCTTGTTGTTCTTGACGATTGGTGGTCCGCTATTGCCAGACTTCTGGATGTAGTTGATTTGACTTTCAGAGTTAATGGTGACTGTTGACATCTCCTGTGACTGAGATTGACTAAGCACATATGATTTAGCGCGCTTTTCTGCTATCTCCAGTGTAAGGTCGTCGATGTCAAGTAGCAAACGTCTCAACTTGTCATCATTTAAACCAATTATGAAGACATCTCTGACCATTGCATCCTGAAGTGTACCATATTCACAAGCTCTAACCAATTCCTTCAACTGAGTCAAGAATTGATCCATGGTTTCAGCTGTTTTTTGTCTTGCAGATAGGAATTTATAACGCTCAAATACAATATTGGTTCTGGGTGCACAATACTCATCAAATTTCTTTTTAACCTCATCAAATTTAAGATTTTTGGGAAACGTGTTATAAATTCGAAGACCATCGTCACCTATATACGACAAAATGGCGGTGATTTTTCTTTCGTCCTCTCGAATTCCAATGAGGTCAAGAAAAATCTCGAGTTTTTGCATCCAGAACTTCCATGCGGCAATGAGATTTGGCTGATTAAAACTCATTTCTTTTGGTGGTCTTGCCCCAAATGAAAACTCCATGATTCTTTCGGCTTGTCTTAGACTTTGTTGGTTACTCGGATCTGGCGGTACTGTTTGACTGCCTGAGTCCATTAAATTTGACGATTTTTCTTCAACAATTGTTTGTTGCAATAGAGTTAAATCAATTGTTTCTTCAAAATCAAGTAATATTCCTGAGTCTGAAATTGATTTTTCGCTGTCCAGTTTTGACACGTGGTAGGTACCTATAGATGTAGGTTAGGTGGATTACCGACACTGATAAGTTAGAATTTGAGAATGACGATAGGTTTACACAATGACTTATTATTTTTTGACTTTATTCTGAGTAATAATAATTTGCTCGTTTTATTTAATTTTTAAATTATAGACTTAATTTTTTAATCGACTATGGTTCTTTGACTGACATCTGACACCATGTTGTGGTTAGTCATATTAAAAGACAAGAGATGTTCGTTCATCGAGATCTGTTTATTGACTGACTTAATTCAAGTTTTACATTAGCGTTATTTAAAGTTAAGAGAGAGTTAGATTTTACAATTTATTTAATTTAAAACAATATTTAATTTAAAACAATTTTGTAAAAATTCTGCGCCAAGATTTGTGTTAAACAATTTGAATCGGTGTTTTATAACAAGCGCTGAAATGTTTGAATATGTTCAAAAAAAAAGTTGTCATCTGAACAAATGTTTAAAAAAATGTATAATTTTCTTGTTTCGATTAAATAATTAATTAAATTATGTAAACAAAAAATAAGAACCAACCCCGAACCATATAAAAATTAATCACTTAAATAAAAATTTGAACTCGTGGCCTCATATCTGTCATTCTTATATTATTTTTACCTCCTTTACAAAAATATATATAATTCATTTTTTTTGTTGTTGTTTTTTTGTTCAAATTGAAACGAAAATTTGTTTTATCATGACCTAAATTCTTTTCGAATAAAAATGAATACAAAATATGCATACATATGTATATTCACATTGCCCCAAATATATTCAGACAAACATTCACAATATTTCGTTATCACTTCTCGTTATTACCGCAGACTTAAAACAATTTAAAAAAATAAACAGTCACCCAAATTTGATTGCAATTTAATAAAGTCAACCTTTTACGAGGTATACAAATGAGTGACACATTTAATATTATTTATTTTTCTGACATTAAAATACCTATAAGTCTATAACAATGAAATCAATAAAATGTGTAACAACAAAATAGAACACCTTATACTTATTTATCACCTTTAACCCCAATTCATTGTGTGCAACAAAAACAAACAAATAAATAAAGAGATTACCTCATGAGCTTTACAAAGCCCCCACCCCCCCCTAAAAATTATTTAACAATACTTAGTAAGCTCAACGCACTTCACTCCAACACTATCAACAAAATTCCTATAAACTAATTAGGTAGTCAAATAAATGACATAACATAACTCAGCGGCGGCGCTGACTACAACGATGAATGTCAAAATTGTCATAATCCGCGCAAACATAAAACACGACACCCTAAAAATAAAAATAATAAAAGAATTTTTTACAAACAAAGATAAACAAAAATAAAAACAAAACAAAAACCAAGAAAAAATGCGAATAAATGGTGTAGAATCCCGGAGCCACTTTATACTTGCGGGGGGGGGGTAAATGTGTAGTATTTTGTATACCTAGGTAAGGTATATAAGTATGATGACGATGAGAAGCAATGCAGTGCACGATATCTCATGCCCCACGCTTTGAATAATTAGCGTGTCTCTGGAGTTTCCCCCTAGCCTTGCCTTTGCCTGGCATGGCTTGCTCTGGTCTGGTGTGGTGTGGCATGCACTTGGAGCTTGAAGCATGGAGCAGTAGCAGAAGTAGAATCAGTGGCGGCACGAAAAATATCCAATTAACACCGGCACCACCAACTTCACCAAAATTATGGGGAAAGAGCACGGTTTTGGCCTGGGAGAAATATGAGTTTATATTTTATCTGGGGCGCTTACGTAGTCTTTTGGTTTTATAACGTGTGTGGTGTTCCTTGTTGTATTTTTAGTGTTTTTTTTTTTTTTTTTTCTTAGTTTGAATCGGGGGTTCTTGTTGTGAGTTTTAAATCCTCATATGGTTGCATAGAGATTTCGAAAAAGCGAAATAGTATTTTTCTCACTAATCCCAACATCACACCAAACACCCCTTCCCTTCCCTCCCCTCCCTGTCTTCCCTCACCTGAAACTGCTTTTAATATATTTTAATTTGTAGAAAAATCGTTGCACGTAATATAATTAAATGATTAGCATCTCGATTAGTGCGACACACGGTGACGGTCGGTTTTGATTGTGTGGTATGGTGTTTGTGTGGAGGTCTGTGTTCTCCTTTTGGGTTGGTTCTTTAAATTTTTAAACAAACAGATCTAATTTTGTGAGAAATAATAACAAAGCTGCATAAAGTATAGTTCTTTGTTCTCTCTTTTTGTTTTTTTTTTTCTGTCTCTTGTCTCTTGTGGCTTTTGACTTTTGTTTTGTTTGTTTTTAGAATTGGTATCTCTTTATACCTGTCATTAAAATAGAAAGGTTTGTTCCTTTGTTCTTTAGGTAAAGTAGGTTTCAATTTCAGTTACGAATACTTATAGTTGACCTTTGAACTTTTTCAATTACTTATTCTCTCTTATAGTAACGTGCAATTCCCACGTTTACCTACATACATATATACGTAATTAATTCAGTGTCATTTTTGTATCGTGTTATCAGGTTTTTGACTTAAATATTATAATTAATTATTTTTTTGTTATACAGTGAGTGAGACATTCTTCAGACTTTAAGGTATGTCTGATGTAATATTTAGAAATAATTCATTTGAAGAAGAGGTCATTGGAATCGAAGGATATAGAAATTATTAGCAAACAAGTTAGGTAAAGAGATTGCAACAAAAAAGAAGCAAGTAGAGAAATAAATAATAATAAATTATATAAAGGGTGGTTAAATTTTAAGGCCGATGTTGATTTTGAATAAAACACAAATTATTTGTAAAATTATTGTCCTTTCTTCATTCGACGAGTTGAGGTGAACGTCTCTTTAGCCAAACTATCGCAAACAGCAGCAATATTTTCTGCAGCATGCAGTGGCATTTTCACATCGCCTACAGACCCGGTTTGCTCGAATTTTCCGATTGTACACACATTTAGACAATTAAATTGACCGACAAAATCACGAAGTTCATTTTTATATGAAGGCCAATTTTCATAATAAGCCTAAATAAATTTAAGGCGTTGTTTAATTGTGTATCGCTCCAGGGTTCAAATTGAGTTAGGCTTAAATTGAGAAATGTCCAATGAAATGCAAAAAAATACTTGACATTTAGGTGTGGTTCAAATTCAACATCGGCCCTTAAAATCTATCCACCCTTTATTATTGATTTCTTATCATCATCATCATTATTATATTTTATTATTTTAGTTGATTATTATGATTTCTTAGGAAACAAAAACAGATGTAAGAGTCGTTCATTGCTATAATTCTGAAAGATGACCCGTTTTTCAAAAGGGGTCAATGGATTTGATTGATTTAATTAGAACAATTCAAGTTGAATCTGATCAAAAGTTAAAATTATGACAATATGGAAGATTTTCTTTTTAAGGAGTATAATGTAGAATTGCAGTTGTGTTTAGGCAAGGTTTTGAAGTATTTTATATTTCAGCTTACATCCCGCTTCACATCTCATATCACATCAATTCAAATTTAAAACGTGATTGTAATAAAAGTAATAGATACATATGTAGGTATGGAAATTATATTAGGTGATAGAGATTGGAATGGAAATGAAATGCACGTGCTGATAAATAATTTGAATTATTAATAAATCTTATATGCATACATACATATGAATGAACAGAGGCCTAGAGTGCAATTAAGTGAGTTTGTTGCTCTCAACTTACTTAGGCACGTTTTATCAATTGCTCTATTCTAAAGGAACATGTTGTATACTTCAATACTTCAATACAGTTCTCAGACTATAGTTCGAAAGTTGTACTTGGAATTTTTGACTTCTACATTTTCATTTCCATTTTCAGAATTTTATAATGTTCTGATTTGTATTCAACTTTGTCATATAAAACTGTTTTTCAGTATTTTTTTGAAAATATGTATATTTGAAATTTATAGTTTCAGTATCGATTGAATTATACCGAATTTTTGAAAACAAACTGGCAGTGGGTGGTTTTATTACTATTTGGTACATTTTGTGACCTTTTTCGTTATAAAAGGTGTCCCAAAATTAACGCAAGATTTGAATTTGCCGCCATTTGTGCAGTGAAGTGTTGGCAACCCTGAAAAAAAAGCAATTTGACAGCTAACAGTATAGGGTTATTAAAAATGGAGCGTTACACGAGAGAACAACGTGTCTTCATTATTAAAGAATATTTCAAAAAAAGTGAAAGCTTGGCGGCTGCAGTTCGAAAATTTGAAAATTTCATACAAAATATGGTCGGAATAGTGTTTTAACTTCGTCAACTGTGAAGAGATTAATTGAAAAATTCATGGAGACTGGATCCGTTGGAGACGCCAAACACACTGGTCGTCCAAAAACAAGCCGTTCAAATGTGAATGTCGAAGCAGTGCGTGAGAGTGTTGCTGACAATCCAGGAACCTCAATTCGACGTCGTGGACAAGAATTGCAAATTTCAAGAACCTCTATACAGCGTATACTCACCAAAGATCTGTGCCTTCATGCTTACAAAATTCAATTAACACAACAATTGAAGCCTAATGACCATGGACAGAGAAGAGAGTTCGTTGAATGGATTATTGAACATCAACAAATGGACCCTGATTTTTCGAGCAAAATCATCCTAAGCGATGAAGCACATTTTCATCTTGATGGCTTTGTCAATCGCCAAAATTGCCGCATTTGGGGTTCGGAGAACCCACATATGATTGTCGAAAAACAAATGCATCCACAACGCGTGACTGTATGGTTTGGATTTTGGGCTGGAGGCATAATTGGGCCACATTTTTTTTAAAATGATGCTGGTCAAGCAGTGACTGTTACTGGTGCTCGATATCGCGACATGATTACACAGTTCTTTCTGCCAAAATTGGATGATATTGATGTGTCCAATATGTGGTTTCAACAAGACGGTGCCACATGTCATACAGCCCGTGAAACAATTCAATTACTGCATGAGACATTTCCAGGTCGTGTACTCTCTCGTTTCGGTGATCAAAATTGGCCTCCTAGATCGTGTGATTTAACACCATTAGACTTCTTTTTATGGGGTTATTTGAAATCACAAGTCTATGTCAACAAGCCCACAACCACCCGTGCATTAAAGGAGGAGATTCAACGCTGCATCAACGAAATTCAGCCACATTTATGCAGAATGGTCATGGAAAATTTCAACAAAAGAGTGCGCATGTGCATGCAAAGCCGTGGAGGCCATTTGTCCGATGTGTTATTCCATACATAACCCTATCCTATGTACTTTACGAGTCAATAAAAATATAACTATCAAAAGACTAAAAACGGCGATTTCTATTTAATTCAAATCTTGCGTTAATTTTGGGACACCCTTTATTTGTGACACTTGCGTTTGTAACAGTAACTGTTGTATTAGTGTGATACTAATTATTAAGTTTGTGACATTACTTGTTGTATATCTTTCAGATGCTTCTTGTTACGTGTGTGACACTTATAGATCCTTTTATAAATATATGAGTTAAAATTTGAGTTTCGTGGGTAACACTTTGAAATCAATTTTGTCTTTTTATGTACGAACTGTCATTTTTTCTACAATTGTGTAAGTTTATTCTTAGGTTTAGTGACAGTTATCGTTACGTTTTTGACACATATTTTTTTATATTTGTGACACGTATGACCAATTCTTGACAAATTTCTAGTCTTTTGACTCGGTTTGGAAAGAAAACTTAGAAATCAATTTGTTCTATTTACAACTCAAGATCTTAAAATATGTTAACTGTTTTCGAAATTCTTTGTATATTTAATTGTTAATACAACGTCATAAAATATATCTATTGTATAAAAAAACAATTTGAATCGCATACGGATGTGTCCTGAAAAAAAAATGTGGACTTACAAATGGGTTACTTATTTTCTTATTTATAATTTTTAAAGTAATCATCAAAAATTTTATTGTTACTATAGGCCCACAGTCACAGAAATTAATTGTGTGTGTCTTAAAATGGAAGTCTTGGTCGAATTACTCACAGAATTTTCAGTAAGAAAACCTCAACATGTACTGTGTACTTCAATACTGAGTTACCTGCCAATATTTGTAACTAAGGTGACATTTTCTATTCAACTAAACTTATATAATATAAAGTCGTGCATAACTATATTTAAGTTAAATTATGTATTCTTACGTTTGTGACTTGTTTACAAAATGTTATAAATTTCGAATTACACTAAGTAACTTTTCACAAATGAATAAGTAAAAAATATGAACCTGCATTTAGACCACAAATTCATTGAAATATAAATAAGCTTTTATTTAAAGCAAAATCAGGAATCAAGCCCATAAAACTAATTACACACAAAAATACAATAAATTAACCGTATTAATGGTCTGATGAAAAAGCCTTTTGTATTTGCTCTAAGCACTGATTTTTGTCAGAGACTGATGTTTGAAATGACAATGACATGAATTTTAAACATTTAAAATGCAAAAAAAACAAATTTAACTTTATGCCCGTCCATGATGGTTAGTGCGTTGGACTGTCATGCCAGAGGTCTTGGGTTCGATCCTCTTGCGAGGAATTGACAAATTCTCCAAGAGTAATTCTTGTCATGAAAAGTGCTTTCTCAAATTTGCCGTTCGGATTCGGCTTAAAACTGTAGGTCCCCTCCATCCCTGACAACAGTACTCGCACACAGGAATGGTTGAGAGTTGTAAGTCACTAGGCCCTAGTTCTCAACGGACTGTTGCACCACCCACTTTAACTTTATGCTGTTTGTTTTTCAGTCCTTCACCAAATTTACCCAAATCCTGAAAAAGGAAACAATCAATTAACTCAAATTTAATTTAAAATTTTTGATGCATCTCATTATCAACTTTTGTAGAATATAAGAACGATTTTTGTATTTTTGTGACGGGAGTTACCATATTTTTACTACACTTTGATCTTGGGCTATTAACAGCTTTAAGCCATATAAATCTGCAGGTCCGGATGGTATAATTCCAGCCGAGCTGCAAGAAAATGCAAGTTTTCTAATACCCATCCTAGAAAACATCTTCAAGGGATGTCTTGAATTGGCATACATCCCGATGTCTTGGAGATAAGTTAAAGTTGTTTTTATTCCAAAAGCTGGAAAATCCAGCCACATTAACCCTAAAGACCTAAGACCTATCAGGTTATCATCATTCCTTCTCAAAACTTTTGAACGTTTGATCGATATCCACTTAAGGGCAAGTATTGATAAGTCCCTCCTTTCAAGGGCTCAACACGCCTACAACAAAGGGAAATCAGTTGAAACGGCTCTACACAGTATAGTACGTACAATCGAATATTCCCTCCATCATAAAGAGTACACCCTAGTTGCCTTCTTAGACATAGAAGGTGCATTTAACAATGTCGACACATCTGCAATTGCACGTGTATTGACATCTCTGAAGGTAGATAAGCCGATCAGTGAATTGATTAATCAGATGCTGATAAGCAGGATTATCAATTCAAAACTGGGCGATTTTACTACACAAAGGGGTGTCAGCAGAGGTACGCCACAAGGTGGTGTCCTATCCCCTCTCCTCTGGAACTTGGTAATAAATGAATTACTAATTACTCTAGAAAGAGAGGGATACAGAGTTTTTGCCTATGCGGACGATGTTGCTATTGCAGTAACGGGTAAACATCCCAATATACTAAAAGACCTCTTACAAAACGCTTTAAATAAGCTCACCAGATGGGCTAATCGGTGTGGACTAGGCGTTAACCCACAAAAAAGCGACCTTGTCCTCTTCACAAGGAAATACAAAGTCACACACATTGACCCTCCCCTCATAAACGGTGTACCACTTAAATTCTCTGAACAAGCAAAATACTTGGGTCTCATTTTAGATAAGAAATTAAGTTGGAAACCTAACATTCAAGAGAGAATAAACAAGGCCACAGTAGCCCTGTTCTCCTGTAAAAAGGCCATTGCTAATAAATGGGGCCTACAGCCCCGTATTACACACTAGGTATACATCTCGGTCATAAGACCGATTCTTACTTATGGAGTAGCGGTATGGTGGACGGCGCTAGATACAGCGACAAATCGCGATAAACTCAGCAAAATCCAACGAACAGCCTGCCTGTGTATGAGAGGAGCACTTCGCTCTACCCCCTCCGCCTCACTAGATGTTCTGTTCCATCTAATACCGCTGCAAGCCTCCTCTCTGTGGATCAATAATGGAATTGGCCACACCACTATTTTGAACTCGTTCAGAACTATAAACAGTAATATTGACTACACCATACCCCATCCTCAGTTTAATAACTATAGCTTCAAAGTGACTATACCTCCCAGGTCTTCTTGGGAGAATACATCATTTTTGAACGATGGTCCTATAAACTTTTATACAGACGGATCAAAAACGGAGGATGGGGTTGGTGGAGGCGTATACTCAGATAGACTAAACTTAAGTCTCTCCTTTCGTCTACCCTATCATTGTAGCGTGTTCCAAGCTGAAATCCTGGGCTATAAAAGAAGTCCTATCCTGGCTTAGAGAAAACGTTATATCAACTAATGATATACGCATCTTCTCGGATAGCCAATTGGGCTGGATCTCAGGTGTTGTACGACCCGTGCCGATGATCAGCCAGGCTGAGGGCCCAATTAAAAAACTAGCTCAGTCGCGAACGGAGTATACCTGGCGACCTCCGGATTAACCAGCCTTATCTGTATACACGGATCTCTGTACAGATGGACCACCCCTTATCCGCTACTCGTGGGACTCTAAATGGATTTAAATAAAACAAAACAAACAAAACAAAGAGAAAACTAAAACAAAATCAAAAGACCGAACCGGCCAGCAGTACGACGGCAAAGTTGTCTGCTGTTCATTCCTCTTCCACTGGTGCCGACAAGGCTGTGGACACTCACAGCCCTGTTGTCGCCAGTGGAATATCGGATAAACAGGTAACATCACCTTCTTCCTGTAGTGAGGCAGTTGTGAAGAACGGCTCCTCTACTACCACAGAGAGTAAACCTCTCGTCTCTTCTACACCGCGTATCGGAGGTAGTAGGGCTGTGGTGCCAGGTCCTTCTACCTCCAAAGCAAATAATCCTAAAGAAGGTCCTGGGGGAGATGGGCGTAAGCTCAGACCCTCCAAGGCCTACTACAGGGACATGCGTAATGCTAAGAGGATTCTCCAGACGTTTGGTGAACAACTAGGCGCTGGAGGAAACTCTCAGCATGACGCCAAGATAAAATGGGCCAAGAATTTCCTGGCCAAAAATAATTTGAAGACCAGCCAAGACTCAACGTCGAAGCGACAAAGGTCTATGGAAGGTAGTGTTTCACTACCTAAACGCCCCAAAGTGCTAAACACCAGCACTTCTCTTGACCCTCGTAAGGCAAAAATGTCCTTCAGTGACGTTCTGAAGGACAAAATGGTAGTCGCGATTATCGACAGAAATGATGTAGATGGCACGATCTCTGCCGAAAACTGGACATTGTGCCAAAGGACAGCTGACCTTCAGTTTTGTCGAGATCATGTCTGACAATCCGGGACCACCGCCCATCATAAAAGATGGCGGTTGGCATCAGGGACACATCAAGTTGATGGTCTGTGATGATCAGAGGTCGTGCGACCTACTGACGCTGGCGGTCAGCCGACTTGGAGAGGTCTGGCCTGGTGCTAAGCTGGAGGTTGTAGCAAAGGAGGATATTCCTTGCAGACCAAGAGCTCGCATCACGGTTCCGGCCATATTCAAGGAAGCAGACCACGTATTGAAGGTAATCCGGCTCTCCAATCCAACCCTTCCTACTCACAACTGGAAGGTTGCGAAATTGGAGGATCCAAAGGGACCCTACAAGGGTGCAATTGTAATCATCAATGCAGAGTCCCTTTCTCCTCTGGCGCAATCAAAAGGTGTGCTTAGGTTTGGGTTCGATGAAATTACGCTGAGGGTATATAAAAAAGATGGGGTCGAGGCACAAACCCTTCCCCCTCCCCCACCCACACAAGCGGAAACTGCTGCTGAGGAACCTGGTGCATCGGTCACACTTCCTTCATTGAAAGACGATGCATCTCAGGTATCCCCAGTAACAGAGGAAGCTCCTAACACCGACCAAGGTTTTTCCGCAATGGAGGCCGCGGTCTACGACAGCGGAGATGAGGACATTCTTTTAGAATCGTCCTCTGATATGGATGACTCCGACATTACTGTGTTGGAGGCTGATCGGGAGTGCAGTAGCAAAAATGCTGCGCTTACTCCAGATTAACCTCCAACACTCCATAAAGGCTTCGGCCTCCCTTCTTCTTCGCCTATCCAGCAGCGATGAAGATATTGTCCTATCCTGGCTTAGAGAAAACGTTATATCAACTAATGATATACGCATCTTCTCGGATAGCCAAGCTGCGTTAAAATCCTTAGACTCTGTCTCTACAAATTCACTAACAGCCCTAAATTGTCGATCATCTCTTACGGAGATGGCTACACAGTTCAACATTCACCTTCTCTGGGTGCCGGGCCATAGAGACATTCCAGGAAATTGCAAAGCTGACGAACTTGCAAAAAGCGGAACAACTTTACCTCTGCTGGCTCACAATGCTAGCATAGGTATCCCCTTAGCTACATGTAAACTCATGCTAAAGCAAGATACCTTAGAGAAAACAAACTTCAGGTAGAATAACACCACCACCTGTTTGGTAACAAAACTTATTTGGCCTAATCTTAACGCCAGGCGCTCAAAACAATTAATCTCTCTGAGTAGATTGCACATTAGCTACGTTATAGGTGTCCTGACTGGGCACTGCTTAATAGGAAGGCATGCTATTCGACTTGGAGCCCCTGCAAATGATTTTTGTAGGAGTTGCATGGACGAAGAAGAAGAGGAGACAATCTCTCATCTTCTGTGCACATGCCCTGCCTTATCACACAGACGTAGAATCCACCTTGGAGACTACTACTTTAACGATACCAGCGATCTAAAAAATTCAGACATTACTTGTCTCCTACGCTTCATTCGAAGCTCCAATTGGTTCAACGAGTTAAGCTTTGGTCTAAGTGTGTTGGACGTCCCAACCAACAGCCACTTTAATCTAACCTAACCTACCACATTTTTAACAAAAAACAGCAGTTTACAAAATGTAAAAAACTTGTTACAAACTTCAAAATCAAATTATTGTGATTCTAAGTAATAAGATGATAAGTAATTTAAAGAAACCATAATAATTTAAAATGTTTTCTCAGGTCAAGTATATTCAAAAAATTAATTATTTATGTGACTGCAGTTATCGCCTAACTTCAATATTAAGCTTATAATGTAGTTTTAAAAGTTTATTCCTTTTAAAAAAAGGAATTTATTTATTTAAATTTTTTTTTTAACATTAAATATTGATATTTAATCTAGCCTTAAGGTTTGGATACATTTCACTTGCTATTTATTTTATGTTTTTTTTTGTTTTATTCTGGGTTAAACGCAAACAAAATATAAATATTCGAGGAAAATAATTGTGTAAGTACCACAACATAAAATTTTATACCAAAAAGCCCTTTTAAAAATTATCATACCCACATACAAATACAAAATGGTAACCACATTCGTATTAATATTATCAAAGAAATAATAATTATGTTTATTACAAAATTATGTTCGTTTACTAAAGCAATTAAATAATTTATAAATCGAAAATACACTAGGTATACGAATCCCTAGTTTTAAGGACACATAGACAAAACCTACTGTAAATTATGTATATCCTTTTGCGATTGTGTGCATAGAAAAATCTAAACAATTATTTTAGTATTTACCCATGTCGAAACAATTATAAGAAATAATTTTATTTTGATATTATAGTAGTAGACATTTTAATTGCTTATGCTATAAATAATATATAGGTATAGAAATCTATCTATACACAACACCATCCCTTAACCACACCCTTTAATAATTACAACACTGAAACTTCTATAGACCTGCGATGGTATCTAAATTTATAGTTTCTTTACCTCTGCGTGACAAAATATGTAACTATTATGAAACTTACATAGAAGTTTGACTAAAATTGTTCAATTAGATTTTCCGCCATATTTCTTAGTTCTACACGATTCAGAAGTGGAAAAACACAAACAAAACACACCGAAAAAACGTAACAACCCTTGATCAGACATTTTCCCTTAAAAAACTACAGAAGGTATACTTATAGTTCCTACCAGTACAAACAATTTAAAATAATTGCTTCGCACGCAAAATACCAAAAAAAGAGAAGAAAATAAATAACAAAACGAAATAATCGAAAAAAAAAGAATATTAAAACTGAATAAAAATTTCCACTCAACATTTTCAACCCTTTTATTGCGTTGCATGTACCACCTACAAAACATCGCAGCGCAGGAGTAGAGGGCCGCTAAAGAACATTAAAACCATAATAACAACCTTCCAACCAACCCCCTTTTAACTTTTTTGCAATAGCAATTTTTGGGGAGCAGAAATTTCAAAACCCACAGTGTGTGTGTTTTGTGTGTGTGTGTGTGTGCGTTCTGCAGTTTTATGTTAAATTTTCGCTTATGCCCAATTTTAAATGAAAATTAAAATCCCAAACCCTTTCGTCGCGCGTCGCGTCGCATCGTCGCAGGTGGAAAGAATAAATTTACATTTTTAACCATTAAACTACATAACCCCCTCTTACCTCATATTTACTGTATTTATAATACCCGTCCGTCGTTGTCATGAAACAGTGGAGTTTTTCACTTGAAAAACCAAGCTTATTAAAAATTTAAATTTATAAGAATCAGAATGATATTATTCAAAATGATGCTGCATAATAAATTTACAACAAATCTTTAGTTAATTAAACTGTCGTAAATTTTATGAAATATAAAAGGTTTAAAGGTATAATGGATGGTAAATATTAAAATTCAAAATTTTAAGGAGTAATTTTAAAGTTGTGTCATAATTTGTTTGGTTTTTCACCTTTGTTACTTTTTTGTCATGAAACTTTGAATTTTTTTATTTAATGTATTTAAGGAACTACATATATATTCGATCTAACAAGATTTGTTGTTATTATTTTGTTTAAGGAAAATAAGCACGATTCTTAAATCCAGATGCTTATATTTTGAAATGTTTTAATATTACGTGTGTGACATACTCACAGTATTATTAACTTTCGTTTGTTACAATTTCTAAAACATGACATTCTAAGAAATTAAAAGATGTTCTTCTTAACATACACTCAAAGTTGTCAACGTCATAAAAAAATTTTGTATATTAATAAATTATCCAAATTTTTTTTTTGTGACTTTTATGACAATTTCAATTTAAATTTCATTTTCAGTCAGTATGTTTTTTTTACACTTCCGAATTTTCAGAAAGTAGTAAGCTTATAGCAAGCGTCAAACTACGATCAGAGGCTCATTATAAGTGCATGTGTTATTTGTTAGTAAGAAAATAATACAATTATAGCCTAACACACGCACAAAATACAAAACATAATAATTATTAACATTTAACAGGAATTATTACAGTACAAAAAATAAAATAAAGACGTTTACGATAGTGGAGCACTGGTTCTAAACAATGATTTTAATCCCACCTTATTTAAATTTAAATCTATCGATGAACAGTTTAAGTTATATAAAATGCTCATTCGACTTAAAGCTTTATTCTTTCCATAGTTAGTTCTATGGAAGTCAATATGTATAAAGTCAAAAGTACGCAGGTGATGAGTTCCGCCTCGGTAATTTAAATGTATACAAGACAGCAAATAAGGTGCATCAATTTCATCATTAATAAGTTGATGAAAAAATATTAAATCATTATTAACACGCCTTTGATGAAGAGATTGCATTTGAAGAAGCTGAATACGATGTTCATAGGAAGGTAGATCATAAGGATCATCCCAAGGTAGACCCTTTAGGGCAAAGCGAATGAAGTTATGTTGAATTGATTCGATAGGTTTTCTATGAATTTCGTAATAGGGAGTCCATACCTGCGAAGCATATTCAAGATGAGGACGAACATGGCAATTATACAAAGAAAGAGTAACATATGGATCATTGAACTCCTTTGCCCAGCGTTTTATAAAACCAAGCATAGAACTTGCTTTATTAACAATCAAATTAATGTGATATGTAAATTCTAAGTTGGAACAGAAATTAACACCTAAATCTTTAATTGTGGAGACGTGACAGAGTTTTTGCTGTGATATACAATAATCAAATACACTAACGATTCGTTTTTTAGTAAAAGTTATCGTCTGGCATTTTAAAGGGTTGAGGGCAAGGCTATTTTTCTCACACCAAAATGTGAAACTATCAATGTCGGCTTGTAAAAGAATATAATCATTGATGGACTTTATTATTTTAAAAATCTTCATATCGTCAGCAAAAATGAGTACTTCACTTGAGCGTAGACATGACGATACATCGTTAATAGACAGGATGAACAGAAAAGGGCCAAGATGGCTTCCCTGGGGAACACCAGATTGAGCAACAAAAGGTTCAGAAAGACAATTTCTAAATTTTACCTCATAGGATCTGTTTTCAAGGTATGATTTGATCCAAGCTAAGAAAAATGGTGGAAAACCAAGAGCTTTAAGTTTAAATAAAATAATTCCGTGGCTTAGTTGGTCAAAAGCTTTAGAAAAGTCAGTGTATACACAGTCAACTTCATGACCTTGTTCTAAAGCGTTTGAACATATGTTTGAGAATGTGAGGAGATTAGTAACGGTTGATCTTTTTCTCACAAAACCATGTTGCTGTTCGCAATTGAGATTCTTACTAAAAAATGCTACACTTTCACAAACAACTTGTTCAAACACTTTAGGAATGCAAGACAGCTTTGCAATGGGCCTGTAGTTGCTTATATCCGCCTTGTTACCTTTCTTGAAAATTGGTGTTAGAAATGACTCTTTCCATATATTGGGAAATTTGCCTGTTTTTAGAGAAAGTTTAAATAAGAACGTAAGCGGTTCAACTAAAGCATTACTACACTTTTTTAAAACTATCGGCGGAATACCATCGGGACCGGCTGAACAGTCATCATTTAACGCGGATAAAAGATCAAGGACCGTACTCTGTAGCACAGGTATGTGACTACAGCTAGTTTGCGAAAAGGAGTGAAGATTATGAAAATATACTTCATTAACTTCTTCAGGGTTATTAACAAATGACTCACGGAAATTTGTTGCGAAAGCGTTACAGATATCAACAGTTTTATTTAATGAAAGGTTCTTGTAAGTGAAGTTAACTGGAAAGCCATCTGATTTTTTCTTTAGGTTTACAAGTTTCCAAAATTTTTTTGGGATTCTCTTTCAAAGAGGTGCCCATATCAGTAACATAGCTAGCATATACAAAATTAGAAAGAGACTTAAATTGGTTAAAGAGTTCAACATAGAAAGAGAAGTTGGTTGGAGACAGAGTTTTGAGATACATTTTCCATGCCTTATTTCTTTTGTTACGCAGTAAACGCAATTCTTTCGTGTACCAAGTGTGGCTAAAGTTTGTATTTTTTTGATTTCTTTAAAGGTACATTTTTTCCAAACAATAATTAAGGATCTTATAAAAAGTTGAAACTGCTTCGTCAATGTTAGAAAATGCTAATGTATCAGCAATTCCAGAAATTGTTAAATCTTCTTAAATCTGTTGACAAAAACAAGAAATTAAAGCAATACATAATTTAAGTATTTAAATATAACATTGTTACTCATGTGGCATCGGTTAAATATTAATCAATACTTGTCAATCACATTTATTAACGTGTTAAAAAAAGGTTACATATTTAAACATGTTGTATACATTTTTGTGACTGTGTTATGCCCGTAACGCTTTAAGAATCCTTAATTTAACTCCCGAAATATAAAGAACCATAATTTCAAATTAAAAAAATATTTATAAAAATGTTACGTATTTGATAACAATTCGAATTGAAATAAAATAAAATTATATTATCCAAACATCATAGTAACATCATTACAAAAATTACAATAACAAGCTTAATTTTTGAACAGTCTCCAATTGTGTTGTGTAGTAACGTATTTTTGAGACTTTTATACTGTAAAGAAAGTGACACAAGCTTTAAACTAAACATTCAGTCTCTAATTAAATTTGTGTCCTTAATAACATTTAACGTCTCATGATGAAATAAATTACTGTTACGTATGTGACACCAACTTTAAACTAAAAATTCTCCAATTGAGTTTTGAAGAACATATTTTTGTGTATTTTTTGTAAGATTTAACGTCTCAAGTTGAAATTATTTACTGTTACGTAAGTGACACAAGCTCTAAACTTTAACTTCCGACTCTAATTAAGATTTTTAAGGCGTATTTTAATGGCGTTTAAAACACAGTTCAAGTTTGTGTCTTTAATAACATTTAACGTCTCATAATGGAATAAATTACTGTTACGTATGTGACACCAACTTTAAACTAAAAATTCTCCAATTGAGTTTTGTACTAACATCTTTTTGTGTATTTTTGTAAGATTTAATGTCTCATGGTGAAATTATTTACGGTTACGTAAGTGACACAAGCTCTAAACTTATAATAATATAATTCATACTTCTATTAAGATTATTTTTAAGACGTATTTTAATGGCGTTTAAAACACTTATCTCCTCATTAATAAATCGATTACTGTAAAGTATGTGATACCAACTTTAACTAAAAATTCTATGACGTTTATAACATTTATCTCGTCGTGATGAAATGTCAACTTTTTTACTTAAAATGTAGGATTATAAAAAGTTACGTCAAATATTTCCCAGATCAGTTAAATACAAAATTCATTGCAATATTCAAGCCCTAAAAAAATGTTTGTGTCTGTTGTGACACTCTATAAACTAACAGAGCTTTCATTAACTATCCTGATAATGGAATACAAATTTATCATAATTTTTTAAACAGTTTATAGTTTCAGTGTTACAGAACATTAATTTTGTCCAATTTTTGGTTTCAAACTCCCTCTGTACTTCGTGTGTGTGTTTCATGTAATAATAATTTTTGAGCCAATTAAGAAAAATTGACATAAATGGGGACGAAAGAAATTACGTGTGTTTTGACAAACAAAAATTAAATAACTGTCGTTTGTTTGGTAGTTTCCTGTCCTCACCGCTTTTGATATTTGTCATCCTTTTTCACGTTCGTTAATAACAATAATAATTGTTGTAGTCCCCAAATCGAAGGGAAAATATGGTAAACCGTGAGAGGATTTTTTTTTTGACCTACCCTTGATACACCCTTTTTTTAAATTTATACAAAAATAAAAATAATCTACAACAGTTAAGGGATTAAAATAAATTCCAATTTAAGTGAGAGATTTTATTGGATATTGGTTCCACGAAATGGTTGTTTAAAAATTATTATTATTAAAAAAAAAACAACATGAACAAAAAAAATCACTTCTTTCGCATCATGATACAATTAATTAACAAAAATGAGATTAAAATTATAAAAAAAATAAACATTATTACATACATATACATACGAGTACAGCATAGTTGGTTTTTTTTTTTTTTTTTTAAATTTGACAATAATCAACGGAAATTTGCTACTTGCTATATTCACGTAAAATCAATATTTGTAATTAATAAATTAATTGGTGTATCAGCGAGCAAGCTATTTTCAAAACCAAACTTACCTATACCCTCTACACTACATACTTTCGTACATAGGAATGAGGGATGAAGATTACAGATTGGGTAATATGAAGGTGGTAATGGGTGTGTTTGATTATTGAAATTGGCAATTTTCTAACGTAAAAACGACCCTTCAAAACGAGTCACTGTGACATGGGTTGACAGTTTGAACTTTTTGTCAACGTTGTCATATAGTCGTCGTCATAGCTATAGTTATATAGTCATGAAATGTCAACATCTAAAGAACAATTAACTTGGCCCTATTGGAAGCCCTTTTTACAGTCGATTATTATTTAAAAGTTATGTAAACTCAGTCCGGTTAAATTTATCACAAGGAAAAAAAGGTTTACTTTTAGTTTTATTTTTATTTTTGTTGTTGCTAAAGCATTTCAAGGGTTTCCTTTTCGACAACGACGACGACATCGTCATTTTTGTTTGTTATATTTTTGTTGTTGTTATTTCTGTGTCGAGGACGAAGGAATATACACACACAAACAAAAAAAATAAAACATTAAAAAGGTAAATATACAAAAGAAATAAGGAATCATTTTATTTTTAAGTCCTACGCATTCTGTGATTTTTATTTCGGGGTTTCGATTTCGAAGCTTACCTTAACTCTACCTCTCGTGCGTCGACCTCTCTTCAGACAGGCTTCATTGATTTACATTCTGGAGTTCTCGAGAGCACTTCTATATGCTATATACTGCATCTATACCATATATTCATACATATATAAGTTGAAGTTATGGAAACCAAATGTAGAAAAATAAAATAAAAGCAAACGGAAGTTGTTGATCATTTAAGTGGAAAATTTATGTCGAAAATTGAAATTGGTTGTTTTTTTTATTTTTCATTCTTGTGGTTTTTTGAAGTTGGAAGTTCCACATCAGGAGGAGGTATTCCATATGCATACATAACATACATACATATCCCTTATACGATGTTCTTTCTGATTTCTGACCATTCAGTAGTAATGAAGAAATAAATTGATTGTGGTTTGAGATCAGTAGACCGAAATAAAACAAAAAGAACAAATAATCTCTGCCACCATCAGCCATAACCAATCGCAGTCGCGTCGCGTTGAGTAGCGTCGCGCTTCGATTTTAAATTTAAAAATAAACAATAATAAAAATTGATCATTTTGAATCAGATGGTTGATATGGTATGGTTTAGGTGTATAATGATGGGGGTCTTTATAGGGTTGGACATATATGTTTTGTAAGGAAATTGCGCTTTTTTAAACCGGAAGTGACAGGAAATTAAAGCTTATTACGATTTAAAGTATAAGTGCTTGGTGAGATTCTAGAGGAGTTCTCTATTTTTTTTCAATTTAAATAAATATATTAAAATTTCGGAAAAAGGTTTACTTTTTAAAAATTTGTCACTTTTTCAATAGGATTGTAAAGTGTTTATATGGGTACCAAGTTAACTGACTAGGAGAATTCTACTGTAGTGGTTCAAATTATCTAGACATACAAGTATCAGGTTGTCTTTTAAGCTTCGACGGAGTTCCAATTGGTTTCAGTCAGCTTAGAAAAAAGTAATAATCTAACCTAACTTAGAAGACTTGTTCTAAGAGCTAATTCTATTTAACATGTACTTACTTAAAGTGGCGCTATAGTCCGGTGCGGACTTGGGCCTCAACCAACACGCGTCTCGTAGCCCGCTCGGTCCCTAGTCTTCTCCCACCTGCGTGCACCACCTGAGTTGCGGTCTTCCTCGGTATTGAATTCGAAGACCTTCTGGGCTGAAGCGTTGATGTCCATTCGCTCTACATGACCCAGACATCTAAATCGTTGGACTTTAATTCTTTTAACCAGGTCAGTGTCCCCCGTACAGTTCGTTCTTTTATCTTCTAATCCACTCTCCATCTATGCAGACGGGACCAAAAATCACTCAAGAATTTTTCTCTCGAAGCTTCCAAAGACGCTCTCATCTTTCTTTGAAAGGGTCCAAGCCTCAGCGCCATCAATGAGAACCGGGATGATGAGTGTCTTATAGATGGTGATTTTAAATGCTCGAGAGAGGACAACTCAATTGCCTTCTAAGTCCAAAAAAGCAGCGATTTGCAAGAGTTATTCTTCGTTTGATTTCAGCGCTGGTGTCATTGTCTGAGTTTATAGTGGTCCCTAAGTAGACAAAGTCCTCAACTACCTCAAAGTTATAGCTGTCCATGGGGAGGTTTTGTCCAAGACGTCGTCGTTCAATGTCCTTTTTTGATGACAACATATACTTGGTCTTGCACTCATTGACCACTAAACCAATCTTCTCCGCATGTGTCGGAATGCTCAAAAACGCTCCACTGAATCTTCCAATTAAGTCAATATCATCGGCGTATCCGAGTAATTGAATCGACCTTTGGAAGATTGTGCCTCTAGTGTTGACGGTTGAGTTTTGCACAATTCTTTCAAGAACGATGTTGAAGAAGTCGCATGACAGTGCATCACCTTGTCTTAAACCTTTTTTGACATCAAATGCATCGGTGAGATCTTTTCCGACCTTGATAGAGCAGTGTGCATTCTCCATGCACAAACGGATAAGTTTGACATGGATGCCAAAACTAGACATTGCTCTGTAGAGCTCTTCCCTATAGATGCTGTTATACGCAGCTTTAAAATCGATAAAGAGATGGTGGCTATCGATTTGAAGTTCCTGGATTTTTCCAAGATCTGCCGTAATGTGAATATTTGGTCAATGGTGGACTTTCCTAGTGTAAAGGCACACTGAAAAGCACCTATCAGGTTGTTGACGAACGGCTTCAGACGTTCACATAATAAGGCAGAAAGGATCTTAGATACAATGTTCAGGAGACTGATGTCTCCGTAGTTGGCGTAATTCAGAGGGTCTCCTTTCTTGTGTATTGGCCAAACTATGCTGAGATTCCACTCATCGGGCATGCTTTCTTCTGACCATATTTTGCAGATGAGTTGAAACATGCTCCCTACCAAGTCAGCTCCTGCTGCTTGTACCCTTCTGAGGTTTTTTTTAACTTTTGGTTTTAATTAAAGAAGTCGTAATTCCTTTATAATACCTAGCGTCAAAAATGACCTTTCCTTGTCTTCATTGTTTTGAATGCTCTACACAAAAATTCTGATCTAAAAATTTCTTCTAAAGAACCATTTCTGATCAAGCGTTAAAAAATTAGAAGTTTTTATCGTTTTCACATTTTAGCTTTGGAATTTTGTAAATAACGAACAAAAATACAAAAACGGACAATGCTGATTTTGAAAGAAAATTTAATACTGTTAGAAAAAGGCCTTGAAATATTTATTTAGAAAAATATAAATGTTTTTATATTATTTCTGATCCAATTTTTCCTTCTCTTTGAAATAAATTGACATTATCCATTATCAACAGTAATATTTTATCAATAACTGATTATTTTAAAACTACTATTTTCGAAATTTAAAAACCAAACGATTTTATTATACTTTTTAATTTTGGAGTCATCAAAATTATAAATAAAGGAATTGTTTCAATTATTCTTTGGTTTTTGGTTCTTTCTTTCTCTAATTTTGAACTAGGCCTAAAGAACACAAACTTGTTTTATTCGTACATAGATCTTAGATCCGGCAAGATGGATAAACTTTTAACTGAGTTATTCAAAACGGCTTCTTTCTTTCTACCTGCTTCGTCAGAAGTTATTCTTCTCTTTCAGGTTTGTTGCTATGCGATTCGAAAAATAATAGAACGTCCATGAAAAAGTAAGATTTATGAAATATCAATTTCAAAAAAAGTGCGTATACGCCCAGTGTACCGTTTTTTTTTTTGTTGATGTATCTAGATATAATTAAATAATATCTTAATTTGTTGGAGTGATTAATATCTTGTTCCTACGTCAAGGTCAAAAGTCACTTAATTCAGTCTTCGCGATTATCATGGTTTCCGAAGCTGAAATGATTTTAACACTTAGTATGCAAATTTCATCAAAAATATGGTTTGTGACAACCATAGAGATATAGGTTAAAAAAGTCTGCTATAAAATACAAAAATGGTTAAAACATAATTCAGAATCTCAGAAATGGGACTTGTTGCTCTAACCGTTTCTTTTGTCCGAAGAGATTTTAGTTCAAATATTGCAACAATATAATTATAATAAAATAATCATTAAAAATCCTTTGAATATCCTTTTGATTGAAAGTTCTATATCAATTTTACACAATTTCAAGAATCGTTTGAATAACTATTTGATAGTGATAGTGTCAGGCTACCAGCGTTACTCTACACCAAAAAATGTCCATCTTAAGTCCTGGAAACGATATTACCAGCCTCAACTGTCCAAACAATCATCAAGGACTAAAAAAGTAATCTCCAGAAATCTTATCAATGGCTAAAAAGAATTTTGTCCTGATTGTGGGGACGCATACGTTTAAAATGCTCCACCTTAATTTCTTTAAATTATGTTTTCAAAATAAAATTTAGGAATAATAACAACTGGAAGTCACTTTTTCAACAGCGAGTAGTTTGCATTAAAAGTTCTGTAATAGTCAACTATTTAAGCTTAAACGAATTATCCTATCGTAGATAATTCAACTCTTTCCTTCCAAAGGCTGGTACTTTGGTCTTGCTATTACCTACCCATCTATCCAACCTTTCACCTACTTAAAAAAAAAAAAAAAAGTTAAACTTTTTAAGTGTAAAACTTTGCTGTGAATAATCCGAATAAAAAACACCAAATTTACTTCACCTAACGTTTAAATAGGTTTTAACATATATCTACCTATCTATACATTTATTTTTGGATAATATTCTCCTGATAGGTATCTATGAACAGGTACAGGTAGGTACCTACCAACTTACCTATCTCAATCTTCGAAATATTCACAAAATTAAATCGAAAACTTTATCAAAACAAACAAAAACAAAAAAGTAAACCCTTAAATAGGTACTTTGTTATTGGTTGGATGGTAGGTATAAACTTTTATAAAACCTCAAGAGATCAAAAATATATATACATATATCTATTAAAACATACATACATATATAAGTAGATAGTTACGTTTCTTTATAACTTTATAGATAAACACATCTATATCTAATACGTTATATCTTTCTACCTGTCAGTCTTCATAATAACCTACCTTACTCAATTTATATCCCTGGTGTTTTTACTTATTTCATTTATTCAAAAATCTACCTTCAGTTTTATTCTTTCAATTCATAAAATGTAGATACCTATACTTATATAACAAAGGTATACTTTCAAGTCTTTCTACCAAAGTTTTCCTCATCATATGTGTACCTATACCTACCTATATGAAATACCTACCAACTATGAGTCCGAGAATTCCAGAATTCCTGCTCAATTAAGTTTAACTTTCCTAAAACGTTGGGTAACCCGTAAGAAAAAAAGTTTAAATGCAAAAAAAAACGCACACCTAAAGGTATATTTAAGGGCCACCAGCGTTGTATAACGGAAACAATAACCGCATTTTCTCGCACACGCAAAGCCCCGAAAGAGCGAAATTTCTTTAAAAAAAAAAAAAATCTAAAAAAAGAACTCACATGAAACACTTTACCTTTCCAAACAGCTTCTATGCTTCCATAACTACGAGCACTCCCTGTCCCTATACTAAGGTTGCCTGCCACTGTCACTATCAACATCGCTGTCAACTTTTGTGACATTTATGTGTGCAATAGCAAAATCCTGAACATATCTCTAAAACTCTGCATCAGAAATATATTTTAAAAAAACCAAACCAAAATCGACTGCTATGAGACGAGAACGACATAACGACGAAAATCCTTTGTGTTACTATCCTGATTCTCTCTCATCAGAGACCCACTGCCACTCCTGAATTCTCAACAGAAAAAAAGACTAACAAATTCCATCCCCCAACCAAATGCCCTTTTTTTTTCTCGAGTTGTTTTGAACTGAGAACTGAGTTGAAACCGAATCCTGTACCGCAAAACGACGACGACTATAACAAAACTGCTGCTGCTGATGAGTATGAGTATGATGAGGACGATGACGATAAAAAAGAATCGTTGTGAATTGACGGCAATGGCAGCAGGCAGTCCTTTTCATCACCCTCATCCTTAAAATCAGAAGAAAAAAGAAGAAAAAAGAAGAAAAACAAAAACAAGGAATGTAATGTAATGTGCGCTGCGCACAGCGAGGGAAAACGAAAACACTGAAAACCCAAAGACTCAAGTACCTATGTAATGTACCTATACCTACTAACAGTTCCTTTCATTTCGTCCTTCCAGCTGTTATCTCCTGAATTTCTACTGCATATAGAACGTTGGTAGGTTCCAGAACAAAAAGGATAAAAAGCGAATAATTTTATGATGTAGAGAGAAAAATCTAAGAAATACTCTACTCATACGTACCCGTTATTTTCTCATTTCCCAGGGTTTGCAGCACTTTTCTCAAGTACTAAATATAGATATAGGTATATGTACCTTTCCATGGAAGACGATGAACGTAGCTCATATCTTTTTCATCTGTGTCCTGTGGTCCTTATGCTATACTGTAGAAACTGTTGTAAGACTTTAAGTATCCACACATCTCAGTAGAAGAAGAAGAAGAAGAAGAAGAAGAAGAAGAAGAAGAAGAAGAAGCAAAAAACTGAAAATGATAACATTTCTGCGGGCATCACAGAAAATGTTATTCCAATGAGTTTGTGCGATGAAGCGGGAGCATAATCGACCCTGGGTATCTCTAACTTGTATCTCATAGGTATCTCTTTTTAGTTTGAATTTCTATACTCATTTCGTCAAAAATAACATAGATAGATATGAGTGTAAAGCAGGGGTTAGGGCACCACACCCTCATCAAAACCTCAATACCTACCCCAACGGATGCTTGCAAAATAAAAATATACCTACATATGTATATATACATAGGTATAAAAAGGACATTTGAAGCTCTCTTTTTTCTCAAAATTATTCAATGAAATTATTTTACCTCCATCAAAACACGCAACAGCAGCAACACGAGACGCAACGAGCCGCGCCGAAAGTCACAAAAATGTTGAATGAAATTTTGTCATAAAAATTTGTATTTTTCAAAGTGTTGCACAGAGCACACGCTCGATGTTTTGAATTGAGATTTAGATTCGATGGGAGGTAATTGGGGGGGGGGGTTTCATCCTCTCTTATTCTTCCCAAAAAAAAAAAGGTTGCCAGTATTTTCGTTTGTTTTTGTTTTTGTTTTGTTGTCAAATGAAATGTCTTTTATTTTTATGAGCTAAATTAATTGCTAGAAAGTCTGTTCTTTGGTGCTTGTTATTAATGATTTTAGCTCGTTCTCTATTCGTTTCGATTCGAAAACGAAAAATAACAAGCAATAGGGCGGAAGCAAGCTCTTGCTATAGCTATAGCTTACTTTATAGCTGTTGTGATTTATGTTGGTGCAGATTTATATGACATGCTAAAAGGGTGATGTTGTTATAAAAGCAAACAGCATTTTGACAGCCCTAAAGCCCCAGCAATCAAAGTATGGTAGCGGAGTGTGGTGTACATTGTACAAGTTACAATAAAAGATTACAAAAAAACTTTGATTATAATTCGTTTTTAAATAAGCTTGACCCATAAATATATTTATTTTATAGGTATTTGTAAGCTCACACGTGAGTTTGTGAGTGGTATTTACATATATACATATAAATGATAATACCTATGTACCTTCCCAGTTCAACGGCATTCATTAGGTAAGCAGATAACATGACGACGACGAAGTAGGTACGAGGTACGTGTAGGTAAAATTAAAATAGTGGTCGTGTGGTCAAATTCAAAATAAAACAAAAAATTAAGTAGGTATATGGCTGAAGCAACAACTGTGAACAAAGTTAATGCGGTCAATTTTTATATGGGGATGTAGCTCAGATGGTAGAGCGCTCGCTTAGCATGTGAGAGGTACGGGGATCGATGCCCCGCATCTCCAAGTTTTTTTTTTTTTTTTTTATAAACAAAAAATTTTAATGTTTGTTTTTTTTTTTTCTTTAAATAAAAGGTGAACTGACTTTAATAAACATTATTAAAGGGTAAATTTAATTTGAGTTTTTGTTATGGTGTTTTGGTTGAGTCGAAAAAAGCAGACTTGATAAGACTGATTTTAAACTTCTCGTAGGAAGTTTTGGTCATCGGTCCCAATTGTCGAATTGAACATTTTGACATTTCTCGACGTTTCAAGGTTGATAGAAGCGAATTAAAAGATTTGTAGAGATATGCCTGTTTGCAGACCATTGCTACCATTTTTGGTCGTTCATATCTCAAGAACCAGTAGGGCTTTCGAATAATTTCAAATAAATTTTGTCTTACAGAAAATAACATCGAAAAATGCAGAAAAATTTATAAAAATTGAGTGGGTGTTATTTTTTATTATAGCAATTCATATTAAATGTAAACAATTTACCTAATCCTAAATATCTCACTAACAAATAGCGACTTATAAAGGGTGATTTTTTAGCTATTATCTTTTTGGCAATACTGGTTTAACCCTTTCGGTACGAGAGTGGGACAGAACAAAGAATATTTATATGTAAACGTACCACTCCCGTCCCGAAAGGATTAAACAGCTGACGCACGTTTCGTGTTTTGTTTCACTGTCACACATCTTCAGTTTGGTCTATAATTTAACCATGAATCGTCTTACAAATGAACAACTCTTGCAAATTATTAAATTCTATTTTCAAAATGCGTGCTCTGTTAAGAAAGTTCACCGCGCGCTTCTTGCAGCGAGCGACAAAGCTCATTTTTGGCTCAATGGGTACGTAAATAAGCAGAATTGTCGATTTTGGAGTGAATATCAGCCAGAAGCATCCAATGCAAGAGCTACCAATGCATCCAGAAAAAGTCACAGTTTGGTGCGGTTTATGGGCTGGTGGCATCATTGGACCGTACTTCTTCAAAGATGATATGAATCGTAACGTAACTGTGAATGTTGAGCGCTACCTTGAGATGATATCCAACTTTTTTTTGCCCAAAATGCAAGAGCTTGACTTGCATGACATGTGGTTTCAACAAGACTGTACTACATGCCACACAGCACGCGCAACAATGGACTTATCGAGAGGCGAGTTCGGTGAACATTTTATTTCACGTTCGGGACCGGTCGATTGGCCGCCTAGATCGTGCGATTTAACACCTTTACACTATTTTTTGTGGGGCTATGTTAAAGCTCTTGTCTATACAGACAAGCCCGCTTCAATTGACGCATTGGAAGACAATATTGAAGCATTTATTCGTGAGATACCGGCTGAAATGTTGGAAAGAGTATGCCAAAATTGGACTAAGCGGATGGAGCATTTGAGGCGCAGTCAAGGTCAACATTTGCATGAAATAATCTTCAAATATTAAATTACATGCATTTTTCTGAACTTTATGTCTTTGTTTTTGAAAAACTTTCCTATAGCTTTTAAAAAAATCATCCTTTATTTGTAGATCTCGAAAATTTCCAATTCATCTTCAAAAAACTGTTTTTTTTTTCTATATTCACGTTTAGTCGATTTTAACAGTTTAAAAAACAAGGATTTCTGTACATATTGAAAATATACATTTTTTTGGCAAACATTTAAATTTAAGTGTTTTTTTCACATTTCAAAGCTTTTTAATATTAAATATAAATGTTTCTTGCGATTTATTTATTGAGTCCTTATGTATGGAATGGATATTGGACAGAAAGCTTATGAAAGCTATACGACTTTTTTTTAGGATCTTTTCGAGAGTTTCTTTTATTTATTTTATTGAAACAATGTTTTATGTAATTCACTTTTAAAATATCCTTTGAAAAGTTAATGTTTCCAAAATTTCTGTATGACTCTAATATATTTTGGCTCAATTCAGCACGAAAATAATATTGAAAATCAAGATTATTACAGAAGACACAAATTCAAAACATTGCCTAAAAAGGGATTCAAAGACTCAGAAAGAGCGAAAAATTGACTACATTTGAGTGAAATCCTTAGCCTTTACCTAAAGTAACCAATATTGTTCAGATTCATCGATTTAAATGCCTTCAACTGGCCCCTCTTCTAGGTATCTTCAAATAATATTTTATTTTATTATTTTAAAAACTTATCTTTACCTTATATAATTTTTGACATAACTATATCGTATATTAAGTCACCTAAGTACCTAGAAATACAAATTTATGTATGTCATTATACTCAGAAAACGAATTTATAACAAAATTAGACTTCACACATAACGTTTCATCGGAATATACAGTGTACTGTGCATACATAAAATCCCTTCTGAAAATACAGAAAAGTAAAAAAAAAAAATCAATATATCGGGTGATTTTTTAAGAGCTTGAGAACTTTTAAAAAAAAAAAACGCATAAAATTTGCAAAATCTCATCGATTCTTTATTTGAAACGTTAGATTGGTCCATGACATTTACTTTTTGAAGATAATTTCATTTAAATGTTGACCGCGGCTGCGTCTTAGGTGGTCCATTCGGAAAGTCCAATTTTGGGTAACTTTTTCGAGCATTTCGGCCGGAATAGCCCGAATTTCTTCGGAAATGTTGTCTTCTAAAGCTGGAATAGTTGCTGGCTTATTTGTGTAGACTTTAGACTTGACGTAGCCCCACAAAAAATAGTCTAAAGGCGTCAAATCGCATGATCTTGGTGGCCAACTTACCGGTCCATTCCTTGAGATGAATTGTTCTCCGAAGTTTTCCCTCAAAATGGCCATAGAATCGCGAGCTGTGTGGCATGTAGCGCCATCTTGTTGAAACCACATGTCAACCAAGTTCAGTTCTTCCATTTTTGGCAACAAAAAGTTTTTTAGCATTGAACGATAGCAGTTCTTGAACGGCTTCTGGTTGCTCTTCACTCCAAATGCGGCAATTTTGCTTATTTACGTAGCCATTCAACCAGAAATGAGCCTCATCGCTGAACAAAATTTGTCGATAAAAAAGCGCGAAACACATTTCGAACCGAACACTGATTTTGGTAATAAAATTCAATGATTTGCAAGCGTTGCTCGTTAGTAAGTCTATTCATGATGAAATGTCAAAGCATACTGAGCATCTTTCTCTTTGACACCATGTCTGAAATCCCGCGTGATCTGTCAAATACTAATGCATGAAAATCCTAACCTCAAAAAAATCACCCATTAGAAACACTATATCTTTTTCAACCCCCTGCAAAACCACACAGCAGTTACCTTCCACCATACCTTCCTGTGCCATCATCATTTTGCTACTGTCATTTATCGCTCTAATAGGATTCTGTCGTGAAAATCTGCTCTTGGAACAAATACGATTTTACATCAAGCACCACACACAGCTTTTTGCTTATCGCAATAAGTTTTCTGCGCCACCATCATAGGTGGGTGGGTTGAGTTGGGTAGGGTATAGGTTTACATATAGATATCACCATCATGGGCCCGGAAACAGCCCTCTCTTTTCCCAGAACATCCAAACCAAACTAAATCTAGAACTGGTGGTGGCGCAATGAGATAGAGAAAGTCAACCTACCCCCCCCCCCCCCCCCACAAATAGGAATATATACGTTGTCGTGTCGTCGTCCTCACTTGGTCGTTCGTGAGTTATTGTGTGCCTGTGCCACCGAAAATTACCATGAAAATTTATAATATTTTTTTTCCTTCTGTTAACCTCCCCATCTCCCTTTTTCACCCCACTACACCACCATACGAAAAACGTTTCACACTCATACCGATTTTTGGGTAGAAAGAAATGTTTCCTGTTTTCTCTGCACGGTGGTGCTGTCCAACGACGACGACGGCGACGTGCCAACCAACATACATTTTCAAGTACAGAGACGAGACGGACAGACGGGCGGACGGAATAGAACGTTCACAATATACAACATATCTCAATATCTATCTTGAGCGCCATGTGTCCTCGATTCTATCTGAAATTACATTTCATGCATCTAATGAAATGGCAACGAAGGATTACTAAGCGCCAACGCCACTCGACGCCACCGAACCGAACGACGACGACGACGCGACGAAGGCACCGTTGAACCTTCAGTTACATGCTTAGTTAAGGTAAACAAAAATCGAAAAACATAAAAGGACTTTTGTGGCCTGCTGGAAGTGCGAGAAAATTTAGACATTTCACTATCGCCGCTTCCTGCCGCACTCTCGGAATATACCCATAACCAAGTTATTGCTTTTGGATACGATTTTATTTACACCGTTCAACCCCTCACCGAATTGGGGCAGATAAAATTGAATGAAATGAAATTTTCTTTTGAACCAGGAGCCACCGCCAACGGCGCGATAGCGATATTTGCACAGCGAGACGGCCGGCGGCGGGCGGGCGGCGACGAACGGTGTGGTGGTGCCTTAAACCTTATTTGATTGATATAACAGCAGCGTGATATTACATGCAATGATGATGGCGCGGTGGTAGGGGTATGTGTCTGAATAATCCCTTCCTGGAATACCTACGAATAGGGCATTGCCGCGCTGCGCCGCCGCCGCCCGCCCCAGAGCCACAGATTGATATCACTTCAAGCTAACACAAGGCATGAAAGTAAATATTCAGCTCACCTGTCGTCGTCGTTGTTTTTGGAGATCGAATTTCTTCTTTTTTTCAGTGTTTTAGGTTGCTTTTTTGACAGAGTTCATCTGCCCATGCAACGTGTTGTCTGTTGTTTCTCTTTTATCTTCTATTTCATTCTTTTTGTTCCAATTTTCTTTTTTTTTTTTGCTAAATCATTCTTCAAAGTCTAAAGATTTTTTGTGTAACTTTGTTTTCAAGTCAATTTATTCGAAATGTGATGTTTAAGGGGAGCATGATTTTCGTATACTGAACAAACAAGCAGATGTTTTTTGTTGTACCACCTATACATATTGATAGGTAATGTTGATGAGATGTTGGTTGTGACTGGAGGGGCTTTATATTTTAAGGGGCTGAAAGGATTTAATGGGCAGATGTCAAAGTACAAATTTGATTCATTTTTGAACTGTGTTGAATTTTTTGTTTTGAAATTTAAGAACCTAAAGGGGTTTTATTCAGGTCAGGTGGTTAGTTAAAGTAACCACCTTTTCATTACTAAGTACATATCCCTTAGATAGCTATAACGAAGACAAACAAAGTTCCCAATCAAGACATGTGCTCAATTTTTCAAAACTAGAGATTTTAGTTAGTCTAGTCTACTTGAGGCTTGAGGACCCATCATATCGAATTTTTAGAGTTTTAGTAATGGAAAGTAAGTTAACACAAGTCAAAATTTAATTCTTTTGAAGATAATCGTCCCTTTATACTTATCTCGAGAAAAATAAGCACCAATAATGGCGCACCAAAAAGTCACATTCTTCCGATTGTGCTTATTATACAATAACATCGATTTTACTTTTTGACTTAATTTTTCATACAAAAAGAAGGTTTTATCCTTTCATCTCAATTTTTCAAATTTTAGTAAGGCCTTTAAAAAAATATCACACAGACTTAAACTTTCTACTCTTGGCTTTGAACTGATTTAGTTGAAATGGATTTCTTCTTTCTTAATAGAAAATTGCGTGTACAATGTGTGCTTCATATGCATTCTTTCCTAGCTTTTTCTCGCTATCAGTGGTGTACCCCAAGGTAGCCAAATAGGTCCTCTTCTTTTTATCCTCATCATTAGCGATATGATAGCATTGAATGACGAATACTTGATCGATAAATAATTAAACCATTCCTTCTGCTAATGTTATTCACGACCTTGGCCTTTTATACTTGACCAAGACCTCATATAGACCATATAATACTTAAAGCTCACTCAACACTCGGGCTTTGTTAAATGTTGGCCAAAGAAATTGTATGGAAGTATAGTGACCTCATTAAGACGTACTTATTTCAATAACTGAGAGCGTTTATAGATGTTTAATTCGTTTTACTATTAAGGGCTTACTTTGGCGTGATTTAAGGATCGTTCGTCCATTTTAGGACGGTCTTGAATTTAAAAATCTCTCGTATCTGGAAGAACTTAGACTTGGGGATAGTTTTGGAGACGATATCTTGAGATAAATTAAATGAAGATATCGTCTACAAAACTTTTCCTTTAACCAGATTCATATATAGGATTTTCCATTAAAGGCAGGTCGATTTTAAAATTGAATAAAACAAGTTGCTTACGATATATCAATACGGTTTAATCTTTATTTGAGAACATTATCAATAAAATTATGTGTGAAATATAACATTGTGTGGCTTCTTCAAAAGGTCCAGTTTTCGTTGACTTTGGTGCATAAATCAAGCTTGATTTGACCGATGGCATCGATTATTTTGTATTTTAGGGACGCGGTGGTTTTCGACTAATTCGCATAGACCTGGAATTTAAAAAGGCAACACAAGAAAAGGTCTAAAAGGGGTCAATTGAGACGGTCTTGAGAGATAACCATGCCATGAAACCGCTCGCGCATAATATCGAATGTACCTTGAGCTGTGTCTCACATAGCACCATCCTGTTGAAACCATATGTCTTCGGTGGCCATATCATTCAATTTAGGCCACAAGCAGTTTGTGATAATCGACATATAGCGATCACCATTAACGGTGGTAGCCTGGTCAGGATCTTTTTTAAAGAAGTCCGGAGGCGTCACTGATGCCTCCAGCCCAAAATCCACACCAAACAGTAACTTTATTTGTAAAACTCGTTCTGTTAGGAATGCCCATCAGTTTACCCTTGAGTCTAATTTCGGTCGTACTGTAAAGTACAGAGATTCTTTTTTTTAACGCACTACACCAATGTGGAATGCTTTACCAGACTCAATATTTCCCACTCGTTACAATACATATGTGCAGGCATTCAAAACCAATGTGCATCGGTATCTCCTTTTAAATCCCATCCTCCCTTCCTAATTTGTCTTTAGTAACTGATTAAAAGAAAATATTTTGACAGAAAGTAAAAGAAACAATATGGCTGCCACGAGCTGTCAAAATCAACTCGAATTAAGTCAAATAAATTGGTCTGTTCCAACCACCAAATAAAACCAAACTCAGCTGCAGCTGTCCTTTTTCCATCAAATTGTCAATATTTTGACAGCTTGACTGTATATCAAGTTCCAACTACAAATCCATTGTGTTCCAGCCAGCAAATCAAAGAAGTTTGATATTCTTATACATACAATTGACAACATAAACAGTTCTCATTTTTTGCTTCCCCCAAAAAGCCCCATTGAACAAAGCTAAAAAAGAAAACCATATAATTTCCTTTGATATGATATACTTACAACAACAAAATAAATAAAACTTTATTCTGAGATTAAATACACACGAGTTTGAACTGCTGAGCTTAGGTAATTTGAAACAAATAAAACCTTAGTGTTATAAAGTGTACTCAAACATACATACCTACATACATATGTACATTTGTATATCGAAAGATTTCATTTCGATTGATTATTTGTTTTTGTTTGAAAGGCAAAGCACAATATGTCGTTACAATTTAATATTGTTGATAAGGTGGTGAAGTCAACTATAATGTTCAACGACACGACGACGAGCGACAACGACGACGACGACGAAGACGACAAAAGGTTATTAAACTTTCAAGTAGCAATAGAAGTATAAGTAAACAGGCTTGAACCCACATCGGGTATTAAATACCCCCTGCTCTGTTCTATGTGAACATAATCTTTTATCTAATCAAAGCAGTTCTTCTCTTAAAACTTATTTTTTTTATTGACTCTTGACCAGCGTTGCCACAATGTTACAAGTGTAACAAAAGTGTTACACTTTTCCTAATTTTTTTTGTATTTATTAGTATGTTACTTTTTTTTCTTTTTGTTACACTTTTTTCTCCAAACTTTTTTTTTTTTTAAATTTACTTTATGATTTTTTTAATCAGTGTGAAGTGCGCTTAAACAACACTTCCACCTATTTGTACAGCTACGTCTTAAATTGAGTTGAAATCACCTTCATTCGACTCGATCGAACTCGTTCAGTTACAGTTACAGTTTAGTCGAAATCTTGCTATCTTTTACTTCAAATTCAAACTCGATCTCTCGATCCAGCATATAAACATGGTTAGATATCCATTCCTCAAAGTATTCCAGTTTCTTACTTATACGCCTATGTTCCGAATTTCGATCGAAAGAGAATTGAAATCACTTTTCAATTTAACGTGAAATGAAATTGCATGTTCTTCGATTCGATCGATTTCGAAAACTTCGAAATTGCTTCGAACTGTCAGAACTAAAGGATCATCCATTTTTATTTTGTTTCTGAAGCAAAATTTTTGCTGTTTTGAAGATGGATGCAATATTGTTGGCAGTTTTAAGTTAAAAAAGGAAGCAGAATTCAAGAGAAAAAATAAGAAAACGAATTTGGCGAGACAAATCAAATATATTGGATTTACCTGACACAATGTAAGTGTGTGAAAAATATGTAGAATTATTTTGATTAATAAAGTAAATTCTTGATTTTCTCTTTTAAGCTTTCATTGTAATTTTAGATTGAGCAAAGACGCTTTTTTATATGTTCTAAGGGAAATAGAACCTTTTATAATACCTTCATCGATTCCTTCAATTCAAAAACTTGCTGCAACCCTCCGATTCCTAGCAGAAGGAAGCTATCAAAGATCAATTCACAAAAATAAAAAATGTGATTTGAATGCGTTAAAAAATGGGACAAACCGAAATACAGAACATCCATTTGCATGTTCGAAAATCCAATTCACAATAACGAATTGTGGAACACCCAAATTCACTTTCGCAAAGTGTATTCACACGCCCATGTTCCGAATTTCGGTCGAAAGTGAATTGAAATCACTTTTCAATTTCACGTGAAATGAAATTGGATGTTCTTCAATTCGATCGATTTCGAAAAATTCGAAATTGCTTCGAACTGTCAGAACTGAAGGATCATCCATATTTATTTTGTTTCTCAAGTAAAATGTTTGCTGTTTTGAAGATAGATGCAATATTATTGGCAATTTAAAGTGAAAAAAGAAAGAGAAAAAATAAGAAGACGAATTTTGCGAGACAAATCACATATATTGAATTTACCTGACACAATGTAAGTGTGTGAAAATTATGTAGAATTGTTCTGATAAATAAAGTAAATTCTTGACTTCCTCTTTTAAGCTTTCATTGTAATTTAAGATTAAGCAAAGATGCTTTTTTATACATACATATGTATGTTCTAAGGGAAATAGAATCCTTATAATACCTTCATCGATTCCTTCAATTCAAAAACTTGCTGCAACCCTCCGATTCCTAGCAGAAGGAAGCTATCAAAGATCAATTCACAAAAATAAAAAATGTGATTTGAATGCGTTAAAAAATGGGACAAACCGAAATACAGAACATCCATTTGCATGTTCGAAAATCCAATTCACAATAACGAATTGTGGAACCCACAAATTCACTTTCGCAAAGTGTATTCACACGCCCATGTTCCGAATTTCGGTCGAAAGTGAATTGAAATCACTTTTCAATTTCACGTGAAATGAAATTGGATGTTCTTCAATTCGATCGATTTCGAAAAATTCGAAATTGCTTCGAACTGTCAAAACTGAAGGATCATCCATATACATTTTGTTTCTCAAGTAAAATGTTTGCTGTTTTGAAGATAGATGCAATATTATTGGCAATTTAAAGTGAAAAAAGAAAGAGAAAAAATAAGAAGACGAATTTTGCGAGACAAATCAAATATATTGAATTTACCTGACACAATGTAAGTGTGTGAAAATTATGTAGAATTGTTCTGATAAATAAAGTAAATTCTTGACTTCCTCTTTTAAGCTTTCATTGTAATTTAAGATTAAGCAAAGATGCTTTTTTATACATACATATGTATGTTCTAAGGGAAATAGAATCCTTATAATACCTTCATCGATTCCTTCAATTCAAAAACTTGCTGCAACCCTCCGATTCCTAGCAGAAGGAAGCTATCAAAGATCAATTCACAAAAATAAAAAAAAGTGATTTGAATGCGTTAAAAAAATCGAACAAACCGAAATACAGAACATCCATTTTCATGTTCGAAAATCCAATTCACGATAACGAATTGTGGAACACCCAAATTCACTTTCGCAAAGTGTATTCACAATATGTGAAATGCAGAACATGGGCAACAATAAGTGAAATGCAGAACATGGGCAATAATAATTTATTAACTTATTATTTAATGTATAGTTTTGTACTGAATTTAAAAACTGTGATGAATAAAACTTATGTTCCTATTAAAAATAAAAAAATGAGTTCAAGAGCATTCTTTGATTTAAATAATTTTTTTCTATTTGTTACATTTTTTTCGCTTTTGCTACGTTTTTTTTAAAAAATGTGTTACACTGTCGTGAAGCCCAGCGGCAACGCTGCTCTTGACTAACAAAAAGTGAATCAGAAGAGAAGAGAGAACAATGACATAGCTGGCTCTAGGAAAGAAACTTTAATGTTCTAGTGGGACATTTTTATAAAAATACGGGGGGAATCTGTGATATAAAACATAGAAACACAATTTATACAATCTGTATTATTCAACTACATACATAAAAACATATGAACCTGGCATGTGGCCAGATTATGATGACAGAGTGCCGATTAAATTTATGTTGCAATTAAAACAATGTCGACTTTTTTTTGTACAATATATCTTTTCGTATTTTCTTCTTTCTTTATCTCTAAGACAAACAAAACACCACCAACACCAACACCAACACCAACAACAACAATATTAACACACAACTCACTTAAAATTAAATCAAATAATCAAAATTGTATATTTTTATTTTATTTATTTCTAAGATAGATACGAGTATACCCCTAAAAATAATGCGGAAGGAAACACTGTGTCATTATTCTTTTATACGATTTATTTGATTTAAATTTTTGTATATTTTAATACAGTCTTGTGGTTCGTATAGGTCTTGTTTTTTTTTTTTTTTGAGATAAATAAATTTGTCAAGGAAAATTAAAATAATTCTGTTGCATGCGGGTTAAGAAATGGTGTTTATGTTATCGTTGTCTTTTTATTTAAATTAATAACAAAATAGTGTTTTGTGGGGATACATATATTTAATTTTTGTTGTAATTTATGTTAAAATGTATGTTGTGATGGTTGTCTATGCTAATGGGTTGTCTAATTTGAGAGAGTTAGCTTATCTTATATTATTATTTAAAGACCTGCAACATTCTATTCATTTTTAAAACTATTTATGTAAATATGTTAAAGACTGAAATTAAAAATTTCTTTTAAAATACTTCAAACTTTTGTATGTTGTATCATGATTTAAAATACAAACATTATTGACGAAAAAATGAAAAAAACCATTTAAGTTTTGGCAACTTTTAAGGAAATTATTTAGATTCATGTGTTTATTTAGTTAAAAGTTGAGATGTGATGTTATTTCATGTAATTATATTTTGTGTTTTTTTTTTTTTTTTTTTTTTGTAAGGTATCAATATTTTATTACTTCTCATTGAAAACTGTTTAAATCATTTTTTTTTTCGAATAAAGAATTGACATTTCTCGACTATTCAAGACCCATAGTTCTCTATAGCTCAAAAACCAGAAGAGATATCGACTTAACCCTCTACTGCATGAATTATGAAGGCAACGAAAAAAAAATTATTATAACATTAATTAATCTTTATTTAGGTTTAAGAAAAAGTTGTACATAGTTTTTTTTTTATATATATATAATATATTATGTTTTACATAAAGAACCCATATATGGGTCATCATGCACTAAGGCCATTTTCAGTCAAAAATTAAGAGCCCATATATGGTTTATTATGCATTAAAGGCTAAATGATGAATGATTATTATTATTCGTGGAATTTAGCCAGTCAGTTCCTCTTATCATTGTAGCATAAGAACACGTTACATTTCCTGCATTTGGTGTAGGTTTTAAGTTGACAGACCTTGCATTTTTGTCGTTTTTTTTTTGCCATTCAGGCATGTGGTCAACTTTGTCAGTTCTCACTGAGGTCAATGGATAGTCCTGGGTTCTAGCTCGTTTTGCTGTTGGTGTTTTAAACCGAGTTGGTGTGCCGGAATTGGATGGTGCTGGACTTCCTAGACTAGCTGGCTCGCTTTCTACAAATGTTGGAAGCATATGAACTGGCTTGTTATCAAACCAAGTGACAGCAATTATCCAAACCCCTTCTATGACAGCAACTTTTTCAATGTAGAATCCTCTTCCCTTTTTCTTAAGTTCTTTTTCTGAAGTCATTTCTAAATTGGGAACACGGTTAAGACGCACAGTACCTAATGGCAATAGACCAATTTTCGTAAGATGAACCTAAAGTTTAGGACTGTTGAACCAATTGTCAAAGAAGATTGTATGATTGACATTTCTAGGTTCAGTTGCCGTGAGACGAGTTACGAAATTTCCACTAACACCTAAGTTAGAAGCGCCTTCAGGACTTTGATCACCTGCTAAAATGTCAAAATCATAACTAAATCCAGATACCCCACTCAAGACTTGATTTTTGTATCCCTATTTATGAGGTTTTGCAGGATTGTACTGTTTGAGGTCATGTCGAACTCTAATTGGAATTATTTGTTCATCAACTGCTAAAAATTCTTCTTTTGGCACGAGTAAAAGTTGCTGCCTATTGCCATTCAAAAGTGGTCGCACTTTAAAAAGCTTGTCATGTCCTGGATTGCCATAGGGAATAAAATTGTTGTCATTGAAGTGAAGATTTTTTTATGGTTTCAAATCTGTTACATGTCATAGTTTCGTATATTTGTGATAGTCTTGTTCCAATAGTGTCGCGATGCAGGTAGTTTTACTATTAACATGGAAATTTTCATTCCAATGAATTGTTCCATTTCATGTTAACTAATGTTTGCTGGTTTGTTAATGTTATCTTGTACAGATTTAAAATTTGATTGCTCTACTATGGTGTCGATAAGCTTATTTAAAAAAAGGAATAAAAAAATCTGCAGGTGATTCCAGTTTTGCAATAAACTCGGGTAACTGCGTTATTCCTGTAAATTTAAAATGTTCCCCGTCAAAGGGGTCTAAATGTTGCGTTACCCATTTAACTTTAGAAGGCTTTGCTTTCTTCGATATCGATTTTGTTGTGTTCGGAAGAATTGGTTCGGGTTCTTCATCGGAACAATCGCTCTCTGTCTCCGGGATTACCACTGAACTTCGTCGATGTTCACTCTGAGGTACATATTCATCACCGAATCCGAAGCTAGATCGTCATCGCTTTGACAGCCATCGCCAGGTATAGCACTGACAAGTTTATTATTGCCATAAAAACTCTTTGAGTTCATCCTGCAAACAAAATACACATTTTTACATCACTCAGTCAGTTAAGTCACCAATGCATATAAGACCACATATAGTCCTAACAAAAAGAAAGTAAAAAGCCGACAATGCATGAAGGTCCATATATGGTCTCTTAGAAAAAGCCAATAAAAAAGGCATATTTACTTATATAAATAAAAAAAAAATTATAAACTTAAAAAAGTACTATAAATACATAAGAAACATTTTTTTTATTTTGTGAAACTTACCTGTTTATTATAAAAAAAAACTGTATCAAAAATCGAACTTTTTTCACAGAAATACACTTGACACGTGCTCTTTAAAGAATGAGCTTATTGGAGAGTGACAGATCTCTGGCGAAAAATAAAAACCGTTTTATCATAGTAAAATATACCTAGTTTAATTCTACATTGCATTTCTGTACCACTCGTGCAATAATAATAGAAATAAATTATGTTGAATTTGGTGCACCATATATGGGTCTGTATGCGGTAGAGTTTTTATAGGAGTTTTAGTAGAGTATAATAACTAAAGTTTGATTAAAGTGGCTATTGACGGAAAAACCAATACACTTAGACCAATTATAGTTGGTCCGCTGTGATATCATATTGATCTTAATATAAATTGTTTGAGAAAATAGGTGTCAGAATTTCTTAGATCACTGGTATCATTGCAGTAAGCCTCCAAGCACAGACAGCACAGAACATGAACATACATAGAAAGTGAGAAACTGTCCTCTTTCCTCTTCTTCTTTATCCATGCAGCTTTTACAAAAAATTGTTTACAAGGTCTTGTTTACAAAGTTGAAAAGCTGCCTAAAAATTAAGGAGTGTCATGTAAAGAATCCTATAACGGAGCTAATGTACAATCTACCAACCGAAAGAAGTTGCTTATAGCGTTTAGCATATTTTGGTTAAGTTATTGTATTAGACCATATGTGGTTTACTATTTGTATGGTATCATGCTTTATCATAAGTTTACAAGTAGCTAGGGGTTAACCGATAATAAATCAAAAGTAAAATCGTTCTAATCTAATCTCTATGATAGGGCTTCCAAATAAGGTGAATGTTGAACGTTGAACTGTTCCATCATTTCCACAAAAGATGATTGATAATTTTGGCCTGTTGCTGACTTTATTAAGACAGAGTTCACGGATTTTATGGCAGCTTGACTATCTGAGAACTTGGTAATCGTTTTCTCTGAGCCAAGTTAGGGCTTTCTTGATAGCCAGAAGTCTTGCATGAAACACGCTACAGTGATGGAGAAGACAAAATAAGAGACATAGATTTAATCTGTCTGAGTACACACCTTCATTAATCCCGTCATGGGTTTTTGAATTTTGATCCATCTGTAAAAATTAATTCTTTTATCTGTCAAAAATGACTTATTCTTCCTGGTAGAGAAAATAACTAAAAATCATAATAATAAATAAGTGAAGAAAGGACTTTCCAAAGAATTCAATAGGTTTTTTTTTTATTAAACAAATTAAAAAAAAAATTAAATACAAGAAAATTTGTGTTGGTCTTAAATATCTCATAAATAATCTATGTTATCGATTTGTTCAAGATAACTCAATTTTTTTTTTTTCAAAACTGAACTGAATTTAAGAAAAAATGCAAACAAAAAACTGACTTTTTGTTCTTTTTTAAGTTCTGATTTCGTCTTTGCTAAACTAAACATCAGTTTATGTTTTTATAGACGATTTAAACCCATTTTAAAACGATAGCCAAGAGTCTAAAAATAAACACGACGAAACTATGTTTAAGCTGTTTTTAAATCTATAAAACGAGAAAAATAAACAAACTGATTGATAAAATTACGTTGAGAGATATTTTATTTGAAAATTTTAGAAACAAAAATTAAAATGTCAAAGTTTTAGGAATACATACATACATATGTATATCAATATTTTCATATTTTGCTGGATGTTGGAATGCTACCACCCACAGGAAAACGAAAGCTCTACTTAACCCGAATCGATCCCTTTCAAACAGATGAGGACGATTTGTATGAAAGGTATCGATTCGAGAAAAAAAACTGTCAAGTTTATGATTGACCTTCTAAATATTAAAGATCGAAATTCAATGAAAGGTTTTTACATTTCAGAATTTTCAGAAAGTAGTTAGCTTATAGCAAGCTTCAAACTACGATCAAAGGTTCATCATAAGTGCATATATCTTTTTTTTTTTTTTTTTTTATAATAAGCGCACACTTAAGGGGATATTACTACCCTTATTATGTAAAGACACAGTGTGAACACTATAGGAAGAGGAGACAGAGGTTGAAAGGAGGTGTCGGTGCACATTGGTTTTGAATTCCTGAATATTGTAATGGCTGGGAAAAGGTAAGGTGTGGTAAGGCATTCCACATTCGCGTAGTACTGCTAAAGAACGAATCTCTGTACTTGACAGAACGACCGAAGTTGGGCTCGAGGGTATACTGATGAGCATTCCTAGAAGCGCGAGTATTACGGTTGAACTGTTTAAGGGGAGGAATGCAACTGGCTATTTCTCTTGAGTATAAACCGTTAAAAGAACGGTAAAAAAGCGTGAGACAAGAAACTTTACGACGATGTTCAAGCGACGTAAATGATCCTATGATGGTGTTATCATCGATTAATTTAAATGCTCTACGTTCAATGCTGTCCAAGAGGCTTAAGTAGGTTGTAGGTGCACCAGCCCAGATATGGGAGTTATACTCAAGCTTTGGACGTATACAAGTTTTGTAGATAACAGCTTGATCAGAGGGGGAGAAAAATTTCTTGCATCGCCTTAGAAAACCCAAACATCTTGCGGCATTTTTGGCGACATCGCGTATGTGGTCGTTCCACAAAAGGTGGTTGGTTATACACATACCGAGAATATCGAGATGTTCAGTCTCCTCGATGCAAGCACCATCCATGGATAATGGCAAGGGGGGAGTATCCCGCTTTAACGATACAAGACAGCATTGCGTTTTCGAAGCATTAAATTCCACGCGGTTTTTTAATCCCCATTGAACAATGCTGTTTAGGTCGGAATTTAATGAGCTTATCATATTTTGTCGTTGCAGTTCCACATCCGAAGAAGGGGGATGTGATTCTGAAAACGAATATGAAAAGCTGAGAGTACTATCGTCAGCGAAACAATGTATTGGATTAGAAGTTGCAGACGGGAGATCATTAATAAAAATGAGAAAGAGTGTTGGAGATAGAACAGAACCCTGGGGCACACCAGCATTTATTATGTGTTTTTCAGACTTGAACCCATCCAATACTACTTGTATTGAACGATCCGAAAGATAGTTACTAATCCAATGAAGCAGGGATTCGTGAAAACCGAAAACACGCATTTTCGATAAGAGAGCCTGATGCTTTCTCCAAAACGATGTAAAGATTTGCTCCACTGTTCGGTGAGATGAATCATGAGATCACCAGTGGACCTATTGCTACGAAAGCCGTATTGCCGGTCATTAAGAAGCTTTCGGTCTTCGAGATATTTTTTAAGCTGATAATTTACCAGCGTTTCCATGACCTTGGAAAGAAGGGACGTCGGTCGGTAATTAGAGGGTGCGGAAGATTCGCCTTTTTTGGGAATAGGCTGGACAAATGCAGTTTTCCATCCGCTCGGAATGAGACCAGAGGAGTAGGACAGATGAAAAAGCTTACGCAGTGGTTTTGCTAGCGTTGAAGAACACCTCTTCAGAACAATAGCCTCGAGGAGATAGAACACTAATAGTGTACTTATCAGGATCAGAGCAAAGAACCAAGTCAAGGGTGTTTTCTGCTCGACCTACCACGTCCGATATTCGAGTGGGCTCGTTGACCAGCTGAGTTAGGAGGTTCAACTCAACGAAGATCTCAGCACACACTCCTTCGGATGTTGTCTGGCCCGAATGTTGAAGCCATGAAGAATTGTGTTCATTGAAATCGCCCGTAAGAACGATTTCAGTGCGAGGATAGGACGAAACAATTCTTTGGGTGGAATCAGACAAAACATCAAATTCACGAGAAGTTGATACTCTGTCTAGATTAGGGTTTCGATAAAGGAAACAATAATGAGTGATTTGCTTATTTACGGAAAATTTAATCCACATATAATTAAAAAAGGAATTGGTGCAAATACCATATTGTGGTAAGAGCTGATAAGCAACATCACCCATAATGTAGATGGCGAGGCCATGATGGGAAAAGAATAAAGGCACCAAGCTATACCCATGAATAAAAAATTCAGCAGGATCGGAATCTTGCCAATATCTGTGTGTTTCTAAGTCTTAACAGCACCATCGCGACTTACATAAAATTCCCAACTAACAGCAAACAGAATAATTTAAAGGATTTCAAAGATTTTAACTCTTCAGCTAACGCATTTTATTTTGAAATCGTACTAGAATTATAGTAGAATATACCTTAAACCTGTTTCTAACTAAACAGAGCTGTCAAATTATTTATGAATAGCAGCTGTATCTAACCTAGATTTTAAATTTAGACTCCAGTTCAAATAGACACGGTTTAAAAATATAACTATGATTTATGAATATGCCCCATTGACTGAAGTTATCTAATCTTATACAAATAAAATTTTTAGAAAAATCTAAATGAAAGTTATTTTGTACAAAAAGATAAGAACTTGTAAAAAAATATATACTATACCAGAAATTGGTAAAACCGGGTTTTCGACTTGAGTATTTTGTCAAAAAGTAGGAACCTTGACTTCAAGTTTATTTCATTTTATATAGGAAATTGTTATTTAAATTTATTAATATAAGAAAAAAAAAACAAAAAAAGTTCTATTTAAAATACTAATAAAATGGTTTAACGCCTTGAATATCTCTTCAGAAAAAAGCTGCAATTTTAATTATTTCTTGCTTAGCTTTTAAAAGTTCCTTAAAAGAAAATTCTTGGCTTATTACAAAAAATATATAATTTTCAAATTTGTAAGGCCACCAATACCAAGTTACCATCAGTGTGTTTCGCATCAAAGCTTCTTTTTTTTCAACATTTACATCAAATAGGTTCCTGCTGAAAAAAGGATATTTCTGATTAATTCTGCTTTAACTTCAAAAAAAGATACAAAAATGAATTTGTTTAATCAAAAGTTCGGTGTATTGTTAAAAGATCTAAGAGTTTTCAACAAAAATTTCATAATACATATATATAAAAATATTAAAAACCACAAAACGTCACTCGTCGCCGCCGTAGTTCGTCGTTGTGGTCGGTTCAAAAAATTCCTTTGATGTTGTTTAATTTTTTTTTTTCAACTTTCTCTGAAAAAGATACAAGGAGACAACACTGACAGATATTTTTTCATGACAGAAACCTTTCTTCTGCGTACTAGATATATGTGCATATGTATGTATATTGTATACAAACAAATGTAAATCAGTCTGGATTTCTGGACTGGACTTTTATTGTAAGTCCCGTCCTCGCAGAGATGAAATTTGATTATCAAATCTCCAACAATTGGTTACAGAAAAATAAAAAGAAAAACTAATAAAATATTACTCTTTTCTTTGTTATTCATATCGGTCGGCGGTATATATACATATGTACATATCTAGGTAGTTCTATATTGTTGCTGCTATAAAGTCAGTTACAGCAACAGCAGCAGTAGTATAGCTGAAAAGGAACCCCTATATAGCTGGTCCTGGCAGAGTCAGAGAACTCCCTCAGTTTGAAAATACTGCTTAAATGTGCTGGCAAAGTTGTGCTGTATTATTCAATGATTTCCTTTATTGTTGTTGTTGTTTTCCACCTAAATCCTCCCCCTCCTCCCCCCCCCCTCTAGCCATTCCTTTTCATTTTTAATATGAAAAGGAAAATGAAATGCAAAATTTGAATGCAAATCCTTTTTTTTTCTTTCTTTTGTTATTTTATTCTCTTTTTTCTCATATATAGTTCTTTGTTGTTGTTGTATGTTGTACTCTTTTGCCGTTCTCCGACCCTCATCGTACTCGTTTTCCTTATTTTTACTCGGAAATGATATCGCAATAGAAATGTCGTCGTCCTCATCGTCTGCTTTTATATTGCTGTACAGCAACAATATCAAATCCATCGCTGCAAGTTACAACAGCAGCAGCAACAGCAGCAGTATTAGCAGCATAAGCGGCAGCTGTGATATTGCTGGCGATATTCTTCTATAACGGCAAAGGATAAATCCAAAGTGCCACTGGCAGTGGGTAATACAAATGTTGGCGTTGGCGGGAGAACGTTGCTCAATGCTCGTCGTAATATTGGTTGTGTGGTGGTTAATTCATTTAAAGCCTCTCTGTACTCCGATATAGAGGGGAGGAGGGTGGGGACATTTTATCTGGATAAGCAACATCTATAAAGGCTTTGGACAAATGAGTACACTTGTGCTTATTCTGTATAATATGGTGGCCCCCGCACCATCATTTATACCAACACAATCCATACCACAATTCACAAATTGCAATGTCAAGTTGGCAAAGTGACAGGACGACATTCGATGTTCCACAATATTATACCTTTATACAACCTACATATATGTTAATATGGTGGTGGACTCAAAAATGGTAAACGGACGGACGGTGGCGGTCAAAGGACAAAACTTAATAATCTAGTAAATGTATTTGTAGGGTTTCCCAACTTTACCTACCCAATATAGCAACTAACTTCAAACCCACATAAAGTCAGTACAGTACAGGATTGGATATACTCGTACATAATATAGACATCTATACAGAATTAGGTGCCTACCTTAGTTTGCTGCCGCCCGTCCTAGGTACCTTATTACATCCTCCCTCCCTGCGATAGTATCGAAGGCTTTTGTGCGTTTTGTGTTGAGTTTCGCAACATTCGCATGGATTCATGGTCCACATCAAAGTATAGTGTAATCCCAGGAAACTGGGAAAATGGACTTTGACTTGGACACTGGACTCGAGACTGGAAAATGGATATTTTAGTTCTAGAAGTTCGTTATTTTCTCTTTTTTTTATGCGTGTGTTTCGTTTATTCTTCATTTATTTTCAATGTCGGGTTTTTGGGATTATCTCGAGGTTACTTTATGGTCAACCACGAAAGCAATTGGATAAAAAGGTTCAAGATTAATTTCTTTCTTCCTTTTCTTTTGTGTTGATCCTGTTCTGAGAGACAGTGTAGGTATGTCAAATGTTTGATGTTTATGTGAATTAATTGTATTATGTTGAAGAATTGGACAAGACTTATGAGCAGTGCCCTGGCTATGACATTAAAATTATCTTAGGAGATTTTAACGCCAAACTAGGAAGAGAAGACAACTTTGGTGGTACAATCAGGAGATACAGCCTGCACGACACCACCTCCGACAACGGATTCAGGCTGATCGATTTCATTGCGGGGCGAGACGTTCTGGTAGCTAGTATACGCAGTTCACACATCTTAATATCCACAAGGGGACATGGAAAACTCCTGATCAATTAACTGTCAACCAGATTGACCACATTGCGATCGACGCACGACACTTCTCCAGTATACAGGATATCCGAACTTTCCGAGGGGCTAACATTGACTCGGACCACTACCTCGTTGTAGCCAAGGTACGGCTACGGATATCCCGGTCCAAGCCAAAACAAGGAAGTACTGTGAGAAGTTTCGACGTTAGACGGCTACAATCGCAAGAGACTGCCATGTCCTTTTCCGATCGAGTCTCTAGTAACCTCTTAAGGAGTCCTATGCTGCCTGCATTAAGCATTGAAAACCAGTGGCAACATTGCCTTGCAGCCATCAGAGATGCCGCCTCTGAAGTGCTAGGTTTCACACGTCCACAACAGCGAAACGCCTGGCTTGGCGACGAATGCCGGCAAGCGCACACAGCGAAACAAGAGGCATACAAAACGGCGCTGCACAGAAGGACCAGAGCTGCTCGCGAGCTCTACGAGCAGAAGAGGAGAGAGGAACACCGATGGAAAAAAAGAGAGCACGAGAAGCGCGCGATGGAGGAGATAGAGAGATGTCACAACAGGAATGAGGTTCGTAAATTTTACCAAAAGGTAAAAAAACCTACCAAGGGTACCAGCCACGAACCGAAGCCTGTAAAGACGATCAGGGAATATCGAAGTAGAACCGCAGTCTATGTTGAGAATATGGAAAGAACCGAATTCCGCTGTAAGGGAATGAATGAACTGACTTAGCAGTTCTAAACGATGGTTCTCCAACTCACCTTTCAACCCATCGCACTTTTACCCACGTTGACCTATCATGTTGTTCATCTGTACTCTTTCCAAGAATAACTTGGCATATATCAGAGGATTTGCACAACAGTGATCACTTCCCAATAACCATCTCCCTCCGTCTTTCTTCAAGACTAGAAACTTACAAACATATCCCAAGATACAAAACAGACCTGGCTAACTGGAAATTATTTAAAAACATAATCGAATCGAACACCCCCATTCAACCTACCAATAATTCAATTAATAAGGAAGCAGCAATACTTCTTAAGAGCATACGTAAAGCAGCAAACGACTCGATCCCACAAACATCTCCAATAACCTTCAAGAGAATTGTACCATGGTGGAACCACGAACTCTCAACGCTTTGAACTGCTAAGTTTAAAACTTGGAGGACTTTCTTGAAAAACCCTACTCAAGTTAACCTCTTAGCATACAAAAAAGCTAACGCTCTTTTCAGAAGAACTCTAAAAAGCAGCAAACTAAAAAGCTTTAATGAATTTACAAGCACAATCAATCCTAATACATCCACAAGCTTAGTTTGGAAACGTATTGGAACCCTTACAGGTAATTCCACCCCTAAAACTATATTGTCCATCAACACCCATTCGAGTACAATCTCCAATCCAAATGAAATCTGCAACATTTTTGCACACACATGGTCAAATAATTCCAACGACTTAAACTTTCCCATGGCTTTTAACCTTCAAAAACTCGCAAGTCTCGACATTACTCCCCAGCCAGCCCTCAACGCAGCGGCTCTACGAATTGAATCTGATATCAATTCACTAGAACTTGAAAGCTGTCTATCTAGACTACAAGGAAAAACACCAGGACGAGATAAGATATCATACCCGATGTTAAAGAATCTCCCTGATATAGCCAAACATAGGCTCATTGCACTATTTAACAATATCCTTAGCAGTGGTATCATACCTCAAAATTGGAAGACAGCCACAGTTATACCCATCCTTAAGCCCAAGAAAGATCCTAGGGATATAAATAGTTACCGCCCAATCTCCCTACTTCCCTGTCTTTCAAAAGTTCTTGAAAAAATAATCGCAAATAGAATTCTTTGGTACACTGAGTTCAAAAAAGTTTTAAGTCCTAACCAGGTCGCCTTCCGACCAAGGAGAGGGTGCATAGATGCACTCCTTCATATTGACTTTGCTGTAACAAACGCCCTCACAGCGCGCAATCACATTACAATCCTTGCTCTAGACTTCGAAAAGGCCTTCGATCGAATAGGCATTCACCTAATTCTTAACAAATTGAAAGATTGGGGTCTTGGGCCAAAAATCTTTGGATATATTAAATCTTTCTTAACTAATAGGAAATTTTGCATCAAAATTCGAAATATGTTTTCTCAAACTAAACCACTCGATAACGGTATTCCACAAGGATCACCCTTATCAGTCATTTGTTTTGCAATTGCTTTCAACCAGATAAGTAATATCATATTAAAACACAAAGATCTAGATCACTGTATCTATGCGGACGACGTATATATATTATGTAAATACAATGACCTAGATAAAGCAAAATCATTATTTTCCACGTTACTTAATGAAATTAACCAATGGTCTTCTACCTCTGGTTCTAATCTTTCTTTGGAAAAATGCAAATTAATTCACATTTGCAGAAAACGTAACTGCACTAACTTAGATTTAGTCATTAACAACACAAAAATAGAAGAAGTAACTAATCTAAATGTTCTAGGGCTTATTATTAACAACAAATATAACTGGAAACCACATTGTACTTATTTAAAGAAAGCACTAGCAGCAAGGCTAAATGTAATTAAATATCTATCGTCTAATAAAAGTAATGTTCATGTTAACTCGCTTTGCCATATTTCTAAAATGTTAATTCTCAGTAAAATTGATTATGCTTTGCCAATCTACGGGTCATGCCCAAGAGCTACTAAGAACATCGTGGCAACAACTTACCACCAAGCAGCTCGGAAAAGCCTTGGTGCTTTCCCCACCACACCTATTAAAAACATACTTGCTGAGGCTGGACTACCAACTATAGAAGAGAGATATTTTGAAAATATTGCTAAGCTTAATGTGAAATTAATTTTTCAAACTGGGTCAGTGATAGATGGTGATATTGCCAAAGCAATTTCTCACAAACGTCATAGAAGGCTCCCATCTACAATACATCATATCCTGGAATCACAAAAGAAACTTCAACTATCTCTAACCAGAAACACCAAATTCACACCAACTCAACCACCATGGTCACTTCCCCAGGAAACAATAAACCTCGATCTGCAAGAACTACCTAAAACCAAAACTTGCAATAACACCTATAAAGCCCGTTTCCTAGAGATATTTAATGATATGTCTAATAAAGGCTATAATTTTATATACACAGACGGATCAAAAACAGACTCGAATACTGCTTTTGCAGTCGTAGCCCAAGATGGTTCCACTGTCACTCAAGGTATTTTACCAAACATGGCATCAATTTACACAACCGAAGCGCTAGCTATCTTAGAGGGTTCCAAGATATGTATACAAAAAAAAGGAAAATGGGCAATCTGCTCCGACAGCTTGTCAGTGCTAAAAGCCATTGGGAACCCAAGAAACAATACAGACACAATAGCCAAAATTCGGGACATCATATCCAAAGCAAAAACAAAAATTAAACTTATTTGGACCCCAGGTCACACAGGAATTATTGGAAATGAAAACGCTGATGCTGCTGCTAACGCAGCACTCAAAGCTCCGACGTACACTTACAATACCTATTCCCGCCTTGACCTAAAAAACTACATTGTTAAAATGTATCATAAACTATCTTTGCTTGACTGGGAACATTACAAACACCACTACAGCTCTATCAACCCGAATAAGATTCAACCAAAATATCCAATTGACATACCAAAATCCTATCTGAAAAAATTCATCCTCCTTCGCCTTGGTCATACCGCCTTTACTCACGAACATCTACTTAAGAAAGAGCATCCACCCACCTGCCCCAACTGCAATAACATAGTAACTGCAACCCATCTTCTGTCGTCATGCTTCCTATCTGGCTATCCTCAACTTCACACCTACATCACCAACTGCAACACAATAGACCTACTCAAAAATCCGCAACATAATAATATTATTAAAATTAATGAAATACTAAATATTCTGAACCTTCATATATAATACCATATTTTTCTTTTATCCTTAGAGCCGAAAGTCTTTGCTGCTATTTGCTCTTTCCACATATTAATAACAATTTTAATTGTAAATTGATATTTTAAAAATAAATAAATAAATAAAAAGATTAAACACTTAGGTCTTAAAACGTGAGGTCTTAGGAAAGGGTGATAGAATTTTAAAGGATTAACCGATGCCCATTGAGCATAATACATTCTTGAAGTGCGGCTAAAGACAGAATCTCTGAAATAACGATCAAGAGTATACTGATAATCATTCCTAAAAGAACGCGTATTACAGTTTTAGTGGAAAAATAAAATTGAGTATTTCACTAGAGCACTGATCATGAAAATTGTGATAAGGTAATGATAGGCTAGCAAAATATTTTTTAACAACGGGTCTAAATTTTGAAAAAAAACCTCTTTTTTCCCTATAAACTTTATGAGCACCCTAGCATACATTAGGTACACTCACCGAATGCCACCTTTATTTACAGAAAAAAAAGAGGCTGGGATACGAGCAACACTGAAAACTTCCCTTCTGTTCCTGTCTGTCAATTTTTCTAAGACTTTAACAAAGTATTAATAACAATATTTTGTGTGCGCTGAAAAAAAAATTGAAGTCAATATCTTTCTTTGTTTTCATAATACTTGAGAGTCGAAAACCTTTTCTTAACAGTTTTTTGTTGTTTTTGAAGGTTTTCATGTTTTGTGAAAAAGACGTTGAATGGAATTTTTCTAAAAAAAAAATTAACTAAAACAATATTTTCCATATGATAAAATAAGTTTGTTTCAAAATTTGTTTCTGTTTACAAGATATTAAGTTGGAATCGAAAATCAACACTGTAAGAATTTTTTTTTTTGTTTTTATTTATTTGTAAAAAAACCGTTACTTCGATGTTTTTTCAAAGTGTTACCAGTTGTCGAAAACGTTATTCTTCGCTGCTAGAATTAATCTGGCGTTAATATCATTTTTTGTTCGGAAAATATTCGGAGTGACAAATATTTCTTTTCAGTTTTTTTTTTTTAAATTATAAACAACCCGTTAATTAAATTTTTTCTAAGTTATACTAATTTGGTATCACGTCATATTATATAATAAAGGCTGATTTTTTAAAAGCTATAGAAAAGTTTTTCAAAAAAAAAAACATATCTACACAATTCAGAAAAATGGATGAAATCTTTATTTGAATCGATGGTACGGTCGATATAGTTTAATGTTTGAAGATTATTTCATGCGAATTTTGACTGCGCCTCAAATGGTACATCCGGTTAGTCCAATTTTGGTATACTCTTTCCAACATTTCCGCCGGTATCTCACGAATAAATGATTCAATCACAAAAAATAGTCTAAAGGCGTTAAATCACACAATCTAGGAGGCCAATTGACCGGCCCTGAACGTGAAATAGAATGTTCACCGAACTCGCCTGTCAATAAGTCCATTGTTGCGCGTGCTGTATGGCATGTGGCACCGTCTTGTTCAAACCAAGCTCTTACATTTTGGGCAAAAAAAGTTGGATATCATCTCACGGTACGGTAGCGCTCACCATTCACAGTTACGTTACGATTCGCATCATCTTTGAAGAAGTACGGTCCAATGATGCCACCAGCCCATAAACCGTACCAAACTGTGACCTTTTCTGCAATGCTTCTGGCTGATATTCACTCCAAAATTGACAATTCTGCTTATTTACGTACCCTGACCATATTTACGTAACTGACCATAAAATGGAAGAAGCGCGCGATGAACTTTCTTAGCAGAGCACGCATTGTGAAAATAAAATTCAATAATTGCGTTGTTCGTTTGTAACGATTCGTGGTTAAATTATAGACCAAACTGAAGATGTTTGACAGTGAAAAAAAAAACACGAAACATGCGTCAGCTGTTTAAACCAGTGTGTGTAAAAAAAATTTGTCAAATAAATCTTTCTAAAAAATTTACTAAAACTTAGCAATAATATTTTGCATATGATAAAATAAGTTGTGATTTCAAAATCAGTTTTTGTTAACGAGATTTTCAGTCGAAAACCAATTTTTACCAATTTTAGTAGCATTTTTAAAAAGTTTGTATTTCTTACAAAAATACAGATTGGATTTTTCTAAAACTGTTATCTTACGTTAACAACTTATATTACTTTATTCAAGAGATTTTGAGAATCGAACATTAATTTTTACAAATTTTACTTTTTACTGTTGAATTTTTATAAAAATTTTACTGAATTTTGAAAACAATATTTTTTAAATAAGAATGAAGTTTGAAGCTAATAACGACGCGACGACGAGTTGTGGTGTAAAGTTCTTCACTATCGCGAACAGCAACAATATTTTCTGCGGTATCAGCTGTACGAGCTTTTCACATCTCCTAAGAACCCTGTTTGCTCAAATGTATGCACGATTTTTCCGATTATGCGAATATTTCGATGATTAAATTGATTGAAAAAATCACGAAATGTACGATATGCGCTTTGATCTGGACACCCATTTTCATAATAAGGCTGAATAACTTCAATTCGTTGCTCCAGTGCGTATCTTTCCATGGTTCAAATTGAATTAGTCTGAAATTGAGAAATGTCAAATGAAATGCAGAAAAAAACTTGACGTTTAGGTGTGATTCACAATCAACATCGGCCCTTAAAATATAACCACCCTTTACAATTATTATTAACTTAGAATATCGCCAGTACCGTAAATATTCGAATTGAAGGTCTTGTCATTAGACTTTGAAATTATTTTAATTTCAAAATCAATCGTTTTGAACGCTATAATCTTCAATGTTGAACATTTTTATTTAAATAAGTCCTGGGCTCATCTGGCTCCAATAACACCTTCAAACCCTTTTGGAACAATGCTTTCGTGCTTCTTTTGTAAACACAACAATATCTATCAACCCTTGATAACAACCAAGCAATTATAGAACCATAACATGCTTGTTTGTAACTATACACATTATCACATATACACAATCCCATCATCTATATCCTCTCATATTGTATCCTCACATCTCATCATCATTCTGAAATATAAATTGATGATGATAAATTTCCAATTTAATTTTGCATCAAAAACGTGCCTCCCTCTTTCTCTCTCCATGTCCTGTCCATCGTCTATATGGCTTCAATTTTACAAATCTCTCGAATCCCAACTCGAATGATCACATGGTCAATGGTCAGGCCACAACAAGGCACACATGTATAGAACAATAGGTGTCGAAACAAACTTAGCCACTTGAGTAAAAGCTTTTGACATGCCAAAAACACACATTCCCCAGTTCCACCGCCATCAATATCTGTATCTACACAATATCGCTCGCAGATACATGATTTTTTTTTCTTTTTCAAAACTTCTATTGTTTTGAATTTTATTTTTATATCACCCATCTCTGGATAAAAAGAAAAATGTTATGAAGTGGAGGTATGTAGGTAGGTATAGCGGGTACTCGTAATATCCAAATAATCTGAACACATTGTACGTTTTTTGTGATGTTGTTAAATCAAAAGTATGCGATGCCATTGGGTTACGCTTGACATGGAATTTTATCTATGCTCTAGACTCACTAAACGTACATAGGTATCCATATCCATCCCCCCAAACCAGTAACCATCCCTCCAAAAGCCTTATGTTAGATATAAGTCAATTTAAGTCAACTTCAGCTCTATGTCACACTCAATGTCGGACACAGTTCCCAACACAAGTATGTATATATCCTGTGTAGGTACTTTTACGAAACGGACTACGACCACGACTACGATGATGATGACGACGACGTCGAGGACGAGATGGAGGTATGTAGGAACAGAGCAACAGCAACAAAACATAATATTGGTCCAGCCTCCTCTCTCGCGATGATGATAGGAAGCTGCCTGACACTGCCACAGAAATATTTTTTTAAATGCTGCGGCTAAGATAAAACAGACGCAAAAATGTAAACCGGACTTGAAATACAAAAATTATAGAAAGTCACAAAAAAAGAACAGACAGGTGGCAGTAGTGGCGATTGGTGCGGCTCGGCTCGGCGCGGTGGCGGACCAGGACAGGATACACAGAGGGTAATAAAACTGTCGGCGACCATTTTATCTGTGGGAATGCCGGCCAGTCCGGTCTCATATCTCTACCTAGGTACGAGTAGGTACCTAACTACCTGCCTACCAACCTACCTACCTCGATGGTGCTGAAATATTTTCTTTAATTTTTGCAGAAATATTGGACGAATCTTTTTTTTTTTTTTTTTTTTTTTTTTTGGTTGATGCTGAAAATATAACTCCTTATACTTACAACAGATGGTTTTGTACCGTCTGAAGACGAGGGTGCCTTGGAAAACTTATGCGAGTCCTCGATCCTTCGTCGTTATGAGGCACGATTTATGTGTAAGCAGAAAGCTTGTACCCTGAAGCTTAGCTTGTTTTTTTTTTTTTTTTTTTAGGGAGACAATCTTAAAATATGAGAGGAATTAATTCTAAACACAAAACCGCCCACCATTTTTTGTGTTTTCTGTGTTTTATTTTAAGTATGTTTTTGAGGTATGTACATATGTAGGTATAAAAACAATGTAATGTAGGTCACATCGCAGATCCCCCGACCTCATCTCACCATTCGCATTCGCACATCATCGTCAGTGGGTTGACGACGCGACGATGCACGGTGACGACGACAACGAAAACGAAAACGGCGATGGCACAGTTAAAAGGCAAAAGCTTGTGTTTTTGTGTGTATTGTGTAGGAAGTGGCGCAAAGATGAGTGAATATCTGTCACGTAAAGGGTTAGGTTAAAAAACATATGTCATACGTATTTTCAACATTTATTTTTTAAACATTTTGTTCGGTCTTCTTCATTTCTCCCACTTCTAAGCGAGTACAGATATAAATATTAGGGTTTTTTTTTTCCTTTTGCTCAATTTATTAGCCTCGAGTAAGAATGTGGTCTAAATTTCTGTTCCCACACATACAAGAAAAGAAGGAACTAAAAAAGCTCATTATTCGCACAATGAATTTTGCTAAATGGCCATACTCGTATATCCATGTATGTCGTCTGCCAAAACTCAAATCAGTTTCATAATATAAATATTTTATCATACAACATTACAGGTCTTAAAAGTAAACTTGCACAACCTGACTTTATTAACTTTATTCAGAACTTCGATGTTTTTATTTTATTAGAAACTTTTTTTGAAGAAAAAAATGAAAATTATTTTATTAAATATTTTAAGAATTTCAAAATTTTGTCTTCACCTGCTACGAGAACAAATGTTTATGGTAGAGCTAGTGGTGGAATTCTATGTGGAGTAAAAAAAACTATAAATCACGATTTTATAAAACTATTTCGTATTCAGAACAGAATTATTTTTCAAATTTCTATTCAAAATATTAAATATTCAATTATCCCCGTGTATTTAAATTGTAGTAACTGGCATAACGATTTCGATGATCTAACTGAGTTTTTGAATAATGAGAATCTAGAGAACATAATGATTATTGGCGACCTAAACGGCAGGATTGGAAGATATCAGAATCAGTCACTCATCAACATTCAAGCAGAATCTCAACAAAATATCAAATCCTCAAGAAACTCCAAGGATGGAATTACAAACAGAAATGGTAGACTTCTCTGTGAACTCTTTGAAAACTTTAGTCTTTTTGTAATCAACGGTTCAACTAATGGTGATGCTCCTGGAGAGCTGACTTTTATCAGCAGTCAAGGTGAATCAGTAATTGACTATTGTGCAGTTTCAACAGATTGGCTAAGCTCATTGGTGGACTTCAGTGTGGGCACGGTAAATTTTTCGGCGCATCTCCCAATAGAAGTGAAACTGAAGTTCTGTGTTCAATCGACGCAAACAAATACAAACAACTTCGTAAAATGGAAATGGAACGAAAATATGGCTCCCCTCTATAGAACACTTTTAAACAGGCAATGTGGTTCACTCCCTCAAATTCTACCAACAAATATCGGCCAAATAGGTGAAGAAATAATAAAAACGATTAAAGCGTCAGCTCCTTTCGCTAACAGTAACAACTCCAATTATACATTTAAACCTAAAAACTCATGGTTCGACAGTGAATGTAAGAGTTGGCGAAATTTATCATTTGTCTACCTTAAACTATTCCGCTCAACAAATGCTTTATTTTTCAAAAACATGTACCTACATGTAAACAAACAATATAAATTTGTTTGTATTGAGAAAAGGAAAAATCACTTAAATAGCATTGCAATAAAACTATCAATTTCAAAGAACTCGAAAGAATTCTGGGGCTATGTGCAAGAACTTGGAGGGCGAAACAGGAGCAACTTAAACTCTCTTGAAGCTGAGACACTAGCAGATCATTTTAAAACGCTTTTGTCGGCTGATGAGAACGCACTTACCTTTTCGTACGCACTTCCCAACGTTAGCGTAAATGAATTGGATACCCCAATTACCTTGATTGAGCTCATTTCAACCCTCCGAAGTATGAAAAACAACAAGTCACCGGGAGTAGATGGTGTTCCAATAGAATTTTTCAAAAACGCTACTGAACAATTAATGTTGTATCTAGTGCAATATTTCAATCACCTGTACGACGAGTCTTATGCTCCAAAGAGCTTTAACAGTGCACTCATTATTGCAATCCTTAAGAAAGGCGATGCTAACTTGCCTTCTAACTATAGAGGAATCTCCATTCTAAATAGCTTGAGGAAGATTTTCGCTAATATTCTCTATATTAGGCTCACTAAATGGATGGAAGATAAGAACCTTTTGAGTCCATTTCAAGCTGGCTTTCGTTCGGGTTATTCAACATTAGACCATATCTTTGCGCTCTCTGCTATTGTCAAAAATGCATTTGAAAAAAAGAAAAAAATATATGTTTGCTTCGTCGACTTTAAAGCGGCCTTTGATAAAGTTAACAGGCAGGCCTTGCTTTACAAGCTATCGATGTTAGGGCTATCGAGAAAATTTTTACAGATGTATCTGAACTTTCTTTTGGGATCAACTGCTTCCGTCTGGGATGGCTCGGACTTCTCTAACTGGTTTCCAACTACTACTGGTGTGCCTCAAGGGTGTATTTTAAGTCCAATCATCTTTGCCTTATTTATCGACGATATCTGTGATGTGCTACCTGGTGGGATTCTGATTGCTGGAACTCAAGTGAAAGTCTTACTGTACGCTGACGACCTGGTTCTACTAGCCGACAACCCTTTCACCTTGCAACTGCAAATCAACAAACTCAATTCATTTTGTGAAAAATGGGGACTTATTGTCAACACTAGCAAAACCAAAGTGATGATTTTTGAGAAACGACAATCAAGGAGACGTCCAGAAGAAAAATGGTCTATTAACAATGAACCAATCGAGATAGTGCAAGATTTTAAGTACTTGGGAGTTCTATTTACCCACAATCTTAACTTCTCGAAACACGCAAACAAAAAAAGTATTGAAGCTAAATTGGCTCTGAATTTAATGTGGGCAAAGTTCTTTGCGAATCAACAAATCGACCATAGGTCAAAATACCGCGTCTTCAATTCAACAGTTAACACCTGCATGTGCTATGGAGCCCAGGTGTTTGGGTATCTTCGTTTTGATGACTTCGAAAAAGTTGAAAGATACTTTTTCAAGCGCTTGTTCAAACAGCCAAATTCAACCCCAAACTATGCCATATACATCGAATCTGGACTAACACCGTTATATATACAAAACCTCAAAGCCAACTCCGATTATTTGATTAGAGTGATGAAAAGAGACGATAGAAATCTTCACAAAACCATCTTACTTAGACAGTTGCAAGTGAACGCGAGCCCATTTAACGAGTGGAATATTTTAGCCCAAGCCCATGAAGTTAATCTGTCACTAACAGAATCTAACATTGAGGAATGGCCCTGTAAATTTGCAAAGGTTATTGCCAAAGTGGATGAAAGGATCTATTGTCAGCATCTATCATCAGCATCTTCTTCTACTGCAAGGAATACCTATCGGAATCTTAACCATCAGTTGTCATCGGAAACTAGCTACTTCAGGGATGGTTTTTCTACAGAATTCATAAGCTATATTTTTAGAGCACGTGTCGAACTCTTCATCTTGAACTCCATGCCACATCAAACTGAGCTAGCACAAATATGTAGTCTATGTAATACAAGAGAAGTTGAGGATACCTATCATTTTATCGCCAGATGCCCGATTCTTCAGGAAATACGACGCTTATATTTCAATGCAAGTACTCTATCTCAAAATCGCCTGTATGAGATATTGAACGGAGCTCAGGGATGGAGCAATCTCTATAAGTTCTGCAATCACGCCATATCCTTCCGCCAAAGCTATTTAGCTTGATTCTGTTTTCCATCAGTTACTACAATTTAATACAAGCTTTTAATTTGTTTTTTCTTTTTGTGTTTCAAATCACTTCAAAATTGTTAATTTTTATGTTTCAAATCATTCAAAAATTGGAAATATTATGTATTTTATCTTATGTTGTAAATCACATTAAAATGTATACTCATATTCATCGTAAGCAAAAATTATAATCAACTACTAATCGAAATGAGCAATTGCTTTAACCTTTATACTTTCATCTTTATTATTGATTTCTATAATGAATTGTCATTTCAGGCAGACGGCAGATAAGCCATGTCCTTATTCTTAAGAATGAAATATTGTAATAACCTTTTTGCTGAAAATAAAGAACTAATAATAATAATAATAATAATAATATCCATGTATGTACCTACCCTATAAAAAGGAGAGTAAAAGAAAAAAAAGAGAAAGAGTGGTTAATATTTGAAAAATATTCTCAGAATATAGCCTTGGGGATTTTATGGTGTTCTTATTTTTTCCCAGTTTTTCTTCTTCATTTTATTTTTTTTTTGCCAATCAATAGCTGACGCAAAAGTTTTAATCCCCAAGTGAATGGGTTTTGTATAAAAGGATATATGGAAATGGATATGCCTGCTTATATCAACCTTTAGTTGGTCCTTTTTTTTATCTGAATTTGAATGAGAATATTTTTGTATTTCTTAAAATAGATTTTTATTTTTATTTTAATCCTAATATCAAATGCACTGAAGTAAATGTTAATTTTTATAAGAATTTGGGTTAGGTAAAGACAGTATCGTTGCTTATCTACTTGGAAACATGCAATGGTTTTAAGAAATTGTTTAAATATAAGCTTAGGTTGAAATAAATGCCATAATGCTTGTGGTTTACTTAAAATGAAATTGACGTAAAATGTCAAAAACAGCTTAACATGCGTTTCCATAAACCCTTTTTTTATTCTGAGAATTTTTTTTAAATTTAAAAACTAAAAGAATATTATGTTTAGTTGTGTAATTGACGCAAGGTTTTCAACACTTCTTTTGGCACGAGTACGATAACTTTGGCGCCAAGATATAATAACAGTTTTTGGTAGAGGGTTTTAATACAAGCATTTTTTTACTATGGGAGGGGGGGTCTATCTCCCCCCGTTTAGGTGGGAGGGGCAATTTAAAAAAGTTATTATTTAAAATGGAAAAAAATAATTAAAAAATAACGGTGATACTTACAATTAAGTTGTATACATTTTTTTAAAGCCAACACTCTGTTCTATTAGCCAGTTTTTAAATCAAGTCAAAACTATGCGTAGTTTTTGAAAAATTTAATTTTAAACTCAAAATTTGAGTAAAAAAAGTTAAAAAAAGGTTTAAAGTGTAACTTTTTCAATACTTCAAGATTATCTACCATTGTTTTTATTTCAGAATGCAGAATTTTTTTCCAAAAACTATGCATAGTTTTGACTTGATTTAAGAACAAGCTAATAGACAAAAGTGTTGGCTTTAAAAAAGGTATAATACTTAATTGTAAGTATTACCGTTATTTTTTAATTATTGTTTTTCCATTTAATGTACGTATTTTTTTAAATTACCCCTACCGCCTAAACGGGGGGAGATAGACCCCCCCTTCCATAGTAAAAAATGCTTGTTTTTAACTGTTCTATACAAATCCGTCATTAAACTTTGTCGCCAAAGTTATCGTACTCTCCCCCTTCTTTTCTTCTTAGAATTGACAACTTAAAGTATATTTGTAAAAAAAAAAAAAAAAACTTTTAATGCTATTAAACCCCAGCAGAATTTTCCATTAAAGGTCGATTTTAAAATTCAATAAAACGAGTTGTATTTGAAATATCAATAAGGTTCTATCTTTATTTGAGAGCCATATGAATGGCATTATGTGTGAAATAACATTTTTAGGCGTCTTCAAAAGGTCCAGTTTTCGATCGATTTGAATTTGACCAATGTCATTGATTTTGTTGTATTTAAGGAACCGCGGTGGTTTTTGGCTTATTCGCATAGACCTGCGACTTAAGAGAAAGTCCCACAAAAAAAACTATAAAGGGCCAAGTCACATGCCAATTTATGTCGCCTTTGCCTGAGATAACCTTGGTATGAAACTTCTCTCGTGGAATATCGATGGTGTCTTCAGCTGTGTGGCACGAGGCGCCATCCAATCCAGTTGAAACCATGTATCTTCGGTTTCCATATCATTCAATTTATACCACAAGAAGTAAGTGATTATCGACTATAGAGCGATCGCTGTTGATTGTGTTGGCCTGGTGAGCATCATTTTCGAAGAAGTACGGATTCGAACCCAAAATCCACAAATTCATCCAAACATTTAGATGCATTTTGACGTGCGTCGTCGATCGCGTCGTGAATCTCGCCTGGTTTTGTCCCAAACCCGACCAAAATTTTAATCAACTTCCAGTCCATTTTGACAATAAAGTTCTATCATTTACACGTGTTTCTTACTCGAAGGTGTAATCTGCCATGATGATTTGTCTTTAGTGACTGATTAAATGAAAATATTTTGACAATATGGCCACCACGTACTGTCAAAATCAATCCGTTCCCATTGGAAAACCCTTTATGCGTAGAATTCCTTCCAACCGAATGTAAAGGGTGATTTTTAAAAGCTATAGGAAAGTTAAAAAAAAAACATACAATTCAAAAAAATGCATAAAATCTTTATTGGAATCGATGGTACAGTCCATATAATTTAATTTTTGAATATTATTTCATGCAAATGCTGACCTTGACCGCGTCCAAATGGTCCATCCGCTTAGTCCAATTTTGGCATACTCTTTCCAACATTTCGGCCGGTATCTCACGAATAAATGCTTCAATGTTGTGAAATAAAATGTTCAATGAGTCCATTGTTGCGCGTGCTGTGTGGCATGTGGCACCGTCTTGTTGAAACCACATGCAAGTGAAGCTCTTGTATTTTGTGCAAAAAAAAAGTTGGATATCACCAGTTATGTTATACGATTCGCATCATCTTTAAAGAAGTACGGTCCAATGATGCCACCAGCCCATAAACCGCACCAAACTGTGACTTTTTCTGGACGCATTGGTAGCTTTTGCAATGCTTCTGGCTGATATTCACTCCAAAATCGACAATTCTGCTTATTTACGTACCCATTGAGCTAAAAATGAGCTTCGTTGCTCCCTGGAAGAAGCGCGCGATGAACTTTCTTAACAGAGCACGCATTGTGAAAATAAAATTCAATAATTTGCAAGCGTTGTTCGTTTGTAAGACAATTCGTGGTTAAATTATAGACCAAACTGAAGATGTTTGACAATGAAACAAAACACGAAACGTGCGTCAGCTGTTTAAACCAGTGTTACCAAAAAGATAATAGCTAACAAATCACTCTTTAGTTACAAATTTTGTATTTAATTTTCTTGAAAATAAAATTAACTCGACAAAGTATAAGCAAGTTCCAATCAATTAAACTTAGTAAATAAAGTTGACCAAGTCAATTCTGTTAAAATTTTCAATGAAAAAGAGGCCCACACTAATAACTTCCCATTAGTGTCCTTTTGAAACAATTATTAATTTTGCAATAAGTCACATTGTTATCGATGGAAATTGGAAAAGTATGCAAACAATACTTTAAGTTTGAGATTTGTTGTTTTTTTTAGATAATATTCGGGACGTTAAACCAATTTAGTTAAATTTTTGGTAAGATTTAATATTTTTTGGTTAAAGAAAAAACTTTGAATTGGAATTTTCTTAAAAATGTTATTAACGGAAAAAGGTATCCTTAACGTATACGAATTAATTTTCAAACAAGTAAAGTTCAATCTTATCGCTAGCCTAAGAACCGAACCAATTAATAACACATTGAGGATGAAGAGACATTTTAAGAACTATTCGTAGATTTTCCGAGCCTAAAATGCGACAATTCTGCTTATAGCCTGTTCGCTTAAATAAGAAGATGAATTTTTGATGAAAATTCGGATCATTTTGATGCATTTCAACGACCCAACTATGGAAAATATGACAACATTGCTGGTTATAATATATGGGTTGAGTTCTTACGAGTTATATAAAATCAAAATCCTGACCACAAAATTTTGTAATCAGATATGTATGCACGTACATGTACATGTCCCATTCGTTTCTCCACGTGTGTTTTCAACCAAAAAATCAGTTAGCATTACCATTTAAAATTTAAGGAAACTAATAATTTAGTTAGTTGTCGTTATTTTGTCGTGAAATTAAATAAAATGCACGACTGGGTCGCACGAACTTGCTCCTGTATGCAAAGAGTCTGTTAAAAAACGTACCTACATATATAAGATTTGAAATATACCTGTAAAATAAGTTTGTCTTCAAAGATATAAATTCCATTTGATTTGTCAAAAAACCTCCATTTTTCAATTTTTTTTGTTTGAAAATCGTTAGACCGGTTTTATTTAAATTAATTTTTTTTATGTATACAAATGTTCCATTTTTTCTTAAAAATATTTTTGTTATGCAGTTGTTTAGTGATTGTAAATATACGTTCTAGATTTTAATTTCGTAAAAAAAATGTGGGCCCTTCTTCGAGGTATCGGATTTAAAAAAAAAATATTCAATATTTTTTCAAAAATCCAAAAAAAAAACATATACACTTTTGATCATCAAAAAAAGAAATCGGTTCATTAGTTCCTGAGAATTATAAAAACAAAATTACGGTTGTATGAGCGGTACCCTTCCGGAGCAATACAAAACTACATTTTTTAACTTAAAGAAGCCAAAATTTAATACTAATCAAAACAAGATTAAAAATTTTACCTGAAAAATAAGTTTGTCTTCAAAAATTTAAATGCAATTTTATAAATCAAAATACCCTTGACTTTTCAATTTTTTTTCGAAAATCGTTAGAGCGTTTTTTTTTAAATTAATACGCTCTACATATGAATTTCGTAAAAAAATGTTGACCCGTTTTTGAGATATAGAATTTTGAAAAAAAAAAAAAATCAATATTTTTTTTAAAAAATCCAAACAAAAAAAATTGCACCTTTGGTAATCAAATATTGTTAGGGCAATATAAGAGCTCGTCCAAAAAAAATTATTGAAATCGGTTCATAAGTTGCTGACAAAATTAAACAAAAAAAACACAAAATAACGGTTCTAGGAGCGGTACCTTTCCGAAGCAATACAAAAATATGTTTTTCTTACTAAAAGAAGCCAAGTTAAAAAATAAAATTGTAGAGAAAATTAAAGAAAAATCTATCTGTTTGTTTTGAGAAAATTCGAATTTTCGTTTTTCGACCAACAAAATTGTATGGGGGCCACTGTTAGTTTTGATCTTAAAAAAAAAGAAAAAAATGCTTAACGCGAATCTGCTCAAAACCTTAACTTCCAAGTTTGAACTCAATTGACTCAATGGTTTAGGCTGTAGGAGCGTGAACAGACAGACAGGACAGACCGGACGGAATCGCGGGACCCACTTTTTTCGACTTCTTTACCATAATAATATCATGTTTGATTAAAATCTCGACAAATAATGCAATTATTAGTTTCCTAAAATTTTAAAAAGGGAATATTTACTTGACGGACGACCTAAAATGAGAAAACTTTTATTTATTAAAGAAATGCCTCCAATAAATAAAGAAGTCGTCTAGTCGTGTATCCCAAAATAAACTTAGAGTATCGGTGTTTGTTTCTCTTGTAATCCACAAAAATAAAAAATGTTGGAACATTAATCCAAAGATAATTCAACATTTCTTTTTTATAGTAACTTTTGTAAATCAAAACAAAAATCAAATAAGTTCATTTACGTTCTAAAATCAACTTAGAACATTGGGAGTAAAAACAATAGTTTTTCTACCGACTCCCTATGATTGTCATCAAAAAATTTCGTTTTCACCATTTTTTTTTTCAAAAGTATTTAACCTTAATTTTTTTCTTTTTTATAGAAACTTTTTCTAAAATCAAAAGTTTCCCGTGGCCCCAAAAATGAACCTACAACATTGTTGCTGGTTTTAATCGTATTTTTACCCGCCTCGCCGCTTATGATTTTCACCGAAAAATTTCGTCTTTTCGATACCAAGTTAAGAGTTTCTTATTTCCCTAAATACGCTTAATATCTACCCATTAGGAAAAAGTTGTCAAAAAATTTGACGAAATTTAAGGAAACATGTATGAATTCTTTAAACAAAATACTCTACCATAAAATGATAAAAATGTACATCACAATGGTGTCTGTAAAAGAAGTTACAAATTTTAATTTTATATGTATTTCAATTTATTTTACTAAACAAGAATTATGCTTACATTCCTCATACTGTCGTCCACTGTTAGCCTCGGTAGTACTTAAAATTTATTTCTAAATATAAATAAAATGACTATTAAATAATAAAACTATGTCGCCATCTGTTTCAAGACTCGATTAAAAAAAAAAAAAAAAAAAAAAAAAAAAAATGTCCCACATTCAAATGTAGATATGTATTTTTTGCGTCACCTTGTCCGCTTGAACTATACCTAATCATCAATTACCTACCATCCCGCCTAAATACCCCAAACGCCTCGACCCCAATGGTTTTATTTAAAATTATCGTTGCATACTTTTCTTTTTATTTTTTTTATAGATAAATAGAAATGTAGATATTTTTTGTATAAATTTAGATTCGTGGCGTTTCTATACTTTGTTTTACCTAACTTATAATAGCTATCACAATCTTAAAAGGCACACGTCTCAATCTTGAATCTATTGTCATCTTCAGAGACGAGGTTTACCTGTACATATATGTAGGTAAGTTAGGTCTGTCTCTAGTGTCTCCCCGTAGTTTTCGTTGTCGTTGTCAGTGGCGGCGGGTGGCCGGTCGACCCCTCCTCCCTCCCATCAGTAATTTGCTTTATATATGTATATACTCAAAGACCCCATCGTCGTCGATTGGCACACACAAGAGGTATACCTTTTTGTGCCGTGCATGGCGAATCTACAACATTATGTTCTTTGTTGTTTATTACGGCTGCGACGCGAGGAAGAGGGTGATGGTGTTGTGTTGTGAGAGGTTTTTCTTCTTTATGGGGTGAAAATTGAGAAAAGATAAAATTTCTTTGAAAATTCAAATAGAAAAAAAAGTCGAGTATAAGAAAAATAAATAAATTCCGCACATAAGCACATTTTTCTTCGCGGCATATTTCTTTTTTTATTTTTGGATAGACATTTGGTGGTTCAGGGTTCAGGTTGTGGAAGAAAATAGAAGGGGTGAAATTATGGCCTACTGATTTTCCTTCGATCTATCTTTCTCTTGAACGGTTTGATAGCGGGTGGTTCAAGGGTGGTTCTGTTTAGAGGTAGGTATACATTCACGACGAGTATTAATTTTATTTCCCTAACGCAAAAAAGAAAAGGATACAAATGATGGATTTATTTTCCACTTGGGGACACTTTGGTTTCTGTTTTTCGTTCCAAATCTTAGATAAAATTGGGGTGATTTTGTGTTGTATCTGAAATCACACGTGATTATGTGATTTATTGGCATCTATTTGACATCGATGGTACCGAGTGGTAATGGTTATATTTTTTATTTATTTTTTGTTTATATGAAATTTCGAAATTTAGGGCATCTGCGTTTTTATTACGCAAACAAATCACACAAACAAAAATTCATATTAAATCGATGATACACTTTTATAGAATTAAATTTAACTTTTTAGAAATTTATTTATATTGACAATTTTTTTTTATTTTTTATCTTTTCTCTTTGCAGGTAAGCAAAATCATTATTTATATATTTGAAATCAGTTAAATGACATTCGCTGCTACGAATATGGAATTATGGATGAACGACAGTAGGGAATAAAACGTGCGCATCAATGCTTAAACCTTCCTACCTATATTAAGTGTATTTCCCTCGTGTGATGGTGAAGGTGATGGTGACGGTGAGTAGTGGGTGGGGTGGGGGTTTTGGGGGCTTTAGGTACACAAAATTTATAACGTTAGTGAATTTATGCATTTTAGAGAGGCGTTTGTTGTTTATTTATTTTCATAAACATAACTATAAGCAATATATTAGATAATTTGAAATTCCGTTCTCAGATATTATTGATAAATTGACCATACGTGATGGTTTTTTTTTGGGAGGATATAGCTTCAGGTATTTATATCGGGTGATTTTTTAAGAGCTTGAGAACTTTTTTTAAAAAAAAAACGCATAAAATTTGCAAAATCTCATCGATTCTTTATTTGAAACGTTAGATTGGTCCATGACATTTACTTTTTGAAGATAATTTCATTTAAATGTTGACCGCGGCTGTGTCTTAGGTGGTCCATTCGGAAAGTCCAATTTTGGGTAACTTTTTCGAGCATTTCGGCCGGAATAGCCCGAATTTCTTCGGAAATGTTGTCTTCCAAAGCTGGAATAGTTACTGGCTTATTTGTGTAGACTTTAGCCTTGACGTAGCCCCACAAAAAATAGTCTAAAGGCGTCAAATCGCATGATCTTGGTGGCCAACTTACCGGTCCATTCCTTGAGATGAATTGTTCTCCGAAGTTTTCCCTCAAAATGGCCATAGAATCGCGAGCTGTGTGGCATGTAGCGCCATCTTGTTGAAACCACATGTCAACCAAGTTCAGTTCTTCCATTTTTGGCAACAAAAAGTTTGTTAGCATTGAACGATAGCGATCGCCATTCACCGTAACGTTGCGTCCAACAGCATCTTTGAAAAAATACGGCCCAATGATTCCACCAGCGTACAAACCACACCAAACAGTGCATTTTTCGGGATGCATGGGCAGTTCTTGAACGGCTTCTGATTCCTCTTCACTCCAAATGCGGCAATTTTACTTATTTACGTAGCCATTCAACCAGAAATGAGCCTCATCGCTGTAGACCATAAATCGGACGTAAAGCGCGAAACACATTTCGAACCGAACACTGATTTTGGTAAAAAAAATTCAATGATTTGCAAGCGTTGCTCGTTAGTAAGTCTATTCATGATGAAATGTCAAAGCATACTGAGCATCTTTCTCTTTGACACCATGTCTGAAATCCCGCGTGATCTGTCAAATACTAATGCATGAAAATCCTAACCTCAAAAAAATCACCCATTATATACATACATATAAAGCTACTATATTTCTTCCGGTTATAATTTATTAATGAAGTATTAAACCAATAAAAAGGGTTGGTAGGTAGGTGGGTATTTATTTAAACAAGCTAGCAAGGGTGTATGGTACATACCTGTTTAATGATTTTACAAGTTTATCAATTTACATTCTGATGATGGAATTTTACGAGTCTATCAATTTAAATTCTGATTATAGGTTTTTTTAACGGTATGAAGTACTATACCTTACAAAAATTTCAATTTGAGTTGTTAATTGATTAAATATTTTATAAATTCCTAATAAATGCCCTTGGTGGGGTAGAGCTTTCAAAAAGAACATCGATAAGGGGGATAATTTTTGTATGGATTCAAGATAAACAATCTAACTACAGGGTAGCTCAAATATGTGTATCTATAATAATAATGAAACATATAGAAAGAATTTCTCTCCCAAAGAAGAAATGCTTTATTATGTATTTTTGAAAACACCCGCTTTTATAGTACAATTTTCAACGAATCAAAAAGTAGAGTAGAATTAGAGTGTCAATAACTTGGAACTGAGCTCTCGAGTCGAAAATCATCTAAACAAAGAAATTACTGGAAATATATTTACCAATAAAATAAGCTATTTGTTTATTACGAAAACTCCGTTATTTAAGAAAGTATAAAACTTTGAAATGGAATAAAAACAAAGATGGGGTTATGAATACTCTATAATGATTAGACACAAGGCGAGCAATTAGAAAAGGAAGATAGGTTTAGAAAAGGGATACTGATGCGCATTGGTTTTGAATGTGTGCACATTGTAATGAATGGGAAATATTGAGCCTGGTAATGCTCATCACATTCGTGTAGTACGGCTTAAGAAAGCACGTTGCTGGGGCACCAGTCTAAATATGAAAACTTTTCTTGAGTTTCGGACGAATAAGAGTTTTGTAAATTGCAGCCCAATTAGAAGGGGTAAAAAACCTAAAAACTTAGCAGCATTTTTGGCAATTTTAAATATGTGATCACTCCACAAAAGATGGTTTGTTATACACACACCCAGAACTAAAAGTTGTTCAATTGAGTTAATTTATTGACCAATTTCTGTAATTATTGTGATTAGTGGAAATATAGTTTTCCGTCGGCTTTTTTGGTCGCTGTAGTTTTTGCAATGAAACAATTAAGTAACATTAACTTTCCCAAAGTTTCGGCGGGGGTTGCTGCCTTTTTCAGGGGAACTTTATTAACACAAAAAATTATACAAATAAACTTAGTTAGATCAATGGGATACAAATACAATAAAGTTTACTCACTCAAGAAAAATAGGAAAAAATTTTTTGATCTACTACATATATAAAAATAAGTCGGGTTTTTCTTCCTGACGCTATAACTCCAGAACGCACGAACCGATTTCCATGGTTTTGCATTCGTTGGAAAGGTCTCGAGCTCCGTGAGGTTTATAGCAGACAAAATCCAGGAAAAATTTCAACAGAAAAGCGGTGAATATCCGCTTAGCCTCCCATAGAAAGCTATTGTAAAAGTTCAGATTTGTGGAATTGAAATTTTTAAATTTTTTTGACGTTTCAAGGGCCCTATATTCTAAACCAAGCATCCAATTATATAAAATTCTGTATAATTTCGAAAAAATCAGTTCTCTTTTTTTATATCAAAAAACTGAAACAAAATATTTGTCACGTAGAATATTTTGAGAATAATAAAATAATTATTTTTTTAGATTATAATCTTTAATATAAAATACCTAGAATGGGATTTGCGAACATCGGCAAGACATGCAAGCCAGCAACATGTGTATACACAGAACTTAAGCGAAGTAAGACAAAATATATTAAAAGAAAAGGCCCGATTGAGACAACGCGTGAGCACACGAAGATCATTGGCATCATACAATCGCTTGGCATTTCAATATGATCCCACTGCGAATTACAGTGATGATGACAATTTAGATATTGGACCAATGACGACTGTATGCCGATATTGCAATGCGTTAAAGTTCAAAAGAGAAACGGTTGGATTGTGATGCGGAAGTGGAAAAGTCAAACTGGATCAGCAAAACCAAACCAATTTTTTTTACTTACGCCACCACAGCCACTGAAACCATTGTTCGATGGAAGTGATCCCGATTCCAACCATTTCAGGCAGATGTTGCCAGTAATTCCCCGTGGAACGCCTGCAGATGACTTGAATGCTTGCTTGAAGGCAACACTTTCGTGGAATAACGTAAAAACATTATCGCTAACCACTAATATGAGAGTTCAACTTCAAAATGATCAAAGTGCTGCACAATTTTCCAAACAATTGTTAGCTGTTGGAAATGGAAAAGTGCCAGTTGATGCGACAACTGGATTAATTACTCTTACCAACGACTTTTGCCGATTTGTAGACTCTCAGTTAGCTCTTATTGAAAATGTTTTCCCAAACATTAGTGAGAATTATCAGAATTATGCTTGGTTAAGTCAACGAGCAATTCTCGCCGCAAAGAATAATGATGTACACATTGTACACGCACTGAATTTTACCATTCAATCAAAAATCGCTGGCGATTTGGTGACATAAAAATCCGTTGATTCCATAACAAATCCCGATGATGTAGTAAATTATCCAACGGAGTTTTTGAACTCTCTGGAGTTACCAGGATTTCCACCACATAACTTAAAGTTGGTTCAGTTATTATGATATTGCGTAATTTGAATCCAGCGCGACTTTTTAACGGTACTCGACTTGCGGTGAAAAGACATGCCGAATTTGATTGAAGCAACCATTATTAACGGAAAGTACGCAGGTGAAAATGTATGTATTCCTCGAATACCAATGATTCCGACTGATCTTCCGTTTGACTTCAAACGATTGCAATTTCCGGTTCGCCTTGCGTTCGAAACGACAATTAACTTGGTGTTTACGGGATAATTTTAGAAAATCATTGTTTTTCACATGGGTAGCTATACGTTGCGTGTTCACGAGTTGGGAAACCATCCGCTTTGTTTGTGTTAACGTCAGACCAAACAACAAATGTGGTTTACCAAAGAGCACTTCAATGAAACGGATAAGGCTTGTTTTCGGTTCATGTTGTTTTTGTTATTGAGAATATGTATATAGAATGACCGCTTGCAATGCTGTGACTAGTCAGGGCTGTCTTCTCAGAATTTTTTAGTTTTATTTCGGACTTATGATTCGAGATGCGTTGTCTAAGAAGTTATTTTGTGGTCCCAATATAACACAGGTTGCACGGTTCATTTGATTAACCATTGTAGTTAATTTTAAATATACACTTTTTTGGATTCCCCATGCTGTCAAGATCAGAATTTAATGAGCTACCATTTATAATCCACATCCGAAGTACAAGGATGCTAAACGAATTTAAAAAGCTGAGCGTATTGTGTTAGAAGTGTCAGACAAAAGATCATTTATAAAAAAAAGGAAGATTATCGGAGACAAAACGGAACCCTGGGGCACACCAGCGTTTGTTTTGTGAATATCAGATTTGAACCTGCCCAACACTACTTGAATTAAAAGTTCCAAAGGTAATTTCGAAGAAGACATTTGTCAATACTAAATGCACGCATTTTCGGTAAGAAAGCTTGGTGCCATAATCTATCAAATGCCTTTAAAATATCGAGAGCAATAATGTTACTTTCAAATCGATGTAAAGATTTGTTTCAATGTTCACTGATATATAAACTATGAGGCGTTGAAGAACACGTCTTCAGAACAAAAGCAGGGATACTATCCGGGCCAGCAGCGGATTTGTGAATATTGAGGTCTTTAAGTGCTTTAGCAATTGAACTATTGCGAAAGATTTGTTCCAAAGAATCGTTTACGCTTACAAGTACAGGAGTAGTCATATCACTCATTGACAGCATCAAATCAACAGCAAACAGTGCTGCAAGCGAATTGGCTTTATCAGTTAAGCTTGCAAAAGGAGTGTCATTCGCAAAGAGCGTCGGAACGGACGATGACGTAGTAATTACGCACATTTTTTACAGATGACCAGAAATTTGTAATACTTTTGGGACATTGTAGTATTTTTTGCCGTAATTTCTGGTCAAGCAAAAATGTAATGCGTCTAATATTACCGTCACTGGTCTATCTAGCTTGTTTAAACTTATTTTTGATGACTTTTTCCAACATTTGTGGCTGATTCAATGGTACGTGACGTGAAACTAAAGGTATACGGTATGTACCAAACGTTTTATTGGATAAAAAAAAAAAAAAAATATCAAATAATTTTCTAAATTCAGTTCAGTTGAATTAATTAAAAAAGCCTCTGCTCAAATTATATTTCTGAAAAATTGAATTTGTAAAGAGGGTACCAAAACATCGTATAAACATTGCATTCACTTCTTTCGAATAAAATTACACAAACAAATATATGATATCCTTTTAGGAATGAGCCCTAAAGTCGATAGAAAATTAAGTGATCTTTTATCTTGCCTTATAGACTAGTTTTAGAAAGCATTTACCCGTTTAGTAGTTACACGTGAAAAAACAATATTTTCGTCATTTAACACCTTGGAGAACATTTATTAGGCCAACTTAAGGAAAATTGCATTTAAAAACCTTCACTTAGATTTATTTCGTAGATTGTCCTTTTTGACTTTTTTTCCCTGTTCAAGTGTTTTTCGCTCTTTTAAGTATGAATGTGGCAAGTTTTACAATTAAGTTTCAAGTTAAAGCTACGTCTTCATATTTTCTAAACTAACATAAAAATTAAGCACATTACGTGTTTTATTGACTTTTTGAGTTTTTTTTTTTTCAGAACATAAAATTGTTAGGTTTAACGAATAAATATTCGACCATCAGACTATTTTATTTCATATTTTTACCACTTGTCTTGATCATATTTATGGCCGATTCGCTCCTTCAATCAGTTCCTGTGAAAAGTATGTTTTTGACCTCAGAATAACTGATCATGCCTTGACTGGAATTCTTATTGATATAGGGAAAGAAAGTATTTGCTCTGATTCTAGTCCCCGAAAGTTGATTAAAAATATCGATTTTAGTAGTCTTAAAACTAATTTGTCTTTTTAGTTTTGGGAAGAAGTTTTTGCCGAAAGTGATCCTTTGTAGATACATTTCTGATGCTTTTTTGATATAGTTCCGAAAAAGTCTTATAAGCGTTTAAAGCCGTGGGTTACGTATAGTTTGCTTAAAAAAGTGAAGTATAAAAACAAATTAAGAAAAAAGTGTTTAAAACCCAACAGCAGTCAGAATTTAAAAACTAAATATAAAAAAATTTGTGTTGAATTAAAGAAGGAAATTCCTATTTATCGTGATAACTATTTTAAAAACAAATTCAATCTAGCTGAAGGAAATAATAGAAATGAATGGAAAATAGTGAATAGTATACTTAATAAATCTCAGTGCAAAAAACAACCATCTGTTGTCAATGTTAATGGTCGTGTGGTCTCAGATAAAATTGTAATTGCTAATGCATTCAATGAATACTTTTCAACGATTTCATTTAATCTACAAGCTAGTTCTAGTCACCCATCTTGTACACTTTGTAGTCCATTCAGTAATGAACCTTCTCAAAGCCAAAGTTTTGTGTTTGAGCCTATAACTAGTTTAGAGATTCTAAAGTTAATTGGCACTTTAAAAACTTCAAACTCTTCTGGTTATGATGGTATTTCAAATGTTTGTTTGAAAAATGTAGCATATTTTATAATTGATGTTCTGGCACATATCTTTAACAAAAGTATTTTTTCTGGAGTATTTCCGGTTGCTCTTAAATGTGCCAATATCTTGCCACTTTTTAAGAAAGGAGCAACTAATGATCTGGGTAACTATAGACCTATATCACTCTTGCCCTCGATAAGTAAGATTTTTGAAAAAGCTGTAAAAAATAGAATGGTGAGCTTTTTAACGAGAAAAAAATTTTTCAGTGATGTTCAGTTTGGTTTTCAAAGCATCAACCGAAGATGCGTTGTTACATTTCTGTTCTCAAATATTTGTAAGTCTTGATGGGAAAAAGAATACAGCCAGATTGTTTGTTGACATATCAAAAGCCTTTGACATGGTTAATCACGAAATTTTGATTAGCAAACTTAAAAGTGCTGGGTTTCGAGGATTCATTAGTGATTGGTTAAGATCCTATTTAAATTTAAGAGCCCAGAGTGAAATTTGATGGTATTAGGAGTGATATAAAGACATTCGATTTGAGAGTTCCACAAGGTTCGGTTTTAGGACCAATACTTTTTTTGGTGTACATTAATTCTTTAGGCAGAAGGCAACGCCATTGCCAACTTAAATAATTATTTTTTATCATTACATATTATATAGAATTCCAAAATATTAAAAATTATTATTATTGTAATATTGAAGATAAATAATAAATAATTTAAATATCCTAAAAAAAAATATCCTTCCATTAATTCTTTATTCAGTTTGCCTTTTAAGGGTTCTTTGACAGCCTTTGCAGATGATGTTGGTTTTTCGTATGGTACAGATAGTTGTCTGAATCTTATATCTGATATAAATTGGGATCTCAGCTTGTTAAGAATCTGGTTTGCAGAGCACAAATTGATAACTAGTTCTAAAACCAAGATAATGTTTTTCAGTTTGTCTGGCCAAAAGATTGTTGATGCTGATCTCTTTTTCCATGCTACTGAGTGTCCAAAATTCAAGCTTTTTAACTGCACCTGTAATCCTATGGTTACTTCCATAACATTTACCGATTCCATGAGCTGTAGTGATAAATGCTTTAAATTAGAAATAGTTAATGAATTCAAGTATTTGGGATTAATAATTGATTCTAGAATGAGTTTTTATAACCACACAGAGAATCTTAGACAATATTTTCGGTGCACTCTTAGAAACTTCTTCTTTTTGCGTAAAATTTGCTCTTCCAAACTGCTACTTAAAATTTATTATAGCATTTTTCATTCGAAACTAGAATATGGAATTTCTTGTTGGGGAGGTTCATATTATAACAAAATACAAACTTTTTTAATTTTGCAAAAAAGTGTTCTGAAAAAAATATGTGGTAAGCCTCGCCTTTACCCTAGTTTTCCGCTATTTAGAGATTTGAAAATTCTTTCAGTGAGACATATGTATTGTTATAAAGTTCTAAAAATTTTCTTTAAGAGATCAGGTAATCTTAATTTTAGAATAATTGATAATTATAGTTTACGTGGAAATTTAAACCAAGTTTCTATACCGGTATATCGAACAACCGCATTTAGAAATTTTTATAATGTTTCCTCATGTCGGATATTTAATAGACTCCCCCATTCTATCAGGATGCAAACTTCTCATTTGTTATTTATGAAACAAGTTAAATATTGGCTCCTTAGTCTTGATAATGAAAATATTGAATTTTTTGTAAATGGTTCTACCTGATGTTTTCTTGAAATGTTTAACTTCAATTCAATTTAATTTCTGTATGCGTTACATAAATTTATGATATTTTAACTTTCTTTTTCAATTTTTCTTTTAAGGGTCACCCCACCCATTTTAATTAATAAATGTAAAATTTTTCTTAGAGTGGGAATAACTCTATTTTTTATAAATATATTTTTGTCACTTATTTCTTTTCTTTCTTATTGTATTTATTTGGATTTTAAGAAATAAAATGTTTAATCTAAATCTAATCTAAAAAAATCACTCGTCACTTAATTGAACTGAAACTACATATAATTTTTCAATTCAAATTTTAAAACTAATGTCAAATTCCATTTGAATTGAAAGTCAAATTTTCTGTAATTTATTATTCTCTGTTCTAACGTTTGCCGTATTCACTTAAAGTTACACATAAAAACCAACAAGAAATTAATAAATTTACACTTACCTTGCTAAATAATTTCTATAAATCCACAAGAATTCCTTTCTATATGCTTCGATAATATTAAATTGCAGGGAACTTTTCATCATGAAATTAACATAAATATGCACACACTAGATTTGTCTGTCTTTACAAAAGTATAGAATCAACATATACCAAACCCCTATGCCTTTAGGAAAACTTAATTTTAAGTGACCTTTTTCTAAATTATTTTTTTTTTCTTCTGAAAATGTTTTGTAGCAACTCGTAACAACTTCATCAATCAAGCCAACAAATCTACAAATTAAAACACTTCTATAGAACTTTCTATATGCAGCAAAAAGCTTATGTATGTATACAAAGTCATCCATTCATTCATATGCATTAGGCATCCGAAGAGAAGCAGTAGTAGTAGCAACACAAAGTTCTCTATGTCATATTTCAATTTTAATTTTCACAAAAACAACTCGAATAGAGACAAATGTTGACTTTCTGTTAGGAAATTTACCCAAAGCATCATTTCAGCCTTTTGCCTTCTTCCTTTAAATATCAAAAACCATTCAAGGACAGAACTTCATTATGGATGAACGACAGACGACGGCAACGACGAAGGCACGTCCGCCAGAGAGAAACTTGTTCATCTCTAGGTGTACAGACCTAACTTTAGGTCTGGAAGTATAATTTTATTTTAGCCCAAAAAGTTTTTAAATTTTCTAAAGCTATTGTGTGGGGATATGTTTTAGAAACTGACCACCCCTACACCTTTTTCTTTGATGGTTGACATTGACATAAACAAAACAATATTTCTAAATTCACCACATAACCCTTCCTCAGTCTCAGTTGATAGTTCAACTTATTCTGACCACAACCCCAGTCACAGCCATAGCCATAACCACAGCCATATCTATATCCATATCCACAGCCACAAGCTGTCCGCTCTCTTACCCCACATAAAAGAAATTCATTAAAATTCCTTATTTAAGTGAACTTATAGAGAATGAAGCCCTACTGATGTGTTTTTGCCCCTCTAATCTAATGCGTGTCTACCACATCCTTAGTGTTCATAGTTTGTCTTCTTACCTTTCCTTCGGACCCACACCACCCCTTCTCCACCAACCATCACTCTAGAATATCTTATATACTGATATACTGTATGAGATATTAAAATCCTACTCGAAATCATAAACAAATGTTAATAACTTTATCCATTCATTCAGCTTGTGCGACCTGCCTTGGCCTTCTCCTCTTGAATGTACATACATACATACATAGTTACTCGTCGTAGGTACAAGTATAACGAATGACCAACCTTTCTTCCTGAATTCCAGAAAGTTTTCAAACACATCAGCCAGACACATTCTCTCCCTGGACAACTCTCAGAATGTAAAGGTATATAAAATGTAGGTATAGGAATAGAAACAACTTTTGAAAAACACACCCATCTGTCTTCCGCCTTTCATTCCAATACGATACCGAAAACTATACTCATATCATATTACTCTATGTACTGTGTGACTTGGTGATGGCTCGGCTGGTATAAGCTGTTAGGCATTTAAGGCTTCAAGGCAGAACTTCAACGCTTCCAGCTAGCAATACACCGCACGTAATCTTCTTTTTTTCCTTTTGCTTATCATTCAAAATAAATAATTCATTATATTCTCCTATAATATGCTATAAATGTACCTATCTATTCTATTCCGCCTTCTCTTTCCGTTTGTGTTGTTGGTGTTGTCCTCTGGAGTCTCTTCGTATAACTGACGGACGGACGGACGTTATAGTATATGCGTCTTTTTAATATCATAATTTATTCTCATTCATTTTATACAAAACAAGTTAGACAAAGTTTCTAGGTTTTCTATAATTTTGTTTTGTTTTGCTTTCCTCTATATGTGGCTAAAAATTCTAAGGAACAGTGTAAAGGGATTATGAGGAAAATTCCCATTTTTTTTGGGAAGAATTTAAAGTCCCAGAGAACAAAGGGAAATGATTTTATGATTTGGTATAAATGTTTGTGTTCACAAAAGTAATATTCAAAACTTATGCACGAAATAGTTGGATATTCATTATTTGATTTTATCTGGTGTTTGGTATAAACTTACCCTAGGGGGTTCTATGTTTTCAATACTTTCAATCTTGACCTTAATACCAACGTAAAACGTCTAAAAGTGTTTGAAAATTTTGTATACTCCCAAATAAAACCTTTGGACTAAAAAAATTATCATACAAATTTATTTAATATTGAATGAATAATGGAGGCTTCATGTTTACAAATAAAACAGGAGTTTCCAATTGTGCTATCAATCAAACGTCTAAATGGTATAATAAATACACAAAATGTTGACCCGTTGACCAACAAAATATGTTTGACTTTGTAAAATCAACTTACATTTTTCATAATCATTAAATAAATCATTGGTATAAACTGGTCTAATAACTTATCTACATGTGGCTAAGTCGATATTCAGATTATTTGCATAGGAACATTTTTTTAATATCTGATTTTGTGTATGAAAATTTTGTAAACTCAAAAGTCGGTGTCGGCGTTATTGAAAGGTATAAAAAGAGGAAAATAACCCATTTAATAACGCCGAACTTTAGCTTTCCAGTTAGTGGTGGCAAATAATACAAAAATGTTGTTTGCATTTAAAAAGTGCCTTATTGAACGAGCTGCCATTATTTTTAATCTTATACCAAATTTATACCAATTAAAAAATCTTTTTTTTTTACAAATTAATTGGTATAAAGTTCAAAAATCATTAATCAATCATTTGTAATTGGTTTCCTTCAAAGCATTTTATTGTTGAATTATTTAGAATTTTTATAAAACTTTATACCAGTTATTTAAGTTTTTGATATTCTTTATTTAAAAAGAGCTTAATTTAACGAGCTGCCATTATTTTTTAATCCTATACGAAATTTATACCAATTACAATTTTTTTTTCTTTTTTTATACATATTAATTGATATAAAGTTCAAAAATCAATAGCCGTTTGTAATTGATTTCCTTCAAAGCAGTTTTTTGTTGAATTATTTAGAACTTTTATAAAACTTTATACCAGTTATTTAAGTTTTTGATATTCTTCTAAATTTTCCTGGGAATCCATACATTTATTTTGTTCGTAGTTCTTAGTAATAATCTGTTTGATTGTTTCAAAGAGCTTGAAACACGAGGTGTATAACTATTAGACAAGTGGTATAAACTGGTCTAAACATCCTAGATGTATACAAAAAAAAGTTTGCCCCGATACCAGGAATGATAAAAGGTCATTCATTTTTGTCAGTTTTTACCAAATTTTTGTTTAAAAAAAATGGAATTTTTAAATTATTATAGGAAATTTTTTCATAAAAGTTAGTAACACAATAAACGCAAAAACATTTGTGTCTCCTTTATTGATGACAATTTATTCTTTCTTCCTCTTTTGGATCATTTAATTCTTCCCTCAATTGTGTAGTTTTCTTTACATATTCTTTAACTTAGATAAAGTACAATGTTATATGTACTGTACATAATGTACGTGAGAAAATTTACAAATGTACCTAAACCTAATGCATAAGTAATGATTTTATTTTATTTTTATTTTTGTGTTTATATAAATTTCTTCAAGAATAATGAAAGAAACAATAAATAACACATATTTTTTTGTCTAAAAGATACAAAAATAGCAAAAATAAAATAAATTATGTTAAACGATAAGGACACAACAAAATAATAAATTTAACATGTTTAGAACTAAATGGAAATTAATGTAGTGCGTATTTTTTATTATTAGGCAAATTTATATAAAAATTTAAAATTTTATTGTCTTAAGCTTTAGACAATTTGTAATAATTTTTATTTTTCTTTTTCTTCCGGGAGACTTAACACCACCGCCGCGCCGTTCAAGGTATTTTGATATGATTAATATTTTCTTTTTTAAAGCCTGTAAAGATATTACTTTATGGTTTTAAGCAAGAATACATTTGACAGAGGGAATAAAGTTGATAAAAATACGGTGACTAATGACATTAACAGTACTGAGGTGAGGAGTTGATAAAGCATATTTACAGTGGTTCTTAAAGAATAAGGTACACTATTGGTTAAATTTGCTCAATTGAATTACATATGTATGTTATTGAAGTATAATTTAAAATCATAAATATTTTGTCTTATTGTATGATAATATCGAACTAGTTTTTGGCTCACAATACAAAAACACTGATATAAAGGGTTCTTCAATAAGAGCGGGTAGATGTCGAAATTGAATAAAATAAGCTGTGTGTGAGGTGTTAACAAAATTATTTTTTTATTTGAAAGTCGCATGTATGCCATTAAGTGTGGAATAAGACATCTTTCAAATAAAATGATTTAAATTCATGAAAATCATGAAAATAAAATAAATATGATCCAGCAATTAGTGTTCATATATGCGTTTCGCCCCGGTGCAATGGTTGGGCTTTACAAATGCCCGCCTCGGCTTCCTAGGGTGGCACGGATCCGAGTGGTCGAATTTTCAATGACTTCCGTATGGGTTAGGTTAGGTTAGGTTGAAGTGGCTGTCCAAGATGGAAACGGACCACATGTGATACCACATGAATCTTGAGGTTTTTTCCTAAGCTCAATGGAACCAGTTTGAGTCTCTTACGAAACGTGAGAAGCTGCTTATGCCGACATGATTTAGATCGTTTAGATCGTTAAAGAAGAATTCTCCTAGATAATTCTTGCGTTTTCGAGCCAGAGCAGGGCATGTGCAGAGAAGATGAAGAACTGTTTCTTCTTCTTCCTCGTCCATACAGCTTCTGCAGAAGTCATTTGAGAATACGCCTAATCTCATGGCGTGCTTTCCTATTAGACAGTGTCTGGTTATGATACCTATTATCGAGCTTATATGCGATCTGCTTAGAGAGAGCAAGCACCTTGAACGTTTTAAATCCAGTGTTGGCCAGATGTTTTTTGTGACTTGACACGTGGTGATGTTGTTCCACCTGGTGCCTGCCCTCCTCACAGCGTCTTGCATTAGCAACAGTTTACAAGTAGCGATTGGTATGCCAGTACGTACCAAACGTGGTAGAATGCGCTGTACTGTACCGTTCCTGGCGAGTGCATCTGCCTTACAGTTACCTGGAATGTCTCTATGGCCCGGCACCCAGCAAAGGTGAATATTAAACTGTTGTGCCATCTCCATTAGAGATGATCGACAGTTCTGGACTGTTATAGAGTTTGTAGAGACCGAGTCCAGAGATTTGATAGCGGCCTGACTATCTGAGAAAATACAGATATCATATGTTAATATCACGTTTTCTTTAAGCCAGGACAAGACTTCTTTTATCGCCAAAAGTTCCGCCTGGAACACGCTACAATGATTGGGAAGGCGGAATGAGAGACTTAATTTTAGTCGTTCAGAGTACACACCTCCACCAACCCTTCTTCTTTTTTACCCATCTGTATAGAAGTGGATTGACTCGTCTTCCAGGAATGTCCTATCCTCCCAAAAAGATCTGGGAGGTATAGAAATCTGGAAATTTCTGTCGAATTGTAGTTGGGAGATGGTGTAGTCTGTGTGCTTTGGGATTGATTCTAAATAACTAAGAATAACGGAGTGGCCAATGTTGTTGTTAGTCCACTGCGACGAAGCTTTGAGGCGAATAGCAGAACTTGCAGCTATTTGTTTGCTAAAGATGTTAAGAGGTGTTAGGTAGAGTAAGGTGTCCAGTGCCGCAGATGGGGTCGTGCGAAGCGATCCGCTTATACATAGGCAAGCTGAACGTTGGACTTTATTTACTTTATCTCGGTTTATACCTTTTTCTAAAGCAGTCCACCATACTGCCACACCGTACATTAAAATCGGTCTGATTACCGATGTGTATAGCCAATGCGTGATTCTGGGTTGCAAGCCCCATTTATTACCGATGGCTTTTTTGCAAGAAAAGAGAGCTACAGTAGCTTTTTTGACTCTTTCCTCTACGTTGCGTTTCCAATTTAGTTTTTTATCTAAGACAAGACCCAGGTATTTAGCCTTGTCTGAGAATTTTAATTGGATTCCTTTAATATGGGGAGGGTTGATAAATGGAATTTTGTATCTCCTCGAAAATAAGACCAAATCGGTTTTGTGTGGGTTAACACCCAGTCCACACCGATCAGCCCAAAGTACTAGTCTATCTAAGGCATTTTGTAAGAGTTCTTTTAACGTGTTAAGATGCTTTCCTGCTATAACTGCTATAGCAACGTCGTCCGCATAGGCTATCACTCTGAAACCCTCCGCATCCAGACCAGTTAGGATTTCATTCACCACTAGGTTCCAGAGGAGAGGGGATAGAACACCACCTTGCGGTGTCCCTCTACTAACGAATCGTCTGCCAGAAGAGTTGCCCAGTTTTGAGTTAATTATCCTGCTAGTAAGCATTAAATGAATTAACTCCCGAAGCGAACTCTCTACATTTAGAGATGTTAGTGCAGATGTGATTGCAGATGTGTCCACGTTGCTAAAGGCACCTTCGATGTCAAGGAAAGCAACCATAGTAAACTCTTTATGATGGAGGGAATATTCGACGGTGCGTACTAAGGTGTGTAGCGCTGTTTCCACCGATTTACCTTTACAGTAGGCGTGTTGAGACGAAAACAGAAGTCTTGTATCAATACTTGCCCTTAAATGGATATCAATCAATCTTTCCAAGGTCTTAAGAAGGAATGATGATAGACTTATAGGTCGTCTGCACAGAGATTCACATGTACAGATAGGGCTAGTTAATCCGGAGGTCGCCAGGTATCCGGATACTCCGTTAGAGACTGGGCTATTTTTGAATTGGGAGATAGGGTTAGGAATCAGTTGATGTTAATTCATCATTCTGATATGGGAGGAAAAGATTTAGATTCGGTAACAGCAATTCAGCTAATTTACCTAGAGTGAGAAGGAGCATAGGTGATAGGAGCGCTGTCTAGCTTTTTCGCCATTACAACGTGACTTCCGTATAGATCCGGCTGAATTTAAGCGATTTCTTGCGTTATGTTCACCTTTAGGGCATCGGTCGATTGTGGTTTATTTGCATAAACCTGCGACTTCAAGAAACCCCACAGGAAAAAGTCTAGCGGGGTCAAATCACATGACCTTGGTGGCCAATTCACATCACCCCCTCGAGAGATAACCTTATTACCCTCAAATCATTCATGCAAAATGTCAATCATGGCGTTTGCTGTGTGGCACGTAGTGCCGTCCTGCAAGAACCACATGTCGTCTAGGTCCATATGGTTCAATTTAGGCCATAAGAATTTTGTTATGTAGCGCTCGCTGTTGAGGTTGACCGCCTCCTAACGTCGTTTTCAAAAAAGTACGGATCAATTACGCCGCCGCCGGCACGCCCAAAATCCACACCAAACGGTAACTTTTTGAGGATGCATTATCACCTGGTGAACATCGCGTCGGTTGGTGTAGTCCCATATACGGTAATTTTGCTTGTTAACACAGGCATTCATCAAAAAATGCGCCTCCTCACTAAAGATGATTTTCCGGCCAAATTTGGGGTCCCTTTATTTGAAAAAACTCGAAACATGGTATTTGAGTTCAAAATTCGAGCTTTTGTTAACAGTTTTGCATAAGTTATATGAATATTGATAAGACTCTTTGAAAAAAATAATTAGTGCTTTTTTATCACAATTCGACCATTTCTAACAAAAATACTTGGTTTTCGAAAAAGTCAAAACATCCAAAAAATTTGTTTAACTCTTGCTAATAAAATTTAACTAACGTTACCAAATTTTACAACCAAACGCTAAAAAACTAACAAAAAAAAATAGAAAAATTATACAAAATAAAGCACGTATACGCCCGAGTAGCCGAATAGAAGAATATATGGAATAATTTGTCATATTATATGATTTTCGCCCTTAAATTGTTAAATTCTATGACTAAAATTAAGTTATAGTTTGTTTGTGGGCCTTCATTTGGCATATTTTAATTTAACCTTTTGTAAGTCATGAGAATAGTTTATTTAACTGAAACATATGAAAAGTTTAATGCTTGCTTCTAGGAGCTTACATGTTTTCCCAAGTCTAGTTCAAAAATGTTCTTCACCAAGCAATTTTCAAAAATATGCCTAATTTGATAAATATGTTAATTTATAAGGGGTATCATGTACAAGAGCTTTTGAAAATTACATACAGGGGTATTCATTATTTTTTATAATTACCTTACAAACCCTTATTTTTAAAAAAAAAAGAAAGAAATACAAGAAAATCATCATAAAAATAAATTTGCTAACCTCTAGAGATTATCTTATATTTCCAGCTGTCCACTGCTTTCTCAACCGATAGCAGCGGAAAGGCAAGCAAATGATGTACCTTCATGATTTTATACTCGTACTCCCTTATGAAGCAAAAAAAAAGGAACTACATAAGAAATTAAATCACCCCGACATTACCTACCACCAAACCAACCCATGATTTTTCGAATTTCTTATACTCTCGACTTCCGTTCCCTTTTTTCGTCCGGTTTGGAGAAATAAAATACAAAAGAACACGCAAGCTTTTATTTTTTGGATTGGATTGGTAGTGTGCTGTTTTATTTTTGCTATGCGCTAATTGAATACGCCCTACACTCTCTAATGTGGCTGGCTCTGGACGACGGAGTGTTCGTCCTCGTCGTCGTCCTCGTCCTCGTCGTCGTCGTTGGAGTCGTCGATAGCTAGAGCTGGTGGAAAGAAAATCTTGGAAGAAAATTTATTAACAGACAGCAGCAGCTCCTTCGATGAAGCGGAAAACCACTTTTTCCACGACAAAAACCCGATGAATAAGCGTTTTACTTTTTCTGTTTTTCCATTTTCTTCGTTTGTTAGTCCTCATCAGGGAATAAGTATACGAGTACCCAGATATAAGGTATAAGGTATAAGGTCTGCAGTATTATTTTAAGGGTATACCATATATTCATGAAGGATGAAGAAATTTTTGAGGGTTCGAGGGAATTTTAGAATTTTCTGGGATAGGGAATTGCTATTTTCTTTAGTTTAAGCAATGATTAGGTAAAAATGTGCGTTTTTTCTGTTAATCGATAGTTTGGTTTTTGTTGTTATCAAGACTTTTTCCGGCCAAGAGTTTTGGGCTATTTTAATCAATCTGAGTATGTATCGGAATTCCGAAAATCGTTTTGTTGAAGTAGTTTTGGAATGATTTGCAAAATCAAGAGGTCATGAACCTTATAATATGATATAAAGAGGTGTGACGAAATGGGGTCAAATTGGTTCAACTTGAGCATTAGATACATCATAAGTCCCTTTTCCGAATTCAACGTGAGGTGATTTAACTTCAAAGACGATCGTCTTTAAAACTTACGACACTGAGGCTAAAGTTGGAGCTATTAAGTTGTAAGTAAGAGTATTTTTATGCCATTATTTTAAAATCTTTGCGGGATCTATTTGAATTAAGAGCTAAGAATAACTTAATATAATCCTCTTCTTAGCATTAAAGAAAAAGAATTGGACCAAAAAGCCTTCCTTGGGGTATCCCAAAGTTTTTTTTTTTTAATTTCTAAATCGTTTTGTACTACATAATTTGATGCTAAGGCTTTGTCGAAAATCAAGTTTTTAAAAAAGATCCAGATAAATTTTAGGAAATATAGAGAAGAAGAGAGAAAAAGGCAGAAAGGTGATTAACGGACTTTCTTTCCTATTTATTTTACACAATTGAGAAAAAAACTTAGGAACCTTAAAAATGTTTGCATGATGTGGTTCGTGTTGGATAAGATAGTTAAACTCTAATAAATAAAAATACTTAAAAGGTTAAACTGTAGTAGTCGCTTAATGAATCTCAGTTTACCTTTGAGTCCAACTTTAAACGTACTGTGAATAACAGAGATTCGTTCTTTAGCCGTACTACGCGAATGTTAAATGCCTTGAACTTCTTTGTCTCTCCCTCTCATTGCAATGCTCAAAATTCAAAACCATTACACAATGATACCTCCTTTCTAAACTCTCCTTTTTTTTCTCACACTTCGCCTTTGAAATGTTAAGGGTGTAAGAAAGCTTTGGGTATCCATTCTTTTCCATTTTAAGGATATTTGTGTTAATTACAGTGCCCTTAACAGGGTCGTTACCTTTTTGAACTTCGCTTTCCAGAAGGAATTTTCCTCAAAATTAAACATTTCAAAATTTTCGCGCAAAGATAAACTATCGGCAGGAATTTCAATGATCTATCACGATAAAAAAAAGAAAATATTTCTCTCACTGCTATTTGTACTTTTGACCTGATAAGTAGTTCAAAAATGTAATCAATACAAAGAGCCTTATATAGAAAATCCCATCAAGTAGAACATCTGATTACAAAAAATATTCGCCTTTGAAAATCACTTGAGATCTAACCATCAAGCTTCCAATTAATGACACACACAGAATACGAAACCACACAACACATGACCTTATAGCTCATATACACACAACACACATCACAGCATAACACATGACATCCTGCATGAAAATCCCAAGATCCCTTTTGCATTTTCTTTGTATGTCATCTAACATACTTTCTCCTATACAGACTTGTATGTTATACCATAAAGTAGTCTTATAGTATTCAAGTCAAGTCTATTTTTTCCTGATAAGTTCCGATTGACCAAAAGATTTCATTTGAAATCGAAGAATTCCCATCAGAAAAAAGAATCCTTACTCTATTTGCAACATCCAATCTATCGGTTTTGAATTTTTGTTTGGTTGTGTTTGTGTTTGTTGCTATATCGCACCCACTTCACTTTCCCCGCCACATCCTTCCCAAAAGTGACTTTTTTAATCAAAGTTGACAGTAGAAAAAAATAATAAAAAACGAAAAACCCCGCACAGAAAAGGGAGAAAATCAAGAAAATAGGACAAGAAACACATACAATCATATACATGCATATATGCAGGACTATAAATGAGGATATGTATATAGGTATACATACATGTATGTATAATGAAATAGTAGTATAGGCAACTAGATATTTCCTGAGAATATCCTTGATTCTATAACCACACATCAAAGTGTGTTTGTGTCAATTTATGTGTGATGGCAATCCCTTTTCACCTCTGGCACAGTGGCACTGCATTGCAGGACACTGCAATTTCGTCAATTAATTGGAAAGTGATGTCCAGTTTTTGTTTTTTTTTTTTTTCTTGGGTTCCTTTTCATTTCGACATATCCAACAACTATCATCATGAGTATGTGAGTATGGTATTTGGCTTAAGCTACTGCATCAGGGCAAAAGGACATTCAATATAGAAGTCTAGAATGTCCTTTGATATTTTAAGGCATATAGACACACACACAAAATATATGAAATCATTTTTGATTCTCTCCAAGGGGTCGAGACACCCATTAGATTTCAAATGGGAATTCCTACAAAATGTGTCAAAAAGTAACCCATCAGAGATATATGTATGTATGTATATGAACGACTGGAATATTGGATTACTTTAGAAATGTATTTGTCCAATTTTCTGGTTTCCGAAAATTGTATGTTTTTGAAAATAAATTTTTTGAACTGTTTACGTTTACATTTTTGTTTCAAGAATGTGCTGAATTTTCTTGGTAATCGTGCTCTTTCGTATCAGGAACAAAAAGCACTACTTTTTGTATTTCTTTTCAGAACTGTTCAACACGTATAAAATGCATATGGCAACTCTATCTAATTCGCTGGTTATGATCATCATTCAATTAGATTGAAGTTTTGTTTTTTGAAGGATACCATTAGGAATATCTTTTCTGTTTTATTCATTTAAGTTATAAGGTATCCCTTTTATGTACAACATACATATGTACATTTACTTCATACTCGTATACATTACATTTATTATATTTATAAACACAAATCATATGTGGTATGATATATGAATTATGAATGTACAGAGGGTAAAAAGTTACTTTCTAAAGATTAATTTGTATTCAAAGGAAACATAAAAATTAAGGTAGATATAAGTGATTGCTTTGATGAATAACCACAAAGCAAGCTTTCTGTTAATGCTTTTTGAATATTACTTAAAATATTAGGTTTATATGATTTATTGATTTCATGGTTGAAAATAATGTAGGTAAAAATTTTCATTAGCCTTGGTAATCCCTGAAATTATGTATCGATTTTGAAAACATTCACTCAGAAAATGTACTTAACTCTCAATTGAAAGATTCAGAAAATTAAGCCTTGAGCTAAATCTTCCCAATGTCATCAATTGTATATGTTTTTAAAGAAGAAGGTATGTCTTAAGCAATGGAGAACTATATTATCTAATCAGCAGTCGTGGAAATGGTTGCAGAATATGTAATATCATTTTCGGGAAATTTTTCAATGCCAATTCACAAATTTTTACGGTATTAGCCGCGTTTTATTATCACCATGATCTGATCCGGATCAGATCATGATAATAAAACAGAATTGGATCATCATATTTTTTGGTATTTAAAGTTTGGTAGCAGTGTCAAATTCGTTCTTTCAAAAGTGACATTACGAAGCGAAAAAACAAACACATACCAAAAATGGAAGCTCCACAACTTTTGAAAATGTTTCTGCAAATCACCATTGCACTCTCAAAGTCAAAGCATCCAGGAACGCTTTGGTCTCACATGTAGTACAGATTCTTTTTGACCTTTCAATAAATGTGACACTTAAATAATTTAATTTAGAGATTACTAACAATTTATTTGAACATCTTTTCTCTTATTTGTGCTGCAGCTTTCACGATTTTATTTATATTTTTTGACATTTAAAGCAGGGTTGCCCAAAGAACATTTTGCTCAATGATTTTTTTTGTTCCTTTTTTTTTTGGGGAAAATAATACCCATAAATTATGTCAAATATACATTTTTTTTAACTTAATTATTTTAATTTCACCAATTAATATCTAGTTTTGTTAAAATATCTAATTATTTCATGGATTATATACCAAATAAATAAATATAAAGCTTCTCGCTTTCTATTTAAAAAATATTTTATTTCAGTCAAATGGAAATGTGTATATGGCAATACAGGTTTTATTTAATTTGTTTGCAATGATACCAACATTTACATGTGAAATAACAATGATAAAGCGCTCCTTGTTGTGAAAAAAAGAATTAAATTTTGGATCTCAAATTGATATCCAAACACAAAGCAGGATCTTGTGTTGTTGTTGTAATGCATGTAAATTCAAGATCCGGATCAGATCATGCTGATAATAAAACGCGGCTATTAAGTCCTCGGTTACTTCATGAATCCCATCGTTTTGGTCTTGAATTGATTGTGGAGCATTAGCATAGAACTTATGCTTCATGTGAACTGACTAAAATAGTATTAAGTCCTTAGTGCATAAGACTTTGATGGCCAATTGCAATTACTTTATCGAGAAATAACAAAGTGAGTAAATGTATGCGTGGTATTTTGAAAGTGTTGTGGTATTTTTAAAAATGTTCTCATTGAATTTTAAATCTCTTGTTTTAATTTAAGAAAAAACGTACGTGTCGAATATAAAAAAATTCCACCTTCAAAAGTGCCATTTGCTAAAGCAACTGTATATTTAAAATGAAACTTGTTATTGGAAATTTCTATGCAAGAAAATTTAATAAAAAAGAAGTAGACTAAAAAGCCTTCCTTGGGGTTTGCCAACGTTTTTTTTTTAATTCTAATTCGTTTTGTACTGCAAAATTTAATGCTAATGCTTCAATTATATAGATTACACAATTAAGAAAAAACTTATTAACCCTTAAAATGTTTTTATCAGGTGGTTAGTTCTGACTAAGGGAGTTTAAAAAGTTTAACTAAAAATAACACTCGCGCTACTAAGAATGCCTTTTAGTTTACCATTGAGTCCAACTTCGGCAGTGTTGTGAATTACAGAGATTCGTTCTCTAGCCGTACTACGCGAATGTTGAATACCTCTCCCTCGCATTGCAATGCTCAAAATTCAAAACCGTTATACAACGATACCTCCTTTGTAACCTCTCCCTTTTTTCTTAATGATCACACATCGCTTTTAATTAAGGGTGTTAAAAAACCTTTGAGTATTCTCTTCTTTTCCATTTTAAAGACATTTGTGTTAATAGCAGTGCCCTTAACAAGGTCGTTACTTTTTCGAGAAATAACAAAATGAGAAATAGTTTGCGTGGTATGTATTTTGAAAGAGGTGGTATTTTGAAGGATTTTGTTTATTGTATTTTGAGTGTCTCGTTTCATTTTAAGGAAAAGCGTAGTTTTTACTTGTCAAATATAAAAATTTGCCAGCTTTAAAAGTGGCAATTGCTCAAGTAACTGGATATTTAAAATGAAACAATATGCAAGAAAATTTAATTAAACCGTTTTTTCTGGTCTTTTCGCAAAACTATTGATCTAGTTCCTTGAATTAATATTTTTGTTGGACCGGTTTTTGGCGTTCGCATAGTGGAAATTTGTTGGAAATGTAAAACAAAAAATTCCGTGAAAACTTGAGCCCTTAATATTATTAACTAGCGGCCCGTCCCGGCTTCGCTTCACGGGTAGACATAAATAGGTACATATATAAAAGTTATAAGCATGGTAATTAAAACGACAATGAATCACTAAATTAGAAAACATTTGTTTGTCCTATCATTAATACTCTTCGCAGCGTATGCGGTGAAAGACATTTTATGGCTAATTTTTTTCACCTTCGGTTGGTTTTAATAGGATTTTCTAAAGATTTCTATAGTAATCTAGTACTAAATATAGCCTATGTTACTCAGTGATAATGTAGCTTTCTAATGAAAAAAGAATTATTAAAATCGGTCCAGTACTTTTTGAGTTTATTCGTTACATACAAAAATACAAATCTTTCCTCTTTATAATATTAGTGTAGATTAGTAAGTACGGTATTTAAGGTTTTCCATATAAAAAACACGTTAGGTTTTTCTTCAAATTTCTATAGCTCCGTGGCATTTTATAGTACCATCTCGTCCAGTGGCGGGTTTTTCTGAGAATGGAACGCTAAGGACTTTTATGAAGGGAATTGAATTCCCTATAAAATTGTTTCAAACATTTTAAGGCATTCCTGTTTTTAGATAGATGCGGTCTGATACAGGATAGATTGGCAGTTCCGTTAATCTACCACGTCAGACGACGGACCGTGGATAGGGGATTCCTGTACAATCGGGACGTCATGGCACAAGGCGGAGCAGAGCTCCTTCGGTTCAGTAGGGCTGTGTCCGAACGGAACCGAACTGATAGGGTGAAGCAGGAGAACCAGTTTTGGTGGCTTCAATCGGCACTTGATAGTGGGTAGTCGGGATGAGGTCTTTAGCCTTGGCCGGCTTACATACTTGTTTTATAGTTTTAGGGTTTAGTTTTAAGTAGAATAGGCATGTTGGCAAACAAAAAAATACAAAAGAGAAAAATACAAAAAAATAAAAAAAAAAACAAAAAAAAATAAAATAAAAAAAAAACATGGAATAAAAAAAAAGACAACAAAATATGAAAAACAAAAAACGTTAGATAGTTAGATTTGCTGCTGTGGTTGTTCTAGTTTTAAGTAGTTTATAGGTAGAATAGGTAGTTTTAGTTAGCTTTAAGTTTTATATTAAGGACCTTATTTTAAGTAGTTTTTAAGTAAAAATAAAAAAGGATATTGATATTAGTTTTTTTGAAATTTTCTAATGAATAAAAGAATAAATAAAATGAAATTGAAGTTAAATAGATCTTAGGGCCGAAAGGCATTAGTATTAACTGTTATAGTTTAACTTAGAGTGTCCGTATGGGACCAGTAAGTTAGTTGTAAGTTGTGGTTAATTAGGCTAGTTTTATGAATTTTTGTCTAGCTTTAAGATAGTTATTTAAGAATGAATTAATAAAAATGAATTTACAAAAAAAAAAAAAAAATGGGTTCGATCCCTGCCTGTGACATTTAATTTTTTGTTCACTGGTACTTGCGAGGAATTGATAAATCCTCCAAGAGTAATTCTTGTCATACAAAGTGCTTTCTCAAAATAACCGTTCGGATTCGGTTTAAAACTGTGGGTCCCCTCCATCCCTGACAACAGTACTCGAACACAGGAATGGTTGAGAGTTGTAAGTCACTAGGCCAGGGGTCGGCAAGTAGTTTGAAGTGGGGTCCAGATATGGTTGAAAACATTTTAATCGAGGTCCAGAAAAAAAAAATTTTAAAATGTTGTAGTTTTTATTTTGCTTCATTTAAGTAACTGTAGTATTAAAAAAAATACTACGATGGGGTTGATCCAGTTTTTTATAGTTTGATTAACGTTGGGAGCAGCAAATGCTATCATCAAGGTGGGAGTCTGATAACCTCGAACGATATTTGTTCTTCAAAAAAATAATTTTTGAGAACGACGATTTGCATATACATATGTGTCGAGCCAAGCTTAGTAGCCAAGTTGATAGCTAGTTTTTTGCAATTTTGATATTTTTCTGGAACATGCTTACCCCAAAATTCTTCAGTGGATGCAGTTTTAAATATTTGCAGGGAAATATCTTCTTCAAGGTCAATTAATTCCAATTGTAATGAAGCTTTTGACAGATCGAATAATTTCGCAGCCACTTCAGTCCATTCTGCTACTGCTGTGACTTCATAAGGCAATTTAAGGAATTGAGATAGTTTCCTTATTTCTGCAAAATTTTGGAATATTACAGCAAATTCGCTTTTAAGATCGGATAGAAAGTTTGAAAGCACTGCAATGTCTTCTTCTTCAGAGTTCTTCTTTTTATATTCAAGAATTGTTGGAAAATGAATGAATTCTTTTTTAGCAATATCTTTTTCGAAAACACTTAGCTTACGACGAATAGCGGACGCGCTTTGTATTAGGTCGCATATTAATTTCCCATTTCCTTGTAACTGGATGTTAGGCTCATTTAAATATTTCAGAACATCTTTTAGAAAAGCCAAAGCTAGTACAATTGCGGTCTTTTGTTATGAACTCTAAGTGCTTTTCCTTGCTTCCGTCATACCCAAGGTTTGCAAGAAGCAGATAACTTGCTCTTTAATCATCCTGAAACGTTCAATAACATGACCTTTACTTAGACAACGAATATTGTTGTGTTGCAGTAAGTCCAAATACATCGTTTCACATTCAGAAAGAAACTTTTTTTTTGTGGAAACGTTTTTAAAAACGAAAAATAATAAAAAAAAATCGATATTGAACGAAACTCACAATAAGACTGACAACCGATTCGACTGCAGAGAGAATTTTACTTACAAAAAAAGCGATTGTTTACATTTTGTATGTCGATTTAGTTTATTTGTCTGTGAATACCTGCTTAGCCACCATATTTAAAATTGCGTAAAGGAGTTGCAAACGCATTTGCTTGTGTGTTAGAGAAGCATTTTTTAATTTTGTTTAGATTTACATACGTACATATGTTATTAAATTAAATCGGTTGTATGGCTAAGTTTGACCTTTCGTGGTTCCTCGATCCGCAGTTTGACCTTTCGCGGTCCGAAAACGGACTAACCCGTAAGTCAGCATTAAGAAAAGGCGCAGTGAGAAATGCATATAAGTTTTCAACAAAGAAATTGTAAATATTTTTATTTTCCTTAGTTCAATTTAAAGCATTTAAAGATTTAAATTCCTCATTTTGTTTATTTTTTACTTCCTGCAAAATTATAATTTTGAATTGGAAAAGTATAAGCTGGAATATTTAAATGCCTTAGTATTATTATTTTGCTAAGACAATAATTGTAAACATAAAATGGAAATAAATCTTAAAAGCATGTTTTTTTGAATTTTGGACAAATATAAAATTCTTCCAAAAATAGCTAGAAAAAGTTGAAAGCATTTTTTTTTAACAAGTTTAATTTGTACAATTTTATATCTTATAATTCCGACTATATTTTTATTTTTATTATTACTTGAATATTCATAGTTTAAGCGTTTTCATAGGTCTTGTATTATTGTCTTTAAAATATGTATTTACATATTTTGTATACATTTAAATCTCATTAGCTTTAATTATTTACCCCAAAACCAAATATGTAGTTATCTAATTAGCCATAAGCATGTGTTTTTTTTTAACAAGAACCCTTGACCACGATACATATATTGGCATGTGTAGGAGGTGTAATAACTTTATCCAACAATTAATTCTATTAACCCTCTAACCACATTCTATATCTCGATATCAATTTTAATACTTGTTCGTGTGTAGGTACAAAATGTATTTACCTAATCGCAAAATTTTACACATGACAATTTTGTAACAAAATTAGAACTCATTAAAAACAACGAGGAAAATAACAAAAAAAAAAAATAGAAAATTAAAAACATAAACAAAATAACTCTCACAACCTTTTCTTCTTCTTCTCCTTCCCTTTTTATGTGTCTTCATCTCTTTTAAGTATGTAATGCGGTTTATTTTGTTTTGCACCGAAGCGAAGCAAGGACACAAAAATCTTAACTTCATATAATTATAAAGATGCCATAAAGGTGTCCTCAAGTTAAAAAGAACTTTTCTCTATAACATAACATACAATACATACATACAGATACACATACTCAACTAACATTAAATAAAAAAAGATGTAGTATAGATACATGTATGTATGTACAGTACACAAACCAACCAAACACTTAACCTTATAAAGGGTGTCCCAAAATTAACGCAAGATTTGAATTAAATAGAAAACGCCGTTTTTAGTCTTTTGATAGTTATATTTTTATTGACTCGTAAAGTACATAGGATAGGGTTATGTATGGAATAACACATCGGACAAATGGCCTCCACGGCTTTGCATGCACATGCGCACTCTTTTTTTGAAATTTTCCATGACCATTCTGCATAAATGTGGCTGAATTTCGTTGATGCAGCGTTGAATCTCCTCCTATAATGCACGGGTGGTTGTGGGCTTGTTGACATAGACTTGTGATTTCAAATAACCCCATAAAAAGAAGTCTAATGGTGTTAAATCACACGATCTAGGAGGCCAATTTTGATCACCGAAACGAGAGAGTACACGACCTGGAAATGTCTCATGCAGTAATTGAATTGTTTCACGGGCTGTATGACATGTGGCACCGTCTTGTTGAAACCACATATTGGACACATCAATATCATCCAATTTTGGCAGAAAGAACTGTGTAATCATGTCCCGATATCGAGCACCAGTAACAGTCACTGCTTGACCAGCATCATTTTCAAAAAAATATGGCCCAATTATGCCTCCAGCCCAAAATCCACACCATACAGTCACGCGTTGTGGATGCATTTGTTTTTCGACAATCACATGTGGGTTCTCCGAACCCCAAATGCGGCAATTTTGGCGATTGACAAAGCCATCAAGATGAAAATGTGCTTCATCGCTTAGGATGATTTTGCTCGAAAAATCAGCCGCCAAGCTTTCACTATTTTTGAAATATTCTTTAATAATGAAGACACGTTGTTCTATCGTGTAACGCTCCATTTTTAATAACCCTATACTGTTAGCTGTCAAATTGCTTTTTTTTCAGGGTTGCCAACACTTCACTGCACAAATGGCGGCAAATTCAAATCTTGCGTTAATTTTGGGACACCCTTTAGTACGTGTTTTCTTCCACCATTGTCGGTCCTTGGTCCTTTCAGGCGGTGTTGTCGACTATACCATTTTCCTTAAAAAGAAAAAAAGAAAGTAATACAAAAACTCCAACAAAATGAATGAAGATGGTAGAGGAAGGTGGTATTTTTTTCTTAAAGAAGGTACAAACATATACTTATGTATATGTGTGTGTGAGTTATATAATGCTTCCTGGGAAATGTTAAACATAGTAAAACCGCTTAATGTAAAAACACTCAACCTCTATCAACCATAACCACCTAAACCTCACTACCTTACCGTCTTTAGTTGTTATATTTTACTACATACTACCTATACGTTCGATAGCGCTAAATTGTGGTTCCTTTTCCTTATGTTATGAGTATAGGGAAGACTGAAGAAGAAGAAAACAAACAAAAAAGACGAAGTCGATGAAGAAAACAAAACAAAAATGAAACAGCGAATTGCTTCAAGGCAGAAGAAGGAAAATAATAAAATCAAATAGAATCAAAAAAATAAAAATACTTAAAAAAGAAAAAAATAATGCTTTTGATAATATTCTTCCTCCCCCTTCCCTGCACCAACAAACACACACTCCACGATACCATTTTGACACGGCCGGCGCGGCGTTGAAAGAGATGCCAGATGGAAATTTAGAGCTAATTGAATTAATTATAAGAAAGGCACGAGATGTATCTATTTGAGCAAAACGAAAAAACCCATTTTTTTCTGACAGTTCCACAAAAAAACATATTTTTGAACTTTAGATAAAACTCGAGAAAAAACTGTCTCAAGACTTAAAAAGAAAGGTTTAAATTTAGGACATTTTATGACAGTCGAAATAAGGTAATCTCGTAAATAATGAAAAACCCGTTTTAATTACAAATGTCCTTATTTCAGTTTGGCCTTAACCAAAAGTGTACAAAACACTTATTGTACACATCGAATTTGAAGTCAATTAAAAAGCTTTCAAATAAAAATCTATGAAAAGAAGATTTTTGTGTATTTTTTTTTAAATTCAAATTCTGATATTTTCAAAGTTTCTAAAATGGCTTCCAATTGGATGTGTTCAAAAAGTGTTGTTCGTTTATCGAAAATAAATATTCTCCATTTTAGGTTAAATTATATTTAATTTCGAATTACAATGTAAAATAAAGACATTTCTGAACTAATAACAAGTCAGAAATGGCTATTTTAAAATACCTTACACTTTAAAACAAATCGTTGTACCAATTATCAACTTCTTGTAAGTCTGTTAGTCTAAGACTACAGTATTTCTTCTAGCAATAATCTCCTCGGACACTCCCACTTCCACTTATATTTTTAATATTCTTGCAAAAAGAAAAAATAAATACACGAATTCTCCGAAATTTAATTAAAATGTTCATAGAAAAGTATTAAATCTGCTTTTTCCCTTTAAATTTTGTCAGGCTTAAATAAACAAACTCGTATATTGTTTAAATAATATTTGATGAACAAAAATTTAGGTTTTAACAATTATTAACATTTTATAAATCAAAATTCGATATCTCAAAAATATTTTAACATTTTTTAACGAAACTAAAATGTAAAACGTTTATTTATAAATAATTGCATAGATAATATATAGAAAATATATTTATAAAAAAATTAATTTAAAAAAAATACTGCTCTGAAGATTTTCGAAAAATAAATGTAATACGAGGGCGGGTCAATAAGTCCGTGACTTTTGGAATAAAACACAGATTTTTTGATAAAAAATAATTTTATTTTTCAACGTAGTCTCCCTTGAGCTCTATACACTTTGTCCAACGCTTCTCCAATTTTTGTATCCCTTCCAAAATAGGCCTTTGTTTGCGAGATGACTTCATCATTGGAGTGAAATCTTTTTCCACCAAGCCATTTCTTCAGGTTTGGGAAAAAGAAGCTCGGAGCCAAATCGATTGTTTTCGATTGTTTCGGGTGTAGAGACCTCAACTGGGCGTCCATGACGTTCGGCATCTTCAGTGCTTGGACGGCCACAAAGAAATTCAATAAACCACTTTTTTACCATTGAAATCGATGGTGCAGAGTCCCCATAGTATTTATCAAGTTTAGCCTTGGTAATGGTTTTTTTTCGCAAGAAATAATGCTTAATAAGCACACGAAATTCACTTTTTTCCATCTTCTCCTTAAATTAGTGAGTAGTTTAATAAAAATAGCTGTCAAACACAAACTAACTGACGCAGCAAGTTTAAATTTTGACAGGAGTCAACTGACAGATGCCTGTTGACAGGAGCAGTGTTGCTGTTTCAGTAAAGAGGTCAGAAATTCAAATAGTCACCGACTTATTGACCCGCCCTTAGTTTAAAGTTCCTTTGTGAAAAATTTAATAGTATCTTCTTCATTAAATTCACGCCGCCATTCAAATTCTTTTGAGAAAAAATTTCTTATAAACCATTTTCATAATTTCGTCACAACATGTCAATTCTGTCAAACAAGTGCTTAGATCATTATTTAAGTCGAGTTTCTTTTGGAAATTTTGATAATTTTGATTGATGTCCCTTTAACTTCTATAATTCACTCATTTGGACTTCTTTCTTTTCGAATTAGAAACAAAATTTGTTGTATGTGATTTAATGGTAAATGTTGTAAATTTTTCAGGTCTACTACGAAATTTTGTTGTTTAACAAATGTAAGAAAGTCTACCTAAGGTTCTTTTTTTCTTCAGTTTTTACTTTGAAACACCGGCTGCGACTCTAGTGTGTCAATATTTCCTTAAAAGAAAACTTCAAAATTTCATTTACTCTTATTATTTCTTTCCACTAAAAGATGATGTCCCACAGGAGTTAGTTTTATGGCCTCATTTGTTTACCGGAATTTATGACAACTGTTGTTCGTCCTTCTTGCCATTAAAAGCATCTTGAAATCCTCTTAAATCTTTCCCACAATATTTGTGTTCTGCTTAAAATATTCATTAGAATCTATCCAACCCGTCAATTATTTAATTCAGTATAAAAATTACAATATGAATTTACAAAACTACAAAAATGTAAGCTAATTACTCTTAAACGATAAAATACATACACAGTTAGGTTATACCTAACCTTACCCACTTCTAACTTGTTCATTTTATTGCCAAACAAAAAATTTAATTTTGTTTGTACAATATACAACAAAAAAAAAAAATTCAACTCTGTTGGCAATACTGCTTGCCCAATGGCCTTCGAGGGACGCAAAGTAGATAAATACACCAAGTTTTGTATACATACATACATATATAGATATGTTTGTACATAGCCGCTCAACCAATGTCGGCAAAAATATTGGTGGCTCTGGCTAAACATGGAGTGTTAGGGAATTCCCTAGAGCACACACATCTCCACATCCACATCACACAAAAGGATATATACCTTTCTTTACATCCTGCATTATACCTACATTCATTCCGTATAAGCCAAGGCAACCCTCAACTTATACTCAACTGAATATGTATAGTCACGGTTCCTTTCCTTTGGTTTTTAGACTCCCACAACTGAACCGTTATATATACCACATCTATTCGCATTTTCAGGTTCAGGTTAGTGCTCCAACTGTAGGAGCAAGATTAGGAGCAAAAGCAGCAGCCATCCAGCCAGCCAGCACAAGCAGTTAATATCGTTTTGCCTTCCTTATACTGGCGAAAAATGCTTATTTTTCGTATAGTCGTCCTTAACGTCCTTATAGCTTCGTCCTCGACGTCGTAGTCTTTTTATCCATTGCTATATTATAGTTGGAGTTTTTGTTGTAGTCATCATCGACGTCGTCGTCGTCGTCTGTTACAAGGGTGTGGCTGGCTGACTGGCTGGCTGGACGAATCTGGTATTCGCTTCTTCCTTGTGAAATAAAAAAAAAAACTGGGAATCCTGCCACACTGTACTAAACTGATACACACCGAAACGAACGAAATAAAGAGAGAGAGTAAGTGAGACAGAACTATCCATACCCGAGAATATTAAGCTTGAAAAGGGTGAAAAATCGTACTTTATGCCTGCCAGGCTAGCAGTTTTTTCTTTTTTAGCAGGGTGATGACGAGGAGCACTGCGAACGAACGAACGAAGGAACGATCCGGTTGGGCATTTCCCATTCGAGATACAATCTGTTTATTGATTTTCCCAAACCAATCCGTTGAGGAAAAGGTAGCGGGGGAGGTTGGGAAACAGCACTGTCGATGCTCATTTTAGCAGAGGTGTAAGAAGATGGAAATAACCGTTTTTTCCCTCATCCCCTTTTGGTTTTTAAGCCACAGCCGCAGTTTTTCCGCCAAAAAAAAAAAAGCACAACATTACGACACAAAAAAATCGACAAGAAAAATAGAGTCACCTCCCGAAGCTCGAAGTGTTGCAAGGATTATTGACAAAAGGACTTCCTTCATATACGAGTCGAAACAGAGTGAGAGTGGACGTGAGAATGCGGGAGAAAGAGAAAGATAGTGTTTTGTTTGTGATTATTTTTGTTTTTGTTTTATTTATATTTTCTCTTTTCTTTATTGATCCCCAGTTGATCCGCCACTAAGTCGACCGTTACTGTCGGTCGGTTAATCCTTTTTATTTTACAACTCTTGTGTGTTATTTGACACACAACATTCATCGTTATCCTTTTTATTTTTATTTTTATTTTTTGGAGATCTCATTAGAATGAAAGTGCTATTTAAATGAATCCACTTCCAGCATCATGGCAATGGCAAGGCATGCTCCAGTACTCTTCCATATTTAATGAATACAACTTTGACTTTAAGGACGATAAGAGATATGAAGGGGGGAGGGGGGGTTGAGTCGTTATACTTCTGAATTTTGTTCACCTCAATTTATTCTCGGGATATCGTTCGTTGTCGTTTTGGTTTGAATTTCTTTGGATGATGATGGGTAAATTTTGTTGGGTAAATGGGATTTCTTAAGATGTTAAAGGTATGTCTTGTCTATGGGTTTGTACCACCACCGTACGTACTGATTCTTATACTGCCTGATGAGTGACGTCAATGCGAATATATATATAGAAGGGGGTGACGAGGGATGGTCTAAGTATATCTACAATACCTCCGAAGGTATTTGAATCTAATTCTAATGGGCGGAAGGTTAAAGCAAAAGAAAAGCCCTTATAATTTGCTATTAGGCAGACAGAAAGAACGTTAAATTATTTGACAGGCGTCGAAAAGACGGAAGTTGACGGAGATGTAGAGATGATGTTGTTGGCACTTTTTGGGGTTGTTTTTTTTTTTGTTTCTCTGTTGTGTTTCATTAAAAAAAAAAAATTAACTGACATTTAAACAACCGAGGCGGTCGGTGCCAGTGGCGGACGAGTGGTGTGAGAAAAGAACAGTATCTACCTTTCGAGTGGCACGACTGACAAGGAACGTAAAAACAGAACGAAGGAAGTAAAGGTTTTCAACTTTGATTTTAATTACAAAGTGTGATGCTGATGTGACTATGAACTGAGCATATTGAAAGTACGAATGCGAAAAAGCTTTTATCAAAAGTAAATAATTATGTGAAAAAGATTTACTTCAATTTTGTCGAAGTCAAATAGTTAGATAAAAAAAGAGGGGGGTTACTTTAACGTTCCAGGAAGATGATGTTTCAAAAACAAAACAAAAAAATAAGAGTTGGGTGAAGAAGTTTTGACGAGGGAAATTGTTATGGGTACATGTGTTTATATTGTGGAAGCAATTAAATTGTTTTAATTAAAGAAAGATTTCTGTGAATTTACTAACAACAATTAGATTTGTACTTTGTACGTAAATATTTTATGTTTAGAAGGTTAAACAAGTTTCATGATTTGAAAAAAAAAATGACATGTCTGCGTTCAAAATAAAAACAAAATTTCCTGAGACGTGGAAACGAAACTACTAAAAATGCAACGATAGAAATTTCAACAACGAATTGAAGTTGTGAAAATTCACTTCAAAAATGGTAATCAGTTTGTTTGTTTACGATTGTCAGAATTTTGTATTATTTCTTGAAGAAATGTTCAATATTGCGCATCGAAATAATGTAATTTATCTTTTTTATTTAGAGCTACGCTAAAGATAATATTGATTCCAATGTTCCTCAATCTATACTTAATGCCTTAAAGGTAAAATTAATAAAGCAATTGAGTACATACAGCTGAAAATGTTCAAATTGGTCCAGGAAAATTTCATAAAAAGGATATGGTTCTGCTACCACAGTCGGGGCTTTATGCAATGTAATAAAACGGTTCTGGGCCCAAATTGCGCTTAATTATCTGACTCACAGGATACTTGAAGTAATTCAGAAATCAGGAGGCGGGACACTTTACTAAAAAATTGGGAGCTTATCGGAATCCCGCTTTTTAAAATCCCGTTTTTAAAAAATCCCAAAAAAAGTTTTAAAATTCCGTCTTCTAAAATACCGATTTTTTGAAAATCCCGTCTTTTAAAATCCCGCTTATTCAAAATCCCGATCAATTCCGCTTTTTAATATCCCGTAAAATTCCGACAATCCCGTTTTTTTTTTTTTTTTTTTTTTTTTTTTTTTTTTTTTTTTTACAAAATACGTGCATTAAGGGGGTATTCTAGTGTAGAAACATAAATTTCGCCTGGTTTTTGAAGCGTTGTATAAAGGAAACAAAAAATATTTTTAGTATCAATTTTTTTATCATTTGTTTATTGATTTGTTGTTCATACATAAAAAAATTAATAAAAAAAAATTAAAATTAACAAAGTTACAAGCAGTCAAAGTGGGGGTCTAAAAAAAAACGGTGTCCTGGCGTGCATCCTACCAACCCTCCTGGTGATCTGAAAAACAAAAACCAGACGGATTCTTAATTATTATAGATGTCGCTATTGTTTCACTCGTGGATAAGTTAAACAAAAAACTTTTCAACAAAATGGCAGCAGTTTGAAAAAAAAAGGTTCTTGTTGCATATTTTTCAACAATTCCGAATTTTTTAAAAATACTAAATGAGAAGTTATATTTTTGGGCAAGGACCACACGATAAAGAGATGTATAAAGAACATCCTCTCCAAATTTGAAGTAAATCGGTCTATTAGAACTCGATATATCCTTACCGCCAGCTCGAAAAAAGTAGTTTCGAGAAAAACGCGTTCAGAGTTTTGAGACAAGTTTTCGACAATTTTACTTATAGAATGATACAGAATACGTACATATTTTTAATCAGCGATTCCTGTTCCATATAAAAATCCTTCGTCTACTTCAAAATACTCATTCGATGTTCTCTGATGAAGACGAGCAGTTCTACCCTCCTTTGACGCCTCTGAAGTCCGGAATTCCAAGCGCTCGATACGCGCTTCGTCCCGTCTCGTTGCAAAAGCATTAGCTTCTGGGCCAATCCTTTTAAACGCATATTCTTGAATGTCTAAACTTTGGAAATATGAAACAAATTTTTTTTGATTTTTTCAAAATTCTACACTAGAATACCCCCTTAAACTAAATAACAAAGGAGTCAAAGGTTTGAATGTTAAATGACTTGACTAAAATATAATAATATCGTAATTTGTTTGGTTTGTACTGTACATACACATTAATTTTTGTTTACAATATTAACTCTTTCACAGCAAATCTACCTCTCAATAACGGTTTAACCGCTTTAGTTGACTTTGTTAATTGATTTGAGTTTGTTTCTTTGATTATTTTTTTTTTAAATTAAACAACTAGTTTTGATTGCAAAATTGGGATAATAAAAAACGGGATTATAAGAAATGGGATTAAAAAAGCGTGATGCTAAAAAATCGGGATTATAAAAAGCAGGATTATAAAAAACGGGATTTTGAATTTGGGATTTTACGAAAAGGGAATATAAAAACCGGGATATCGAACCTAACCCCTAAAAATTATTTTAATCCAAAAAACAGTATTTACCTAAACCATAAGATTTTTGCTTGCAATATAAACTTAACACATACCTCATTCATTCCTACCTCATTTTTCCAAAAAAAAAACCCGCCGACACGGTTTCAGAAATATCGGCAAATTAAAAAATGAAAAAGGCTTGTCCCTATCCATGTGACACGAAGTGTATGTTTAATATTGTTTAAAAATACTTGTTTTTTCTTCAATATATAAGTGAAACCTTTTATTGGAAATGCCTATACTGTACCGTCTAGTTCCTCAACAATGTATTCAAAATCTTTTTAAGCTGATGTAAGCGATTAGACAGCTTTTGATTACTTTTTAATTTCCTTGCTCTACCGAACTTTCTAAAAATAGTTTTTCGTCTTTAATTTTCCTATGTTACCTATACTTTAATCGCTCTCAGTCAATTGTTTTCAAGGCGAACACTTACTAATATCACTTTTCAAGGAATACTCTGAATCTGAATCTATTGAACTTTCTGTCAACAAAAGGTTATGTCCCACCAGGCATATTCCAGTAGAACACGGGGCTGTGGTGTAAAAAAAACGATGTTATGTCTAAAATCCACCATCTTAAGCACTCATACATCTACAAACTTATGTATATTCTGAGACTTCTAGTGATAGCTTCCATTTCTAACAACTTTAACTCAGCTCTTTAAACTACTTTGAAGACCTGCTCCCTTTCATTCTTACAGGCGAAATTCTTGACCCTGAACTAAATCTATGCAATTAGCAATTTTGAGTTCATATAAGCTTTGCTTTCTGACTCTTCCACCAAAAATGAAGACACTGTTCTTATAGTTTCTTCAGGAACTCTTTAATCTTTACACAGACTACATCATCTTTATCTTTGTATTTTGTAAAAGCCTAAGTGTGTATGACACTCATTTTAATAATTTAATAAACTGTCATTGAGCGTTCGTTTACCAATTTGAAATTCAGCAGAACTTCAGTGCCGTGAAACAAGACCAACTTTCAAAAACTGCCCTTATTGCACCTTGCAAAAGTGAAATAAAGCCAATTTTTAGCAGTTGGCCATATTGCACTTTGACAAAGTGAAATAAGGCCAAATTATTTTGAGAAATAAGACCAACTTATTTGTACGGTGAGGTATATAAAGGGGGTGACATGTAGTCCCCCCAGCAAACCCCCTGCTTGGGTAAACTCTAAGATTTGGGGAAGGTTCCAGATTGAGTGTACGCAAATTTTCTGTGCAAAGTGAAATAAAACCAATTTGGCTTCATTTCACTTTGTTTAAGTGTAATAAGCCCAACTGTTGGAAATTGACTTTTTTACACTTTACAATAGTGAAATAAGGCCAATTCTTGAAATTTGGCCTTAGGTTAGGTTAGGTTAGGTTAGGTTAGGTAATAAGGGGTGTGCACAGCATGAAGCTGTTGCGTACACGGGGGCCTACTGGTCCATTGTGATCCCCTGTAAGAGTAGTTAGCATCGATGCTCCTCAATTTTGCCGATTAGCGTAGACTGGCTCATTAACGAACCAGCCTGTGCTATCTATAAATTTCCTCATGTTTGCCATTGAGACCTGTGCTAGATCATCCAGTTCTCCAACAAACCTGTTTCCGAAATGACCGAGTCGGCTGGTTTGGACGTTCGGACAGTCGCAGAGAAGGTGTTTAATGGTTTCTATTTCCTCCTCATCCTGACAGCTCCTACAAAAATTGGGTGCAAATGCCCCTATCCTGTTAGCCATTGTGCCAATGGCGCAATGACCTGTTAGTACACCTATCAAGATTTTAATGTTCTTTTTACTCAGCGATAGAATATACCGAGTTTTCTTTTCATTTGTGTTAGGCCATAAACTTCTAGAGATTACGCAATAGTCCCTGGATTTCCAGGAGTTATTGATTTTCTCTTTTTCTGCCTTTGATCTTATGGTCTCACTGGCTAAGGCTTTGATAGCAGCCTGGCTGTCCACGAAAAAAGTAATCTCCAAAGAGCTTAGCTTTTCCAATGGCAAAGATCTCGGCCTGAAAGGCACTACAGTCAGCTGGGAGTTTATATGACGCTCTGATGTTGAGAGATTGGCAAAACACTCCAGCACCTGTTCCTGATTCCATTTTTGAACCGTCAGTGTAGGAAGGGATACCCTGTTTACTTATAAGTGAATTGGGATCCCAACCCTGTCTTTCTGGTATGAAAATAGAATATTTCCTGTCGAAATCTAGTAAAGGGGGATGTAATCGGTGGTCTCTCTCAGTCCTGGGATCGTGTCATATCTTTGTAAGATTGACCCGTGGCCATAAGTGCTATGCCTCCAAAAACTCGGTTCTCTTAAACGAATTGCAGTTTTGGCTGCCGTGCACTTTATGAACTCATCCAGAGCCGGGAGGTCCGAGATCATTTCCAATCCAGCTTGTGGTGTGGATCTTTGAGCCCCTGTAATTCCTATACAGGCTAGTCTCTGTACCTTATTCAGGTTCTTGAGATAGCTTGATTTTTCCACCGCCTTCCACCATACAATAGAGCCATAGGTAAGAATGGGTCTGACAATCGCTGTGTACATCCATTGGATGACTTGCGGTCGCATACCCCAACGTACACCGAAGGTCTTTTTGCATGTATAGAATGCACATAGTGCTTTTTTCATTCTTTCCTCAGTATTACGCTTCCATGTAAGCTTAGAGTCAAGGATTACTCCTAGAAATTTAGCTTCCTTAGAAGGTTTTAGAGGAATGCCATTTAGTTTGGGAGGGTTGAAGCCCTCCAGTTTCCTTTTCTTCGTGAACAAAACTAGCTCTGTCTTGGTGGGGTTGACCCCGAGACCGTTCTTAGTTGCCCAAGAAGATAAATCCTTTAATACATTTTCCATAATGTTTTCGATGATGGTAAGAAACTTGCCTGTTATCAAAACCACTATATCATCTGCATATGCTACTATTTTAATGCCCTGATCTTTGAACTTTGTGAGAATTTTATTGACTACGAGGATCCAGAGCGGGGGTGAGATGACTCCTCCCTGTGGTGTGCCTCTAGTAACTGTTTTCTCAATAGTGCTAACTCCTATTTGAGAGTTGATAATTCTGCCATTTAGCATGGTGAAGATCCAATCGACAATGACAGATTCAACCCCAACTTCAACTAAGGCAGTCTTGATCGACTCCGTTTTAACGTTATTAAATGCACCCTCGATATCAAGAAATGCTGCCAGGGTATATTCTTTATGTTCAAGACTTTTCTCAATATGTGAAACTACTTCATGCAGAGCAGTCTCCACTGATTTACCTTTAAGGTAAGCGTGTTGGTAGTTGCACAAGTTGTTTTCGTTGAGAAGTTCTCTACATGTAGATCAATTATCCTCTCTAGTGTCTTAAGGAGAAACGAAGAGAGACTTATTGGTCTATAATCCTGAGCGGTCGAGTGAGTCGGTTTCCCTGCTTTTTGGATAAAGACTACCTTGACCTTTTTCCAGCTATTAGGGACGTATCTAAGTTTGATACAACTTATGAAGATAACCCTAAGCCAAGGAGTTATTACTTTGAGAGCATTTTGAAGAAGAGCTGGAAAAATCTCGTCTGGTCCCGCTGATTTGTAGGGTTTGAACGAGTTTATTGCCCAGATAATCTTTTGCTCAGTAATAATCTGATTTAGTTCTAAATTTGATTCCGTGTGAGTAAAATCCAGCGTGTTCGATTGCAAGCAATCAGAACTTTTTGGGTTTTTACAACCGGGGAAATGAGTTTCCATGAAGAGTTCAAGCGTTTCTAGGCTCGAGTTCGACCATGATCCATCAGGGTGTTTTATGTACCCTGGGATCGTGGGATTAAGGGCCAGGGTTCTACGGAGCCTCGCCGCTTCGCTTGTTTTTTCAATGGATTCACAATGTTTCAATGGATTCACGAATCCTTTTTGGCCTTCTTTAACTCTTTGGTGTAAATGTTAAGTCCGGCTCTATAAGACTTTAAGTCCTCTTCTAATTTACTCAGTTTAGCTATATTGAAAAGTTTTCTAACCTCTGTTCTACGTGTCTTTAGTACACCATTCCACCAGGGTGGGTTAGTGGAGTTATTGGAACGAGATAAAGGGCAGTGTTTTTCAAAAGACATTCTCATTTTGCTAGACAAGTTTTGGACAACAGTGTCAATGGTTGAAGAACTTAGACTTGTATTGTCCTCTGGTGGATCAATGCGGTGTTGTTCCTGTAAGGTTTCTTTTCAGTAAGTTCCTGTCTATAGAGAAGAGTATCCTAAAGTGATCCGAAAAAGATTCTTTAGGTGAGACTCTCCAGTCTTCAACTGAAATTTTACTATTATTGCTTATAAGAGTCAAATCTATGATTTCCTCCCTGTTTTTGTTTCGAAAAGTAGGGTGATTGCCCCTATTACATAAATTTGGCCTTATTTCTCTTGGCTTTATTTCGCGGCACTCAGAACTATGTCCAATAATAAAACCTCAAGGGTTTTATTTTTTTTTTATCAAAATAAGTGAATAATCAGATTTCGAATTTTAATCGACGATTTTGTTTTTATTAAACAAAAATCAAAACACTTAAAGCTTTCTTAACACTTTCCATAATTTTGAAAAATACTAAAAAATACATAAATTTTAATTATCCTTTTTTGGTTATCAATTAGTTTCGTATCAAATTTCATGACTCATTAAACAAATTCCATTAACTTAGGTTATGAATAAAAAATAATTCCCAAGAAAAGTCCTTAAACAGAGATAAATATTACATTTCATTCTATTTTTCATGTGTATTTAACGGTATGTATTTGTAAATGATTGAGCCAACAACCAAACTACACAGAGAGCCCATAGAGCCTAATTAACATAATTTCATAGCACACAGAATAGATCAAAAGTTAAATCTAAAAATATATCTATATCTTAATAAATGTATCTATTTATAAAGAGATATCGTTTTGTGTGCATATAATTTTAGCTAAAATAAATGAAACTGTCACTCAAAATCTCTGTCACATAAAGAGAGGGACTATGCATAATAGTCACAAAAAAAATTAAAGAATAACGCTACGTCAATGTCAGCAAGGATATTTAGTAGGTTATAGGTATAGATATGTATTTTTGGCCAATATGCCTATATACTATATGAATACCTAAATTGTCTTTCCAAATGATTGATATGTGCGTGCGGCGTTGTATCTGTACGAACAACAAAGGAGTCGAGTATGTATGTATGTATATATGCTAAGTGTGTGTACATGATTAAGTATCTGAAAATAGTCTCCTTGAGCATAATAATCCATCAAATCAAAATTATGTAAACGACCTTGACTGTCATCTCTGTCTATACAAGTTGACTGACTTTAACTTTAATATACCCAAACCAAACCATAAACCATTTCTTCTCTCTAGCTCTGGCACTGTTCTAATATGGTGTCGCATCACCCTTAACATCAAAACACGAAAATCGTTTGTCCTTTTGAATCTTGTCATGTCTCTCTATGAAATTAAATGTTGAATGGATGATGATGATGATGATGAACTAGATGATAATAATACGAATTGTATATAAAAATTCAAGGATTCTGTTTTTTTTTTGTTTGCTTACGAAAACAACCCTCGACGCACTCCTTCGAATTTATTAATTTGATTAAAATAAAGTGACTTTAACCATATTTTATCTATGTTCAAAGTTCATACCTTAAAATATGATGGTAAAAGATGAGAGTTTTGTATTTAATTGGATGGTAATGATTTTTTCCATCTTCAGGGATTTTACCTTTTGCATTAGGGAAACAAAAATAAAATGAAATTAAAATTCAAGTACATACACTTTCATAATGGAACAAGACTTTTGAATATTCTATCAAATTTATTGTTATCATCATTCTTGCGCTGTTTCTGTTTCTGTTTCTGTTTTTTTTTTTTTTTTTTTTTTTTTTTTTTTTTTTTTTTTTATAAACAATTCATATTTCCTGAATGGCACTCGATTAATATTCAAAAAATAAAATGTATATATTATTCCTATAAAAAGGACACGAAATAAAATGAAACAAAAAAGGGAAAATATAAATATATTTGTAACAATATAAAATACTGTTTCCCTTCTCCCTTCTTTAGTGATTCAAGTTCATTTGTTCTTCTGCCCGGTTTTTGTTTCTGTCCTGAAAACAAAAGGATATATATTTCAACACAAGTACTTGATATTTTATAGCAAACACACGAAAAAAATCACTTAAGAGTAATATACTCGTTATTTTTCATACAAATAAAACCGAAACACACTCACAGCCCTCAACGGACGTCGCTCGTCGTCGACGCACGACGAAAGAAAAAAATGTGAATTTTTAAAAAATAATACACATACGCCACAGTGAACTATACAATTTTGCTTTAAAATAAAGATTAAAATAAAAGGAAAATTAAAAAAAACATAAAAATAAGGACGACAACGATTTTCTGCTTAGCATAAATGCCTTTAAATTATTAAAATTTGTTTGTGTTATCCTCGTATAAAGACGAACATTTTGCTGCTTTTATCTTCTTTTTTTTCACTGTTGAAAACCATGGGTTAAATTTGTAAAAAAGAAGTTAAGCCAAAAATATAAGAATAGAAAAGTCTACATTGTTTTTATGTTGGTTATGTGGATTCGGTGTATTTTTCATTATTTTGAAGTTTTGTTGTATAATTTGATTGTTCTCAGTTTCTCCATTTAATCTCTCCACTTAAATAAATGTAAGTATTGATGTCTGAATCAGGCCTTAAATTACGATGAGAATTTTTTTGAAATCTGAGCAGGTTTTAAAAGTATTTAGATCTTAACGTTTTTATGCAAATTCAAATCAAATCAAGACTTACAACTCTCAACTATTTCTGTATAAGAGTAATGTTGTCAGGGATGGAGAGGACCTACAGTTTTAAGCCGAATCCGAACGGCTTATTTGAGAAAGTACAAGAATAACTCTTGAAGGATTTGTCAACTCCTCACTAAAGGCAGTACCGAAATAATATTTAGATGGCACAGGCAGGGATTGAACCCAAGACCTCTGACATGACATTCCTATGCACTTTTTTTTTTAAATTAATTTTTATTTATTCATTCTTAAAACTATCTTAGAGCTAGCTTCATAAAACTAACCTAATTAGTCATAACTTACTGGTCCCACACGGACACTCTAAGTTAAACTATAATACTCAATACTAATGCCTTTCGGCCTTAGGATATATTTTACTTTAATTCAATTTTATTTATTAGAAAATTTAAAAAAAAGCTAATTTAAAAATCTTTTTTTATTTTTAATTTACTAATACAATACTAAAAACAAGGTCCTTAAAATAAAACTTAAAACTAACTTAAACTACCTATTTTACCTATAAACTACTTTAAACTAGAACAACCACAGCAGCAAATCTAGGTTTATTGATTTTTTGTTTTCCATTTTGATTTTTGTCGTTTTTATTTTCTTCTTTTTTTAATTTTTTTTTATTTCTTTTTATTTTTTTTTATTTTTTTTTATTTTTATATTTTTTTTATTTTTATATTTTTTTTATTTTTTTTTTATTTTTTTTAATTTTTTTTTATTTTTTTTTTATTTTTTTTTATTTTTTTTATTTTTTTTATTTTTTTTTTATTATTTTTTATTTTTTTTTATTATTTTTTTTATTTTTTTTTATTTTTTTTATTTTTTTTTTATTTATTTTTTAATTTTTTTTATTTTTTTTTTAATTTTTTTTTGTATTTTTTTTTTGTGCCATGGTGCCTACTCTACTTAAAACTAAACTCTACAACAATAAAACAAGTATGCAAGCCGGCCAAAATTCTGTTGATTCGAGCCCCGTTGTATAGGACCTCTTTCGAATAGTAATGAACGAAAGAAGATTCGGCTGTTCGATGTTAGCCGATACAGCGTCGTAAACACTTCCGTTTGAACACCCGAAAATTTTCCATCTGGGAAGGGGCGACTTTGAACCACACAGGACAGCCATAAACGATTATCGGCCGTATGAGGGCAATGTAGCAAATTACCTTTACTCTGGGGTCAAACCAACCGCTGTAAAACAGCCGTTTCGTCAGACCGAAGGCTCCTTTGGCCCTGGTCAGAGCAGCATTTATATGTCTGTTGAAGTATAAATACTGATCTTACCAGATACCGAGGTACTTCACTACACTCGTTGATCGCTGTCCGTGAAGATCAACGATGTCCATCTTGCCCCAATTCTTGTATCCTCGTGGCCCTAGCTAACGGAGTCCGGAACAGATTCCTACGCACTAACCATCACGCCACGGTTACTCCCGTCGATACTTAAACTAATTTACTTACAAGAAATGTCAAAGTGCCTTAGAAGAACAAACGACAAATAAGAATTAATGTTCTTGCTACTACGATTTGTTGACACTAAGACCATTTTAATTCTAATTTAAATGGTTTTGAATTAAAGTTTGGATTTGAAAGACATTTCAGTTGGAAAACTGAGCGATTTGGTTCTTTTTTCGATGTACCGGCTTAAATCAATCAATTTTTCGATTTCTGAGGCTTTTATACGTGACAATATTTTTGATCTTAATGATTGTTTTAGTACTAGTCCTGCATAGGTTTACCTCGCAAGTTTTTATTAATGTACGAAAATCTAATTTTCGCATCAAATGCAAGGGTATGGGATGGTTATGATTTCTCGAATAGTTTCGAAACAACAGCCGGTGTGCCGCAAGGTTGTATTTTGAGCCCTTTACTGTTTTCTCTCTTCATTGATGATATTTGTGATCATCTTCCTGGTGGAGTCTCTTTTGGTAACAGCATTGTTAAAGTTTTATTATATGCCGACGATTTGGTTATGTTTGCCGACAATCCAGTTTCGCTACAGATGCAAAATAACCGACTTTGCTTATTTTGTGAGACTTGGGGTCTGCAAATAAATGTACAAAAAACAAAAATTATGATTTTTGAAGGAAGGCAAACAAGAAGACGCTCTGATGAAAAGTGGTCGCTCAATAACACCAATATCGAAATAGTCCAGGAATTTAAATACTTGGGTGGTCTTCTTACCCACAATTTAGATTTCGCTAAACATGCTAAAATAAAAAATAAAGAAACCAAGTTGGCACTAAATTTGATGTGGCCTAAGTTCTTCTCCAACTCCAACATTGATCTGGTATCTAAATATAAAGTCTTTAATGCAACAATAAATTCATGCTTGTGCTATGGTGCACAAGTTTTCGGTTTTTTGAACCTAGATGCTTTCGAGAGCCTGCAAAGGCACTTCTTTGAGCGCTTGTTTCGTTTGCCTAACTTAACTCCAAATTACGCCATTTACGTAGAGTCAGGCATCACCCCTATTTATATAAAAAATTTAAAGGCTAATGCGAATTTTATTGTTCAGGTGATGAAAAGAAGTGAACTGTGCCTTCACAAAATAATTTTGAAAAAATTGCTGCAATCGAATGCATCTCCGTTTAAAGACTGGAACCAACTCGCAATAGCAACAGAATCTTCCCTCAACCTTTCGGAAACCAATGTTCGCAGGTGTTATTGCTAAGTTTGACCAAAAGTTGTATGTAGAAAATCTTTTTAGTGCAACTTCTTCAGCATCTAGAAACGTTTATAGAAACTTAAATCATCAATTGAATTCAGACATGAACTACTTCAGAAATGATTACTCAGTTGCTCAGATAAGTATTATTTTTAAAGCCAGAGTCGAAATCTTAAACTTAAACTTTATACCACACCGAAGTGATTTGCCGCAGCTATGTGATCTGTGCAACAGAAGATAAATCGAAGATATCTACCACTTTTTAGCAATTTACCCAATTTTACAAGAAATTCGTAGATTACATTTTCGGAAAAGTACTTTAACAATGCAAGAATTTTACGAAATCCTAAATGGAGCACTAAGTTGGCTAAACGTATTCAAATTTTGTCGACAAGCTCTTAACTACCGGAACAGTTTCACTTATTAAATTAATTTTTAGCCTATCTCATTTTATGTTGCAAATCATACAAAATTGTCTTTTTTGTGTTTCAAATCACGTAAAAATTGTCAAAACTTTACTTTGAGTAAAGCCTACTATTCAAAAAATTGTATTATTTTTATAAATTGTAATTTTGTGTTTCAAATCACGTTAAAATTGTTCGAATTATTCTAATAGTTTTATTTAAATAATTTTACATTTTCTTTTTAATTTATATATATATTTTTTTTTTATCACTTATGAAATGTTAATTCAGGCAGACGGCAGTCAATGCCATGTCCTTATTCTTAGGAAATTATATTGTAAAATCTTATGATGAAAAAAAAAACAAATAAAGAATTTATCTATCTATCTACTAGTCCTGATAGATTACCATATATATACCAATACAAAAATGTTTGTCTTTTGTTTCCTATCCGTTGTTTCTTCTTTTAAATGAGTCTCTGAAATGTTCTTAGATCCCATGTCTTCTTCTTCACACCTAACGCCATTCCATAAAAAAAGCTTCTAAAAATGTTGTTACGAATCGTCCTATAGAGGAATTGTCTGCTTTTCCTAAATTGTTTGAAACCCTTGTCGGTGAAATAATTTCTTTTAATTGTTCTTTTGACTTACATATGTGAAAATCAACTTGGATTTGTGAACAAAATGTACTATTACTAATGTATTAAAATTCTTTACTTTTTGTTTGGATGCATTCGAAGAACCCTCTCCAGTCAATTGCATCTTTTCAGATTTTAGCAAGCAAATTGACAAATTAAGTCATGAGATTCTTCATAATAAATTAAATAAAAGTGACGATTGTTTCATTATGCTGTTTTTGTCATATCTTAAAGATAGATATTGTAGAGTCATCTTCAAGAGTAACCCTTCTGGTGTACCTCAAGGGAGTCACTTTTGTCCATTGCTGTTTACTTTAAATAAGTCTTATGTTTTAAATAATTCTACATCACAAATCTATGTAGATGATGTTAAAATGTTTGAAGTTATTAACTCCATCAAGAATTGTAAAAGGCTACAAGAAGAAGATCTTAATCAATTTTTGAAATGTTACAATAAAAATCGTAAATTTTAAATATTGACAAATGTAAGACAATGTCCGCCAAATAACTTCTTTTTTTTTGAAATGCTATACAAAAAAACTACTGAATATTTTCTCAAATTTATTTTTTTATTTGAAAGTACAATCCTTCCGCTTAATAATGGAAAATAATTTCATTTAAATGGCTGCCTCGACTGGCAATGCAGTAGCCTACACGATGGGTCCAATTTGTAAGCACATTATCGATTGTGTGTAGCTGTATTTCACCAATGGCTTTACGAATGTTGTCCTTTAAAGTGTCAATTGTCTCTGGCTTGTTGGCGTAACACTTACGGCACCCCACAAATAATTGTCCAACGGTGTCAAATCGCAGCTCCAAGATGGCCAAACGACATCAGCTCTACGGCTGATAATGCTATCTTCAAAAACAGGGCGCAAAACATGGAGAGGCTGTGTGGCACGTAGCGCCGCCGCCAGCCGCCGCGCCGTCCTGTTCAAACCGAATGTTGCCAATATCCTCCTCTTCTATTTTTGTGAACAAATTCGTTCAACGTGGCCCGATAACAATAGCCATTGACTGTAACGGCCACTCCTTACTTATTTTCGAAGAAAAATTACCCAATTATGCCTCTGGACCAAAATTCGCACCAAACAGTGACTCTTTTTGGGTGTTTCGGCTTTTTAATGTATGCGTGCGGGTTTTCTGTGCCAAAAATGCTACAATTTTGCTTGTTTACATATTCGTCAAGATCAAAATGAGCTTCATATGAAAAGATGAATTTTTTGGCAAAATCGGCATCTTCTCTAAGTAGATCGCAGGGCAACTTAGCGAAGCGAAAACGCATTGGATGGTCAGTTGGCTTCAACTCCTGAATGTATTTATATGTTATTAAAACTCTGTACTTTTCTTTTGTCAGGCCAATTCCTGATTACGCTTACGTTATGTGGACGCCATACTATTTCGTTTATATTGATAGAATAGAAAGTATTCAACGTAGATTTTAAAGATTTTGTCCTTGTTATTTCCCCTGGCCTGATAAGACTTTTAATATCTCCATACACTCAAAGGCTTCCCTTGATAAATCTTCCATCTCTTTCTGGTCACAAAGATGTACTTGCAGTTCTGCTTTATAGCTGGTTTACTGAATAGAATGATTCCATCTGTTCTTTGTCGATTGTATTCCAATCTAAGTCAGGCTTAAGAAGAAATTTACTTCTTAGAACTATTTTATGGCGCTAACAGTCGTCCTTATCAATTAGTCACTGCATTTAACAAATTCTCTATACTCATGTACTCTACAATGACAATCACAAGTCTGCAAGCTTTAAATTTAATATTCTTCTGGCTGACGTCCCCTCTGGCCATGCCTTATAAGATTTAAGTCAATTAAACATAATGATTTTGTAAAATTTTTCTTGATAAATCAATAAATCTAATCTAATCTAAAAAAAGCTAAAGTTGTGTTATTTTAAGTTTAGATTGTAAATGTTATAAACTTAGCATTAACATTTAACATATTATAATAAATATGCAATATGAATCTAAACAAATCAAATTTCTAAGTCCAATTCATAAAATCTTTATTAAATTTAAAATCACCATTAAAACAAAAATGAAATTCATAAAATCTAGTATATAAATATAAAATTTAATGAAGAATGAAAATACTATAAAATAAATTCTCTACAAACTTTTAAACTTTAACCGTCATAATTTAACCAGTTCTCTATATTAAGTCTAAAATCATTTAATCTTTAACTAATTACTTTCTCGAAGACTAATTTAAGTACTTTTGATTTTTGCACCCTCATAACTCACGATAAGAACCTATGAGTATATACCCCTTCCAAATACACTTAAGAACCCCCTTAACTAAAAATTATAACAAAAAACCTCAAAATCAATTTCCTTAAACTCATTATAAATTTCCTATAAAATCACTTTTTGTTAAAACTCATCTCTTCGGATCTTAGGCGCGTTTTGTACCTTTTTGCTAAAAAGGAAGAAGAAAAAACGAAAACCCTTTCTTATTATACATAGTATGTATATCCATCACTATATTATAATAACTTTAAAATGGTCCTTCAAAAGAGCGAAGAATTACTATAGCCATTATATCTACTTCAGCAGTTCCTTTTGCATATCTAATTTCACAAGAATTGTTATCGTAATCCTTTAGTTTTTCATGCTATGTATAGATACCTATACCAATACCTAACACCATCCCCTTCCAGCAGACTCAAACTATTGTTATATGAGCTGAGCATAGTTAAAGAGAGAATATCATCAGAAAACCCCAGAGCCCTTTTGTCCTAATCCAAAGTCCCTTTTTTGTTGCTAAGATTTATGCTTGGTTGTCAACTTATTCTTCGACCGTTTTCTCTCTTTTTTTTAATTCAGTTTTTCTCTTAAAAAAAAAAATAATTATAATAATAAAACAACAAAATAAATAAAATAAAACGAATGTATAAGTCATTTTTAATTAAAACTCAACCTTCTCATAGAATAAAACTTCGTATTTCTCATTTTAACTAACTTTTAACATCTTTTTTCCGTATATATGTATGTAGAGAAGATATATAAATTCATATTCAAATGTCGAGAGAGTAACTTTATGTGTGTATGTGTGTGTTTATACGAATTCCCTTTGTGTCCTTTTATCTCTTTTCAGTATTCAGTGATCCTTGAGACTCGACAAGACAATGGACTATTATATTTTAAGTCCTCTTAATCACACAAATAAATTGACATTGAAGAAGTTCTCCTCTTCTCTTCTCTTTTCCATGAGTTTTTAAAGGATCTGGGTTGGGATATCCTTGTTCATTCATTTGACTTTCATACAAAATACCAACAAAAATATACAAACAGGATATCATCGTCCTACACTAAATCAAAAAAAAAAAAAAAATAATGAACAAAATATTTTTAAAACTATGCAAAAAAGGATACGTACGCATTTTCACCTCAAAGAACAAAACTTTTAGACCAAAACAATGAGGGAGTCTAGCTAGGTACATAGGTGAACACCAGGATGTGCCACAGGACATCAGGACCAACAAAGAGGGTTTTTCTTTTACAAACAAAAAATGAGTTCAGAGGGTGAAAATAATGCAAAACGATGTGTCTTTTCTACAGTACACCACTACCTCTACTTGTCAGACCAGACCAGACCAAACCAGACCAGGACCCTGATGCTCCCTGTCTCCTGTTTCTTGTTTGACTTTTAAGTTGAAATGTATCGCCCTAGAGGGTGATTTTATGTTTTCCTTCTTTTTTTTTCAAGTCTGCTTAAACCTGATGCATACATAAATTCATAGCTACACCTAGTAACGAAACGGCCAGACATCAGACATCTAACAAATAATGTTAATAATGTATGAGGTCCTTTTTTGGTCTTGTTTTTTGGCGCCCCCTTTTTAGTCGTCCTTTATCGGCGGTGGCATTGGTTTTGCTGATGAAACTTGAAGTTGATGATGTGAAACAATTTTTGGAATTAAAATTGATGACATTTTTATGTGACCGAGATGAGAGATTGAAGCGAGTTATTTAAAAATTCGAGACGAAATCTGTCGAGAATTTTTTTTTTTCCAATCAGAAATGAAAGGTGAAAAAATGGCGAATGACACTTGGGTCATGTCATCCTTGAGGAATAGGAATATTATTTTCGACCTTCTTCAGATTTAACTTGCTTATTTTTACGTCCAAGTCTTTATTTTAGGTCTTCTCTTCAAATATATCAATCTTGTTGTGTGTTTTTATTTTATCACAACCATTTATGTTCGGCTACAGCCTTTTGGCACAAGGTCATCCGCACCCACCAAGAAATCTTATTTACTGCCTAAATGAAGAAAAAAGAAAGGAAAACGTAAGGATAAAAACAATTTTTGTTCTGCTTCTGCTTCTTTTTCAGGAGCAAAATGTTTGGATATACTTTTTTTTTATTATTTTCGGAAGATTTTCCAAGGATACACATTTCGTTTCATATTTTAGCTAGAAAATTCGAAGAAAAGGGCATAAAATCGAATCCTTGTGGTAAGGTTCCTTCTGTATCCTTTCTCATAGGCTTGTATTTTGTGTTCTTTTCGATTTTGACGAGTATTTGTAAGATTTTTTGGAGGAAATGTTTGGTTTGGTTGTGTCCTTCAACTTCAACCCAATTGAATGAGCTTATCTTCTATAAAAGAGAAACTCTTTTTCTCCGGTTTACTTTAGTGGGGGTGGGGAGGCTGAGAAAAATGGTTTTTAGACTACTGAGGGCTTTCATTTTATTTCATTTAGATTTTTTTTTCTTACTTTACTTTTCCGTCTTTTTGTTGTGGTGTGTTTTTATTTTTCTACTTTGAGACATGAAATTCTGGTATGTTTTTTGGAAAATTGAAATATTATATTTTTGGCAGATTTTCCTTTTAGCTTATATCAAGAAAATTGGGATATGATTTATCGATTTGCAAAAAAAAAATAAATAAAATGAAAAAAGAAAAAAAAGTATAATAATTTAAGTCTTAATCCTGATGCGGATGTGTGATGAGAGAAGAGTGTATGGAAATGGTATTAACAGTAAACATATTTCTGTAAATCGTGTTCATAAAGATCAATTTTACTTTAAGGTAAATTTTTAAGGGTATTTGGCGTTTTAGGTAAATTCTTAAAGGTAATAAATTGATGTGATGGTGATTTAAATAAATAAATTTAAATAATTTCGTAATGTACCAATACATTTTCTTTTGCAATATTGTTGCTTTTTTTTTTTTAATTGGATTAAAAAGAACCTTTATTTTAAAACTAAAAAACATAAATTTAAATACCTGCCTCTTTTGCTAATATTGAAACTGGAATTTATTTTATAAATGGAAGTGTACTATAAATCGAGTTCTTAAATATAGCCAAGAAATACTGTTTATTTTCTTACTATCCAATTTGTATTTGAAGTCTTAAATTCGAGGAATAAAATTGACAAATTTTAAAGAAGCATTGCCATTGAATTTACAGTCCTGGAATAGCGGTGCAACTATTTTACAGAAAAAAATAAGGAAACTTTTAAATTTAAAATGAAAGCTAGGAGATGCCTATTAAATTATGGTCTGAGTTAGCAGAAATTACTATTTTACAGTCTCAGATTAAATTAAACAGAATACTGAAAATTACTTAATACTTAAGGCAGCCTTTTGTTTTAGCATTTTTAGATCTTAACCTACTAGTTATTTCTGACTATAATTTTAATGACAAATACTATTTTTGACTGGATATTAAAGACGTCTGCTATTTTAGTTTAGAGATACCTTCTTTCCCACACCATAATTCCGATGCAGATACTGACTGAGAGTGATATTTAATAGCTTCTGTCATTTAATACTGTAATTTAATTTTAGTCTGTAAATTTGGGATGACTCTTGCCTGCTAAAAAAATCTGTAATTTAATGACGTCTTTTATATCAACCTGCAATTACATGTAGTACAATTTTTTTACAGAGAAGTTTTGGAATCTTTTTTTTATCAAACTGTAAAGTATTGATAACTTGGTATTATCCTTGCTAAAATTTTTGATGTTCGTATAATATATACTATTGAAGTTTGAAATTCGGTTATGGCTTCTGGTCAGATTAATTTTACGGAGTCAAATTTATTAATACTGACATATTATAGCATGTACTATTTTATACTGTAATTTGATACCAATCTGTAAAGTAGTAATGACTATTGTTTTAGTATTGGATTTAAAGACTTAGAAAATAAACTTAATCTGCAATTTCATGACATCTTGCTTATCATGCTGTAATTTAATGAAATACCTAATTCCCCACACTGTAATTTAAATACCTTTAGTCTGTAAAGTATAGATATCAGTGTCAGTATCAGTCTGACTATAATGTTGACTGTAAATTAAAGACGTCTGTGATGTCTTCTTTCCCATAGTATAATTTTTAAGCATTTATTTAAGTATTTATACTGACATTTAATATCGTTTGCAATTTTATACGGTGATTAAATTCTCAGTCTGTAAAGTAGAGATAACTGCTATCTGATTATTAAATTGAAAAACCTACTTACTAATCATCAATTAATGACGTATTTTTTATCTTATACTGTAATTTAATGTTTTCTAATTCTTTGTACTGTTTTTTTTAAATGTCTGTGATTTCAATCTGTAAACTTTGTTCTGGATAAATTTTCTGTTTATTTCTTTTTAACTCACATTAAAATTCTAAAAAATATACAAATATATTTCACTAACGATTATTTATGAATTTATGGAATTATTTTCTTGAGCCTTTATTAATAATTGATTTTTGTTTTCTCTTTTCAGGTAAGAATAATGGATTTCACAGCAATACACATGAATTGACACTAAAAAATGATAAAATGTGTAACAGTAAATTATCTCTTATTTGCTGAGTATTTCGAGGTTTTATAGTTATAAATTATTTTAATTTATCTTTAATTAGATTTCTAACAATACATTTTATATTTTCAAAAGTAAACCAACTGACCCAAGGGCGATGATTAAAAATGTCCTTTATCAACATTTGAGTTAAAGTATGTCAAAGTTTACAGTTTTTTCTTTATCTTTTTCTCTCCTTCAAAGCGAAGGCTCAACTATAAAAAAACTGAGTTTTACTCAAAAACTCCCGTAATAAAATATAAAATACGCTGAAAGTTACGATTTGAGAACTGGAAATGAATGTAGTTTAAAAAAAAAATTCAAGCTTAATATGTATACATAAATCAATTCGTTCCAATACCACAATTCAACCACAATACTAAGAAGTCTTATACTTTATCCTTGTGCTTAACTCATGCTGTACTTTTAATAACAGAGATTTGTTCTTTAGCCGCACTACACGAATGTAAACTACGATTCTTTGTCTTTCTCTTTAATATCAATATTATTGAAAAATTTACATAGACACCACATTTCAGAATTGTGTTTTTTTTTAAATGGTTTAATTTGAAAAATATTTATAACGTAAATCATTTTAAATCACAAAAACAAATACATAAAATTTTAGTGTGTCTCAACCATAAGATGTTTTATTATTTCCAATTCCAAAAAATACTTTTGTTTCTTCCTCGAATCGCATCTTTTGAAAATATCAATAAAACTTCCTTATCTCAAAAACAAACCCATAGAACTAATTCTAATATACTCCTACTCCCACTCGTGGGTAGGTATGTAGGTAGGTACTCAGTGAAATTCAATAATGACCTTACAATCAACTTGCTTTTTATCATCAAAAGGGGAAATTGTTTGTCTACTTTACATCCTCATAATATACTCGCACAATTTATATACATAGATATCTACATATATACTTGGGTATTTCGACAACATGAATTACTGAAGCATCTAATCATTTGCCAGGAATTGTTTTTCAACTAAATAACGATGTTAATGAAACGAAAGATACTTTTTCGTCTAACATGAGCAATTTAAATTTTGTTTTTTGTTGTGTTATATTAACAAAATAATAACGAGTACCTATTGATTTGAAGGATAGGAATCTAAAATTTGAACTTCTGTTTCTTCGAAAGAAGGAGGGTATCTTATCTCTCGATAAGAAGTTGGCTTAGATCTAAATCAATATTTCGATAAAATTTTTGTTGTATAGAATCCAATTATCTTATGGAACGAGTATGACCAAATCTAAGCTGATTAAATTGAAAATCTCGATATAAATTTTATTCGTTCTGTTTCAATCAACAACCAATATCAAAATTGAAGAGGCACTTTATGACTTCCTTTGATGTATTAAAAGTTAAAGCTGATGAGGAAAAATCATATTAACAAAAGATGACTGAATGAAATCTTAAAAAAATATAGCCTAATTGATGGTCAAATATCTAAGAAAAGAAAAGCTCTTATCTTGATTTGTTTTCTCAAAGACAATTTAAATTCATTCATTAGTATACAGTTTTAAAGAGTAATTCAATTTTGAATTAAATGTTTGAAGTTTAATCAGAAGTGGTGTCAATATTTATTATTAAATTTAACTTTAAAGGAATAAACATATATGTATTCGAATTCTTAGAGAGACAACTTTAGAACTATAGATACAAGTAAATACAAAAACCAAATTCAATTCATATGGAAATCATTGAAACAAATTTCAAATTTGACAAAACAATGACATTCCAATATATGTACATCATATACACATTTATTATGTAAATCATAGAGACTTTCCATTAACATACTTGAAATAGAATTTCAAAATCGAATATTTGTACAAACCTACAAAATACATATCTATGTATGTATATGCTAAAAATGTCATTCCAGAGACTAAAAGGAAAACTTTAATAAATTTTATTGTCGATGATGGATATTATTGAAAATCTTTGTATCTCAAATTCACTTTAAAGATTTGAAGATAGAAATATTTGAGATCTATGTGAAAGTTGATCAAATTAAATGAAATTTATGAGAAAATACTTTAGTGCTTAAAGTAATAGTTTTTGCGGTTATGTAAATCAAGCAGCAGGGGTGTAAAAAATAAATCAGAAGGGAGGAAGTTAAAATCACTTACCCTTTGAGGTATTGTTTCTTAGTAAATTGTCATGTGCATTGTGCAATGAAAACTGGACACTAAAAGCAATCTATTAAAGTTAATAGTGCACTTTATTGTTTTATAAATGGATTTGTTTTTTAACACTCGGAAGATACAATTAAAACACAATTAATAAAAATATTATAAAGTATAGAGGTCCTAATTTAGAACCTTGTGGCACCTCAATTTGTTTTATTAATAAGGTACTCGCATTTTACTCGACTTATACATAGTTATTGTTCGATGATGGTTGTACAGATTTGGTACATAAATATGATAACCATTTTAAGACCAGTTCTTCATTTATAATCTATGAATTAATTTACAGAATAAAAGACTTTTTTAATAAGCGTATGAATAGTTCAGAATCTAATAAACTACTCGGATAAAACATAAAACCAAAGTGTTTATTCAATAAATGTGTGAATATGAGAATCCGTAATTAACTTAAATTATTTTAGTCAAATTTAAGTGCGATTTTTCTCAACATCGTGTTTCCGGTCAAGACTCAAAGACAACGTCTCTGATCATTCAATCAATACTGAATACGATGTCTTCGGAAGAGTTATTTACTCAAAACCGCTATGATAATTTAGAATTCGTAAAAAAAAAACAGTGAATAGGGTTAAAAATATTGAGAACTTCCATCTTCAAAAATTGAAAATTTGAATATTTTTTCTGGTTATCCATTTTATATCTAAAATTATAAATCCATCTGAATTTAAGCTTTAAAGTTACATTAGAATAAATTACCTGCGACTATCAACAAGCTTTGATTATGAGGAATTGGATTTTATTTCTTAATTTGTTTTTTTGTTCATTTTGCTCAAAGAAGCAGCAATTGACAAGAATTACTCTTCACCTGATTTCTGAACCTCCTCAACTACTTAGCTTTCTAATATGCTTCCCGTGGTAGTATCTAATTTACGTAATCTCAAGTTTATCAAGCTATCTTTCTTTCTTTCAGAGAAGTATTGGTCATCATAGTTTTTATGATTTTAAACCAGGGCGTTGTTAGATATAATTGGATCTTGGGTATTACATCTCCATTTAACTTTTAAAATTTAGTAAGTTGTATTAGTTTGTTAATTTACTTGTCGAACCTTCCAAAATTCTGGATTTGGTAATACAACAACCACCCCACCCCTCTTACCAAACAAATGCCCGTACAAATAAATGTTGCTTCCGTTTCAAGTTCATTAGAAAAAGAAAACTCATCTTAAAAGTTGTAACTTAATATAGTTAGGTACAATTTTATTTCAAAAAAGAAGAAATTCATTAAAAAAAAATTAGACTTTTTTTCTTTCTTCTTCTAAATGAACACATTGAGGCACTCACTCAACACAAGGCTTGTCAAAAAAAAGCGTGAACATAAATTCCATTACTCATAATTTTTTGTTTTGTTTGTTTATTTAATTTTGTAATAAAAATAAAATATAATATCAACAACAACACATTTTGAGAAAGAAATCGCAAAGAATTAAGGAAGAACACATTCCTTTCGACACAAAATAACAACAAAAAGAAAACAAAAAAAGAAGAAGAATTTTATTCAGCAACAAAAAAAAGTTTATCCTCTGCTTCTAAATGTTGTTTTTTATTTTTATTTTCTTTTTTGTCCTCGTCCTTTAGGATATCGTCATCGTCATCCTTGTCGTCGTGTCGTTGTCCTTAGGCTTTTTGAGAGAAACTTTATTTATTTCTGCATACGACGAATAATTTTTCTTCAAAGTGAAACAAAATTTAAATATGTATATTTATTTTCTTATTTTGCTTAAATTTTCAGTTCTTCAGAAGATTTAACTTTCAAAAAAAGGATGAGGGCGTGTTTCAAAAGAAAAAGTATGTTTTTTGGCGTTTTTCGTCAGAAGATAGAGATCGTATTACTTGTGAGTCCTTTACCGTACCGTACCCCGGTATTCTTCATTCATTCGACGTGTGATATGTGCTGCATATTTAATGCAACGAAACAAAAAGTATGAGACAAACTTTTAAGCAAAAGTTCAGTCAAAAGTTTCTGTTTCTTTTCTCGAGGAAGAATAGAAGAATGATACATATTGCATAAAGCAAAGGGTATAACTGAATGTAACATGCGTCAGTAGCAGATAGTACAATTAAGCGATGCATTCAGTCTACTTTCCAACCCCCCCAAAAAAAAATAACTTTTTTACCTTTTTTACACTCTGTGTAACCTAAAGCTATAAAAACACGTTCGAGAAGTTAGTAACAAAATACAAGAAAACAAAACAAAAACTACGATTAAATTGTCGCGGAAAGTATTAAAAGCATGTTTGACATTATGATTTATTATGCTAAAGGACAAAAAGGGGGAGTATAAGAAAAATTACTGGCAATGCCATGGCGAAAGCAGTTAGGAAGTTACTTTTCTTTTTTTTTGTAAGACGGATGGAAATTTGTTGTTGCAATTTTGCATGTTTTGGTAAATTTCGAAGCATCGGAATGAACAACAATGATATGACAGCATTAAAAAAAAGTCGTACTTAAGCAAATTGATTTTGAAGTATGTATTCTTGTTAAAGGAAGGATAGAGTCCCCTTGAATTTTAACGATTTTACATTCATGGAGTTTAAAAAACAATATTTTACACTTAACTAAATCCTTACGTAAATATAATGAAAATTTTGCTTCAGCCATTTAAAATACAATACACTTAATTTCATCAACGTAATGTTCTTCACACGTTAACGGAGTGCTTCATCAAACAACGAAACTTTGATATTGTTGTCGAAATTCCTATACGTTTAAGAGACTGTCAATGGTTTTAGATTTTCCTTGCTAGCTTACGAAATGTTTGATCCTTAAACGCATAGAATTAATTAAAGTACGATTTTTTAAGATAGGTTAATTATTTTTTCTTCATTGAACAATATAAATCCTTTTGTCAGTTTATGATTTTGGTTTCATCAACGTTATAGGCTTATAATGCTTTTTGTTAAGTCAAGTCAATTTTGAAGAGATTCATGTTTAAAAATTTGATAGCTTATACTATTGTTTTCGTACATTTTATTGTAAAGCTTTAGATCAAATGAAATTGTAATATTGAAGATTCAACTAAGAACAACTTATAAGGGTTTTGGGCCTTCACTTCGAATGCACCTTTAAACCAAATCTCAAACTGTCAATGTCAACATTTTCAAAAATAACCAATATTTTCATTATAATCAAGTTTAGAAACAAAGAAAATTTACAAATAGTAATTTTTAAACAAAATGTTCCCATAACAGAACTTTGCGGTACTCCAATCCGCAGATTTATTTTAGACTTTTCTTCTTTTGAATGATGTCACAAGATTTTAAATAAATTGAGCTGTCCGACAAATTAAAAAAAACTGGTTTGACTTTAATCCAGAAAAATGAGTTATTCACTTCGGAAAATTTCCGACAAAGCTAAGTTTTGGTGCAGAAATAGTGAACTTAACAACCTTAAAATAAACCCTATATCATTTTGTCGGAAGTAAACAAAAATAATGTTAAAATAAACAAAAATATAATGGTCCCAATATAGAACCTAGTGGTAATTCAATTAAAAAGAGGAAATTCTTTTCTGGGACATTTATTTTGACAGAATCTCCCTGATGGAATGCTTTTTTCTTATTTTGAAGTGTTTAAGCTGTATTTTCCTGGAAAGAACCTTAAAAAGTGAATGATCCTCTTGAAAAAATATCTATTTATAATATTTATTTAAAATTCCTTTTACACTGATTCCAAATTTATCGTATTTCTTTCCATTCTGCTTAAACGCTCATTGATATCAACAATCTTGACTTTGATAAATAAAAAAACGCGCATAAAATGTACGTTTTCTTAAGTGTCCCTTGCTTACAAATCCAATTACCAATTATGATAAATGTTTTACATCTGAGTATGTGTATAAGGCCTTCTTATAATTTTCCTTTAAGTCTTTAAATTCTTAGTATTGTCAAATCAAAAACCCCCTTAAGGTAGGTTCGTATGTATGTACTGTACAGTGCATATATCAATTTACTTCCACCCAATTGAAAACAATTGAAATATTATTCTCTACAATATCTTGAGACATCTTGAAGATTTATTTTCGATAAATTAATCGCACACACCTCTTGGGGCAGCTATATAGTAGAAGGTACACATACTTATCTTTAAGTACTCGTTGGAAGGTTAGGTATAGTTAGCTTTGGGCTCAAAGATCGCATATATATTTATACTATTTTACTCGAGGGAGCAAAAACCTTTAAATTAAATTCACTTAGACTCCTATTAAAATACCTACACATGTCTACCTCGAGATACTATTCTGACTATAGTTTTGCTTGAATCCATAATTTAAGTACATTTTCCGTATTTTCATCCCCCACATGACAACATCCAAAAGACTTTGAAGAGAGAAAATAAATTGACCTCATTCTTCCATCAACATCGCACGCTCAAGCTCAACTCAGTTCAGTTCACATGTAATCGTATATCTATCTATTTATCTATCTAGACAAATACAATATATGTATGCATAAATCTTTCACCCGTTGACGTTTTTAAATTTACTGATTGCATCAGTTCTTCAAAACCCCCACATTCCCAGCACTACCACCTACCATCCCGGTAACCAAAGTACGAGTACAAAAAGTTCCTTGTGTGTTTTCAAAACAAAGAAAATATTCTCATATACATTCATACATAAATTTACAACCATAGGTCTTCTTCTATAACAACCCCCGATTGTGTGTGTCTTACAATCGATAAAAAGTGAGGGAGGGTGGTATAAATGAAGGTATATACATAGGGAAACTTTTATAGTCTCCAACAACATCGTATCAGCATCAGCAGACATTAAGTTAAGGTGACATCATAAAAGAAGAAGCAAAAAAAATATATATACATACTTTACCTTTTCCATTAATTTCTTCATTTTCCTTTTATTTTTCTTGTTCATCTATTCAGCACTTCTGGAAAAATGAAATAATTGAATTTCAAATCATATTTCTTCAATCTCCCATCCCTTCCCAATCTTTTACTCCTTCAATTTTTCTTCCCATCCCCAGATGTATGTATATATACTCGGTAGCATTTTCCTTTGTTATTCTGCAGAAATAGAGAACAAAAACAATAGCCAACTCCTACACACCCGAATACAAGGACAATTCTCAATAATTCCATTATCACAATTAAGGACGAATAAAAATTGAAGAAAATCAATAAGTACAAAAGAAACAAAGCGAATATAAAAAAAAAAAAAACTTAGAAGTAAAAACAAAAAAAGAAAAGAAATTTTCATCAACATCAACATCATCCCCACAATTTTAAAAGAAGAAAGAATAAATTCTGTACTGATACCGAAGAAGAAGAAGAAGCAGAAGAACAGAAGAAGACGTTCAAATTCAAAGTGCTCGAAGGTCCTTGAGGTTATTATTATAAATATTTGTTGTTCATGTTTTTTGTTTTGTTGTTGTCTGTGCAATTGACAGATACTAGGTGGATATATAGTCGACGACCCATACTGTGTCCCTGTCCATGATATCCTCAAGATTGCAATAGAAAAAACAAACTCCCATTTCTTCTACTTCTTCCATTTTTATTTTTGCATAAGTAATAACTATAATTCCATGAATTATACCAAAACGTCTTCGCCAGACTATGCTACGTGCAGAAGAAAAAAAAACATGGTAGATGTTTTTGTTATTATGTATATGTTTTTAAAAGAACATAACCTTGGATGGATTTAGCATCACTTAAGAACTAATAGCTATCTACACAAAGTATAAGTTCGAATGGAAATTAAATTATTCATTCAAAATTGTCTACTTATAATTTTTTAATTTTACTAATTTCATACAATTCAAAGTTGATATCTCAAAAGTAATAAATGTTTTCCTTATAATGGCCTTTATAAATGTATAATATGCATAGCAATAACAAATTTTGTAGATTGCCAAAACGTAATAAAGGTACATTTTTGATTTCATCTAAAGATACTGATACTTGAGCTAGGATTTCTTGGATTATTGCTTTTCATTACACTGATTATTGTAAAATGTACCAACATGTAAAATTACACTACAGCAAAAAGTCCTTAAATTAAATTATATAATTTGGATTCTATTTTTATACCTAATTTATTTGGGAGGAAATGTCAAAACTAAAAAATGGAAACAATTATATTTCTTTACATTTTGACCTTTGGGAGCTATAGCTATCATTGTTTTTCACCATTGAAAAATTTGTTTCGAGATTTCGAAACGATTAAGAGAGTCAAATTTGTTTTGTTTGGTGTCGACCTTGTCTCTAGAGTCGAAAAAAAAAGATGTTTAGAAAGATGTCTGTGCGTGCGTGTGTACGTACGTCCGTACGTTCGCCACGTTTTTTTCGTCGTCCATAGCTCAAGAACCAGTAGAGATATCGACTTCAAATAAATTTTGTTATACAGATAATAATGCAGAAAGATGCAGAAAAGACTAAAAAAATGAGTGGGTGTTTTTTTACCATAGCAATTTAAAAAAAAAAGGTGAACATTTTGGTTAACTCTTAATATCTCACGAACACATACCGCTAGAAATTTAAATTAAATTTTATATTATATATTGTAACGTGATACCAACAAAAATATGTTTTTGGAAAAAATTCCAATTAACGGTTTTTTATTAATCTAAAAAACTGAAAAAAAATATTTGTCAGCTAGAAAAATGTACGAACAAAAAATGATTTTATCTCCAAAACAATTTTATGCAACGAGTAATAACGTTTTTAACATCTGGTAAAATTTTGAGAAAAATTGATTTGACAGTTTTTTTTTGTAAAAAATAAAAACCTAAACAAAAAACATTACTCAGAGTTGTTAAAAATTGATTTCCGGCTCAAATATCTTTTCAAAAATTTGAGTTTTGGCTTCCAACTAATTTTATTTTATAACAAATATTTATTTCAACATTCAGTAAAATTTTGAGAAAAATCGAATTGACAGTTTTGTTACAAAAAATTAAAATCCTAAAAAAAAACTATTACTTTCGACTTAAATATCTTTTAAACTTTAAGATATTGGCTTTAAACTAATTTTATGTTTTAAAAAATATTGAAATGACAGTTTTTGTTTACAAGAATAAAAACCTAAAAAAAATTGATAAAAGTTAGTAAAAATTGATTTTCGACTCAAGTATCTTTTCAAGACTTTAAGATATTAGCTTCAATATTCAGTAAATTTTTTATAAAAATCCAACAGTCAGCTTTTTCATTAAAAAAAATAAAATCTACAAAAAATAGTACGCAAATTTGGTAAAAATTGATATTCGGTTCTCGATATCTCGTGAACAATAGAAGACATTGACTTCAAATTAATTTCATTCATTCAATTTGTATTTGTTTATATAAAAAATACAAAATTTTAAGAAATGCTGCTAAAATTGAATTAGTAGGAATGAGTTTTCGACTAAAAATCTCGATAACAAAAATAGATTTCGAAATCCAACTATTTGGTGATATTTTGCGCGTTTCCGATTGAATTTATTTTGTATAAAGATGAAGAAAATATATATTTTTCTTTAAAAACCTAAATCGCAAGAAACTGTTTCAGAAAATGTTTCACCAATAGGCTAACACTTCCGTCAGTATTTCTTATCTTGCTGATATTTTCAACTTGAACTTGTATTAGGAAAAATACGAAATATTTCGGTTATCAATCCTGTTTCTTGTTAGAAATCTTTCTTTAATCGAAAATCTATCTGAGCATTTAATTTATTTTACATCAGAAATAAATATTTTCCCAAAAACAAAACTTCTAATAAACTTCCATCCGTAAAAAAATTTATGTTGTTACTGGGTCCCGCTTACGCTATTCCGTTTCTTCGAATAGGTTACAAAGGTGGTAAATATAATAAAATACGTTAAACAATTATTGATTAATAATTTTATGCCGAATTTGTTGTTTTACTTATTGTTTAAAAAAAAATTAATAAACAAATTCGAATTCATAAAAACGGAACTGTTAAAATTTTTAAATCATCTATGTAAGACTAAAATGCATGACCAACAAATTTCTCCAGTTTTTGCATTTTATCAAAAATTATTATTAAAATAATAATAATACAATTTCATTTCATTCATTTAAAATGTATTAAACTTCTGAAAATATAGAAATTTAGCATTTTTGGAAGTTAACTTAAGACATTAACCCCTGACATTATATTCCTATCTGCAAAACATTAAACCACTTTGAAATGTATTAGGAAATCTTCAAAATACCACCATTCAAACAAGCTAACAGGGTGTTTAAGAATTTGAATTGGTATAAAATTGAATAAATATATTTGGATCAAAAGAAGCTAAGAAAAAATATTTTGGATCAGCTGTGTTAGCGTTTAGACTTACCTGTCAAGATTTCAATGGCAACAATTTCAAATCATTTTTATCTTATCACTAAATTTCAAAAGTAGAATTTAAGGTAAGAATATTATTAAAAAAAAAGAGCGTTACAAATTACTGGTAGAAATAACTTCTTTGATTCTTTTCACCTTTTCTACCGTGATTTTAATGGATTATATTCTTGTGAAATAGCCTCTTAAGCAATTTAACCGTAATAATCCGTCCCCAGAAATGCTCACAAGTATATTTTTGAGCCCAACTTTAGTCAGCTGTTAAATACAGAAATACGTTCTTTTGCCCTACTACGCGAATATTGATAGCTATTTCACACTTTTTCTTTCTCTGTCATTGTAATATTGAAAACCGGGGTTCCAAATGCTCACTCTGTGTCTGTGGTATATTAGGGGTACCAACTAACGCTTTACCAAATCTTTAATTGAAAATGTCATTTTTGATTCATAAAATTGAGTAAAATTTTCAAAGACTGATTTTAAGAAATTTTCTATAAGACTCAGAAAACTGACTCCAAACAACACACATTGAGGTCTCCTGTTATATTCTTTATTAAAAAGGAGACAAGTCAAAATATTAAAAAGTTATAAACTTGAAAAAATAATGTGTCAGGATGAGATATCAGAATCTGTCAAAATGATTCCCATCTGGACTCTGTCATGTATTTTATGTGTGACAACTTTCAAAATATTTAAGATCATTGTTGTACCAGTACACCTTGTATCTATGAATATCCCAAAATTACCTATGCTGCTGCATATAGCGGAATCAGATTGTACTTTATCAGCTGTCACCATATACCCAAATTGGATATTGCGTCGCCATTGTCATCGTATAATATCTCTGTCACCTGTGTATAAGTACAACATCGTTGGTAGGTATGCACCTATGGAACATGTGTACTGTATGCAATGCATACATATATCAATGTTGCTTGGACCTGACTTGGTTAAGCAATTTAATTAATGCATCCTTCCTTGCTCCTTTAGCAACATCTCTATATATCTCTATACATGGTGAAGTTATATAGTGGTCGATATGGTGTAGTGTAAGTACATATATTCGCACTGCACTCAACCTGAATTGGGAACTGAATTACGTTGCAATCAATTTTTTTACAAGTACAAGTCTCCCCTTCAAGTCGTGAGGCAATATGGGGTTGATGGAAATGCCACTCCAGCTGAATCAGTTTCGTTCTTGTTGTTGTTCTTGGATTTGTTGGTTGCTTGTGAGAGTTGAGTGTTATGAATTAATTTCGAGCCCTGGATGTCATGTCATCTGCTTATCATGGTAATTAGTAAATTTATTAACTTGTTTGCACTATGTCGTCGAGATTAACTGGCATTAAAAAACAAACATATTAATAAAAGACATGAAATTATGTATCTTCATCTTGATATGTGAGGCTGCGAGGCCACTATTGGCCTATCTGTATTTTTCATTATTTTCAGTAAAGAAAAAATACGAAACGTTTTATTTTCAAACACTTTCAGTTTTAAAACAAATTACCGTTATAACTGGTTTTTTAAAGCCAGATAGAAAATAAATATCCACAAAGATAGGCCACACATTTGTAAATACCCAACAATCACTCCCACAAAAGAAGACTGGACTCTTAAATCCTTTTTGGCTCCCTATTCGACGGATTTTGTGATTTTCAGCATACCTACTTTTTTCCTAACTTTCTTAAGCAAGCTCTAATTTTGCAAAATAAATACGAAATCCGTTTTCCGCATAGAAATAATCGAGCCAGTTATAGAACAAAGCACTGAAAATCATGAAAACAGTCGAAAAGGAGACGACCGGTTCAGTAAACAATCAGCTAACACCCGTACGTTCATGGAACGCAAGATCGGCCGAGAACATCGCCGCGGTCCATGAAAGTGTACAGGTGTACAGCAGAACCCGAGGCAGTATAATCCTCGCCATGCACAAGAATTCGGCCTTTCGCAGATTTCAACTTGGCGAATTTTGCATCAGGACTTGGGCCTTCACCCGTACAAGATCCAACTGACCCAGGAGCTCAGAGTTCATGCCCATAGACAACGCCGTTTGTTCGCTGACTGGGCTTCGAATCGTTTGGAAGAGGACCCCAATTTTGGCCGAAAAATCGTCTTAAGTGACGAGGCGTATTTTTGTATGAATGGCTGTGTTAACAAGCAAAATTGCCATATATGGGACGACACCAACCCACGCAAGGTTCACCAGGTGATAATGCATCCTCAAAAAGTTACCGTTTGGTGTGGATTTTGGGGCGGCGGGCGGCTTAATTGATCCGTACTTTTTTGAAAACAACGTTAGTGAGGCGATCACCGTTAACAGCGAGCGCTACATAACGATGATAACTAATTTCGTATGGCCCAAATTGAACCATATGGACCTAGTCGACATATGGTTCCAGCAGGACGGAGCTACGTGCCACACAGCAAACGCCACGATTGACATTTTGAATGAACGATTTAAGGGTAAGGTTATCCCTCGCAGGGATGATGTGAATTGGCCACCAACGTCATGCGATTTGACCTCGCTAGACTTTTTCCTGTGGGGTTTTTTGAAGTCGCAGGTATATGCAAATAAATCACAATCAACCAATGCCCTAAAGGTGAACATAATACAGGCCATCGCTCAAATTCAGCCGGATCTATGCGGAAGAGTTTACTCGGATCCGTGCCACCCTTAGAAGCCGAGGCGGGCATTCGAATGATGTCATATTCCACACTTAATGCCATATATGCGCCTTTCAAATAAAAAATAATTTTGTTAATACCTCACACACAGCTTGTTTTATTCCATTTCAACATCTACCCGCCCTTATTGAAAATCTCTTTATAATAATAACATTTTGCATTCGAACAAAATAAAGTTATAATTTTTAACCTAAGTGGGGACAAAATACTTATTTATTCGGCTTGATACAAGCTGATTCTAAAATTGGGAAGGGAAAGGGCGATTCATAAGACGGAGTTTTAAGAAAGGAGTACTGAGGTTAAAATCAAATAAGCGCAATGCGAATTTTACACTTTGAAGCATAGAAATATAAGTTCGTTAGAGGTTTAGGAGGTTCGGTTAATAGGAACATTAAAAAGTCGAGAATTAAGGATGTTTCGAGGGTTAGTGTTAAAAGGGATAGAGTTGTAGAGGCAAATACAATCAAGGATACGATAAATAAAGAGCATGTCTGAAATTTGCCTCCGTTCTTTCAACGAGTTGCAGGCGGTCAACCTATAGGGAGGAGGATTAGGAACATTGTTCCAAGGTAAACCACGAAGAGCAAAGTGGACGAAACGACGTTAAATGCTCTCGGGAGGCTTATTTGAGGATTGGGCGAACAAAGGTCCGTTTTAAATAGGGTCAGAAAATTCTTTGGACCTACGTTTAAAGAAACCAAGTGCTTAGTTGGTTTTGAGAATGATATCATCTATGAAAAATAAATAAATTAGGTTGCACACCAGTCCGTTGAGAACTAGGGCCTAGAGACCTACTGTTTTAAACCGAATCCGAACTGCTTATTTGAGAAAGCACTTTTCATGACAAGAATTACTCTTGGAAGATTTGTCACTTCTTCGTAAAAATCAGTACCTGTGAAAAAAAGGGTAGGGATTAAACCCAAGACCCCTGCCATGACAGTCCAACGCACCTACCATCACGCCAAGGCTACTTATGTATATGCAACATTTGTTATGAGCTCAAAACAGCCATATCCAACAAATTTGTTTCGAAAGTGAAATCCATATAAATTTGTTTCTTCTTAAAACTTCAAAACAAAATTGTTATCCCTTTTTTTAAATAATAAAAATCCTTTTAGCAAAATTTAAGTCATCAAATCACGTTTTCACGATCCATCCATGCGATGCGGATATTAAGTGTATATTTTTCATTGCTCAAAAATACACTCTAGTGAAATCACATTGCACAAAATGCACAACACATTTTTCATTTATGATCTTGAATTTTACGATTTAAAAAAAAAAAACAAACCAAAAACATTAAATTCCACTTACTAGAATCCACATACTCTTTTTTATATATTGTTCATGTATACATAGATATGAGAACATTTTAAATCAAGGCGACTATAAATTTTAATTCTTTGTTCTTGAAGACAAAAGAAAAACAACAACAGCAACAACAACCAGCAATATTGTCATAAAAATTCCATTCGTTAAACAGAAAAATCTCTAATTTATTCCCATGACCAAGGACCTTTTTGAAGAAAGAAAAGCCACCGTCACAGATGATGACGACGACGACGCCCACATTTTTATTTTTCATTTCTGACGAGAGCTTGTATATTATTGCATGCATTAAATTGTGGCGTTATCCTTTTACTTGAACTATTTTATCAACGTCCGTCCGTCAAAAAATAATTTAGAAATAACATAAAATACATATAATAGGATGTCAAGAGCTCAATCCGTAACCTCATTTTTTGTTTTTAGCTCATTTATGACAAAATAACACGCAACAAAAAGGATACAATAAAGCCAAACTAAAATAAAAAGGAAAAAGAATTCAAATGTCCTTTCATACAAAATTTACAGAAAGTGTGTGTTTTGTTGAACCAACCGCGTTGACATTTAAAGTTACCTAACCTAACCTAACCTACCTACCTTTAGTTCGGTCCATATTCGAGTCGAGAATAAAAATATATATATTTTCTGTTCAATGTTTAACGAAAAAAAAAACACCCTTAACCTACGTTAATTTATTTTATAACACGGAAATATATAAAATCGGGGTCATAAGAAAAACACAAAGAAACAAAAGGTATACAAATATAGAGTAAAGTTTTTTGAATAAAAAGTCAGATTGCTGCTCTGCGGAACTGACCTTAAAAATAAGCCGTGCGCTGTGGATTATTTTCTCTTGACTTAGCTCAGATTGTTTTCTTTTGTTTTTGTATTTTTACTGATTTTATTTTGTTCTTCAATTTTTATAGGTTTTTCGGTCAGGAGGGCAAAAGTTTGCATTTATGGCTTAAGGATATGCAATGCACTGCACAAAGCCACCGCCACCGCCGCCGCATCTACATTGAATGTAAAGAAAAATGAAATTTAGAAATCCGACAGCCAAGTGACTTCTACTTCTACAGATACTTAGTTGATGATGTGCATTTGCAGAGCTATGAAATTAACATGACCTTTAGATTGACCTCGATTTATTTGTGGGTGTTTGGAAATTAAAATGATAATGTAGAATAAAGAAAAACTATTTTCTTTGTAGAAAATATCATAAATCCTTTCTGTGTATTTTACTTCCGACATATAGCAACTATAATCAAACATAACACTACGATGTGGTGGAGAAGTCAAAAAAAGTAGGTCCCCCGATTCGGTCCGTCTGTCTGTCCTCAACCCGACAGCCCAAACTATTGGGTCCATTGAGTTCAAACTTGGAAATTAAACGAATCTATAGATTTTTATTAAATGTTCTCTAATTTTTGTTTTCTTAACTTGGCATTTTCAATAAAAAAATATACATTTTTTTAACGCTATCCTATTCCCTCTCCTCTGGAACCTAGTGGTAAATGAAATCCTAACTGGTCTTGATGCGGAGGGTTTCAGAGTGTTTGCCTATGCGGATGACGTTGCTATAGAAGTTTCAGGAAAGCATCTTAACACCTTTTAAAAGAACTCTTACAAAATGCTTAAGACAAACTAATACTTTTGGCTGATCGGTTTGAACTGGGTGTTAACCCACACAAAACAGAATTAGTCCTTTTTTCGAGGAAATACAAAATTCCATTTGTTAACCCTCACTATATTAAAGAAATGCAATTAAAGTTCTCAGACGAGGCTAAGTACCTGGGTCTTATTTTAGACAAAAACTAAATTGGAAACGCAATATAAAAGAAAGACTCAAAAAAGCTACTGTAGCTCTCTTTTCTTGCAAAAAAGCTATGGATAATAAATGGGGCTTACAATCCCGAATCACGCATTGATTATACTCATCAGTAATCAGATCGATTTTAATGTATGGTGGACTGCTTTAGAAAAAGCTATAAACCGCGGCTAACTAAATAAAGTCAAACGTTCAGCTTGCCTTTGCATAACCGGATCGCTTCGCACAACCCCATCTGCGGCACTGTTCAATCTACTCTACCTAAGACCTCTTGATATATTTAGCAAACAAATAGCTTCAAGCTCTGCTATTCGCCTCGAAACTTCGTCGGAGTGGATTATCAACAACATTGGCCACTCCGTAATTAGAATCAATTCCAAAGCACACAGACTACACCATCCACCAACTGCAATTCGACAGAAACTTTCAGATTTCTTTACCTTTCAGATCTCTTTCTGGGAGGATAGGGCATTTCTAGAAGACGAGTCAGTTCATTTTTATACAGATGGATCAAAAACAAAAGACGGGGTTGGAGGAGGTGTGTTCTTTAAACGACTGAAATTAAGTCTTTCATTCTGCCTTCCCAATCATTGGCGATATTATTTTGGCGATAAAAGAAGTCTTGTCCTGGCTCAAAGAAAACGTGATATCAACATCTGATATCCGTATTTTCTCAGATAGTCAGGCCGCTATCAAATGTCTCTAAAAACTCTATAACAGTCCATAACTGTAGATCATCTCTAATGGAGATGGCACAACAGTTAAATGTTCGAATTTGTTGGGTGCCGGGCCATAGAGACATTGTAGGAAACTGTAAGGCAGATGCAGAACTCGCCAGGAGTGGAACAGTACACCCATTGTTTCATTGAGCTTAGAAGAAAGTTTCAAGATTCATGTAGTATCACAATGGGCCAATAAACTGGCCTAAGTGTGTCCTATTCCATCACGGACAGCCACTTTAACCTAACCTATAACGCTCAAGAAGGGTACCCCCCCATTGAACCGTTATTTTGTTTTTAAATTTTCACAGAAACTCATGGACCGATTTTAATAAATTTTTTTATGCACAAGCTTATTACTTGATAATCCGAAATGTCAACATTTTTGTTTTCAATTATTAAAAAATTCTGAAAAATAAAAGTTTTTTTTTTGAGAAATCAAATGGCATTTAAATTTTTAAAAACAAACTTTATTTGCAGGTATATTTTTAAATCATTAATTAAAGGTTGAGTTTTTAAACAGAGTGTTTAGATACAGGAGCAAGCTCGTGCGATTCAGTCGTGCATTTTATTAACTTCCCATAGGAAGTTATTGTAATCGATCCGATTTGTCGAATTGAAAATTTTAACATTTCTCGACGTTTCAAGAACCCTAGAGTCGAAATAAAAGATTTTTTGAGAGATGTCTGTGTGTGTGCGTACGAACGTTCGTACGTCCGTACGTTCAGGAAGTTTTTCGTCGTCTATAGCTCTATAGTTATACAGATAATAATGCAGAAAGATGCTTAAAGGACTCTCAATGAAATTGAGAGGGTGTTTTTTTTACCATAGCAATTTAAAAAAAAGGTCAACATTTTGGTTAACCCTAAACATCTCACGCACCAATAACGCAAGAGACAAGAATTAAATTTTATATTATATACTGTAGCGTGATACCAATGAATATATTTTTGAAAAAAAAAATCCAATTAACGGTTTTTTTTTTAAATCAAAAAAACTGAATACAAATATTTGTCACCTCGAAAACTTTACGAACAAAAAATTATTTTATCTCCAAAAAATGTTTGTGCAACGAAGAATAACGTTTTTAACTTCTGGTAAAATTTTGAAAAAAAAAATCGAATTGACAGTTTTTATTCTAAGACATAAAAACCTAAAAAAATATTACTCTAAGTTGGTAAAAATTGATTTTCAACTCAAATATCTTTTTAAAAATTTGAGATTTTGGCTTCCAACTAATTTTTTCTTATCAGAAATATTGTTGTCAACATTCAGTAAAATTTTGAGAAAAATCTAATTGACAGTTTTTTTTTACAAAAAATAAAAACCTAAAAGTAAATTAATAAAAGTTGGTAAAAAATAATTTTCGACTCAAATATCTTTTAAAAAATTTGAGATATTGGCTTTAAAATTAATTTTATCGTATAAAAAATATTGTTTTCAACATTCAGTTAAATTTTGAGAAAAATTAAATCGATAGTTTTTTTTACAAAAAATAAGATAGTTTTTTTTACAAAAAATAAGAACATAAACAAAACATTACTAAAAGTTGGTAAAAATTGAGGCTTAAATAATATCTTTTCAAAAAATTTAGATTATGACTTCAAACTAATTTTATTTTATAAAAAAATATTGTTTTCAACATTCGGTGAAATTTTGAGAAAAATTGAATTGACAGTTTTTTTTTTACAAACAATAAAAACCTAAAAAAAAAAACAATACTAAAACTTGGTAAAAATTAACTTTCGACTCAAATATCTTTTCAACATTTAAAAATATTGGCTTTAAACTATTTTTGTTTCACATAAAATATTGTTTTGTTAGTTTACTAAATACGCAAAATTGGTAAAAATTGATGTTCGGTTTTCGATATCTCGTGAATAATAGAAGATATTGACTTCAAATTAATTTCATTCATCCAATTTGTATTTGTTTATATATAAGAAATAAAAACTTTTAAAAATGCTACTAAAATTGGTTTTCGACTAAAAATCTCGCTAACTAAAATATTTTTGGTAATTTACATTTTTTTTTAAATAATTCAACTGACTTTTATTAACAAAACACAAAAACCTACAAACCTTTTAAGCAAGACAAATGGACAGACGGGATGGAAAGTTATCTGTGTGGGTCGCATCTCAGCCTCTTTTTTTATTTTTAAGCTGTGAAGAATCTACGTTATTGCTTTTATCCTTGAATTTTCTAAAATTATGGCGTTGAATTTGACTTAAACATCCTAAAAAGTATTAATTTCGGTACCATGTTTCTATGGCAACTATAATTAAACCCTTACAAATTAAACTAGCGTATATACTCAAATCAAATTATATCAAATCCTTTGATGACAAAAATCAGTTCCCAAAACTTATTCATGTGTTGGTTCAATAAAAACATCATAAAATATCCTCCCAGAGTTTAATTTGAAACAAATCTCAGTCATCCATCCCCCTTTTACCCCGAGAAATCTCTTAAAAACTCAGACAATTACCAATGTGTTTAATAGTCTTTAGTTTAATTTGTTTTTATTTTCTTCTTCTTTTTTTTCTAGAATTGTGATGTGTTTCAAATTGTATGTAGCTATTGTAGAACCAACAAGTTTCTTGAAAGGTTATACTTACGTATAGGTATATCCAACAAATGGGTCGTAAAATTCCCCCTAGGATTTTAGTGATATGCATGTAATTTATCCTTCCTCCTTTTGATTGCTATTGAACACCTAACTAAACACTATGTTGTCTCAAGTTGTATAATAAAAAACTATAAAAACTTAGATATATTATGTATCTTTCGTGCTTTATTACCACCAAAAACGGGGTGTTTAGTCAAAAAATATCCCAAACCAAAAAATGTGATTGGAATTTTTAAATAAAAACAACAAAAAAAAAGGGAAATGTCTGCACCCTTGATGGTATCAAAAAATGTCGGCATAACAAAAATAAGTAACAAACAAAAATTCATGTTAAATTAATTTTATTAACTTAAAGTATAGTTTTGTGTGTGTTCTTGTCTTTTGGCTGTATGTGTTTTTTATTTTTGTCTAAATGGGTGTTGTAACCCCATCACATCAAGGCTGGCTCTGCGTGTCTTTGGACTAGACTTTGGAGAAAAGAATCCTCATTACGATGGAGATCTTTATTGTCGATAAAATGTGTTCCTTTTCGTGTCATCTGATGGAATATAGTCCAAGTGTCAAGGTTACTACCACTTTAAAAGTTGTGTTCAAAAGTTCAAAAATGAAGTCTTGAAGTAATATACAATTTAGAAAAAACCTTAAAAACTAGGTTAGAGCATTTAAGGGAGTCAAAATCACTCCCACTTTTAAAGTTGTTTTAGGAGCAAAGTAGAGTCTTCTAATGAAATGAAAGCCTGGAAATCTTGTACAATCTACCAAAACCTTAAAAACTGTAAAATTTTAGCCTGAAGCTAAGTAGATTAGAGCCTTAAAGGTTTAACTTAAAACAAACATCCTCATGCTTTATAAAATATGCTTTCTACCTGCCAGACTATTTTATGGATAAGAGAACTATGTTCCAAAAGCGCATAAAAGGTACTACACACGTACCTTAACGTCTATGTCCTATGTCCGTTCATTCGACCATAGCTGTTCGTCCATAGACCAGACCAGACGCGACCCAAACGGACCGGATAGTTTGTCGTTTTCGGTCGTCTTTTCATTTCGACTTTGTCTAGGTTTTTATTGCAGGAGCTTCATAAGTCTGAATTGAAACTTAGTGAGTGTGACGACGACGACGACGACGCACGGTGACGAGTTGGTGGCCGGCAGTGGTATGGTCTTGCAAGTGGAGGTCTTCGAGGTCTGTGTTGTTAGTGATAAATGGTTTTCCATTACAAGAATACTCCTGCTGCTGCTGTAAAGGTTTTTACTTGTTTTAAAAAAAACGTACAGATACATAATATAGAATCTTCAAAAGTTCATTGAATTTTTGTTGTTGCTGGATATTTTATTTGATGTCGATGTCGTCCAAAAGATACATCCGACAGATAAGTATACATAAACCTTCATATAGATAGAAATTCTGATGAAATGTTCGGGTGACGATGAACGAATTGATAGATGGCCGTAAAGATGACACAAGACGTGTCTGTATATCTTTTAAGGAGAAATAAGAAAATTGAACCTCTTTTATTTTGGTAAGTGTTTTGTTGTCTCTTAAGATATAGAATAGTGCTTCACTGTTTTGTTGTATAGGGTCTTTCTTTTTCTTTTTTTAGTATTTCATAGTATAATGGCATAGTTGGAGAGTATTCGAGGTGAAGGGATATTTGTATGTCTCATGCATATAAAAGTCTTCTCCATCCGCATGGAATCAATTTAATTTTCGCTTCAATTTGATATATTGCGTTCTCTTATCGAAATTATACACACACTCCAAAAGGTCCGCTTTTAACACAAGTGATTAATGTTTTGAACCAAAAAATAAGAATAAAAGACGACAGCAACTATGATGGCAGAGATTGAAAATCTCGCTATTCCGCCGCGCCGCCGCCGCCGAAATAACTCCCCCGACATCTCCTTTGACAACCAACATATTAGTTGCACGTGATGCGCTTTTGTTTTCAAAACCTTTCCAAGTTCCTAAAAACTATCACCCAACAACTATGTGTGTTATGTTGTGCTTGATGGCTACCACTATCTTTTATAGAGGGCAGGAGGGGGAGTGGGGTTGGTTTGGTGATCGAAGAAGCAAAGTAACATTTCTGTGAATGATTAATGAGTCGGACGTCTTAAGGTGTTTTTTTGTTGTTGTATTGTTTAGTATTTTTTTTTTGTCGGTTTTTAATTTTCTTTTCGTGCCCTCGAGGGGGGAGGGGTGAAGATGTAGAAAAATATATTAGAATTGCAGATGTATAATGATAAATCTGGAAGCTAAACTATTGGAATCGCATGAGTAGGGTTTCTTTTTGCTGTTAAATCACATGAAAAAGTCGTGCTAGAAAGTGTTAAAGTAAAAACATACATAAATTTAAATGAAAATGATGCGGGTGTTGAGGTAGCTATATCTCCGATGTTAACTTCAACTTTCTTCTTTTTTTTTTACTTTTGTTAAAGACACGAAGTCGAGACTTCATTTTAATAAATTTTGAAACCACCTGGTATCACAAACAAAAAATTCTTAGGTATCTAAATTTTGAAATATCGACAAGATACAATGAATGAAACGAATAACAAATTGGAATGCCACATGGATGTCTTCTAAGTGCTTTACTATTTTCTTTATATTTTTATTTGATGAGAAGATTTTCGGAGAAGATTTGTTGGTATTTGAGAGTAGTAGAGTAAATTTAAATACAAAATTAAGAAAAATAGGCTGGGATGTGACCCACACTGATTAGTTCGGGTCCATGTGTCTCGATATTTCTAAAAGTTTTAAAAACATTTTGTGTAAGATAGAAAAGTTTTGAAGTCAATATATATTTTTTTTTCTCATGATACTTCAGTCGAAAATCATCAGTTTTAAAATGTTTTTGTAGGTTATCGTTCTTTGTAAAAAATTTGTCAATTGGATTTTTCTAAAAAATATAGAATGAAATTATTTTAAGTAATACCTGCATTTATTCTCAAGATATTCGAGTCGAAAATCAGTTTTTAACATATTTTTTGTAGATTTTTTCTTTTTAATAAAATAAATTGTCCATTGAATTTTTCTAAAAATTTTACAATGTGTTTGTATAAGACAACATTCATTAGGGAGCCACTATCTACAATTGTTGTCAAGATATCCGAGTCAAAACTCAAATTTTACCAATTTTTAGTAGTATTTTGTTTAGTTTTTTTTGTTTTTTATTAAAGAGACATTTGTGGTACATTTTTTTTAGGTTGCTATAGAAATTTTTTTGAAAGTCCTTTCCGCATCTCTGATGTTTTGATCTCTTAACATATTTTTTGACGTCATTAAAGCTTGTTCAAGGCGGACGAAAAAAAGCTTTTCGAAGGAACGTACAAACGCACGTCCGCGGTTTATTTTCGAGGGACCTTTAAAATCGAGAGATGACAAAATTTTCAATTCGACAAATCAAAGTGATTACAATAGCTTCCTTATTAAAAATGTCAAGTGATTGCGTCAATTTTTGATGTTTTTGGATGCTGGTTTCAACCTCCTCAAAAAAGTTGGCTAGGACTTGAAAATCTGTTTCAAATGATTTCAAGAAACCAACGACGACGATTTAAATTCTTGTGTCGAGTGAACTTTAAAAGCCTAAAAACCTTAGTTTTTCTAACTTTGGCTCCAGAATATTACCTTTTAAGTAGAGAATTTTTTTTAACAATTGTAATGTAGTGTTGAAGAGTGTATTGTTGCATTTTTACTGAACTGGCATAGTTTTGATTTGTGAAATGAATAAAATTAACAGCTTCAAAAGTGACAGCTGTCCAAATAGCTGATTATTCAAAATGAATCCTCTTATTGGAAAAGAATTTAGTTCCATAACCATTTTGGTTCTTCTGATTGTGGGTATGATTTTAGTCTATCGATTTTGTGAATTTTTTCTAAGCGACTGCACAAAATTTTAATTTAATTTGTATGCATTTCAAACAAAACATAATCATTTATGCAATTCAATCAGAAGTTATAAATAAATCACATTTATTTTTTTCTCTCTAAACCCAATCAATTCTTAATCAAAATAAATAGTCTCACAAAATGAACTAAATTAATAAAAATACAAATAAAAATTATTTTCATAAACTCTAAATTGCTTACTGATGCCAACTCAATTTATTAAAAAAAAAAAAAACAACAACAACATCGAAAAATGTAGCCATCAAAAAAATTACAAAAACAAAAAAAAACCTTCTACATTTCCTTTTAATCTAGAAAATTCTATTTCCGATTACCGAAACCGACCAGAAAAACCCTCTTTGTTAAAAAAATTTTATTTGAACAAAACAAAAAACAAGAATTAAATAAACTTTTCTTTTTTGATGCTGATCCTTTTATAGCTAAATTTTTCGAAAAGTTTTGTCTGAATAAGCGTTTGGATTTGCATTTTTAACTTTTGCCATTTTGTTATTTGTTTGACTTATGGGCAATGCGGGAGGCTTTTTTTTCGGCAGTGGCTTATCCTCTCTTTTAATTTTAATTTTCCTGCGAAAGGAAATGATATTAGATTTTTTACAATTTCAAAAATAAAAAAATAAAAAATGAAATATAAAGTTGATTCCTTTGAAAAGTTTCCTGCAATTTATTTTTAACCTCATCATCAACATCGCATTTATTTACTTACCAACCCCTTCACTCTCTCTCTCTCTCTCTCTCTCTTGGGCTGGGTTGGGTATAGGTACCCGAATCACCCCTTTTTGTTTTTGATTCCTACAAAAAGAAGTACATAAGTAAGCTGACTGTCCATTTCAAAAGGACTTAAATGCAATGTAAACTTTCAATTAAAATGAATTTTCTCTGTGTGTCTATGTGTGTGTGTCTCTTTTTTTCTCGAAAACTACGAGAAGAGACGAGACGACACTGCAAGGATTAAGGACGACACGAGGATGGATAAAGGATATAGGAAGAAGGACGTTTTATCTTTCTCACCCTCTGACAATTTGTCCATTTTAATTCCACCATAAATGTATTTACATCTATCTAATGTCCATTTGCGAAATTCCAGGCACAGAATTTGACCACTATATTCACCCCCTATAATGCATGTACCCCTCTCTATATTCGCAGGATATAACTTTGTGAATTTCTAAATTGTATACTCGATTCCTCGTTCTTTCGATAAACAAATTCACTTAAATAACATCCCTTCGGTAAAAAGAGAGCTTCAGTGTTCCTGTCTGTGCCTTTTTTTTTCGTTTTGAATGACTGCATCTCTATCTTACTACAGGGTGGGTCATAAGTGAGTTAATTGGATTTTAAGTGATAAATAATTTCAAACCAGTTATAAAACATTTTAGAATCACAAAGTATGATTTATGGAGATTTGTTTGGACTTAGTATGATATATATAAAAGAAGTCTTGGTCAGGTTGCCATTAAATCTCTGTCTCTGGAACCTTTGGCACAACAGTTTAACATTCACCTATGCTGGGTGCCGCTGGCCAATAGAGACATTCCACTAAATTGCAAAGCAGATCTGGCCTACCCTAGATTCAAAGCTCTCAAGATGCTTGATATTTCTTAGCAGATTCCATATATGTATGTAATCGATAATAAGAGTCATAACCGGACAATGTCTAATAGATAATAGAGGAAGAGAAGGAAACAGTTCTTCACCTCCTCTGTAACTGCCTTGCTCTAACTCAAAAACGTAAGACCTACCTAGGAGAATTCTTCTATAACGATTTAAATCTTTTCGGACAAACTACAAATTTTGAGTTTCGTAAGGAACTCCAATTAGTTTCATTGAGATCAGAGGAATGCCTCAAGATTTATGTCTTATCACAATGGACCAACAACTGCCCTAAGGGTCTCCTACTCCATCCCAGACAGCCACTTCAATCTTACTTAACCTTACCTAAGTATGAATTATTATGTCCCTCAAATCAGCTCAATATGCGTGCATGCCTGTATTTCAGAGACTAGTAGAGCGCGAAGAAGCTCTATTCTGCTAAAATCACATCTCAAGACTATAACCCGATAACGTTTACAGCACATTCTTGAAGATCTTTTGACTTTATTCTTCCTCAAAATTAGATTTTGTTTTGATTCTTAGAACTCTTCGCAAAGAACTGCGGTCGTTTTTTCTTTCATTTAAAAAAAAAAAAATTTCGTCAAAAATCAAAAATTCGAATTTTTTCAAAAACGGTTTAAGATTTGTATGAAATTTTGTATTCCAAACTAAATAATTTTTTTCTAACATTAAAAATGTAGAAAATATATTTTTTTCGAAATTCGATATCTAAAAAAACGGGTCAACATTTTTTTATGAAAATTAAATGTTAAACGCATATTTATAAGCACTAAATAACTACATACCAAAAATAAACAATTTGAAAAATCTTATATAGGTATAAAAAATTAATTTGAAAAAAACTGATCTAATTGTTTTCAAAAAAAAGTTGTTTTGAGAAATTTAAAATTTAAATTTTTGAAGATAAACTTAATTTGCAGGTATATTTTTAAATCTTTAAATAGGCTCAATCTTTGTAAAAGACTAATTGGATATATAAGCAAGCTCGTCCGACCAATTTGCGCATTTTATTTCAAATAAGGAAGAAACTTTTGTACCACCCTGTACATACATTTATGGTGGTAGGTAACATCAATTTGATCTAACACACATCCACCCCATATTGTCATCTGTCTGTCTTTATTTCCTGGTGAAGGAAACTCCTTACCTTGCCGTCCACCCCCCTCCGACCACACACACACACACACACCCTCATATGGATATATGTTGGAAAGAAAATGAACGATTTATAGAACAGCAGCCCCAAGGAACAATTATTTCCTTATACCCAATTTCGATCGAAATAATGATGGCCCGTTGCATTGCAGACTACAGACATTTAATTTGCACCCGATGTGTACTACTACTATATACTCGTGTATAGACATCGTACCTCTATCCTGCCAAGTGCCTATACATCAGACACTTAAGCCCTTTTTGCCCCTTCGTCCTTTTAACCTGACCACATTTAAGTATTACTGATGGGGGTATAGATGTATGCATAGATATAGTGTTGTGGAAGGTATACCGAAGGAAGGTACAAAGAAACGGAGCAAGCACACGAAACTTCAGCAAGGACGAGAAAAATTTTCAATAAAAAGGACTATACACGTTCGTTTTGCTGGAGTAGCAGTATCAGCAGGACGACGACGACGACATAGCCATAGCAAGCATTACTCAGTGCAAAGGTAATGTAGAATCATAAAAACTTTCTATACCCTTCGCCATTCCAAAACTTCTATATAAATACGTTTAGGGGGTGTAAGCGTCGTCTATACATACATACATATCTAGTTATCGACTACGACACAGAGATGTGCAATTTATACACGTTTTATCTATCGTCTATAAGGGTTTTCATTTTGTTGGGGTTTTTCCTCAATTACGAATATTTTCTACTTTTTTCTTTTATTTTTTATTTTTCATTTCGATTTTCGTTTCATCATCGTTCTATTTCCGTTAAACTAAATAACATTTCGTGTCTGGTGTCGTTGTCATATTTGTCGATGTCGTCCAAAAATTAACGACAGACAGAATGACGACGACAACCGACGCGACGACTCAAAACCAACACTTCGAGTCTTCGACTGTCGAAGGAAGCAAAAAGGGAGTTTTATATCCGCTCACTCACTCACTGATGATGGATGAAACTGAATTAATTTATGGCGAGACATGTCCTTTTCCTTCGAGGAATTTTTCTTCTTAGTTTTTTCTTTTTTTTTTTTACTTTTTTTGATTAAACATTTTAATGGGAAATTTTTAATTTAACTCACTTGATAACTCAAAGTGGCACAACAAGGATTTTTTAGAGATTTTAAATTGCAACTTTGCGAAAACTAACGTAAAAAAGTTTGAATAGAGAGTACGGAATGGGATTAAAATTTGACCAATAAGAATTGAAAATAAGGGATTTTATGTCGATAGGTAGGTATAGTGGGGGAAATATGGGAGGCGGCATTATATGGAGCTTATCTCAAAAAAAAAATATGATAAAATTATTGAAATTGAATTTTCCAAAAGGAAATCAAATCAATTTAAAGATGAAAAAATGCAAAGCAAAATTGTGCTTTGAAATTAAATTAAGGGGAATGAGAAGAATTCAAGTGGGTTAGAGATAATTTGTATTACTTATGCGGATACAAATATTTTGTGAAATATTCGTTTGAAGAAAAAAAAAATTATTCAATGGTGCAGAATTTTAGATTAAATTGATTCCTGGAAGGATTTATAATTTAGGGAAAGAGTAATTTTATATTTGGTCAAAAGACAGATTGCTACGAGTAGATTGAAAACTTATGGTTGATAAAATTTAAATTCGCAGTTTTAGTTTTAGTTGCGAGATCAAATTAAATATACAAATTAAATTCGTAAGCAACATTTTGTTAGAAGTTTTTAATAATTCTATATTTTCTTCTGGTCTTAACAAATATGCATTTGGTTTGTGAACATTCAAATTTTTAACATTAACGCCTACCCCAAGAATTATGTTAACACGACTAACCTAAGTTCTTCATTTCTTAAGAAAACTTTTGAAATCTGTGAATATTGTATGAAACTATTAATAAAACAAAACGTAACATAGAAAATAAAATAAAAATTTGGTCAAACTACAGTCCCTTTTATTCTAAGGTTGATTCTAAGAATGTTGGAAAGTTATCAAATTTTTAATCTTGTCGTAGTTGTTCTTCTCTTTTTTCAAAAATTATACAAATTGAGCACAATAGTGTATAACTTAGTCTAATTATAATTTTGAAAAAGATCTCAAGACATTCGCGCATAAATTGGATAATTTCCTGCAAAACTTGTTAATTTTTTAATGTAATTTTTGAGAATCAGTTTTTTTTATTGTCAAAACGGGTCAATTGAAAAGTTTTCGAAATTTAATCTTTTTTATTTTTCAAGTAACTTTTTTGATGGTACTGTTTAATAGGAACTTTCAAACAAATCTTAATGAAGAGTCCTTTTTAAAAAATTCAGGGTATTAATTATAAGTTTTACCATTTTGAATATCCCGTTTTTTTAAGGAAATTCTACTTTTAAAGCTATCATCTTTTGAAATTTGAAAAAGTACACTTTTACAAAAAATCGGACAGTATACGCTTCAACAGCGTATTGAAATTGTTAAAATTCACTTCAAAAATGGTAAAAATTGTACAGTGACAGTTAGAAGTTTTAAAAGTTCCCTGACTGTGTTATTTCTTAAAAAAATGTTCGCAATTGGTTATCACACCTCTAAACTTCTACAATCGATTCAAGACCTTTAAGATAGAATTAGTAAAGTTATCGAAGACATACAGCGACAAATGCGCTGTAAGGCCCCTTTCACACCAAACGAATCCGAATCAATCAGAATCGCTCCGAATCAAGTTGAATCGGATTCTTCGTTTGGTGTGAAAGGGGCCTAAGTGGTGCTGTAATCTTAGCTGTGGCTACCATTTGGCTAATATCGTTCTTCCCCTTTTTAATAAAATAAACATCTGCTGATTTTTCTTGTAACCCTGTTTTCTATGCAAAACTTATTGATTGATTCTCAAATTGATGAGGTTTTCTTTTGCAAAATTTTTAGTAGCTGGTTTCTCATGTTAATGAAAGAAAAATATAGCCTTTTTTCTTTGATCCCCAATATCTCAGCAAATATGATGATGCGAAAAGTTGATCTAAATTTCAATCTCTTTTTAACTTTTTTAAGTCTCAACATACATAGTTTCGACATTTCGGAGTGTTGCTTTCATAATCGTTTCGAACAAAAAAAAATAAATAATTAAAAACAAATTAGAAGAATTTTTAATTTTTGATGTTTAATTTTTATAATCTTGGAGGAAGTCGTCAAAAATTATTATCCCTTGTCGAAATTTCGATTTAGTTATTAAATCTAACATTGAATTGTATGTAACTTCATTAAATGTCTTCATATCCCCATTACCAAGGACTAAAGGGTGTTCTTTCATACGAGATTCAAAGTTGGTATCTATACAAATATGTCATGAAGACTTCAAAATATCTTGAAATACAAACAAAATTTGGCAGTTTTTACTGTCAAGAATAGAAAGTGGGGGTCTTAAATTTACAGAATTGACACCCCCCCCCCCCCTCCCCTACTCGTCTATCTTTTATTTTCCCAATAACCTACTAACTTACTTAAACATATGTTGTCTTATTGATAAAATTCTGAGGTTGATTTGTAAAAATGTAATCTTGGAAGAAGTCGTCAAAAATTTAAATTCCTTATTGAAATAACGGTTTAGTTATTAAATCTAACATTTAATTTGCTTTAACTTCATTAAATGTCGTCATATCCCCGTTACCAAGGACTAAAGGGTGTTCTTTCATACGAGATACAAAATTGGTATCCATAAAAATATGTCACTTTTTGACACAATTTGAAGAGTTAAAAAATCTTTAAGTACAAACAAAATTTGAAAGATCTTACTGTCAAGAATAGAAAGTGGGGGTCTTAAATGGACAAAATTGACTCCCACCCCCTCCCCTTCTCGTCTATCTTTTATTGGCCCAAAAACCTACCAAGTTACTTATGTATGTACATATGTTGCATTGTTGATAATTCTGAAATTGGTTTGTTAAAACTTTTGAACAATATTTGTGATTCTCTTTCAAGTTTTTATTTTCAACCGCATTTCTGTGTAATTTGTAGTTGAAAGTCTTTGTTTCTGAATCTGAACTGATAATTCTTCATGGTCAGATTTCTTGCTTATATTTATTTGTATGGTTTGTTTTTAAGGACAATTGTTTTTTCGTTTATCCCAAAATAACACAAAACAACAATCATATTTATGTTGCTTTTCACTTGCGAGTACGATGATGAGCAAACCATCATTCTCATTTTCTCATTATAAATATTACAATCTTTTTTGCATGATGATGAAAGCTGGATGGAAAGGACCTAAAGAAACCACATCATACACAATTTTAACATACATTTTCCTTTGTTTGTCATCAAGAATTTTCGTATCTTGAATCATCAGTCAACAGCAGCTTCCAGCATCAGCTATCGTGCGAAAGTCTTTTGTCTTCCTGGTGGTTATTTCTTTTTTTGAAAGTTTTATTTTTACTTTTGCAAGTTGATATCCGTTGGTTTTCATCTTCGGTCGTCCTCCCAGCAATGGTACCTATACCTACCTTTTCTTCCTTCCTTCCTTGATTCGCCTGATGCATGCAATGCCAAAAAATGATCGATGAGTTTTAACTTTTCATAATGTGTGTTAAAACATAACAACAAAAAAAAAATCGAACTCCTTTTGTGTTGAAGAAAAAGGATTCGAAATAATAACACAAGAAAAAAAAAAGTAATTTTATATAAATTAGCTTGTCACTGATGGTCGCGTTGTACTGCTGTGTCGATGTCTTATAGCAATAAAGTTTATTGACACTTTTGTGCTCATTCGGTTAAGCGTTTGTCGTTTCCATCTTAAACTGGTAAATAGTCGAAGAGGTGGAGTTATTTGTTTTTTTTTTTTTTTGTTTTTTGAGGTGGTATAAGAGGACTTTTTGTGTATTCTAGTTGAAGTGACGTGGGTTGCATTTTATGAATGCAGTTCGTGCAAATTTCTTTAAACGTAATTTTTTACTCACCATAGCATGGAAGCTTTTGTTAGTTTCAAAAATTGAAACTATATATCAGATGTGGAATTAATTTGTTATCCATTGATTATGTGTTATGACAGATTACCAAGTGTTATAAAATTCGCTGCGTCATTATGATGAAACGTAATAAATTTCAAAATCCTTTGTGCTTTAAAAGAGCAAAGTGTACGTATGAAATGTTTTTACCGTCTTTGTGAAGAAAGATCTGGCAACTTCAAGAAAACATAAAATAATTTGACAGTTGGCAGTAACGAGCTTAGGAACTAAACTGTTCCTAAATATTTTATTCAAGAGCAAAAGTTAACACGCAATGATTTTAAATTTGCCGCCTTTGTTTAAAAAAATGTTGGCAACTCTAAAAAAAACAAAGCAATTTATCAGTTGACAGTTGACAGTTTATAGTTTAGACAAAACTGATATTTGTTTAAAAATAATGAAAAAATTAGTCGGTTGCTGAATAAATTTGTCCTGGAAATACAATAAAATAATAAGAAACTTGAAAAACTTTTCTTTCCAATATTTTCAAACTTGACTTACTTAATTATGTCAATGTCAAATACCTATAATATTTTATATTCAATCGCAAATTCAATGTTATGTATCTTTCATTGTTATAAAACTCATATAATCTATATTCATACAACACGAAAGCAAAAACAAAAAGATATTAACAAATTTCTTTATAATTTTGTGTTAACAAAAAAAAAGGTACATCTTTGGATATTGTTATGCCCTGTACGAGTAAGATATTAAGTTCATAACTTGACCTTTTGTTACATTTTTGTTTTATTTTGCCTTTATTCTTACAAAAATAAAATTTAAGAGAGAAAAACAATTTCACTTCTTTATTAAAAACATTCCAAGTTATGCAGAAGAATGAATTCTAACAATGGAAAAGGGTAATCTTCAACTTACCATAAAATTATATACATCATTCATATAGGTACTTATTTACGTCATATAAAGTAGCTGCCTTTTTTATGTAAATTATAGTCAAGAATGAAGAGTTGCAAAGGATGCAAATATTTTGTTTGTTTCTTAAATTTTTTGTAATTTAATTTTTTAATTTAAACCACTTTACGATAGAAGTTAGTTTCGTTATAAATTTATGTTGGTAATTCTGTCCTTTCAATTTATTGCTTAAAAATTCCAGAATTGCTAATTATGTAAATTCTAGCATTGTTTCGATAAAAATTACGAAACAAATCAGTAAATTTGTATGTGTCACAAACGTAAGAAATCTTTGCTTATCCTTTATTACTGCATACAAAATTTGTCTAAAAATTGCAAGTAGTACAAAGTTATCCACTTTGCGGTTTCAAAAGTAAACGTGAATAAAACACAAAAAATATTTTGTGATTTCTGATATTTCTTTTTTATTATAAACTTAAAACTTTGACATTATGTGTGAAACACTACATCATTTAAATGACCACCACACGAATTGTTGCAAGCATCGATCCTTTTGAGGTAGGTTTTAATCACTTTTTGAAACATATTGGGCGGTATCTCAGCCATAACTTGACAAATGTTGGTTTTTAAGTGCTCAAGAGTTAAAGGTTTATCTGCATAAATACGGTCTTTCGCGAAGCCCCACAAAAACAAAGTCCAGCGATGTCAAATCGCATGATGTTAGTGGCCAGTTGATATCGCCACGACGAGAAATTACGCGGCCAGGAAATGTCTCTTGCAATAAAGCCATATTCGCTTGAGTTGTGTGGCATGTGGCACCATCTTGTTCAAACCACATATTCTCAAAGTTGTATTCTTCAAAAGCAGGCAAAAAAAGTCGGTTATCATATGACCATAACGCTCCGAATTGACGGTGACAGTCGTTCCATAATCATTTTCGAAGAAGTAAGATCCAAACACACGTCCGAAACAAAGAGCGCACCAAACAGTGAATTTTTGTGGATGTAATGGCCTCTCTTCAATTACTTGTTAATATAATAATAATTACATACCCACCGAGTGAAAAGTATGCTTCGTCGCTGATGAAAATTTTGTTCGAAAAATCCACCGCCTGTTTTTCAAGCACCCGTTCGACGTATCTACGACGTGTGAAGGGTCAGCCGGCTTCAGTTGTTGTGTGAGCTGGACTTTATATGGATGTAGGTGTAGATCCAAATTCAAAATACGCCATAATGTGCCATAAGACAGTCCTAATTTCTGAAAAAGACGAGGAATCGACACATTCGGGTCTTCGGCAACACTTTCACTTTCAGCAGCGATATTTTCAGTGGTATGAGCGAAACAATGATTCATAGGCCTTACAAAATCTGTAACCAATCCAGTCTCTTCTGGACGGTTATGTTAACCATAATCTCATCTTAAAGCACGATATGTGGCTGTGGCACTATCACCACTTTTAAAATAGGTTTTCACAATTTGTATGCGTTGTGCGACAGTTAAACCATCCATTTTCGTAAATGAAGGACTTTCAACTGACAAAAAAAAAATTGGTTTAAAACTTAGTTTGACAGATGTCGAATTCCAGCCCTATACTTTTGAAACCGCAAAATGTATAGGTACGCAATTCATGCATTTTCGGACCTATTTGTCATTTTAAATCGATGATTGGATACATTAAACTTGCTTAAGTTAAGATGGATTTTGTCCTTTCGTATTTTTTATATTGTGTCACTAACGTAACAAAACTTTATAACCCCCGAAGCAATTGTTAACTTCCATTTATTATAGTTTTTACTAATTTTTCTTTTTATTCTTGATACAAATATAATTGTTACCTTATGAACCTAAGTAAAGTAATCAGTTTTGTAGTTGGCGAGAAACAACAACTTTACAAAGAAAACAAATTAGTTCTGTTCGTATTAGACACGAAATTTCTGATCAAAATTAGCTTTAAAGTTAATTTCTGTTTGCATGTTGTCACAAACGTAACATAAGCTGTCACCTGCATTATAATTTCATGCCAAAAATTTAACATTTTTCTTTTTGCTTTTTTCCTGTTAATTGAAATGGTATGGTTACCTTAAAACAATTAGTGAAATAATCAGTTGTGTAGGGTACCACCTGTGACAAAAATGAAATTGTACATCAAAATATTTTTTGAAACGCATTCTACTACTTAAATGACTTAAAAAATGTTACAAATGTATTAATTTTTAGAGCCAATAGTGTCAGTGTCACAAACGTAACAATCAAAACTTTCAACTCCACCTTGCATATTGAAAAAAAAAAACATCAAGTTTAATAAAACAATAAAGGAAAAAGTGAAAATTTGAGATTCTGCAAATATTTAACTTTATCTTAAAAAAAAAAAAAAAACAAAAAACAAAAGCTCATGTGAAATATTTCAGTTATTAAAATTTTTTTCACCTTCGTATTATTTTTATTGTTGTCTGTTTCTTGTGTTTGCCCAGGATTGCTCTACGTTTACATGAAAAATGAAATATACGTACACGCAATATACCCAACTGACTTTGGCTCATTAAACTTCTTTTTAATTTGCACAAATTAGTTAAGTTAGGTTAGGTTAGGTTAGGTACCTACCCACAATTCATAGGAATTACAATGAAACACATATGTACTGCAACATTGTACAAAAAATAAAGATACAATTTAACATACTCTTCGCACACAAAATAAAAATAAATTAAATAGAGAAAGTAATGTGGGAACTTTCATAACACTTAGGTAGACTGCAGATTATGGTTGTTAACAAAAATGTTAACTTTATCCACAAAGTATGTACATATATTGTATATGTTTTATTCAAAGCGAAGTAATTTAAGCACATTTATGCCCCAACAGTGGCCTTTTCAAAAGTCCGTCTGATTAGCAGTAATGAAGACTGAACTGAACAAGTAACAACAACCAACACCACCCCCCTCCCTCCTAACAACCTCATTTTTTCTACGTTCGTTGCCTTTGGACTGTTTGGTTTCTTTTTGACTTCATTAATTAATCAAGCTCCATAGCAAGGTTCTTTTATTATTATTTTTTTTTTTTTTTTTTTTGGGTGTGCATTTAGTTACAGCTTCTGTTCCGTTGCTGAAATCATTTGCAAATCATATCTCATACAAAATAATGAATTTTAAAAGCTACTTTATTTTATAGAGCGACGAGTATACGTACGTTTATGAAGAATGGAAACCCTTAAGGCATTGGAAGGAACACAATGTTTAATATTAGTATACTTTTTTTTGTTCAGGGGCAAAAGTTCCCTTTTTGTGTTATGTACACTAGTGATGTTGGGAATATGGAATTGTGATGAAGAGGATATGGATGATGAGTGATGATGTTTTGATGAATTACTTTAGTTTCAATTTAAGCTTTTTTGTTCTGTTTCTGTTCTGTTTATTTGTACAAATGTTTCTCTTTTTGCCTTTGTTTAAAAATGCTGAGTAAAAATGTAGAGATGGAGAAGGGGGGGTTAGTGGTGCAATTTTGAAATAGAAAGAAAAAGATGTGTAATGTTTGAATTTCACTTTTAATAATAGTAATATAGATACGTAACGTACATTTCAGTTCTGGCAAAAGAAAATTTTAAACCAAAATTGCAATACTTACATTTTCTTTACTCGAGGGAAAGCTTCCGTCTTTTTTCAAACACTTCTTTACAGTTACAATACGAATACGAATACGAATACGAATACGAATACGAATACGAATACGAATACGAATACGAATACGAATACGAATACGAATACGAATACGAATACGAATACGAATACGAATACGAATACGAATACGAATACGAATACGAATACGAATACGAATACGAATACGAATACGAATACGAATACGAATACGAATACGAATACGAATACGAATACGAATACGAATACGAATACGAATACGAATACGAATACGAATACGAATACGAATACGAATACGAATACGAATACGAATACGAATACGAATACGAATACGAATACGAATACGAATACGAATACGAATACGAATACGAATACGAATACGAATACGAATACGAATACGAATACGAATACGAATACGAATACGAATACGAATACGAATACGAATACGAATACGAATACGAATACGAATACGAATACGAATACGAATACGAATACGAATACGAATACGAATACGAATACGAATACGAATACGAATACGAATACGAATACGAATACGAATACGAATACGAATACGAATACGAATACGAATACGAATACGAATACGAATACGAATACGAATACGAATACGAATACGAATACGAATACGAATACGAATACGAATACGAATACGAATACGAATACGAATACGAATACGAATACGAATACGAATACGAATACGAATACGAATACGAATACGAATACGAATACGAATACGAATACGAATACGAATACGAATACGAATACGAATACGAATACGAATACGAATACGAATACGAATACGAATACGAATACGAATACGAATACGAATACGAATACGAATACGAATACGAATACGAATACGAATACGAATACGAATACGAATACGAATACGAATACGAATACGAATACGAATACGAATACGAATACGAATACGAATACGAATACGAATACGAATACGAATACGAATACGAATACGAATACGAATACGAATACGAATACGAATACGAATACGAATACGAATACGAATACGAATACGAATACGAATACGAATACGAATACGAATACGAATACGAATACGAATACGAATACGAATACGAATACGAATACGAATACGAATACGAATACGATTACGAATACGAATGCAATCAGCCCTATCATGAATTCCATTGTAATCGTAAATTTTTACGAATCCCGAAAAACTGTATCATGAAATCCGTTCGTAACAGAAAATTAGTATGAGATTTTCAGTACAAACACGAATATGAATATAATTGTTAATTGCTTTAATTATGTCTTCGAAATCATTCAAAAAAATACTAAGTATATATTTTCTTTTTATTTTCAGGGCCGTCACAGATCCCAGGGATGGACGACGAGTTGCACTTAAAAAATTACCAAACGTTTTCCAATCGTTGGTATCATCAAAAAGAGTTTTCAGAGAACTGAAAATGCTTTGTTTCTTTAAACATGAAAATGTAAGTATATTTGATTCTATTTTTTTCTCTTTTAACACCAAACACTTGAAAATTTATCAAATCCTTTCATGTTGGGTTTGTTTTGTGTACTATTTTCTATGAAGTAACAAATTTCTGTTGTGTCTGTTGTTGTTTTTTAAGTGCTCCTAAGAGTGTCTTAAAAATTATTTAAATAGAAATGTACTTACAACGAATTTTAAACAATTACATTTTGTACAAAAAGAAGAAGTATATAGTTTTCATTTCTCCCAACGACCACATTTATGTATACAAACTTTTGAATCAATTTTTTGATGATAGCTACACAGCAGATATACATACATACGTTTCATTAAAAAGACATCTTTTCATATTCTTTTTAATAGTTTAGAGTGACGGAGGCTTTCAGCTACAGTATTATGTATGAACATACTGGTAGGGTACGGGATTACCTATCAAACATTAGAAAAACTTTACACTAAACTACATACTACATATGTATCTGTATGTATGTATATGACTGGATCTGATAGGGACTTCACTTTAATACATTTTAACTTCAAAACTTTTTCATGTGTGTAATTAAATGATAATATAAAATATACAAAGTTATATATGTAAGTGTGGTTTATGTGTGTGCTTGGCGGTAAGGATTTTAGGGTTTTGGATATTTTGTGTTAAAACTTTTATCTGTAACAACTTTCAAAATATAGTTATAGTAATCATAATACTGTTAAATAAGATAGATGTGTGCATATTAAGGGAACTTCTATAGAAACATGTAGTTTTTTGTATTATCATAGTCAATAGTCAAAAGAAAGAACTTTAAATGTAAAAAAAACAACAACAACAACAAAAATATAAAGGAAATGCTATAAATCCGTTGAATTTTGTGGCATTGTTATTAAAATCTCAGAGTTTATGAACATCTCGTTAATATATCTAGCCTATAAAGCAGATGCTATAAAAAGGCTTTCAAATTTAAAAAAAAATGGATAGGGGGACATAAACCCCCTTATTAGTTTTCGATGAATATCTCCTAAACAGTTGCGTTAAGTAATAAAGTCGCAATAGTTTATTTGTAGCCTAGAAAATTTCCTAAAGAAAAAGTCTTATAACATTTCGTCAAAAACTCAAGTTGTGTCAAGATAATAGGGTTACAAATTTAATTGAAAAAAAAAACATATCCATAAGTTTATTTCCATGTTCAGAATAAACCAGCAATAAAATTTGAATACAAATTAATAATTAATAACCTGAATGACCTTTACATTTATGTACATACATATGTATGCGAAAAAGCGAACAAAACTTTAAGTCACATAATCTGCACAAAGGCAAATATATAATTAAACCTACCTTACTTACTTACCAATATTACGTTTATTTGTTTTTTGTATTGTGAGACATTAATTTCTCCTTTTATTTGATCGAATATAAATTAAGTTAAATACCAACCAGTTTTTTTCATATCCATATAAAATTCCTACATAAGTAATTTAATGCGAATTCCATTCGATAAATTCTCAGAATTCCAATATTTCACATTGAATCTGACCAAAACGACAACATAACAAAAACAAAGAAGTCGTTTGGTACCAAAAACAAAACCATTACCATAACTGAACTCCTACTCTTTTTCAAAATCAACGCGTAACTTGTGATATACATCACAATGCACTGACCCCTAAAATGAAAATTCATCACATTTATCAAATAATCCAAAAAAAGTATCCCCCAAAAACGACAACAAGTCGTTTATGTTTGTAAATTTATTTTCCAATAAAAATGATCAAAATTTCAAAAAACCAAAAAACAACAAACTCATTGAACGTGCCTAAAATCTTAAAATTTCATGTACTCACCTCGAGAGACATAACCGAAAAACAACCGAAAAACAAAAACTCAAACTCAGGTAGGACATCGCGTCGTCTTCGTCGTCGTTAGCGACGTTTTTTGATTTATATATATTTTTGTATGTTTTTGTTGTTGTTTAAATAAAGGAAGAAGAGGGCGTGTACCCGCCGCCGCCGCTCACTGGCTCCCGCTCCACTGCCGCCAAAATAAATAAAATCAATGAACTTTTAAATCCAAAAGTCATTGCTCACAAGTGCACCCAGAGTCAGAATTTATGTAGGTAGCAGCAGGTTTAAAATATGGTCGCGCAGAAAATGATGAATTTCAGGAAAGAATTTTAAAGTTATTGCACCCCCACGACCAACCGTGTTTTTGTTTTTTTCGATAACGATTACGTCTTTCATCAGGAAAACTGTAATTCGCTATATTATCCTCCTACCCACTTATCACCCTTCTCTGTATGTCTTTATGGACTCCATTCGTTTCTCATCGACCCGCGTCGTCGACGCGTTCGTCAGTTGGTCTTGGATTTTGTATCTTTTTTGTTCCTATGAAAATAAATAAACATTCCATCAACAAAATCCATTAAACTCTTTTCTACTTCGACTTGGCTAGTGCGGATGAGGAGAAGACTGCTGCCGGCCGCATATAATAACTCTAAGGCATCAGGAAGCCATGGACTATAGAAAGAGGGAGAGTACAATAAAAAAAAAAAACAAGAAATACAAAATTCAACACCAGTATCGCCATAAGGCAGCGCGAACAACGAGCGTATAGAAAAGTTTTGTATTTTTATTTTTTTTTATTATTATTTTACAAAATACAAAAGTTCCCATGCAAGTTCGCTCATTCGCTCGCTTTATGCCTTGCCTGGGTTAGGAAGACCGAGGCGAGGACTGAAGAAGTGAAGACCGAACACCGTTGAACCCCACCACGAGGAGAAGCAACTCTGGAACTGGAACTGGATGCCAATGAATGGCAGATCTTAGACTGTAAATTATTTCTATATGCAGCAATGCAGAGCTGCAACAAATGTTTTCAGTGTGTTTTTATGAGAGATGCGTAAGTTAGGAAAGTACTATACTAAAGTGCAGAAAAAACTGCCCGACGGATTTTCATTAAAAAAAAAATTACTTAACCTGCAGCAGGCTTAGAAGTTCAAGTTACTATATTTATTGACTATAGCAGATCCACTATAAAGGCAAGTTCACCATTCTAGTGGTTTAAATAATGCAAAAAGAATTCCACTCAAGAATTTATTATTACTAATGGGTGTTCTTTAAGAGGTATAGAATTTTTAAATGGGATACCACAAAGATTTTTAACTTCCCATAGAAAGTTATTGTAATCGGTCCGATTTGTCGAATTGAAAATTTTGACATTTCTCGACGTTTCAAGGTCCCTAGAGTCGAAATAAAAGATTTTTAGAGAGATGTCTGTGGTTGCGTGTGTATGTCCATACGTGCGTACGTTTGCGACGTTTTTTTCGTCGTCCATAGCTCAAGAACCAGTAGAGATATCAACTTTTTATAAATCAAAAAACTGGACAAAAAAAAGGATTTGTCACCTCGAACATTTTATGTAAAAAAATGATTATATCTAGAATAACGTTTTTAACATCTGGTAAAATGTTGAGAAAAATCGAATTGACAGTTTTTTTTACAAAAAAATAAAAACATAAAAAAAGCATTACTAAAAGTTCGTAAAAATTGATTTTCGACGTAAATATCTTTTCAAAAATTTGAGATATAGGCTTCAAATTAATTTTATTTTATAAAAAACATTGTTTTCAACATTCGATAAAATTTTGAGAAAAATCGAATTGACAGTTTTTTTTACAAAAAATAAAAACCTTAAAAGAGCATTACTAAAAGTTGGTAAAAATTTATTTTCGACTCAAATACCTTTACAAAAATTAAAAATATTGTCTTCAAACTTATTTTATCTCACAGAAAATATTGTTTTTGACATTTAGAAAATTTTGTATAAATATCCAACAGTCCGTTTTTTCATAAATAAATATAATCTACAAAATAAAGTACGCAAATTTGGTAAAAAATAATGTTCGGTTCCCGATGTCTCGTGGATAATAGAAGATATTGACTTCAAATAAATTTCATTCATCCAATTTGTATTTGTTTACATAAGAAATAAAAAAAATTAAGAAATGCTAATAAAATTGGGAAAAATTGGTTTCGACTAAAAATCTCGTAAACAAAAATAAATTTTGAAATCAAAAAATTTCATTATATGCAAAATTTTCTTGGTTATTTTTTTTTTATATAATTCAACTGACAACTTTTTTAACAAAACACGAAAACCTTCAAACTTTTAAGCAAGACAAAATAACAGACGGGATGGGAAGTTATCAGTATGGATCGCATCCCAGCCTCTTTTTTTAAAATTGACATGAAATTTACTTTTTTTGAAAGAAAATCTTCTGGCATTATATTTTGATTTTTGGTAAATCGTTTCGGGGTTATCAGTGTAGACTAGCGACCACACATGTCTCCACAGAAAATAGTCACGTGGCGTTAATTGGCAAGATTTTGGGGGCCAATTTACAGGTCTGTAACAAAAAACAATGCGGTTACCAAACGTTTCGTTTACTAAAACAATAGTAGCACGAGCCGTTTAGCCGTTAGGTAGCGCAAAAGTTTTTAGAGAACCAGGGCCTAATAACTTACAACTCTTAACCATTCATGTCAGAGATGGAGAGGACCTACAGTTTTAAGCCGAATCAAAAGTTTTTCATAACAAAAATTACTCTAGGAGGAATTTTCAATTCAAGAAGCAGTACCCTTGAAAAAACTGTATAGGTGGGGATTGAACCTAAGACCTCTCGCATTACATCCCTACGATTGTTTAATTGATGAACGAAAAAGTCAGTAATAATGGGCGTATAGCGGTCACCAATTTTTTAAAAAAAAGGACCGACCAATTATTCCACCGGCCCATAAAGCACATCAAACAATCGGTTTCTGTAGATGTAACAATGTTTCAACATGTACTTAAAAAATCACTCACAAAATGGCCGCTAGTTAAAATAGCTTTGCCAACTTAAAGTTGAACTATATTGTCATTTTCTCCTCCAAAGTGACTTAATTTGTATTCAAAGTTTTCCAGATGTGTGCAATTATTGTCACTGTTTTAAGTTCTAACAATTTCGAACCTTTGACTCCAGTGTAACCATGGCCAAGTCAATAGTCATTCAATAATTTACCAATTAGGTACATTTCAAAGAATAAGCCCTCATGGCTTTCAGATTTGTTTTACATTGGGTGCCGCAAGGATAGGTTCTTGGTCCAATACTTTTTTTATATACCACAAATGCCAATGTCCTCTTGTTGGTTCTTATTTCCAGAAAAGATTTTAACATTAAAAAAAAAGAAATAATATAATGTGATATGTTTAATTTGCCACTGAGTGTAAAGATTCAAAATATACATTAAGATACGTATATCTCTCGCTATAAACTACATTATAGTTTACTCGTATATCTAGCAGTGCTTAGTGTATATAGAATAAAATATTTAGTTCTGCAACTAGTATTTATGCAAAATGCACAAATTAAGTGCATAGAGATTGAAAGATACTTTTGTATCTATTTAATCTACATGCATACGAGTCTATATGGATCGAAGGGTAAAAATTCCGCAATTTACATTAAAATTAATTTCAATAGAAATGCGATAGAAGATTTTTTGTGTCTGTCTGACGCAAACAAGCACATCAGCAGTGCCATCACAAGCGTTTCGTGGGTCGGTCCGTCGCGTCGTCGGTCGAATCTATGAAGCATTTGACGTTTACATCCATCGACCTGTCATTGAATTTTTATATCTATATTCTATTCCTTCGCATAGGGAATGAATGACCAGAACCACATATTGTTGGGTAAACGTTGTTGTTGCGATGTGGGGACGCGTGAATAAGCTTCTACTTTGCGTTGTTTGTGATTTGCATATTGATGCGATTTTGGTGTTAATTCTTTCTTTTTTTGTTGTTGTGAATTAAATCTTATTTTTTATTTCATTGATCTCGTCTCGATTCAACGCTCCATTGTGGCTTTTTGTGTACACATTCAAGTCGCATAGATAGATAGACGCTTCCGTCAATTCAATTCATACCTTTTATGTTTGATGCTCTGAAATTTTGACTAGATGTATGTACGTATTACGTGCGGTATGTATCAGGATATCAAATTATTGATGTTATTTTTTAATCAGAGACTTTTGATTTGATTGCAAGTGGTTAAGTTGCAGCGGCAGCAGCGGCATCATCATCATCAGCGCACGTGGACTTTATCCACAATATATGTATACATACATATCTATTTATCATCATTTATTTGGAAAAGCTTTTGTTGATTTTTAGTTAAAAACGTTTTCAGAAGTGTATAGAAGGTACCTATCTGCATACAACTATAGTATAGATTTAAGGTAATAATGAATACTGCACACGATGCTATAAGGATGACGATGCATCCAATAAGGGGTAAGGATGGGATGGGGTTGATGGTTAAATGTTGACCGTGTGGTAAATTCCGAAATTGGAATTAATTGCTCAGTTCAGAAATGGAAATGACAATACATATATTCAACTGAATTTGTATATTTTATGTATACCGTTGTCGTCGTCTGCTTTTTTAATCATTATTGATTAAAACGGACACGTGAAAATGTTAATTGAACAATGGTCATTGATTTGAAGGGGTTATAAAAGTTCAAATCAAAAAAACCTATGTATTTATATTTTGTTGCAAAATGTTCCATATTTTTGTTGATTCTGTTGAAATATCTTACGACAAAATCGATTCAAAAATCCTTGGTGTCAGTTTATTCATTTATTTGCATCTTATTATTCTGTTGAATTTCGTAATCAGCATCAACATCAGTTACAAAATAAAATTATTTTTTTAATTAAATCGAGAATAAGTTTAAAATTTTCCTCAAAACTATCCAATTATCCATGTTGTGATGTAGATGTGTGTTTATGTGGGAATACTGAGAAAAGTCAATTTTATTGTTATCGAATTTTGCATGCTATAACATGTACGTATATATAGGTATCTGCATTTGATGTTGATACTGGATCTCTTTGAAAATTCTAGAACGTTGGAGTTGGTATAGAGATGGAAATCATATCAACCAAAAAAACACCATCATCCCTGCACTATACAATATACATAGTGTACGAGTATATATACCACACACATCTAGTGAATATCCTTATTGGCAATTATAAGAAATTTATTTCATTTATAATATATATGTATGTACATGTATATTTTCCTCTTTTGTTCCATATTATATGCTTTTGGCTTCCTTTTGTATTAGTTTCAATTTTCAAGTTCAGTAAAATTCTAAGAATATTATTATCCTTTTCAAACTGATAATCTTTTCCTTCAAACACACACCCTCTCTCCACCCCTGACACAAGAATCCTTAAAACAATTAAATGAAGAAAATTCTACAATGCTATTTCTCATATTGAATAGTTGTTGGTTTTGTTTGTGATGCTTTAAGCTTTAAGGAAATTTTTTTGAATTAACAATTTTGAAGTTTTGGTATTGTGGCTCTTTTGGCATACAAAGAATTCTGTTTCCATTGATGATGGTGTTTTTGGTTTTAACTTGGAAAAACTTTAATACACGTAAACAATTTGGTTATGAAGTGACCTACATATATGTATGTGATGTCATAGATACACATGCAGAATCAATTGTTTACACAACACTTATGAAATACAAGGTTTATATGCTATGCACCTACGTAATTGATAATTTCAATGTGAGATGTTATAGGTACATTGAGTTACGTATATTAGCCTAAGGAAACCTTTTATATGTACGTCAATGACTTAAGTCACTTAACTTATGTGATGAAGAAGAACACAAAAGTAAACATAAAATCCTGAAATAATTTTCAAAAGAAGAGGAATTATTATGATATCCCTGGGGACTGATTGTGACTTTACGTAATTGAATACAAAAAGTTTAAATTCTTAAGAAATTTTGTGTTTTGTACATTTCGAGAATAATTTCCTTTCTAAGTAATGTAGCTATCTATAATTTTTATAATATAAAGGGTTTTTGAAAATAAGCATAACATTTGAATTTATTGCCATTTGTATATTTAAATGGGAACGGGTTGAAATGCTGTATTTTAAAATAGTGTATGGTCAAAATTTTGTATAATACTTTACGATATTTTATGGTCATAATACTGTATGGTTAATATTCTGTATTTCAAAATACTGTAAATTTAAAATACTGTGTCTCAAAATGCCTACTTACTTACTTACTTATTTAAGGTGGCGCTACAGTCCTGTGTGAACTAGGGCCTCAATCAACAAACTTCTCCATCTAGCTCGGTCTAGCTAGATGTCTCCAGTTTCGCGCTCCTATGACTTATGAATTATCATAGGTACATATGTATGTTATTGTTTGAAGGAAAGTATATTAGAACATTATGCTAGTGAAAAATTCTTATGATGTTTTCTTAAAAAAAAAGTATTCTGTTTTCAAAATATATCTCAAAATGCTGTAAATATGGCTACAAAATAAAAATCGTGCGGACTTTTTTACTTTGTCAAAACGATTTTTATTTCTTAGCCTAATTTACAGCATTTTAAAATACAGAATTTTGCTATACAGAATTTTGAAATACAGAATTTTTAGATGCAGTATTTTAAATACTGCAGTATTATGATCCATACAATATTTCGACCCCAACCCTATTTAAATATTGACAACACTAAAAAATATATTTACTACTGATAATTTAATGTTAGTATAAAATAGATCTTAAGATTATAAATGGTTTTTCAAAAAGAGGTTTCACTTTTCGGCTATCAATTTTAAAGCTAATATTTCAGTAAGTGTTGACGAAAAGTCTGGGGTGGAATCGGCTAAGGTGATTGTTGATTGTTGACATTCAAAATAATCGAATTTGATCTGTGTAAGGTGATAGTCATATTAATACCTAAAAAGCTGTCGCTAGAAAAATTTGATAGTCGTTTTCCTACAAACATGTCGTTTCTGAGTAGAGCTACCAGACACTTACAAAAAACGAATGGACAATTTTGTCAGTTACCTTTTTTAGGTACAAAAACACATACTTGTGACAAACAAAGCTTACGACATTCGAAAAAGCATAAGAAAAGTAAGAATGTTATTAAAACACAGACAGTTTAATACTTTTATTTAGATATTTTATAGAAATCATTTTAAAATTTCACGATAGCAACAATGAATTGTGTGTATTTGGCCTATTCTTAGCGCCAGGCGCTCAAAACAATTAATCTCTCTGAGTAGATTGCACATTAGCTACGTTATAGGTGTCCTGACTGGGCACTGCTTAATAGGAAGGCATGCTATTCGACTTGGAGCCCCTGCAAATGATTTTTTCAGGAGTTGCATGGACGAAGAAGAAGAGGAGACAATCTCTCATCTTCTGTACACATGCCCTGCCTTATCACACAGACGTAGAATCCACCTTGGAGACTACTACTTTAACGATACCAGCGATCTAAAAAATTCAGACATTACTTGTCTCCTACGCTTCATTCGAAGCTCCAATTGGTTCAACGAGTTAAGCTGATTAACTGATCCATGTGGTATCACAATGGACCATACTTTGGTCTAAGTGTGTTGGATGTCCCAACCAACAGCCACTTTAACCTAACCTAACCTAACAATGAATTGTGACAATTATATTCTAAAATTGTTCAATCGAATTGAATTGAATGGAATCAGCTTACACAAACGGGAAACTCGGTGATAGTCGATTTGACTATCAAAAATTTGATAGTCAATTATCACCTTAGCCGATTCCACCCCGATTTGTCATTGATTTCAAAAACGATATTTCAAAGTATTTTGCATAAAGACTAAGGTTGGTAAATACAAGAACTCTAACCGGTCAATCATCAGTAATGTCGTATTTTATTCAAGAGCGATTGTTAAATAGTCTCTCAATCGTCAAGTATTAGTGTTTGAAATGCTTTTTGGGATAGTTTTCGGGTATGATTTCAACTTACTTATTCAAAAATAAAGTTTTTCCAATGATTATTTTATGACTGCAATTGTAAAATATTGATGACGATTTAAGTTTCTTGATCTCGTTATTTCTCGAAGAGGTGGCCACCGCCGAAATCTTGTGATTTAACATCTTTAAACTTATTTTATTTGAAATCAAAAAAGAGTTTGGGACCCACACTGACCAAAAACCCTTCCCATCTGTCGATTAGTCTTGCTTAAAAGGTTTGTAGGTTTTCGTGTTTTGTTCAAAAAGTTGTTAGTTCAATTATTCTAATAAAAATTAAAATTACCTACAATATTTTGCATATGCAAAAATAGTTTGATTTCAAAATCAATTTTTGTTAAAGAGATTTTTATTCGAAACCAATTTTTATCAATGATAGTATTTTTTTTTCTTAAAAGTTTTTATTTCTTATATAAACAAATACATATATATATAATATATATATAAACAAATACATATATATATAATATATATATCGGGTGATTTTTTAAGAGCTTGAGAACTTTTTTTAAAAAAAAAACGCATAAAATTTGCAAAATCTCATCGATTCTTTATTTGAAACGTTAGATTGGTCCATGACATTTACTTTTTGAAGATAATTTCATTTAAATGTTGACCGCGGCTGCGTCTTAGGTGGTCCATTCGGAAAGTCCAATTTTGGGTAACTTTTTCGAGCATTTCGGCCGGAATAGCCCGAATTTCTTCGGAAATGTTGTCTTCCAAAGCTGGAATAGTTACTGGCTTATTTGTGTAGACTTTAGACTTGACGTAGCCCCACAAAAAATAGTCTAAAGGCGTCAAATCGCATGATCTTGGTGGCCAACTTACCGGTCCATTCCTTGAGATGAATTGTTCTCCGAAGTTTTCCCTCAAAATGGCCATAGAATCGCGAGCTGTGTGGCATGTAGCGCCATCTTGTTGAAACCACATGTCAACCAAGTTCAGTTCTTCCATTTTTGGCAACAAAAAGTTTGTTAGCATTGAACGATAGCGATCGCCATTCACCGTAACGTTGCGTCCAACAGCATCTTTGAAAAAATACGGTCCAATGATTCCACCAGCGTACAAACCACACCAAACAGTGCATTTTTCGGGATGCATGGGCAGTTCTTGAACGGCTTCTGGTTGCTCTTCACTCCAAATGCGGCAATTTTGCTTATTTACGTAGCCATTCAACCAGAAATGAGCCTCATCGCTGAACAAAATTTGTCGATAAAAAACATTTCGAACCGAACACTGATTTTGGTAATAAAATTCAATGATTTGCAAGCGTTGCTCGTTAGTAAGTCTATTCATGATGAAATGTCAAAGCATACTGAGCATCTTTCTCTTTGACACCATGTCTGAAATCCCGCGTGATCTGTCAAATACTAATGCATGAAAATCCTAACCTCAAAAAAATCACCCATTATAAACAAAAATGTCGAAAACAATATTTTTTGGGGAAAAAATTAGTTTGAAGCCAATATTTTTAGTTTTTGAGAAGATATTTGAGTCGAAAGTAAATTTTTAACAAGTTTTAGTATTGTTTTTTTTTAGTTTTTTTATTTTTTGTAAGAAAACTGCCAATTCGATTTTTCTCAAAATTTTACCGAATGTTGAAAACAATATTTTTTATTAAATAAAATTAATTTAAAGCCAATATCTCAAAGATTTGAAAAGATATTTGAGTCGAAAATCAATTTTTACCAACTTTTAGTACCTAAAAAAACAGGTTTTTATTTTTTCTAAAAACAACTGTCAATTCAATTTTTCTCAAAACTTTACCGATTGTTGAAAACAATACTTCTTATTAGATAAAATTAGTTGGAAGCCATAATCTCAAATTTTTGAAAAGATGTTTCAGTCGAAAATCAATTATTACGAACTTTTAGTAATGTTTTTTAGTTTTTATTTTTTATAAAAAAAAACTGTTTATTCGATTTTTTTCAAAATTTTACCGAATGTTGGAAACAATATTTTTTATAAAATAAACTTAAAATAAAGCCAATATCCCAAAGTTTTGAAAATATATTTAAGTCGAAAATTAATTTTTGCCAACTTTGAGTAATTTTTGTTAGGTTTTTATTTTTTATAAAAAAAGCTGTTAATTCGATTTTTCTCAAAATTTTACCAAATGTTAAAAACGTTGTTTTTCGTTGCACAAAATTGTTTTGGAGATAAAACCATTTTTTATTCGTAAAGTTTTCGAGGTGACAATTTTTTTCAGTTTTTCAAGTCGCTAGCGGTATTGGTTCGTGAGATATTTAGGTTTAACCAAAATTTTCTCCTTTTTTTTAAATTGCTATGGTAAAAAAAAACACCCACGCAATTTTCTTGAGAGTCCTTTCTGCATCTTTCTGCATTATTATCTGTATAACAAAATTTATTTGAAGTGGATATTTCTACTAGTTCTTGAGCTACAGACGACGAAAAAAACGTCGCGAACGTACGTACACACTCACGCACAGACATCTCTCTAAAAATCTTTTATTTCGACTCTAGGACCTTGAAACGTCGAGAAATGTCATAATTTTCAATTATACAAATCGGACCCATTACAATAACTTCCTATGGGAAGTTGACAAAAGATGAAGTACATGCCAATGCTCAACAATTCATACCTTCAAGATAGAATTCGTGAAGTTATTGAGTACAAACGGTCGTAAATGTGCAAATTGATCATGGAAAATTTCTTGGTGATCATTTTGCTAATATCTTTTTCCATTATTAATACTTTTCTCTATAATGATATCAATATTCATTGATTCCTTTTAAAAAATGTTTTGAATTCAAACAATTTCCGACTTAGAGACATACATATGCGACGTGTTTATGTTCCCTATTTCTTTTTTAATTTCAGTCCTGTCCTGAAATTCGAAAACTAAACAAAAACTTAATCCTCAAACACAAATTCTCATAATATCAGAATTCCGAAAACCTGAAAATCTTAAGTCTTGAAACCCCAAACAATTTGTATTTATTTGTTTACATATACATTAGGCCAAAATCTTTCTTTCTGTGGTTAAATCAAAAATCTAATGGCATAAGGAGATAAACCAACTTATTCATGACTTAATCAATTTCCACTGTACTTTTATAAAAGGCTAAGAGTTCTTCTATTTGGTGTAGGTATGCATAGCGTATTTTCTTATTTAGCAATTTTTTCCATTTGGTCATTTTATTGATGTTAGTCGGTGGTGTGCTTTAACGAGTATTTGGCACCATATGATGCCAATTGTACCTAAGTATCCATGCATATAAGGTTTACTTGAACAAAAACCTTCCAACTGAATATAATAACCCTTAAGTCACAGGCGATAGACATTTAAAGCTAAATATAGTGTTGCAGTAGGTATAGCTAACTACCTTTTAACCACTGCACCGCCATCCGGCGTCCAACATCAGCATGCGTACAATATCGTCTCGTCGGTCGTGTGTATAGGGGGCCCCTGCTGGATATTAGTTGTTAACTCCTTGTTCTTCAATAACAATAGATTTTTTTAAATGGTCCAGACCGTCAGCCTTGGGAAAAAAAGCTTCTATAAATCACTGTTAATTGCTCTTTCCAATATAAAGCTGATGGAGTCAGAATACAAAGAGAAAGAGAGCTGTTGGAGGAGGAATGAATATGCTATGTATTCCTATTCGAGAGGGCTTGAGATACTATACCGAGACTTGTTTTTGTGTTCAAAACTATTTTTTCTCACCTCACTCTAGCCTGGTATACGTTTATTGCTGTTGTTGCAATATGAACAAAAAAAAAAAACATTCTCTTACTATCTAAGCTATATACGAGTATATAATCAACTTTTAAAAACAGGCCATACACAAAGGATATTCACACTATAGCCGCTCAACCATGTCAATATGAAAATTACGCACCATATTCCTTTGTTCCAATGTATGAATGTGTCTTTGTTTAGTAGACATTAATTCACATGCAACAGGCAGTAAGAAAGATTGAACAAAAAAGCAACACCAGATATAGACACACAAAGCTAAAGACAGAAGGTCAGCATCAATTTAAATTCAAATAATACACAAAGGTACCTATCATATAGAAGGAAAAAAGATACAAAATGTTACTAAGTCTTAAAAAGCTCATGGCACATTTTAACAGCTGTGTGAGGTTGTTGTCTGCTTGCAAGTACCTAAATTATTGTTTTTCTGAAAATTCGCATTTCCTTGCGCAATGATTGAAATTGTGTGGAATTGAAAAAAAAAAGCTGAGAAACCAAATCAAATCCGTATGTTGAAGTAAATGAAGGGGGAAGGGGGTTTCCAAAATGCAGATTCTAATGATTTCTCAGATTCTTATTTTAAATTGTATTCATCAAGTAGACACGCTTCCAACTTAATGTTTTTTTGACGAATTCATTACAAAAATTGAAAGAATAGTAAAACACACTGTTTTAAAAAGTTTAGAAATTGTACTTTAAAATAAAAAAAACACCTTGGTAAAAAAGGGTATCAATTCTATTTTATTTATAAATTCAGAACTAGGAAATTATATACTCTTTCAAAACAATAAATATTAAATAATATTCTCTGCCTAACTCACTTAATTTATTCGATCTTATATTTACTATGAATAACTCTGTAATACACTCGTTCACTTCTCCTCGCTCGTTCACTCACTCCGTCAATTGTTCACTCACTCCGTCACTTGTTCACTCATTCACTCACTCCCTAACTCCCTCACTTGTTCACTCACTCCGTCACTTGTTCACTCACTCCGTCACTTGTTCACTCACTCCGTCACTTGTTCACTCACTCCGTAACTTGTTCACTCATTCACTCACTCCCTAACTTTTTCACTAACTCCCTCACTTGTTCACCCACTCTTTCACTCGTTCACCCACTTCGTCACTCATTCACTCCCGCACTCGTTCATTCACACCCTCACTCGTTTACTCACTCGCTTACTCGTTAACTCACTCCCTCACTCGTTAACTCACTCCCTCACTCGTTCACTCAATCCCTCCCGATATTTTAGACACTTCCTCACTCGTTTATTCGCTCATTCATTCAGTAATTCTCTCACTCAGCCTTCATTTCATCCCTTAATCGATCACTTACTTCGTCACTCGTTCACTCACTCCCTCAATCGTTCACCCTCTCCCTCACTCGATCACTACCGCACTCGTTCATTCACACTCTCACTCGTTCACTCACTCCCTCACTCGTTCATTCACACCCTCACTCGTTCACTCACTCCCTCACTCGTTCACTCCCTGACTCATTCACTAGCGGATATTTTAGACACTTCCTCACTCGTTTATTCACTCATTCATTCAGTAATTCTCTCACTCAGCCTTTACTCCATCCCTTAATCGATCACTTACACTTCACTCGTTCACTCACTCCCTCAATCGTTCACCCTCTCCCTCACTCGATCACTTCCGCACCCGTTCATTCACACTCTCACTCGTTCACTCACTCCCACACTCGTTCATTCACACCCTCACTCGTTCACTCACTCCCTCACTCGTTCACTCCCTGACTCATTCACTAGCGGATATTTTAGGCACTCCCTCACTCGTTTATTCACTCATTCATTTCGTAATTCTCTCACTCAGCCTTCGAACCTTTCTTTTTAAAAGGCTACAGCGACAAATTTTCCGACTACCGCCCTGAACTTATAACCAACAACAGAAAAATCATTTTTTCTATGGTGATGTCCTTAATGCAGCTGCGTTTTATTTTCTTGTACCTTCTTTGCACTCAGTCCCCTTGGAGCATTGGTCGTGCAACCGCACAAAACAATACAAAACAAAAATTCCCTCTGTTCCGCCGCGCAACCCCACAAAGAAAGGTGTGGCGGAAAATTGCGAAGAAGAAAAACCTTGGTTAAATACTAAATGTATACGCATAGACCTACTCAACTCATGCCTTTGTACATTTATCTGAAAAATCGTTTTCTGCTCATGAGTTTATTGCGACCCGAACGCGACCAACCAGCCGTGTTGCCTTAATCGGTGTAGTAAGTTATGTAGCGCGAGCATAAATGTGACGGCACCGATCAAGAAAAATGAAAGCGAACGCATTCTATCAGCACACCACGGTTTTCCGGCGCACGGCGGCGTCTTTAGTGGGTTTGATGATGGTCGCTTAGATGTTGTCTTATTCTAGATGGTAGCTTATAATGGCGCTTTCTTTAGGAACATCAGTAGCTATCAGACCAAGTATAGTTAGGCAGGTACAGGCAAAGGTAAAGTAAGGTAAGGTAAAGTGTGAGGAAGCAAAGTCTGGACGTTAATGCGATTGTAATTGCGTTTTTTTAAACGTTATTTTTTTGTCTTCTTGTCGTCATCGTAGCCCTTAAACTTTTTTAAGGTGTATTTTTGTTTGGGTTTTTATCCTCCTGTTTTTATTCTTGGAAGTGTCGCCGTTTGTCTTTTGGAGGAAGGTATTGTATATATTTATATTTGTACTTAAACACGAATAAAAACAGAGACAAGAAGCACTCCATAAAAATTTATTCAACAGTGGCAATGGCAATAGTGCCGCGGCACGGTGGTGATGGTGGCGGCGCTAATGGCATCGCTTACCAATGAGGTGCAAAGTATTCTAATAATTAATGGCCCCCAGGATAGAACACAAATTATGATGCTACTACATACCTTAATTCTGTCGATCATTATCTTTTCTCTTTAATGGCGATGGAAATGGTGATGGTGATGACATGAGATGCAAAGGCATCTCAACAACGACCGAAGATGACGACGACTACGACTACGACGTCATCACCAATTAATGATGATCCGAGAGGATGGAATATTTCTTCTTAAATGGTCATCCCCATCATCATCATCATAGCGAACACAGGAAGCAATGTTTAATTATACATATCTTCATATATAGATGAAGGAATTGTATGTACTTACTTTACTTTGTGTTTTGATGATACTCGTATTAAGAAAAATTACAAACATTTTCCGGAAGCCTTGCTGAATGTGCGGACGGCCAGCAGTCGTAAAGGAATCTTGAGCATTAGGAAAAGTCCAACAGCTGTTTAGGTACTATGGTTTTTTTTTTAAAATATCTGCTGCGCAAGAACTAAGACTCAAGTCGCCTTTGAAAAATGCATTTAGGCTTGTTTCAAGAATGTTGGCTTTTTGATTGAGTTTTTAAAATGCTCAATGTTCAAATACTATTAATAACTATAAGAAATTCTTCAGCTTTGTGAATGTGTGGCCATTTGTCTAATAGAAGTCCTTATTTAAATAGTTCAAGATAAATAAAAAAGTCTATCTACGGAAAAATCTAAGTGAAGCTTTATTTTGACACTGAAAAGTCCATATCTTATGCGCGATATGAGTTAATTAAAGTTAAATAGAAAAATTATTGTTTTTTCACATGTAACTCTTAAAAAGTAGTGATCAATTATTTCTCTACAAACTTTTCTTTCCCCGTCGCATGAACCGCTTAGAAAATATGAAAATGTTGGTTTCTGGCGTTCATTTTAGTAACGAAACATGTGATATAAAATAAATGGTTTAACTCTATTTATTAATGTCCCATAGGAAGTTATTGTAATGGGCCCGATTTGTCAAATTGAAAATTTTGACATTTCTCGACGTTTCAAGGTCCCTAGAGTCGAAATAAAAGATTTTTAGAAAGATGTCTGTGCGTGCGTGTGTACGTACGTTCGTACGTCCGTATGTCCGTATGTCCGTACGTTCGCGACGTTTTTTTCGTCGTCCATAGCTCAAGAACCAGAAGAGATATCGACTTCAAATAAATTTTGTTATACAGATAATAAGGCAGAAAGATGCAGAAAGGGCTCTCAAGAAAATTGCGTGGGTGGTTTTTTTACCATAGCAGTTTAAAAAAAAGGTGAACATTTTGGTTAAACCTAAATATCTCATGAACCAATGACACTAGAGACTTGAATTAAATTTTATATTATATATTGTAACGTGATACAAAACAATTATATTTTTGGAAAAAAATGCAATTAACGTTTTTTTTATAAATCAAAAAAACTGAAAAAAAAAATTTGTTACCTCGAAAATTTTACGACTAAAATATGATTTCATCTCCAAAACAATTTTGTGCAATGAAGAATGCTGTTTTTGTCATCAGATAAAATTTTGAGAAAAATCTAAATGACAGTTTTTTTTTTTATAAAAAAATAAAAACTTAAAAAAAAAACATTACTCAAAGTTGGTAAAAATTGAATTTCGACTCAAATATCTTTTCAAAAACTTGAAATTATGGCTTCAAACTTATTTTATCTTATAAGAAATATTATTTTCAACATTAGGACAAATTTTGAGAAAAATTAAATTGACAGTTTTTTTACAAAAAATAAAAACCAAAAAAAAAATTAATAAAACTTGGTAAAAATTGACTTTCGACACAAATATCTTTTCAAAACTTTGAGATATTGGCTTTAAACTACTTTTATCTTTCAAAAAATATTGTTGTCAACATTCAGTAACATTTTACAAAAAATCGAATTGACAGTTTTTTTTACAAAAAACTAAAAACCGAAAAAAAATTTAACAAAAGTTGGTAAAAATTGATTTTCGACTAAAATATCTTTTCAAAAATTTGAGATATGGCTTCTAACGCATTTTAACTAATAAGAAATATTGTTTTCAACAATAGGAAAAACTTTGAGAAAAATCGAATTGACAGTTTTTTTACAAAAAATAAAAACCTAAAAAAAATTAATAAAACTTGGTAAAAATTGACTTTCGACACAAATATCTTTTCAAAACTTTGAGATATTGGCTTTAAACTACTTTTATCTTTCAAAAAATATTGTTGTCAACATTCAGTAACATTTTGAAAAAAAATCGAATTGACAGTTTTTTTACAAAAAACTAAAAACCGAAAAAAAATTTAACAAAAGTTGGTAAAAATTGATTTTCGACTAAAATATCTTTTCAAAAATTTGAGATATGGCTTCTAACGCATTTTAACTAATAAGAAATATTGTTTTCAACAATAGGAAAAACTTTGAGAAAAATCGAATTGACAGTTTTTTTACAAAAAATAAAAACCTAAAAAAAAAATTAATAAAACTTGGTAAAAATTGACTTTCGACACAAATATCTTTTCAAAACTTTGAGATATTGGCTTTAAACTACTTTTATCTTTTAAAAAATATTGTTTTCAACATTCAGTAAAATTTTGAAAAAAAAATCGAATTGACAGTTTTTTTTACAAAAAATTAAAAACCTAAACAAAAACAATACTAAAACTTGTTAAAAATTTACTTTCGTTTCAAATAGCTTTTCAAAAATGAAAAATATTAGCTTCAAACTTATTTTATTTCACAGAAAATATTATTTTCGATATTCAATAAAATAAAATCTACAAAAAATAGTACGCAAATTTGGTAAAAATTGATACATATAGACAAACTTTTAAGCAAGACAAATCGACAGACGGGATGGAAAGTTATCAGTGTGGGTCGCATCCCAGCCTTTTTTTTGATATTTTTAAATTATTTTTAATAACACAATCTCGACAAAACCTTACAAAATACTTTTAGCTTCCCGTAGATATATAATAATAATATATAATATAATATAATAATAATAATAATAATATAATCGGTCCAATTTGTCGAATTGAAAATTTTGAGATTTCTAGACGTTTCAAGGTCCCTAGAATGTAAATCCAAGATTTTTGGAGAGATTTCTGTGAGCGTGTGTAGTGTACGTATGTACGTACTTACGTCCGTAAGTTCTTGATACATTTTTCGACGTACACATCCCAAGAACCAGTTAAGATATCGACTTCAAATTTTAATTATTTTTAAAAAATATAAAATAAAAACAAAAGATGCAGAAAGGATTTTCAAAAAAAATTGAGCGAGTGGTGTTTTTTACTATAGCAATTTAGAAAAAGTGCAAATTCTGATTGACCCCAAATATCTCACGAACCAATAACGCTAGCGACTTCAATTAAAATTTATATTATGCATATGATTTGATTAGTACCATTTTGAAAATAAAAAAAAATGAAAAATATTTTTCATCTCAAATTTTTACGAACAAGAAATGATATTAACTCCAGAATAATTGTATGCAACGAAGAAAAACGTTTTTGACATCTGTTCAAATTTTAAGAAAAATCGAAGTGATGTTTTTTCTTACAAAAAATATGAACCTGACAAAAACACTACTAAAAGTTGGTATAAATTGATTTTTGACACGAATATGTTGTTGGTAACAATAAAATATATTGTCTCCAAAGTAAAAAATATGAATCTACAAAAACTAGCCAAAATTGGTAAAAACTGATTTTGCATTTAATATCTTGATTCAATAAATCAAGGTTACCATTTCTTAGATACTTAATTCCATGCGAAATTTTTTTATTAACGTATTTTAATGCTCCTAAAAAAATCCAATCGACATTTGTTTTAATAGGGAATAAAAACTTTCAAAAAATCTACTAAAATTGATAAAAACTGGTTTTCAACTAAAAATATCGGCAACAAAAACAGATATTGATATCAAACTTATTTTAAAATAAAACAAAATAAAGTGCAAAATATTTTTGTTAACTTGTTGTTATTTTTTTTTTGTAGAAAAAAAATAATTGGCAACTTTTTTTTTAATAAAAACGAAAACCTAAAATAATATAAAACTTTTGAGAAATGGTTTCCGACTCACGTAAAACAAAGAAAGGTATTGCCTTCAAATTTTGTATCTTACACAAAATATTGCTATTAATATTTTCTTTGATTTAGAAACATCGACAGACGGGCACAAATAGAAAGTTATTCCTTATTTTCTAAAATGAAGTCTTAAAAATATAAATCTTTCGAGTTCGATTTTGCAAGATATTTTTTATAGTTATAATAGCTCTCTTTTTCTTTGCTGATTATGTTAATTTAAATACAAAAACAGTGACATGGCAATACACCTTATAAATTATAATTTTTCCTATAACCGCTCGATCCGAATCCAGTAAAAAAATGGTTGAATTTTAAAAATATTAGTTTTTCAAATTTTGCGACAATCAAAGCCATTAAGGTCACAAAGCCAAAATTGGTAAAACAGGATCGTATAAACGGTTACATTTCGTTGGGTCGCAGCACATAGATAAATTGTCAAGAATGAAAGAGGTGACAATTCTTCCGAGAAAAATCGTAGGACTGATTTACATATATACGCCAATATGTCAAATCAATATGAAAATTCACCAACGTTTCCTCGAAATTGAAAATCACAAATGGTTAGGTCTTGAAACTTGTTGGGTTTGATAAATTTCAAGAAAAAATCAAGGCACCTTTTACAACTAGGCAGTACTTGATTCTTTGTCGTTAGGAAAAAAGGTCTTAAGTCAAAAAATTGCATTTTAGGTTTTGATTTGGTTTAACTGTTTTTTTTTTCTTTAACGGAATTTTTTCTTTAACTACTCAAGTCTAGCAAAACTGCTAACTATTGTATATTAATTAGTCTTTAGATGAACATTCGGAAGAGGACGCATTTCATTTGCTCTACGCATGAAAAATACTTTTTCGACGACCTATGCGATGACGACGTGTCTCGTTTTTGCCACTGAAAAGAATTCTTTAATTCTCAAAAAAATTAATTCTCAAAAAAATCAGGACAACCGTACTCTAATCTCCACCTGTCCTTATATTGATCATATATATTGGGACAATCTTTATTATTTCAGGGGTGTCGTATTAAATCCCCAAAAAATAGAATCCCCACGGGATAATATCCCCAAACAAATTTAATCCATTTTGATGATATCCCCAGAGACGTAAGACAAATGGACAAAATCCCCAACTAAATAATTTATTTTGCCAAAATCCCCACGAAATCTCCAAATCCCCAGTATCCGTGCATATCTTCATTTATGCATGCAGTTTTTAGAAAAACTCATGAAATTCTCTTATTGTGATATTAATAAATGATAACGATTTTTCTAAACAAAAAATCGCTATGAAGGCATGCACTTCTCAGTCTGATTTTAGTATTGCTAGAGAATCATTGTATTCGTAGTGCTTGTTTAGTGGGGTTGGTGATAATATCCCCCAAGATATAATCCCCAAAGGAAAATCCCCAAATCCATAATCCGCAAAACGAAATCCCTAGCAGCAAAATTCCCAAAGAGCAAATACCTAGGGCGAAAATCCCCAAGTGAATATTAAATTTCATTTATATTGCATGAAATGCAAGCAAAAGATTTGGAAACAAAAACATCATCCATTTCAATTTTTATTCCAAAATTAAAGAAATACTCGACACTATACAAAACAACACTTAGACAGCACTAAACAAGCACTACGAATACAATGATTCTCTATCAATACTAAAGTCAGACTGAGAAGTGCATGCCTTCATAGTGATTTTTTGTTTAGAAACCGTTTATCATTATCATTTATAAATATCACAATAAGAGAATTTCATAAGAGTTTTTCTAAAAACTGCATGCATAAATGAAGATATGCACAGATATTGGGGATTTGGAGATTTCTTGGGGATTTTGGCAAAATAAATTATTTAGTTGGGGATTTTGTCCATTTGCCTTATGTCTCTGGGGATATTATCAAAATGGATTCAATTTGTTTGGGGATATTATCCCGTGGGGATTCTTTTTTTTGGGGATTCAATACGACACCCTGTTTAGTGCTGTCTAAGCATTGTTTTGTAGTGCCGAGTATTTCTCTTGTTTTGGAATAAAAATTGAAATGGATGATTTTGTTGTTTCCAGATCTTTGGATTGCATTTCATGCAATATAAATGAAATTTAATATAATAAAAACAAATATGCTCAAGTAGTTAATCATGCGATTAAATCGCGCGCGCAATTTAATCGCATGATTAACTACTTGAGCATAATTGTTTTGGGGATATTCACTTGGGGATTTTCGCCCTGGGTAATTTCTCTTTGTGAATTTTGCTGCTGGGGATTTCGTTTTGGGGATTATGAATTTGGGGATTTTCTTTTGGGGATTATATCTTGGGGGAAATTATCACCAACCCTTATTTCAGATAAGTATTTAAAAAAATAAATAAATTAGGTGGCGCACCAGTCCATTCAATACTAGGGCTTACAACTCTCAACAACTTCTGTGTGCGAGTAATGTTGTCAGGGATGAAGGGGACCTACAGCCGAATCCGAACCGCTTATTTGAGAAAGCACTTTTCATGACAAGAGTTACTCTTGGAGGATTTGTTACTGGCACTGGCACAAGTGATTGAACTCAAGACCTCTTGCATGACAGTTCTATGAACTAACCATTACCCCAGTGGTACTAAGTATTTTTCCAAAGGGATTGAAAATTGTAAAAAAAAATACGTATACGCCCCATTGCTCCACTCTTATTTTCGTTTTCAAAACAAATACATTTAATGAGGAGGATAGAAAAATGCTCATACTTTTTACTCGTGGTTTGTGATTTTCTTGTGCTATGTTGGGCATCTTTATAACCTCTCAAAACTTCAAAGCGATCTGGTCTATCGTCTAATTATTATTATTACAAAAATTTGAAATTTCTTCTAAATTACTTGATAAAATTTTCTTTAAAGAGTTTAGAAAGTAATTTTCATGTTTTTTAATCTAAATTAATAATCTTCGTAGAAAAAAAAAAAAAAACAAACTCAAAAATTGGTCAGTTCAATTCTTCCATAGACCATAGTCCATAGTTCTTCTTACAAAAACTTAGCTTGAAAGCCGTTTCCACAATCCTGAATGCTTTTAAGTATAGAAAACACGAGTATATGAACAAAAATCAATATTAAATAAATTTTTGTTGTTCTTCTTCATCTGTTCTATAAAGGTAAACCGGCAAGGATAGAAAAAAAAAACAACCATTATATATCGAACTTTTCCAAGTAGAAAAGATACTTTAAAGGACATACAGAATATTTCTTTTTTCTTCCCAATGACCAATGACTATCTTATATAAAACTCGAGAAATCTATATGATGAAGAAGGGCAAAGTTTTTTCCTATAAAAAAGGCTGAATATAACTTGTTTTTTTCCCATGAAGGATGTTAAAGATACATAAGATAGAAAAGTTATCCACTTTCTAAACCTAGATACGAGTATATTGGTTTATCAAAAGGCAGAGATGTATTTTGTTATTGTTCTTGTATATAGTACTCGTGTAGTTTTACACAACTGGGATTATAATATTATATTATTTGTTTTTCTTTTACTCATGTACATTGCTTACCATCATAAACAATATTATCCACAGGATATATGTATGTAGATAAATAAAATAGAAAAACAAAAAATGTTGTTATTTTATTTTTAGAATTGAATCATCCAATTTATTGCCATTTATCGCGAATGTTTGACGAGATTCTGTTTTTCTTTTAGTTCTCGTTTTACTTTATGACCAGAAAAAATATAGAAACAAAAATGAATCCTTCTTTAAATAGAATAACAATATCTATCCTAAAGCTGCAAACAGTATCCTTTAGAGCCATTTGTGAGCGAGATAGAAAAACAGAGAAAAGAGAGACACAGAGCCACAACATGAATATTTGTAGATACAAATTTGAACTGCGGATTCTAGTGAAGCATAAATTTTATATCATTTTTTTTAAATTTTGTATTTTTCTGTTATATGTATTTTTGTTTGCATTTTACTATCCAAATGTTTTTTAATCGATTTTAATACTTTTTTGTTTATTTTTAAGTTTATTTTTTATTAGGTTGCCTGAAGTGCGCACTTATAGACCAATTAAATAAAACACTATAAAATAAGGATGCTTTTTCCGTATGCACTAAAATATATCTAGTATCTAGTACTTCAGAATACTATTTATGTAAATATGTATGTATATGCAATGAGTAGAGTATCCAGATGTATAGTATATAAAATAGATAAAAATGGATTAGGTGTTGATTTGATTGTGTTGCAGGATTTAATCGTAATCCTGTTGCGGATAACAAGGATTGCTGCAAGTACTCTGTTTTGTATTGAGCGAGTGGTAGATAAGTGCGGTGGAATGTAGAGTGCTCTACATTCTCTCTACAGAATTTTTGCAAATATGTTCAAAAAGAGAACGTATTAACGTACCGTGGCAGAGATTTATTTTGTATTTATCGTTTTGGTATTTTTTCGCTGTTTAATTTTTTAATTTTGGTTAAACTTTCTGTGGGAATTCAAGGAAGGAAATAATGTTTAGAAAATAAATGGTCGTTAAGATAGGCATATAAATATTTTAAAGAAATTTATGTGAACACATTAAATTAGGACATTTCAATTTTTTGGAATACGAATTCTACGTTTTTCGTTGTATTCTTTAACAAAATATTGAATTTAATTTTTATTGTATTTTCACTCAAATTCAAACAAAAGATTTAGTCCAGTCAAGGAATGAGGTGTAGAGTGCGTGAGCAGGTAACTAAACGATTCCTTCAGAAACTTGTTCAAGGGGCTTAGGTTGTTAACATACCAAAAGTTCTGACTCCTAGGTGATGAGCGGGGGGGGAGGAGGGGGTAAAGGTACGAATTTTGGGTTTTTCTCATATATCTCGAAAACGGTGCATCGGAGAGAAATATTTTTAGAGAATAAATTAAAGAAGGAAATTCCTATTTGTCGTGATAACTATTTTAAAAACAAATTCAATCTAGCTGAAGGAAATATTAGAAATGAATGGAAAATAGTGAATAGTATACTTAATAAATCTCAGTGCAAAAAACAACCATCTGTTGTCAATGTTAATGGTCGTGTGGTCTCAGATAAAATTGCAAATGCTAATGCATTCAATGAAACGATTTCACTTAATCTACAAGCGAAGTGCATATCTCATGAAAATACACGAACAAAGGTTGTGCGTTAAGAATATGATATACAAACTAATTTTCTGAAAATTGCAAATACATTGCTATACAAGTTTTAAAATAGCTGTAACTTTAGGCGGGTTGGACATTAATCAGCATATGTATATATATTTTAAAAGGGAATTTAAAAATCTACAACTTCTTTCCTATTCATACTTTTCGTTTATGAATAGGTTTAGACAATATGATGCAATGTTTATGAATATTTTGACGTAAATTGATTTTTTTTTGTAAATTTCAACTTTTTCCGAGGGTATAGCTCGAAAACGGTTAGGAATTAGAAAAAAACATATGAAATAAAAGTTTTAGATAATTTTAAGAACTCCATTTTATTCTCTAAAAAATATTTTTCTCCGATCCACCGTTTTCGAGATATATGAGAAAAACCCAAAATTCGTACCTTTACCCCCCGCTCATCACCTAGGAGTCAGGACTTTTGGTATGTTAACAACCTAAGCCCCCTGAACAAGTTTCTGAAGGAATCGCTTAGTTACCTGCTCACGCACTCTACACCTCATTTTGGGTCATTTATTGACTGGACTAATTTGAAATAAATAGAAGAATACAAAGTATTAATAAATATTTCATCACATATTCTTAGAAAAAATTATTTCAATACCCGTGTGCAATATTTCAAACTCCACATTGAAGTGTTTTTACTTATTCAGTTACTTGTAGGCATTTTGAAACGATTTATGTAACTTAAATTCAACTTCAAGAGATTTTCATAAATTATTTGTTAATAGAAGCATTTCGAGTGAATTTTGGGTTTAGTGAAATAAGTTGAAAAATTATTTTCATTGAAACGAAGTTTATTTTCAATAATTGAAGAATTAAATTTAAAATAGGCAAGATCCTTAAAAAGTCCACAAAAATAAAGAAAATTCTCGTAAGTCTCATTTTTAAATATTTTCCTTGTATAGGTTTTTTTTAAGTAGCTCGATGAAAAATTGTTCGTTATTTTAATTTAGACAATAATTTCATATTATTTGTTTTTAACTGTTACTGTTATCGGTTCGATTTTGTCGAATTAAAAATGTTGACATTTATCGACGTTTCAAGGCCCCTAGAATTTAAATCAAAGATTTGTAGTGAAATATCTATCTGTGCGTGTGTACATACATTTGGGACACCATTTTTGGTCATCCATATTTTAGGCCCTAGTTCACACAGGACTGTAGCGCCACCTTAAGTAATATCTCAAAAAGCCGTAGTGATATTGACTTCAAATAAATTTTGTTTTACAAATAATAATAACATTGAAAGATGCGGAATAGACTTTAAAAAAATTGAGAGAGTGGTAGAGCTAGCGACTTAAGTTAAATTTTATCTACACTAATATTATAAAGAGGAAAGATTTGTATTTTTGTATGTAACGAATAAACTCAAAAAGTACTGGACCGATTTTAATAATTTGCATTTGTTCTCTAAAACAAGACAATTTTGTAAAAATAATTTGTTAGTAACGAAGTGCAGTGTGGTTGCTACGAACTGTCAAACTCTATTCGCGTTCCACATACCATCCACACTGCAACGAATATATTGTTCGCGCTCAACTTAACCTCAAAATTATACCACTCTTGTTTTGTTTTTGTGTGAAAGATCATGGCTGAGGAAAATATGGAGAAAAGGGTTGACAGGTCGCTGTCTGCGAATAGAAATAAAGCTCATGTGAAAGAAAAGTCAAAATATGCGAACATCCGCATTTCGCAGTTCGTAGCTCATGTGCAAGATGCTTAAGAGCATTCACTACCCGTGGCACGATGGTTAGTGCGTTGGACTTTCATGCCAGAGGTCTTGGGTTCGATCCCTGCCTATGCCATGTAAAGTTTTTTTCACGGGTACTGCACTGCCTCTTGCGAGGAATTGACAAATTCTCCTAGAGTAATTCTTGTCATGAAAAGTGCTTTCTCAAATTAGCCGTTCGGATTCGGCTTAAAAACTGTAGGTTCCCTCCATCCCTGACAATAGTACTCGCACACAGGAATGGTTGAGAGTTTTAAGTCACTAGTTCTCAACGTACTGTTGCGCCATCCAATTTATTATTTATTTTTAAGAGTATTGACTTGAGTTTTCACATCTCCTACGGTTTGCTCAAGTTTTTGCACGATTTTTCCGATTCTACGCACAAAAATTTGATTTGAACTCCTATTTTCATAATATGCCTGAATAACTTTAACGCGTTGCGTCTTTCAATGGATCGAATTGAGTTAGTCTAAAATTGAGAAATGTCAAGTGAAATGCAGAAAACAAACTTGACGTTTAGGTGTGGTTCACATTTAACAACGGTCCTTAAAATTTAACCACCCTTTATAATTTTTAAGCAAAAATGTTTTATGAATTTCGCAAACAGATTTATTTTTTCAAATTAAATTTCCAGAATTTGAAAGTTTTATTCTGGGGTTAAACGATTCGTAATGAGTTGTCAAACCTTACTGAATAGAAATGTCAAAACAGTTTGACATTCTCAACTGTCAAATCTTAAACAGCTTTTATCGAAATAATCGCATGCATCTAATAAAATACCCTATAATATCTTTCTTTTTCAATTGTTTCTGTTATTTCTCTTAAAATGTTGTCAGTAATTTCAGATCGCGTTCTATGAAACGTAAATTTGGAGGTTAAGCAATAAGCATGTGCACTTAAGTGGTTCAATCACATCACATTTTATGCCCCTCTCTGTATAATTTACCTAAACATCAACTTGTCTCCGTGGTCACATCATAAACTTAGTTACCTAACAATTTCAAGCCATCAAAATCCATCATTGTCATTCCACATCGGTGCTTTGCGCACACAACACACTTCATGCTTTAGAGCAAACTAATGTCATCTCTATTATCATCCTTACTTAAACTTACATGCGAAATTTTGATATAGAAAAACCCCTATTCCCCCATCGTCACACCCCACTGACTGCACTGACTTATGGTAACTTAAAAAGAAAATATTGTGACTTGAGTGACGTTATTCTTCATCTTTATCTTCGCCTTCGTCTATGTTGTTGTCGTATGTTCTTCGATTTTTTGTTTGCTCCCGTTTCATGTAATAACAAATGCGCGTAAGGGTAAGCGTAAGAGAGGTTGCGCCTTAATTACTTTTGAATCATAATTAAGTTCCATCCAACAGCCTTTTTACTCAATTAACTCATCTTAATGGTCCATCATCCCATAGCTAAGATGTCTCTCTATCGCTATCTCTTTCTCCCTCACACTTGTTGGTGGTGGGATGGTACATACATATATTTCTAGCTACTACTTCTAATAATCTTTTTTTTTTGTTGTTGTTGTTGTTCTGCTTTGCCGCCAATCACTTGGGGTCTTAAGTTGAAGGTTTTTTTTTTGTTTTTGTAGTGATGTCTCTCTTTTCCGTCTTCCGAGCTGCCTATTAATAGAAGGTATAGGTATTCCTATAACGTCTGTTTTTTTTTTTGCTGTTGTTAAGTTGCCTTTGTCGGAATTCTTCGGTAATCAAAAGCATGGCTTCAGTTTAATGGAGGGTGGCAGTAGCACAGCAATGGCATCATTCCTTGATGATTTCCCTCATTAAATAAAGAAAAAGGTAAACTGAGTGAAGGAAGAAGGAATAGGTATAAAGGTAAGTACTGATACCCTCGCGGGCTTAAACCTTCTTTTGTTTTATATGTTATGTACCTTTATAATAAAGATTCAAGAATGGTTCGTTCATAGATAAAACAAACAACTTGTGTTCTTGGAAAATTTTCAACAACAAAAAATAGAAATAAAAATAAACTGAAACAATCTTTAAAAAAATTTGCACCTTTGTCATCTAAAAAAATTAATTTTTCTTTTTCTTTACTTACAGGTACTCTCAGCATTGGACATATTACAACCACCTCATTTGGATTTCTTCCAGGAAATGTATCCTTTTTCAAAAATAAAAAAATAAGAATAGTACCATTAGTGGGTATAAGACCCTAAAGACACATTCAAAAAAAGTGTAGAAGGGTATAATTACACGTTGATGGTTGAAAGATTTCGTTTACCGAAATATCTTTTTAAGGAATTTAAAATTAGAAAAGATTGTTTGAATTATTTTTTTTGTAGTAGCTCTGATAAAATTCCAGGAAGTAGTTCCTGGTGGGTGGACGAGTTTTAAGATGAATCTGGCTTTTTTTACCATTAAACATAAAGAAAGAACTGATACTTTGACCTTTTAAATTTGGTTGACTTCTTTAGCTAAATTATATTGACTTAAAATGTCCTTAAATCCAATTGTTAAAATGTATTTGTTGCAAGACCCTTGAAATGACAATGGATTCTATTATAAAGGCTTTCCAAAAAATTAAGCCCAACAATGGCTAATTAGGAGGTTTCCAAAGTGTTGACAACCCGAAATATGTCAACATCTGTTAATTTGGTACCCGTGGCACGATGGTTAGTGCGTTGGACTGTCATGCAAGGGGTCTTGGGTTCAATCCCTGCCTGTGCCACCTAAAGTTTTTTTTCACGGGTACTGCCTCCAATGACAAATCCTCAAGACTAATTCTTGTCATGAAAAGTGCTTTGTTAAATTAGATGTTTGGATTTGGCTTAAGACAGTAGGTCCCCTCCATCCCTGACAACATTACTCGCACACAGGAATAGTTGAGAGTTATAAGTCACTAGGCCCTAGCTCCAACGGACTTTTGAGCCACTTAATTTAATTTAATTATAATAGAACTTTGAAATGGAATTTTAAATAAATGGCTTCTGGCTTATTTTAATCTTTTGGTCCAATTGTCGATGACATTTTACGACATTTGTGACCATATGTTGACAATAACGCAATGAATGTTGTCCTCCAAGTGGTGAATCGGTGTAGGCTAGCGACTTCACATATCCCTACAGAAAATAATCAAGCAGCGTTAAATCGCACGATCTTGGAGACCAATTCACGGGTCTGTAATGTGAAACTATGCGGCTACCAAGCGTTTTCTTCAATAAATCAATTGTAGCATGAACCGTCTTTTTGAAATCACAACTCCTGTAAATCATGGGTGTTTTATTAATGAACGAAAAAGTCAGTAATCAGGGCTCTTTATCTGCATCGTTCTGGTCAGCATCGTTAAAACAGTGTTGCCAACTTATAAAGGGTTTTTTTTAATAAGGGCGGGTAGATGTTGTGTCTAGATGTCATGGCGCTTGCTGTGTGGCACTTAGCGCCGTCGCTCGTCGTGCTGGAACCACATGTCGTCTAGGTCCATATGGATCAATTTGGGCCATAAGAAATTAGTTATCATCGTTATGTAGCACTCGCTGTTGACGGTGAAGCTTTACAAACGTCGTTTTCAAAAAAGTACGTATCAATTACGCAGCAACTTTTTGAGGATGCATTATCACCTGGTAAACCGCGCATGGCTTGGTGTCGTCCCATATACAGAAATCTTGCTTGTTAACACAGCCATTCATCCAAAAATGTGCCTCGTTAATATAGATGATTTTTCGGCCAAAATTACGGTCCTCTTCCAAAGCCCAGTCAGTGAACAAACGGCGTTGTCTATGGTCATGAAGTTTGAGGTCCTGGGTCAGTTGGATCTTGTACGGGTGTAGGCCCAAGTCCCGACGCAAAATTCGTCAAGTTGAAGTCTGCGAAAGGCCGAGTTCTTGTGCACGGCGAGGAATAGACTGCCTCGGGTGCTGCCGTACACTTTCACAGACCGCGGCGATGTTCTCGGCCGATCTTGCGTTCCTTGAACGTACGGGTCTTGGCTGATTGTTTACTAAACCGGTCGTCTCAAATTTGGCCACCAAACGTTGAAGAGTCCACTGTGACGGGCCACCACGTCTACCGTAAAATGGACGCAATGCGCGCAACGTTTGCGTTAACGCACACTCATTTTGATAACAAAGTTTTATCATTTGAACGTGCTGTTCAATGGTGTAACTTGCCATGATGATTTGGCATAAACAACTGAATAATAAACAAAAGATTTGACAGATGTCACCAAAAAAAAAATGGCCGCCACGGGATGCCAAAATCTACACGCACCAATTTAAAATCATATAGTTATATACCTTTGAAAAAAAAAACACCCATTCTAAGTCAAATATCCGCCAGTTAAAACGGTTATACAAAAAAGTTCAAGAACTTTCTAATAGTAAACAATTCTGTCTCAAGAAAATAAAACAAAGATTTTTCAATTCAGTCTGAACTAAAAATGCAAATGTTTAGCATTTTCGAAATAACTTATGTATTTATAAATAATTTTGGCGTACAATGAAATCATCTCAAAATAAGCCAGAATAGATGCTTACTATTCACAGTACATGTAGTAACTTTCACTTTCTCCGAGAACACTTAAAATCTTAAATTTAATAATAAAAACTCTAGTTATAGCACATATTTGATGGTAGTCAAGTTCTTTATCTCATTTTAATTGAAAAACTTCATCCGCAAGTGGCGGTATACTCTACTTACCCCCATTTTCTCAAAATTATGTACATGTATATAGGAAAACCATCATCTATGTTCATCAAAAACGTTAACCCATTATCAAACCCATTTAAAAGTTTTCATATTGTTTTTGTAGTTAAATGGAAAGGGGATGGGAGGAGGTAAAAATTAAGGTTTTAGAACCTAACAAAAGTTATTGAATTTGAATAGCAATGTCATCAACATCATCAGCATCAGCATCACTAACGTTGCATAGTCAATATTGACGTCAAAAAATCATAATCAAATCTATACACACGCAAACACAAAAGTAAAATAGAGTTTTTGTTTTCATTCTGCAGTATTTTTTTAATCCAGTATCTGCCTGGAGATATTCAAAAGAGAGGTATCTTTTTAATAGAAGCTAACTATTTTGTATGTACATTGATTATAAAATTGAAATATTCAATTGATATTCATATCTGAATCGAAAAGTTAATTAAAAAAAGGGAAATTTATACTTATTGGAGGGTGTTGATTATGAAATGGAGTACATGCTCATTGCTCATAGTAGATGCTCAATATAAAAAGCTTAACCATTTACCTTCTACGAAATCTTACTCACACGACCTCTAAGTAGATGCTCATTTAAAAAAGTAAAATGATAGTATTTTATCTTTTTCAACGTTGTAGATTATAATTCAGAGTATGTGCTTCGAGTAAATGCTCTTTATGAAAAGATGACCTTTTCACCTTTTTTCTACTTTCTTTTCGAAATAAGCAAATGCTTAGGATGTGCACTTGCTTTATAAAATAAAGCATATTCAAAGTTTGCTCATACAACCTATGTATGTATTTGCACTAATTCAATAATGTGTCTATTACAAAATAAAGTACTTGCTCAACGTAAATATTCCTTACAAAAAATTTAGCTTTTACTTTTAAAAAAAAATATAGTTACAGTTTTTTGTCTAAATATTTTATTTTCTTCTCCATTTTAATAACAAAATTTAAAATTTACGAACAAATATATTTTCCTTAACCAAAAAATCCCTCTCAGATATGTGATAACTGAACTCCTACAGTCAGATCTGCACAAGATCATCGTATCGCCACAACACCTCTTAGCCGATCACATAAAAGTATTTTTGTATCAGATATTGCGTGGCCTAAAATATCTCCATTCGGCCCACATTCTTCACAGAGACATCAAACCGGGCAATTTGCTTGTAAATAGCAATTGTGTCTTGAAGATATGTGATTTTGGTTTAGCTCGAGTCGAAGAACCAGATCAATCGAAACACATGACTCAAGAAGTTGTCACACAATATTATCGTGCTCCAGAAATTTTAATGGGTGCCCGTCATTATTCGGCAGCTGTTGATGTCTGGTCGGTTGGTTGTATTTTTGGTGAGCTATTGGGTCGTCGTATATTGTTTCAGGCACAAAATCCTGTGCAACAATTGGAGCTCATAACCGAACTGTTGGGTACACCATCGATGGAAGATATGCGACATGCGTGTGAAGGTGCCAGAACGCATATGTTGCGACGAGCCCCAAAGGCTCCATCGTTTTCGGCTTTGTACACGCTAGGTTCACATGCGACACACGAAGCTGTGCATTTACTTTGTCAGATGTTGGTATTTGATCCTGTAAGTATAAATATAATTATATAAATTGATGTTTTGAGGTATAAATGTTTTGTTTTTCTTTTTGCATCTGTTTTGTAGGACAAGAGAATATCAGTGACAGATGCTTTGGGTCATTCATATTTGGACGAAGGACGTCTAAGATATCATTCGTGTATGTGTAAATGTTGTTTTAATACCTCATCTGGTATGCGACAGTACACTGGAGATTTTGAACCATCAGCTGCACAGCCATTCGATGATATTTGGGAGAGGAAATTAACGTCTGTGCAACAAGTTAAAGGTATTTTTAGTGAAAGCTAAATTAGGAGGAATTGTTTACAAAACTATTAAAAATTTAAGTCATTTAGTTTATAAGTTGCAATTTTTGGTGGCTATTAACAATTTGTATTCTTAATCTTGATGTTAGTCGTGTTTCCAAATTACTTCTTTAAATTTTAAATTAATAAAAAAAAAAAACACATTTAAACCCAAAACTGACACTAATATACTTTACTTTGGTAAGCAAAGTAGTAATACTCTTGGAAATAGGTCTAAAGTCTCAATTTTTATTCATTGAACTTGAGAATATCATAATTTTTGTTTTGTCAAAAACAAGACACATAATTAGCACATTTTTAAATGTATTCTCTTTGAGTTCAAAGTTGGCAAAATTTATCAAAATTTTGAAACCAAAACGTAAGGTTTATTATATAATTTGGATTTCATTAATTTTCATCTTATTTAAACTTTAACGTATTATTTTCAATAACAGAACAGATTCCAAAAAAATATTATACATTTTTGGGTGTTTCGAAAAGTGCCAAATCTTAAATGTTCTATGTTATCAAGAATGTAGTTTCTTTTAATGAAAAACTATTTTGTTGTTTTCATCACTTATTGTTGTTACCGTAAGGTAGTGATGGAGTTAAATTTTTAGGGAAAAAGTCTTTTCAGAAATGTCGGCATTTTCAGAAATAGAAACCAACTTTGTCACACAAATTTCTTATTTTTGAGGTCAGAACTCTGAAAATAGAATTTTTAAGAATCAATTTCTTAAGAAGAAATATCTACACCGCTAATTTCAATTCCAATACTCCTCAAATCGGATTCAGCATACATTTTTACTACTTAAAAGCTTTGTTTTAACTTATTATTCTGAATGCTTTAGAAATATCCTTGAAGCTGAAAAAAAAACACGAGATAACATTTAGCTCTACGTTTTTAGCGGGAAAATATTGAAATTGAACCACTATTTTCCTATGACATTCATCTTAATCAGAAAAACTTATTCTGATGATTCCCAAGACTTTTCAAATATAATGTAACAAAACATTATTGCACTTATTTTGCACTTCCCTTATTAGCGAAAAAATTAATATTGCAAAATAGAATTCGAATAGAGTAGAATATTGAAACAAAATGTATGTAAATCGCTAGACGAAATTAATCCCCATAAACAAGTTAATTTTAGTACTTCTTTTGAAGTCCTTTTTGTTCTATCCTTTTTTTGAATTCTCTGTAATCAAGTATTTCATGTTAGATTCAGACACATTTTTGTATTGTACGTTATCAACAAAAGATTTCTCTCAACCAAGCATTGAAATACATCTCTTTGTATTATTCAGTATATTATGTAGTTCTTGGAAAGTAATATTTTTCAAAAGCTTCTTGTTTAACAAAAATCAATGAATGCTAAAGAGAAATAAAAGGAGTTTTATTCCTTTGACTGAAACATATGTAAATGAATGTTTTGTAAACAATTTTTTTTTTTTTTTCAAAATACTTTCACTTGTTATATTATTTCAAATTTTTGTATACTGACATTTTCAAATAATTTCATTTTTATTTTTATTTCCACAGAGGAAATGCACAAATTCATAGCGGAGCAACTACAAACCGGACGTGTTCCACTTTGTATTAATCCTCAAAGTGCTGCATTCAAAAGTTTTGCAAGGTAAGTTGTTCAATTTTTGTTGTTGTATCTTTTTTTTTTATTTTTTACTTTATTCTAATATTCACTGCACATTCCTTTTATTTTAAAGTTTATACTTTCTCTTTACTATTTTACTCCTTTTGAACAACAAAAAAAAATCTATTTGTCTATCTATCATTTTTCTTTCTTATGATAAAAAAAAATGTTTTAAAATACTTATGTGCTGTGTTTTCTTGCAAACAAATTTTTAAAAAATATAAAATTGGTCTATTTCGATATTATGTTGGGTACATTTTTGATACATGTAATATTTTCTGTTTTTTTCGTAATACTTTATTTTTATATTTTATCTTAAATTTTCTTCTTGACATATACAAAATTTTATATATAAAATCATTTATTAAAAATAAAAAAAACAAACTTATATTACAACTTAAATAGCCAATGAGATAATCTACTAGTACCACTGCTGCTGTTGATGTTGATGCTGAAATTTTAATTGTTTAATTAATACAAAAATAAAGAAATTAAACAAAAAACTTACATGAATGTCTATAGTCAACGTAAAATATTACAAACAAAACTAAAATAAATGCATAAATATTCAAATAATGAAAAAATAAAAATAAATTTTATACTGCACAATATATTTAAACATAAATCAAATATATATAATATATGAATATACATAAATGTCCTGCTGCCATCTTTAAATTGCAAATTTCTACCAATGGTTATCAACAGTCAAGTTCAGTCTAATTAAAATTAATAAAACAAAATAAAGTTACTCTCTCAATGTATCTCTGTCACGATCGAATCATCGATATACATATATACAAATTATTTCATCCTCACGCGCAATCAATGGGCATTCAGATTAAAAACAGAAATAGGTGTGTAGACATATTATATTATATTTTTTTTGTTTTTCTTAAATCAATGTATTTTTTTTAACTAACTTTTTTATTTGAAATATTATTATTGTTGCAATTCTAATGTTTTTTGTTTCTGTTTACATCGCAAAAAAAATAGTTAAAAAAAAAATAAAATAAAAAAGCACAAACAACAAAAAATAAATAATATACTTATCAACTTATTTTACCCCCCCCCCCTTCATATTTCTCACTCACTTAACTTGGTGTTAAATTAATAAAATAATCAAAAAATAATACACATTTAATTATAATCAAATATATAATGTGTGCATGTAATACATTAAAAAAAAAGGAACAATATGTAACATAATAATTTTCTTTATTTTTTTCTTATATTTATATATATATGTCTATACAATGAAAAATAATATTTAGCATATTACATAGTATATGTGTTTATATAATTTGTTGCTTTTTATAAAATATTATTTAAAAAAACGTAAATATAATGATTATTTTTTAAATAAGTTATAAATAACAGTAAATTCCAAAAAAGTGACCATGAAAAACTGCGTTTTAAACATACACTTAACTCAGTTCAGAACCTTTTTAATCACAAATTCGAAAACGAAATATAGTACTATGTTTGAAACATGCTAATTTCATAAAAAATTTTAAGTTTATGTAAAATTTGTTGCAAAATTAATTTATTTAGGGTCCTTAAAATAATTTATTAAAATCCAAGGACCTACATAGATCCTTTCATCTTATGTTAACTTTGAGACGGATATTTTTTCCATCCGACAGCGGGGGCGGGGTAACTACTCGTATTTCAAAATTTTAATTACTTAAAAGCTTTTTCATCTTTTATTTTTGTAATAGTTAGGTTTAAATTAGTTTCAAAATATTCACAATTATTAACTAAACTCTTTCTTCATGAGCATATTTGCAAAGAGTATATACTTTTAAATTTGGGGTAAATTGAAATATTGAGTTTTAAAACTGGGGATTCATTCCGTAATTTCGTCAAAAGGATTATCATTAACGATATCGTCAATAATTTGCTTCACGTAACTTTATCACTATCGTCTCGTCAATCGTTTTCAGTATAAGATCGTTTAGTATATTCCAAATACTCTAATACAGGGTGCGGCAGAGCCGACTGACGAGTTTAATGAGGTCATTAGCCTGTGATAAGATAAGAGTAGGCCTTAATAAGTGGTATATTTTGAATTGTACGGTAATGCCGTTTTTATTCGTAATCATGTTCTGGACAGGTGTACATAGTGGTTTCGTCGTGCGTGCATATTACGAAAATAATCATTCTGTGATCGCTACACAAAGGGCTTTTCGTTTACACTTCGGCACTCCACGTGCTAAATCTGTTCCTTCTGCAAACACTATCAAATTGTGGATACGGAATTTGGAAGAAACTGGAAGTACCCTAAGTAGACTTGTACACGGAGCACGGATGTATGGTTTCAGCAAGACGGAGCTACAGCGCATACAACTCGAATTTCACTTCCTGTCTTACGACAAATGTTCCCTGGGCGGTTAGTCTTTCTGAGAGGAGACATAGGCTGGCCAGCACGGTCCCCAGATTTAAGCATGTGTGATTTTTTCCTTTGGTGCTACCTTAAGGATAAGGTTTTAAAGAAAAAATCACCGCGGAAATCGAGGCCATACCAGTCGAAATGTGCCGAAAATTATGTGAAAACTTCAGAGATCGTCTACAACAGTATATCAATGCTGACGGCCGCCATCTTGGAGATATAATTTTCAAAAAATAATTTTTAAAAAAAGGATTGAATACCGATGTAAATAAAAAAAATGTTTTCTCTAAGTTTAACTGTTCGTTATTTATAGCCCATCAAAACTCGTCAATCGGCTCTGCCGCACCCTGTACTATGACTGAAATGTCAAAATGAACTCAACGAAAGATAATGCTTGTTCAATAACTTCAAAATATTATTAAACTTGGTTTGGGAATGGGAAATTTAAAAAACTTGCAAAAAATGTATTGTTAATAAACATGCAAATTTTTTTGTGATGTTTATTGTTATTGTTACTTTTTGTGTTTTCATTTGTTGCCGCCTACGCGACGATAAAACTATAATATCAAAATGTTTGTTCAATGTCTGATATTTTTGTAAATCAGCTATACTAAATCGTTGCCTGTCGAATATACCAACGTTCCTCCGCCCCCAAAGTTTCAATAGTTACAGCAAATTTTAATATTGAAGGTATATGTATGTGTAATGTGTATGTAGAAAGACAACCGTTTGGCAAATTTATTGTTTCCAATATAAAGTCCTCTTTTGAAATTCCAAAACTATAATCGTTTTATTTATTTAACAACAATAAAGAGAGATTACTAATGTTTTGTTATATAAAAAAATGCTTACATATGGGTAAGAATAGATAGAAGGTCCGATTCATCTCTTAATTTACTTCGTAACCAAATTTATTGTATTTTTTTTTTAGTTTTTATTTGTATTTTGTAACAAAACTAAACTGCACCGAAACTTTTTTACTTCAATTTGCTTAGTTATCAATGGAAATTAATAGCAGACGATACCTATTTAGCTATCGTTCAAACGCTATCGTTTTGACGATATCACTTTGACGATTATCGTCTTACGTGAAGTGAGACTATCGTCGAAACGCTATCGTCTAACGATTATCATTTTACGGAATGACCCCCCTGGACTGAAAATCAGAAAACTTGAATTCCTTCATAGAGATTTCTGTCTCCAGCCAGGCGGTCAATCTTAGAACATAGAATTCTAGAATGTAATTATAAAACTGTTCCAGATCAATATATGTAACTATCCACAAATATATTATAGAATTGTTTGTATATGTACATACATACGAGTATATTGATTAGTAGGTTGATAGGTAGTTATCAAGATGAAGTCTTAGGGCTATAGAAAAATAGCAGGATTTCTGAAGATTTTTTTCAATTTTGTTTTGTAAAAAGATGAAGATTATATAACCAAATTTCAGAAAATTAAATCTGTTGGAAAAAGATTTGTGTAATTTATATCTACCTACAAATCAAAAGCAGACATTTAATTGAAATGTACTTTTTATTAGATATCTTGATAAATATTCTTTTTTTTTGTTTCTTTCGACATACATTTATTCCACATAGAATTGTTTTATAATTAGTTTATTTTATTCTCACGATATTAATTATAGACATTTTTTATATTCCAATAGCACACCCCTCAAAATAATTTGTTTTTGTGTTACCCCTTTCCACCCACCTTTTGTAAACCACATTAATAAATAAAAAATGTATTTTTTATATTGTACATATTTTACAAATTTTACTAACAAACCTTTAATCGGCGTGTTTAAATTTTCCATAAATAACTATTTAATACAAACTACATAAATAATTTTGTTTTTGTTCTTCCCAAAACCAACAAACAACAACAAAAATGTACTAAAAATTACAAAATATTAAATAAATTTGGATTATTTGATAAATTTACTCAAAAAATAAAAAAAGGATTTAAAAAAAATAATGAAAGCAGCAGTGATTTTTAGTAGATGTCTCCAAAACTCAAAAAAGAAAAATAAAACAAAATTTTAACCTTTGACCAAATAAAAACATTTTTAAAATTATTATTTTGTTTTCAATTTTCATTTTCTGTGTATTTCTTTGTATTGTTTTCTTTCCCTGGTTATTATATTGATTGTTTAATGTTTCAAAAAAAAATATAAATGTTTGCTTCTTTAGTACAAAATGTTTTCTGTAGTGTTGTAAATAATAATGATAATAATTTTAGTTTTTTTTTTATTTTCAATGGTTTTGTATTTTGGTTTTTTGGTGTGCTGTTTTTTTAATTTTTTTGTTTTTAATGTTTAAATATTTTTGTTTTTTTCTTTTGAAAACTAACAAATGATTTCAACATCAAAATATACTTAAACCAAATTTATAGAAGATTTTTGAATTTTAGATTATACCACAAGACAATTGTGCATAATAAATTAAATAAAGGAAATATATATACATATATGTATATGTACAACAAAGCATCAACAATAATAGTAATTTTTGTGTTTCATTAAACAGTCAATACAAAATAAACATTATACATTCTACATACATTATGTATATACATATGTACATTTATATAAAGAACGTTTTGTTCAAAATTATTCTAATATTTCTATTTTTTTTTCTCTTTAAAAACAAATATTTTTGCAGAAAATTACTAAGAACTGTTAAATGTTTTAAAAAACCTTCTTCTGCTTCTGCCGATACTGCTTGTAGCACAAACATAAACATAAATAATAAAAATTTTAAAAAATCATGCTTTGGGTTAAGAAAAAAAACATTCACATCTCATTCAATTAAGAAGGCTACACTACAAATTGTTCTAAAACCTATTGTTTTCTTATTTGCTGCTTAAAAAAAATATACCAAAACAAAAATAAGAACTAACAATGGTTGTGGTTTCCCAAAGAAATAATAAAGTTAACATTTCTGTATAGATAATAAGGAATATAGAGCTTGAACCAAAATCGAAAAAATAAAAATAAATAATTGATGTGCCATTTTAACATAAAATAAGAAAAGATTTCACACACAAACAAAAAAAAAACTACTATCATTAATAAGGTTAGTGTTTTGTTTTTAAAATTTTTTGGTTTGTTTAATTTAATTCATAAAATTAACAATTGCACCTTGAAAAAGTTCAGTCGTTAACATACGGACGAGGTTTGAGTTTATTTTGTTGTACATATGAATTGAAATTAGTTGATTTAAAAAAAATAAAGTATTGGTGGTGGTTTTAGAATTTTAAAATGTATGAAGAATGTTTTCGTATCAGTTTTTTTTAGATGGAAGAAAAATAAAAACCATGGATCGTGAATTTAGTCAAAATTTTGAATGCTATGAAAGCAGCGTCGTTTTTAAAACCAACACGCCACTATTTCACACTAAACAATTTCAGAGAATGATGCTATTGAGGCTATATTGAAAAACTTCAAATGAACAAAAAAAAGATATTTTTAAAGCATTTCGGCAAAATTTAAATCAATTAATTTATTATTTCTACTTTTGCTTTATTTATGATTTTAACTTAAATGAACTTTTAACTTTAAAAAAGAACATTTTCCATAGGAGACTAAAATTAGCTAAAATTGTACCCGAGACTGGTTTTTGTCCAAACACTTTCCTGTAGACTAAAGTTACATTTCTTAGTATATTTGAAATAATAACAACTTCTTCAAATTTGTCACTTTTATTTAAAATTTTACTTAAATCGATATCACAAAAGTTTTCAAGTAATATTGTTAACTTCCCATAGGAAGTTATTGTAATGTTTTTTTTTTTTTTATACAAAATAAAAACCTAAAAAAAAAAACATTATTCAAAGTTTGTAAAAATTGAATTTCGACTCAAATATCTTTTCAAAAACTTGAGATATTGGCTTCTAACTTATTTAAGCTTATAAGAAATATTGTTTTCAACATTCGATAAAATTTTGAGAAAAATCGAATTGACAGTTTTTTTTTACAAAAAATAAAAACCTAAAAAAAAACAATACTAAAACTTGGTAAAAATTTACTGTCCACTCAAAAAGCTATTCAAAAATTACAAATATTGGCTTAAAACTTATTTTATTTCACAGAAGATATTATTTTCGATATTCAGTTTTTTCATAAAAAAATGAAATCTACAAAAAATAGTACGCAAATTTGATAAAAATTGATACATATAGACAAACTTTTAAGCAAGACAAATCGACAGACGGGATGGGAAGTTATAAGTGTGGGTCGCATCCCAGCCTCTGTTTTAGTATGGTATCAATTTCGATATGCCATGAACATTTTATAACAAAAAAATGGGCGTGGCAAAAACTTGAAAGATCATTCTCCATATGAACAAGGCGAACTTGAATTTGTATTTTCAAATTTTTAGTTCAATCACATTGGTTATATGTACATTTTGGACTATCCTGAGACTTAAAAAAAGAAATACAAATATTAAATAAATATATAAAAAGTAGGCGTCCCAGTAGGTGGTTTTTACTTTAAGTGTGTTTTTTTTTTACATTATTATTATTATCATTTGTGCTTTTCTATAAAAAGGTGTATGGTGTTAAAATATTCTGCATGACTATTTGTTGTTAGTTAGTAAATGTACTCGTACTTAAACCGTTTATTTTGTTGTTTGTGCTTTTTACAAATTAAAAAAAAAAAGAATATAATTAAACAATAAACATTTAAGAAAACTTTATTTTCATCAAAACTAATCTCTAACTTTTCTATTTAATTTTTATTTTTTGTTAAACAGTTCCACCGTCGCCCATCCTTCAGAACTGCCTCCATCGCCACATCAATGGGAATGACGGCAAAATGAGGCGATAGCTGCCTAAAATAAATTACTTTCTGCCAAAATAAAATATTATTTTAATTCTTAACTTTAAAATTAATAACAAAGAAAACAAAAAATCAACAATTTAAACAAAACAAAACAAAAAAAAAACAATTCATCGTTATTAAGTTTATATATCAAGACAAAAAAAACTGATAAATAATTTAAAACAAATTAATTGGACAACTTTAAAAATGAAAAATAAAATTAAGTAAAATAAAGAAAAATCATTCCACCATGGTATCGAAAGAGAAAACTACTACTCACAACACACTAGTCGCTGAAAAATATATAAAGCAGAAGTTAAGTTATATAAGAATGAAAACAAATAAGGAACAAACAAAAGAAAATTAAAATTTACCACTAAATGGAGAAGCACAACAACAACAAAACACTCACCCTCGATCGATCATCTCGTAATTTGTTTGCCAAATTTACCTCAAAAAAACAAAAAAAAAACAAATTAAAAGTAAAAACTAAATTTTAATAATTTGTTGAAACAATAAAAAAATAAATGAAAAAAAAAACAAAAAAAAACTTAATTTTTGAAGGACTAATAAACAAGTAATCAATTTTTAAACAAAAACCAAAACAAAATAAAACATATGTATGTCGTCGTCTTTGTATAATAAAAACAAATCACTAAGAAAAACTTTTAATAAAATTATAAAGTCCTATCTATATATAAATATATATATTTATTTTTTTTTCTTATCGAAAAAATAATGTAAAACTTGAAGAATTAATTTCTTATACAAAAACAAAAACTATAAATAAAATGTAGTTATAGTGGAACAAAAAATAAAAATTAAAATGTTAATTCTTCGTTATTGTGAGGTGTCAGTATAATAATAATAAATTAGTAACACATTTGTAACTATTAAACATTAAAAAAAAAATACACACAAAAAAAGAAGTTTTAAATTAAGACAATTAAAAAAGATAACACATTTTTGGCGAGAATTAAAAAAAGAGTAATTTTCAATTAAAACATGTATTGCATACAAAAAAAACAACAACAAAATTATTTACTATGATTTGAAAAAAAAAAAGAAAAAAAAACAAAAAAAAACATTACTTATCTATGGACTGATTTCGATTTAGTTTTAAATTTAAATAAAACAAATTTAAACAAAACTTATGTATGTAATAACAAAACATAAGACAAAAAATATCTTAACCGAGAGAAAAATGAAAATTCAAAGAAAAGAAAAAGAAAACACAATCTACGATGTGTATTTATATATATTTTTTTATTATATAAATGATTCGTATACATATTTTTTACGTATTTTTTTTATTTATGTTAATTTTATTATAAAAACAAAATGCAATTCACTTATGATTTTGAGGGAACCATTATAAGTTTAATATTCTACAAAAATTTAACTATGTAAAACTTATTGTTTTGTAATCAAAGAAAATAAATCAAACAAACAAATAAATAAAAATTAATAAAAGTTGTCCTTATATACAAAAACAAATAATTTATTTTGCGTCTGCATATTTTTTTGAAGAATTGAAACAAAAAAAAAGAAGACCTTAAGGAAGTATCATTTTCAGGCGATGCAAAAGCTTGTAAAAGATTTTATGGAAATTGTTGTAATTCGAGGTTAAAACTATTAACTTCCCAATTAACTTCCTTAAATTGAGTAGCTTCAACAAATTATTAATTCCTAATCCTAGTATTGACTTTATGTATTGACTTATAAGAGTCAGTTTAGTTTGTTTTGTATGACTTCAACTTTTTATATTTTTGTTCTACTTTCATTTGGTCAAAAATGTTACTTGTAATAAATGCAATGTAAAGAATAAATTATACACCGTTTTATTGTCTTTCTAATTTAATGAATGTCTTTGACCTAAGATTGTTTGGTTATAATTATTTAGGGTTCAAACTCTACTGAAAAAAACTTATTAATATTTTATACCACAAAGATTGCAATTTGGTATTAAATCCTAAAAAAGGTCTTTGATGCGTTATTCAACAACTTAGTTCTGATTTATTAAAACTATTATTTTATAGGAGACAATGAATCTAAAATTTCATCCTCGTGGCAAGTAAAATTGAACGAAGAGCAAATCTATTAAAATTTCCTTCTTTTCAAATTACTCAGTAGGATCAATAAATTATCTTCGTTTCATTTCCGTTTGATTTGTGTCGAAAATGATTTGTATTTAAATAAAATGTAAAAGTTTTTCAACAGAAAATGTTTACTTTTTGCTTAGATGCTATAAAAAACAAATCGAATTCTAATAAAATGTCAATCTTACCAAGGCCAACCAATTTTCTCAGATGTAAAATATTATTGAATTAAATTTCTTAATACTTTGCTCTTTCAACTTTTAAATTAAAAAAATACATTTCTGGTTCCTCTTTAAATAACATTATAGATATATTTAGTTAAATTTAATATTTTAATTTTTATCATAAAAAAAATGAAAACAAAAAAAGAACTGTACATTATTACGTAATCGTACTAAACAAAGTGGACACACTGCCCCAGTGAAAAATTATTTTTTAAGTAAACAAAATTTACATATTTTTTTCTTAGTTTTGAAGAAAATAAACGAAAAGAAGAATTACTTTTTTTTTATTTTATATTCTTTTAAAAAACAAATTGTCATCTTATTTTGAATAGCACAAGCATTACAAAAAATTTAAACATTTTTAGATTTTTAAAAGAGCTTAAACAGAATTATTTAAAAAAAAAAAGAAAAAAACTAAAATTAAAAGAAAAGAAAAATCAATTAAACTATTTTTAAGACTGAATTTTAATTGTTTGTGTTGGTTTTATTATTATTATTTTATTTCTTTTTATTTTTATTTTTTAGTCATGATTTTGAATTTAAGAACGAAAAAATTAAATGAAAAGATTAGTGTCTCTAAATATCTTAACAAAAAAAGAAAAAATACCGAGACGATTGAAAAGAATAGTAATTTGTGGGTATAAAATGTTTATAATAATTATACCAATAAATTAATATAAAATAAAACAAAACTACAATTTGACATATAAATTTATAACATAATAATAATAATTAATTGATTATTACTTGTACCTAAATATAGTGTGTCTTAAATGATAATATTCAAATGCTTACATACAACACAAAAATAAGAAAAACAAAAACAATAAAATATAATTTTCTTTTTTCTTACATTGCTAAAAAATCACTTCTTGTTGGTAGAAGTTTTTTTTTCTAAAATTATTTTTCGATTTCGTTTTTCTTCAATCGAAATACCACAAAAAATTCATTATTTTATTTTATTTTTCTTCTTATATTTAGATAGTACAAAATTTCGACTCTTAGTGTTTATTTTATGACTTTCAATTTATCTTTAAAGACAAATATTCAAGCAAGAAAAAAAAATAATAAAAAAAATATATCAGAACTGAATGTAACTTAACATTTTTAATTTAAAATAAAACAAAAAATAAATTTAAAAAAATCTTTACCAAATCATCATTCTCATTGTACACTCGACATTAATATTAATCTCAATACTTTATGTGTAAATATAGCAATTAATAAATAAATGTATTCGTACTCATAATTTTTAAATAAAAATTTAATAAAATAATAACAATAACTTAACAGAGATATGTAAGCAAAAAGAAAAACAAAACAAAAAAAACCGTTAATTTCCATTTGAATTATTTAATTAATATCAAAACAATGTATAACTCAATGCCTCAGATTTATTTAAAAGAAAACAAACAAACAAAAAACACTGTAATAATATATATATATATATATTTATTTAAATAATATATTTAGCTAATACAGAAAATTTTACATCTAAAAATTTAATACTTTTTTTGTTCTTAATCAATTAATAATTTGAAAAATAAACTACATTAACTACATACAATCGTAAAACAAACAAACAAAACACTTTTTATCAATCTTTCATATCGATCTCATTACATGTGCTCTGTTTGGGAAATTTTTTCACTTTTTATTGTATTTTATTTTTTAACTAAAAAAAGCAAAAAGTAAAAACTTTGTTGGATCAAAATTATATTATGTAAATATATATAAAACAAGCAAAGAAAATGTCATTTAAACAAATTAAATACTTTCTTTAAGTGATGCAAATTTCTTACAGAGCCATTATAAAATATTATTTTAAGTTTGAATATCTTTTTTTTCTAATATCAATTAATTTTTATAATGCTCTTAACTTAATGCTTATATAAGTCATAAATATTTTTTGTATATAGTCTGTGTAAAAAAAAAAATATTAACTAAAAACAAAACAAACAAAAAAATCTAGCTTCACACACAACCAACAATTTATATATGATATGATATATATTAAATGTTTAACAAACAAATTAATTCAATTTAAGTATCATTGGTCGTTTATATACATACTTATATATAATCATCAAACTGAAATCAATAAACATACATACATTTACCTAAATACATAAATATATATATATGCAAACAAAAACAAATGAATACAACAAATATTTTTATATATTTTACCTAATTTCTTTTGTGAATTTTTTCTTTAAACAAAAAATCCATTATATTGAAATTTATTATATAAATTAGTTTTTAATTATTATTATTATTATAAATCATAAACAATTTGGAAAAAAAAACAAAATCATCGCATTTCACATTTTAGTGTTAATATACATAATATTTGATTTTTCTTAATAATTAAGTTGATATTTTGAATTAATTTTTATTCGTCTTTGTCTTCTTCTTCTTATATAACAATGTTTAGATTTTAAGTTTATTAATTTTTTTTTTTTAAATAAAAACAAAATTGTAGATAAATAATAATCAAACAAAGTAAAATAAAACAGAAAAAAAATAAAACAAATCAATTATATTTTCTAAAAAGTAAATAAATGTGTGTTTTAATTTTCGTTTCGTTGTGCTTGTGGTTTTCGTTAAGTTCTTTCGTTTGATTTTTGGATATAGTTTAGTTTCCTTTTTTGTTCTTACAAAATCATTTTGTAGATTTTAAGATGTACATTTGGAGGATTTATCGTCGCCATTTCATCCAGCAATTGCATTTAAATAAAAAGAAATGATACATTTAGTATGTGTCGTTTTTTAGGAAAAATTTATTCTTAAATGAAATAATTGACAACATAATACATATGTAGGTTATTGATGTTTTGTTATAATTAAATCAAGTAGATCTGTCGCCGTCGAATCCTTTTTAAATAATTCCTTAGTCCATTATAGAGTATATTTAATTCGTGAATAGAATTTTGAATATATGTATGTTTGTGTAGGTAAATATTTTTCTTGAGAGTCTATTTTGAGATCATTTTTGTTCATAAACATTTTAGAATATTTATTTTTTTTAACAAAAAGGACATGTTAATTGTGCTGTGTGAGAACTACTTCCCACTGCAAAACTTATTACTTCTAAAAATAATTATAACCAAATCGGTTCGTACTCGTAAATCAAATTTCTTTGACGTTAGATAAAATTCTTAAATTAGAAAATGGCCACAAAGACTTAAATGACTAAAGATTTATTTATCACGATAGTTAGCAGGGGTTGGTATTAAATGGAAGAGAATATTAAATTGATTTTAAACAAATTTTAAACCTTAAATTAAATGTCTACTTTTTTAATCAAAGATTTAGTTTTATTGACTTGATAAAACTAGTCAACCAATAGTAGATTTATATGAACCGGAAGAATGAGAGAACTTCCGTTTATTATTTTTATTTTATTATTATATTATTTTTATTTCTAAATTTTATATTCATGTTAAGTACATAAAACAGGATTAAGCTTTAAGGCCTTAAAAATAGTACACTGGGCCGTATACAAACATTTCTTAATTATTTTTTAATCTCTTGAGAAACTGTCCTTTAAATTGATTGTTTACTTTGTTAGGATGACTACAAATACGTAGTTCAAGATTGAAGGCTTTTGCTATTATAGTTTTACCACTGACTGAGACATTTCTTAAACGATTTTTAAAAAATAAAAAACAAAAGAATTGACATAGTTATGTGGTTGCCCAATGACTTGTCTTTTAATTTGGGAATGTTTAAAAGTTCAGTAATATGCTTTTTGGATGTTTGCAGTATGAGCTGCATTTTAAGAATTAAAACAAAAATAAAAAACTCACCAGATTTTCAATGGTTACTATAAAAATACACAGGAAAAATGACTTTCGTATGTGTGATCTGAAAAAAGTAGAGAATGAAATATCAAATGAAATTAATTTAATTTATTTTTTTATTTCAAAAACAAAAGAACGGTAAGTAAAATAATAAAGAAATAATTTTAATTTTTTTGTAAGTCACGTAGTTTAAATTATTTTTCATATATTTTAAATAAAAATAAAGCATTTTATTTTATATCCAATTTTTCTTAAAACTTCAATTATTATTATCTTACATTTTTAATTATCTATAGTTAAACCAACAAGAATTAAAAAACTTTAACTGTAAATACAAAAATATTTAATTAAAATAATTTTAAAAAAATAACTGATGGCTGTTTCAAATTAAAGAATAATAATTGTAAAAGCATTAATGACTGTTTATTTTATATATGTAAATGGACATCTCTCAACAATATAATAATTAATGTCTTTTACATAAATCCATAAGTAAAATCATTTTTTTTTAATTTAAAGGATTTTTTTTAAATGAAAACTTTAAAAATAAAATTGTGTATTAATCATTTTCTAAAACTTATAGAAAAATATTTATTATCTAAAAATAAAAACCATTTAAACATCACTCATACATATATATACATTCTCAAGCTTTATCGCAACTTACTTTGGTGTATAAATATCATAACGGAACTTTCAAGTCTATACAAACAAAAACAAAAAAATGAAAAAGGTCAAATATATATACAAATGTCCGTAAAATAATCTCAAATCACCATTTAAAAAAAAAAGCTTTTAACAATAAATTATAAAACTTTTCCATATTTAAATATTTGTATTATATAAATTACATATTTAATTATATGGTGTGCAAAAACAAAAATACAAAAAATGTAAATTAAATGTTAAACATGTATTTATTATTATTATAGGATGATGTACTATAAACAAATTTAGAATTATAATTGACAATATTAAGTATAAATTTATATTTATTTTTGTTTATTTTTTTAAACTTATATTATTAACAATCATTCATTAATTTTCTTAAAATATATATTATTCTACCTAATAAATGTAATAAACAAACAAAAATAAGAACTTTTGTACTCAGGATAATAGTTATTAAAAAAAAAAACAAAATAAACAACAAGAACAAAAAAGAAATAACGTGTAAAAGAAAAATAATTAATTTTTAACAATGCAACAAAATAAACAGGAATAAGAAACAAAACAAAAAAGAAAAAAAAACGATACAAAAATCTATTTTATGGTTCTAATAAATTATTATTAATATTTATGGTTTGTTTTAATAAATTTTAGTAAACAAAAAAGGCAACACAAAAGCATACAAAACACACACAAATAGACAAAGCAAAGTAAAAACAAAAGGCTGTTGATATAATTATACCAAAATAATAAGAAAGTTTAAATTAAAAACATATTTAAATACATGAAATTATAAAATTACATTTTGATGTTGTGTTTTAGACTTATAGTTAAAAGAATAACATTTAAATAAAAACAAAAGAAAAGAATTATTATTGGTGTTTTAAATTAAAAAAAAAAAAAACTAAAGAAATCATAAATAAATTTCTAATAAAACCTATAAATGATAACAAATTGTATTGGAAAGTCTTTTTTGTATGTAGTTCTATGTATTCCAAAATGTAATACTTCATTAAAAAAAATAAAACTACTATATAATCAATGAATGAAAATTAAAAACATAAAAACAAAATCATAATAATGCAATAAGAAATACTATTAAGAATATTGACCATGAACATGATAATACTCAATAAATATTCGCAATTCCATTTATAAAAATATATTTGCACTTTATAAAAAAATATAGAATATAAACAATTTTGTTCCGTTTTTTTTTTAAATAATTAATTTGAATTTCGTTTGTAAGTTAAAAATTAAAAAAAAAAAAATAATTGTTTTGAGACGAAAAATCTGTGAATATTAAAAAACAAAAATTCAGAAAATAATTAAAAATGAAAGACAAATTTGATGTAACTTAATAAATTATCTAACCTAATATATTCGTATATGTGTGCAATATATTTGAAAACAAAAAAAAATATGTCTCAGAAAAGTTTTATTTTATAAAATTTATTTGTAGAACCAAGAAAAGAAAGTTTAAAACAAATTATGTTTCCATACGTAAATTAAAACCAAATCAGTTAAAACAAAATCAAATTGTTGTATAAATAAATGTAAATATTTGTAAATTTGAAGCAATTATATTTGTAATAAATATGCTTTCATTTGAATATAGTTCTTTGAAGAAAAAAAATGATTTAGTCTTTTCTTCAATGTTTATGGTATCCATTTTAACAGCTTTAACATTAACTCATTCAAATTTGATTTGAAATAACAAACAACCCAATGGAACTCGAAAAATCAGTTTCTGACAGATTCAAATCAAATTTGATTTAAGTAATTGGCAGAAAAAAAAAACACAACAAAAAAGATTGAACTAAAATAAGTTTTATTAAAAATACAATCTTCTAAAAATTCAACAACAAAAACCACAAGGAATCAACATTGATTACAAATAAATTATTAAATTTTATGATGCCAAGTTTCGTAGCAAAAGAAAGTATGAACCACTTGTTTGCATAATCTGAAATTAAATTCATATATATGTATGTATATATATTTTTATATTATTTATCAAATCAAGGATTTCTCTTACATTTAATAAAGTTGTTAAAGACATCGTTGAAAACCAAGAAGCTCTCATAATAATGGTCCTATTCGATCTCATTATAATCATTCGAATAAGTTGTTTAAATTCAATCGATTCGTTATACCAATTACATTCATACCAAGCGTTTGAAATTCCATCACTCTAGAAAAATATTTAAAATATTTAAGTCAATAATATAAATTTTCCTCAGTGTATTTAAGATAATTCATCAATTCAATTATTCCCAAATGGCTCGACAAAGTCAGATGACACCTGTCAAAATGGCATGGCTATCCATTTAGATTTGTAGTTTACGACCAGATTTAGGCCTGTTTGTTTTACCAATCCCCCTTTCAAAATAATTTTAACTTATACAGATAAATTTGAGATGACAATTGTGTGGAATTTATTTACGGTTGCATTTTGGAAAGCCCGATATTTCGGAAGCTTTTCACTTTTGAAGCTGTCATCTTTTGGCAATTGAAAAATTAAAACTATGCTATAACTAAAAACTTAAGGAAACATGCTTCATTATGGATTTGACATTTTTCAAATTCACTACAAAATAGTAAAATTTTAGCAGTAACAGTTCGAAGTTTTGCAAGAAGGTTTACTGACCGTGTTACATATGTATATCTCGAAGAAGCGTTCATAAATGGGCTATGAGAGCTTCTGCTTGGACCAAGTAAAAGCCAAGGTTTATGGCAATGCTCTATAATCGATTTAAATTGTACATTTATCGAGGACATTGGTCTTGTTAAATTTAATAATAAGTACATGGTGCTGCAATCACAGCTGTAGCTGTCATTTGGTTGACATTATTTGCCACAATGGGACATTAATCCGTGTAATCTCAGCATAGTTAGCCCGATCTTCAAGAAAGGAGACCCTCTGAACTGCGCCAACTATACAGAGGCATCAGTCTCCTAAACGTAAAGTGTAAGATCCTTTTTTCCGTATTAAGTGAACGTCTGTAGCTGTTCTTCAACAACCTGAAAGTTCGATATTTGTAAGTGTGGCTTCAGACCAGGAAAGTCCACCTTTGACCAAATATTTAAATTACGACAGATCCATCATCCACTATCTCTTTATCGATTTCAAAGCCGCGTATGATATGACAGCCCTATATGGAAGAGTTTAACAGAGCAATGTGTAGTTTTGCCATCTCTGTCAAACTTGTTCGTGTGATCAGAATGATGATGGAGAATGCACGGTGCCCTATAAAGGTCGAAAAAGATGTCACCGATGCATTTGATGTCATATAAAAGTTTTTAGAAAAGGCGGTGCACTGTCATATATGACTTTTTCAACATTGTTCTGGAAAGAATTGTGCAAAACTCAATCGTCAACACATAAGGCACAATCTTCCAAAGGTCCATCCAATTACTCGGATACGCTCAAGACATTGATATATGTATTTGGAAAATCAAAGCGTGAAGTCAGTGGTGTGTTTTTGAGCATTGCGACGGAAGTGGAAAAGAAGGATTTAGTCTTCAATAAGGGCAAGATCAAGAATATGCTGTCACCAAAAAAGGACATTGAACGACGACGCGACGTCTATTACTTTGAGGTTATTAAGAGCTTTGTCTATCTAGGCACCGCTATAAATTCAAACAACGACACCAGCGGTGAAATCAAACGATGGACCTTGTCAAAGAAGTATGAGAGCGTCTTAGGATGCTTCGAGAGAAAAATTCTTTGGATGATTTTTGGTAAAATCTGCATAGATGGAGCGTGGACTAAAAGAGAACTGTACGGGCTGTACAGCGACATTGACCTGCTTAAAAGAATAAAGGTCTAACGACTATTCGGTCATGTAGAGCGAATAGACATTAACGCTCTAGGTCTTCCAATCTTCAAATCCAATCTCGATAAACGTCGCAGTTGAGGAAAACTGCGACTCAGGTGACGCACGCTGGTGGGAGAGGAACTCAACCAACTTTGCGTGCAAAACTGGAGCTTGGAGCTAGGGTCTCAGCTTTTTTTTATGGCATTAAATTTCCTATATACAATTGTTTCATACATTTTTCCTTTGGATTCGTAGGTTAGAGCTAAGGACCGCAATGAACACTTTTGCTGGGTTATACTATAAAATGCCGTTGCGCTACAGAAATTTGAAGAAAAAAGCTCAAATTAACCGAGTATTTTACACGAAAAAACTTAAAATGCAGCGGCCGAGTATTTAATATGTTAATATTTAGGGCTCAAATTTTCATAGAATTGTTTATTTTTTTAGATTTCGAAAAAATGTCCACCATGGGACCTACCAAAGCAAATACTCACCAAAATAATTTTATAATTTTTGACACTTATGATTTGGATATAAAAGTACAAAAACAAAAACTGAAATTTCAACACCTTAAAATGACATTACTACCCGTGTTTTGTTGGCAAATCTATCCATAGTATAGTAGGGTTTTACACGAATATAACAAAAACCATATAGTATGAATAACACCGATAAAAGTTAGAGTAGAATCTCACTATGGATAGGTTTTTGACATTTATACGAGCCTCGAATGGATCTTATATGATTTCGTTCTCAAATGTTGGTACGATTGATATTGCATTTGTATCTCGATGGCTTTGTTCGTTGAGTAGTTCTGCATTTGGAATCATGCGTGTTTTCCATTGGGAAAAAAAATCAATCTATTGCTGTTGATATAGATATTATTTAGTTTTGTTAGTGAATGGACTAACTGGGCTTATTTTGCAAGAGAAAACAATAGAAAAGATATTTATATTTTGCTATGTTTCCACCAAAGGTTTATCTCAGTTTAGATTAAATAAATCTTTTTTGGTTTTTGGCACAAGAAGATTTAAAAATGATTAAGTTTGACAGCACAAATGGTGTTTCGATGTTTCTTATGAAGTGCAAGTGAGATAGTTTGATTCGTGTTTAACAATGAAAAACTAAATAGTTCTGCGAAATATAGAAATGCTACCTACTCCATGTGCAATTTTTTTTGTAATTTGATTAAAACAAAACTATATTTTTTGTACACAAACATGCAAATATCAACTATTAAAAATCAGCTTACACGATTTCACCCCTGGCCCGAATTTCGCTATTTTTTTGGAATTTTTCGATAAATTATTCTGGCAAATATTCAGTTGTATCAACTTTCAAATATAAAAAACGGACTACTGCGGATCGTTTTATTGGCAATTTCTCACTTTACTATATATGGAATACGAAAAAAACGCACTTACTGTACCAGATAACTAACGAAATGTCAAAAGTTATTGTATCTATTATTATGAATTTGACAGATCTGTCAAAGTTAAGCCTGAAATTTACTAAGTTCGTTAGACACATAAATATTCAATTGAAAATATCCTATTTAGCTTTACTGAACAGGTATTTATATACACTCGCAACTGAAAAACTTTGCCCTAAGACTGCAAGTGTGTTCAGTGACGCTGTGCTGGACTGTTCTAGACAGAAAAGTACAGCTTTTTGCTGTTCATTGAGGTTTTTTCTGTGCTGAACTGTTCTACTTTCCTGTTCATTGACAAACCTAGAACAGTTTAGAACAGGATTTTCTGTTCTTGCTTTTGAGTCAGATCAGGTTAGAACAGACTCGTGAGAAATTTCAAAATCGAAGTTGTCATTTTTTTTGTTTACGTTTTGATTTGGCTGTGCTTTGTGTTTTTTTTTTCTCGTGATTTAAAAAAAATTAAAATTATTTTGCCAATTTGTTTTATTTGTTTAATTAAATAATTATAAAATATATAATACAATAACTTTCAATGCAATTTCTTTTACATTTCATCAAAGAAAAGGTAATAACATTCGTCACACTTTCATTCCAATCATCTGAAGAGGAATCCGACGAAAAATCACTATCGGTGTCCGAACCACTAACATTTTCATTTAGTATTATCTTAGCAATCACTTGATTTTCCATTTCAATAATTTTTAATAATATTTTTCACAGTACAAAAACATAAAAAATGAAAAAAAAATAAGCGGTAAACGAAAAATTCACACAATTTGCAATTTGTTTTGTTTTTTTTTTTACAACTGACGTTTAACTGACTGTTCTAACTTGATCTGACGTTTCTCACGAAACTGTGCTGTCCTGTGCTGTTCTGATCTAGACAAAACCTCAGTGAACAAACTTTGCCTTTATTCTGTCATAACAGACATTTCGGCAATTGTCAAACTATATGTCATAGAAACTCACCTCACTTATGATCGCTTGTCCATTCAAACAATAAATAATAACTTCATAACCAGCTGCAGAAATATATAAAACCATCCGAATAAATACAATATAATCGGTTTCCTAGAAGAAAAAAAAACAGATAAAGTCATTAATTTGAAATTGTGCAAGATTAAATTTAAACAAAGTTAAAGGTATACCAATCCTACGGTTCCTTGAAACATTACGACTCCCAAAATAATCAAACTCAAAAGGAACTGTGCCAGAGTTAAATGAAGATATAAACTATTGACTTCAGTACAATATATAAAGAAAACAAATTGTAATTGTTATTCATATCCAATAAAAATAAAATACTTTTAAAATTGTTTACCGGTAAGTTATTTCATATTGCCGAATACATTGAATTAAATAGTCAAGACGTAGAACCGTAGGAACTTTTGGAGAAGTAGTTAGAGGAATTGCTTTCTTGAGAATTTTTATTAATGCTGCTCCATGAAGAGCTAAGTATATGAAAATTCCATCAAAACTTAAAGCAACTGGAAAAAAAAATTAAAATTGATATTCATTTACTTTACATAAAAACTCACCAGATGGAGCTATTGAAGCTCCCGACAGCGTTAACAAAACCAAAATTGGAAAATGAGGAAACTGATTTAATTTATCTTCCCAGAAAGGATAAAGTGTAGAAAAGGCTACAAGAAAATTCCAAGAACATACAATAATTATTTTTTCCACGTTGGGCGCCATTTAACGTTGTGTATTTATAAATTTGTTTTAAAACTCACGAACAACATTTGTATAGTTAGCTGTACCAACAGCATGATTATAAATATTTGTTCCCATATTTATAACAATGTAATAAGAGAATATCATAATACAAGCCCACATATAAAAATAGAATTGTATTTTTCCGAACTTCCAAGATGCATTGAGAATTTTAATTGCATCTTTTCGTAGTTCTTTATTGTATGGTGTTTCTATGAGAAATAAAGAGAATCATTTATTTTTAAATCTAATATTAATTGAACTGAAAACATCTAATTACCCATTGACAAAAGTTCAAATCGATTGACCAATTCGTGTGTTTCGACTTTGTTTAGTAATACAAAAAAGCGTCGTTGAAAAACTGCCATGTAACTTAGTTTTAAAAAAGAAATTGAAATTTGGAAGAAAAGACAAATGCTCTGAAATCAAAGATAAGAAGTTTTGAAATAGTTTCAAGTAATAGTTTCGATAGTTTTCAATAAAACCTCTGACATAAGAGAAATATTTCCAAAATTTCTAATCATAGCTTGAGCATGTCCATATAAAGTGAAGATGCTAGTTACCAGTAGATAGACCGAGATTCTGTCGAAAGAAAAATTACATATAGTTAAAACTTTTTAAAATTTCAAAATTCATTATTATTATTATTTAAGTGCTAAAAGTTGTCCTTTTGGAAAACTTTGTTTTATTTATATTTTCTACTTACATTCTTAAATTATCCTTAAATCTCGATGGAGCCGTTACATTAATTCCCAATGAATAAGTTACGTTTATTAAATACAAAAGACGTTGCTTATTTTTTTCTTTTAAAGTTTTAAAATCTTCGAGAGGCATTTTATAAAAATGTTACTTTCTATTCAAAGAACTTATTAAAAGTAAGACTATAGAGCTTAAGTCCTTTTATATAAATTAAATAATTATTGGGCATATTAGAATACACCTACCTTCTAATAAAGCTTATATAATTATCACATTTATAAAAAAAGGATACTCCTGCATGGCTAGCCAATAACATGTAATTAAATAACACGACACCATAATCCGTACATTTAATAAGAGGGATGGAAAATATGGAACAATGATTATTTCGTCACAATGTGTTTTAATTAAAAGAGTTGTAGCCTTTTATATTTTTTATATTTTACGTAGGTACATATATAATATTCGGTCTAAACTGGATAAAAAGTCAGATACTAAAAATGACCGATTAATATTCATATCAGTTAATTTTTTATTTTAGCTGAAAGATTGCCCAATTTAGATTTTTGTATAGCCAATTTAAGTTGTTTGCAATTTGATCTATTCCACATAGCATAAGAAATTAAATCATGTTCATCGATGATGAAACGTCAAAAATAAACGTCAAATCAAACAGTATTATTTAAAATTAAACCAAATTGGACACTTTGAATATGGATGACATGAATGTCAGAGTCTGGAAATTTTAAATTGAGATTGTTTACAATTTAAATAAATAATGAAAGGAAAGAACATTACATAAAAAAAAGAAAAACATTCAGAAAATTCAATAAATTGCTCTTTCACACGAGAAAACTAATTCGTCGTGAGAAGAGCATGATAAAGGGTGATTTTTTAGCTATTATCTTTTTGGCAGCATCACTGGTTTAAACAGCTGATGCACGTTTCGTGTTTTGTTTCACTGTCAAACATCTTCAGTTTGGTCTATAATTTAACCATGAATCGTCTTACAATAACGAACAACGCTTACAAATAATTGAATTTTATTATCAAAATGCGTGCTCTGTTAAGAAAGTTCATCGCGCGCTTCTTCCATTTTATGGTCAGTTTAATCGACCCACTGAAGCAGCTATTCGGGCTATTGTGACTAAATTTCGCACCAAATTTACATTGTTGGACATAAAAGCACCAACACGCTTACGTAGAGTGTGAACTGAAGAAAATATCGCAGCTGTATCGGCCAGTGTTAATGATGACCATCAATTACCGATTCGTCGTCGCCGTTCGCAGCAATTGGGCCTCTGTTACTCAACAACGTGGAAAATTTTGTGGAAGGATTTAGGTGTGATGCCTTTCAAAATACAGCTGGTGCAAGAATTGAAGCCGAACGACCTACTGCAACGTAAAATTTTTGGTGAATGGGCTCTTGGAAAGTTTAGCCGAAGATCAACTTTCTTACCGAAAAATTGTGTTCAGCGACGAAGCTCATTTTTGTCTCAATGGTTGCGTAAATAAACAGAATTGTCGATTTTGGAGTGAATATCAGCCAGAAGCATTGCAAGAGCTACCAATGCATCCAGAAAAAAAACAAAGTTTGGTGCTGTTTATGGCCTGGTAGCATCATTGGACCGTACTTCTTCAAAGATGATGCGAATCGTAACTTAACTGTGAATGGTGAGCGCTACCGTGAGATTATATCCAACTTTTTTTTGCCCAAAATGAAAGAGCTTGACTTGCCACTTGCATGACATGTGGTTTCAACAAGACGGTGCCACATGCCACTAAGCACGCGCAACAATGGACTTATTGAGAGGCTAGTTCGGTGAACATTTTATTTCACGTTCGGGACCGGTCAATTGGCCGCCTAGATCGTGCGACTTAACGGCTTTAGACTATTTTGTGTGTAGTACCCGTAGCGTGATGGTTAGTGTTGGACTGTCATGCAAGGGGTCTTGGGTTCAACCCCTGCCTGTGCCACCTAACTTTTTTCACGGGTACTGCCTCTTGCGAGGAATTGACAAATCTTCCAAGATTAATTCTTGTCATGAAAAGTGCTTTCTCAAATTAGCCGTTCCGATTCGGCATATAAACAGTAGGTCCCCTCCATCTCTGACAACATTACCCGCACACAGAAATGGTTGAGAGTTGTAAGTCACTAGGCCATGGTTCCCTACGGACTGTTGCGCCACCTAATTTATTTATTTAGACTATTTTTTGTGGGGCTATGTTAAAGCTCATGTCTATACAGACAAGTCCGCTTCAATTGACGCATCGGAAGACAACATCGAAGCATTTATTCGTGAGATACCGGCCAAAATGTTGGAAAGAGTATGCCAAAATTAGACTAAGCGGATGGACCCTTTGAGGCGCAGTCAAGGACAACATTTGCATGAAATAATCTTCAAACATTAAATTATATAGACCGTACTATCGATTCAAATAAAGAATTCATTCATTTTTCTGAATTGTATGTGTTTTTTTTAAACTTTCATATAGCTTTTAAAAAATCACCCTTTATAACGGAAGTGAATGAAACTACTAATCTCCCTTTAAACCCTTTAAAAAATGTTCCCAAAATAATGGTGAAATTCCAAAAAAACCTTTACTATGTTGTTTACTAAAATACCTTCCAAAAATCATTCATTTAGTGGTTTCAAGTTAGTGAGAGTGACATTTAACACCTGTCAAACTCAGGTGTCTTAATTTACATTTCATTAGTGAAATGCTTTCCATATACGATAAATGGATCGCTTTACAATTTAATGCGGCGTTAGGTTAGGTTAGGTTAAAGTGTTTGTCCGTGATGGAATAGGACACACTTAGGCCACTTTAATGGCCCATTGTGATACCACATGAATCTTGAGGATTTCTCCAAAGCTCAATGAAACCAGTTTGAGTGCCTTACGAAACATGACAGGCTGATTATGCTTATAGTATGATTTAGATCGTTTAGATCGTTATAGAAGAATTCTCCTAGGCAATTCTTGAGTTTTGAGCTAGCGAAGGGCATGTATAGAGGAGGTGAAGAACCTTTTCTTATCTTCCACGCCCATGCAGCTTCTGCAAAAGTCATTTGAAAATAAGCCTAGCCACGTGGCGTGCTTTCCTATTAGACATGGTGATGCTGTTCCACCTGGTGTTTGCCTTCTTCATAGCGTCCTGCATTAGTAATAGTTTACATGTAGCGATTGGTATACCAGCAGTTGCCAAACTTGGTAGAATGGTTGTATTGTACCGTTCCTGGTGAGTTCATCTGCCTTACAGTTACCTGGAATATCTCTATGGCCCGGACCCAGCAAAGGTGAATATTAAACTGTTGTGCCATCTCTATTAGAGATGATCGAGAGTTATGGACTGTTATAGAGTTTTAGAGACAGTGTCCAGAGATTTGATAGCGGCCTGACTATCCGAGAAAATACGGATATCAAATGTTGATATCACGTTTTCTTTAAGCCAGGACAAGACTTCTTTTATCGCCAAAAGTTCCGCATGGAACACTCTACAATGGTTGGGAAGACGGAATGAAAGACTTAATTTCAGTCATTCAGAGTACACACCTCCTTCAACCTCCTCTTTTGTTTTTGATCCATCTGTATAAAAGTTAACTGACTCGTCTTCCAGGAATGCCCCATCCTCTCCCAGAAAGATCTGAAAGGTATTGGAAGTTTCTGTCGAATTGTATTTGTATTTGGGATGGTGTAGTCTGTGTGCTTTGGAATTGATTCTAAATACTTAGGAATTACGGAGTGGCCAATGTTGTTGTTAATCCACTGCGAAGCTTTGAGGCGAATAGCAGAGCTTGCAGTTATTTGTTTGCTAATCATACCGCTTTAAAATTACAAAAAACCTAATTGATTGCATTATGCGACGCTTCGCGTCGACTGACTTGCGTCGTCGATAGAATTTTGATGAAATTTTAAGTTACTGATTTCGTAAGGCATTGCTCAGTCGAAAATATTGCAACCGTAAGTTCAAATGTTTCTGATGATTTGAATTAATCCATTTCTTGTTCCCGAAAGTATCTTACGCCCCCTTTTTGGCCATCGATTGAAGATCATGATTTGAATTTTGAACGATAAGATATTACTCCAACAAAAGGGAGTAAATAGCCGCACAACATGACCAATTTCCTAGTTGAAGAATTTCTCGTTTTGATGACGTTGACAATTGGTCAGAAAGACTATGCGTTTTGACAGCGTTAGATATTTTCTTTGGACCTAGGCAAAAGACGGTAATTTCAAACTTTATACGCTCAAAAATCATATCTGAGATACCACCCGAAACGTGTGAAAAAGTGTTTAAGAATTATTTTAAAAGAATCTTAACGACAACGCCATACAATGTCATATACTCCTTAAAAGTGAGTCCACCTCTTTAGGTATGCTTGCCTTCTTGTAGACTTGGCTGAAAAAAATATATTTAATTTTTAAACGCCATCTGTTGTTTCTCTGATTCGAAAAGCTTTTTTTTTTTGTTAAAGAAACTAAAGCCCTATTCACATGAGCACGACCAACGACCAACGAATGAACGAATATTCGTCGATGAGAGTTTTTAATTCGTCGCACAGCCGAACACCATTCACCACCGAAACCAAAACAAGAATGATTTTTTAGGTTAAGTACGTCCGATTATTTTATTCGTTGCGAGTGTGGATAATGTGTAACGCGAATAAAGTTTGACAGTTCGTATCAACTACAATTTTTTTCGCGACGAATTAATTTGTTTTCTTAAATTTATTAAAATATGATATTGAAAATTAAAATTATGCATAATAAATCAAATAAAGGGTGTCCCAAAATTAACGCAAGATTTGAATTTACCGCCATTTGTGCAGTGAAGTGTTGGCAACCCTGAAAAAAAGCAATTTGACAGCTAACAGTATAGGGTTATTAAAAATGGAGCGTTACACGAGAGAACAACGTGTCTTCATTATTAAAGAATATTTCAAAAATAGTGAAAGCTTGGCGGCTGCAGTTCGAAAATTTCATACAAAATATGGTCGGAATAGTGTTATAACTTCGTCAACTGTGAAGAGATTAATTGAAAAATTCATGGAGACTGGAACCGTTGGAGACGCCAAACACACTGGTCGTCCAAAAACAAGCCGTTCAAATGTGAATGTCGAAGCAGTGCGTGAGAGTGTTGCTGACAATCCAGGAACCTCAATTCGACGTCGTGGACAAGAATTGCAAATTTCAAGAACCTCTCTACAGCGTATACTCACCAAAGATCTGTGTCTTCATGCTTACAAAATTCAATTAACACAACAATTGAAGCCTAATGACCATGGACAGAGAAGAGAGTTCGTTGAATGGATTATTGAACATCAACAAATGGACCCTGATTTTTCGAGCAAAATCATCCTAAACGATGAAGCACATTTTCATCTTGATGGCTTTGTCAATCGCCAAAATTGCCGCATTTGGGGTTCGGAGAACCCACATGTGATTGTCGAAAAACAAATGCATCCACAACGCGTGACTGTATGGTGTGGATTTTGGGCTGGAAGCATAATTGGGCCGTGCATTAAAGGAGGAGATTCAACGCTGCATCAACGAAATTCAGCCACATTTATGCAGAATGGTCATGGAAAATTTCAACAAAAGAGTGCGCATGTGCATGCAAAGCCGTGGAGGCCATTTGTCCGATGTGTTGTTCCATACATAACCCTATCCTATGTACTTTACGAGTCAGTAAAAATATAACTATCAAAAGACTAAAAACGGCGCCTTCTATTTAATTCAAATCTTGCGTTAATTTTGGGACACCCTTTAGAAACTATATTGATCGTTTTGTTAAGAATTTGTTTGGAAATATGTCTTCAAACGTATATAAACTCACATTTTGTAATTCATTCTTCGTTCGTTGGTCGCGCTCATGTGAATGCTGCTTAAGGACATCTTTTATTATAAAGTTTGACAAAATAAACGAAGTATAAAAAGATTCTCCATATTTCGTGCTTTAGTTGCAAAATTTGTTTAAAGTGAATAAAAAAGAATATAAAAAAATTTTAATTGAATATTTAACTTTGAAGAGTAAAAGAACACTAATGCAAACGTAAGATTATTTTTTTCATCCCGGAACGCTCATTCCTACGAAATTTTCTTCTATTACATTTTTTCTTATTTGAAGTTTGATATCAGAGCTCCTCAAACCCAAATGACAGCTGTCAGAAAATTTTGCAAAATAAACAAAAATATAACATAAAATTTTTGTTTTCCTCAATTTTTCGCAAAATAAAAATTGTTATTTTAATATTTAAGTAGAAATCAGTTTAAATTATAAAAGCAAATCAATCAAAATGATGAACAAAGACGTCGAACTTACCCACAAGCTAAGAAAAAGTAAGAATAAACTAAACGCAATCAAATGAAACACAATTTTAATTTTCCTTCTAATTTGATTCTAGCTTCTGAAAAAATATCTGAAAACATTCATATTGTCGCCAATGATCCATCGTTGGCATTCTTTCGGATTCAAGAACATGTCCGTAAGGTTCTACCACCCATCGTCGAGAAAAGAGCAGAAGTTATTCAATTGCAAAACGATTTACAGGGTCATTGCTATGACATGGAATATGCAGTAAGGTTAGAAGTTCTGGACATACATAGTCTACTCTTGGAATATTCTCATAATTTTTCATGTTTGTATTTTAAGTGCTGTTGAAGGAATCGATAAATCCGATGCAATATTTAAGAATATCCAAGACATGCTGAAAACCTCGATATTTCTCAAACAACAACTCAAATACGAGGAGACCAAAAGTCGAACCAAACGCGAATCAAGTCAGAATTCAGTTTACAAAAGATTTTCGGCTCACTTGACTTTAGATCTCAACGATTTGCCTGATTTCTCGGGAGTCATGAGAGAAACTACGAATAGAGTTGAGAATATGATGTCGAATAGATCGAGTGCTCCAGTAGACACTAATCCAATGGAACTACAAAGATCTCACACCACGCTTCATTGACGCATAGTTGACATAGTTAATAATTTTATTGAATATTCTAAGTTTCTTTGTGTTGTTATTTTTTAAGAATAAAAAAGCCACTTGTTGAAAGTGTAAGTGGGAATTTAGTTGACTTGAATGTTCATCACTGTAGATTCACTAAACTGGTAGAGCAGTGAGGTAAAAAATGTGAGATTTCTCAAGAAACAAAATTCAAACTAAGTCAAAATCATTCTTTGGTCTTTGGTCTGTAAATGGTTAGATCAATTCTATATCTTTTGAAGATACATAGATTTAACGTGGTTTAATGGCAAACCAGGATTTACCCTTAGGCCAACCAGGCCCAGGCCTGGGGCATCACGAAAAAAGGGGCCACAAAAGTAAGTTGAAGCAACTGAATCTTTATTGCTCATACGAGCAAAATGGATGATAGATTTTGATGGTTTTGATTCAGAAGAAAAAATATCAATACCAAGTTAGTTGTAAGTCATTAATTTTTAGTGAACCTTCGAATAACTATAATTAAGGTACTCATGGAAATGTAGATGACGTTCCACCTGGATCGGACAGTATGATAAACAATGGAAAAGCGGGAATTGAAACGAATGAAATAAAAGAAGCTGATGAAAATACAAATCCTGACCTGCGCTCAGGGCCGGACAAAGCATATGTGCAAATGCACAGGGCGCAGAATTCTGGGGGCGCATTGCCAGGAGCAAGAAAATGTAATCTGATCTTGCAAACAAATATGTACTACTACATATTTGCCATTCTTTAACCACAAACATTCTTAAAATAATCTCAAAAAAACATCCATCACAACTGTCCCAAGTTATCTCTTGCGCACTAACTAACATCACTTTCATTGTTGCATTCAATGAAAATTTAACTCAAGATATCGCAGAACTAAAAATTCTACCTACCTCATTTCATTTAAAGAAAAAAATCTCAACAAAAAAAATTCCATGCAGAGAAAAGAAGAAAAAATCTCAACACAAAAAAGTTCAATGCCACCTCATATGTGCAAGATATATTTTATGCACACCGAGTCCCAAAATTAACATAGAGAGTATGACGAAGCAAAATACTTATTCATATCGAATCGTATGGGCTAGTACGTGCAGGTTTTGTATCACGCACCGTACCTGAATGTGAGTTCTCATCTACAAAATAAAACATAAAATATTTGCTGCCTGCTAATTTGGTTTGATATTTTAGAAAATATAAGTTAAACTAGTAAATATTTGCAAAGTCCGTCCGTTAATCTGTCAACTGGCATAACAGTTTTAGAAAATACAAAAAACAGTTTGATTTTAATGCGTTCCGATGAAAAATTTAATGAGTAGGTATGTTCAATTAACCGAGCGTATTGCTAGTTCCCTAGAAATACCAAATATGTTTCTTGTAGCTTCATCATTGCGATCTCAACGGAGAAAAATACTTTATGCTGATGAATGTCCTGAAACTATATTAGCCGAAACAAAGATTCAAAGTTGAATTTTTTTTTCAAATACTTGAAAGGTTTGATACGTATAGTATCAATTTTACATTTTTGAGTAACATAAAAGAATGTTTAAAAAATAAAAATGTACGTGCTTCATGCCTTAATTTGCAGAATGTTTTAACATAAAGTAGTTTTAAATATTACTTGTTACGCTTGTTACGCCACAAAGCTCAAGTTTAGATGTGTTAAATTTTATTTTTAGTTCAAACCTTGAAGATTTTGCTCCGAATTTAGTAACTGCTCTCCAAATCCTTAATACAATCCCGGTCACGGTAGCTTCAGGAGAACGTAGTTTTCTAAACTTAAAATTATTAAAAATTATCTTAGGACAACCATGACTCAAAAGAGATTGGTAGGTTTATCTATAATGTCCATTGAAAAGAAATTATTAAATTCTTTAGACTTTGATGATCTCATTTCTGAATTTGCAAAATGTTAGGCCAGAAAAGTAAGTTTCCAAGTTTAAAAGTTTCCCCTCTGCTCATTTCTTCGCTGCGTTTTAGTTTAATGGTTTAGGTCTCCTGGGGATACCTCAATAAAAAAAAAACGCATTGAAAGTCTACCTCCTGGGTAATCTGGGAAAGGCTTATGCTTGTGTATCAGTTTATGTGTAAAAAAGGGGGGCTTTCTACAAATCTTGCACAGGGCGCAAGTTTGGCTTGAGCCGGCCCTGCCTGCGCTATGGAGTAAGTTTTCCGCTGATGATATTGAATATTGGATCGTCTCTGGACCTAGCAAATGCAATAATCATGATGGTCATTTTTTTTTAAATCTCGACGAACATACGCAGAAGGTAAAATTAGAGTTTGCCAATCGTCTTATTTTATTGGTAAAAAAGCAAAAGGCGAGAACTATTAACGTGAATGAATTTTGTATTCCATCTCAAAAGGAGCGTTGTTCTGCTTTTATTAAAGGGTGTCCCAAAATTAACGCAAGATTTGAATTAAATAGAAAACGCCGTTTTTAGTCTTTTGATAGTTATATTTTTATTGACTCGTAAAGTACATAGGATAGGGTTATGTATGGAATAACACATCGGACAAATGGCCTCCACGGCTTTGCATGCACATGCGCAATCTTTTGTTGAAATTTTCCATGACCATTCTGCATAAATGTGGCTGAATTTCGTTGATGCAGCGTTGAATCTCCTCCTTTAATGCACGGGTGGTTGTGGGCTTGTTGACATAGACTTGTGATTTCAAATAACCCCATAAAAAGAAGTCTAATGGTGTTAAATCACACGATCTAGGAGGCCAATTTTGATCACCGAAACGAGAGAGTACACGACCTGGAAATGTCTCATGCAGTAATTGAATTGTTTCACGGGCTGTATGACATCTGGCACCGTCTTGTTGAAACCACATATTGGACACATCAATATCATCCAATTTTGGCAGAAAGAACTGTGTAATCATGTCGCGATATCGAGCACCAGTAACAGTCACTGCTTGACCAGCATCATTTTCAAAAAAATATGGCCCAATTATGCCTCCAGCCCAAAATCCACACCATACAGTCACGCGTTGTGGATGCATTTGTTTTTCGACAATCACATGTGGGTTCTCCGAACCCCAAATGCGGCAATTTTGGCGATTGACAAAGCCATCAAGATGAAAATGTGCTTCATCGCTTAGGATGATTTTGCTCGAAAAATCAGGGTCCATTTGTTGATGTTCAATAATCCATTCAACGAACTCTCTTCTCTGTCCATGGTCATTAGGCTTCAATTGTTGTGTTAATTGAATTTTGTAAGCATGAAGACACAGATCTTTGGTGAGTATACGCTGTAGAGAGGTTCTTGAAATTTGCAATTCTTGTCCACGACGTCGAATTGAGGTTCCTGGATTGTCAGCAACACTCTCACGCACTGCTTCGACATTCACATTTGAACGGCTTGTTTTTGGAAGACCAGTGTGTTTGGCGTCTCCAACGGATCCAGTCTCCATGAATTTTTCAATTAATCTCTTCACAGTTGAAGTTAAAACACTATTCCGAACATATTTTGTATGAAATTTTCGAACTGCAGCCGCCAAGCTTTCACTATTTTTGAAATATTCTTTAATAATGAAGACACGTTGTTCTCTCGTGTAACGCTCCATTTTTAATAACCCTATACTGTTAGCTGTCAAATTGCTTTTTTTTTCAGGGTTGCCAACACTTCACTGCACAAATGGCGGCAAATTCAAATCTTGCGTTAATTTTGGGACACCCTTTATAATTTATTTAAAAAGCATTAAAGAGTTTAGCGAAATTCAGAAGTAATTGCATTTCTGAAATTAGAAACACTTATAATTTTCTTAATAGCCACTGGGAGAGAGTTCCATAGCTTCGCTGCATAGATCATGAAGAGCCGCGAGGAGTTCAAATAGTTATAATACGGTACCAAAATCCTTAAAGTTCTGAGGGATTGAGCAAATGTAAGTTTTTCATAAATGTATAAAGGTGTTTTACTTTGAATAATTTTGTGTAAGAATATACAGCGCCTAGCATCAAGATATTGCTGAAGGGAACATCCAAGGACAAGTCGATGATAATGCGATATGTGCTCGTGTCTCCGAAGTCCATACACATATCTAATCATGTCATTAAATGCGACAAGGAGCTTGTGTTGGGAATGCGAATCAGGTTTACAATACACGGTATAACCATAGGTTATTAAAGGCAAAAGCAAAGTTTTTATGAGCCTGAGTTTAGTATTAACAGGGGTTAGGGAAGAAAATAACCAGAGCTTTCGGAGTCCAGCGTAAATTCTACTGACTATATAATTTGTGTGGTTTTCAGCTGAAAGCGATTTATTCACCTTAATACCAAGACTGGTTACACTGTCAAAAAAGTCTTCTTGCAAGCCAAGTGGACGGGATATATACATTTGTACATCATCTGCGTATAGATGTAGCAGTACATTCGAACAAGCTTTTGGAAGGTCATTTATGTAAATACAGAACAATACTGGTCCTAAAATAGAACCTTGCGGTACACCCATTAGCAAGTTCAAAGACTCTGAATGTAATTGTCCAAAATGCACTCTTTGGCTTCGGTTACAAAGATAATCTTTAATAAGACGGACAGCTCTATCGTGAAACCCAAAGTAGTGCTTCAGTTTTTTGCACAGTATATCATGGTTAACTCTGTCAAAAGCCTTTGAGAAATCTAGTAAACAGAGAATGGTTAAATTGTCACGGTCATATTGAATCCGAATATCATCAAGAACTTTTATCATAGCAGTTTGACAGCTATGATGTGCACGGAACCCAGACTGGAATTGTGACAGCAAATTGAATCTATTTAAGTGATCAGATATCTGAGAGACCAGAATTTTCTCAAAGACTCAGACATGGAAGAATACTTATGGGACGAATGTCCAAGCAAGAGCTAGCATTCGACTTTTTGGCAACAGGAATGACCTTTGCTTTTTTCCAGCTTTCAGGAAAAGATGAAGAGGTTATGCAAAAATTAATTAAGTGTGTCAAAGCATTGGAAACGTGAGGTAAAATCATTTTTAAAAAGCAAATTGGCACACCATCTTCACCAAAAGCATCTGATTTGATAGAACGAATGCTCTCAAGGACATCATATTCAGATATAACTTCAAACTCAAATACCGTTGATGGTTCACTTGAGACTTCACTGTTGGGAACAAAATTGAGTTGTTGAACTTCTTTCAAAACAAAGGTATCGTTAAGTTGATTGGGATCAGGAAAATTTCGAATAGTCTCTTTTTTACCGATTCCAATCGAGCGTAGATTACTCCAAAGCTTTCGAGACGACTGGTTAGTATCCAACTTGGACATGAAAAACATTTTTTTGGCTCTGCGAGTAATAAGAGTTGCATTGTTTCGAGAATGGCAAAAAAGTTCCCAATTTGCAGTCGTGGGGTTTAACTTCCACTTTGATTAAAATTTTCTCCGATTCTTGATAGACCTGTGGACATCAGAGGTAAACCAAGGACAATTTTTGCTACGTACTGAGACTGTTTTGAGTGGAACATGTTTTTCATATAATTCAAGAACCAATGATAGAAAATAGGTTTTGATTCAGATCAATACCAAGTTAGTTGTAAGTCATTAATTTTTAGTGAACCTTTGAATAACTATAATTAAGGTACTCATGGAAATGTAGATGACGTTCCACCTGGATCGGACAGTATGATAAACAATGGAAAATCGGGAATTGAAACGAATGAAATAAAAGAAGCTGATGAAAATACAAATCCTGATCTGCGCTATGGAGTAAGTTTTCCGCTGATGATATTGAATATTGGATCGTCTCTGGACCTAGCAAATGCAATAATCATGATGGTCATTTTTTAAATCTCGACGAACATACGCAGAAGGTAAAATTAGAGTTTGCCAATCGTCTTATTTTATTGGTAAAAAAGCAAAAGTCGAGAACTATTAACGTGAATGGATTTTGTATTCCATCTCAAAAGGAGCGTTGTTCTGCTTTTATTATAAGCTATTTCCTGATCACAGTAGGCCAGGAATAACTTATATCTATAAATCGTGAAGGTTTTTTTTTTGATTGGAAAAATGTGTATTTAATAGATAATCATGAAAAATTGAGCTCTCGTAAAGAAGCGATGATGGATTACATTACACGATCTCACCGCGGAATTAAGACAGATTTTGACAAACAAATGCAAGAGTCATGTTCATACTGGAAACATGCACTTAAAAGAATGTTTGCTTTTATTTGCACATTATCTGAACGTGGTCTTAGGTTAGGTTAGGTTAAAGTGGCTGTTGGTTGGGACATCCAACACACTTAGACCAAAGTATGGTCCATTGTGATACCACATGGATCAGTTAATCAGCTTAACTCGTTGAACCAATTGGAGCTTCGAATGAAGCGTAGGAGACAAGTAATGTCTGAATTTTTTAGATCGCTGGTATCGTTAAAGTAGTAGTCTCCAAGGTGGATTCTACGTCTTTGTGATAAGGCAGGGCATGTGCACAGAAGATGAGAGATTGTCTCCTCTTCTTCTTCGTCCATGTCGAATAGCATGCCTTCCTATTAAGCAGTGCCCAGTCAGGACACCTATAACGTAGCTAATGTGCAATCTACTCAGAGAGATTAATTGTTTTGAGCGCCTGGCGCTAAGATTAGGCCAAATTAGTTTAGTCGCTACACAGGTGGTGGGATTATTCCACTTGAAGTTTGTTTTCTCTATGGTATCTTGCTTTAGCATGAGTTTACATGTAGCTAAGGGGATACCTAGCATTGTGAGCCAGCAGAGGTAAAGTTGTTCCGGTTTTTGCAAGTTCGTCAGCTTTACAATTTCCTGGAATGTCTCTGTGGCCCGGCACCCAGAAAAGGTGAATGTTGAACTGTGTAGCCATCTCCGTAAGAGATGATCGACAATTTAGGGCTGTTATTGAGTTTGTGGAGACAGAGTCTAGGGACTTTAACGCAGCTTGGCTATCCGAGAAGATGCGTATATCATTAGTTGATATAACGTTTTCTCTTAGCCAGGATAGGACTTTCAGCTTGGAACACGCTACAATGATCGGGTAGACGAAAGGAGAGACTTAAGTTTAGTCTATCTGAGTATGCGCCTCCACCAACCCCATCCTCCGTTTTTGATCCGTCTGTATAAAAGTTTATAGGACCATCGTTCAAAAATGATGTATTCTCCCAAGAGGACCTGGGAGGTATAGTCACTTTGAAGCTATAGTTATTAAACTGAGGATGGGGTATGGTGTAGTCAATATTACTGTTTATAGTTCTAAACGAGTTCAAAATAGTGGTGTGGCCAATTCCATTATTGATCCACAGAGACGAGGTTTGAAGCCATATGGCAGTATTAGCGGCCGTTTGCTTGCTGAAAATGTCCAGCGGTATTAGATGGAACAGAACATCTAGTGAGGCGGAGGGGGTAGAGCAAAGTGCTCCTCCCATACACAGGCAGGCTGTTCGTTGGACTTTGCTGAGTTTATCGCGATTTGTCGCTGTATCTAGCGCCGTCCACCATACCGCTACTCCATAAGTAAGGATCGGTCTTATGACCGAGATGTATAGCCAGTGTGTAATGCGAGGCTGTAGGCCCCATTCATTACCAATGGCCTTTTTACAGGAGAACAGGACTACTGTGGCCTTGTTTATTCTCTCTTGAATATTAGGTTTCCAACTTAATTTCTTATCTAAAATGAGACCCAAGTATTTTGCTTGATCAGAGAATTTAAGTGGTACACCGTTTATGAGGGGAGGGTCAATGTGTGGGACTTTGTATTTCCTTGTGAAGAGGACAAGGTCGGTTTTTTGTGGGTTAACGCCTAGTCCACACCGATTAGCCCATCTGGTGAGCTTATTTAAAGCGTTTTGTAAGAGGTCTTTTAGTATATTGGGATGTTTACCCGTTACCGCAATAGCAACATCGTCCGCATAGGCAAACCCTCTGTATCCCTCTCTTTCTAGAGTAATTAGTAATTCATTTATTACTAAGTTCCAGAGGAGAGGGGATAGGACACCACCTTGTGGCGTACCTCTACTGACACCCCTTTGTCTAGTAAAATCGCCCAGTTTTGAATTGATAATCCTGCTTATCAGCATTTGATTAATCAATTCGCTGATCGACTCATCTACCTTCAGAGATGTCAATACACGTGCAATTGCAGATGTGTCGACATTGTTAAATGCACCTTCTATATCTAAGAAGGCAACTAAGGTGTACTCTTTATGATGGAGGGAATATTCGATTGTACGTACTATACTGTGTAGAGCCGTTTCAACTGATTTCCCTTTGTTGTAGGCGTGTTGAGCCTTTGAAAGGAGGGACTTATCACGTGACTATGAACGCGGTCTTGCATTTAGACGATCTGAAGAAAAATTTAGTTCATCAGATAATGGCAATTTTATGGGTCTTCTTGAATTAACAGCAAAGTTTGATCCTTTCTTGTCCACTCATATTTCAAAATTCGGACATCCTGGTTCAGGAGCAACTTCATAACTATCAAAAGCTATATATGTATGAAGAATTGATTGAAATAATGGCTCAAAATTTTCGCGAGGAATTCATTAAACAAATAAATATTTCTGGGTATTTTAGCTTGTCTGTAGATTCTACGCCAGATTTTTGTCTCATGTGGATCAATTGAGTATTGTTATGCGGTATGTTAAAGATGGCCAGCCTATTGAACGCTTCTTTACGTTTTTGGAGATGCATTCTCATACTGGATCCGGTATTGCTAATCAAGCATTAAAGTATCTGAGTGAACATATCAATTTTGAAATGCAGAGGGCAAACATACGACAATGCTCCAAATATGTCCGGTCAGTATAAAGGGATGCAACAGCATATTCTTTCGTACAATCGCTTTACAATTTTTTTTCTGCATCAACTAATAGATACCAAACGTTAAAATCTGCTCTTTAAAATGATAATGTGATAAAATCACTCTCAGATACACGGTGCGAAGCTCATGCTGCAGCTACTTTTGCCATCATTAAATCATATAACAAATTATTAGATACTTTAAACGAGATTTCTGAAGATAATACATTAAAAGGAGATGCTAGGAGGGAAGCTGGCGATCTACTAAACAAAATGAATAAACTAGAATTTGACTTATCTAATGCTTGTGATTTGGAACACTATTTTACAAAGTTTTCAAAAAGTCAGTAAGGTTTTGCAAAGCGAAGACGTAACACTACTGACATGCGCGAATTTGTATAGATCATTGTCCGATCAACTGGAGAAAATGCGTGATAATTTCGACACCATTGAAATGCGCTCTAAGGAACTTCTACCTGATGGCAGCTGCATGATTACACGAAAACGAATTCGCAAAAAAATGGCTAACGATGGTATTGCTCCAGATGTAGATTTAAGCCCGAAGGATAAGTTTCGAAAAAACGCGTTTTTTTTTAATATTATCGATAAGTTAAGAATACAAATTGATTGCAGAGGTCAAATATAATAAAGAAATTTCTGAACGAATTGATTTTCTTTGCACAAGCAATGAAAAAGTCAACATTTTTTTTTTGTAAAGTACAGGCACTCAAGGGGATATTAATACCCTTAACACGTTTACGGTTAAACACAGTGCGAGTATTAGGAAAATAGGAAAGGATTTAAGAGGAGATACCGGTGCACATTGGTCTTAAAATTTTGAATATTGAAATGGGAAGGGAAAACAGAGTTGGGTAAAGCATTCCACATTCTCGATGAGTGGTTAAAAAAAGAATCTCTATACTTAACAGTACGTCCGAAATTGAGCTCGAGGGTAAACAGATGAGCATTCCTGCAAGTGCGAGTATTACGGCTGAATTGTTTGAGGGGGGGAATGCAACTGGCTAACTCGACAGAACATTGTTCGTAAAAGTATCTGTAAAACAACGAAAGGCATGAAACATTACGCCGGTGTTCGAGAGATGTAAATGTTTCGGTTATAGTTCTATCGCCGATCATTTTCAAAGCTCTTTTTTGTATCCTATCTAAAAGGCTCAAACTTGTTTTAGGGGCACCTGCCCAAATATGCGAGTTATATTCAAGTTTTGGACGAATGAAGGCTTTGTAAATTACAGCCAGATCAGAAGGGGTGAAAAATTTCTTGCACCGTCGTCGGAGAAATCCTAAGCACCTGGCAGCATTTTTGGCAATGTCAAATATGTGATCATTCCATAAAAGGTGATCTGTGATACACATACCGAGTACTGACAGTTGATTAGTTTCCTGGATGCAAGTGCCACTCATAGATAGCGGCATCGGGGGTGTGTTACGCTTTAACGACAGGAGACAGCATTGAGTTTTCGAAGCATTAAATTCTACACGGTTTTTGATTCCCATTGAACAATTCTGTCAAGATCAGAATTTAATGAGCTTATCATACGCTGCCGTTGAAGTTCCACATCCGAAGGACAAGGATGTGAATCTAGAAACGAATATGAAAAGCTGAGGGTACTGTCGTCGGCGAAACAGTTTAATGGATTAGAAGTAGCAGGTAAAAGATCATTTATGAATATAAGGAAGAGAGTCGGAGACAAAACGGAGCCCTGGGGGACACCAGCATTTATTTTATGAATTTCAGACTTGAAACCATCTAATACAACTTGTATTGAACGGTTCGAAAGGTAATTTCTAATCCAACGAAGAAGAGATTCATCAATACCAAAAGCACGCATTTTCGATAAGAGAGCTTGGTGCCAAACTCTATCAAATGCTTTTGAAATATCAAGTGCAATAATCTTACTTTCTCCAAAACGATGTAAAGATTTGTTCCACTGTTCAGTGAGATAAACCATGAGATCACCAGTGGACCTATTGCTACGAAAGCCATACTGCCGGTCATTAAGAAGCTTTCGTTCTTCAAGATATTTCTTAAGCTGATAATTAATCAGCGTTTCCATGACCTTGGAAAGAAGGGACGTGAGTGCTATTGGACGATAGTTAGAGGGAGAGGACGATTCGCCTTTTTTAGGGACAGGCTGGACAAATGCTATTTTCCATCCACTCGGAAAGAGACCTGTAGAGTAGGAAAGATGGAAAAGTTTACGCAGTGGTTTTGCCAGCGTTGAAGAACACCTCTTCAGAACGATTGGGGAGATACTATCCGGGACAGCGGATTTGTGTATGTCAAAGTCTTTAAGTACTCTTGCAACTGCACGAGTGCGAAAGAAGATTCGTCCCATAGAATCATTTACGCTCTCAAGAACAGGAGGACTCATGACACTTTCCGGTAGCGTCGAATTAACAGCAAACTGTGCTGCAAGCAAATTGGCTTCATCGATCGAGCTCACATAGGGAGTGTCATTGTGGACGAGCGTTGGAACCGAGGATGACGTGGTGTTTCGTACGTTTTTTACAAATGACCAGAAATTTGTACTACCTTAGGGACATTGTAGTATTTTTTGCCTTAATTTTTGATCATGTAAAAATTTGGTTCGTCGAATATGACCATTGCAGGTCTTTCTAGCTTGTTTGAACTTATTCCGGTTTTCCTCAGTAGGGTTGGCTTTATAACAAGGGAAACTTACATCACTGAACCTAATAACCTCTTTACAGCTCGAATCAGCGCTTGTGCCCAGCGCTTGGTGTCAAATTATCCCGAAGATTTAAATTCAGAACTTGCTGACGAGTTAATACAATTCCATCGTTATGTGATGCATACAAATGGCAATAATTTTAAATTTTTCAATCTTACTAATGTAAACCATACAATATAAGAGAATACATATGTATATGCAAAGGGGCACCATTTACTCTTCAGGCCTAGGACCCAAAAAAGCTAAATCCGGCGCTGTTTATGTGTGAAAAGTATATAAAAAGTTCTAAAGTCTCGTCTCTGTCAAAAACAAGAACAAAATAAAGGTTGAATATTTAAAAGTTGTGATTTTCAAAGGAACATTTAATTGAAGGAAGCCTATTGATATATTTTTTTATTTTGAAAACAACAAACAGAAATATGTAATATAAAAAGTTTATTCTTAACGTCTAACACATCGCATTCCACCACCACAACTAGAATGACGGGCGTGTCCATGGGCTCGGCAACATTCGTCCTTTTCAGGATTGCTACGACTGCAAACTTGATCGCATGGTGGAACACGCACGTTGGATCCTTCAGTTTCAGCAACAATCACTGCCAATGCCAGGAACAATAGGAAGAAGGTGGTTTTGTTGAAAGCAGCCATTTTTTAAATGTTTGTAATTAATTGAGCACTTTTCCAAAGGAACACTCTTGAAGAGATCTTATGTGGGTTTGTAAAGATTCAAGAGACCGCACTTCCTATTTATACATTCCTGATTGAAAACGATCGCTGTGAAATCATAATACTGAAAGGGATTTTCCAATGTATCATTGTTATCAATTGTGATAAAGAAGTGCAAAGAGATGCTCTAAAATTAAATTAACTTATTTCTAATAAATTATTTTGTATATTATTAGGGTCAAAGATTAAAGAAATATTGATAACAACTTTTGCTCAAAGCGACATCGTGCAGTTGAACAATCGAATGGGTTTTCCAAGAAAAAAAATATAATAAGCGTGTTTGCTTAAAGCTTTTAAAGTCATTAATAAAAACTTGTAGGTATAGCAACTGATAACTGATGCGTGGGAAAATCCCTCGTAGTGATTTTGCTTCACTACGCTTATTCTCGATTTGTATAAAAAGCAAGAGTATCTACTTGAATCTTTACAAAACAATATTTGATCTCCTCAAGAGTGTTTCTTAAATTCTTCTAAACTTACAAACAAAATATTTGAAATGGCTGCTTTCAACAAAACCACTTTCTTCCTTTTGTTCCTGGCATTGGCTGTGATTGTTGCTGAAACTGAAGCATCCAACGTGCGTGTTCCACCATGCGATCAAGTATGCAGTCGTAGCAATCCTGAGAAGGACGAATGTTGCCGAGCTCATGGACACTCCCGCCATTCTAGCTGTGGTGGTGGAATGAGATGTGTTAGACGTTAAAATTATACATTTACAGATTTACTTTCTGTTGAACTTTTAGTTTGTAAAAATTATTAATTTAATAAAATTTTTGCTCTACTCTGTAAACTTTAATAAGTTATTTGTTTCTTCTTGTCTCAACAAATCTTCAATATTTTAGAAATCAAACCAAACATTACAGAAGTTAAAAAACAATTATAAATTGTAAGATTTTAGGGAAAATTTTCATTTAAGTTTTATCGAAATCCGAGGACTCATTTTTTGGAACTGATACTATATTAATGCGACATATACATACTTAGGAACATTCGTAAATATTACGAACCCGAGATTTTTATCAAACATGACTTTACGATTTGCAAAAAGTGGATCCGGCGATCCCGTCCGTTTGTCTGTCCTCACATCTAAAGCCTAAACCATTGGATCGATTGAGTTTAAACTTGGAAATTAAGGTTTTAATTAGTCGAAACTGCACCTTCATAAAATACGTTAAACTCTTCAATATTTTTACTATTTAATTTCTTAAGAAAACAATTCCAAAAAAGAGGCTGGGATGCGACCCACACTGATAACTTCCCATCCCGTCTGTCAATTTGTCTTGCTTAAAAGTTTGTCTATATGTATCAATTTTTACCAAATTTGCGTTCTATTTTTTGTAGATTTTATTTTTTTTTATGAAAAAATGGACTGTTGGATTTTTATAAAAAAATTACTGAATATAAAAAACAATATTTTCTGTGAAGTAAAATAAGTTTGAAGCCAATATTTTTAATTTTTGAAAAGCTATTTGAGCCGAAAATCAATTTTTACCAACTTTTATTAATTTTTTTGTTTAGGTTTTTATTTTTTGTAAAAAAACTGTGAATTCGATTTTTCTCAAAATTTTTCCTAATGTCGAAAACAATATTTCTTATAAGTTAAAATTAGTTAGAAGCCATAATCTCAAATTTTTGAAAAGATATTTAAGTCGAAAATCAATTTTTACCAACTTTTGTTAATTTTTTTTTTCGGTTTTTAATTTTTTGTAAAAAAACTGTGAATTCTATTTTTTTCAAAATTTTACTGAATGTTGAAAACAACATTTTTTGAAAGATAAAAGTAGTTTAAAGCCAATATCTCAAAGTCTTGAAAAGATATTTGAGTCAAAACTCAATTTTTACCAACTTTTTTTTTATTTTTTTTAGGTTATTATTTTTTGTAAAAAAACTGTCAATTCGATTTTTTTCAAAATTTTATCAGATGTCAAAAACATTATTCTTCATTGCACAAAATTGTTTTGGAAATGAAATCATATTTTAGTCGTAAAATTTTCGAGGTGACAAATTTTTTTTTTCATTTCTTTTGATTAATAAAAAAAAACCCTTAATTGGATTTTTTTCCAAAAATATAATTGTTTTGTATCACGTTACAATATATAATATATAATTTAATTCAAGTCTCTGGCGTCATTGGTTCATGAGATATTTAGGTTTAACCAAAATGTTCACCTTTTTTTTAAACTGCTATGGTAAAAAAACCACCCACGCAATTTTCTTGAGAGCCCTTTCTGCATCTTTCTGCCTTATTATCTGTATAACAAAATTTATTTGAAGTCGATATCTCTTCTGGTTCTTGAGATATGGACGACGAAAAAAACGTCGCGAACGTACGGACGTACAGACGTACGGATGTACGGACGTACGGACGTACGTACACACGCACGCACAGACATCTTTCTAAAAATCTTTTATTTCGACTCTAGGGACCTTGAAACGTCGAGAAATGTCAAAATTTTCAATTTGACAAATCGGACCCATTACAATAACTTCCTATGGGAAGTTAAAAATTGTGTTTAGTTTTCAAAATCAACCCAACTAATACAATATTTACGAACAAATAACATATTTAAAAATTATTTAAGTTAAAAATCCTTATGTGTTTCGTACACATAACTTCATAACCCAATTTATTTAGAAAAGAGCAATATTTGACCATTGAAATAATTTTTGATTGTCCCTAAGGATTCAGTAAATTTTTAGCTTCCCACAGGTTATCACACTTTTCGAATTAAACTACCAGATATGTATATTTACCGACTTTAAATATTTTTTTGACATAATATGAAAGGAAAGGAAATTTTGAAAGGACTTTGAAAAAATTTAGTTAATTTTTTTTTTCTACAACAATTTAAAAAAAAGTGAACGATTTTGTTTACCGCAAAAAAATATTTGCCACCAAGAGAAATCTACAAAGAAGAAATGATATTACCTCCACAATAATCGTATAGGTATATCGTATATGTATAAAAATTACCCTTAAAAATAAAGACAAATTTTTATTATTATTATTATTATTATTATTATTATTATTATTATTATTATTATTATTATTATTATTATAAGCTCTTATTTGCCATTATTAATATTTTGTACAATATTTATTTACATTTTTGTTTACATTTTCTGTTTCTTCGGAATTAATTACTATATAAAATTATAAAATTGACATATTTTTTTTTTTTTTTTTTAAATCAACTTTAATAAGTGAGCAAAGTTTGAATAAATAAATAGATGCGTGTCAAAATTCTATGATCTGGCATAAGCCTCCCCCAATGTTGCCTAAAGATCTCTATCTTTTGCGTCATTGTACCAACTTTGTCTTTTTAAGCAAATCGTCTGCCCATCTTTTCTTCGGTCGTCCAATTGGTCTTCTGCTTTCTGGTGGTGTCCATTTTGTAATGATTTTTGTCCACCTTTGGTCCTGTATTCTAGATATATGTCCTGCCCAATTCCATTTAAGGAGTTTTGCTCGTTCAACCACGTCCTTTAAACCAGTTCTTGGTCTTATTTCTCTATTTCTCACTCTCTGGCTAATTCGTAGGTTAAGTAGTTTTCTGTCCATCTTGGCTTGGCATATTCTTATATTGTCAAGTAAACTTGAAGTCAAGGATATAGTCTGTAACCCATACGACATAACAGGTAGAATAGCAGAGTCTAGTATATATTTTCGTGTTTCGTCCCTTAGATTTGATTGTAATATTTGTTTTAGACTACAAAATTGTTTCCAACTATTGGTAATGCGTCTTACTTACTTACTTAAGGTGGCGCTACAGTCCGGGCGGACCTGGGCCTCAACCAACATGCGTCTCCAGCCAGCTCGGTCCCTAGCTAGCTGTCTCCAGTTTCGCAAGCCAAGTTGGTTGAGGTCCTCACCCACCTGAGTGCGCCACCTGAGTTGCGGTCTTCCTCTACTGCGCCGCCGTCCCTCGGGATTGGATTCGAAGACCTTCCGGGCTGGAGCGTTGATGTCCATTCGCTCTACATGACCCAGCTACCTAAGCCGTTGGACTTTTATTCTGCTTACTAGGTCAGTGTCGCTGTACAGCCCGTACAGTTCGTCGTTATATCTTCTCCTCCATTCTCCATCTATACGTACGGGACCAAAAATCACCCGAAGAATTTTTCTCTCGAAGCATCCTAAGACGTTCTCATCTTTTTTTGACAGGGTCCAGGCCTCAGCGCCATAAATGAGAACCGGGATGATGAGTGTCTTATAGATGGTGATTTTAGATGCTCGAGAGAGGACTTTACTTCTCAATTGCCTTCTAATTCCAAAGAAGCAGCGATTTGCAAGAGTTATTCTTCGTTTGATTTCAGCGCTGGTGTCGTTGCCTGTGTTTATAGCGGTGCCTAGGTAGACAAAGTCCTTAACTACCTCGAAGTTATAGCTGTCCATGGTGACGTTTTGTCCAAGACGTCGTTGTTCAATGTCCTTTTTTGATGACAGCATATACTTGGTCTTGCCCTCATTGACCACTAAACCCATCTTCTTCGCTTCCGTCGCAATGCTCAAAAACGCTCCACTGACATCACGCTTTGATCTTCCAATTATGTCAATATTATCTGCGTATCCGAGTAATTGGATGGACCTTTGGAAGATTGTGCCTCTAGTTTTGACGGTTGAGTTTTACACAATTCTTTCCAGAACGATGTTGAAGAAGTCGCATGACAGTGCATCGCCTTGTCTAAAACCTTTTTTGACATCAAATGCATCGGTGAGATCTTTTCCGACCTTGATAGAGCAGCGTGCATTCTCCATCGTCATTCTGCACAAACGGATAAGATAGACAGGGATGCCAAAACTAGACATTGCTCTGTAGAGCTCTTCCCTATGGATGCTGTCATACGCGGCTTTAAAATCGATAAAGAGATGGTGGGTATCGATTTGAAGTTCCTGGGTTTTTTCCAAGATCTGCCGTAGTGTGAATATTTGGTCGATAGTGGACTTTCCTGGTCTGAAGCCACACTGATAAGGACCTATCAGGTTGTTGACGAACGGCTTCAGACGTTCACATAGTACGGCAGAAAGGATCTTATATGCAATGTTAAGGAGACTGATCCCTCTGTAGTTGGCGCAATTTAAAGGGTCTCCTTTTTTATGTATCGGGCAAACTATGCTGAGATTCCACTCATCGGGCATGCTTTCTTTCGACCATATTTTGCAGATGAGTTGGTGCATGCTCCCTACCAAGTCATCGCCTGCTGCTTTAAATAGTTCGGCAGCTATGCCGTCAGCTCTAGCAACTTGTTTGACTTCAGTTTAGATATAGCTATCTTCACTTCGTCTAGGTCGGGTAGGCGGAATTGTTGATCTGCGTCGCCTAAGTTGAGTGGTTCTATGTATCTCCCTTACAGCGGGATTCGGTTCGTCATCGCCGTTATATAATTTGGAGAAGTGGTCTTTCCATATTCTCAACATAGACTGCGGTTCTACTACGATGTTCTCCTGATCGTCTTTACAGGCTTCGGTTCGTGGCTGGTACCCTTGGGAGTTCTTTTTTACCTTTTGGTAAAATTTACGAACCTCATTCCTGTTGTAACATCCCTCTATCTCCTCGATCGCGCGCTTCTCGTGCTCTCTTTTTTTCCATCTAAGAAGCCGGTGTTCCTCTCTCCTCCTCTGCTCGTAGAGCTCGCGAGCAGCTCTGGTCCTTCTGTGCAGGGCCGTTTTGTATGCCTCTTGCTTCGCTGCGTGCGCTTGCCGGCATTCGTCGTCAAACCAGGGGTTTCGCTGTTGTGGACGTGTGAAACCTAGCACTTCAGAGGCGGCATCTCTGATGGCTGCAAGGCAATGTTGCCACTGGTTTTCAATGCTTAATGCATGCAGCATAGGACTCCTTAAGAGGTTACTAGAGACTCGATCGGAAAAGGACATGTCAGTCTCTTGCGATTGTAGCCGTCTAACGTCGAAACTTCTCACAGTACTTCCTTGTTTTGGCTTGGACCGGGATATCCGTAGCCGTACCTTGGCTACAACGAGGTAGTGGTCCGAGTCAATGTTGGCCCCTCGGAAAGTTCGGATATCCTGTATACTGGAGAAGTGTCGTGCGTCGATCGTAATGTGGTCAATCTGGTTGACGGTTGATTGATCAGGAGATTTCCATGTCCCCTTGTGGATATTGAGATGTGTGAACTGCGTACTAGCTACAAGAACGTCGCGCCCCGCAGCGAAATCGATCAGCCTGAATCCGTTGTCGGAGGTGGTGTCGTGCAGGCTGTATCTCCCGATTGTGCCACCAAAGATGTCTTCTCCTAGCCTGGCATTAAAATCTCCTAAGACAATTTTAATGTCATAGCCAGGGCACTGCTCATATGTCTTGTCCAAGAGCTCGAAGAATATGTCTTTGGTGTCCTCATCTTTCTCCTCTGTTGGGGCATGCGCGCATATTAGGCTTATGTTGGCGAATTTAGCCTTGATGCGGATTGTCGTGATGCGCTCGCTCACACTGTTGAAACTCAAGACTTTTTGCCTGATTCTAGTTCCAACAACAAATCCACACCCAAATAGACGCTGCCTTTGTTCTTGGTAGCAGTCGCCATAGTATATATCGCAGTCTTTTAGTTTGCATTTGCCCGGTCCATCCCATCGCACTTCTTGGATGGCGGTAATATCTGCCTTGCAGCAGTTTAGGGCTTCCGCTAATTGTTCGGCTGCACGTGGTCTGTTAAGGGACCTAACATTCCACGTACAGATCCGAAGTTCGTTGTCCTTATTTCGTTTGCTTGGGTTGTCAACAGTGAATCCGTCCGTATCCGAGGCTTGTTGGTGCTTCGCAACTAGAAAATTTTTACGTGGTCAGGAAGTCACCCTGACGGCACAACCCCCAACCTGGAGGGCCAGATCCTTAGTATAACTCCAAGGACGGGGAGCCGGATAAACCGCTCCTTATAGGCCTGGGCTCCGAATAAGTCGTAGAAGCCCTATAAGGTGTTCACTAAGTAGTTCAGCCTTACTGGAACTGTAGACGCCACCGTTGATTCCATCTCGAGAATTCGTCCGCTGCCGTCTAGAAACTTCTTTTTTCTCTTGGCTAATGAACGACTTAGTCTGTCCTAGATAAGTATAGTCTTCTACATATTCTATGTGTTCGTTATCCTGCATTATGTCATCTTTAATATGGTTAGTCATTATCTTAGTTTTTGACTTATTGATATGAAGTCCAACTTTATTGCATTCATTTGTCAATTCTATGAGCATATTTTGTATTTGTCCGAAAGTTGATGAGATGAGAACTATGTCATCAGCAAATCTAAGGTTGCTCAAATATTGTCCCCAAATATTTATTCCATATCTATTATCCCAGTTTAGTTTCCTGAATATTTCTTCCAGTTGTTCCAAAGACAAATATTGACAATAAATTATTTTCATGTTATACATTTTGTTGTTAGTCCTACTAAAAGTTTCGCTAACGAAATAATATAATTTTGAACTTTTTAAATACATCATTGGGAGGTTTAGGAGCTTAAAAAAATAGAAGAATAGTGTTACTGTTTTAAAAATTCGTCAATGATGAACATTCAGAGTGAAATTGCATTCACAATTTAGCCCCATTAAACTGAGGAAGTCTTTTTTTAAATGTTTGTGAGACAACAATATCTCCATAAAAAATTAAATTGGAAAATTGGAATTTTCTTACAAACGCCCTATACATTTTTTAAGAATTTTATATCTCAAAAGCGGGACAACATTTTTTAACGTAATTCACATTTAAAATGTATATTTATTAGCATTAAGTTACTGCATATCAAAAATATAAACAATTTGTATACCTACACGCAAGACTAATTTTTAAAAATCAATTCGAAAAATTAATTAAGAAAAAAAAAAAACAACATAGCTATTAAGGTTTTTTCGAGAAAACAAATGGCATTTGCATTTTGGAAAATAAACTTATTTTCCGTTTATATTTTGATATCTTGAAACACACTTCAATTTTAACTATTTTTGTTTCAGATTTTTTTTTCATAAATTGTTAATTTAATATGTCTAGAATACGGTAGTAAAGGGATTTTTTAAAATTCGAAGTCGTTTTAATATTTGGAAAAATATGGGGTAAAGTATCTTACATACATCGGCGATGGTGACAGTAAAACTTACTTAACTCATCTTTAATGAAGGTTTTGAAGGTAATTTGAAAGTAATGTTGGTTATGGGATGCCCTACAGGCCGCGAATCCCATACTTATGTTGAGAAACGTGATGAAAAGCGAATCTCACGTTCTGAGCGGCGCGTAAGTGATGCCGTTAAACAATCCAGAATTGATTCAAGAGCTGAACAATCTGCTTTGAAAGAGTTTCAAGAAGAAGAGGAAGGAATACTCTATGGACCAGGCATCGCCGATTAAAAGGTAAGTTGATATTTTCATAGTTAAGAGGACTTGAAACTTTAAATTAGTTTTTCTGAAAACTGTGTTTTTCAAATTTTCCTCCATCGTATCTCAAAAACGGCTTGACCGAATGACTTGAAATTTGATGGGTTGCATTCAGCACATGTAAACGCATGGAATGAACTATCGACAAGCAAAACTTACAACAAAAATTCGATTTTTTATAGCAAAAAACAAAAAAAACGCAAAATTCACGACTTTTTTTTTTAAATGTCTCCCAAAAGTCAATTTTTTGGTATATTCATTTGATGATAGTTCATTCCATGCATTTAGGCTCACAGATTAAAACGCCGCACAGTGGCCCGTTTATGCAAAACTGCTTGCAATATTCATTTTTCGAGTGGGTCTATAATGCAAAACTTTTTAGTTCACTGGACTCACAAATATTTGGAGCTTGAGTAATCGAAAAAAATATTCAATTTGGGTTATTGGTGTGCCTTATAGAGCAGGCCAAAGTTGAACATTTTTTATGATGATCATTTTTTTTTATTTTTTTATTTTTTTTCTTAACTTTGAATGAAAAAACTAGAAAAAGGGCTTCCAAACGCTTTTCGTTTTTGTTTTTATGATATGCTTTGCCATTATTTAGATCGGTAGTTAAAACAAAAAAAAAACAAAAAAATTTTTGTAATTGTTTAATTTAATTTTTTTGGAAACACTACTTTTTGCACACTTTTTCGACTTCAAATTGGATAGAAAAAAAAGGTTCAACGAGTGGTGCTAAGATCTCAACTGATTCAGAATCCTTATATATTCCTTTACATAAATCTAAAAGATCAACTGCGTCATTTTGCATCGAACTAAGCTAGGGAGATTTGAAGTGATAAAGTCAGTCATTTTTTCCCCTTTTTTTATGGAAATTTTTTTTTATGGTTTTCTTTGTTTTGTGTGTGGTGGATTTACAAAAGATGATTTTATTTTAAAAAGGTAAATCATTTTTATTTTTTGTTTATTACATAAGATTTTCAAGAGTTTTAGAACTAATTTTTTTAATCCTGTTATAAAATTTTAAATAACGCATTTGTTTTCGGGTACGATTGAATTTTGATCAGGTACTTTTATTGATAAGGATTAAGATTAAGAATTTATTGATAAGATTTAAGGATAAAACGATTTTGGAATATGTTAGTATACAGGTAGACAGACAGGTAGTTTTATTGGGGTGTCTTTAAATATAATTAATATAAGGATTAAAGCGACTTGAGTGCAGGTATTTACTCTAAGATATAAAAAGATGAAACATTTTACTAAAATAATCATTTAGAATTCAAACGAGCGTTCGAGCAGTTGCTTTTATTTTTCAAAACAATTTAAAATCGATATTCCGAATAAGGATTTGTTTGAACTTTTTGTCAATGTTACCACTTGCAATGAGTTTATATCTGCCGTGGAAATTGAATACCAACTACCAGATGCAAATGCAATCAAACAGATATTAAAACAATTCTATTACAACCTTGATAGAAAATGGATAGCAGCCAAAAGATCGAGAAATAACTTTAAAAAGAATGCAGAATGGCTTTCCTTATCTCTGCATATCAATACCGGACAAACAGAAGAAGCGGGTGATCTCCCAACTACATCGAGAGGAAGACCAAGAAAGACAGTCAATGAGTGCGCAACATTTACTAAAAAACAAAAAATAATCAAAGCTACAAAGGAGATATGTACAGAACATCTCTCTGAAGCTTTGAGTATAAGATACAATAAGGCCCATGAAAAGGGGAAGAGTGATATAATTCAGGCAATATCTTCTGCAAGTCCACTTCGTGTCAAAAAAGTATAACCAAAATACATTATGTACTCTTGAATACTGGAAAATAAAAAAAAATGCCTTAAAATTAAAAAAAAAAAAAAAACTTTTTTCCCCACTGTTTCACTCGAATTGGTTCTTTTTCTCTTTGCTCCACTGTTTCAATTCACTAAATTACTTAAAAAATTGATTTTGATGATTGCATATTAAAATACCGCTACGTTTATCACCTTTGTTAAAACTTTTAATTTTAACACAAATTTCTGAAACACCCTGTAAACAGTTTTTTTTTGCTCTACTGTTTCAATTCACTCAGATTACTTAAAAAAATGATTTTGACGATTGCATATTAAAATAACGCTATGTTTATGACCTTTGTTAAAACTTCTTATTTTAACACAAATTTCTGAAACACCCTGTAAACAGTTTTTTTTTTTGCTCTACTGTTTCAATTCACTCAGATTACTTAAAAAAAATGATTTTGACGATTGCATATTAAAATACCGCTATGTTTATGACCTTTGCTAAAACTTCTTATTTTAACACAAATTTCTGAAACACCCTGTGAACAGTTTTTTTTTGAAAGTCACAATTTTTATAGCCTTAGAAATTTCCTTCAAGATAAAAAAAAAATTAAAGCAATATCTTTATTCGTTTAGGAGATATGATTTTTGCAACCAAAAAAGTCAAAACGGGCCACTGTGCGCCGTTTACTTTTTTTGTTTTAGATAAGCCAATCAGCCGGAATCGTGGAGGAAGTGCGAACCCCTTTTTTTCGAGGTGGAGTTGTTCACACCAGTGTAACTCGTTTTCTTTACAATATTTTTAATTCAAATTTTATTTATTATACTGTTATTTATTTATACTGTCGAACTATGTTAATAAATGATAATAAACTTAATAAAGATGTATCTATTTACTGGTCGTAAAAAAAAATCCTAAAAATTCCTTAAAATACAGGCCGTCACATGGAATGACCCCCATAAGAAAAATAAATGGGTTCTTCTTCTAAAGTTCTTTTTTTTTACGAAATTTTATTTTTTCTTATCTGGCATCTAATTTTGCAAAATATAAGCAAACTATTTTTAAACAAGCTCTTTAGATACAGAGTTAAGTTTGTCCGACCGAGTTATGCATTTTTTTTTATGAAAAATTAGTTTCTTCCAGTTTAAAGTAAAAAACAAATTAAAAAGTTATTGTTGGTAACATTTTTGAAAACGTTGATTGATATTAATTCAAATTTTAAATACAAGACTTTATCAATATTTTTTTTTACAAAATATTGATGAACCTATATTATAAATTTCAGATCGTAATTTTGAACTGCCAACATTACAAAACACTTATTTGACGGAAAGCTTAAAAAAAAACATTCGAATAAATGACATAACTGTCATATTATTTTATTTACGGAAGGCTCAAAACACTTTGGTACCATCATATTTTTAATAAAACCGCCGCCCTATCGAACATTTTAAAATAAAGCCACTGAAACAAGCCAAGCAAACACAAAGAATTTCAAGATGATACTTTTTCTTCTTCCACAAATATTTTAACAACCAATAAAAAAGCAAACAAACAATAAGGTGTTTCTGTTTACTTTATTCCAAACTGTCCGAGTACCTACTTAAAAATGTAGTAGTACATTTTTACTAACTTTAAAGAGAATGTTAATATTAGTAGTTTAGCTCGAAAAATATAACGATTATACTGTTTTATTGGCCTGCGCCACTTTGAACGTATAAATAGTAATCAATATTCCATCAATGTTTAACCCTAATAAAATATAAATTAATTTATTAAATAACAAACCACAATACAACAATATAATGGAGTGATGTAATTTCTTCATCAGAATTCAGATGGAAATTCACATCTGATAATAACTATGCGTGGGGAAATACCTATGGTTTCAATCTTATCGTATGATTTTGATTTGTATAAAAGCAAGTGCATCTATTCGAATCTTTACAAAACTAAATTTGAGCTTATCAAGAGTTTGTCTTCAATAGTTACGATAATTTTCTAAAATGGCTGCTTTCAACAAAACTACCTTTTTCCTTTTGTTCCTGGCATTGGCAGTGATTGTTGCTGAAACTGAGGCATCCAATGTTCGTGTCCCACCATGCGATCAAGTTTGCAGACGAAGCAATCCTGAGAAGGACGAGTGCTGCCGGGCTCATGGACACGCTCGTCATTCAAGCTGCGGTGGTGGAATGAGATGTGTTAGGCGTTAAAATTATACATTTATAGATTTACTTTCTGTTTAACTTTTTGTTTGTAAAAACTATTAATTTAATAAAAATATTGCTATACTCTATATATACTTTAATAAGTTATTTGTTTCTTTTTTGTCTCAACAAATCTTCAATATTTTAAAAATCAAACCAAACATTGCAGAAGTTAAAAAACAATTATAAATTGTAAGATTTTAGGGAAAATTTTCATTTAAGTTTTATCGAAATCTGAGGACTCATTTTTTGGAACTGATACTATATTAATGCGACATAGGGAACATTCGTAAATATTACGAACCCGAGATTTTTATCAAACATGACTTTACGATTTCCAAAAGGTGCATCCGGCGATCCCGCCCGTTTGTCTGTCCTCACATCTAAAGCTTAAACCATTTGATCGATTGAGTTTAAACTTGGAAATTAAGGTGAAAACTGGACCGTCATAAAATACGTTAAACTCTCAGTCACATACACGACACATGTATTCAATATTTTTACTATTTACTTTTTAAGAAAACAATTTCAAAAACCAGTGTTCAGTTTTCAAAATCAACTAGATCGAACTAATACAATTCTTACGACCAAAGAACTGATTTTAAATTTATTTCAGTTAAGAATCTATGTACAATTGTACATTGTACATATACATATGTGTACGGAAATACAAAAACTTAATTTCTTAATTTATTCAAAAGGGACAGTATCTGACCATTGGAATCTAAAGAAATGATTTCTTATAGTCCCAAAGGATTTACCACGTGAAGTCAGATTTGTCGAAACGAAAATTTTAATATTTCTCGACATTTCAAGGTCCTAGAATTTAGATCAAAGATTTTTACAGAGATGTTTGTGTCAAACGTTTGGGAACCATCAAATTGCAGGATGCTCTTAACTATTTTGGAAAACATAATTTAATTATTGTTGGAGATCTGAATGCGAGAGTTGGATTGGACCAATGTTGTAATGAGCGGTTAGCGTGTATTTCATCGAAACTATTATTTGAAAGAAACTCTAAGGATAATATTTTGGATGGAAAGGGAAAGCAGCTGTTAGATTTTTGTAAAACTTTCGACCTCACAATTATTAATGGGAGAACCATTACATAAAAAAGGTGACATAAATTTAGCCGAGAATTATAGAGGAATTTCCTTCCTGAACTGTTCATTAAAGATTTTTTCATCTGTTCTTTTCTCAAGACTTACAACATGGGCTGACAAGGAGAACCTGCTTAGTGATTTTCAGGCTGGAATTAGGCAAAATCATTCAACAATCGACCAGAGTTTCACTCTAATGAACATTGCGCAATCGTTCCAGGACCAACATAAGAAACTGTATGCTTTTTACGTCGATTTTAAAGCAGCTTTTGATTCTATCGATAGAAGGTCACTATTTTACAAATTGTCATTGATGGGAATGTCCACAAAGATGCTAAATATTCTAAAACTTTTGTACGCGGATACACAATCAGCAGTTTGGAATGGAAAGATACTTTCGGAATGGTTTCCAACAAACATGGGAGTAAAACAGGGGTGTGTTCTAAGTACTCTTTTGTTCATTCTATTTCTTGACGACCTGAATGATGTGCTTTGCGGTGGAATTTTGTGGGCTGGAAGGAGAATTAAAGTGCTCAAACGACTCAAGGACTAAGTCGCATGATATTGGACCTCGAAGAATACTGCGCAAAATGGAATCTCACGGTGAATTTGAGTAAGTCCAAAATAATGATATTTCGAAAGGCCGGTGGACGGTATGCCCAAAATGAAAAGTGGAAATTTGCTGGTGAAGATATTGAAATCGTCAAGAGGTACGAATATCTTGGCATGAAAATATCATCAAATTTATCTCTGAAAAGTCATCTTTCCAACAAGCTTCAGCTAGCTAAAACAGCACTGAACTCTACATGGAAATCTTGCATTAATTCGAGTTCTCTCAGTTTAAGTGCAAAGTATAAACTTTTTGATGCGACTTCTAAATCAGTCATGTTTTATGCTGCTCAGGTTTGGGGTTACGAACAAAGTGAAGAAGTTGAAAAATTGCTTAGATTTTTTCTCAAGAGATTGTTCAAACTCCCTTCGAACTGTCCAAACTATATGCTTTTATTAGAAACGGGATTGTCGCCATTATTTACTGCAACCTTGAAGCTTCACTTTGGTTATATAATGAACTGAGGAGAACTGCTTAACTTGAATTTCAAACCACACAGGGATGATCTTCCATTATTTTGCACTTTATGTAACCTTGGATCACGGGAGGATTCATTCCATTTTATAGCAATATGCCCGGTTCTCAGTGAGACAAGAAGGGTTTTTTTCGACAGCTCGAAAATAACATTAGAGAGAACAACAAATATTTTAAATGGATGTGAAGGATGGAAGCCGCTTGCTGCATTCTGTAAGAAGCTGCTAGCTACAGAGCCAAAATAATAGCAGAAGAATTTTAAAAAAAAGTTTACCAAAAACAAAAAATACCCAACCCATGTACTAAATATTTATTTAAAAACAAAAATTGTTCCTTAAAAAAAAACGTATTATTATAAATTGTTTTAGAAAATATTATTTACTTGCCATCTGAGGTGACGGCCAAGGCCATACCTTAAAAGGATTGTACGCTAAATAACTAATGTTAAATATGTAATCAAAATTACTTTAAAAGAAATAAATCAATCTAATCTAAAAAATCTAATCTAAAAGTTATCAACTTTAAATAATTTATGGCTCAAAATCACCAAGGTTGCAAATTTCAAAATTGATTTTATGACAAAAAAAAATGCAAGCTATAATGATGAATTTAAGTTTATATTGTTGCAAAAATTGTATATTAATAAACTTTGACAGGACAGCGCACAGAATTCTATACTTTCTCAGTAATATTGTTTAGTACTAAATATCTTGCAGAAAACCATCAATTCGGGAACGTTTTTCTATAAGTTTGATAAAATCAACAAAACAAAGTGCATAATTTAAGTTTTGTTTAATAACATGGGTATATTTATGTATCTATATTAAATAAGCAATAATGAAAACAATACATACAAAATCTTCTACAAGAAAAATACGTCAAAACAATGTCCGGGAACGTTCCCGAAATTACTGTTCACGAAATGACGATTTCAAATAAGCGCGGGATTATACGGCGGCCATCTTAAATGCGATTTGACATTGTCAATAGGAAAATATTTGAGGTTAATTTGTTATTTCGTGAGGTAAAAAAAGAATTTCATCAATAATTAAATGTAATAAATGCGTTCACGAAATGACAAACTATTGATGTACGCTCAACGAATAATGAAGAAAAAGGTACTTTCCATTTAGATATAATTTATTTGACGATAAATACTCTGACAGCTAGCTTCATTATTGTTCTCTTCCTCGACTGACGTTTGACACCGAATGGTTGCGTTCACTTAAACTTATTTTTGATCAATTATCGATATGTTCACTGAAATGACTTGTGCGGCATCGGACAAACTATTTTTGCATTTTTAAAGTTAAAAATAAATAATCTCTTACATAGTATCCTTTCTAAAACTAGATTTTGTATAAAAAATACGATGTATTAAGTAATGACCGGGGTTAAATACCTTAAATTTTTCAATTATATTTCGAACTTGTTGTTGAAGGTTGTACATTAGGACGCGTTCCCAAAATGGTTTTTTATGCGAGTATATATAGATTTCATTTAAAATTTACTTTATAAATATATTATATTTTATGTACACACAAAACAGGTTGGTTTTAGTATTTTATTAATTTTTTTTTAATTAAGTCAAGATTTAAGACACTAAATTGCTAGCAAAGCCAATTCTGCACCTTGATGATCTTAGGCCTTATATCGGGTGATTTTTTAAGAGCTTGAGAACTTTTTTTAAAAAAAAACGCATAAAATTTGCAAAATCTCATCGATTCTTTATTTGAAACGTTAGATTGGTCCATGACATTTACTTTTTGAAGATAATTTCATTTAAATATTGACCGCGGCTGCGTCTTAGGTGGTCCATTCGGAAAGTCCAATTTTGGGTAACTTTTTCGAGCATTTCGGCCGGAATAGCCCGAATTTCTTCGGAAATGTTGTCTTCCAAAGCTGGAATAGTTGCTGGCTTATTTGTGTAGACTTTAGACTTGACGTAGCCTTACAAAAAATAGTCTAAAGGCGTCAAATCGCATGATCTTGGTGGCCAACTTACCGGTCCATTCCTTGAGATGAATTGTTCTCCGAAGTTTTCCCTCAAAATGGCCATAGAATCGCGAGCTGTGTGGCATGTAGCGCCATCTTGTTGAAACCACATGTCAACCAAGTTCAGTTCTTCCATTTTTGGCAACAAAAAGTTTGTTAGCATTGAACGATAGCGATCGCCATTCACCGTAACGTTGCGTCCAACAGCATCTTTGAAAAAATACGGTCCAATGATTCCACGAGCGTACAAACCACACCAAACAGTGCATTTTTCGGGATGCATGGGCAGTTCTTGAACGGCTTCTGGTTGCTCTTCACTCCAAATGCGGCAATTTTGCTTATTTACGTAGCCATTCAACCAGAAATGAGCCTCATCGCTGAACAAAATTTGTCGATAAAAAAGCGGATTTTCTGCCAACACACATTTCGAACCGAACACTGATTTTGGTAATAAAATTCAATGATTTGCAAGCGTTGCTCGTTAGTAAGTCTATTCATGATGAAATGTCAAAGCATACTGAGCATCTTTCTCTTTGACACCATGTCTGAAATCCCGCGTGATCTGTCAAATACTAATGCATGAAAATCCTAACCTCAAAAAAATCACCCATTAGTTGGCAGAAAATAATATCGGTATGTGTAGAAAGGACTTTCAAAAATCAGGACGGTTTTTTCCTTTACTTTACAATTTGATAAAATTTCTTAAAACCTGAAGGGTAATCATTGGTAAGTTTTTGAACTTAAAGAAATAATAGAAACATTTTAAAATTTTAAAAATTCGTCAAAGTAAAAAATTGAGTGTGAAATTATATGCCCGATTTAGCTCCCATTTTACTAGGCTGTTAATTTTCTAGATTTTAAAATAAAATTGTAAGTCTGATACTCACAACGTTTTTGTTATGACAACTTGAAGAAAATGGACATAGAAGCAATTTTCTTAAAGAATAATATCGTGGTTAACATTAAATCGATTTGTTAAAATTTATATTTTTTTTAAAACAAAGTTTTGGATTTTTAATACTTGTGTTGCTATTCGTTTTGTTTCTATATATTTTTCAAGCACCTACAATCTATGTACATCTACATCTACACTAATATTATAAAGAGGAAAGATTTTTATTTTTGTATGTAACGAATAAACTCAAAAAATACTGGACCGATTTTAATAATTCTTTAGAAATTCATTAGAAATCTACATTATCACTGAGTAACATAGGCTATATTTAGTACTAGATTACTATAGAAATCTTTAGAAATTGCTATTAAAACCAACCGAAGGTGTAAAAAAATTAGACATAAAATGTCTTTCATCGCATACACTGCGAAGAGTATTAATGATAGGACAACAAAATGTTTTCTAATTTAGTGATTCATGGTCGTTTTAATTAGCATGCTTATAACTTAAATATCTGTACCTATTTATGTCTAACCGTGCGAAGCCGGGACGGGCCGCTAGTATATTATATAATGAGACGTAATATACCAAATTAATATAATTTTGAAAAAAAAAAAAAAATAAATTAGCGTTTTTTTTATAAATCAAAAAAAATTGTAAACAAATATTTGTCACCTCGAATATTTAACGAACAAAACTAAATTTACCTCCAAAAAAAAAAAACAAAAATCGAAGTAACATTTTTTTAACAAAAAAAATAATATCAAACTAGACAGAAACATTACTAAGAGTTCGTAAAAATTGATTTTCGATTCGCATCTTGGCAAAACTTAAAATTATTGGCTTCACACTAAATTTATCTTAAAAGAAATCCAACAGTTAGATTTTTCATAAAACTTAAAATTTGCAAAAAAAATTAGTAAAAATTGATGCACGATTCTCCATATCTCATGAACAAATTAAGGTATTGACTTCAAAATGATTTTATTCTGTACCAAATTTCGTTATTAAAGTAAGATTATGGTATTAGAAAAATCTGTTCTATATTTTTTTTTTAATAAAAACTTTTAAAAAATGCAACTAAAATTGGTTATTGACTAAAAATTTCGTAAGCAAAAACTGATTTTGAAATGAAACTTAGTTTATCTTATGCAAAATATTGTTGCTTATTTCCACTTTAAATTGTCAAAAGTGAGTTTAGCCAGCTGGTTTGACTAAAACATTTTGAAAACATTCAAATGACCAACTTAGTGCACAAAATTGCCCCGACATATCTTTTAATACATTTTTGTTAAGAAGAATCAGAATTAATTTAAAATGTATCTGAAAGAACTTGTCATTGTTGTCATAAGCACCTTTTTTATTTTCGGAATGAAAAATATAAATATTTATTTATTGAACTTTGTCAACAAAGAGTAATTTAAAATTATTTATTAACAATAAATTCATATTTTCTTAAAGAAAGAATTAAATATTATTCTTATTGTTTTACCTTGCTCTATATTTATTACCTTAATTTAAAAATTACACTCATTTGTATAAATATCAGAAGCAGATGCTGAAAATATCACAGATCAACGTTTAACTTCATTCAGCTAAAGTTATCCAATCAATCAACCACACATTTTATAAGAAATGGCTGCTTTCAAGAAATCCACCATCCTTGTTGTAATGTTCCTTGCCTGCATAATGTTAATGGCAACAGGAGCCGAAGCCCGAAGAGTCCGTGTGCCACCTTGTGACGAGGTCTGTCGTCGTAGTCCACGTGAGAGGAATGCATGTTGCAGGGCTCATGGAAACGCTCATGCTGTCAGTTGCAACCGTGGACGGATGGTATGCGAAAGTGGATAGAAATGTTTCGAGCAATCATCAAAAGGCAGACAAATTTTGAACACAAAATCATAAACAAAATATTAATTCAAAATATTACGATTAAAAATAAAAATAATTGTTTACAAAAAGCTTTACTTATTATTTTTGTGTATTCATTGAGGATTTTATTAACGTGTTATTTTTGTGAGGAGCTAAATAATATATATCTTACCAAAAAAGCCTTAATTTGTAGGACGTGATTTTGGTACAAAATAAGCACTGCGTATTTAATTTTGAATTTTGTTAATTATGGCTTTTTTAAGAATTGATAAAAGTAAAAACAAATATTTGTAGGCTTACACTGGTAACATTTTAAACTTACAAGCATTTTAAGTCTTAGGTTATTTTTTTGAAGATAATGTTTTAAAACCTGAAAGGATTTTTTAGGTTTCATAAATTGGACTTAATTCTCAGCAATTGGTCATATTGTACTTTGAGAAATTAAATAAATTATTTCGAGAAATAAAATCAACTTCTTTTTACTAAAGTGAAAGTACCCAGCATAACGATGAGTATAAAAAGTGAGGTGTATGTGGGGGTCCCTTTCAACCCCAATTTATTAATTTTATTCAATTTGTTTAAGTCTTATAAGACCAACTGCTGAACATTATTTTGGATTGTTTAAAAGTAAAATAAATCCAATTTTTGAATGTTTGATTTCTTTAAGTTGTTTTTGTAAAATCATCGAACATTTCAATTTTATAAAAGCTTTGTTACCTATTTTGTAGCAGCTTTATTCTATATGAAATAAATTTTCCAAATGTAAAAAACGTTGCTGATTCTCAAGATATTCGAGTCGAAAAACAATTTTTAGTCTAATATTTAACTTTCCATATAAGTTATTGTCCGATTTGTCGAATTAAAAATTTTGACATTTCTCGTCGTTTCAAGGTACCTAGAATCTAAATTAAAGATTTTTAGGAGATATATGTGTGTGTTCGTGTGTACGTACAATCGTACGTTCGGGACACCATTCCATATCTCCAGAACCAGAAGAAATATCAACTTCAAATAATTTTGTTTTACATATAATATCATTGAGGACTTTCAAAAAAATTTTTTTTTTAGCAATTTAAAAAAAAGTAAAAATTTTGGTTAACCCAAATATCACACGAACCAATAAACCAAGTGACTTAATTTAAATTTTATGTTATATATTGTGACGTGATACCAAACTTATATACTTAACTTATCTGGTAACATTTTGAGAAAAATTGAATTAACGGTTTTTTTTACAAAGAAAAATTAAAAACTTGAAAAAAAAAACATAATTTAAAGTTCCTATAAATTGATTTTCAAATCTAATATTTTGGCAAAACTTAAAAATATTGGCTTCAAACTAATTTAATCTTATACAAAATAATGTTTTCCATATTCAGTAAAATTTTTAAAATAATCAATTTTTTTTTTCATAAAAACTAAAATCTACAAAAAATACTGCACAAAATGAGTAAAATTCTCGGTTCTCGATTTCTCGTGAATAAATAAAGGTTTCGACATCAAAATCATTTCATTCTGTTCCAAATTTGGTTGTTAGAATAATTTTATGGTATTAGAAAAATTTTATCTATATTTTATTTTAAATAAAAAATAAAAACTTTTAAAAAATGCAACTTAAATTGGTAAATGTTGATTATACATAATTGAGTTAATTCATTGACCAATTTGTGTAATTATTGTGATTAGTGGAAATATAGCTTTCCGTCGGCTTTTTTGGTCGCTGTAGTTTTTGCAATGAAACAATTAAGTTACATTAACTTTCCCACGTTTCGGCAGGGATTGCTGCCTTCTTCAGGGGAACTTTATTAACAAAAAAAAAATTATACAAATAATCGTAGTGAGATCGATGGGATACAAATACAATAAAGTTTACTCACTCAAGAAAAATATGAACAAAATTTCAATATTAATTATGTTAATTAATATAAATCAAAAATAAAACTATGTATACAAATAATTAGCACTTCGAAGAATGAAGTTCAGTCTAAATTGAATAAAGCACAAATTACAATTAAGAACAAAGAAGAGGGCAATATACAGCAGAAATGTTTTGTGTGTCTTGTTTTCGGTTCATGTTGTTTTTGTTATTGAGAATATGTAATGTTTCTAAGGTGTATCGTTTCGAAACAAGTTTCTCTGTATGTAGAACTTCCACGCCTTCAAAGTTTGGAGAATGACCGCTTGTAATGCTGTCACTAGCCAGGGCTGTCTTCTCAGAATTTTTTAGTTTTATGTCGGACTTATGATTCGAGATGCGTTGTCTAAGAAGTTGTTTTGTGGTCCCAATATAACACAGGTTGCACGGTTCATTTGATTTACCATTGCAGTTAATTTTGTAGATCACATCTGTTTGTTTGTCCTTATCAGGTTTCGTCTTGAGTTTAGAATAACATTGGTCAAGTGTTTTGTTTGATTTGAAAGCAAGGCGAATCTCTGTCAATTTTTTGGAAATAGATTTTTTGTAGTTGTCGGATAAAGTTGGGACGTAAACCATGGTTTTGTGGTGCGTTCTAACGGGTTCATCAATATTTTCTCGTGGATTATTGTTATTATTTGTATTGTACTATTCGTACTAGAATGTCAGCTTGTTAGACTTAACCATTCCTTTTAATTTTATTGAATGTTTTTGAACAACAACAGCAACTTAAAGGTGCTACCACTCATTGTTTTGGCTGGAGATATAGCTATTTCGTGCTTTGCCACTTTTGCACTCATTAGTCTCCTTTTTTGTGGTGCTGAGCTTTAATCCAATTTTATTTGAAAAACTTTATGCACAACATAGGATTCGAACCCACGCATATCAGATTTGCTCAGTCTTAGAAGTCGTGTGCACTACGCACTCCACTACTTTACTTTACTACTACTTCTCGTGGAATTTGCATTTTGTGTTTTAAAAGGAGGCTTCGAATTATGGTAGAAGGATAACCATTGCCACTTAAGATTTTGATGACTTTTTTCTCGTTGGCGACGTGGAATCGTACATCACTAATTTTGAAAATTTTATTCACGACGTTGGACGCAGTATTGATGACAATATGCCTTGCTTTGTTTGATCGGAAATTAACTAGTCTTCCAGATGCTGTTGGTTTTTGATACCAGTCGAAAAGCCAAAGATTTTCTTCGCGGTAGATTTTTACATCTAAGAACGATATTTTTTTGTTAAACTCATTTTCAATTGTTAATTGAATTTTTGGGTGAAATCCGTTTAGAATTTTTAGTACCTTGTCTATGTTTCTTTTATCCATTATTGCAAATATGTTGTCAAAATATTTTGCTATGAACGCAGGTTTTTCTTCGATGTTATTTAATTTTTGATTTATATTAATTAACATAATTATTATTAAAATTTTGTTCATATTTTTCTTGAGTGAGTAAACTTTATTGTATTTGTATCCCATCGATCTAATTAAGATTATTTGTATAATTTTTTTTGTGTTAATAAAGTTCCCCTGAAAAAGGCAGCAATCCCTGCCGAAACGTTGGGAAAGTTAATGTAACTTAATTGTTTCATTGCAAAAACTACAGCGACCAAAAAAGCCGACGGAAAGCTACAAGAGTTGATTATTGACTTAGTATTTCGTCAGCAAAAACTGATTTTGAAATCAAACTTATTTATTTATTTATAATTCGTTAAATACTTTAATGGTTTTTCTTTAAATAAAACACATTAAATATTTCGAACTTATTCGATTTATTGATTCCAAGCGAATGATATTTTCATTTTATATTTTAATATACATGTTTCAAGCTGGCAACTCAATTTATATATTACAGTAAAGTATATTTGTATAAAGTAGATATGTTTAACAGTGGTCATAACTACTACAATACTAACGTTAACAATTCTGAATACTTAAAATCTAAAAACTTAAACTAGATTGTTGAAAAATATTAATTTGCAATTTATACTTTTTATATTATCATTTGGTGAATTAATACAAGAGTGAAATTTACTATAGATTTCAATTAATTGATTTAAGGGGCTATGTACACCATAGTTTGATCTACTAAAATTACTATTCAATTTTTTCTGGAATCTTATACTTGAACGAATAAAACTAAAATTTAAACTGCCAAGAACTTATGGTGATGAAATTTGTCCGTTTATTATTCCAACAATAAAACAAAACTGCAAGTACTTCCTATGATTTGTCAAAGAAGGAAGATTTATGAGAGAAAGTCTTTGTGAATAAAGCGGTAATGTATGAATATCATGAAACCACGGAAGGGATCGTAGACAAAAACGCAAAAATCTTTTCTGAATGGCTTCGAGTCTTGTGACGTGTACGGCGTAGTAAGGTGACCGCACTGTGCAAGCATATTCCAGGACTGGTCTCACAAATGAAACAAAAAGTAATTTTAAAACATATGGATCACGGAAATCACGGCCAAATCTCTTAATAAAACCCAGAACTCTATTTGCTTTTTTAACTATGAAGTTAATATGTTCATTGAATGTTAGTTTAGGATCTAAGACAACACCCAAGTCAGAAAATACATATACTCTACTTAAAGGACAAGAATCAAACATGTAACTAAAAACGATTGGAACCTTTTTTGCGTGTAAAACTCATGGTTTTACATTTGTCAACATTTAAAACAAGACGATTATTATTGCACCATTCCCTGAATAATATTAAGTCTTCTTGCAAGAGAAGACAGTCAGATGTAGAGTTAATTTTTTTTTAAATTGTAATGTCATCAGCATATATTAGGACAGACGAATTTTGTATTATCGAAACCAAGTCATTTATAAATAAAACAAATAGAATAGGACCAAGGTGACTACCCTGGGGGACACCAGAATTCACAACAAATGAACTTGAACACTCATTATTACATTCAACACTATAACGTCTATCTTGCAAATATGAGGAGATCCAGTTTATGAAACAGTCGTTAAAACCTTGCTGTGATAGTTAGTTTATCTTATGCAAAATATTGTTGCTTATTACCACTTTAAATTGTCAAAAGTGAGTATAGTCAGCTGTTTTGACTAAAACATTTTGAAAACATGTTAAGAAGAATAGTCTACGCGGATAAACAAATTTTAATTTTATAAAAATAATTTACCTCCATTCAAAACATACCTGACAAAACTTATTATTATTGCACACTTTTTATTTTCTGAAAAATATATTATGTATTTATTTATTGAACTTTGTCAACAAAGATCTGCAAGTAGATTATGAGTGTTTTAAAGTCTTAATTTAATATTATTTACGAACAATACATTTATATATTCTTAAAGAAAGAATGAAGTTTTATTTTTATTGTTTAACCTTTCTATATTTGTATTGCCTACATTTAAAATTTACAATAATTTGTATAAATATCAGAAGCAGATGCTGAAAATATCACAGATCAACGTTTAACTTCATTCAGCTAAAGTTATCCAATCAATCAACCACAAATTTTATAAGAAATGGCTGCTTTCAAGAAGTCCACCATCCTTGTTGTAATGTTCCTTGCCTGCATTATGTTAATGGCAACAGGAGCCGAAGCCCGTAGAGTCCGTGTGCCACCTTGTGACGAGGTCTGTCGTCGTAGTCCACGTGAGAGGAATGCATGTTGCAGGGCTCATGGAAACGCTCATGCTGTCAGTTGCAACCGTGGACGGATGGTATGCGAAAGTGGATAGAAATGTTTCGAGCAATCATCAAAAGGCAGACAAATTTGGAACACAAAATCATAAACAAAATATTAATTCAAAATATTACGATTAAAAATAAAAATAATTGTTTACAATATTTAAAATCTTTACTTATTATTTTTGTGTATTCATTAAGGATTTTATTAACTTGCTATTTTAGTGAGGAGCTAAATAATATATATCTTACCAAAAAAGCCTTAATTTGTAGGACGTGATTTTGGTACAAAATAAGCACTGCGTATTTAATTTTGAATTTTGTTAATTATGGCTTTTTTAAGAATTGACAAATGTAAAAACAAATATTTGTATTCTTACACTGGTAACATTTTAAACTTACAAGCATTTTAAGTCTTAGGTTATTTTTTTGAAGATAATGTTTTAAAACCTGAAAGGATTTTTTAAGTTCCATGTAATAAAAGCAACTTTCATTTATTGGACTTAATTCTCAGCAATTGGTCATATTGTACTTTGAGAAATTAAATAAATTATTTCGAGAAATAAAATCAACTTCTTTTTACTAAAGTGAAAGTACCCAGCATAACGATGAGTATAAAAAGTGAGGTGTATGTGGGGGTCCCTTTCAACCCCAATTTAATTTTGTTCACCTTGTTTCGGTCTTATAAGACCAACTGCTCAAAATTAGTTTGTTCGCATTGTTTAAAAATAAAATAAATCCAATTTTTTAATGTTTCTTTAAATTGTCTTAATTTCTCGGCTCTAATGTATTTTTGTAAAAAAAAATCGAACATTTCAATTTTATAAAAGTTTTGTTAGGTACCTATTTTGTGCTAGCTTTATTGTGTATGAAATAAATTTGCTAAAAGTCAAAAACGTTGCTGATTCTCAAGATATTCGACATTCGAGTCGAAAAACAATTTTTAGTCTAATATTTCACTTCCCATAGGAAGTTATTGTAATCGGTCTGATTTGTCGAATTGAAAATTTTGACATTTTTCGACGTTGCAAGGTCCCTAGAGTCTAAGTCAAAGATTTTTAGAGAGATGTCTGTGTGTGCGTGTGAACGTACATTCGTACGTCCATATGTTTGGGATACCATTTTTCGTCGTCCAAATCTTAAGAACCAGTAGAAATATCGACTTCAAATAAATGTTGTTTTACAGATACATAATAGCTTCGAAGGATGCAGAAAAGACTTTAAAAAAATTGAGTGGGTGTTTTTTTTTTGCAATTTAAAAATAAAGTAAATAAAATGCACGACTGGGTCACACGAACTTGCGCCTGTATGCAAAGAGTAATCAAAAAATTAAGACAGTATTGATATGGGGTAAATTTTTTTCGGGTGCAAACGCAAATAGTGCGCCTATGGCGGAGGGACATTTTTTTGTCGAGAATAGAAATTTAGTCTAGACGAATCATCATCATATATGTTATTTCGTTAGCATGTCTCCCTTTTTCGGATCTCACACGGAACTAAGGCGTCAAAACAAAGAGGCGTCAAAACAAAGAGAATTTTCCGTAGACTATGCGAATTGTATTCTATTGAATATTAATTTATAATTTGTTGAAAAAAACTTAACTTTTATTATAAAAAAAATATGAAATACTCGGAAAATATTATGTTAAGGGAAATGGTTTGTGTATTTGAATGAACTTATCGAATACACACCATTTTTTGTCGGTAAGCTAGTTTCCAGGTATTTCCTTTGTATATACAAAGACGCGATTCATCCCAAGAAACAAATCGTCCTAGGACAACTCATCCCGGAAATGAAAAATAATTGTAAGCATTCTTAACGAAAACAATTGTTTGTGTATTCAACTAGTTCGTTCAAAGCTTTTTCCTTTGGATAGCTTTATTTTAATTTTATACAGGGTGGGCCGTTAATAAGTGCACTTTTTGTCTCGCTCTAACTCCCGAACGAAATAACCGAGACGCGCGGGGATGGTATCTCCTTGCAGCTCGAGATCTAAATTTGTAGTCGCAATGAGTCCGTTCACGGGAGAGCAGCGCGCTTTCTGCGTTCGCGCCTTTTATGAAAACAATCGCTCATACGTGACTGTTCGTCGGCTTTTTCGGGTAAAGTTTGGATTACGCAACATCACCGAGTGTCCAAGTACGAATGTAATCAAAAAATGGATCGTAACATTCGAGGCAACGGGATCAACGCAAAAACTTCGACCTACAGGACGCCCACGTTCCAGGCGGACTGCAGAAACAATTGAACGCATAGAAGCTTCTGTGCGCGAGGATCCAAGAAGCTCTACACGGAAACGCGCTGCGGCCCTGGGAGTACCCAGAACGACTTTACGTCGCATTTTACGGGATGATTTGAAGTTATACCCTTACAAAATTCAGATTGTCCAAGATTTGAAAGAATCCGATTTTGTTTCACGGTTCAATTTCGCAACAGAAATGTTACGGAGATTCCCTCACTTCAATAACATTATCTTCTCAGACGAAGCTCATTTTCATGTCAACGGATTTGTTAATCGACAAAATTGTCGATACTGGGGAACAGAAAATCCACGCTTAAAACATGGACGACCGTGTTACACTCTCTGAAAGTGACCGTTTGGGCCGGAATAGCCAAGTGGGGGATCATAGGGCCGTATTTTTATGAAGATCGATACGGGCGTAATGTTACTGTTAATTCAGAGCGTTATGTTTCGATGCTTAGAGATTTTTTAGCTCCAAAACTGCAAGAATCGAGTGGTTACACTATTCACACCTGGTTCCAGCAAGATGGCGCTACCTGCCATACAAGTAACGACTCTCTGGAGGTCGTTAGAGAAATGTTTCCTCGAAGGTTGCTATCGAGGAGGGGTGATATTGCTTGGCCACCCAGGAGCCCTGACTTAACGCCACCGGATTTCTTTTTATGGGGCTACCTCAAGAGTAAGGTGTACTCTAATAATCCTTCAACGACGGCTGAATTAAAAGCGAACATTGAAGAAGAAATCCGCTTAATCACTCCGCAACTTTTGACAAAAGTGTTCCAAAATCTCAGAGTCAGATTGGAAGAGTGCTGTAGGCGAAATGGACAATATTTGGATGATTTAATTTTTAAAAAATAAAAATTCATTTCGTTTTGTATAATTTAAAATAAATATTTCATTTAAAAGCGCTACAGTTGTATTAACATAATTTTTTTTAAGTGCACTTATTTACGGCCCACCCTGTATTAGAAAAACCAGGATGGAAAATAAATTATCTGAAGATTAGAAAGAGGAAGAACATGTATGTTTAAATTGTAAAGCGATCGCCTATTGGTTCTGTAGTTAGGTAGGAGTCTAAAACGAATAAAGAATAGTTCATTGGCGTGCTCAGCTTTATGCAGATAGATAGAAAAATACATGTTTATGATGATGGTAGAAGGTACTTACTACAATCCAATCACATTCCTTCTTTCCTACAAGTTTTCAGTGCAAACATGGAGTTATTACGTTCAGTTTATTTTTTTCGTTAAAGTTTAAAAAAAAAAAAAAACAAGCATACGAACAGGTACAAGAAATTGCTATTCTTGTGTTGTTTACAGTCAGGCTCTTGTGAGTTTTGGATTTTAGTTTTGAAGTGACACGTAAGCAGTAGTTGTAGAGGTTGTACGGAATACCTATATAGGTATAATGTGTATACGTTGAAAAAGTGATTCTAATAGAAAATACATATACTCTTTCTTTCTTTCTTTCTTTCTTTCTTTCTTTCTTTCAAAGGTACCAAGATAATACTTCTTGATAGACACTTTAAAATAGATTGTTGATTAAATATATTATAGTCGTTAATCCGATGGAGTGGTGCTATACGGCCATCGTTGGTATTTACAATAGTTATAGTTATAAAAATACATAAATATGTACCAAATGCATTAATTTGGATAACAGACAGGAATGCAATTAAAATTTTGTCAAAATATTGCGCTCTTTCGGGCTCATGCACAGGATTTGATCTGGTGAGTTGGGAGAGGGTTACATTTAATAAAGTTAAAATAATTTTTTAAAAAAACTATTTTAAGATTCAAAATTTTACCTGAAAAATAAGTTTGTCTTTAAAAATTTAAATGCCGTTTTATAAATCAAAAAACCCTTGATTTTTCGATTTTTTTTCTTTAATTAATTTTGTATATATACAATTTTTCAATTTTGTTCTAAAAATATTTTTGGTATGCAGTTGTTTAGTGATTGTAAATATACGCGCTCTTCATTTGAATTTCGTAAAAAAATGTTGTTGTTTTTGAGATATACAATTTTGAAAAAAAAACAATATTTTTTTAAAAATCCAAACAAAAAATTTTGCACTTTTGATAATCAAAAATTGTATGGGGGCCACTGTTAGTTTTGATTTAAAAAAAAAAAAATTGAAAAAAACGATTAACACGAATCTGCTCAAAACCTTAACTACCAAGTTTGAACTCAATCGACCCAAAGGCTTAGGCTGTAGGAGCATGGACAGACAGACAGGACAGACCGGACGGAATCGCAGGATCCACTTTTTTACGAATGCAAAACATGCCATATATGTACATAGTTCCTATATGTCGCCAGTAAAAATTGTTTTGACCCCAAATATCTCTCGAACCAATCACGCTAGCGACTTCAATTAAATTATATATTATATAATGAGACGTAATACCAAATTAATATAATTTTGAAAAAAAAAAATAAATTAGCGGTTTTTTTTATAAATCAAAAAAATTGTAAACAAATATTTGTCACTTCGAATATTTAACGAACAAAACTAACTTTACCTCCAAAATAAATTCATGCAACAAAGAGTAACGTTTTTGACATCTGGTAAAATTTTGACAAAAATCGAAGTAACATTTTTTTAACAAAAAAATAAAATCAAACTAGACAGAAACATTACTAAGAGTTCGTAAAAATTGATTTTCGATTCGCATGTCTTGGCAAAACTTAAAAATATTGGCTTCACACTAAATTTATCTTAAAAGAAATTCAACAGTTAGATTTTCCATAAAACTTAAAATTTGCAAAAATTTGTAAAAATTGATGCACGATTCTCCATATCTCATGAACAAATTAAGATATTGACTTCAAAATGATTTTATTCTGTACTTAGAAAATTTCTTTTTAAAGTAAGATTATGGTATTAGAAAAATCTGTTCTATATTTTTTTTTTAATAAAAACTTTTAAAAAATGCAACTAAAATTGGTTATTGACTAAAAATTTCGTTAGCAAAAACTGATTTTGAAATCAAACTTAGTTTATCTTATGCAAAATATTGTTGCTTATTTCCACTTTAAATTGTCAAAAGTGAGTTTAGCCAGCTGGTTTGACTAAAACATTTTGAAAACATTCAAATGACCAACTTAGTGCACAAAATTGCCCCGACATATCTTTTAATACATTTTTGTTAAGAAGAATCAGAATTAATTTAAAATGTATCTGAAAGAACTTGTCATTGTTGTCATAAGCACCTTTTTTATTTTCGGAATGAAAAATATAAATATTTATTTATTGAACTTTGTCAACAAAGAGTAATTTAAAATTATTTATTAACAATAAATTCATATTTTCTTAAAGAAAGAATTAAATATTATTCTTATTGTTTTACCTTGCTCTATATTTATTACCTTAATTTAAAAATTACACTCATTTGTATAAATATCAGAAGCAGATGCTGAAAATATCACAGATCAACGTTTAACTTCATTCAGCTAAAGTTATCCAATCAATCAACCACACATTTTATAAGAAATGGCTGCTTTCAAGAAATCCACCATCCTTGTTGTAATGTTCCTTGCCTGCATAATGTTAATGGCAACAGGAGCCGAAGCCCGAAGAGTCCGTGTGCCACCTTGTGACGAGGTCTGTCGTCGTAGTCCACGTGAGAGGAATGCATGTTGCAGGGCTCATGGAAACGCTCATGCTGTCAGTTGCAACCGTGGACGGATGGTATGCGAAAGTGGATAGAAATGTTTCGAGCAATCATCAAAAGGCAGACAAATTTGGAACACAAAATTATAAACAAAATATTAATTCAAAATATTACGATTAAAAATAGAAATAATTGTTTACAATATTTAAAAGCTTTACTTATTATTTTTGTGTATTCATTGAGGATTTTATTAACGTGTTATTTTTGTGAGGAGCTAAATAATATATATCTTACCAAAAAAGCCTTAATTTGTAGGACGTGATTTTGGTACAAAATAAGCACTGCGTATTTAATTTTGAATTTTGTTAATTATGGCTTTTTTAAGAATTGACAAAAGTAAAAACAAATATTTGTAGGCTTACACTGGTAACATTTTAAACTTACAAGCATTTTAAGTCTTAGGTTATTTTTTTGAAGATAATGTTTTTTTTTACACTTCAGAATTTTCAGAAAGTAGTAAGCTTATAGCAAGCGTCAAACTACGATCAGAGGCTCATCATAAGTGCATGTGTTAGTTGTTTGTAAGAAAATAATACAACTATAGCCTAACACACGCACAAAATACAAAACATAATAATTATTAACATTTAACAGGAATTATTACAGTACAAAAAATAAAATGAAGACGTTTACGATAGTGGAGCACTGGTTCTAAACAATGATTTTAATCCCACCTTATTTAAATTTAAATCTATCGATGAACAGTTTAAGTTATATAAAATGCTCATTCGACTTAATGCTTTATTCTTCCCATAGTTAGTTCTATGGAAGTCAATATGTATAAAATCAAATGTACGCAGGTGATGAGTTCCGCTTCGGTAATTCAAATGTACACAAGATAGTAAATAAGGTGCATCAATTTCACCATTAATGAGTTGATGAAAAAATACTAAGTCATTATTAACACGCCTTTGATGGAGAGATTGCATTTGAAGAAGCTGAATACGATGTTCATAGGGAGGTAGATCATAAGGATCATCCCAAGGAAGACCCTTTAGGGCAAAGCGAATGAAATTATGTTGAATTGATTCAATACGTTTCTTATGAATTTCGTAATAGGGGTTCCATACCTGCGAAGCATATTCAAGATGAGGACGAACATGGCAATTATACAAAGAAAGAGTAACATATGGATCATTGAACTCCTTTGCCCAGCGTTTTATAAAACCAAGCATAGAACTTGCTTTATTAACAATCAAATTAATGTGATATGTAAATTCTAAGTTGGAACAAAAATTAACACCTAAATCTTTAATTGTGGAGACGCGACAGAGTTTTTGCTGTGATATACAATAATCAAATACACTAACGATTCGTTTTTTAGTAAAAGTTATCGTCTGGCATTTTAAAGGGTTGAGGGCAAGGCTATTTTTCTCACACCAAAATGTGAAACTATCAATGTCGGCTTGTAAAAGAATACGATCATTGATGGACTTTATTATTTTAAAAATCTTCATATCGTCAGCAAAAATGAGTACTTCACTTGAGCGTAGACATGACGATACATCGTTAATAGACAGGATGAACAGAAAAGGGCCAAGATGGCTTCCCTGGGGAACACCAGATTGAGCAACAAAAGGTTCAGAAAGACAATTTCTAACTTTTACCTCATAGGATCTGTTTTCAAGGTATGATTTGATCCAAGCTAAGAAAAATGGTGGAAAACCAAGAGCTTTAAGTTTAAATAAAATAATTCCGTGGCTAAGTTGGTCAAAAGCTTTAGAAAAGTCAGTGTATACACAGTCAACTTCATGACCTTGTTCTAAAGCGTTTGAACATATGTTTGAGAATGTGAGGAGATTAGTAACGGTTGATCTTTTTCTCACAAAACCATGTTGCTGTTCGCAAATGAGATTCTTACTAAAAAATGCTACACTTTCACAAACAACTTGTTCAAACACTTTAGGAATGCAAGAAAGCTTTGCAATGGGCCTGTAGTTGCTTATATCCGCTTTGTTACCTTTCTTGAAAATTGGTGTTAGAAATGACTCCTTCCATATATTGGGAAATTTGCCTGTTTTTAGAGAAAGTTTAAATAAGAACGTAAGCGGTTCAACTAAAGCATTACTACACTTTTTTAAAACTATCGGGGGAATAACATCGGGACCGGCTGAACAGTCATCATTTAACGCGGATAAAAGATCAAGGACCGTACTCTGTAGCACAGGTATGTGACTACAGCTAGTTTGGGAAAAGGAGTGAAGATTATGAAAATATACTTCATCAACTTCTTCAGGGTTATTAACAAATGACTCACGGAAATTTGTTGCGAAAGCGTTACAGATATCAACAGTTTTATTTAATGAAAGGTTCTTGTAAGTGAAGTTAACTGGAAAGCCATCTGATTTTTTCTTTAGGTTTACAAGTTTCCAAAATTTTTTAGGATTCTCTTTCAAAGAGGTGCCCATATCAGTAACATAGCTAGCATATAAAAAATTAGAAAGAGACTTAAATTGGTTAAAGAGTTCAACATAGAAAGAGAAGTTGGTTGGAGACAGAGTTTTGAGATACATTTACCATGCCTTATTTCTTTTGTTACGCAGTAAACGCAATTCTTTCGTGTACCAAGGGTGGCTAAAGTTTGTATTTTTTGATTTCTTTAAAGGTAAATTTTTTTCCAAACAATAATTAAGGATCTTATAAAAAGTTGAAACTGCTTCGTCAATGTTAGAAAATGCTAATGTATCAGCAATTCCAGAAATGGTTAAATCTTCAGACAACAGCTGGAAATTAGCTCTTCTGAAGTCAAAATTATATAAGCAATCAAAGGAATTACTGTGTTCAGTAAGGTGATTACTTAAGTCAAAAAAAATGTCCAAAGGGGGGGTGATATTTATCAATATTAGTAATTCCTGATCTAGATTCTAGAACAAGAGTACTAATAGCGTCAGAAGAAAAGACTAAATCCAGAATTCGATTTTTTGAGTTTTTAATACAGCTTGTTTGCTGTAAGTCAGTAAGAAGGACTTTATCGAGAAGAGATAGTTCCAATTGTGAAGAAGAAGGAGAGGCTTCAAGGCAGGATTCGTCTTCGGATGGAATCCAGTCAATGTGTGGTAAATTAAAATCACCTAGAAGTAAAATATTGTTGTCAGAGCTGGACAAATTTATAAGAAAGTCTAATGCCAAGGAGAGATCGTTATAAACAGACTCCAAACTCTTTGGAGGAATGTAGACGTTTAAAATGAAAATAGTCTTAGTCTGTACCATTATCTTTACACATACCAGTTCAATTGATAATTCAAATGGAAAAGATATAGAAGAAGAGAAATATGTATTTTTTACCGCTATGAGAACACCTCCACCTAAATCCTTTGCATTACCAACATGACGATCGTTTCTGTAAACTTCGAACTCTTGACTGAAAAGTTCTGTGTCGGAAAAGCTTGAATTAAGCCAAGTTTCTGTCAAAACGAATACGTCGTGTGGAAATGATTGAGAGTTAAGGAAAATGTCAGCAGTCTTGCTACGAAGTCCCCTTCCGTTTTGGTAGAAAAGCGCAAGCCTGTTAAGTTTTTTGACTTGGTTTTCAAAGAAACACCTTGTTTTTGACCTTGTGTAAATTCTTTGACTAAAGTCTCTGCGGGCCATATATTTGTGTTGCAAATAGAATCGAAGAACGTGGGTGTGGGATTCGTTATTAATTTAAAAGAAGAAACAAAGCTATTTGGTTTACTGATCTTAGTACACCTTATGGATGAGCTGCAAGGTATGCTCTTGGTAGACACTAAGTGGGAAGTTATATCTTCTGGCGTTGTAACTGGGTCCAGACGAGATATAAAAATAATTTTTGGTTTCGAGACAGCTTTGATAGAGATTGAGTTATTTATTATAGTTCCTGTAACGGAGTCGCTATTGGAAGCTAAATTTGAATCAACAATTTGAGGTATATGGGGGGTTCCGGTGGGATCTGTAGGTATTGGGGTGATGTTAACATTTGTTCTTTTTGATGGAGGGGTTGAATTTCTAGCAAGTTCAGAGTTTTCTCGGCTTCTTTTCTTAGACTTTTTTTTTTGTTTGTCAGGTACACTTTCTGCGTTTTTAACACCAGAACCTGATTGCACGAGAATATCTTCATCTGCAGAAGAGAAAGCAGTAGGATGTGCCAAATCATTAGTCGAAGTAGAACTATCAACCATGATGTTGGTTACAGAGTATGCATTTAATTTGCCAACCGCAGTGTTGATAGACTTCAGTAGCTCTTCAAAATCTTTAGAAAGTTTTAAAATGTCGGCCTTAAAAGAAGACATTTTAAAAGCTAGTTGAGATACAGAGAGCTTACGGCAGTCGTGGCAATACCAGTAAGCAAATTTTGAATTGGCTATTTTTTCAATGAAAGCGTTCGTTGAACCAACGCATTTTGCATGGTAAAGATTACCACAGGGTCCGAAACAGGCAAATAGAGGATTATTATTAGCACCCTCTTGGCAATTTTTATTGTAGCAATCCATATTACCTGAAAGGATTTTTTAGGTTTCATAAATTGGACTTAATTCTCAGCAATTGGTCATATTGTACTTTGAGAAATTAAATAAATTATTTCGAGAAATAAAATCAACTTCGTTTTACTAAAGTGAAAGTACCCAGCATAACGATGAGTATAAAAAGTGAGGTGTATGTGGGGGTCCCTTTCAACCTCAATTTATTAATTTTGTTCACCTTGTTTAAGTCTTATAAGACCAACTGCTGAAAATTATTTTGGATTGTTTAAAAGTAAAATAAATCCAATTTTTGAATGTTTGATTTCCTTAAGTTGTTTTTGTAAAAAAATCGAACATTTCAATTTTATAAAAGCTTTGTTACCTATTTAGTTGCAGCTTTATTCTGTATGAAATAAATTTGTCAAAAGTCAAAAACGTTGCTGATTCTCAAGATATTCGAGTCGAAAAACAATTTTTAGTCTAATATTTAACTTCCCATAGGAAGCAATCGGTCCGATTTGTCGAATTGAAAATTTTGACATTTTTCGACGTTACAAGGTCCCTAGAATCTAAGTCAAAGTTTTTTAGAGAGATGTCTGTGTGTGCGTGTGAACGTACATTCGTACGTCCATATGTTTGGGATACCATTTTTCGTCATCCGTATCTAAAGAACGGAAAATTTTGCTTAACCCTAAATATTTCACCAATAAATAACGCTAGAGACTTGAATTAAATTTTATATTATATATTGTAACGCGATACCAAATAAGTATATTTTTGAAAAAAAATTCCAATTAATGTTTTTTTTTATAAATTAAAAAAAAAAAAACGAAAAAAAAATATTTGTCACCTCGAAAATTTTACGAACAAAAAATGATTTTATCTCCAAAATAATTTTGCAATGAAGAATAACGTTTTAAACATCTGGTAAAATTTTGTGAAAAAACGAATTGACAGTTTTTTTTTATAAAAAATAAAAACCTAAAAAAGCATTACTAAAAGTTGGTAAACATTGATTTTCGACTCAAATATCTTTTGAAAAATTAAAAAATATTGGCTTGAAACTTATTTTTTCTCACAGAAAATATTGTTTTCGATATTCAGTATTTTTTTTATAAAAATCTAACAGTTCTATTTTTCATAAGAAAATAAAATCTAAAAAAATAGAACCCAAATTTGGTAAAAATTGATGTTCGATTCTCGATATCTCGTGAACAATAGAAGATATTGACTTCAAATTAATTTCATTCATCCAATTTGTATATTTGTTTATATAAGAAATATTAACTTCCCATAGGAAGTTATTGTAATGGGTCCGATTTGACAAATTGAAAATTTTGACATTTCTCGACGTTTCAAGGTCCCTAGAGTCGAAATAAAAGATTTTTAGAAAGATGTCTGTGCGTGCGTGTGTACGTACGTCCGTATGTCCGTACGTCCGTACGTTCGTGACGTTTTTTTCGTCGTCCATAGCTCAAGAACCAGAAGAGATATCGACTTCAAATAAATTTTGTTATACAGATAATAAGGCAGAAAGATGCAGAAAGGGCTCTCAAGAAAATTGCGTGGGTGGTTTTTTTACCATAGCAGTTTAAAAAAAAGGTGACAATTTTGGTTAACCCTAAATATCTCATGAACCAATGATGCTAGAGACTTCAATTAAATTTTATAGTATATATTGTAACGTGATACAAAACAATTATATTTTTGGAAAAAAATTCAATAAACGGTTTTTTTTATAAATCAAAAAAAACTGAAAAAAAAAATTTGTCACTTTGAAAATTTTACGACTAAAATATGATTTCATTTCCAAAACAATTTTGTGCAATGAAGATTAATGTTTTTGACATCTGATAAAATTTTGAGAAAAATCGAATTCACAGTTTTTTTACAAAAAATAATAACCTAAAAAAAAATAAAAAAAAGTTGGTAAAAATTGAGTTTTGACTTAAATATCTTTTCAAGACTTTGAGATATTGGCTTTAAACTACTTTTATCTTTCGAAAAATGTTGTTTTCAACATTCAGTAAAATTTTGAAAAAAAATAGAATTGACAGTTTTTTTACAAAAAATTAAAAACCGAAAAAAAAATTTAACAAAAGTCGGTAAAAATTGATTTTCGACTTAAATATCTTTTCAAAAATTTGAGATTATGGCTTCTAACTAATTTTAACTTATAAGAAATATTGTTTTCAACATTAGGAAAAATTTTGAGAAAAATCGAATTGACAGTTTTTTTTACAAAAAATAAAAACCTAAACAAAAAAATTAATAAAAGTTGGTAAAAATTGATTTTCGACTCAAATAGCTTTTCAAAAATTAAAAATATTGGCTTTAAATTTATTTTATTTCACAGAAAATATTGTTTTTTATATTCAGTAATTTTTTTATAAAAATCCAACAGTCCGTTTTTTCATAAAAAAAAGTAAAATCTACAAAAAATAGAACGCAAATTTGGCAAGAATTGATACATTTAGACAAACTTTTAAGCAAGACAAATCGATAGACGGGATGGGAAGTTATCAGTGTGGGTCGCATCCCAGCCTCTTTTTTTTTTATTGAGAAATGCTACTAAAATTGGTAAAAATTGTTTTTCGAATAAAAATCTCGTGAACAAAAATAGATTTCGAAATCAAACTATTTCATTATATGCAAAATATTGTTGGTAATTTTTTAAATTTTTAAGAATAATTCAACTGACAAATTTTTTAACAAAACACGAAAAATAGTTTAAAAATCTAGTTTAATTAAATAATTTAATTTTAGTCGAAAACAAATTTTTACCAATTTAAGTAGCATTTCTTAAATTTTTACAAATTGGATGAATGAAATTAATTTGAGGGATAACAAGAAACGAACATCAATTTTTACCAAATTTGCGTACTATTTTTTGTAGATTTTATTTTTTTATGAAAAAACGAACTGTTGGATTTTTATAAAAAAAAACATACAATATTTTTAATTTTTGAAAAGCTATTTGAGTCGTAAGTAAATTTTTACCAAGTTTTAGTATTGTTTTTTTGTTAGGTTTTTATTTTTTGTGAAAAACTTATCAATTAGATTTTTCTCAAAATTTTACTGAATGTTGACAACAATAATTTTTAAAAGATAAAAGTAAATTAAAGCAAATATATCAAAGTTTTGAATAGATATTTGAGTCGAAAATCACTTTTTACCAACTTTTATTAATTTTTTTTGTTTAGGTTTTTATTTTTTGTAAACTGTCCATTCTATTTTTCTCAACATTTTTCAGAATGTTGAAAACAATATTTCTTATAAGTTAAAATAAGTTGGAAGCCATAATCTCAAATTTTTGAAAAGATATTTGAGTCGAAATTCAATTTTTACCAACTTTGAGTAATGTGTTTTTTAGGTTTTTATTTTTTATAAAAAAACTGTCAATTCGATTTTTCTCAAAATTTTACCAGATGTTGAAGACGTTATTTTTCTTTGCACAAAATTGTTTTGGTGATAAAATCATTTTGTATTCGTTAGTTTTTCGAGGTGACAAATTTTTTTTTTCAGTGAATTGGATTTTTTTCAAAAAATATACTTATTTGATATCACATTACACTATATTATATAAAATTTAATTCAAGTCTCTGGCGTTTTTGGTTTGTAAGATATTTAGGGTTAAACAAAATTTTCACCTTTTATTTTAACTGCTATAGTAAAAAAACCACCCACGCAATTTTCTTGAGAGCCCGTACGTCGCGAACGTACGAACGTACACGCACGCACAGACATCTTTCTAAAAATCTTTTATTTCGACTCTAGGGACCTTGAAACGTCGAGAAATGTCAAAATTTTCAATTTGACAAATCAGACCCATTACAATAACTTCCTATGGGAAGTTAATAACACTTAACCTCTCTGCATTTAATGGTTTATTCTACGAAGAAAACATTTTTGCACTTTACATTGCAAAATTTCCTAAAATATATTAACTCAACAGAATCATCGATTACTTAAAAATAGAAACAAAATAAAAAAACAAGTGTTTAATAAATTTGGCAAAATTATTTATTTTTGTTTTATAAGTAAATTTTATGATTGCATTTTTGTAGAATTTTGTGTTTAAAATTTGTCTGTCTTTTTATAATTGCTCTTAAACATTTCTATCCACTTTCGCATATCATCCACCGTCCATGGCTGCAACCAAGAGCATAAGCATTTCCATGAGCCCTGCAACATGCGTCTCTCTCAGGGGGAATACGATTACAGACTTCGTTACAAGCTGGAACCCGGACACTACTAGCTTCGGTTCCTGATGCCATAAACATAATGCAGGCAAGGAACATTACAACAAAGATGGTGGGTTTCTTGAAAGCAGCCATTTCTTATAAAATCGGGATTGATTTATTGAATAAGAATCGTTGATTGGAGTTAAAATTCGATCAGAGATGTTTGGAGCAGGTATTTATGCAAATTATGAACATTTTGAATGAATACTTTTTTTTTGAAGTAATAATTCAACAATAATAAAAAAAACTTTTATTTATTTATTAACATTATATATTTATTTCATTTAAAAAAACAAATCACTGCACGAGTCTGAAAATCTTAGCATTTTCCCACAAAACCAACCTTCATTCAAAATTTATTCTGGAGTAACTTGTTGTTATGACCACTTTTGTATCTTATAAATAAATAAAAGATGTTCTTATTGATTCAGCTTTTTCAAAAGAAATCTTAAAGTAGAGCATGTTTGTTAACAACAATAAAAATGTGTTTACTTGAAGAAATTAAATAATTTTCATATTGTTTAACCTTACCCTATATTTATTGTCTTCATTTAAAATTTACATTAATTTGTATAAATATCAGAAGCAAAATTTCAAAATATCACAGATCAGCGTTTAACTTCAATCAATCAACCACAATTTTATACAAAATGGCAGCTTTCAAGAAATCCACCATCCTTGTTGTAATGTTCCTTGCCTGCATTATGCTCATGGCAACAGGAGCCGAAGCCCGTAGAGTCCGTGTGCCACCTTGTGACCAGGTCTGTCGTCGTAGTCCACGTGAGAGGAATGCATGTTGCAGGGCTCATGGAAACGTTTCTGCTTCCAGTTGCAACCGTGGACAGATGATATGCGAAAGTCGATAGAAATCTTGAGCATTCACAAAAGGGCAGACAATTTTTGAACACAAAATCATACACAAAATATTAATTCAAAATATTACGATTAAAAATAAAAATAATTGTTTACAATATTTAAAAGCTTTTACTTATTATTAACTTCCCATAGGAAGTTATTGTAATGGGTCCGATTTGACAAATTGAAAATTTTGACATTTCTCGACGTTTCAAGGTCCCTAGAGTCGAAATAAAAGATTTTTAGAAAGATGTCTGTGCGTGCGTGTGTACGTACGTCCGTACGTCCGTACGTCCGTACGTCCGTACGTCCGTACGTCCGTACGTTCGCGACGTTTTTTTCGTCGTCCATAGCTCAAGAACCAGAAGAGATATCGACTTCAAATAAATTTTGTTATACAGATAATAAGGCAGAAAGATGCAGAAAGGGCTCTCAAGAAAATTGCGTGGGTGGTTTTTTTACCATAGCAGTTTAAAAAAAAGGTGACAATTTTGGTTAACCCTAAATATCTCATGAACCAATGATGCTAGAGACTTCAATTAAATTTTATAGTATATATTGTAACGTGATACAAAACAATTATATTTTTGGAAAAAAATTCAATAAACGGTTTTTTTTATAAATCAAAAAAAACTGAAAAAAAAAATTTGTCACTTTGAAAATTTTACGACTAAAATATGATTTCATCTCCAAAACAATTTTGTGCAACGAAGAATAATGTTTTTGACATCTGATAAAATTTTGAGAAAAATCGAATTGACAGTTTTTTTACAAAAAATGAAAACCTAAAAAAAAAATAAAAAAAAGTTGGTAAAAATTGAGTTTTGACTCAAATATCTTTTCAAAACTTTGAGATATTGGCTTTAAACTACTTTTATCTTTCAAAAAATATTGGTTTCAACATTCAGTAAAATTTTGAAAAAAATAGAATTGACAGTTTTTTTACAAAAAATTAAAAACCGAAAAAAAAAATTAACAAAAGTTGGTAAAAATTGATTTTCGACTTAAATATCTTTTCAAAAATTTGAGATAATGGCTTCTAACTAATTTTATTTTATAAGAAATATTGTTTTCAACAGTAGGAAAAATTTTGAGAAAAATCGAATTGACAGTTTTTTTACAAAAAATAATAACCTAAAAAAAAAATAAAAAAAAAGTTGGTAAAAATTGAGTTTTGACTCAAATATCTTTTCAAGACTTTGAGATATTGGCTTTAAACTACTTTTATCTTTCAAAAAATATTGTTTTCAACATTCAGTAATATTTTGAAAAAAATAGAATTGACAGTTTTTTTACAAAAAATTAAAAACCGAAAAAAAAATTTAACAAAAGTTGGTAAAAATTGATTTTCGACTTAAATATCTTTTCAAAAATTTGAGATTATGGCTTCTAACTAATTTTAACTTATAAGAAATATTGTTTTCAACATTAGGACAAATTTTGAGAAAAATCGAATTGACAGTTTTTTTTACAAAAAATAAAAACCTAAACAAAAAAATTAATAAAAGTTGGTAAAAATTGATTTTCGGCTCAAATAGCTTTTCAAAAATTAAAAATATTGGCTTCAAACTTATTTTATTTCACAGAAAATATTGTTTTTTATATTCAGTAATTTTTTTATAAAAATCCAACAGTCCGTTTTTTCATAAAAAAAAATAAAATCTACAAAAAATAGAACGCAAATTTGGTAAGAATTGATACATTTAGACAAACTTTTAAGCAAGACAAATCGATAGACGGGATGGGAAGTTATCAGTGTGGGTCGCATCCCAGCCTCTTTTTTTTGTGTAGGTATTGATTGAGGATTTTAGTAAGCTGAGTATATATATGTTACCAAAAAAGCCTTAATTTGTAGGACGTGATTTTGGTACAAAATAAGCACTGCGTATTTATTTTTGAATTTTGTTAATTATGCCTCTTTTAACAATTGACAAACGTAAAAACAAATATTTGTACCCTAACACTGGTAAAATTTTAAAGTTACAAGTATTTTAAGTCTTAGCTAATTTTTTTGAAGATAATGTTTATAACCTGAAAGGATTTTTTAAGTTCCATGAAATAAAAGCAACTTTCATTTATTGGACTTAATTTTCAGCAATTAGTCATATTCCAGAAATTGAATACATATTTTCGAGAAAAAAAAACAGCTTATTTTTCCCAAAGTGAAAGTACCCAGCATAACGATGAGTATAAACAGTGAGACGGGTGTGGGGCCCCTTTCAACCCCAATTTAAATTACCTTGTTTAAGTGTAATAAGATCAATTGGTGAAAATTAGTTTTATTGCACTGTTTAAAAGTAAAATAAGTCTTATTTAAAAAATTTGCTTTCTTTAACTTTTCTTAATTGCCCGGCGCCGATTTTGACAAATACACTGTCTACTGTCTATGTCTTGATATTCATAATGAAGGCACTTCAAAGCGGATTGAATTCATAATCAAGATAAAACACCAACAGTTGTCAAAATAAGCAATATTGTAAAATAGTATTTTCCCTAGCGACATATAGGAACTAAATACATTACATATGTATGTATATTGTAAATATTGAATTCGTACAAAAGATAATAATCAAACATGGCATTACAATTGTAAAGAAGTCGAAAAAAGTGGGTTCGGTCTTGCCTCGCCTCTAAAATTCAAACTTTGGAGTCGATTACGTTCAAACTTTAAGGTTTAAAGCAGATTCGCGTTAGGCATTTTTTTTTGTATTGTTTTTGGAGCCAAAATCCAAATCGATAATTCGATTTTTTCTCACAAATTCTCCGATTTTGAAAAACAAAACTGAAACATTTTTGCATTCATTCAAAATTAATTTTAAAAAATTCGCTTTGACGATTTTCAAAAAATAAATAATAAACTAAGGTTTTTGAGAAATTAAATGACATTTACTTTTAAAGATAATCTTATTTTGAAATCTTAAAACATATTTCTATTTTAATTATTTTTGTTTGAAATTTGTTAACTAGCCATTAAAACCATTAATGGGCTCTTCTTCTAAAGTATATATATATGTATATTATAGATTATAATGAATAAGGAATTCTGTTTGGGCTTTTGCTATTTTTGTCTGGCATCTAATTTTGCAAAATATAAATAAACTATTTTTGAACAGACTTTTTAGATACAAGAGCAGGTTTGTGGGTGCTTGTTGTGCATTTTTTATGAAAATTTAGTTTCGCTTGAAGCTATACAAATTTTATGAAGTTACTTTTGGTAATAATTTTTGAAAACGTTGATTATATATACATATATAATGGGTGATTTTTTTGAGGTTAGGATTTTCATGCATTAGTATTTGACAGATCACGCGGGATTTCAGACATGGTGTCAAAGAGAAAGATGCTCAGTATGCTTTGACATTTCATCATGAATAGACTTACTAACGAGCAACGCTTGCAAATCATTGAATTTTATTACCAAAATCAGTGTTCGGTTCGAAATGTGTGTTGGCAGAAAATCCGCTTTTTTATCGACAAATTTTGTTCAGCGATGAGGCTCATTTCTGGTTGAATGGCTACGTAAATAAGCAAATTTGCCGCATTTGGAGTGAAGAGCAACCAGAAGCCGTTCAAGAACTGCCCATGCATCCCGAAAAATGCACTGTTTGGTGTGGTTTGTACGCTGGTGGAATCATTGGACCGTATTTTTTCAAAGATGCTGTTGGACGCAACGTTACGGTGAATGGCGATCGCTATCGTTCAATGCTAACAAACTTTTTGTTGCCAAAAATGGAAGAACTGAACTTGGTTGACATGTGGTTTCAACAAGATGGCGCTACATGCCACACAGCTCGCGATTCTATGGCCATTTTGAGGGAAAACTTCGGAGAACAATTCATCTCAAGGAATGGACCGGTAAGTTGGCCACCAAGATCATGCGATTTGACGCCTTTAGACTATTTTTTATGGGGCTACGTCAAGTCTAAAGTCTACACAAATAAGCCAGCAACTATTCCAGCTTTGGAAGACAACATTTCCGAAGAAATTCGGGCTATTCCGGCCGAAATGCTCGAAAAAGTTACCCAAAATTGGACTTTCCGAATGGACCACCTAAGATGCAGCCGCGGTCAACATTTAAATGAAATTATCTTCAAAAAGTAAATGTCATGGACCAATCTAACGTTTCAAATAAAGAATCGATAAGATTTTGCAAATTTTATGCGTTTTTTTTTTAAAAAAAAGTTCTCAAGCTCTTAAAAAATCACCCGATATAAGGTCGTACTGGATTGAATTCGTATTTGTAATACAAAGAATTGATGTACTTAACTAATTTGGCTTAGATCATAATTTTTGGCAACCAATAATTCAAAACAATTATTTGACGAAAAGTCCTATAAATATTCGAATATGGATTTACATACATGATATTTTTATATTTTTTACGGTAGATTTAAGAAACCTTATTACCATCATCGTCTGCCGTTTCGACAATTTTAACAAAACAATACAAGCAAACACATATAGAATTTTAAGATGATAAAATGTTTTCTTTCACAAATATTTTAACAATCAATAAAAAAGCTCATGAACAATGAGCAGACAGGCAGTGCAAATAAAGGGTGTCCCAAAATTAACGCAAGATTTGAATTAAATAGAAAACGCCGTTTTTAGTCTTTTGATAGTTATATTTTTATTGACTCGTAAAGTACATAGGATAGGGTTATGTATGGAATAACACATCGGACAAATGGCCTCCACGGCTTTGCATGCACATGCGCACTCTTTTGTTGAAATTTTCCATGACCATTCTGCATAAATGTGGCTGAATTTCGTTGATGCAGCGTTGAATCTCCTCCTTTAATGCACGGGTGGTTGTGGGCTTGTTGACATAGACTTGTGATTTCAAATAACCCCATAAAAAGAAGTCTAATGGTGTTAAATCACACGATCTAGGAGGCCAATTTTGATCACCGAAACGAGAGAGTACACGACCTGGAAATGTCTCATGCAGTAATTGAATTGTTTCACGGGCTGTATGACATGTGGCACCGTCTTCTTGAAACCACATATTGGACACATCAATATCATCCAATTTTTGCAGAAAGAACTGTGTAATCATGTCGCGATATCGAGCACCAGTAACAGTCACTGCTTGACCAGCATCATTTTCAAAAAAATATGGCCCAATTATGCCTCCAGCCCAAAATTCACACCATACAGTCACGCGTTGTGGATGCAACACTCTCACGCACTGCTTCGACATTCACATTTGAACGGCTTGTTTTTGGACGACCAGTGTGTTTGGCGTCTCCAACGGATCCAGTCTCCATGAATTTTTCAATTAATCTCTTCACAGTTGACGAAGTTAAAACACTATTCCGACCATATTTTGTATGCAATTTTCGAACTGCAGCCGCCAAGCTTTCACTATTTTTGAAATATTCTTTAATAATGAAGACACGTTGTTCTCTCGTGTAACACTCCATTTTTAATAACCCTATACTGTTAGCTGTCAAATTGCTTTTTTTCAGGGTTGCCAACACTTCACTGCACAAATGGCGGCAAATTCAAATCTTGCGTTAATTTTGGGACACCCTTTACTAAGATATGCCGCAATAAATTTTTTACTAACTTTATATGACTTTTAAGAAAATTTTAAATATTATTATTTTAGATCGAAAATAAAACAATTTCATTGTTTTATTGAACTGCATCACTTTAAACTTAAATATTAATAAATATTCCATCAATGTTTGACCCTAATAAAATATAAATTAATTTATTAAATAACAAACCACAATACAACAATATAATGGAGTGATGCAATTTCTTCATCAGAATTCAGATGGAAATTCACATCTGATAATAACTATGCGTGGGGAAATACCTATAATTTCAATCTTATTTCCCTACATATGACTTTGATTTGTATAAAAGCAAGTGCATCTATTCGAATCTTTACAAAACTAAATTTGAGCTTATCAAGAGTGTGTCTTCAATAGTTTCAATAATTTTTTGTAAAATGGCTGCTTTCAACAAAACTACCTTCTTCCTTTTGTTCCTGGCATTGGCAGTGATTGTTGCTGAAACTGAGGCGTCCAACGTTCGTGTCCCACCATGCGATCAAGTTTGCAGACGAAGCAATCCTGAGAAGGACGAGTGCTGCCGAGCCCATGGACACGCTCGTCATTCTAGTTGCGGTGGTGGAATGCGATGTGTTAGACGTTAACGAAACCATTTGTTAATCTGTTTGTTTTCACATTATGTAGATTGTATGAATAAAATAAAAGTATTGAACTGCGAAATATTATTGAACTTATTTATTTTTTACCCTTTACGATATGCTTCTAGAACATGAGGAAAACTAGACCGTAATTGAAAACGTTTAACTAGTTGTACATATATGGATACCACACATGTCTTCAATATTTTAGCTATGTACTTACTTTTGCGAAAACAATTTCAAAAACATGTGTATAGTTTTCAAAACAACCAGACCGAATTAATACAATTTTAACGAACAAATAACTGATTTAAGACTTTTTTTCAGTTAAGAACCTATATGTGTACGGAAATACAAAAACTTAATTTTTTAATTTATTCAAAAAGGACAATATCTAACCATTCTACGATTCCAAAGGTTTGAGTACACTTTTAGCTTCCCATATGAAGCCCTATTTGTCGAATTAAAAATGTTTAACATTTCTTGACGTTTCAAGGTCCTAGAATCTAGATCAAAGGTTTTCAGAGAGATGTTTCGTACGTTGGGAAATCATCAGAAATAAGTATCGACTTTAAATGAATTATGTTTGGCAAAAAATAACATCGTGATGTTATGTTATACAAAGAAGAAAATAAAACAATTAAATAAACAATATCTCCATATTAATCCTATGTATCAGAGAACATTATTTTTGATACTTAAAAAAATACAGAAATTCAATTCAAATTTTTTCCAAAAAACATAAAAATTGATTTTCAAATCAAATACCTTTAGAACAAAAACAAATATTGACTATAAATTGATTTCATTTTAAACATTTTGTTGTTTAGAATTTTCTTAAAAAACTAAAGTTCTACTAAAAATTAAGCTTACAAAAATAATATAATTTTTAAGGGCATTATTAGGAACTTTTCGAGCTTAAGAGAAATAGAAGAAAAGTGTTATCGTTTTAAAAATTCGTCCATGCGGAAAATTCAGAGAAAAAATATATTTACAATTTACCGTGATTAGTGGAAATATAGTTTTCCGTTGGCTTTTTTGGTCACTATAGTTTTTGCAATGAAACAAATACGTTACATTAACTTTCCCAACGTTTCGGCAGGGGTTGCTGCCTTCTTCGGGGAACTTTATTAACACAAAAAAATATACAAATGATCTTAGTTAGAACAATGGGATACAAATACAATAAAGTTTACTCGCTCAAGAAAAATAGGAAAAAAATTGTAATATTTATTACATTAATTAATATACTCGAAAATTAAAAATAAAACTATAAGTATAATTAGCACTTTGAAGAATGAAGTTAAGCCTAAATTGAATAAAGCACAAATTACGTTTAAGAAGAAATAAGAGAGCAATATACAGCAGAAATGTTTTGTGTGTCTTGTTTTCGGTTCATGTTGTTTTTGTTATTGAGAATATGTAATGTTTCTAAGGTGTATCGTTTTGAAACAAGTTTCTCTGTATGTAGAACTTCCACGCCTTCAAAGTTTGGAGAATGACCGCTTGTAATGCTGTGACTGGCCAGGGCTGTCTTCTCAGAATTTTTTAGTTTTATGTCGGACCTATGATTTGAGATGCGTTGTCTAAGAAGTTGTTTTGTGGTCCCAATATAACACGGGTTGCACGGTTCATTTGATTTACCATTGCAGTTAATTTTGTAGATCACATCTGTTTGTTTGTCCTTATCAGGTTTCGTCTTGAGTTTAGTAAAACATTGGTCAAGTGTTTCGTTTGATTTAAATGCAAGGCGAAGCTCTGTCAATTTTTTGAAGTTGTCGGATAAAGTTGGGACGTAAACCATGGTTTTGTGGTGGTGCGTTCTAACGGGTTCGTCATTGTTTACTCGTGGAATTTGCATTTTGTGTTTTAAAAGGATGCGATCAAGTTTGCAGACGAAGCAATCCTGAGAAGGACGAATGTTGCAGAGCCCATGGACACGCTCGTCATTCAAGCTGCGGTGGCGGAATGAGATGTGTTAGACGTTAATATTGTACATATGTATATTCATATACCTAATTAGATATTATTTTGCTTGTTGTTTGTAAACTTTCTTTTTATAAAATAAAATTTGTAATTTTAATGAATTGAATTACTATTTAATTTTTCAGTGAGAAATTAACTGAAACAATACTCGTATGGCATTCCTATAAAATGTATCCTGAAAAATTAACATTTCTTTTAAAAGAATATAAAAACTATATAAGAATCAGATGTACATACGAGAATGTAGAATTGTAGATACATTATATTGAATTTAAAAATTAAATTTAACGCCCATATTTTTGAATTTGTTTATAATTAGCAAAACTAGAATTTAACGAGTTTCGAGTTTTAAGTTTTTCAAAAATTTATTTTATTTTATTTAATTTTGAAAAACTTATCGTTCGAAATCCTTTTTAAACAATTTTTTCTTTGAAACTAGTTTTAAAGAAATTGAATAATATGGGTATAAAGGTTTCTTAAATCAAATTTTTATCAAACAATTTACTCTGTTAACTACCTTTTGTAAAAATGAAGTTTAAAATTTGATGGAAAGATAAGAAAGTGAAAATTGTAAGCAAATCGTAGGAGTAATTTTTGAGACAGTTAAGATATTTTTAAGCAGAAAATTGCCCAGAATCAATATAACAAAAATTCGCAATTAATGGTTTTGAGGTTGATAATACTTGTTTAGATTCCTGAACATATTGTTAAGGTACTCGAACATCTGTAATGAGTTTCTTAAACGAAATTGGTTATTTAATACTTATTTATAAAACAACCTGAAAGAAATTGACATCAAGAGCATTTTGTTTACACTGAATTTTGTTTGCAAAGAAACTACGAGTATTAGGCAAGTATTGCATTCGTAAGGAATTTCGAAATCAAGATTTTAATCAACATGATAATACAGTAGATAAGAAGTATATAATGTCCTTGCCCTATAGCATAAGCAATTGGGTCGATTGAGTTCAAACTTAGACCCCACATTTTTAAGGTCAATAGTTCCAATTTTTTTTAAAACGGTGAGATAGATTTTTATAAAATTTCTCTAAGCATTTACCCAACTTGGCTTCTTTCAATATGAAAAATATATTTTTCTTTTGCTCTAGGACGTCAACCCCTATAGAACCGACATATTGTTTGAAATTTTCTCGGGAACTAATGACAAGCTCTTGTATTGTATAAATAATATTTAATAACCAGAAATGTCTATTTTTTTGTTTAAAAACTCGATATCTTAAAAACGTGTCGTGCGACCCAGTCGTGGACTTAAATGCTGTTTCTTCAGTTTCCGCAAGAATTTCAAAGATTCAGACTTGTTGCCTTATAGTAAAATAAATTTAGATTTAGAAGTTAAAATAATTGAGTTTTTGGTGCTCAATATTATTTGGATGAATATTAAATCCCTTTTTTAATTTCAGTCAAATATATCCGATGAATATAGGTATCGTCATGCGGATTGATGATAGTTAGTAGTATACTGATATGTATCTATGATCAAAATAAGGAAACTTGTGAAAACAGTCTTCCAATGACCAGGTACCAATGAAAGGGGCTAAGAAACAAATATAATAGCAAAATTCACTTCATTCGACTTTCCAAATAATATACAATATTAAAATCATATCATGAATATTCCAAATATTAGCTATCAAAAGCCGCGTTTTATTGTCACCATGATCTGATCCGGATCAGATCATGATAATAAAACAGCATTGGATCATCATATTTTTTGTTATTTAAAGTTTGGTAGCTGTGTCAAATTCGTTCTTTCAAAAGTGACATTACGAAGCAAAAAAAAAAAACAAACACATACCAAAAATGGAAGCTCCACAACTTTTGAAAATGTTTCTGCAAATCACCATTGCACTCTCAAACTCAAAGCATCCAGGAACGCTTTGGTCTCACATGTAGTCCAGATTTTTGTTTGACCTTTTAATAAATGTGACACTTAAATAATTTAATTTAGAGATTACTTACAATTTATTTAAACATCTTTTCTCCCATTTGTGCTGCAGCTTTCTCGATTTTATTTATTTTTTGACATTTAAAGCAGGGTTGCTCAAAGAACATTTTGCTCAATGATTTTTTTGTTGTTCCTTTTTTTGGGGGAAAATAATACCTATACATTTTTTTTTGACTTAATTATTTTAATTTAATAATATCTAGTTTTGTTAAAATATCTAATTATTTCATGGATTATATACCAAATAAATAAATATAAAGCTTCTCGCTTTCTATTTAAAAATATTTTATTTCAGTCAAATGGAAATGTTTATATGGCAATACAGGTTTTATTTAATTTGTTTGCAATGATACCAACATTTACATGTGAAATAACAATGATAAAGCGCTCCTTGTTGTGAAAAAAAAGAATTAAATTTTGGATCATGGTGATAATAAAACGCGGCTAAAGTTATACGCCACGTTTTAGTTCAAAAACAATTTGTAATGAAAACTCCAAACAAAATATTTTATTTTTAATTGTTGGTTTCTTTATAATTGTTGACCGTCTTCTTGATTCAAAATTAGGATCGATCCAAAAATCTGTCAATTAGCAAGTAATAATCTTAAAAACGACTTCGTTACATTTTTGTAGGTGATATAAAATAAATAATATGTTTTATTGCAATTTGTTTTAAATGAGTAAACACAATTTCGCTGATTCTGAAAAAAAACATTATTCATTTTTGTACGTCAAAACATTGAGCCTATTCTAACTTCCAGTTTAACTGAAGCATCGTTGAGAGAAAAATAATGAATTTTTTAAGGATAAAGAATATTTTTATTTTTTTAATTATGTTTAGAAACAATACAGTAAACAACAGATACAATATTAACGTCTAACACATCTCATTCCGCCACCGCAGCTTGAATGACGGGCGTGTCCATGAGCTCGGCAGCACTCGTCCTTCTCAGGATTGCTTCGTCTGCAAACTTGATCGCATGGTGGGACACGAACGTTGGACGCCTCAGTTTCAGCAACAATCACTGCCAATGCCAGGAACAAAAGGAAGAAGGTAGTTTTGTTGAAAGCAGCCATTTTACAAAAAATTATTGAAACTATTGAAGACACACTCTTGATAAGCTCAAATTTAGTTTTGTAAAGATTCGAATAGATGCACTTGCTTTTATACAAATCAAAGTCATATGTAGGGAAATAAGATTGAAATTATAGGTATTTCCCCACGCACAGTTATTATCAGATGTGAATTTCCATCTGAATTCTGATGAAGGAGTTGCATCACTCCATTATATTGTTATAATGTAGTTTTTTATTTAATAAATTAATTTATATTTTATTAGGGTCAAACATTGATGGAATATTGATTAATATTTATACGTTCAAATTGGCGCAGGGCAATAAAACAATAAAATATAATAGGTAATAATAATATGAAAATTCTCTTAAAAGTCATATAAGTATAGTAAAAAATTGACTACTACATATCTTAGTAGTTTCACTGTTTGGAATAAAGTAACAGAGGTCTGCTCATTGCTCATTAGCCTTAGAAGAAAAAATATCATTTTTAAATTCTATGTGTTTGCTTGGCTTGTTTCGATGGGTTGGTTTTAAAGTTCTTCCGTAAAAAAAAATAAAAATGTCAATTATGTGGGATTACAACATAATCTATTAGAATGCATTTTAGGACTTTTCGTCGAATAAGTGTTTTAAATTGTTGGGAGTAAAAAATTACGATCTGAACTAAATAAATTAGGTACATCAATTTTTTGTAAAAATTATTACATTTTGTATTGAAAATATAAATTCAAACCCGTACGAAGTTTCATATAGTCAACGTTTCAAAAAATTACTACCAACAATAACTTTTCCGTACCTCGAAGCCATACGCTAAAATAAAATACACAACTGGGTTACACTAACTTGATCCTGTTTCCGAAGAGTCTGATCAAAAATTGTGTAATTATATTTTAGTTATAATTTTAATAGGTACTTATATTTTTTTGAAATTTTTTCTTAACATCGAGACTAGTTGGCATTAATAGGTTGCACAAAAAACCCTCAATATTTGGAAAAAATGTAAATAGTATTTTCAAGAAAGTTGTGCGTTTTTGTTCAGTTGAAGCAGAGTGTATTTAAAATTTAAAGTTTCAGATAAAAACTATAAAAGAAGTATCCATTTTTAGTTCTTATGACTGGCCAACAAATTTCAATATTTCTGGTATGCAGTTGTTCAGTGATTAATTTACATTTGAATTTCGTTAAAAAAATGTTGATCTGCTTTTAGATATGGAATTTTGAAAAAATGTATCGAGGCGTTTGTGAGAAAAATCGAATTATGGATTTGGATCAAATAATTTGTATGGGGGCTATTGTTATTTTTGGTCTTCAAATTTTCTTAAAAAAGCCTTACTTGATTTGTAAGTATCAGACTTCCAAATGTATTAAGAAAATCTAGTGAGTTTACGAACCCGTTAGAACGCACCACCACAAAACCATGGTTTACGTCCCAACTTTATCCGACAACTTCAAAAAATTGACAGAGCTTCGCCTTGCATTTAAATCAAACGAAACACTTGACCAATGTTTTACTAAACTCAAGACGAAACCTGATAAGGACAAACAAACAGATGTGATCTACAAAATTAACTGCAATGGTAAATCAAATGAACCGTGCAACCCGTGTTATATTGGGACCACAAAACAACTTCTTAGACAACGCATCTCAAATCATAGGTCCGACATAAAACTAAAAAATTCTGAGAAGACAGCCCTGGCCAGTCACAGCATTACAAGCGGTCATTCTCCAAACTTTGAAGGCGTGGAAGTTCTACATACAGAGAAACTTGTTTCAAAACGATACACCTTAGAAACATTACATATTCTCAATAACAAAAACAACATGAACCGAAAACAAGACACACAAAACATTTCTGCTGTATATTGCTCTCTTATTTCTTCTTAAACGTAATTTGTCCTTTATTCAATTTAGGCTTAACTTCATTCTTCAAAGTGCTAATTATACTTATAGTTTTATTTTTAATTTTCGAGTATATTAATTAATGTAATAAATATTACAATTTTTTTCCTATTTTTCTTGAGCGAGTAAACTTTATTGTATTTGTATCCCATTGTTCTAACTAAGATCATTTGTATATTTTTTTTGTGTTAATAAAGTTCCCCGAAGAAGGCAGCAACCCCTGCCGAAACGTTGGGAAAGTTAATGTAACGTATTTGTTTCATTGCAAAAACTATAGTGACCAAAAAAGCCAACGGAAAACTATATTTCCACTAATCACGGTAAATTGTAAATATATTTTTTCTCTGAATTTTCCGCATGGACGAATTTTTAAAACGATAACACTTTTCTTCTATTTCTCTTAAGCTCGAAAAGTTCCTAATAATGCCCTTAAAAATTATATTATTTTTGTAAGCTTAATTTTTAGTAGAACTTTAGTTTTTTAAGAAAATTCTAAACAACAAAATGTTTAAAATGAAATCAATTTATAGTCAATATTTGTTTTTGTTCTAAAGGTATTTGATTTGAAAATCAATTTTTATGTTTTTTGGAAAAAATTTGAATTGAATTTCTGTATTTTTTTAAGTATCAAAAATAATGTTCTCTGATACATAGGATTAATATGGAGATATTGTTTATTTAATTGTTTTATTTTCTTCTTTGTATAACATAACATCACGATGTTATTTTTTGCCAAACATAATTCATTTAAAGTCGATACTTATTTCTGATGATTTCCCAACGTACGAAACATCTCTCTGAAAACCTTTGATCTAGATTCTAGGACCTTGAAACGTCAAGAAATGTTAAACATTTTTAATTCGACAAATAGGGCTTCATATGGGAAGCTAAAAGTGTACTCAAACCTTTGGAATCGTAGAATGGTTAGATATTGTCCTTTTTGAATAAATTAAAAAATTAAGTTTTTGTATTTCCGTACACATATAGGTTCTTAACTGAAAAAAGTCTGAAATCAGTTATTTGTTCGTTAAAATTGTATTAATTCGGTCTGATTGTTTTGAAAACTATACACAGGTTTTTGAAATTGTTTTCGCAAAAGTAAGTACATAGTTAAAATATTGAAGACATGTGTGGTATACATATATGTACAACTAGTTAAACGTTTTCAATTACGGTCTAGTTTTCACGGAAGCATATTGAAAGGATACAAAATAAATAAGTTCATTAATATTTCGCAGTTCAATACTTTTATTTTATTAATACAATCTACATAATGTGAAAACAAACAGATTAACAAATGGTTTCTGTTTACAATATTAACGTCTAACACATCGCATTCCACCACCGCAACTAGAATGACGAGCGTGTCCATGGGCTCTGCAACATTCGTCCTTCTCAGGATTGCTTCGTCTGCAAACTTGATCGCATGGTGGGACACGAACGTTGGACGCCTCAGTTTCAGCAACAATCACTGCCAATGCCAGGAACAAAAGGAAGAAGGTAGTTTTGTTGAAAGCAGCCATTTTACAAAAAATTATTGAAACTATTGAAGACACACTCTTGATAAGCTCAAATTTAGTTTTGTAAAGATTCGAATAGATGCACTTGCTTTTATACAAATCAAAGTCATACGAAGGGAAATAAGATTGAAATTATAGGTATTTCCCCACGCATAGTTATTATCAGATGTGAATTTCCATCTGAATTCTGATGAAGAAATTGCATCACTCCATTATATTGTTGTATTGTGGTTTGTTATTTAATAAATTAATTTATATTTTATTAGGATCAAACATTGATGGAATATTGATTAATATTTAAGTTTAAAGTGACGCAGTTCAATAAAACAATGTTGGTTTATTTTCGAGCTAAAAAAATAGAATTTAAAATTCTCTTAAAAGTCATATAAAGTTAGTAAAAATTTTACTACTGCATATAGTTGTCCTGTCTGTCTGCTCATTGTTTATGAGCTTTTTTGTTGGTTGTTAAAATATTTGTAGAAGAAGAAAAAAAAATGATTTTAAAGTTACAATTTTCGAAACGGCGAATTTATGAAAAATATATTGGTATCAAAGATTCTTGAGTCTTCCGTAAAAAAAATGAAAATGTCACTTGTATCGGAATAACAGATCTTCCATTCAAATGTTTTTTAGGACTTTTCGTCAAATAAGTGTTTTTTAATTATTGGGAGCCAAAAATGTCGATCTGAATTTTTTTGTAATTTTTGATTGATGAAATTTTGAACAACGGGGTAGCGCGAACTTGCTCCTGTATCCAAAAAGACTGTTTAAAAAAAATTACTTATATTTTGCAAACTTTCATGCCAGACAAAAATAGAAAAAATTCAACAATTGATTGAATTTATGTATTATAATCTATAATATACATTACAATTAAATTAAAGATTCATATAACATTTTTAGAAGAAAATGGTTTTTATGGCTAGTCAACAAATTTCAAACAATAATAGTTAAAATAGCAATATGTTCCTTGAGGCCCAGGTCCGCCCCGGACTGTAGCGCCACTTAAGTAAGTAAGTAAGCAATATGTTCCAAGATTAAATTTTAAAAGCCATTTAATTTCTCAAAAAACCTTAGTTTTTTTATTTTCTTTTCTGAAAATCGTCAAAGGGGATTTTTTAAAATTAATTTAGTATGTACACACAAATTTGTCTGTTTTGTTTTCAAAACATTTTTGGTAAAAAATTATGTAATTTAGCTTAAAAATGTTGACCCCCTTTTGAGATATCGAATTTAAAAAAAAATGTATCGGAGAATTTGTGCGAAAATTCGAATTTCGATTTGGATTTTTGGTCTTAAAAAATATATATAAAAATACCTATCGTGAAGCTGCTTTAAAGTTTAATTTCCAAGTTTCAACTTTATCGACTTTATAATTTGGGCTTTCGGGGCGAGGAGAGATCGACAGAAAGGCGGACGGAATTTTTCGACTTCTTTACCATCTTAATGTAATATTTGATTTAAATCGTGATTTAGAAATTTTGTACGAATTTAATATTTACAAAACACATACATATTTACAAAATACATACATAGTTCCAAAGAAAAATATTATTTTCGCGGTAGTTCAAATTTTCAAGCCTAATTTATAACAACACTCCTTATTTTGACCACGTTTTAAATAAATTAAATTAAATTAAATTAAATTAAATTAAATTAAATTAAATTAAATTAAATTAAATTAAATTAAATTAAATTAAATTAAATTAAATTAAATTAAATTAAATTAAATTAAATTAAATTAAATTAAATTAAATTAAATTAAATTAAATTAAATTAAATTAAATTTAATTAAATTAAATTTAATTAACCTTATTTTACTAAAAAAAAGTTGTGTACATTTTTGTTTTGTAATTGGGTTAGAATCAATAAACGAGATTTTAAGAAATCAAAATTCTGACAAACTTTTACTAACTAAAACTCCTATTTCTCCAAAAATTAATAACTGTTAGCTTTGTATATAGAGTGGAATAGTACAATCATGAAGAGGAACGAACGAAGCGACGTCTGGCCTAACGTCAATGAACTAAATCTGAAAAGTTTGTGCAGAATTTTAATTGAGGAAATTAAGAGACAATTTGACAATACAAAAAGAGAAGAATGAAAACAAAAGTAGCTATGATTGGAGGGGACAATAAAGAGACATATTTTTGTTTATTTATTTATGTATAAAGCAATAATAAAGACAAATAGGTACCAATAAGCCAAATACCAATTCAAATTTAAATTTTGAACTGTTGCCGTTTAGCCGATTGCCTATTTTCAAAACAAATAGGTAGTAGGTGCAATATTTTTGTTTTTCTTTTTTGTTTTTCATAGGTAGATTATATATACAAAGGTGTAATATTTTGTTTTCAAAGTGATATTTATGTAGAAATTATAAAGCGCGGGAAATATAAAATGTCTAGGTATGAGAATCGATATTTGTTTTGGAATTGTATTTATAAAAAATTATAAAATGAACGACTGTGTCGCGTTTACTTATGTATATACAAAATTAAAAAAAGCATATAATAGCTCACAAATAACATTTTTTGAGTAAAACATGTTTGTTTCCAAATATTTTTAAAAATATAAATAAAATAAATATAAAAATATAATTAACTTAAAATTCAGAATTAAGAGCATCAAGTTCACTTCAAAAAAATGAAATGATCCACTTGAGTAAAAAACTGTGCCACATTAATGTACTATGTTATTTTTTTAATTTGAATAGTTAACTTACCATAGGAAGTCCAATTTGTCGAAATGAAAATTTTGACATTTCTCGACGTAACATGTACCCTTGAATCTCAAACAAATTTTTTTAGAGAGACGTCTGTGTGTGCGTACGTTTGTACGGCCGGCCGTACGTTCGGGATACCATTTTTCGTCACTTCGTCATTTGTCACTTCGAATGTTTTACGAATAAAAATTGATATTATCTCCAGAATAATTTTATACAACGAAGAATAACGTTTTTGACATTTGGACACAAATCTTTACAAAAAATAAAAACCTAAAAAAAAAGTTGGTAAAAATTGATTAAAAATTGAATATCTTGGCAACAAATATTCTAAATTCTTCAAACTAGTTTTATTTTATAGAAAATACTTAATGTTTTTAATATTTACAAAACATTTTTAGAAAACTCAAATTGAGTGATTTTTATGAAAAATAAGAATATAGCAAAAATACACGCAAAATTGGTAAAAACTGATTTTCGATTCGAATAAATGAAGGTATTGACTTCAAACTCATTTCATAATGTTTTTGACATCTCATAAAATTTTGAGAAAAATCGAATTGACAGTTTTTTTTACAAAAAATTAAAAACCTAAAAAATAATTTAACAACAGTTGGTAAAAATTGATTTTCGACTCAAAAATCTTTTCAAAAATTTAAGACATTGGCTTCCATCTAATTTTATCTTATAAGAAATATTGTTTTCAACATTTGGTAAAATTTTGAAAATAATCGAATTGACCGACAAAAAGTTAAAAACCTAAAAAAATTTTAACAAAAGTTATTAAAAACTGTTTTTCGACGTAAATATCTTTTCAAAACTTTGAGACATTGGCTTGAAACTAATTTTATCTCATAAGAAATATTGTTTTCAACATTCGATAAAATTTTGAGAAAGTAAAAACCTAAAAAAAATGAATACTAAAACTTGGTAAAAATTTACTTTCGACTCAAATAGCTTTTCAAAAATTACAAATATTGGCTTCAAACTTATTTTATTTCACAGAAAATATTGTTTTCGATATTCAGTAATTTTTTTACAAAAATCCAACAGTCCGTTTCTTCAGAAAATAGTACGCAAATTTGGTAAAAATTTATACATATAGACAAACTTTTAAGCAAGATAAATCGATAGACGGGATGGAAAGTTATCAGTGTGGGTCGCATCCCAGCCTCTTTTTTAATTAATAAAATTTTTAGAAAAAGTCAACCTACAGTTTTTTCTATATATCTGTACCTACCTATCATACTTTATAACTATGCTTACAATAGAATACCAAATACGAATAACCTATGATAAAAATGAAGCTATACCTATACCTACATACATGTGCATAGGTACAAATTTGTAAACACTATCTAATTAGTGTTTTCAAATTTGTACCTAAATACATATCCAACAACTTACGAGTAACAAAAATTGTACCTACCTCCCTACATACATATGTACAGTACATAACTGACTCAAAATTGAATTTTCCTACCTACCGTATTGTTTCTTTCCAAAAAATGAAAAAAAAACCAACAAAGATCTGTTGCCAATTTTTAAATATGCACATCCACACAACTGTGTACAATATTCAAAATATGACAACAGTGTAGGTATTTATTGTGAAAAGAAATTTGAATTATTTTAGATTTTATAAATTTGAAAATTTGAAATCAAATGCAACAAAAACAAAACCTACATAGTTCAATACATAGGAATATCTCCATGACAACACACAAAAAAAAACATAAGCAACTGTATTATTTGGTTGCCTCACTTACTCTCTTCATTTCTAACAAGAGAGAAAATAATAAAACCCTCTTTTCCTCAACTCTTTTTTGTTTTAATTTCTAAAATCTGCACAACAAATTTTCAGTACTCCGTGCGCCGCCTGTCTGTCGTCAATGAACTAAAAATTCGTGTTCCATAAGAGTACTATAGATTATAGATATATACAAAGATTACATGTCCAATTATCAGTTTTATGCAAAATCTCTTAATTTTTCGGCTTTGGTAGATACAATTTTCGTCTGTTTTTTTTCCTATCGACGAAACTAAGAAATTGAAATATACTTTTACTGATCTTTGTTAATTTCAATACGAGTAATATTACCAGGAATTTTAATGTAAAGATTTATACAACAAGTAATTTCAAAATCTGAAAAGGTAGCTATATTTTTTGGACCATATGGCAACTTCAATCAATGAAAAGTTCAAAAATAATGTAAAGTGACCGATCTTGCTACGAACACTATTAAAATCAGCAAATTTGAATACAACACCTGTTTCTTGAGAGATTACTTAATATTGTCTATTTTTGTAAGAAAGTGAATTTTCAACTTGTACTTATATATTCCTCAACAAAATTCAAAAAGTATGTTTAAAAATAGTACCTACATTTTAAGAATTAAAAATTTAATTTCTCAAAAAAACCTCAATTTACATGTTATTTTTTATGAGAATATTCGAATTTTCTATTTTGACCATTTTTGTAATTTGTATTGGGACTACTGTTATTTTTGGTCTCAAGAAATTTGCTGCAAATCTGTTCAAAACATTACTTTCCAAGTTTGAACTAAATCCGTCCAATGGCTTAGGCATCGTAATGTCATGTTTGATTAAAATCTCGGGTTCGAAATTTGTTAAAATGTTCCTATTTGTCGCATTAGTATAGTATCAGTGACAATTTCTCATAAAATCTTACAATTTACAACTTAAATTTTTAAATATCTAGAACTTTTGGTTTTATATTTAAAATATTAAAGAAATGTTGGGTGTTATTCATTTTTCAAAAACTCTCAAACACAAGCATCGTTGAGACAAAAAAGAGGCTGGGATGCGACCTACACTGATAACTTCCAATTCTGTCTGTCGATTTGTCTTTTAGGCAAGGTTTGTAGGTTTTGGTCTTTTGTTAAGAAAGTTATCAGTAAAATTATTCTAAAAAAACTAATAATAACCAACAATATTTGGCATATGATTAAATAGCTTGATTTCAAAATCTATTTTTGTTAACGAGATTTTTAGTTGGTAACCAATTCTTACCATTTATTAAAAGATTTTATCTTATATATAAAAATGAATCGCAAAATGTGTTGGTAAGCGCATAACTCAACAACGCCTGGACCAATTTAGTCAATTCTTTTTTTAAAATGTTTGTTGAAGTTCAAGGATGATTTTACGGCGAGAAAAATTCGAATTATTGCCGGAACACCCATAAAAACAGCCCTTTTCTTTTTCCCATATACAAATGTTGTCTAACTAAAACGTATTCAATTTGAGCTTTATTGCTATTGTATAAAGTTCATATTAAATAACAAGCACTCACTGTTGTCTAAGCAATGTAGGTGGTTTCCTAATGTCAAAGATCATATCTATCAAAACAGTGTGCGTGTGTGCGTTAGATCACAGAATACATTAGGCCTGACCGCGCCGCGCCCAATCGTCCAATGCATGATGCCTTTAACCAAGAGTTGCATCGAGAAAAACTGTATGATCTCAACACTTTGAAAGAATTAATTCAAATAAATCTTCCACTGTTGAATGAACAACAGAAGTATATGTATTTGATACTCTTATGAAAGTAACAAATGTTGAAACTGGAGGGATTTACTTCTTAGATGCACTTGTACAGGAAAATCTTTTTTGATTTTATTAATTAGCAACAATTCGCTCACAAAATAAAATTGCACTTGCACTTGCTTCGTCGGGAATCGCAACAACTTTGCTTGAAGGTGGTGGAACAGCCCATTCAACACTTAAAATGCCATTAAATATGCAAAGCAATGAAACTCCAACCTGCAACATTTCGAAGAACTCTGCAATGGCAAAGGTTTTGCAGCAGTGTAAATTGATTGTTTGGAGGCTTTAGACAGAACCTTAAAATATCTACGAAGCAATAATAACAGATTTGTCAAAAGACAAACTTATTCAGAAGGTGTTTCCAGATGTTTCTCAAAATTACAGAAACCATGATTGGTTGAGCGAACGAGCTATATTGGCTGCAAAAAACATTGATGTAAATGAATTGAATTTCAATATTCAAGAACAAATTACAGGCGAATCGAGGATATATAAATCAGTTGATTCGGCTACTAACCAAGATTATGTAGTCAACTATCCACCAGAATTTTAAAACTCGCTGGATTTGCCAGGATTGCCACCTCACAATCTTCAATTAAAGGTTGGATCAATAGTTATAATGTTGCGAAATATCAACCAACAGCGGTTTTTGTAACGGTAGACGGTCAGCGATAAAAGAATTACTAAACAACGTGCGATACAACCAACTATACTCAAAGGAAAGTATAAAGGCGAAGGTGTTCTCATACCGCGCATCCCAATGATTCCCACTGATGTGCCAGTTTCCAGTGCGGTTTGCTTTTGCTATGGCCATAAACAAATCCCAGGGGCAATCATTAATTGTTTGTGGTATTAATCTAGAAAACCCATGTTTCTCACATGGCCAATTGTATGTTGCCTGTTTCCGCGTTGGAAAACCATCAGATTTGTTTGTCTATGCGCCAAGTAATCAAACAAAAAACATCGTATATCACAAAACACTACATTGATAATAAAACTGATTTCTGTTGATAAGATTCACATGATTAACAATAAAATTAAATCCTTATAACGGGTGATTTTTTAAGAGCTTGAGAACTTTAAAAAAAAAAAACGCATAAAATTTGCAAAATCTCATCGATTCTTTATTTGAAACGTTAGATTGGTCCATGACATTTACTATTTGAAGATAATTTCATTTAAATGTTGACCGCGGCTGCGTCTTAGGTGGTCCATTCGGAAAGTCCAATTTTGGGTAACTTTTTCGAGCATTTCGGCCGGAATAGCCCGAATTTCTTCGGAAATGCTGTCTTCCAAAGCTGGAATAGTTGCTGGCTTATTTGTGTAGACTTTAGACTTGACGTAGCCCCACAAAAAATAGTCTAAAGGCGTCAAATCGCATGATCTTGGTGGCCAACTTACCGGTCTATTCCTTGAGATGAATTGTTCTCCGAAGTTTTCCCTCAAAATGGCCATAGAATCGCGAGCTGTGTGGCATGTAGCGCCATCTTGTTGAAACCACATGTCAACCAAGTTCAGTTCTTCCATTTTTGGCAACAAAAAGTTTGTTAGCATTGAACGATAGCGATCGCCATTCACCGTAACGTTGCGTCCAACAGCATCTTTGAAAAAATACGGTCCAATGATTCCACCAGCGTACAAACCACACCAAACAGTGCATTTTTCGGGATGCATGGGCAGTTCTTGAACGGCTTCTGGTTGCTCTTCACTCCAAATGCGGCAATTTTGCTTATTTACGTAGCCATTCAACCAGAAATGAGCCTCATCGCTGAACAAAATTTGTCGATAAAAAAGCGCGAAACACATTTCGAACCGAACACTGATTTTGGTAATAACATTCAATGATTTGCAAGCGTTGCTCGTTAGTAAGTCTATTCATGATGAACTGTCAAAGCATACTGAGCATCTTTCTCTTTGACACCATGTCTGAAATCCCACGTGATCTGTCAAATACTAATGCATGAAAATCCTAACCTCAAAAAAATCACCCATTATATGTATCACCAGGGTGACGGTTCTGTTCAGGAGAATTTTTAGCAACGACTATAAAATACGTAGGAACAAAAAACTGCCACATTACAAATCTTTATGACAGGACGAAGTCTGTCGGGTCCGCTAGTTTCTAATATAAACAAATACAAATTGGATGAATGAAATAAATTTGAAGTAAATGTTTTCTATTAAACACGAGATATCGAGAACCGAACATCAATTTTTACCAATTTTGCGTACTAGTTTTTGTAGATTTTATTTTTTTATGAAAAACGGACTGTTAGATTTTTATAAAAAAAAAAATTACTGAATGTTAAAAACAATATTTTTTATAAAATAAAATTAATTTGAAGCCTATATCTCATATTTTTGAAAGAAATTTGAGTCAAAAATCAATTTTTACGAACTTTTATTAATTCTTTTTTTAGGTTTTTATTTTTTGTAAAAAAACTATCAAAATTTTACCGAATGTTGAAAACAATATTTCTTATAAAAAAAATAAGTTAGAAGCCATAACCTCAAATCTTTGAAAAGATATTTGAGTCGAAATTCAAGTTTTACCAACTTTGAGCATTGTTTTTTTTTAGGTTTTTATTTTTTATAAAAAAACTGTCAATTCGATTTTTCTCAAAATTTTACTGAATGTTGACAACAATATTTTTTTAAATATAAAACTAGTTTAAGACCAATATCTCAAAGTTTTGAAAAGGTATTTGAGTCGAAAATAAATTTTTACCAACTTTTAATAATATTTTTTTTAGGTTTTATTTTTTTTTGTAAAAAAAACTGTCCATTCGATTTTTCTCAAAATTGTACCGAATGTTGAAAATAATATTTCTTATAAGATACAATTAGTTGGAAGTCATAATTTTAAATTTTCGAAAAGATATTTAAGTCGAAAATCAATTTTTACCAACTTTGAGTAATGTTTTTATAGGTTTTTATTTTTTATAAAAAAAAAAACTATCAATTCGATTTTTCTCAAAAATTTACCAAATGTTAAAAACGTTATTTTTCGTAGCACAAAATTGTTTTGGAGATAAAATCGTTTTTTGTTCGTACATTTTTCGAGGTAAATAATATTTTTTTTTTCAGTTTGTTTTCGATTTATAAAAAAAACCGTTAATTGGATTTTTTTCCAAAAATATATTTGTTTGATATCACGTTACAACATATAAAATAAAAATTAATTCAAGCTTTTATGGTAAAAAAAACCACCAACACAATTTTCTTGAGAGCCCTTTCTGCATCTTTCTGCAATATTATCTGTATAACAAAATTTATTTGAAGTCGATACCTTTGCTGGTTCTTGAGCTATGGACGACGAAAAAAACGTCGCGAACCTACGGACGTACGAACGTATGTACGTACACACGCACGCACAGACATCTTTCCAAAAATCTTTTATTTCGACTCTAAGGACCTTGAAACGTCGAGAAATGTCAAAATTTTCAATTTGACAAATCGGACCCATTACAATAACTTCCTATGGGAATTTAAAAATATAACTTATTAAAGTATACAGAGTAGAGTAATATTTTTATTAAATTAATAATTTTTACAAACAAAAAAAGTTAAACAGAAAGTTAATCTATAAATGTACAATTTTAACGTCTAACACATCTCATTCCACCACCACAGCTAGAATGGCGGGAGTGTCCATGGGCTCTGCAGCATTCGTCCTTCTCAGGATTGCTACGTCTGCAAACTTGATCACATGGTGGGACACGGACGGTGGATGCTTCAGTTTCAGCAACAATCACAGCCAATGCCAGGAACAAAAGGAAGAAGGTAGTTTTGTTGAAAGCAGCCATTTTAGAAATTGTTTTTAAATTACTATTAAAGAAACACTCTTGAGGAGATGAAATGTTGTTTTGTAAAGATTTAAGCCAAAGCACTTGGTTTATATACAAATCAAAATTGACCGCGACGAGGGAATTTCCCACGCATCATTGTAATCAGTTGTGAATTTCCTACTGAAAAGCCGTACAATTATCAATAACATGTTTTTTTTTGTTTTGATACGTTTTTAAAATTTTGAATTTAAGGTCAAAGATTGAGGGAATATTGATTAAGATTTAATTTAAGGGCGTGGTAGTAAAATAAAACAATAATAGATAGAATTTGGAAGAGGGAACAACACAATTGATGCTATTTATTTAAAGCTTTTCAAAGAACTTAAAATCTCTTACTAATTTTAATAAAGTATTTGTATTCTTAGCTTCGACATATCGTGAATTTTGTTTATTTGCTAGACTCGTGCATTTCTTTTTAACTTAGTAACTAGTTTGTACCTTCGATTTTCTAGACGTTGAAAATAAAATTAATTGGGTCATTTAATTTGGTTACAATAAAGCAGTGCCAAGCTATATCAGTAGGTAGACTACGTTTTAGTGAAACCAAATCTTCGTGAATTTGAAAAAGTACATACGATATGCAAGTGCTACTTATTGTTATTAGTTTGATTTGTCGAATTGCAATTGTTGACATTTCTCGACGTTTCAAGATTATAGAATTCAAATAAATGATGTTAACGTCCGTAATGCGTAGGACTGTCATACAAGAGGTCTTGGGTTCAATTCCTGACTGTGTCACCTAATGTTTATTTTTTCACGGGTTCTGCCTCGTGCGAGGAATTGACAAATCCTCCAAGAGGAATTCTTGTCATGACAAGTGCTTTCTTAAATTAACTGTTTGGATTCGGCATAAGAATTGTAGGTCCTTTTCATCCCTGAAATAACTGGCACCCAGGAATGTTTGAGAGTCGTAAGTTACTAGTCACTAGTTATTTAAACGTATTTTTACAAGGAACTTTTCAATTCATTCTTACAGAAAACAACATTGAAAGTAAATCATAAATTCTGGAGTTTCAAGTTTCAACAAACTAATTGGATAAGAAAATTATGATTTTACTATTGGTTTTCTTCATTTGGAAAGTTCACCAATTCTGTGTGATTAGAATACTCAGAAGTGATGCTTGAGACCTAGTTCAATGACTTTTTTTTAAGAATTGATACTATTTATGCACCACTTCTCCCTAAAAAGGTGCTATTCTCAAAACTAGAATTCCTGAAGAAAATTTATGTTGTGCTTCACTTTCTCAAAGCAAATATTTTTGAGTTCCTGGAAATCATATATTTTTTTGGATGAATTGGAAATAGTTCAGTAAAACAACGGCTTCATCAAGAGTTTATACTTTTCTTTTGATGTTCTAAACATTGTGTAAAAAGTCTCATAAAATATTGTTACATGAACCACGAAAGGTAGCGAAACGTGATTATCTCCGTTTCTATATGTTCAATGGTGTTAATACCTTTATCAAAATTTTCAAACATACAGTTTGCTAAAAATGTTTGTCTCAATCATCTTTTTATTTGTTCAAATATTTCTCATCACGATTTTGAAAATAAATTAATAGTGAACAAAATAAAGTGGGCGTGATTTAGAACTTCAGTATTGGAACTGGGTGCTTAAAAATGGATTTCTGGAGCTAATTACAAAAATGGTATGACTGTAGCTCTCATTACTAGATGAATTACTAAATAAAATGATGTTTTGTAATTGGAATAAAAGATGCGGCACACAATGTGGTTGTGGAAAAAAGTGGCTGCAATTCACATTAGGTATTCAGGAATTCAGTTTGAGCACCCTGACCTGTTTCTTGGGTTCTAAATCATATCTTAACAATTTTTGATTTTGAAAAGAATGATGATGCGATGCTGTACTTTTCGGTGTTAGATTAGACAAATAGTTAAGAGCTTAGACATTTCAAAGAAAAAAAAAATGTTTATTCATTTTAAGTTTTCCACCAACATTTTAATTTAAAAAAAAAAAGTTTTGAGCTTAAATTATTTTTGCCCTTTATCTCTAAAACGGTTAAGCGTATGAAAAAATTGTTGATACAAAATTTTGTTCAATTTAGACTTAACTTTATTCTTCGAAGTGCTAATTATATTTATAATTTTATTTTTAATTTATATTAATTAATGTAATTAATATTAAATTTTGTTTTTCATATCTTTCTTGAGTGAGTAAACTTTATTGTATTTGTATCCCATTGATCTAACTAAGATTATTTGTATATTTTTTTGTGTTAATAAAGTTCCCCTGAAGAAGGCAGCAACCCCTGCCGAAACGTTGGGAAAGTTAATGTAACGTAATTGTTTCATTGCAAAAACTATAGTGACCAAAAAAACCGACGGAAAATTATATTTCCACTAATCACAATGTACACAAATTGGTCAATAAATTAAGTCAATACAAAATGTTTAATAAGTTTTATGCTTGACAATTTTGGTTAAGTTGTTGACAACATTGGATCTAAAGAAACGGAGATAATAAGGAAAAAGCGGCTTTAACCACTTTTGGCAGTCCATAACTTACGAGACAAACAAGAGATTTTATGGGACTTTTTACACAACGTTACAAACACCAAACACAACGTTACGAACGCCAAACTAAAAAGTAATTGTTTTCCTTATACTTAAAACGGCAGACAACAATAAACAAGAACATTAACTTTATCGCTGCTTCAAATGGAAATGAAGTAGATTTCTAGATAAACAGGGATCAAAGTCTTCGGTCACAGTGTCAACATTTTGCTGATCACTATTTTAAAGATAAAAAATCATTCAAATTTAATTTTGAAATTCAATGTTTTGAAAACTTTTTTATTCCATTCTATTCCATACTATTAAAGTAAGATTTATTGAAGGAGAAAACGAGCACCTCAAACACACATTTTCTTAAATCGGTTCCAAATTATTATGCAATACAAAATTGTTTTTTTTTTTATATAATTTTCACAAACAAAAAGTCGAATAGAATTTTAACGCCTAACACATTTCATTCCACCACCGCAGCTAGAATGATGGGCGTGTCCATGGGCTCTGCAACATTCGTCCTTTTCAGGATTGCTACGACTGCAAACTTGATCACATGGTGGGACACGAACGTTGGATGCCTCAGTTTCAGCAACAATCACTGCCAATGCCAGGAACAAAAGGAAGAAGGTGGTTTTGTTGAAAGCAGCCATTTTAATTTAATAGAAATATTATTTGGGAAACACTCTTGTTGAGATGAAATAATGGTTTGTAAAGATTCAAATAACTGCTCTAGCTTTTTATACTTTTCGAAATCTCATGAAGTGAAGTTAAAAACGTCTGTACTGTTATCAGTTTTCATTTTTCATGTGATAGAAGATTGCAAAGAAATGCACTTAATAATATTATTAACTTGTTTTTTATTATATAATTTTTATTTTATTAGAGGTCAAAGATTGATGGAATATATGCAGATTAAAATTTACGATTTTTGAATAAAAAAATGGGTTTTTGTTAAAGAGAGAGAGAGAGAGAGAGTAATGTGCTCTATGAAGATTTCAAAGTCAATGAGTTATCAGACTTCAAGTCTTTGCTGGTAGTAATATTTCTTGCAACATCAAAATTAAAAGATTGTTTTCGTGTTGATAAAAGATACTTAAAATATTAAACTTTGATTTTTGTTAGAAACAACAATATTTATATGGGATGAAACAGCTTTGAATTCAGTTTCTTTTTTTGTTCTCAAAATAATTATTAAAGTCGAAATTCAATTTTTAGTTCGTTTTACCATTTTTTTAACTTCCCATAGGAAGTTATTTTAATTCGTCCGATTTCTCAAAATTTTACTGAATGTTGAAAATAATAAATAATATTTCTTATAAGATAAAATAAGTTTGAATTCATAATCTCAAGTTTTTAAAAAGATATTTGAATCGAAATTCAATTTTTACCAACTTTGAGTAATGTTTTTTATGGGTTTTTATTTTTTATAAAAAAAACTATCAATTCGATTTTTGTCAAAAATTTACTAGATGTTAAAAACATTATTCTTCGTTGCACAAAATTGTTTTGGAGATAAAATCTTTTTTTTTTTTCGTAAATTTTTCGAGGTACATTTTTTTGGCCAAAAATCAAAAGTTCTAATTATTTTGTCTAAATAATATTTTCAAATTAAAAATGTTATTAACTTCCCATAGGAAGTTATTGTAATAGGTCCGATTTGTCAAATTGAAAATTTTGACATTTCTCGACGTTTCAAGGTCCCTAGAGTCGCAATAAAAGATTTTTCGAAAGATGTCTGTAGGTTCGTACGTCCGTACGTCCGTATGTCCGTACGTCCGTATGTCCGTACGTCCGTACGTTCGCGACGTTTTTTTCGTCTTCCATAACTCAAGAACCAGAAGAGATATCGACTTCAAATAAATTGTGTTATACAGATAATAAGGCAGAAAGATGCAGAAAGGGTTCTCAAGAAAATTGCGTGGGTGGTTTTTTTACCATAGCAGTTTAAAAAAAGGTGAAAATTTTGGTTAAACCTAGATATCTCATGAACCAATGATGCTAGAGACTTGAATTAAATTTTATAATATATATTGTAACGTGATACAAAACAATTACATTTTTGGAAAAAAATCCAATTAACGGTTTTTTATAGAAATCAAAAAAACTGAAAAAAAAAATTTGTCACCTCGAAAATTTTACGACCAAAATATGATTTCATCTCCAAAAAGTTTTTGACATCTGATAAAATTTTGAGAAAAATCTAATTGACAGTTTTTTTTATAAAAAATAAAAACCTAAAAAAAAACATTAACTCAAAGTTGGGAAAAATTGATTTTCGTCTCAAATATCTTTTCAAAACTTTGAGATATTCGCTTTAAACTACTTTTATCTTTCAAAAAATATTGTTGTAAACATTCAGTAAAATTTTGAAAAAAAAAAATTGAAAATTTTTTACAAAAAATTAAAAACCGAAAAAAAAATTAACAAAAGTTGGTAAAAATTGATTTTCGGCTCAAATATCTTTTCAAAAATTTGAGATAATGGCTTCTTACTAATTTTAACTTATAAGAAATATTGTTTTCAACACTAGGAAAAATTTTGAGAAAAATCGAATTAACAGTTTTTTTTACAAAAAATAAAAACCTAAAAAAAACAATACTAAAACTTGGTTAAAATTTATTTCGACTTAAATAGCTTTTCAAAAGGTTAAAATATTGGCTTCAAACTTATTTTATTTCACAGAAAATATTGTTTTCGATATTCAGTAATTTTTTTTATAAAAATCCAACAGTCTGCTTTTTCATAAAAAAAATGAAATCTACAAAAAATAATACGCAAATTTGGTAAACATTGATACATATAGACAAACTTTTAAGCAAGACAAATCGACAGACGAAATGGGAAGTTATCAGTGTGGGTCGCAACCCAGCCTCTTTTTATTTTATATGTTGTAACGTGATATCAAACAAATATATTTTTGGAAAAAAATCCAATTAATGGTTTTTTTTTATAAATCGAAAACATACCGAAAAAAATATTATTTACCTCGAAAAATGTACGAACAAAAAACGATTTTATCTCCAAAACAATTTTGTGCTAGGAAAAATAATGTTTTTAACATCTGGTAAATTTTTGAGAAAAATCGAATTGATAGTTTTTTTTATAAAAAATAAAAACCTATAAAAAACATTACTCAAAGTTGTAAAAGTTGATTTTCGACTTAAATATCTTTTCGAAAATTTAAAATTATGACTTCCAACTAATTGTATCTTATAAGAAATATTATTTTCAATATTCGGTAAAATTTTGTGGAAAAATCGAATTGGCAAAAATTGGCACAAAAAATAAAAACCTAAAAAAAAAACAATACTAAAACTTAGTAAAAATTTACTTTCGACTCAGTAGATTTTTTATAAAAATCCAACAGTCAGTTTTTTCATAAAAAATTTGAATCTACAAAAAATAGTACGCAAAATTTGTAAAAATTGATGTTCGTTTTTGATATCTCGTGAACAATAGAAGATATTGACTTCAAATTAATTTCATTCATCCAATTTGTATTTATTTAGGTATATAAGAAATTTTTTCTTTTTAAGAAATGGTACTAAAATTTGTAAAAATTGGTTTTCGACTAAAAATCTCGTTAACAAAAAATAATTTCGAAATCAAACTATTTTATTATATGCAAAATATTATTGGTAGTTTTTAAATTTTTAAGAATAATTCAACTGAGAACTTTTTTAACAAAACACGAAAACCTACAAACTTTTAAGCAAGACAAATTGACAGACAGGATGGGAAGTTACCAGTGTGGGTCGCATCCCAGCCTCTTTTTTAATATTGTTTTTATTTGCTTTTAAAAATAAGGTTTACTATTAAAGGAATTTTGTTTACGCGTATAAAAAGTATCTTTAGGATATACGAAAATAAATAACGCAGTGCTATTTTCTAAGACATAATACATTTTATTTTATCAAAATTATTTATAATTTCGAAACTTTAAATAATATCTTCTTAAAGGTAGTTATGTACAATATTAACGTCTAACACATCTCATTCCACCACCACCGCAGCTAGAATGACGAGCGTGTCCATGGGCTCTGCAACATGCGTCCTTCTCACGATTGATGCGTCCGCAAACTTGATCACATGGTGGAACACGAACTGTTGATGCCTCAGTTTCAGCAACAATCACTGCCAATGCCAGGAATAAAAGGAAGAACGTTGTCTTGTTGAAAGCAGCCATTTTGGTATTTTAAGGAAAAATCAAAAAGATGGTAGGTACAATCTTGAAGAGCTCAAAAGAAGTTGTGTGAAGATTCAAAATGTTGTACATGTTATTTATACTCAAAGTGTGTGTTACTAAAAATACATTTTTCAGGCAGACTGACCAAAAATGTATTTCCCCATGCAAAACAATGTAATAAGCGGTATGGTCTTCTTTTCCGGGAACAAAATTGAAAAGACTAAATTACCCAAAAATCAACTCCTGACTTGTTTTCTTTGTAAAAACGCAAATAACTGAGGAGTACCTAATGATTGAGATACACACAGGTACTTTTTGTTTAACAGGTCAATTAAAGTTCAATAACACTAAAAGCGTACACTGATCAATATGCACTATACAGTCTAAGTGTAATCAGATGACGAATTACATAGCTAATTATGTTAAAATGTCATAAGTCGAAGGTAATTAATTGATTTATCAGGATCTAACTTAGAGACTTAAACATAAGAAAATAGGTTTTGGTCACTTCAAAAAACCATATTGTTCTTATTTCTAATCCGTAAGTCTGAAACAATTGATTCAATTCCTTGAGTTTTTATCCCAAGTGATTAAGCATATATGTAATTATCTACTACTTAGAATATTGATTAATAATGAGATGATTTGATGAATTTTTAAGTGATATCTGTTAGGTATATTAAGTTATAGCTTAGGGTCCATTTTGTTTGCTAACATTTTTTTGTCAATTTTATGGTGGACATTTATTGTTTATTGCGGTTTATCCTTAGCTCTTACCAACAAGGGTAGTCTGTCTGCTAGTTTTCAAGATATATTCCAAAATTTGGTTCGAAAATGTATGATTATTCAATGCTACTCAAACTTCAGCGACGAATATCTCAACAACTATACATTTTAGCGGTAGTAAATTGAATTTCCAGTATCCGTGGCTTGATGGTAAGTGAGTGCGTAGGGCTGTCATGCCAGATGTCTTGGGTTCAATCTGCTTCTTGGGAGGAATTGTCAAATCCTCCAAGAGTAATAATTCTTGTCATGAAAAGTGCTTTCTAAAATTAGCCGTACGGATTCGGCATACAAAATGTGGGTTCCTTCCATCCCTGACATGACTCGCTCACAGGAATGGTTGAGAAGTGTATGTCGCTAAAGTCCTGGTTAACTTCCCATAGGAAGTTTGTAATGGGTCCGATTTGTCGAATTGAAAATTTTGACATTTCTCGACGTTTCAAGGTCCCTAGAGTCGAAATAAAAGATTTTTAGAAAGATGTCTGTGCGTGCGTGTGTACGTACATACGTCCGTACGTCCGTATGTCCGTACGTCCGTACGTCCGTACGTTCGCGACGTTTTTTTCGTCGTCCATAGCTCAAGAACCAGAAGAGATATCGACTTCAAATAAATTTTGTTATACAGATAATAAGGCAGAAAGATGCAGAAAGGGCTCTCAAAAAAATTGCGTGGGTGGTTTTTTTACCATAGCAGTTTAAAAAAAACGTGAAAATTTTGGTTAAACCTAAATATCTCATGAACCAATGACGCTAGAGACTTGAATTAAATTTTATATTATATATTGTAACGTGATACAAAACAAGTATATTTTTGGAAAAAAATCCAATTAACGGTTTTTTTTTATAAATCAAAAAAACTAAAAAAAAATTTGTCACCTCGAAAATTTTACGACTAAAATATCATTTCATCTCCAAAACAATTTTGTGCAACGAAGAATAATGTTTTTGACATCTGATTAAATTTTTAGAAAAATCGAATTGACAGTTTTTTTACAAAAAATAAAAACCTACAAAAAAATTAATAAAAGTTGGTAAAAATTTATTTTCGACTCAAATATCTTTTCAAAACTTTGAGACATTGGCTTCAAACAACTTTTATCTTTCAAAAAATATTGTTGTTAATATTCAGTAAAATTTTGAAAAAAATCGAAGTGACAGTTTTTTTTACAAAAAATTAAAAACCGAAAATAAAAAATTTAACAAAAGTTGGTAAAAATTGATTTTCGACTCAAATATCTATCGAAAATTTGAGATAATGGCTTCTAACTAATTTTACCTTATAAGAAATATTGTTTGCAACATTCGAAAAAATTTTGAGGAAAATCGAATTGACAGTTTTTTTTACAAAAAATAAAAACCTAAAAAAAACAATACTAAAATTTGGTAGAAATTTACTTTCGACTCAAATAGCTTTTTAAAAATTACAAATATTGGCTTCAAACTTATTTTATTTTAAAGAAAATATTGTTTTCGATATTCAGTAATTTTTTTATAAAAATCCAACAGTCCGTTTTTTCATAAAAAAATAAAATCTACAAAAAATAGTACGCAAATTTGATAAAAATTGATACATATAGAAAAACTTTTAAGCAAGACAAATCGACAGACGGGATGGGAAGTTATCAGTGTGGGTCGCATCCCAGCCTCTTTTTTTCTTTGGCATTCTTGATGTTCTTTTTTATTTTCTCTAAAAAATTCAAAGCCAATTACAATAACTTCTAATAATTTGTAGACAAGTATGCATTAAGTGGAAAGTGACCTCACCCAACTTGGAGCTCGAAATTGGAGACATCTAGCTAGGGACCGAGCTAAATGGAGAAGTTTGTTGAGTGAGGCCCTAGTTCACACAGGACTGCAGCACTACCTTAAGTAAGTAAGTATGCATACTTACTTAAATATCAAACTTCTTCTCTAGAAAATCAAAATCAAATTTAAAGAAAATCACCAGTTCACACGTTCAAGCTTATTAAATAATTTGAGATAACTTGCATGCCTTTAAATTCAAGTAACAAGGCACACTTTATCTAATCTCTATTAAGTCTAGAATACCTAATGTCTAAAAATAACACAAACTCTTTAAGTGAAAAATACTTTCCACAGAAGAAAAAAAAAAAAACAAGAACTTAAACTGATATCAAATTACCCATTGAACCTGACACGTTCATCATTATTTCCGGTGTTATCCTTCGAACACTCCCTTTTTCATGCTTGGATAAATTCCTACAAAATAATTTGATTGAGATTTAGTTCGAAAAACGATGGGAATGAGGATGAGCATGAAGTTTATGTAGCCGGACTCCAATGCCCGGTGAAGACTAAGAGTAGGTATATAATACAGCATCACCGCCCATCTCTTTAGAACTTTATTTTCACTGAATATAGAACCTAACCGCAATCGCCATTCATCCGGTTATACAGTTTAAGCACTTTATATAAATGTACTTGAACTCAAAATAACCACGAACGACATTCACCTTGCTCTATCGTTCGTCTATAAAACCATCACAATTTACCATCATTCAGTATTCAGCTACTTTAAAGATGTCCCACTTAAATCGACAACAATGACCAAAAATGAAACATACTTCAATTCGTCTTCCTGGGTTTTTGGAAAGAGTCCTGTAAAGTGAGTGAAGGTATCACCTACCTACTCGTAGTCGTACGGGAATGAGATTGAAGTTTGTAGAATTCCTATAGGTTTCAAACAAAAAAAATAAGTATAAACTTTCAAGTTCAAGTCTGTATAATGTACTGAAAGAAGGATAAGGAACTATTTGAACCTATATCTGTTACCATTGCAAAGGATATTGAGAGGAATTTCTTCTGTAAACGCTGGACATTATCCAAACCGAAATACCAACCAAGCTATACATTATTTCGGTCAAGTATTATAGACACTTAAAGGAAAAAAGAATCTGCTCAAGCTCATGCCTTGACTTCGATTTTACAAAGGGGGAAGACAAATCTTCTTTACTGTATTTTTCTATTGCATTATTTTATTTACATGCACTGTACAAAATAAGTTTGAATTCTAAGTCACAAAATTTTAAAGAACTTAGTGTTGAGGGTTTTGTATTTTTCTAGTTATCAATTTTCTAAATATTTCATTATAACCTTTATTTAAAAATGGTGCATTTGAACACGCCTAAGAAGTGACAGTTCGTGAGAAAAACACATATGTCAGAAATTCATTAGTAAACATTTTTTATTATAATACGTCAAAAATTATTGACTTTAACATTATTGATTTAAAAAAAGTTGTTTTTTCTATCTTAAGAAAAGATCAATATTGACGATTTCTATTTCATAACATTACGGCCGTCAGTTTGACAACATTTAAAAAATCAGAAGCAAAACATGAATGACGTAACAAAAACAAAATTAATCTTAAAACAGTGCCCCTCCTTAAGATTAATATTGGAATCGATCTCAAATATTTATGCACAAGTATCATTTTCAAAAAGTCTATAATTTTATTTCATTTTGACGTTACCAACTCATGCACGTAGGGGTTACATGCAGGGCCGGACAAAGCATATGTGCAAGATGTGCAAATGCACAGGGCGCAGAATTCTGGGGGCGCATTACCAGGAGCAAGAAAATGTAAGCTGATCTTGCAAGCAAATATGTACTACTATTTGCCATTCTTTAACCACAAACATTCTTAAAATAATCTCAAAAAAACATTCATCACAACAGTTCTAAGTTATCTCTTGCGCACTAACTAACATCACTTTCATTGTTGCATTCAATGAAAATTTAACTCAAGATATCGCAGAACTAAAAATCCTACCTACCTCATTTCCAAATATTTTAATTTTTAATAGAATGGAAAAGGAGCATAGAGCTTAAAAATTAAAAAGGGATGATTCTATGTGGAGTCGAATTGTTCTTGGGCAGGCAGTTTTTTTTTTTTTTTGAAAGTTAATGACTGTTGCAACGACTACTTTTAATGTATATCTAGTCTGGTGCAGAATGCAGATTGTTTCAATTTTTTTTTCGCTTTGTTGGTTAATTAATATTAAATACATAGCTATCAGTTTTTAATAGAAGTGACGTATTTTGTGACAAGACCGTAATGTGACTGACTCAGTTGATTTTAGACAAGCTTGAATTACATGAAATTTTAATAAGTAAGTGTCAAAGCCAAAGTTATGATAATGGTTCGAATATGAAAGGAAAAGAAGCGGGTGTTCAGAATCGAATTCGGACCCTGAAACCAAGAGCATTTTCGTTCCATGTTGCCCGCATTCCTTAAATTTAGTGGTTAATGATGCTGCTCGGTGCTCATTTTATGCAGTTAAATTTTTCGATACAATTCAATGTTTGTATAACTTTTTTTCAAGTTCCACAACGAGGTGGGATATTTATAAGAAAAAAATTCCAAGTCATACTTTGAAACCCCCTTCTGAGACTAGATGAGAGAGCAGAGGCAAAAAACATTGCAGAATCGTTAGGAAATAAAATTTTTGATTTTACATTTATTTGCTGCCTGCTAAATTGGTTTGATATTTTAGAAAATATAAATTAAACTAGTAAATATTTGCAAAGTCCGTCCGTTAATCTGTCAATTGGCATAACAGTTTTAGAAAATACAAAAAACAGTTTGATTTTAATGCGTTCCGATGAAAAATTTAATGAGTAGGTATGTTCAATTAACCGAGCGTATTGCTAGTTCCCTAGAAATACCAAATATGTTTCCTGAAGCTTCATTATTGCGATCTCAACGGAGAAAAATACTTTATGCTGATGAATGTCCTGAAACTATATTAGACCAAAAAACAAAGATTTAAAGTTGAATTTTTTTTTAAATACTTGAAAGGTTTGATACGTGCTTCATGCTTTAATTTGCAGAATGTTTTAATATGAAGTAGTTTAAAGATTAAGATAGAGAAGAATTGTTGCAAGAGTTAACCGTAATATCCCAGCTTGTTACACCACAAAGCTCAAGTTTAGATGTGTTAAATTTTAGTTTTAGTTCAAACCTTGAAGATTTTGCTCCGAATTTAGTAATTGCTCTCCAAATCCTTAATACAATCCCGGTCACGGTAGCTTCAGGAGAACGTTGTTTTTCTAAACTTAAAATTATTAAAAATTATCTTAGGACAACCATGATTCAAGAGAGATTGGTAGGTTTATCTATAATGTCCATTGAAAAGAAATTATTAAATTCTTTAGACTTTGATGATCTCATTTCTGAATTTGCAAAATGTAAGGTCAGAAAAGTAAGTTTCCAAGTTTAAAAGTTCCCCCCCTGCTCATTTCTTCGCTGCGTTTTAGTTTAGTTTTAGGCCTCCTGGGGATACCTCAATAAAAAAAAACGCATTGAAAGTCTACCTCCTGGGTAATCTGGGAAAGGCTTATGCTTGTGTATCAATTTATGTGTAAAAAGAATATAACAAAGGGGCGCTTTCTACAAATCTTGCACAGGGCGCAAGTTTGGCTGGGGCCGGCCCTGGTTACATGATATGTAACGATCTGTCAGAACATATAATGTTGGTTTTCCAATTAACATAACTTAACATTAGAAGATTGAAAAAAAAAAAATTGTCCGTGTTATATCTCAAAACACCAATTTTCACAATAGTTTTTTCAGATTTGGATTTCTTGGGAAAACTTCTTTTATTTTAACTAATAGTCCTTTGCAATAAGATTTTTGACAGCTAAGCAAGTTTTAAGTTTACATTTACGAAGAATATGAATGAATAGAAATTATTAGAATTAGAATTAGAAATACATTTTATTCATTCATTTTAATAAAATTTCAACAATAAATAAAGAATAAATAATAGTTATCATCCTTTAGCTTTAAAGCTAGTGTTGAATGATACATATCGAATTTAAATTTACATAAACTATAAACTGATGTGGGGTGACAATCAGTGCTGCAATAATACTAAATAATAATAATAATAAGTTTTTTTTTTATCTCAAATATCACAAATATTATCTATACAATTTAAGTCAATTGTGAAAAGCCAGTTTTTTACTTTTTTCAGAAAAGAGTTTAAATTTTGAGAAGTTCTGATAGATGTTGGTAAGTTATTAAATGACTTGGGTGCTGCGACAGTATAAAAGTTAGAGAAATGAGTTTTATGAGCAGTGGGAATATTGACAAAATGCATATTATTTATGCGTAGATTGTATAACTGCGAGTTCCTACTTGGAATGTTACCACTTTGCTGGAAAAATTCTTTCAGTACTTTAAAAATGTAAAGGTGTCTCAAAGGTAGAATTCCCAAATCCTTGAATAAGGGCCAACTTTCAGTTAATCGATCAACAAGTGTCTTAAAGTAGTAGCATATGAACCACCCCGTAATAAATTGAAGTTAAAACTCTTTTTGAGCAGAATGGTTTTAACAAATACATTTTTCTAGTAATGAACATCAAATAATTTTTTATATTGAAAATATGTTCTTTCCAGTTAAGATTAAAATCAATTGTAACTCCTAGATATTTAAAACTCTGCACTGAATCAATTTTGAAACAAGAATCGGAACAAGAACCCAGCTGCTTGAAAATTAGGTCAGTTTTGCCAGAAAATATTTACTGAAATCGGGAGATTTCCACATTAGAAATCGGTGTAAATCGGGGCAATTTGATTAACCCTACAACTCATGACAAAGATAAGCTTTCTGTCAATTTTTTCTGAATGTTTTTTTTTAGAATGTGTTTTTCATTAACTATGAAAATAAATTCAGATTTCCTATTACAAAAAATAAAAAACTTATCGTTTCATTTGTATCATGACTTATTTTATTTCATTTAAATTAATTATAATAAGTAATATTGCTTGGTTACATTAAAATTAAATATTTTTATTTCGCAGGTACTGGATACTTTATTTAATAAGTAACAATTGATATTTTTTTTGTTTTATTATGCTTTTTAATTAAAATTCATATTCTTTGAACACAAAACGTAAAACTTAATAATGAATAATAAATATTTCCCTTGTTATATTAAATTTGCAGTCTTTTATGGGGCATTGGCTTACAAGAAACTTAATTATTTAGTGCTTATAGCACATAGCTAGCTTAGAAATGAAAAAAGTAATATATACATACATATGTAAGCTAACAAATTCTCCAAGGATTCAAGTTTCTTATAAACCAACGGCTTAGGACATAAGTATCTTAATTTGTATTATTTTTAAATATATTTATTTTGCTTGAATTTTTTTAACAAATCATCAGACACTTTTAAGTTTAAACAATTGTAATCTTTGAACTTCAGGTAATCCTTATAAAGTAATATTCCTTGTAAAGTATCAACATCTATCCTATTTCTTATTTTCGTCTTATTAACTTCCCATAGGAAGTTATTGTAATGGGTCAGATTTGTCAAATTGAAAATTTTGACATTTCTCGACGTTTCAAGGTCCCTAGAGTCCAAATAAAAGATTTTTAGAAAGATATCTGTGCGTGCGTGTGTATGTACGTTCGTACGTCCGTACGTCTGTACGTTCGCGACGTTTTTTCGTCCTCCATAGCTCAAGAACCAGAAGAGATATCGACTTAAAATAAATTTTGTTATACAGATAATAAGGCAGAAAGATGCAGAAAGGGCTCTCAAGAAAATTGCGTGGGTGTTTTTTTTTTACCATAGCAGTTTAAAAAAAAGGTGAAATTTTTGGTTAAACCTAAATATCTCATGAACCAATGATGCTAGAGACTTGAATTAAATTTTATAATATATATTGTAACGTAATACAAAACAATTATATTTTTGGAAAAAGATCCAATTAACGGTTTTTTTAATAAATAAAAAAAAACTGAAAAAAAAATTTGTCACCTCGAACATTTTACGACCAAAATATGATTTCATCTCCAAAACAATTTTGTGCAACGAAGAATAATGTTTTTGACATCTGATAAAAAAAATAAATTTCGACTCAAATATCTTTTCAAAACTTGGAGATATTGGCTTTAAACTAATTTAATCTTTCAAAAAATATTGTTGTCAACATTCGGTAAAATTTTGAAAAAGATCGAATTGACAGCTTTTGTACAAAAAATTAAAAACCTAAAAAAAATTTAACAAAAGTTGTTAAAAATTGATTTTCGACTCAAATATCTTTTCAAAAATTTGAGATAATGGCTTCTAACTAATTTTAACTTATAAGAAATATAGTTTTCAACATTCGATAAAATTTTGTGAAAAATCGAATTGACAGTTTTTTTTACAAAAAATAAAAACCTAAAAAAACAATACTAAAACTTGGTAAAAATTTTTATTTCGACTCAAATAGCTTTTCAAAAATTACAAATATTGGCTTCAAACTTATTTTATTTCACAGAAAATATTTGTTTTCGATATTCATAATATCATTCGATATAAAAATCCAACAGTCCGTTTTTTCATAAAAAATAAAATCTACAAAAAATAGTACGCAAATTTAGTAAAAATTGATACATATAGACAAACTTTTAAGCAAGACAAATCGAAAAACGGGATGGGAAGTTATCAGTGTGGGTCGCATCCCAGCCTCTTTTTTAAATTTATTTGCGAAAAAGTTCTCTCCACGTTAGAGGATGAATTCGGTAACGATAATACCGATGAAATAAATCGAGCCATCAATGGAAAAGCTAAAGTTTGATTGCACAATGTTTCTATTTTAGTATTTTCAATCCCTCAGATAATAAATTTTCAAAATCAAGATTTCGTATTTCCCAATATTCCAAATCAATTCTCTGGATATCTTTGGAAGGAATAATATTATCAAACAAGTTAAAAAGATTACTTAATGAATCAATTTGTTTATTTACGGTCTTTTTAGGTTCCAATAAGGTCAAAGCTTTAAACAATTTATTTTTAAAATCAAATCTTTTGAATATTTGTTCGCATAGTTCGACGTAGAAACTTATACAGTATTTTTAAATCGTTCGACTTCACAACTTGCAATAAGATTTTTTTCCAATGGTAAATTAACGTCGCTGCCGAGATATAAATTATCATTACTAATTATATTGTATGGACATTTGAAATTAATATTTTCAATAGCCGTTGCCCTTAGATAAGCCGGCTTAATGAAACAATCTAAAATTGCTAGTACTAAAGTTTTAATTTCACTGTATAGCTTGTGAATCTGTGGCTCTTCGCTTTGAAAAAGTCGTCAATTTATTAACTTGAGGAAGAGCAAAGCTTAAGAATTTTAGATACAATTCATTTGAAGGATCTTGTGGATACATTAAAATTACTTTATCACTTTCGAGATTATCTATATTCGCTTCAAAGGTGAAGTATATTTTAAGAGGTTCATACAATTCTAATATTCTGGAAACAACGCATTCCAATGATAACCAACGAGTCTGCGACGGATGTAGAAGTTTATATGGCTTGTATTCCAATCATTTTAGAATATCTTGATATTTTTCCACCCTTTTTGGACTATTTTGAATATAGTTGTAAATATCCAGACACATTGTTTCAACAATTGGAGGAAGTTTTAAGCAGGCGTAAGATGCACAGAGGGCAAATGAATGGCAAACACATTTAAAAACTACTAGATTGGGGCAGTCACCCTTTAACAAAGAAGCAACCGAATTCTTACTGCGAGTCATATTATTTGTCGAATGCAATGTGTTTGCACCCGCAGCAATAACTCTCGAGAGATCAAAACAAAAATCATAAATCTTAAAATTAATACACCGTGCTTAAGATTTTTGTTGCTGATAAGTCAGTTGATAATTAATAAATTAATTAAAAAGTACTCAAATTTTTAGTACAATTATAAATTATGTAAATTTCAGATTGAAAATACATTAAAATACTTTTTTATATAAAACATCGATAATCGGGGAAAAGTGTCATAATTAGATCAAAAATCGGTGTATCGAAAATAGGTCTAAAAATCGTGAGAATTACGATAAATCGGTGTTTCTGGCAACACTGAATTAGGTCTACCACAACTATGTAAAGGAAAGGTGAATTGTCTACAATTTGACCCATGAAATATAAAATTGTAATTACAAAGCTGATGACTAGAAGTTTTGAATGACATTATTTTAGTTTTTTCACTAAGGATTAACTTATGAACAGAGAACCATGTTCTTAGAATTTCGAGATCTTTTTCAATTTGGATGTTACAATTTTGTTCTAAGTTTGACTGGTAGGTAAACGATATATCATCCGCAAAAGCCGTAGGAAGGCCATTCAACTGCAACCTAAAGAGAGAGTTAATATAAACGAGAAAAAACAAGGGGCCGAGTACGGAGCCCTGAGGTATTCCAGATTTTAGATATCGAGCTTCGCTCATAACACCATTAACTACTACTTTTTGAACTCTTTCTTTTAAATATGACTTCAGCAATTGAAAGATAACTCCTCTAAATCTTGCATTATATAATTTACTTAGCAGTAAATCATGATCAACCATATCAAAGGCTTTAGTCATATCAATAAAAAGAGCCATAGTCGGTTTATTATGATTCAAGCTGCCATAGAGTTGACTGCAAAGTCGAAGAATTGCATCTTCGGTTGACTTTCCAGACCGAAATCCAAATTGATTTTCGCTAAAAAAACAATTTTTATATAAGAAAGAAGTAATTCTTTTTTATTAGTTTTTCGAAAATTTTTGAAAAGGTGGGAGGAAGAGAAATAGGTCTATAGTTTGACATATTTGTTCTACCTTCTTTTTTATAAAGAGGAATCACCTCCGCACATTTAAATTGTTGAGGAAAACAGCCTTGTTCAACCCTTAAGTTAAATATATTTAATTTAACACATCTGATACATATAAAGCAATTTTTTTGAGTAAGTTATTACTAGATATTCCATCTGAAGTACAAGAGTTTTTGTTTTCCAATGATAAAATAATTTTATAAGTTTCAAAAGAGGAAATAGCATCGAAAGCAAAGCTGTTAGGTTGTAAATAATCGGAATCTAAACTGCGTTGATCAGAACAGTTGCAATCAAAATACAAATCAAAAGACGGCTTTCATTTTTCAGAGATTTCCGTAAAATATTCATTGAATTTGTTTGAAATACATTTTGAATCGCATAGTGAAATATCTTCTGAAACAATAGTTCATATTGCGTTAGAGTTTATTTTCTTTCCTAAAATATCGTTGATAATTTTCCATTCCTTTTTTGTGTTGTTTTTTCGAACTTCTGAATAAATTAGAATAATAATTTTCACGAGTTGATTCAATGTTAGATTTAATAGCTTTACATAACAAATCATAATATTTGTGTAGTTTTGTATTATTTGTGTGTTTTTTCAGCTTAGTACCAACTTTGTTTTTATTTTTTTTTCTGCTGAAGCCACAGGAAATTAATTTTTAGATTGAATTTTAAATTTATTAATTGAAAACGTTATCTAATTGTTCATATTTTTTTCAGAAAAAAAGACGAAAACTTGTTTTTTTTTCTTTTATTGTGCGCGCACTAAAGGGGTTAAGAATACCCTTATAATGATTAAACACAATGCGAGCAATTAGGAAAGGATGATAATTTTAGAAAGAAGAAACCGATGCACATTGGTTTTGAATGTCGCATTATAATGAGTGAGAAATATTGAGTCAGGTAAAGCATTCCACATTCGCGTAGTGCGGCTTAAGAAAAAATCTCTGAACTTAACAGTGCGTCCGAAAATGCGCTCAAGGGAAAACTGATGGGCATTCCTGGCAGGACGGGTATTACGGTTGAATTGTTTAAGGGGTGGAATGCAATTGGCTGTTTCGCTAGAGCATTGTTTTTAAAAATAACGATAAAATAATGACAGGCATGAGACCTTGCGGCGGTGTTCAAGAGAAGCAAATGTCTTGGTGAGAGAACGATCACCTATCATTTTTAGAGCTTAGTTATTGGGGCTCCAGCCCAAATATGAGAGTTATACTCGAGTTTAGGACGAATGAAAGCTTTGTAAATTATAGCCAAATCAGAAGGGGTACAAAACTTCTTGCATCATCGGAGAAAACCTAAACAGTTAGCAGCATTTTTGGCGATGTCAAATATGTGATCACTCCACAACAAGTGGTTTGTGATGCACATACCTAGGACTGATAGTTGTTCAATCTCCTCGATGCAAGTACCATCCATGGATACTGGCATTGGATACTGGCATTGGGAGGGTTACGCTTTTGTGACAGTAGACAGCATTGAGTTTTCGAAGCATTCAATTCTAAAGGGTTTTTGAATCCCCATTGAACAATGCTGTCAAGATCAGAATTTAATGAGCTTATTATTATACATTAGACGGAGTTATCTCACTCCCACTTGGTGATATAAAAAAGATATAGAGGTATGGCACATATTTATATATTTTTCAAAAAGTTATTGGGAGCGTCAAAATGAGTGAAATGTGAACACAGCTTTATGGACTTTTTGATTTGTGTCACAGTGATAGTTCATATTTTGAAAAGAAAATTAATGATATTTTTTTAAAATAGTCAGATAAAGATGAAGAATGTTAAGTTCGATCAGAAACAACTCTTAACAAGTGTTAAGATCAAGCTGTGAAAATAGCTTGCTCAAGGCCATGCAAAATTTCTTTACAATTATGACATGTGTTTTTTTTTTCAGTGTAGAATAAACGCAACCAAACCTGACATTTTAATAAGGATTTCCATCCAGGAATGTGTTCGGTTCGTCGAAGGAAGTTCAAATCATTGAATTCTTTTCGCCAACACTATCTGAATACGAAATGAAGCCTCCTTGGCTTTCAGAACGAAGTAAGAAGCACGAAGCACGATTCCGATGATGCCGTTCGTCGGTCGTCCGCGTCCTGCTTCTTTCCTAGCTCTCTTCTTCCGAATGCGTCGGATATCCATAAACAGAATCACAACTATACCAACGACGACGACGACTAAGACTAAGACGATGACTACATATGCACCACCACCACCGACCCACCAAACCTCCCCGTCTCCTTCACCCCCACCACGAACACCACCAGTAGCACCACCTAATTTCCCATTCAGATCAGACAAGTATTATTTTCTTTTCTCTGAGAATTCCTTGCGTAGCTGAACTATTGTTTATGGTGTTAGCTTGGCTCTGGAATCCTAGAAACAGGACGAAGAAAAAATAATATAGCACGATGTTCGGTATGCTGTAAACGCTGACATGCTTCACATTCTCCATCTTGTTGCTGAGATTCTTCTATACTTATATTTCTAGGCAATGTAGGCAACCCATGTGGTTCTTGTTCTTGTTGTTGTCGTCGTCATTGGGAGCAGGGACGGCATGTCCTTAAGGAAAGGAGTAATTTATATGGAATAAGTTCACCTCCTGATGATGGTACTGTTGTTGTTCTTCTATGCCGAATACCGAATGCCGAATGCCGCATGCCGCCTCTCGCCTTGATAGCTGGCTATAAAGTGGGTGGCCAATATTTTAACTAAGCCCGCATGTGGGTAGCTATTAGAGATATGTGGTTTCTGACTGCGACATGGATAGAGTGGGAGTACGAGGGATCAAATCAAGAAGTATTGAAGAGAGTGGTAAAGGTAGTGGTTCTGGTTCTGGTTAGACGTCTTTTGTCCTTGCGCTGTTGTGATGTCCTGTGGGATTAGTAGTGCGGTTGTGTACTTTATTACAACAATAATTATATTAATTATTGCACATGTGCCAACACCTGCTATGTGGCAAGGCCATCACTAATATAGGAGCAAATACTTCCTCGTCCTTTCGACTTCTGTTTTGCTTTGCAGGGAGAGAGAGGGAGGCTGTGCGATATTACGAATTCCGCTCAAGGGTAATTCCATCTTGAATGCCTTGTTAGCGTCATATTGAAGCTCTGGCATAATGGAGCTTCCTTATTTGTGCCGCATATACATATGTATGTATATTTATTATATGGGAATACTTTTACGGTGATTTACTCACGACTTCAGTCGCTCCGGGAGAAGTTTTCCTATTTTTTTTTTCTATCCTTAATGAACATGAAAAACACATAAAACACGCCTACACACAGAGTTGCATGAAACACTGTCATCACAAACACCTTCCGGATGATGGGCGAAAGTTAAGCTTGGATGAAGTTTCCGCTCGGAGTACTTCCATATGAATAGTATTATGAATCTATGAACAACACCAAATGGATAAAAAGATGTGTGGATACTATGCAGATGCTATATGCTCTGCTCTGGCATTTCCTCGCTTCGGTATATAAGAAAATAAGATATATGTACCACCTTCTAACATTTATGTTTTTTAACAAAAGAAATTAAGATGAATAATCTATGAATATAGTTTTGAAAAGTGAAAAGGACGACAGGAGAATACGACAACAAGGACCATGACTACTACGACTATACGACACAAAAACGCTCGCACCATCATAAACGATGATTACGTATACGTGGACATCAACGTCAACGTCGTCGTCGACGAGGACGTGGTCTACATGTTTAAGACGGTTTCTCCGACTTAATAGTCGCCCTCGTCATCTTCATCATCAAAAACTTGATAACTTCATAAAAGTTATAGTATATTTTGTTGTTGTTTCAATTGAAGTTGTTCTTTCGATTGAGAAGATAAAAATATACATTTGAAAAGAATTTACGTATTCAATTTTCATTGCATACAAAAATGTTGATGTGATGACATTTTTAAAATGGTAAATCTAAACTTTTTAGATCAGCTTCACTGGTTTTGGCATCGAAAAAAGGAGTTTCATTTTGAAATCTTAGTCTCATTAAAACAGCCAAACTGCATTATGCGACTACGTGCTAAAAAATTGTTCGATGTTTTCTTTTAATTTCCTTTAAAACTGTCTTAAGTTCATTTGTCGGTTTTTGCACGAAGAAACTGGAGTTTTGAAAAATGCATCAGAGCATGTATTAAGTCACCTTTCATACGAGGAAACTGATGATGAAGATTCTCTCAGAAACTTTAAGTTTGTGAATGAAAACGACAGGAGGAGGAGGAAGGGAACGAGATTTTAAAAAATGTATCTTACTTTCCAAATAATACAAAAAAATCATGATTTAGGTGACAACTGAAACGTCAAATAAGTTGTTAGAAACTAGTTTACTAAGGAAAATGCAAAGATGTCGCGACGGGCAAAAAGTTGAAAGGTTTAATTTCTTTTAGAAAAGTATTTGAAAATCTGAGACATTTTGTTTTGTAAGTGTAAAGAATAAAACAAAAAAGAAGCTGGGATGCGACCCACACTGATAACTTCCCATCCCGTCTGTCGATTTGTCTTCCTTAAAATTTTGTAGGTTTTCGGAATGTGTTAAAAAAGTTGTCTTCTATCGTTCACGAGATATCGAGAACCGAACATCAATTTTTACCAAATTTGAGTACTACTTTTTGTAGATTTTATTTTTTGTTATGAAAAAAACGGACTGTTGGATTCTTATAAAAAACTTACTGAATGTTGAAGCCAATATCTTAAAGCCTTGAAAAGATATTTGAGTCGAAAATCAATTTTTACTAAGTTTTATCAATTTTTTTTAAGTTTTTATTTTTGTAAAAAAAACTGTCAATTCGATTTGTCTCAAAATTTTACTGAATGTTGACAACAATATTTTTAAAAGATAAAATTAGTTTAAAGCCAATATCGTAAAGTTTTGAAAAGATATTTGAGTCGAAAATCAATTTTGACCAACTTTTATTAATTTTTTGTTTAGGTTTTTTATTTTTTATTAAAAAAAAGTCAATTCGATTTTTCTCAAATTTTTTCCAAATGTTGAAAACAATATATTCTGTGAGATCAAATAAGTTTGAAGCCAATATTTTTAGTTTTTGAAAAGATATTTGAGTCGAAAATCAATTTTGACCAACTTTTACCAATTTTTTTTTTAGGTTTTTATTTTTGTAAAAAAAACATTTAATTCGATTTTGCTCAAAATTTTACTAAATGTTGACAACAATATTTTTTAAAAGATAAAATTAGTTTAAAGCCAATATCGTAAAGTTTTGAAAAGATATTTGAGTCGAAAATCAATTTTGACTAACTTTTATTAATTTTTTGTTTAGGTTTTTATTTTTTATTAAAAAACTGTCGATTCGATTTTTCTCAAATTTTTTCCGAATGTTGAAAACAATATATTCTATGAGATCAAAAAAGTTTGAAGCCAATATTTTTAGTTTTTGAAAAGATATTTGAGTCGAAAATCAATTTTTACCAACTTTTGTTAGTTTTTTTTTAGGTTTTTATTTTTTATAAAAAAAAACTGTCAGTTCGATTTTTCTCAAAATTTTACAGAATGCTGACGACAATATTTTTAAAAAGACGAATTTGTTTAAAACCAATATCTCAAAGTTTTGAAAATATATTTAAGTCGAAAATCAATTTTTACCAACTTTTACAATTTTTTTTTTGATTTTTTTTTTGTAAAAAAACTTCCTATTCGATTTTTCTCAAAATTTTACCAGATGTTGGAAACGTTATTTTTCGTTGCACAAAATTGTTTTGGAGATGAAATCATTTTATGTTCGTAAAATTTTCGAGGTGACAAATATTTTTTTTTTAAGTTTTTTTGATTTATAAAAAACCGTTAGTTGGAATTTTTTCCAAAAATATATTTGTTTGGTATCACGTTACAATATGTAATATAAAATTTAATTCAAGTCTCTAGCGTTGTTGGTTCGTGAGATTTTTAGGGTTAACCACAATTTTCACCTTTTTTTAAACTGATATGGTAAAAAAAACCACCCACGCAATTTTTTTGAGAGTCCTTTCTGCATCTTTCTGCTATCTATATCTCTACTGGTTCTTGAGCTATGGACGTCGAAAAAAAACGTCGCGAACGTACGTACACATGCCACACACACATCTCTCTAAAAATCTTTTATTTTAACTCTAGGGACCTTGAAACGTCGAGAAATGTCAAAATTTTCAATTCAACAAATCGGACCGATTACAATAACTTCCTATGGAAAGTTAAAAATCCATCTAAAATAAATTATGAGAAAACATCAAAGAATCTCCAGCAGCTTGTTTTTATTTAAAAGACATTTTACAGGCTGACGCACATGACGAATTACCGAGTCTACGCATAAAAGCGTCATGAATACCCTTAATGTTTTTAGATTTTTGACACAGTGCAAGTTTTAGGAAAATAAAATAGTATTTAAAGGGAGATACGCCATTGGACTTACAATTTTGAATAGCAAATTGTAGTCGAAAACAAATTTGGATAAAGCACTTCACATTCTTGATGCTTGGCTGAAAAAAGAAACTCTATACATTACAGTACGTTCCAAATTGAGCTCAAAAAATAAACTGATGGATAGAAAAATCCAGTACTACGGCTATGGTTGATCATTATTAGATTTTCTCAAGGTCAAATTCAATGTTTTCACAGAGACATTGTTTTTGTGTTAAGAAATTGTTAATAAACCTTTACTATTTTTGTCATCTTTTGTCATATCTTACATTCAGCCACAAATGTCCTCGTGTTTGATGTCGTTTATAATTTCAGTTAATTTTATTTTATTTCGACTTAAGTTAAGCTAAAGTAAAAACAAATCACATTTTGTGTTTTTATTTAACTTCTATTTATTTTTAAACACAATTTAAAGAAAATTCGTCTTCTTCTTCTCTTTGTTATTGTTTAAAAATTAATTTAGCACTTTAAAGTCTAATTTTAAAGTACAAATTATTCTGATAAAAATAATCCGATATTGAGACCATCTATAATATTTCCACCATCAATAAACACATTGATATCCAGAGAGCAGAGGCTCGGCTTCATAAAAACCACAGAAAGATAATAAACTTAATAATGACTTCTTAAATAAATAAACAAACAATCGTTTATTATTTTATTGTATTTATTTTCAAGCAAGGTAAATACCATTTCTGTGAATTGATTACGTTTAACATATCTAAATTTAGCTCATTGAAGTTTTATTTTCCAATAAAAAAAAACAGATATAAAATTCATATGAAATATAAGTAGCAACAATAAGATAAACATACAAAGTGTGACACTCATTAGCAATTCTTATCGCAAACATGTTTTGAAAACCCAAAATCAATATGAATTACTTACAAAGTGATTCCCCCAGGTTAAGGTGTGCAGGAATGTTTTTATTTTCTCTCTGCTTCTTATTTTAAGACTATAAATATTAAGTTCAGTGCTGTCGTCATTAAAAAGCAATTTTATGATAAAATAATAATCTAAGATAAATTGACAAAATCTCATTTTTGTTAAGTACATAGATTACTATTGAAGAATTAAATTCAGTATAACTTTAATTGCTTGCCATGTCTTACTTATGAAGCTATATATTTTTTAAATTATTTTAACTAAATCCACCAAAATATACATAGCTTGTAAATAAAAAAATGTTGCTAATGATTTTCAAAAGATATATTTTTATGAAGCATATCCCAATTTTGAACTAATATTTTTTCTAAAACTTTTCTACTTGAGTCGAAAAATGTTCTTGCATAAAACTATGGATATTTTTTTATTAATTTATAAAAATGTAATTATTTTTAACTTACCATAGGAAGTTATTGTAATCGGTCTGATTTGTCGAATTGAAAATTTTGACATTTCTCGACGTTTCAAGGGCCCTAGAGTCAAAATAAATTTTTTTTAGAGAGATGTCTATGCGTGCGTGTGTACGTACGTTCGCGAAGTTTTTTCGTCGCCCATAGCTCAAATAAATTTTGTTATACAGATAATAATGTAGAAAAATGCAGAAAGGACTCTCAAAAAATTTAGTGGGTAAGTTTTTTTATCAAAGCAATTTAAAAAAAAGATGTGGAAATTTTGGTTAACCCACACGGAACCAATAACGCTAGAGACTTGAAATTAATTTTAAATTATATACAAACTAGTATTTTTTTGGAAAAAATCCCATTAACGGTTTTTTTTTATAAATAAAAAAATGAACACAAATATTTGTCACCTATTATTTATATTTATAATATTTAATGAACGAAAAATGATTTTGATTCTCCAAAATAATTTTGTGCAACGAAGAATAACGTTTTTGACATCTGATAAAATTTTGAGAAAAATCGAATTGACAGTTCTTTTAACAAAAAATAAAAACTCAAAAAAAGTTACTAAAAGTTTGTAAAAATTAATTTTCGACTCAAATATCTTTTCAAAACTGTTATATATTGGCTGCAAATTAATTTTATTTTATAATAAATGTTGTTTTTAACATTCGGTACAATTTTGAGAAAATACCGAATTGATACTTTTCTTACAAAAAATAAAATCCTAAAAAACGTTAGTAAAAGTTGTTTTTTTACTGAAAATTACTGAAAGTTCGTAAAAGTTTACTTTCGACTCAAATACCTTTTCAAAAAATAAATATATTGGCTTCAAACTAATTTTTTCTCACAGAAAATATTGTTTTCGACATTCAGTAAATTTTTTTATAAAAATCCAACACTAAGCTTTTTCATAAAAAATTAAAATCTACAAAAAACAGTTCGCAAAATTGTTAAAAATTAAAAATTGATGTTCGGTTCTCAATATCTCGTGAATAATAAAAGATATTGACTTCAAAATAAATTCATTCATCCAATTTGTATTTGTTTATATTAGAAATAAAAACTTTTAATAAATGCTAACAAAAATAGTTTTTAAATCAAACTATTTCATTTATGCAAAATATTGTTGGTAATTTTTAATTTTCTAAGAGTAATTCAACTGACAAGTTTTTTAATAAAGCACGAACACCTACAAACTTTTAAGCAAGACAAATCGACAGACGGGATAGGAAGTTATCAGTGTGGGTCGAATCCCAGCCTCTTTTTCAATTTTAAAATTTAAAAGTTGAAGTATTCAAGTCAGTAAGTTTTTCAATTTCTTGTGAAAAAAGGACTCATAAGCCCTGTGTCATTTAAAAATTGAATAATTTCTTAAAGCAAGTCCATGCTATGTACGAGTATGTTTTCTTTCCAGCATTAAAATCGCAGGTTTAATTCAAATCCAACTTCAAAAAAGAGGCTGTAACTTCCCATTCCGTCTGTCGATTTGTATTGCTTAAAAGTTTGTAGGGTTTCGTGTTTTGTTTCTTCAAAATTTGAAAATTTCCAACAATATTTTGCATAAATGACATAGTTTGATTTCAAAATCAGTTTTTGTTAACGAGATTTTTAGTCGAAAACCAATTTTTACCAATTTTAGTAGCATTTCTTAAAAGTTTTTTTTTCTTATATAATAAAGAAATACAAATTGGATGCATGAAATGAATTTAAAGACAATACCTTCTATTTTTCACGAGATATCGAGAACCGAACATCATTTTTTACCAAATTTGCGTACTATTTTTTATAGATTTTATTTTTTTTATGAAAAAAACTGAATGTTGGATTTTAATAAAAAATTTACTGAATGTCGAAAATTATATTTTCTGTGAGTAAAATTAGTTTGAAGACAATATTTTTAATTTAAAACAAAAAAATATTTGAGTCGAAAATCAATTTTTACGAACTTTTAGTAAGTTTGATTTTTCTCAAAATTTTATCGAATGTTCAAAACAATATTTCTTATAAGATAAAATTAGTTTGAAGCTAATATTTTTAATTTTAAAAAAGAAAAGATTTTGGGATGCGATCCACACTGATAACTTCCCATCCCGTATGTCGATTTGTCTTGTTTAAAAGTTTGTCTATATGTATCAATTTTTACCAAAATTGCGTAATATTTTTTGTAGATTTTATTTTTTATGAAAAAACAGACTGTTGGATTTTTTTTTTTAAATTACTGAATATCGAAAACAAAATTTTCTGTGAAATTAAATAAGATTGAAGCCAATATTTTTAATTTTTGAAAAGCTATTTGAGTCGAAAGTTACCAAGTACCAAGTTTTAGTATTGTTTTTTTGTTTAGGTTTTTATTTTTTGTAAAAAAAACTGTCAATTCGATTTTTCTCAAAATTGTATCGAATCTTGAAAACAATATTTCTTATAAGATAAAATTAGTTTGAAGACAATATCTCAAAGTTTCGAAAAGATATTCACGTCGAAAAACAATTTTTACCAACTTTTTTTTTAATTTATTGTAGGTTTTTAATTGTACGTAAAAAAACTGTCAATTCGATTTTTCTGTCAATTTTTTTTCAAAATTTTACTGAATGTTGACAAAAATATTTTTTGAAAGATAAAAGTAGTTTAAAGCCAGTATTTCAAAGTTTAGAAAAGATATTTAAGTCGAAATTCAATTTTTACCAACTTTGAGTAATGTTTTTTTTAGGTTTTTATTTTTTATAAAAAAACTGTTAAATCGATTTTCTCAAAATTTTATCAGATGTCAAAAACATAATTCTTCGTTGCACAAAATTGTTTTGGAGATGAAATCATATTTTAGTCGTAAAATTTTCGAGGTGACAAATTTTCTTTTTCAGTTTTTTGATTTTTAAAAAAACCGTTAATTGGAATTTTTTTCCAAAAATATACTTGTTTTGTATCACGTTACAATATATAATATAAAATTTAATTCAAGTCTCTAGCGTTATTGGTTCATGAGATATTTAGGGTTAACCAAAATTTTCACCTATTTTTTAAACTGCTATGGTAAAAAAACCACCCACGCAATTTTCCTGAGAGCCCTTTCTGCATCTTTCTGCTTTATTATCTGTATAACAAAATTTATTTGAAGTCGATATCTCTTCTGGTTCTTGAGCTAAGGACGACGAAAAAAACGTCGCGAACGTACAGACGTACGTTGCAACGTTGAAAAATGTCAAAATTTTCAATTTGACAAATCGGACCCATTACAATAACTTCCTATGGGAAGTTTAAAATATATCACGTCAAGTTTTTGAGATATAACTTTTTAAAATTCGAAAAAACTCGTAAATAAGGCTTTTTAAGGCTATCTACATTTATGAAGTAGCTTTTTAATCAATTAAAACCGTAATTTTTTTTTCCAAATCAATATTCTCCTTTTTGAATATTAAAATCTGAAAGAAAAGCTTAACCATTTATGTCAGATTGGTTTCAAAGTTAGTTTTGTTCTTGTAATTAATCTGTTGTTTACAACAATTCTTAGTTTTTGAAAAATATATTGAAAATTAAAAAAAATAAAGTTTCGATTTGAAATCAACACTAAAACTTAAGTCCAAAGCGTATATATTTAAAACTATAAAAGTATTAAGTTCTAGATTTTCTCAAAACTATGAAAAATCATCATACAATATATTACTAAGAGATATTTTAAACTAAATCTAAAAAAAACCGTTTTTGGGTTTAAGGGACATATTTTTACAACTTAATGTTATAAAATTTCAAGTTGAGAATCCAATTAAGGACATCCTAATCTTTTAAAAAAGTATTGTTTTGTTTGTGGGACAGAACAACAAATTAATTTTGTTGACCAGTGTATTTAAAAAAAAAATCACTTTTGTTTCACTATGGGAAATGCCAGAAGTTTTAATAAATATCGGGTGATTTTTTAAGAGCTTGAGAACTTTTTAAAAAAAAAAAACGCATAAAATTTGCAAAATCTCATCGATTCTTTATTTGAAACGTTAGATTGGTCCATGACATTTACTTTTTGAAGATAATTTCATTTAAATGTTGACCGCGGCTGCGTCTTAGGTGGTCCATTCGGAAAGTCCAATTTTGGTAACTTTTTCGAGCATTTCGGCCGGAATAGCCCGAATTTCTTCGGAAATGTTGTCTTCCAAAGCTGGAATAGTTGCTGGCTTATTTGTGTAGACTTTAGACTTGACGTAGCCCCACAAAAAATAGTCTAAAGGCGTCAAATCGCGTGATCTTGGTGGCCAACTTACCGGTCCATTCCTTGAGATGAATTGTTCTCCGAAGTTTTCCTTCAAAATGGCCATAGAATCGCGAGCTGTGTGGCATGTAGCGCCATCTTGTTGAAACCACATGTCAACCAAGTTCAGTTCTTCCATTTTTGGCAACAAAAAGTTTGTTAGCATTGAACGATAGCGATCGCCATTCACCGTAACGTTGCGTCCAACAGCATCTTTGAAAAAATACGGTCCAATGATTCCACCAGCGTACAAACCACACCAAACAGTGCATTTTTCGGGATGCATGGGCAGTTCTTGAACGGCTTCTGGTTGCTCTTCACTCCAAATGCGGCAATTTTGCTTATTTACGTAGCCATTCAACCAGAAATGAGCCTCATCGCTGAACAAAATTTGTCGATAAAAAAGCGGATTTTCTGCCAACACACATTTCGAACCGAACACTGATTTTGGTAATAAAATTCAATGATTTGCAAGCGTTGCTCGTTAGTAAGTCTATTCATGATGAAATGTCAAAGCATACTGAGCATCTTTCTCTTTGACACCATGTCTAAAATCCCGCGTGATCTGTCAAATACTAATGCATGAAAATCCTAACCTCAAAAAAATCACCCATTATTTGACCTAACAAAATTTTGAGGAATTTCTTTTGAAACTAATATCAATATTTTCAATAAGTTCTACGATACAAGTTCTTAAATTTGTTTTAATAACACATTTCAATTTATTTAGATACTAGCTTTTACCCGCGACTTCGTCCGCATTAGATAGTTTTTTTTGGATAGTAGTATGAAAAAACCTGAGCTGTACTTTTTTGTACGTGTGTTTGAATTGTGCCGAGATGGGATGAGGCCATACTAAGTGTGATTGTCATAGGTTAGGTTAGGTTAATACATTTTAAGAAGAAGATAGGTTACTGCAATACATTTTTATATACGACGTTTTTTGTTTTTCCTTCCTTGGCCAGAACGTAAAGATTTTGTGGGTTTGAGACTCGTGAGCACGCTACATATAATTGTCCATGGGAAAAAAAGTTTTTTTTCCAAATTTAGTTGGAGCTAAAATTGCCCTCTCACACAACCACTCCCGTCCCGATTGCCCATATTTATATGCAGGTTTGGATAGACATTACTTTTTAATTCATCTGTGCTACAGACAATTTAACAGAATTCATGACTCAACGTAATCGAGCCGTTACAGTCTGTTGGCATGGCATACAATCTTCTCCGATTTTTAAAAGAGCAGCGGCATATTGTCCTGCTGGAGAATCATTGTGTAGCTGTACTCGCATATTCGTAGTCAGACAAAACTTTTTTACATGTATCCATAACACAGATGCTTTTAAACATGCGTTTATTTCATCTGCCGGTGTACCTCTAGTAATTACCGGTAGGGTCTGTCTAAAGTCGCCAGCTAAGAGAACCACCATCCCTCACATGATAGCCCGGTTGTTCTTGATGTCTTTCAGTGTACGATCTAGTGCTTCAATTGCTTTTTTGTGGGACATTGTACACTCATCCCAAACCAACAATTTACACTGCTGCAACATTCTTCCACGCTCACTACTTTTGCTGATATTATACATACTGGCGTTTCCTCATGAGCTAAGTTCAACAGCAGTTTCAGAACCGAGTGCGCTGTTCGTCCACCACTAAGCAGGAAGCTACTGCTAAAGCAACTCCATTGTTTTTCCGAATTTGAGATTAAAAAAAAAAGTTTTGCCTGTGCCTCCTGGAGCATCTAAAAATAGCAAACCATCTTCTTCGCTGGAAATTTTGTGTATAGGTAACTGAGTCAAAAACTATTTTTCGTTCTGAAATTAAAAGTGGAACATCCTTTGTTATTTCTGCTCTAGAGCGACAATATCATAATTTAATTCTCGAACTAAATCACTGCTCACTTCCCCAATTCTCTGTGGTCTGGTCATCCCAAATTCAGACAAATCTTTCCCAAAAATATTTATAACGTGATCTTCTACAAAAGTTAACACCTCATTGTAAATTATATCGGTCGGATTTTGTTCTTGAACTCTGTGTGCGTCTAACGTTGAGGGCTTGAGGCACGTTAATATACGTGTATGATAAGTTTAACATGTTCGACAACTTATTTCACAAGTGCGTGCGAATGCGTTGTTTTCCCGTAATACCAATTTTATCCAAATATTATTCAAATCTTTGGTAATTTAGGAGTGAAAGCTATCAGATTCCCCCATGGGAATGGGTTGTTATCCCGAGATCGAAAGTAACTCATGTCCTTTCTTCAGTCTCAAACTATCTCCTTACCAAATTTCATTTAAATCTGTTCAGTATTTAAGGCGTAAAAGCGATCGCCCCACCTGAATTTTCTCATCAGAGTGGGTCATTTTCCCGGGGTAAAAAGTAGCCTATGTCCTTTCTCTGGTATTAAAATATCTCCATACCTACCAAATTTCATGCAAATTGGTTCAGTTGTTTAGGCGTGATTGAGTGACAGACAGACAGACAGAGTTACTTTCGCATTTATAATATTAGTAAGTAAGTAAGTAAGTAATAAGTAATAGTAAGTAATAAGTATAAGTATAGATAGATAGATTTATTGTATAGATTTCAAAGCTATTAAAATCCACAAACCTAACCATTATATCTAAGCTGCTCCTGTAAAGGACGATAGTTCTACCAATGCATGGATGCTTAGTAACATTGTTGGTCCTTTATGTGAGTAAGGACGAATCCGGAGAAGCTACGAGTACAATCATAAACTGTTTCGAATTTAAATGGAAGCAGATATCTTAGCAAAAAATTAAGATTGGTGCTTTTAGTTGGGCTAGACACCTAGCCCTACAGGAATCAGCCCGGAAAATCCTTTGTAGTACATTTTTTGGTAGGTGACAGCGTGAAGACCATGTTCACGCTGAAGAGATTGCGCAGGCCGGAACACTGAAGCCCTGAAGTGCGTAACTGGATGGCATTGGCTTGTGATCGGAAAAAATGGAGAGAATTGATGAATAATACCAGAACCGGATCTCGGTTGTCGAGCCAATGATGTTGATAAATAAATAGTTTCCAAGTGAAGATTGCAAAAATATGTAATTTATAAAAACTGCAATAACCTTATTTTCAACATGTTAATTTATGGCGGAAACAAAAAAAATACTACGAACGGACTTTGAAATTAAAATGTATCAATATTGAACTCCTAGAAAATGAACTCTTTTTGCGTTCTTTCTATCTATTCTCAAAAATTAAATGATGTAACAAAACAACAGAATTATCTCTTAAGTTCCTAAAATTACAATAAAATATCACACGAGTTAAAGATGTTAAACGTCTGGAATCAGCACGTGGGCTAACTCGGGGGCTTGGACCATGAGAAACGCAATTTAAAAGTTACAAAGCAGATACTTTAATTACATCAAGTGCGCCGCTTTCTCTTCAACAATAAACAACATTTTTGATAACCCAAATGTTTAACCTTAAGAATTTGACAATTTTTACGCATGTGTATGATTACAATTTAATTGAGACATAAATAAACAAATTGTGATACACACTTCCAGTCACGATTATATTCTTGTTTATTTTTGTTTTGTTTTTGGGTATCTGCATACGCTTTCCAAATTAGGGATTTCCCACCAAAATTTTGATTTCATTTAAGAATAAATGATATTTCGGTGGTTGTATAAATAGTGGACATTATTCTATTGAAGACCACAAATCAAAATTCAATCTCTTCAAGAGTACTTCTTTCAATTATAATACAAAATATAAACTTAATAAAGAAATTAGAAACAATGGCTGGTTTTAGCAAGACAACTGTATTTCTTTTAATTATTGCTTGTGCAATGTTATTGCCTACCGAAGCTGTCAACAATTGGGTTCGTATACCAGCATGTGACCAAGTTTGCAACCGTAGCAATGCCGAAAAGGACGAATGTTGCCGAGCTCACGGACAAGCCTTCCACGCTACTTGTAATCGCGGAATGAATTGTTATCGACGATAAAAAAAAAATTGAAAAATAAAAACAAAAATCTTTTAAAAAATGTTGTTTTGTGTTTTAATATTTCTTACTCGAATATTTGAAGGACTTAGTGACCAAAACTTTTTAAGGAATTTTTTCGATTTCAAAATTTGTGTTTTCCAAGTTAATTTTAAATTTTGTAGGTAGGAAATAAATTTTATTCCCGATACACCACCTAAATATTTAATAAAAATCGAAAAAAAAATATCTTCACAATTTCAGAATCAACTAAACCTAAGCATCCAGAATTGTTCTAAATATATCAATGCACTTCCTAGGAAATTGTTGCACTTGTTAATTGTTTGTATATATTTGGTATTGCTCTTAAAATTAACTTAGTTTGAGAGGTAATCTTTTGTAAGACCTTTTGTAAGAGTTTTGATTTTCTATTAAAATAGATTTTATTTTTAATTGACAGACACAAATATGAAAACAAAATTTAATTAAATGTTCTTTTAAATGTCCATCAATAGTCTTTCACATTTTCCAATACCAAATCCTGTGTTGAATATTTCTCTGTTGTTCTATGATTTCCTTGTGAGTCTTAAATATAGGTTTAATATAAATAATGGTTTTTAAAACGTTTGAAATTCTTAAGGACTTAATGCAAACACTAATTTTGAAAACCACACAAACTGTCAGAACCGAACACCATAGGCGATGACTATGCAACAAAAGTTAAAGGAAAAGCTTTATATAAAGGGTTGATTGAAACTTTATATCCTGATTTTTACACGAGTAAAACCAAAATAATTAATAAATTATTATAACAAAACAAACAAAAGATGTACCGCACTAATCACTTAATAATTGAATAATGAATACCTACGCTGACATTTAATGTAATATGCATTAACTATTATGTAATATCCTCTTTGAAAACGGAATTGATTAAGCAATTTTGTAACGAAAAACGTGTAGGTACAAAAATTCGCACAATTTATAATAAATAAAACAATGAGATTAGTAAGCAAAGGATTTTGCTTTGATTCAGAAAGAATCTAAATTTGGTCACAGAAATATTTATCATGTTATGACAATCAAATGCTAAGACGTGTTGCCAGGTTATTAGGTTTTAGTTGAGTCAAAGATATCCTTATTTGTTGAAAATATAATTAAACAAGCGTAAACATAGATAAATAGTTCTTTATTTGCGTAATTAGTATTATGTTTGGTTAAGCTACCACATAGTGTATATACAAAGATTTCATATATTATAAAGTGTGGTTCAAATTTAAGGGCCGATGTTTAATGTGAACCACACTTAAACGTCAAGTTTTTTTCTGTATTTCATTTGACATTTTTCAATTGTAGATAAACTCAATTTTAACAATGGAAAGATTCCCCCTTTAAACAAAGCTTTAAAGTTAGTCAGACTTATTATGAAAATAGGCTTACGTACATTACGTGATTTTTTTGCTCAATTTAATCGTCCAAATGTTCGTACAATCGGAAAAATTGAAAATTTAGAAAAAACCGGGTCTGTAGAAGATGTGAAAACACCAGTGCATGCTCGTACAGAAAATATTGCTGCTGTTCGCGATATTGTAGCTGAAGAGCCGTCCACCTCAACTAATCGTCGCGATCGTGCCCAACAATTGCACCTCTCACGCTCTCAAGACTAACATTTAAATGCTTACAAGGTCAAATTGACTTAAGAACTAAAGTCTCTTGACCATTTCAAGCTTCGTCAATAATCAGAATGGTGACAAAAAGTGGAAACAGTGATGATCAGATAATTAATTTTCGAAGAAAGTCATTTTCAGTGAGGCACAGTTTAACCTCAGTGGATTCATCAATAAGCAGAATTGCAGCATTTGGGCGAATGATAATCCAAGATTGATTGTCGAAAAACCAATGTACCCACCAAGAGTTGACTGTTTGGGGTGGTTTGTAGGCTGGCGGCATTATCGGGCCGTATATTTTCGAAAATGAGGCCGGTAAGGCAGTTACTGTGAATGATGCTCGCTATCGTGGGATGATAACGAACTTTTGGAAGATATGGATGTGGATAAAGTAATATGTGGTTTCAACAGGATGGTGCCACTTTCGACACAGATAATTAAACCATGGTTCTTTTGCGCGAGGTTTAATTTGAAATAGCCCACCATTTGGACAGCTGTTACTATTGAAGAATTTAGTTGTGATGCAAATTTTGGTACCGAAATTAGATTTTGAGAAACTAATTTTTCGAGTAGTAGTATCAAATAGTAAAAAAAAATTACATGCGACCCACAATGAAAACTTTCGATACTTCTAAGTGTTTTAAAAAAATATTAATAACAACATTTATTTATAATATTCTTCTTTCTTCTCAAGATACTTGAGTCCAAAACCATTTTGTATCAGTTTCTAGTTGTTTTTGTGGGTTTTCGTTTTGTTTTCAGTTAAAAGTTGTCAAATGGATTTCCTAAGAAATTAACTAAAAATTTTTAGTAGCTGTTTTTGAAGGTTTTTATTTCTTATAAACCAAAAATACCAATAGGATTTTTGTAAAACAAAATATTTGTAAGGTTTTTATTTATTGTAAGAAAATTCTCTCTAAAAGATTAACGTCAAAATGTTATTTTTAACTTCCCATAAGAAGTTATTGTAATGGGTTCGATTTGTCGAATTGAAAATTTTGACATTTCTCGGTCCCTAAAGTCGAAATAAAAGATTTTTAGAAAGATGTCTGTGCGTGCGTGTGTACGTACGTTCGTACGTCCGTACGTTCGCGACGTTTTTTTCGTCGTCCATAGCTCAAGAACCAGAAGAGATATCGACTTCAAATAAATTTTGTTATACACATAATAAGGCAGAAAGATGCAGAAAGGGCTCTCAAGAAAATTGCGTGGGTGGTTTTTTTTACAATAGCAGTTTAAAAAAAAGGTCAACATTTTGGTTAACGCTAAATATCTCACGAACCAATAACGTTAGAGACTTGAATTAAATTTTATATTATATACTGTAACGTCATACCAAAAGAAATATATTTTTGGAAAAAATTCCGAATAACGGTTTTTTTATAGGTAAATTAAACAAATATTATTTAGCTCGAAAAATTTACGAACAATAAACGATTTTATCTCCAAAACAATTTTGTGCAATGAAGACTAATGTTTTTAACATCTGGTAAAATTGTGAGAAAAATCGAATTGACAGTTTTTTTTTTTAAATAAAAACCTTTAAAAAATATTACTCAAAGTTGGTAAAAATTGAATTTCGACTCAAATATCTTTTCGAAAATATAAGATTATGGCTTAAAACAAATTTTATCTTATAAGAAATATATATATTTTCAACATTCGGTAAAATTTTGAGAAAAATCGAATATACAGTTTTTTACCCAAAAATAAAAACCTAAGAAAAACATTACTAAAAGTTGGTAAAAATTGATTTTCAACTCAATTGTCTTTTCAAGACTTTAAGATACGTGCTTTAAACTAATTTTATCTTTTAAAAAATATTGTTGTTGTCAACATTCAGTAAAATTTTGAGAAAAATGAGATTGACAATTTTTTTTATAAAAAAGTAAAAACTAAACAAAAAATAATAAACGTTGGTAAAAATTGATTTTCGACTCAAATATCTTTTTAAGACTTTAAGATATTGGCTTTAAATTAATTTTTTGTTATAAGCAATATTGTTTTCAATATTCGGTAGAATTTTGAGAAAAATCGAATTGACCGCTTTTTTTACAAAAAATAAAAACTTAAAAAAAAAAAACAAAACTAAAAATTGGTAGGTAGAATTTTACTTTCGACTCAAATATCTTTTCAAAAATTAAAAATTTTATCTCACAGAAAATATTTGTTTCGATGTTCAGGAGATTTTTTATAAAAATGCAACAGTCAGTTTTTTCATAAAAAATTAAAATCTACAAAAAATAGTACGCAAAATTGGTGAAAATTGATGTTCGGTTTTTGATATCTCGTGAACAATAGAAGATATTTACTTCAAATCAATTTCATTCATCCAATTTGTATTTATTTATGTATAAGAAATAAAAACTTTTAAGAAATGCTACTAAAATTGGTAAAAATTGTTTTTCGACTACAAATCTCGTTTACAAAAATAGATTTTTAAATCAAACTACTCGTATTTCATCAAATGCAAAATATTGTTGGTAATTTTTAAATCTTTTAAAATAATTCAACTGACAACTTTGTTTAACAAAACACGAAAACCTACAAACTTTTTAAGCAAGACAAATCGACAGACGGGATGGGAAGCTAGCAGTGTGGGTCGCATCCCAGCCTCTTTTTTTTAAATTTTTGTCTGGTTTATAGAAAAACATTTAGTTGATTTTGTTTCCACTTTATGTGAAAGTCTTATCTTTTCATAATGTACAATATAAATTTTAATTGAAGTCGCTAGCGGTATTGGTTTGAGAGATATTTGGGCTCAGCTAAATTTTTCACTGTTTTTTTACATTACTCTATTTAAAAAGCACCCACATAATGTTTCTGAAAGTTCTTTCTAGATCTTTTGATATTTAACTGTACCTAAAACTAAAATAAATGTGTTTCAGATTCTACGGTAGAAAAACACGATTCCTGTAAATACGCATATTTATGAAAGAAAGTTTTCCAAAAAAGGTCACATTGCATCATAAAACTCATATTCCAATACAAAATCCATACTATTTTAAAAATTCATATCTCAGAATTCTCATAGTCGAAGTTTGTAAGTGATAATATTTTCATACGGTTTCTTGAAATCACGAATTCGACCTGTTGAAAAGAGTGACTCTTTCCCTAGAAACTAAATTAACGGTATTAATACATTTTATGGAACACTTTCAAAACTATTCACTTTCTCAATTTTCGAAGAGAAAAGAAAACTTATGAGGAACATTTATCTCAATAGCTCTCATTGTGTATTAAATTCTTACTAATGAAAAATAATTTCACTAAATCTATTTTTTGCTAGTTCATACAAACATTGATCTTTTCCCAAGATATTTTGGAGTGAACTTATAGGGCCCATACACTACGCAAACACGTTTGTTCAAACGTTTGTTTGAGCAAACATAGTTTTGTCACACACTACACAAACATGTTTGATAGATATTAGTTGCGTGGCATTTTTCATCTTAATCAGACCTACATACCTACGGACACGGAGCAATGAGTAATTTATCATGTGCAGCTTTGATTATTGCCTTATTGGCTATTAAAACTTTTATAAAGTTCAATGAATTCAATCCAAAACATTTGTTCCTCATGTTTGTTCATGTTAATAGGGCCCATACACTACACAAACTGTTTGAGCAAACGAATGTATTTTGTTGTTGTAAAAATGTTTGTGCAAACTGTTTGAGTAGTGTGTAGCGATGATGCGTGTTTGCCTGCACAAACATGTTTGTGTGGTGTGTATTGAATTTTGCTCAAACCGATGCCAATTCTCATAGAGTTAACATAAATAAACAAGAGGAACAAATTGTTTGGACTGAATTGATTGAACTTTATAAAAGTTTACAGTACTAATCGGCTCTTCGAACTGATAAGACGATCTTCCGTGCGGTGCGAACAAAAGAAAAGCAAAATTCTTAAAAGAAATAGATCCCCTTCTAACGTTGAAGACATTTTGTCTTTCAACAATAAAAACCGGAAAATGAATACTAACGACACTAACAGATACGGGTTTTATACTCCCTTACAATGTCATCCTGATACGGATCAAGATCTAGACATTGAAGATGAAATTATAACACCTCCAGTTAAAAAAACTAAAACCCCTACGATTTGTGTTTTGCAACAAAGCCTTCAAAGTGTGCATGCCTTACTAGTTAAGTATAAAATTGAAGACTATTTTACAAAAAAAGTTTCAATTGGCATACAAATTAAGTGCGGTTCAGTTGATATTCATAAAAAAGTTTGTGAATTGTTAACAAATAATAATTGGCAGTTTTTTACTCATGATCTTCGATCTGAAAAGCAGTTTAAAGTTGTTCTTTATGGGCTCGATGAGATCCCAATTAATAGCCTTCAACAAGAGCTTGTTAATCTTGGCCTTAAGTGTATGAACTTAAAAATGATAAAAAAACAACACCAACTATATGTAGATGTATTCTATTTAGTGTTTCTTGAAAGTGGTTCTATCCGACTTGCTGACCTCAAGAAAAACTTTAAAACTTTATTCAAAACGCAGGTTAAATGGGAATTTGCTAGAAAACAAAAACATAAATTCACTCAATGTGTCAATTGCCAAATGTTTGGCCACGGTGAAAAGAATTGTCATATAAAAACCCATTGTGCTATCTGCTCCGAAAATCATGAGACAAGCAAATGTGATTCAAACAAGATTAAGTGTGCTAATTGCAACGAAACTCACAAGGCCACTGACCCCGATTGCATAGGCCGAAAGAACTTTCTTCAAATGAGACAGCGATTATCTATGAGACATTCAAAACGTAATATACCACCCATTTCAAGTGCGTATCAAGCTCATCGTGAATTCATTCCTAACACTTCTGATTTCCCCCCACTAAAACCTCATCGCCAAAATATTGCTGACACAACGCAATCAACTGGAGTTGTTGCTCCAATGCAATCAAATGCATGGGCAGCAACAACGAAAAACACATCAAGTACAGACACTAGCGAGCTTTTCTCTTTAGAAGAGATTAACAAGCTTACAGCAGAGATGATCACTTTACTGAGTAAATGTATTACTAAGGCAGATCAATTTAATGTAATTGCACAATTAGCAGTTAAGTATTTATACAATTCAAAATGAACAATGTAACACTAAAAATAATATGTTGGAACGCTAGAAGTGTTCGAAACAAATATATTGAATTTTTTGCTTTTATGAGCAAATATAATGTAGATGTTGGCCTAGTTTCAGAAACTTGGCTTAGTTTTAGTGATAAATTATCCAATAGGAATTATTGTTGTTATCGTTTTGACAGGAATGAGAGTAGAGGTGGTGGCGTTGCCGTCGTTGTTAAAAGAAATATTTGTCATAAAGTTTTGCCTAGAATTAATACTAAGTTAATTGAAAATATTGGAATTGAAATTCCTTTTAATAATGGGTCATCTATAAAAATATATTCAACTTACTTTCCGGGAGGAGCTGCATCACCGCAAAAGCGCTTTGATTTTAGTAATGATATTAGGAAACTTATTAATTTAAATGGTACATATTTAATTGGTGGTGATCTTAATAGCAGAAATAGACATTGGAATTGTCTCAGAGCCAATACGTGGGGTAATCTACTTTTTGATTTAAATACAAGACATTCATTTGATATTTTATATCCACCTGAACCAACTTATTACCCTACAAATAATCGTGGCAATCCTTCAACATTGGATATTTATCTAACTAACATGCCCAGACTATTTAGTCAACCCATAGTTCTAAAAGAACTTTGCTCAGATCACTTACCAGTTGAATTAGGGGTTTTTGGGTCACCGTTTTGTCAATTAAAGGAAATTTTTGATTTCAAAAACGTCAATTGGAATCTTTATAAACGCAGTTTAAGCAACAAAATTCAATCTATGCCAAACTTTCTTTCTGAGGAAGTAAGTGAGAATAGCATTGACGAAAGTATCACTTATTTCACAAACTCTATTCATGAAAGTGTCAATGAAGTTGTACCAAAAATAACTTTACGTTGTGAAAGCTCAAATAAGTTGCCTTTAGAAATAGTTCGATTAATTAAGATACGAAATAGTTTACGAACAAGATGGATGAGAGTAAGAGATTGTGGCTTGCTGTCTGAGGTTCAAGTACTAAATTCAATAATTAAAAAGTTGATTAACACTCACAGAAATAATTCTTGGAACCAAAAGCTTCAAAGTCTGCAATATGCAAGTAAACCGTTCTGGAATATTACAAAAATCATTAAAAAAAAGCAAACTAATATTCCTGCTCTCAGAAGTGACAACACTATTAAAGTATCGAACTTAGAAAAAGCGAATGCTTTAGCCAATGCTTTTTACTCCAGTCACTCGAACCTAAATAACTCGATAAGCTATCATCAGTTAGAAACTATGGTTGATGAATCTCTTCTGTATATTGAAAACAGCATTATTGAACAAAGGAATGATTTTATTTCCAAAAAAGATATTCGTGACGTTTTGATAAATTTAAATGCAAGAAAATCTGTGGGATTTGATGCTATAAAAAATCTTTATTTAAAAAATCTCCCAAAGAGTGGAGTTAGGTTTTTGAAGAAATTATTTAATAGTTGTTTAAAAATTAGTTATTTTCCTTCGACATGGAAAAAAGCAAAAATTATTCCTTTATTAAAACCCGGCAAAAGTGCTTGCGAGCCCACGCACTATAGACCAATAAGTTTATTAAGTTCACTCAGCAAATGCTTTGAATTATTGATTAAATCTAAAATGTTAATCCATATAAATCAAAATAATCTACTGCTTCCAGAACAGTTTGGCTTTAGAGCTTTTCACAGTACTGTTCAACAAATTAACAGAACAACTCAATATGTTAAAAATAACTTAAGCTCTGGAAAAAGTACCGGTTTGGTACTTTTAGATATTGAAAAGGCATTTGACTCCGTCTGGCATAAAGGGCTCATACATAAATTAAAAACTTTAAATTTTCCTTTATACATAACAAAAATTGTAAAGTCCTTCCTTTTCGAGAGGCAGTTTCAAGTTACTGTGAACAATGAACTTTCCGATTTATTTCACATAAATGCAGGAGTGCCTCAAGGGTCTGTTCTTGGGCCAATTTTATACATACTGTATACATCCGATTTCCCGAATTTAAGATACTGTGAAAAGGGTATTTTTGCTGATGACACTTGCATTTACGTATCAGATTCACTTGGTTCCGTTATTGAAACCAAGCTGCAATACGATCTAAATGTAATTAATTCATATTTCAATGATTGGAAAATAAAAATTAATGGTGATAAGACTCAGGCTATCTTTTTCACAAGGAAAAGAAAGTCTTGCCTCTTACCCAATAACAGCATCCATATCGATGGTAAAATAATTGAATGGGGTAATTCCGCTAAGTACCTCGGGGTATTCCTTGACTCTAAACTTACTTTTGGATTTCATGTACGTCAAATTGTAAATAAAATCAACGTTACAATAAAAACGCTTTATCCTTTCATAAATCGAAGATCCAAATTAAGTATTGAAAATAAAATACTTATATTTAAATCCATATTTCAAGCAATTATGTTTTATGGTTCTCCAGTATGGGGTAAATGTGCAAAAACACATATAAAAAAATTGCAAATAGCTCAAAACAAAATTTTAAAAATGATGCTCAACTTGCCTTGGCACTTCTCAACGCAGGAACTTCATTCGGTAACAATTACTGAGCTAGTCCAAGATAGAATTTCAAAGTTAAATGTAAAGTATATTCTTTCATGCCAAGCATCAGAAAATTTCTTAATTTCTAATCTCGATTTTGGTTAATTTCTTAAAATAAAAAAAGAAATAAAAATATAAAAAAACAAGTGATTTTATAGATGCGTTTATTAAATTAATAAAAACCAGTTATTTACATATCGTTCTATATTTATGTATATAATAAATTTGTTCTAGTTACTTTAATTATTTATTATTTATTAGTCCATCTATTGATATTATAATACATAATTGTTCACTTATTAATTTAGTTGTTTACGTATTCATTTATTTATTTATTTGTTTGTTCATTTATATATATACTTCGTATTTGTGAATTTAATATCCTGTTATTATTTATTTATTAATTTATTTATTTTATTATTTATTTATTCATTTATTTATTTATTTAATTACATATTTATTTTTTATTTATTTATATATAAATTTATTTTTTTATTTATTTATTCATTTATTTATTTATTTATTTATTTATTTATTTATTTATTTATTTATTTACTTCTATCAAAATGTAAAGACTGATTTAACTATTAATAAAAATAGTATTGTACTGTGATATTTATATACAATTGTTAGCATTATTTCCATTTATTTTATTTATTTATTTTGTTACACAAACTGTAAAATAAATGTATCTTGCAAATAATTTGTTTAGAAAAACTACCATCTCTACTCTCGTTCCCACCTTAATTTAAACATATTTACTATGTAATCATTGATGAAGGTTTTTACATTAGCTTTTCCTTCCAATTATATTTGATCACGTTCTTTTAATTTTTTTTTCTCAAACATATTATTGACATCAGTAAGGTATTGAAACCATATCTATGTAAATTGTGCAATTGCCATTTTGTAAAAAAAAAAACGATAAATTAACGCTAATAAATAAAATTACAATTACAATAAAAGTTTATCGGTATGTTTATCGTTTTATCGGTGTGTAAAAATTCTTTTTTTTTTGTTCTTACTAATATCTCTCAAACATGTTTGTGTAGTGTGTGGCGAAACTATGTTTGCTCAAACACACGTTTGAACAAACGTGTTTGCGTAGTGAATGGGCCCTATAACTCTATGAAAATTGGCATCGGTTTGAGCAAAATTCAATATACACCACACAAACATGTTTATGCAGGCACGGAAAATTCAAAATTTTTTGATTTTGTTCAAACCGCTTGCGCAAACACGCATCATCGCTACACACTACTCAAACAGTTTGCACAAACATTTTAACGTTCTTCTTCACGATTGGTTCTTCGATATGAGTTTTTGCGTAGGCGGTGCCAAAAACTACCAATTTTATTTACTCGTATATATCGGGTGATTTTTTTGAGGTTAGGATGTCCATGCATTAGTATTTGACAGATCAAGCGGGATTTCAGACATGGTGTCAAAGAGAAAGATGCTCAGTATGCTTTGACATTTCATCATGAATAGACTTACTAACGAGCAACTCTTGCAAATCATTGAATTTTATTACCAAAATCAGTGTTCGTTTCGAAATGTGTTTCGCGCTTTTTTATCGACAAATTTTGTTCAGCGATGAGGCTCATTTCTGGTTGAATGGCTACGTAAATAAGCAAAATTGCCGCATTTGGAGTGAAGAGCAACCAGAATCCGTTCAAGAACTACCCATGCATCCCGAAAAATGCACTGTTTGGTGTGGTTTGTACGCTGGTGGAATCATTGGACCGTATTTTTTCAAAGATGCTGTTGGACGCAACGTTACGGTGAATGACGATCGCTATCGTTCAATGCTAAAAAACTTTTTGTTGCCAAAAATGGAAGAACTGAACTTGGTTGACATGTGGTTTCAAAAAGATGGCGCTACATGCCACACAGCTCGCGATTCTATGGCCATTTTGAGGGAGAACAATTCATCTCAAGGAATGGACCGGTAAGTTGGCCACCAAGATCATGCGATTTGACGCCTTTAGACTATTTTTTGTGGGGCTACGTCAAGTCTTAAGTCTACACAAATAAGCCAGCAACTATTCCAGCTTTGGAAGACAACATTTCCGAAGAAATTCGGGCTATTCCGGCCGAAATGCTCGAAAAAGTTACCCAAAATTGGACTTTCCGAATGGACCACCTAAGACGCAGCCGCGGTCAACATTTAAATGAAATTATCTTCAAAAAGTAAATGTCATGGACCAATCTAACGTTTCAAATAAAGAATCGATGAGATTTTGCAAATTTTATGCGTTTTTTTTTTTAAAAAGTTCTCAAGCTCTTAAAAAATCACCCGATAAATTCAAAAATTTTCGAAAGTTTTATTCGATCCTTGTAGTACCCGTGGCATGATGGTTAGTGCGTTGGACTGTCATGCGAGAGGTCTTGGGTTCAATCCCTGCCTGTGCTACCTTAATTAAAAAAAAGAAGAGTTTTCACGGGTACTGCCTCTTGCGAGGAATTGACAAATTCTCCAAGAGTAATTCTTGTCATGAAAAAGTGCTTTCTCAAAATTAACCGTTCGGATTCGGCATATAAATTGTAGGTCCCCTCCATCCCTGACAACATTACTCGCACACAGGAATGGTTGAGAGTTGTAAGTCACTAGGCCCTGGTTTTCTACGGATTGTTGCGCCACCTAATTTTTAATTTATTCAATCCTTCAAAATTAAGACATTTATTAACACAAAGGAAATTGAGTTCACTTTAAATTCCCAACGAACTTTAATGTCCGTTCTACATATTCGTCATTCGTATCTATCTACTAAATAAAAAGATACAACCATATGTACATATGTATATATGTATACTCAAATCATATAAACATACTGACAGACAGACCTATATATATATAATTTAATCCTGCAACATATTCCGAGTTGTTCCATTTATGTATACAAATATGTATGTATGCACATATTTGTCGAGGAATTTTATGTGATCCCTTTCTACCGCCCCACCGACCAGCGACGAGCGACGGACGGACAGACAGACAGACGGACGACCGTTCTGCCATCAGTGCATAAGAGCAAACTCACAATCGTGTACCAGAGAGTATTTAGCCATAAATCCAAACTACGAATGCAGATTACCAATTTCAACTGAATGCCTCCACTCCCCCCTCCTGTTACCACTATCCCACCTACCGCCAGCATTTTACGTTTGTCTCCATATACTATAAAGTGGAATGTGGGAATGCTCTTGTCATGCACAATTCACTAATAACAGGCTGACACACAAGTGCATCTCATCATACACACTCCTTTGCCCCCACCTCTTTCTCCTCATCGTCCCCTTCCACCACCGTCAACGACGACGACGACAACGCCTCGCCTCGTTTTATAGTTCCTCTCTCTGATTTGTATGTACAGGGATGGTTGGTTGCAGGCTTGCCAGATTTCCCATTGGGATATTTATCGAAACTTGAGCTATGTTTTTCCAAAATTTTAGAAGTATGACAGCCCAATACCTCGTCTTTTTTAGTAATTGAAAATATGCAATTTTCCGTTGTTTTTTTAAAAACAAATAAATTCTAATTGAAGCTTCCAGATTTTTTTTTTAAATTAAAATTGGGCTACTTTTTAGATTGTGGGCTTTACATGTTTTTAAATTGAGACATTACAAGTACCTAAATATGGGCGATATTTTGAACTTGAACAAAATATTCTGTAAAAAACAATATTTTTCTCATGGCGATAATTCAAAAGCAAATAACTTTTAAAGCAAAGATTTTTTGAGATAAGAGACTTCATTTTAAATATTCCGCTTATTGGCCATCTACCACTTTTGAAGCCGTCATTTGATGACGTTAGACAACTTAAAACAGAGTCCAGTAATCTCCGCTTAGTTGCACCTCGCTTAATTGAACATCCCGCTTAATTGATCGACTAAAATTGGCTTTGAAAATTTCCCGCATTAGTAGCAAAGCTTTTTAGACGGTTAATTAAACCCCTCTTAGTTGAATTACTCGCTTAATTGATCTTAAAAATATGCTGCAGAAAAACTAAATACATGGACATTTTTCGGATAATTGGACGAATAAAAAATGATTGTGATTGAAAATACCACAACGCCAAAGTGTTTTAAAAATAAGGTTGTACCTTTGCAATATTTCTCCAACAAAAAGGCATGGATAACCCAATATTTATGGGCCTGAATTTTGTATAAATTTGACGAAGAAATGATAAAGCAGAACAGACAAATAATTCTTTTTGTCGACAATGCTGCCTGTCATAAGAAGTTGGACGATTTAAAAAACATAAACGTGAAGTTTGTTCCCACAAATGCAACGTCCATCATTCAGCCCCTTGACCAAGGCATTATTCATCGTTTCAAAGCTTACTATCAGCAAAATATAATAATGAAACAAATTACAGCCATCGAACGTGGCAAGACTATCGAAGAATTTTCGAAGTTGATCACATCTTTGCAAGCAATGCACATAAGCAAATATTGTTTGTGGCTTATAACACCTTCTACTATAAGAAATTGTTATAGAAACCTAAATTTGCAAGTTCTTTTTTTAAAGGTAGGCTTCATCCAAGAAGAAGAGCAACCGGAAAATGATCTTGTGGTCATAGATAACGTTCTTGAGGACAATGCAGATTTCAATGCTTATTTTGCATGTGATGACATAAAATATCATGTTATGGCGAACTATAGACGCTGAAATTAAGTTGAGACTGAAATGTTTATAGAGTAAATTTCTGGGATGAATATTTTATTTTTTAGTTAACCTTCTCGTGCAATTATACGGGTTTAGCTTAATTGAACAGATATGTCAATTAAGCGGGGTTTCGCTAATTGAACCACCCGGATAATTGACCAAAAAATTTGACAAAATGGTCAGTGCAATTACGCGGGGAATACTGTAGCTACTAAAAATGGAACGATACAAGCTTTAATAGGACATTGAAATTATTAATTTTTCAATCCAAAACTAATGCACGTTTCTGGATCATCATGTAAAGCCTTCTCGGTTGGTAATAGTTAAATTTGTAGACAAATTTGAGCTTTTGGGACAAGTTGTGATGTGAAAAAACGAAATCGTGTGTGGACAGCTGCAGTCCGCACTGTTGACGAAAGCCGTGCTTTGTCGATCCCTGACTATTATTAAGACTTAGTTCTTAAGGTTTTTAAAGTTCAAGTTTTTAAACTCAACAAGCCACGTTCGTATCATATCGTCACTGATTGGTTAATTAGTGAAATTTTACAAAATGAGCCGTAGTGTCATAAAAAATGATCTTCAGTAAAGATTTTGATTAAGACCACGAATTTTAATTGAGGTGAACTCAATTTGAAACAGAAATCTTGTGATTAACCTATTTAGACTTTTTATAAATGCGACATAAAGGACCAATGGGTTCAAACTAGGAAACTAAGCTTTAAGCAAATTCGCGTCAGTCGTTTTTTAGTTTTTTTTTTCTTTCTAAGACCAAAAATAATTTTAGTCCCCATACAAATTTTTTGGTCTAGAAGAAAAACGGCCTGAGAGATTTTGATCATTTATATTTATATTTTCCCAAAAGGGTAGCCCAATAAAAGCGTTATAATGCTTTTTATTTTTTCTAGTAAAACCATTTAAACAATATTTTTCTGAATGGGTAAGGTTAGGTTAGGTTAATGTGGCTGTGGATACAAAAACCACACACTTAGGCCAGAAGAAAGGCCCATTGTGATACCACATGAATCTAAAGAATTACTTCTCACTAGTTGAACCATTTCGAGCTTTTTATAAAGCGAAGGAGATATCTGATATCCTTTTTAGCTAGTTCACTGGGATCATCAAAAGAGTATTCTCCCAGATGAAGTTTGCGTCTTCGTAAAAGAGCAGGGCAGGTGCAGAGGAGGTGAGAGATTGTTTCTTCTTCTTCCTCGTCCATACAGCTTCTGCAGAAGTCATTTGAGGCTACACCAAGTCGTGTTGCGTGTCTGCCTATAAGACAGTGTCCCGTAAGGACACCTATTAGGGAGCTAATATCAAGTCTGCTTTGGGATAGCAAATCTTTAGAGCGCTTTAGGTCCAATGAAGGCCATATTAGTTTTGTGGCTGCGCATGTTGGTTAAATTGTGCCATCTAGAGTTTGCTATCTCGAAAGCTTTTTCTTTTAGCAGAAGTTTACATGTAGCTATTGGTATTATATCTTCTCCCTTTCAGGTGAAATAGGTATGGCAGTTCCATTTTTAGCGAGTTCATCGGCTCTACAATTTCCTGCGATGTCTCTGTGGCCCGGCACCCAGCATAGGTGAATGTTAAATTGCTGCGCCATCTCCATAAGAGACGATCGACAATCGAGGGCCGTTAGAGATTTGGTTGAGACGCCGCGCCGTCAAGAGACTTGATAGCAGCCTGACTGTCAGAGAAGATTCGTATATCAGAAGCTGATATCACGTTTTCTCTTAGCCAGGAGAGAACCTCTTTGATCGATAAAATTTCCGCTTGGAAGACGCTACAATGATTAGGGAGACGGAATAAGATGCTTAGATTAAGCTTTTCTGAGTACACACCACTACCAACTCGCTCATTTGTCTTGGATCCATCTGTGTAAAAATGGATGCTTTTGTCTTCCCATTCATCTCTGAATGGAATGGATACCTGGAGATTTTTACCAAATTGAGGTTTTGGGATAGTGTAGTCTATGTACTTTGGTATAGAACCAAAGAGGTTCAGAATGATGGAGTGCCCAACATTGTTGTTGGTCCATTGAGATGAGGCGTTGAGTCTTATAGCTGTACTCGCTGCCATTTGTTTGCTGAAAATGTCGAGGGGTGTCAGATGGAAGAGAGTGTCCAACGCTTTTGAGGGTGTGGTTCTCAAAGCCCCGCTAATGTAGAGATATACAGTGCGTTGGACTTTGTTGAGTTTGTCGTAGTAAGTGACTTTCTCCAGTGCAGTCCACCATAGTGCAACCCCGTACATAAGTATTGGTCGGATGACCGATGTGTATAGCCAATAAGTTATGCGAGGTTGAAAACCTCATTTGTTTCCTATGGCTTTCTTGCAAAGGAAAAGAGCTGCTGTAGCTTTTTTAACTCTTTCCTGAATATTAGATTTCCAACTTAATTTTTTGTCCAATATCAGACCAAGATATTTGGCTTAATTGGTAAAAATTAGTGGTACACCTTTTATTGAAGGAGGTACAATTACTGGGATCTTCTATTTCCGTATAAAAAGGACGAGGTCTGTTTTTTGAGGATTAATACTAAGTCCGCAGTGATCTGCCCATCTAGTGAGCATATTAAGTGGGTTTTGGAGGAGGTCTCTCAGTGTATTAGGATGTTCTCCTGTGACGGCGATAGCAACATCATCGGCATACGCAACCACTCTGTAACCTTCTCTCTCAAGGGATATTAGTAGCTCGTTAACCACTATGTTCCACAGGAGAGGGGACAGAACACCACCTTGCGGAGTGCCTCTACTGACAGACCTTTTCGTACAAAAATCTCCCATCTTAGAGTTGATGATCCTGCTTTTAAGTATTAGATTTATCAATTCACAGAGTGAGTATTCGACGTTTAGGGTCGTCATAGCAGAAGTGATAGCGGATGTGTCAACGTTGTTGAAAGCGCCTTCAATATCGAGGAAGGCCACCATAGTATATTGTTTTTGTTCTAGGGAGTATTCGATAGTTCTTACCAAGGTGTGCAAGGCTGTTTCTACCGATTTTCCTTTGCAGTAGGCATGCTGAGACATCGATAGTCTCTTATCAATGCTGTTACGTACATGGATATCAATCAAACGTTCCAGAGTTTTGAGAATGAATGATGATAGGCTAATAGGTCTTAGATCTTTAGGGTTGACATGCGAACATTTGCCCGCCTTGGGAATGAAAACTACCTTTACTTCTCTCCATCGCTGAGGTATATGGACCAAATCTAGACAACTTTTAAAAATCATCTCAATGATGGGTAGAGTTATGTCAGTCGTAAATTGCAGCTCAGCTGGTATGATGTGATCTGGCCCTGGAGATTTGTTAGGTTTGAAACTATTCAGAGCCCAAGTCAACTTCTTTTTTTTCTGAATAGATGATGAAAATGTCAATCGTGGCGTTTGCTGTGTGGCACGTAGCGCCACCGCGCCGTCCTGCTGGAACCGCATGACGTCTAGATTCATATGGTTTAATTTAAAAGAAATTAGATATCATCGTTATCAGCGACAAATGGCGGCGTTGTCTATGATCATGAACTCTGAGCTCCTGGGTCAGTTGAATTTTGTAGGGGCCCAAGTCCCGACGGCCCAAGTCCCAACGCAAAATTCGCCAAGTTGATGTCTGCGAAAGGCCGAGTTCTTGTGCACGGCGAGAAATAGGCTGCCTCGAGTTCTGCTGTACGTTTTCACGGACAGCGGTGATGTTCTCGGCCGATCTTGTGTTCCTTGAACGTACGGGTGTTGGCTGATTGTTTACTGAACCGGTCGTCTCAAATTTGGCCACCAAACGTTGAATAGTCGACTAGGAAGGGCCACCACGTCTACCGTAAAATGGGCGCAATGTGCGCAACGTTTGTGTTAACGAACACTCATTTTGATAATAAAGTTTTATCATTTGAACGTGCTGTTCAATCGTGTAACTTGCCATGATGATTTGACATAAGCAACTGAATAATTAACAAAAGATTTGACAGATGTCACCAAAGAAAAATGGCCGCTACGGGGCGCCAAAATTTACCCGCGCCAATTTAAAAACCCTAAAGTATATGAAATTAACTCAAAAAGAACCGCTCTATAGCGATTTTCGAAATAAAAATTAATAAATTAAGTTTTAATTTGAACTTATTTTGTAGGTATATTTGCGTGTAACCTCGTTGTGCATTTTATTCATTTATCAACTGTCTTCGAACAAATCCTTTAAATCGATTACTGTTTGAGCTTTGAGAATTTTGGGCTATTAAACTGACTCAAGACATGGCAACACTGGTCGGTTGGTTTACTGAAGTACGTAGGTACTGCGTACATACGTATATATTAAGCTCGATGAACACATTTCACTTCGTTTGATGCCATGTAATTGCCCAATTAAATTAAACAGACATGCAATGAATCGATATATGTACACAATGTACATAAGTATGTAATCGAATTGTATGTGTATATTTATGTAAACGCTAAATTTGCACCAAAGGACATCGCATCGCATCATCATCTAGGACCAGCATCATCCAGGACATCGCCGCACCGCCATTCCTGATGCTGATGCTGAATTCTTTTTATTTTTTTTTTGCTTTACAAGAAAACGCAAAAATAAACATAACACACCCAAACCATCCTTCCAACCTTAATCCAATATTCGATTCGGGGTAATACATCATATCCGGCTTGCCGGATGTTGGGTTTCATCTTGACGTCTTTTCTTTTTTTCGTTGGTGTGGTTCTATGTGTGTTCTTTGCGTTGCATCATCAGCATTGTGGGGTACCCCTTCCACCACAGCACACCACACCACACCACACGGCACTAAAAACTGGCATAGCCAATGTCCCACAACAATAGAAGGATAATTTTGTCACCTGATTTTGGTCCTGCCCGGCTCAGCAGAGCACAGCAAAGCACAGCACTTACCCAAAAAGGTGTTTGTGACGATGATGACGCTGCTGTCGTTGACGATGATGGATGAATTCACTCAAAAAGGAATAAACATATATCTACCTACCTATGTATGTATGTATACGAAACGAATGCCATCGCCATAACGATCCCAGAGTGGCTACATACATCGCACTCGAAAAGCATTGTATAGTTTTTGGGAAAGGCGATATACTCGTACTATGATGATTTGAAGAAGGGTGAAATTTGAGGGTGGGGGAGGTGTTAAAGTGGGAGTTAGTGGTGGACACAATACAAAAAACAAAAACTCCCTGTGCTCGACTGACCATTAATGGAGCATATGTGATTATAGTTTGAGTGAAAGAATCAATATTGACCTACATGCGTAAATCCAGCAATTTCCCAGGAATTTCTGGACCAAGCTCTGTGCTCCTCTCCTCACCACTCGGCTTGGCTCGGCTCGGCTCGCACATACAAAAGTTATGTTATGATACGCATTGGGCAAATACATGGCACGGTCAGCATGGTCCAGTGGAACGGTGGGCAAAGGACCAACTCTACCACCAACGCCCCACAAAGAACAACATAAAGGCCGTAGAAGAATATACGCGCCTATGCGGCCACAATGGTCGGGTCCAGTTGAATTGGCTGGTAGTGGTGGTGGTGGTGTTGGTGTTCTGTATAGCGACGAAATTGCCTACCGACCAATTCGGCGGCGGTGGTCCTTTGCCTTGCTTTCCTTTCCTTTCCTTCCCTTTCGTTTCGTTGACGCTGCTGCTGCTGCAACTACTCTTCCTGCATCTCCCAAAACGCCTTTGTATATGCAATTTATACACAATTCGTTTGCTTTTAAATATCTCGTGTGTTATAAGAGGGGCGTTGGCTAGATGCATTTTTACTTCAGCCGAGTCGAGTTGAGTCGAACCGAGCCTAGCCCAGGCCGGTACAATTCTCCCCCTGAGTAAATGCTTCACAGATAGTAAAACTTCCAACATGCATTGCATATGTTCAGGCTATGGATATGGTTATGGAGGATTTTATAAGCAGGCTTCAACGTCAGTGTGTGCAGACCGGATGTGAGGATTTGGATGTTCTCTCTTTCTCTTGGCATTTATTCTCTATCCCTACACCTACCCCCCCCCCCACCTTTCGCACCCTTATGCAATATTCATTTTTATCGTTTGTCCGAGCTCCAAACGCAAATGCAATTGTTTTTGTTGTTTCTGCTGCTGCTGCTGGTGGTGCATTTGTTGATATGCGATGCACTGCATGTACACAATAATTGGGGCTGCGGGTGGCGGCAATGGGGGCTGGTGGCGGTTGATGTGTTGAAATTCCCACCACCTACATATACACGCAAATGCGAGCCGAGTGTAAATCGCCATCGATAACTACCATTAGTGTTTTACATGTGTTTGCCATTTGAATTATTTTCATGGTACGCACAAAAATTCGATTCGATTTTTGATGCATCATTTTGTGCGGTGTCTAAACAAGGGTTGTTCTAACAGTTTTTTTGTTTGTTTTTCGCATACGCCGCGTGGTACGAGTAGGTTTCGAATTTGTTGTTTGGTGGTCAGACACAGGATATTTTAGCTATTTTACGATGTGTCGATAAGAGTCCTTGAATATGGCGAGTATCGGTATAAGTCGTCCTTTTTTTTGGTGGGAGGGATGGGGGCAGAAATAGGGGTAGGAGTGTCATGTTTGGGAGGAACGTGTGCTGCTGCTACACATTATTTGCATCATAGAACTTTCTGATGATCCATATATTCACATCCATTTACCTTCTACTCATATATGTAACTACCCCCGAAATGTTGGCAATTGTTTTTGTTTTTGTTTTTGTTTTCTGGTTTATTTGGGGAAAGGACGTCATCAGCAATGATATGGCAAAAATAGGTCATATGGGAATTAATAATTGTTTGTTTTTTATTTTATGTTTTTTAATTCTGTTGTGTATATTCTTTGTTCAAGTTAAATTCTGTATGCCTACATACTTTATATGTGTGTTGGTAAAAAAGTGATGTGCCTACAACTGAATATGTATATGCATTATTTTGGTGTTCCAGGTGCATTGTGTTTGTTCATTATTAATTATAAACATGGTCGTCTTTTTTGCGCATTATTTTAAATTATGAGTAAAGTATATATGTATGTATGTATGCATTTATGTGGATGGAGAGTATGTACATTGTCCACCTTTATTTTTATTGCTTAAACATGATGTCAATTTAAATAAGAAAGGCCGTATTTTCAATGAACTTTAAAATATGCTGAAAATTTAAAGTTTTCTGTAAATCATTTTTAAATAACTTAAATAAAACCGTCCACTCTACTTAATCATTTGACTGCTACAAATCTAATTAAATTTCTGAAAATATCCTCAAAATATAAAATATTATAAAAAATCATTTTCACAAAAAACGTTTCTTATAGATTTCACGGTTAGGCGCATAATTATTATTCTTTTAAAATTCACAGTTTAAATTTTTAACAAAATCTACTAAGGTTGCAGCCCAATTATGTTTCCATGACCATTTCATACATTTGCGCCTGTATGCCTTCAATAACTTTACAAATATCATTGGCCATATCTTTCACGTGGATTCAAAGAAAGAAGTTTAAAGGTGTTAACCGCAGAGACTGAGTTTTGAATAAGTTTTCCATGCCTTATTTCTTTTGTTACGCAGTAAATTCATCAATTTTTTCGTGTACCAAGGGTGGCTAAAGTTTGTATTTCTTGATTTCTTTAAAGGCACATTTTTTCCTAAACAATTATTAAGGATCTTATAATGTATCAGCAATTCCTGAAATGGTTAAATCTTCAGACAACAACTGGAAATTAGCTCTTCTGAAGTCAAAATTATATAAGCAATCAAAAGAATTACTGTGTTCAGTAAGGCGATTAAAAAAATAAAAAAAAAATGTCCAACGGGGGTGATATTTATCAATATTATTAAATTCTGATCTAGATTCTAGAACAAGAGTAAAAATAGCGTCAGAAGAAAATATACTAAATCGAAAATTCGATTTTTTTGAGTTTTTAATACAGCTTGTTTGCTGTAAGTCAGTAAGAAGGATTTTATCAAGAAGAGATAGTTCCAATCTTGCTTCAAGGTAAGATTCGTCTTCGAATTTAATCCAGTAAATGTGTGGAAAATTAAAATCGCCTAGAAGTAAAATATTGGTATCAGAGCAGGACAAACTGATAAGAAAGTCTAATGCCAAGGAGAGTTCGCTATAAACAGACTCTAAACTTTTTGGAGGAATATAAATGTTTAAAATGAAAATAGTCTTAGTCGGTACTAACTTTAACTTTACACAGTTCAATTTATAGTTCAAACGGAAAAGATATCAGAATGTGCCGAGATCCAGAGAAAAGAAAAAGGCCAATATTTATTATAAAAGAAGTATTTTACTGTTTGAAGTTTAAAGAAAGACTAATTAAAATTAAAGAAAACTTGAATCGAAAAGTAAACTGAGATTAATGTCGTTTCGAATAAATTACTGAGAAAAGCTCTATACAAAGTACAAGAGAAGAAAAATGTGTATTTTTTACTGATACGAGAACACCTCCACCTAAATTTTTTGCATTACCAACATGATGATCATTTCTGTAAGCTTCGAACTCTTGACTGAAAAGTTTCGTGTCGGAAAAGCTTGAATTAAGCTAAGTTTCTGTCAAAACGAATACGTTTTCAAAGAAACACCTCGTTTTTGACTTTGTGTAAATTCTTTGACCAAAGTCTGTGGGCCATATATTTGTATTGTATTGCAAATAGAATCTATCGGTCGCCAATTATTATCACTGGAGATGATTTTTTGATGAAATTCTAGATCATTTTGCTGCATTTTAAGGATCTAATTAGCGAAGATACGACATTGCTAGTCAATCACCAGCTTGAGTTCTGGCTTAAAAGTCTTGAGATTTAAGGCTTTATGCAGATTAATCTAATGCTAAAAAGCAGGATCATCAACACTAAGTTGGGGGATTTTTGTACGAAAAGTGTTTAACGAACCACTTGAGAGGGAAAGCTACAGAGTGGTTGCATATGCTGATGATGTTGCTATCGCCTTCACAGGAGAACACTGAGAGACCTCCTCCAAAACGCACTCAATATGCTCACTAGATGGGCTGATCACTCCGGACTTAGTATTAATCCTCAAAAAACAGACCTCGTCCTTTTTATACGGAAATAGAAGATCCCAGTAATTGTACCTCCTTCAATAAAAGGTGTACCACTAATTTTTACCAATTAAGCCAAATATCTTGGTCTGATATTGGACAAAAAATTAAGTTGGAAATCTAATATTCAGGAAAGAGTTAAAAAAGCTACAGCAGCTCTTTTCCTTTGCACGAAAGCCATAGGAAGCAAATGGGGTTTTCAACCTCGCATAACCTACTGGCTATACACATCGGCCATCCGACCAATACTTATGTACGGGGTTGCAGTATGGTGGACTGCACTGGAGAAAGTCACATACTACGACAAACTCAGCAGAGTCCAACGCACTGCATGTCTCTGCATAAGCGGGGTATTGAGAACCACACCCTCAGCAGCGTTAGACACTCTCCTCCATCTGACACCCATCGACATCTTCAGTAAACAAATGGCAGCGAGTACAGCTCAACGCCTCATCTCAATGGACCAACAACAATGTGGGGCACACCATCATTTTGAACCTTTTTGGTTCTATACCAAAGTACTCGTACATAGACTACACTATTCCTAAACCCCTACTTGGAAAAAACTTCCTGGTATCCATTCCATCCAGAGATGAATGGGAAGACAAAAAACTCCTGGATAACAAAAGTATTCATTTTTATACGGATCCAAGACAAATGAGGGATTTGGTAGTGGTGTGTACTCAGAAAAGCTTAATCTAAGCATCTCATTCCGCCTCCCTAATCATTCTAGCGTCTTCCGAGCGTAAATTTTAGCGATCAAAGAGGTTCTCTCCTGGCTAAGAGAAAAGTGATATCAACTTCTGATATCCGCATCTTCTGTGACAGTCAGGCTGCTATTAAATTGAAATCTCTTGACGGTGTCTCAACCAAATCTCAAACGGCCCTCGATTGTCGATCGTCTCTTATGGAGATGGCGCAGCAATTTAACATTCACCTATCTTGAGTGCCGGGCCATAGAGACATCACGGGAAATTGTTGAGCCTATGAACTCGCTAAAAATGGAACCGTCATGCCTATTTAACCTGAAAGGGAGGAGATAGGTATACCGACAGCTGCATGTAAACTTATGCTGAAAGAAACAGCTTTTGCGATAGCAAACTCTAGGTGGCACAATTTATCAACATGCGCAGCCACAAAACTCATATGCGGCCTTCACTGGACCTAAAGCGCTCTAAAGACTTGTTATCTCAAAGCAGACTTCATATTAGCTCCACATTATAAGACAGTGTCCCGTAAGAATACCTACTAGAGCCAGACACGCAATACGACTTGGTGCAGCCTCAAATGACTTCTGCAGGAGCTGTATGGACGAGCAAGAAGAGGAAACAATCTCTCACCTCCTCTGCACTTGCCCTGCTCTTTCACTAAGACGCAAACTTTATCTGGGAGACTACTCTTTTGATAATCCCAGTGAACTAGCTAAAAAGGATATCAAATATCTTCTTCGCTTTATAAGAAGCTCAAAATGGTTGGACTAGTAAGAAGTAATTCTCTAGATTCATGTGGTATCACAATGGGCCTCCTCTTTTGGCCTTAGTGTGTGGATTATAAATCCGCAGCCACGTTAACCTAACCTAACCTAAGGCTTTATGCAAAATACGGTTGATCAACGAGAAATCAACAGAACTTGGTTTTATCACTACGAAAAAAAAACTTATGATAAAAGAACGTTTTTGAAGTATGTAAAAACTATAGTGGAAAAATTACTCATACGCCAGAAGTCCATTGAGAACTAGGGCTTAGTGACTTACAACTCTGAACCGTTCCTGTGTGTGAGTAATGTTGTTATAGGGGGCCCACAGTTTTAAGCCGTATCCGAACGGTTAATTTAAGAAAGCACTTTTTATGCCAAGAATTACTCTTAAAAGATTTGTCAATTCCGCACAAGATGCAGTTCCCGTGAATTTTACAGTTCACAGGTAGGGATTGAACCCAAGACCTCTGGCATGACAGTCCTACGCACTAACCATCACCTCACGGGTACTTCATTTGAGGAAAAAACTAATGATAATAAAATGTTTTTGAAAATAACTTATACGCCAGAGTATCCTGAAATCAATAGTTTGCTTTTATTAGTAACGCGGGTTTTTTAGAGGTATAGAACTTTATTTTGGCAACACTATTTTAACTGACGTCCATTTTGTCAGCTGTCGAGTGATTTATTTTAAGCTTAGATTGGCATTTTAACATAAATAAAGTTACGCTTGAAAATTGAGCAATGCTTTCAAATTGCACAAGTTTATTGTAAAAATCTTTATTATTTTTTTCAATTTTAAATGCATAGAGCTTTAGAGCAATGATTACCGACTTTTTTGTTCAGCAATTGAACAATCATGATGTGCAAGAGTTTGTACCGCGCTGTGCAAAATGTCACACAACTCGTGCTACAATTGATTAATTGGCTAAACCACATTGTTCCACGTAACGGACCCATGAATTATCTTCCAAGATCGTGTGAATTAAAGCGGCTTGAATGTTTTTTGTAGGGTACATACATTCGTTAGTTTAACGATTGACTACTTGGAGTTCACCAATCGCCGTGTTATTGCTAATAAAGAGCTACAAATGTTGGGAAAAGTCATTGATAATTGGACCTCCAGATTAGATTACCTATATATACATGCCAGAAATCATGTTTAAATGCAAACAAATTATTTTTTTAATAAAGAAAAAAATCATATTTGCTTGATTCCATTTCTCTATGGGGCCAATCTTTTTTCGCACTCGTACTGTGGCGAGAGTCCTAAAAGATCCCAACATACATAAATCCGCTGGTCCAGGTGGTATCCTCGCTTTTTCATCTGTCCTACTCCTCAGGTCTCGTTCCGAGCGGATGGAAAACAGCATTTGTCCATCCTATTCCCAAAAAAGGCGAATCCTCCTCACCCTCTAAGTACCGACCGATTTCACTTACGTCCCTTCCTTCCAAGGTCATGGAAACGCTGATAAATTATCAGCTTAAGAAATATCTCGAAGATCGAAAGCTTCTTAATGACCGGCAGTACGGCTTTCGCAGCAATAGGTCCACTGGTGATCTCATGGTTCATCTCACCGAACAGTGGAGCAAATTTTTACATCGTTTTGGAGAAAGTAAGATTATTGCACTTGATATTTCAAAAGCAATTGATAGGGTTTGGCATCAGGCCCTCTTATCGAAAATGCGTGCTTTCGGTTTTCACGAATCCCTGCTTCATTGGATTAGTAATTACCTTTCGGATCGTTCAATACAAGTAGTATTGGATGGGTTCAAGTCTGAAAACCACATAATAAATGCTGGTGTGCCCCAGGGCTCTGTTCTATCTCCAACACTCTTTCTCATTTTTATTAATGATCTCCTGTCTGCAACTTCTAATCCAATACATTGTTTCGCTGACGATAGTACTCTTAGCTTTTCATACTCATTTTCAGACTCACATCCCTCTTCTTCTGATGTTGAACTGCAAGGACAAAATATGATAAATTCATCAAATTCCGGCCTAAACAGCATTCTACAATGGGGATTAAAAAACCGCGTGAAATTTAATGCTTCGAAAACCCAATGATGTTTTGTATCGTTAAAGCGAGATACGCCCCCCTTGCCATTATCCATGGATGGCACTTGCATCGAGGAGACTGAATATCTCGATATTCTCGGTATGTGTATCACCTACCACCTTTTGTGGACGATCACATACGCGATGTCGCCAAAAATGCCGCAAGATGTTTGGGTTTTCTAAGGCGATGCAAGAAATATTTCACCCCTTCTGATCTGGCTGTTATCTACAAGACTTACATACGTCCAAAGCTTGAGTATAACTCCCATCTCTGGGCTGGTGCTCCTGCAACTAACTTAAGCCTCTTGGATAGTATTGAACGTAGAGCATTTAAATTGATAGATGATAATATCATCATAAGTTCATTTACTTCGCTTGAACAGCATTGAACGTAGAGTATTTATATTAATTGGTATAACACCATCATAATATCATTTACGTCGCTTGAACATCGTCGTAAGGTCTCTTGTCTGACCCTTTTTTACCGTTAATTTAACGGCTTATGCTCTAGTGAAATAGCCAGTTGCATTCCTCCCCTTAAACAGTTCAACCGTAATACTCGCGCTTCTAGGAATGCTCATCAATATACCCTCGAGTCCAACTTCGGACGTACTGTCAAGTACAGAGATTCGTTCTTTAGCCGTACTACGCGAATGTGGAATGCCTTACTACACTCTATTTTTTCCCAGCCATTGCAATATTCAGGAATTCAAAACCAATGTGCACCACCACCTCCTTTCAACCTCTGTCTCTTCTTCCTAGTGCTCACACTGTGTCTTTACATAATAAGGGTAGTAATATCCCCTTGAGTTTTGCTTATTATAAAAAAAATTCAAAAAATTCAAAGTTCCGTATTCCTAAAAAATAATATTTACCTATAAAGAATTTTTAACCTTTTTTTATTAGCGCGTGTAAATAAAAATTTTAAACATTTTACATTTCCATTTCGCTAAAAAGTCTTCACCCGTTTTTGGGAAATCTTGTTTTGAAAAAAAATTAATAATTTTTAAAAATTAATACAAAAATTAGACATCCTTGTTTATCGAATATTATTTAGTTAATATAAGAGCTATTTATTCAGAAATAAATTATTGAAATTGGGTCTTTAGTTTCTGAGAAAATTAGAAAACAAAATAATGGATGGGTAAAGAAGGCAAATTCAGAAAAAAAATTGGAGACAAATGTTGGCCTTAAGAAAAATAAAAAAAATTGGTCTTCAGAAAAATAAGAAAAAATGTTTCGAAGTTTAAACTCAATGAACCCAATTGCTTAGGCTGTAGGGCGTGGTTAGACAGGCAGAAGAAGAAGAACAATCATCTTCTTAACAAAAACTTCAAAACGAATAACAACATCGTAAAAACACTTTATACCTACCTTCGTCCTTCAAATATATCCATCTATACACATATCTATGTATATCTATCTAATCGAATAACTGACGGCAAAGTTCTTCTCACTTCCTGCGAGCAAAAATAAAAAAAAGCCCAACAGAATCCTGTCCCAGACAAGGATTAAAAACAAATTAACATTCCACGCAAATTTTGTTGCTGCTTACAGCCCTCCCATTCCCAGTGTGTTGTTGTTTTGAGAAATTTCTTAAATTTATTCATCGCCTCACTCTAAGCACGAACCTAAAGCTACGAAGTAATTTGCTGATTTGCAGTTTGTTGTGAGTTTTTTGTTGTTGTTGTTTGTATATTTATTTATTTTTAGTATTCACAGATTTCTGCTGTCGCACATCCTTCCGTTCAAGCGCTGCGCTCGCTGGTTGGTTGGGTGACAGGATAATTTAATCGTTATATTGTAAACAAATCTATGAGTAAACAGAGCACCAAGGGTGTTGAGAAACCCAGGAAATAAGAAGTACTTCCGGTAGAAGTGAGCATGAACTAACAAACGAAAATGACGACACGACGAGGATGACTACGATGTCTCGGCATCAACAGGATTTGCTGCAAAAAAAACCAACAACAATGCATCCTTTCAATATAAGTGTTTGTGTGTAATAATATCGCGAGATGGTATTTGTATGTGTGTGTGTGTGTGTGTATTGAGGATTTCATAAGATTTAGTTTTTTGGTAAAATGATGTTTGGAATTTTCAAAATCAGTTTGAGTAATGGCTTATCCACAAAAAGTTTCAACTTCAACACCACCACTAACATCGGTTGCAAGGATTTCGTAGGACGACTATGACTACGATGGATATATAAACGATGAATGGCAAAGAGGCAAGGAGCACTTTGGTTCCTTTCATGCGATGCAATGTCTGATGTTTTCCTAGAATTTTGAAGTCTTAATATCACACACACACACACAAAAATACAGGAGGGGTGTTGGGGGGGTGTTAGTAGCAAAAGAGACCCAAGAACAAATGCTGGTTACTTTTCTGTTCCATATTGCTGTGTTGTGGACGTGCTTTGAATTTTCAAAAGTAAGTTAAGTTTTTTCTCTAAATATGTTTTTTTTTTTCAATATAAAGTACGTACATATAAAATACATTTATCCTTGTGGGGTCAGTATGAGTTAAGTAGGGTTGAACATTTGCTGAATGTACGTTTTGAAAGTTTTGAAAATGATTTACATTTTTTTCTTAAACTTTTTTTTTTATAGTTGATATGCAAAAAAAGATTACCTAAATAATAAATATTGCACTTTTAGTGGAGAAAGAAAAATATAATTCATTTTATGGTTTTATGAATTTTAAAAACTCTGAGAACTGAGATTTAAAATTTAAAGGTATGAAAAGGAGTGTTTAAGGAATGTTAGCTTAAGGGGAATTCAAGTGATTTTTATTTGACTTTTTGACATGAAACAAGTGAAAGTTTAGCCTTGTGATTGATATCTATCTATAAATATAAAAATCAATGCCACTTTTCGTTGTAATGTTATAACTCAACAATGCCTTTACCGATTTGGCTAATTTTGGTCTTGAATTATTTGTGGAAGTCCAGAGAAGGTTTGTACGTAAAGAAAATTAAAAAAAAAATCTTGAAAAAGTGTAAAATCAACATCTTTCAAATAGAAGACGAGAAATTATTCGTGAGCTACAAAGGTTTTTCCATCAGCATAACGCATTAGTTCAATTGTTCAAAATTGCTCTTGATCGTATGCCATCTGATAATCTAAAAATTGTAATAGCACCAAATTAAATATTCAACAAAAACATGTATATGACACAATCATGCAAGCCGTTTCCAATAATGCAGGTGGATTATATTTCTTGGATACACCTGGTGGTACAGGCAAAACTTTCGTTGTATCATTGATTTTAGCGACTATTCGATCGGAACAGAAAATTACATTAGCACTTGCATCTTCGGGAATTGCTGCTACATTATTAGAAGGTGGTCCGTGGTGGACCGCACACTCTGCATTAAAGTTGCCATCGAGTGTACAGATGATTGAAACTCCAACTTGCAATATTTCGAGAAATTCTGCTATGGCAAAAGTTCTGCGATTAACGTCAATTATTTTATGGGATGAGTGCACAATGGCGAATAAAAAATCAATAGAAGCATTTAATCGAACAATGCAAGATTTACCCGGTAATCAACAGCTTTTTGGTGGTGCTCTGATATTGCTGTCAGGGACTTTTGTCAAACATTGCCTGTCATTCCTCGATCAACTCCTGCTGATGAAATAAACGCCTGTTTCATCAGTTCTTTGGAGATATGTACGAAAATTGACACTAAACATTAATATGCGTATTCACCTACATAATGATGCAACTGCCCATGAGTTTTGAAAACAATTATTAGAAATTGGTGATGGCAAAATACCAATCGACAGTACCAACGGATTGATCACTTTACCAAACAATTTTTGTACAATTGCGCAATCTATAGATGAGTTGATTGAATGTGTTTTTCCGAATATTCTTCAGAATTACAGATATAATGATTGGTTGAGAGAACGCGCCATTTTAGCACCGAATAACATTCATATCAATGCCATTAATTTTCAAATTCAAGCGAAACTGCCAGGGTCATGATATATAAATCAATTGACAGTGTTATGAATCAAGATGAGGCAATGAATTATCCAATTGAATTTTTAAATTCATTGGAACCGGCTGGTATACCACCGCGATTGGTTCTTTGATTATATTATTGCAAAATATTATTCCACCAAAACTTTGTAATGGCACCAGATAGGCAGTGAAAAAGTTATTGCCAAATTTGATTGAAGCTACAATCTTAACTGGTAAATCAAAAGGAGAAGTGTCTTTGATACCGCGTATCCCTATGATTCCAACTGATATGCCATTTCAATTCAAAAGATTACAATCATCAATCATGTTTTTTCACATGGTCAACTTTATGTTGCCTGTCCTAGAGTCGGTACCCCAACTGTTTATTTATTCATGCTCAAAATGGAAAAACGAAAAATATTGTTTATCCAACTGTTTAAGACTAGCCCATATAGACCCACCATAGTAAGAGTACCTAATTCTTTTTTATTTTTTAGTTTTTACTCTTTGCTGATAAATATAATATAAACAATATGTATATCATTTGGGTCATTTGGACTTTTAAATAGCTAGCAATTTAAAATATTTTTTTGTTTGAATAAATGAACTTAATAATAATTTTTGTTATTACTATGCCTTATACGTAGCGAAGCACGTACCGAGCCGCTAGTTTGTTCTAATTTAGAGTTTTGTTTTTATTTTCGATATTATTTCTGGTTGTTTATATACGTATATACAGATAGAAAATAAATAAAAAATGTCTATGTATTTATATATTGGTCTTTGTATTCAAAGCCTTAAAAATTGAACGTCATACTTTTTTAAGTGTGAAAAGTTGAGTTGTTTTAGAGATTAGTATAATTATTTTAAATCTGCAGTATGAGTTGGACTGGTCTTAAGTATCTTATTGTTGTAGAACAGGAACTAAACTGCGAGTAAGTTTCAAAGAAAAAGGTATATAGAAGAGTTTCAAGGTAAATGCAGTTTTATACAAATGTTGGTAAAAATCTTTTCAATTGGACCTCCGGAGCAGTGTTGAGACTTCTACCACTTTTTGATGTTCATTAAAATCTACCAGCTAAAAAGCAAATTCTACCACTTTTTGCAACTCACCGTTCACCTATCATTAAACTCTACCTTTTAATATTTATAGTATATTTAAATTTTTTGTCAATAAATCTTAAAATTATAAACGAGTTAAATAAAACATTTCAATGACTACATTAAAATTAAATTTAATGAAAAATTTTGTAAAACCAGAAAATATGAATGTAAACACAAATATAAAAAACAGTGAAAACTATTTACCATATTCTCAAATGTATTTTGGCCTTTACTTTGAAAGGTACTTACTTGAAAATGATATTGTTGAACAAGATGTAATGCAACTACGAAAAGTTATGTTCAGCTATTATATTGAATTATGTGTTCAAATTGGAGAAAGGTTTAACCTTTCAAACGATGAACTAAAATTTTTCAAATATTTAAACCCGAAAAACGTCATTGATGGAACAATGCCATCAGTTTTAGGTCTCACGAAACATTTTTCACCAACTATAAATAACTCAGAACTAAAGTTAATTAATAATGAGTGGAGAAAATTAATTGGAGAAAATCAATTACTCCAAATTTTTAAAACTGATGACATTGTTTCACAATGGCTTTTGATAAAAAACTTAAAAGACGGAATGGAAAATTTAATTTTTGAAAACATATCTTCTTATATGTTGGAGCTTTGTTGCTTACCGCAACCGCATAGCAGCGCTGCTGCTGAACGCAAATTTTCAGATTTAAAAAATATAAAAAATGAAAAAAGAAATAAATTAAAAACTACAACCGTTCACAACATTTTGGCTACAAGGGAAATTTCAGTAAATTTTCAGAATTTTAATCCTCCGGAAGCATTACTGAAATATGCTTCAAAATTTAAATTTTCCGGCGGTCTATATAGCAACAAATAATTTTAAGTTTTTCTAACTAATTTAATTATTGTGAATTGTGATATTTGAAACTGAAAGAACTGAATTATTGTTTATTTAATTTTTTGTATTTTTTAATAAGTTATTGAATATAAGATGTACTACATAAAAATCGGTTTTAATTTCTACCACCTTTTTGACATCATTTCTACCACTCTTTTGCTTCTGCGAGGTCCCAACACTGCTCCGGAGATTCCATAGCTTTGAAAACTATGTTTTCTTCATGTTTTCGTCATTTTAGGGATTTTCCCAATCCACAAGAAGGGAAGCACTGAAGTTCCGGAAAACTACAGAGGAATATCGTTTTTGAACACGTCATATAAGATATTTACTTCGATTCTGCTCAGCCGTTTAAATGGATGGATACACTCTAATAATCTGCCCAGTGAGTTCCAAGCTGGCTTCAGATCGGGATACTCCACCGTCGATCACATTTTTGTACTTCGCTCGATTGCTGACTCGTTTCTATCGAGAAATAAGAAACTATTTGCATTCTTCGTTGATTTCAAAGCTGCTTTCGACACCGTGGATCGCAATGCCCTATTTTAAAAGCTTTACCAGTTAGGAATGTCGCTTAAGTAATGGCCAATGCTTATCAGAGTGGTTCCAAACGAAATCAGGAGTTAGACAGGGCAGTGCACTCAGTCCAAGCTTTTTTGCACTCTTCATTGATGATATCGTCGCAGCATTACCAGCAGGAATCGAGTACGCAGGCGTTAACTTTAAAGATCTTCTTTTCGCTGACGACATTGTCCTACTCGCGTATACACCGCAGTCCCTTCAGCTAATGATAAATAAGATTGCTGAATATTGTAAAAGGTGGAACCTAGTGGTAAATTTAAGTAAATCCAAAGTGATGGTTTTTAAGAATGGCGGAGGAAGATCGGGTGCAAGTTAGCAATGGCACTATAATGGTGAAAGAGTAGAGTTGGTAAAAGAATACAAATATCTAGGAGTCTGCTTTACTAAAAACTTGAGCATGGAAAAAAATATCTCACTGACAAACTTGTTAAGGCGAAAACAGCTATAAACGTATAATAAGGAAATTACGCATTCCAGTAAATTCAGGGTCTTCGAAGCTGTATCGGAATCAGTTATGTTTTATGCGGCGCAAGCTTGGGGAGGTCGGAAATATGAACAAGTGGAAAAACTGCTTAGATTTTACATTAAACGGACTTTCCACCTTCCTTCGAGTACGCCAAACTAACATGATCATGTTGGAATCAGGTCTATCGCCTTTATTTATAAAAACACTCAAGCTGCAGGTCGATTACATCCTCAAAGCTCTGGATATGCCAAGTTATCGTTTCCCTAAAAAAGTAGTTCTTCAAACAATCCAATCCCGAAATGGATGGTTTAAAGACTGGTTAGAACTTGCCGAGCAGGTGGATGTTGACGTAAACTACAGTAACCTCTTCTCTAGGAAACTAACTTTATATCGCCTAATAGCTCGTCTGGATGAAGCCTCAAGAGAACAATACACGGAGCAAGCCAAACTCACTGCACCGCATGATATACAGTAGACTAGACTACGATCTCCGGGAAATAAACTACTTCCACGACTAATATATCATCGAACAAATTTCGTGCATGTTCCGGCTAAGAGGAGAACAATTGCTTGAAAATGATGTTTTTTTTTTTTCAATTAAGAATCCAATTTTTGTTTTGATTATTGTTTGTTCAGAAAAATTTCGATTTTATGGATTTTAAAAATCATCTGAAAATAAATTTTTTAAAAGGCCAACAAATAGGGTATTTTCTATCCGTCAGGCCATAAATTGTCAAATTCTGTTGGAAGGTGGCTAAAATCTTGATGGATTAAAACTTGGGAATGGCTCAAAATACTGTTTTTCGAATTTCGGTACGGTAAGAATACTGTATAAACTGTATAAACAAGGCTTTGTATGTTAAAATACTGTGCCTAAGAATATCTGGTCACAAAATACTGTATCCTTACAAAGTGTTTTCTTGATCTGTTTTTTTTTTTTTTTTTAGCTATCTAAAAGAAAAAGCCACCACTTGATTAAAATAATAAATAGTCAAAATATTGATATTTTAAAAACTTTTTAGAAACACAAGGTATAATATTGTAAATATTTCAAAAACTTATAACACATGTTATTATCTTACAAAAATTCTTACATATTTTCAAAAATATATTATTTTAAAAATTCTGTCCCTCAAAATGCTGTAAATGAGTTAAAATGGAAAATTGTTTTGATAATAAAAAAAAAATTCAACCTTTTTAAATTATCAAAACGATTTTTCTTTGTCAGACTATTTACTGTATCTTGAAAAACAGAATTTTGACCACCCAAAATTTTGTTTTATAGAATGTGTTTATAAAGAATTTTGTAATACAGATTTTTGACTCTTACAGTATTTCAACTCCAACCTTTAAAATTGTCTAAAAAATTTAAAATTTGCGATTTTAAGGTTTTGTACAAGCATCTTTGAAGAAATATTCTTAATACGTCAACATAAGTTTCAAATTACAACAAAACTCCTATCAGAGCAAAGATCAACGCATTGGCTGAGTGCTTCAAGTCAAAGAGTCAACAAGTGTAACTTTTATAATGACCGTAATGAACATCAACTATGTCCCGTCTTAATTTATAGTAAACATATATTTTCGAAGGCGCTCAATCACTTTTTTAATTCAAAATACAAAACTGAACATAAAATTCACTATATATTTTTTAAAATGTTTTTATTGTTCAAATTTCTATAAAAACCCGCATTCATCAAATAAAACAAGCATTCAAAATTTTGAGTAAATTAGAAACTAAGCAAATCCAAAATACTAAATGACAGTGTTAATATTGGATTTTTTTGAAGTAAAAAAGTACTTTACTCAATTCCCTATCTCTTTTTAAATATCACCTATCTAATTTTTCTATAAAACTGTCTAAAAATGATTTTAGCATATTTTATTTCTCTGAAACTAGGTATAAAGTACTCGTTTATTTGTTTTATTTATTTAATTTAATAGTCTACCGAAGAATATTTTACGTATTTTAACTTAAAACCTCAAAACCCATCTCTTTTGTCTCAAAGTCTTTTGCGATTTTAATTTATTCGTGGCATCAATTTACTGTTACTAACTTGAATGTAAAAACCAAAGCTACAACAAACAGCATCACTGCAATTCGACACTGATGAAAGTAAAATTATTTGAGCAGCATTAATTGCAAACGTTCAGGTACTTTCATCTAAAAACACACTAAAGAAATATCTATAATTACTCCCTCAAAACCCTATAAATCAATTATTTGCAGAGATACTGCCAACAATTAAAAAAAATGGAACCTTAAATAGTTAAAACTTAAATGAAGACGAAAAACATTACACCATCATTTAGCATCAACCGACAAACGAAAGAACGAAGACTCAAGAACTATATAACTCTGCAGCTCTGGTTCTGGCTCTGGCTCTGGGTCTGTAGATTACTTTACTACTGGTGGCTGAAAGTACGAGACTTATTTGGTTTGGGGGTAACAACAACTCAGTCTCATCAGATCCAAAAATTAATTCCACCCTCGTTCTTAACTTTGATGGGAAACGGATTCAATTTACTTTTTTATCACAAGCAGAAAGATAAATATTTACCTTGCATCTCAAAATGGTTTGGAACCATCAGCCAGGCGACACATAGACGGATTGTTGGTGGTGAAGGCAACAGAATCTAACCAGCTACATACCAGCATCAGCAGGTTAAGGATCCCACAAGTTGCCTTATTCGACGAGATTAAGTTTTACAGTGGATTCTATAAGACAGAAAAATTAAACGCCAGATTTCGATAAAATTTAGCCTAAATAGATTAGGACTTACCCATGAGATTTTTTTCAATTCTTCGACTCTTAAATATGTATCTTAATAATTGCTGCACGGATTTATATAATTTCGGCTTTTGATTTTCTCAAAAAATTTTAACTGGTTTAAGTAAAATTTTTAAATTTGGATCGAGGTTGTCTTTTTCATGAATATTCTAAAAAACTAACACCATACTTTAATAATTTAGATTTTTTTAATTTTATGAAATTCAATTTTCTTGACTTATTTCTACCATTCAGAAGTATAGTAGAAATATGTACTAGACAAATTAATAAAGAAACGTTTTTGAAATTTGAGAAAAAAAAAGATACTGGAATGCGACCCACGCTCCCATTTGTGCCTTTTAAAGTGTTTGTTGTTTGCAATAAGTAAAAATGTCATTTTAAGAATTTTAAAAGTTTACAAGCAAAAATTGAAGATATTATAAAACTTTCATGCCCGGAATCAAAAAAATACCAGGGAAAAATTCTTAAAAATAAAGAAAAATGGTTCGACGTAGATTGCGAAAAAGCCCCAAAAAATCATTCGGATGGTTAAAAGCTTTTAGAAATTTCAGTTGCCATTCCTTCAAAAAAAATGTATATAGTAGCAAACGCAGAATTCATGCTTCCTATCCAATACGCTTAACTTTTGTACTCGAATAATATTTTAGATAGTGTGACGAAGTTGAAACCGTATTAGTGAAATTGAAGGGCGGAAAAGCTTCAGGACCTGATGGTATACCACTGGAATTCTTTAAATATGGAACAGAAAGGCTAACTTTAAATTTAAAATCGGCTTTCAATACAATTTTGGATACTGGAATACTACCAGAAGTTAGATTAGTTTTTTTTTAGTTAGTTATTTGACTCATTTTATTTCAATATAATATGTATGTATGTATAACATTTTTATATAATATATAAAAAATATAATATAATATATTTATCTTATAAGTCGTATCGGTATGGCTTATGGCCGGCCGTCTACCAGACTGACGTTTTCGAAAACTAATACATTTTATTTAACAAAATAGGAGTAATAAGTCACATTGATAAATATTTTTTTTTTATATTTAAAAATCTTCTTCGATTATAAGTTTTCTATAGTTAAGAGCAGCAATAGAATAATTATAAAGCGAGTCCAGCCTTCTTCTCCATTTAATAACCTGAAGAATTCAGTTTCATCGAGGTTGCTTTTATTGAAGTAGATAATTCGGAATTCTTTTAGGACTGGACACACCGCAATAAAGTGAAATGTATCTTCCCGTGCTTTCATATTACAAAGGCTACATAATATAGGCAGATCGGGTCGATGTGGCATATAATTAAGGTTAAGTAATTCTCCCCTTGCTTTAAGAATAATGCTAATTTTATCGATTGTGTTGTTATTTATTAGATACGATATATTCTGCAAATTAAAATTTAAACGACTGTAGTAGTTCCTGAATATCGATGATCTAGCTTCAGACTCATATCTTCCATACAGTACTCTTCCAAATTTTTCCAAAATCATGTTGAATTTTGACTCTAATAGGGCGGGTTGTACATTCATTGCTATTTCAAGATCATACCGCATATTGAAGCAAGGCTCTCCCACTCTTCTACCATAGATCCTTTTGCTTGGATAACTGTTTAAAGAATGATTTTTGGAATTCTGCTGTCTGCCATATTCATTACTTTGACTACGTAGTTAAAATGCATCTGTAGTGTATCCATTATCAGAGGAGGAGTTCCTGTTTCTAGATACAGCATATAGTTCGGAGAGTTTCGTGGCAATCTGAAAATTCTTTTAATGAAAAATCAAAGAAATTTTTCTACTTCTTCGAAGGAGGTGTATCCCCAGACTTGAGATCCATACAGTAAGGTTGACATTGCTGTAATATAATGTCGTTTACGTACATGGTAAATAGAAGTGCACTCAATATACAACCTTGTTTGAGACCCGTTGATGTTGCAAATTCATCGGATATGGTATCACCGTCCCAAACGTATGCTACGTTGCTTTCGTACAAAGCTTTTAAAACTGAAATAATTTTGCTTGATACGCCTATCACACTTAGCTTGTAATAAAGCGCATTACGGTCAATTGAGTCAAAAGCTGCTCGAAAGTCGACAAAGAAATCATACAATTTCTTCCCTTTTTTTTAAATAATCGGCAATGTTTATAAGGGCAAATATTTGGTCTATGGTTGAGTATTTTTTCCTGAAGCCGGCCTGAAATTCTGATAGAATATTGCTAGTTTCTAACCATTGCGAAAGCCTGGAGTGAATAAGTCCTGCAAACAATTTAGCGCAGGTTTTAAGAAATGAGATTGCTCTATAGTTTGACGGATCTTCAAAAGTGCCTTTTTTATTTATTGGAAAAATAATTGATTTCTTAAAAGCTTCGGGAACTAAACAACTTTCGAAGATTTGATTGAACTCATTTGTAAGTAAGATTATGAACTCGTTTGTGGCATGCTTGTAGAACTCAGATGGTATACGATCATCTCCAGGGGCCTTGTTGTCTTTTGTGTTCATTATTATTTGTTTCACTTCTGGAGTTGAAAAAGGTGCATCTAAAAACTCGTTCATGATCAAAAACTGCTTTCTTACTATTGCATATTCGTTTAAAATTTTTGTTCGCTTCAGTATATAGTTTTTTAAAAATATCAACGTTGTGCAACCGTAGAAGATTTAAGAACTTAAATGATAGATTTCTAGCTTTTGAACACTCAATATCAAACCATTTTTGTTTGCAAATTGGTTGTTTTCTAAGTGGTCTGTTTTCTGGGTAAGCTTTTTTAATAACTTCTGTAAGAGAACTTATTTTCGCAGGCATACCAGAATTTGCAAGTTTTTCGAGTTCTATTCCCAAGTTAATGTGGTAATCTATCTTATTTGAATCTTTCCAGGTTAGTTTAGGAATAACTTTCAGTTGCTTCTTATTTAAGGTGCTATCTAACTCCGACAAAGAAAAAGTCATTTCAAAAGGCATGTGATCTGAGAATGTCTCAGCTCCTACTGTGAAGTTGCTAATAATGTTACCCCAGTTGCCAGTGACAAAGCAATAGTCAATGACGGAGCATGCAGTACCTCTTATGAATGTATACTCTCCCTCGGGATCTCCTGCGCAGCTACCATTCAAAACATGACAATCATAAACATCTGCGAGTTCCAATATTTTTGATCCTTTGCTATCACACACTGTGTCTAGAGCTACGGTTCAGGTTAATATATGGGGAGTTTTCACTGAAGAAGTTATTTTGTGAAAAACCGATTCTAGCGTTAAAATCTCCTACGAGCATTAGATTATTTGAGTCGATGTCCTGCAAAGTGTCACATAATTTGTTATAGTCAACTTCCCAATGGCTGCAATTTAAATAAATTGGAATTATGTACAATCTGTTATTGTCAACGTAAACATCCAGAACATAGGAATTATCCGCTCTCTTAAAACTTATGTCTGTTCCAGTTATATTTTTTCGGTATCCAAAAAGTTCTCCTCCGCTGCCACGACCAAAGTTAGTTGTTTTTATTGCATGATTCCATCTTAATTCATATTCGAAAAATATTTTTTTAAATCTGTTTTCCTCGTGTTCTAATAAATGTGTTTCAAATAGTACAAATATATTAAACTTTTTTATATAATTAAAGAAATTCACAAACAATATTTTATTTTTCATTCCTGATATATTATAACTTAATATTCTAATTTTTTTAGTAAGGACTTCATTCTGGTAGACTTCTACACCTCATGCTTCGTGTAAGCTCGCCATGCTTGTGTTTGCACCCAAGCTTACTAATGCATTACTGGTTGACACCCTGTGCACTGATCTGTCAGTTGAGTTTGGGTTGACATTACTGACATTTGTTGTAGCGTTTGGTTTTAAATACGTTTTATTTTGTGTTAAAATTTCATTCATGAAGTTTTTAATAAATGAAGTACCAGTATAAAAAGCTTTTAGTGAATCTAAACCATCATTTTCACCACACCTTAAACCCATGTCGGAATCCCAGGTGAAGACTTTCCCTTCAACAATCAATTTATCATCTCGGACGAGAATTTTCTTTCGGCTGTCTTTTTCAAGAAGTACCTTTCGTATCCGAATAAGTTTAGCCCGTCTCTGGCGCACATTTAAAGGCAAATCTCTATGGATGCTAATTGGTTTTCCTTTCAGACTTCTAGAACTGCGAAGCACGTTCCAAGCAGCTTCCCGCGACCTCATCTTCACAATAACAATCGCACTTCGCCCGTTGCGGCTGTGTACATTATATGCAGACTCGATAATGGAGTTTGGATTGTTTTCTTTTATTAGTCCCGAACACACGGACTTAGCAGTTTCGCAGACATCAGAGCTGTTATCAAAAGGTAGGCGCACGACCAGATTTGACTCGGTGTTTTTTTGCATCAATTTGTCGATCTAAAACTTTGTTGCGTTTTTCCAGTTGCAATACTTTTAAATTTATTTCCTCATGACGACTTTGAAGGGTCGCAAATTCAGAATGGAGGCACTCCAAGTCTGATTTGGTGGCGAGGTGTTTATAGAGTTCATCATTATTTTCTTTGAGTAATTGCTTTATCATGTTTTCCATACTTGTTTCAGAAACAGTTCCCTTATTATGGTCAGTAGAGATAGAGTGTCGCTTTTCGGTTTGTAGCTGTTCAGGTAAGGTTTCTAGCAGGCTTCTTTTAAGCATTTGTTGAGGTTATCTTTTACAGATTTATAGTTGCTTATTTCTGGGGTTCTTAAGACTAAAACTTACTCAGCAATCTATTGATTTATTGACCTTAATGGTTAAACTAGTTTTTCCAAAGCACTTGAGATTTTTATTTATACTGAAATACTTTAAATTTTCGTTTTTTAGCTAGATCTAAAGATTTTTGCTACCTCTCTTTGACAGATGACAAACGTCAGATCAACCAGAATAGTTGAAAAAATTCCTTAATTTTTCCCATACATTAGAAAGGCAACATTGATGATCCAACCAACTACCGTGGATATACTTCCTCAACGCCACCTACAAGATATTCATTATTTTATAACATTATTAAATAACCGATTGACCCGTTGGAATTATGATAAGTTGCTTGGGGAATTTCAGACAGGTTTCAGAAGTGGCTACTCGACTATTGACAATATTTTTGTACTGTAAAGCATAGCGGCAACCTCTATTGAACAAAAAAAGAAGCTCTATTTTTTTTTGTCGATTTTAAGATTTTGATACCGTTGAACGCCGATCACTATTCTTCAAGCTTTACAATTATGGGATGTTAGACAAATTTGGGCAGGTACTAGAAACCATCTATGACGAAAATAAGGCAGCGGTATGGAATGGCGCCGAAAAGTCGGAGAGTTTCGAATTTAAGATGGAAGTCAAGCAAGGATGCAATTTATCGAGGACACTCATCAAAGCCTTGCTTTTTGCGAACTGTTTGTCATACTGTTTGCTTTCTCGCCTGAAACCCTACAGTTGATGATTAACCGACTAAATGTGTATTGCTGGTTATGGAATCTGAAAGTAAATTTGAGAAAATCCAAGGTGATGATATTCCGGAATGGTTCTGTTAGAACAGCCAGGATTGAGAAATGGCACTATGACAGAGAACCACTCGCGATTGTTAAAGCCTACAAATACGAGTATCTAGGATTTACCATAACCAGCAATCTTAATATGGAAACACACTTTAAAGAAAAGCTGGTTAAATCTAAAAGTGCAATATCCGCAACATGGAAGAAATGCTTCTCAAACCAGTCAATATCACATAGTGTTAAGTATAAGGTCTTTGTTGCAGTGGCGGAATCTATTATGATTTATGCAGCACAGGTATGAAGAGGGGAGAAGTTTTAAACGGTCGAAAAACTTCAGAGGTTCTTCATTAAAAGATGCTTTCGTTTACCGAAAAACAACCCAAACTATATGATCTCAATTGAGACAAGACTATCACCGCTCTTCATCAAAACTAAAAAATGTCATGTTGATTATATCAAAAAAGTTTTTAATATGCCAGATGAAAGACTCCCAAAAATTCTGGCATTGAAAACAATTGAGAAGAAAAATCTGTGGTATAAGAGGCTAGAAGACCATGCTGCCTACTGTAGAATGGACTTTCGAATACCTAGTTGATGAAAATGGTAAATACTGCGATGACGACCTCCGGAATCTTATTGCAAATTTAGATGAAAAACTAAGAGTCGACGCTATTAATGAAGCTACATCCTCGGTGCATAGATCAATGTACAACCATCTAAATCACAATTTATGCGAACGTAACTACTTTCGAAACGAGAACAAACAGGAGCTCATATCAGCAATTTTCAAAATGAGAGGAGAATGGATAAGTCTTAATTATAAACCACGTCATGAGGATCTGCCTATCTACTCCAGCCTTTGTAACTTTAAGAGTAAGGGAAGATGTAATCCATTTCATAGGAAAGTGTACAATTTTATGTGAAATACGCAGAAATTTGCTCGGCAGCAATTTGAAGTCACCAGAAGAAATAGACGCCCTCCTCAACTGTGAAGAAAACGTAAATCAATTATTTAATTATTTTCGAACTGCAATGTCTTACCGCAATCAAATTACAAACGAATCCTTTTAAAATAGTCCTTTATTTAATTTATATTCTAAATGCTTATTCAAACAAAAAAACTTCAATTAGATAAACATTGTTAATTTTCAAACGGAAGTCAATCGGCAGACGGCCGGCATAGCCAATCTTTAACGATTTTACTAAATTATATTTTTGTAAACAATGTACATATGTATATAAACGAATGTTAATAAATCGAATTATCTATCCATCTATCTATCTATCGAGATATTTCAATTTTACCAAAAGTTAAGAGCAGTCTTTTGCATAAGGTAAGTTTTAGGAAAACATCTACAAAAGTTAAGAGCAGTCTTTTGCTAAGGTAAGTTTTAGGAAAACATCTACAAAAAGTAAGAGCAATCTTTTGCTAAGGTAAGTTTTAGGAAAACATCTACATACATACATAATGTAAATTTGTATTATATTTTTAAAAACTTTACGAAAAAACTATTTTCAGAAACATAAACAAGGTTTTATTTCATTAACAAGAATTCTTCTTTCTATCAACTGATCAACTTATTTTCACCATATGAAAGATTCTTAAAAGAACAAAAATATGAATTAAAAAATTAAAATAGAAACTTTTTGAAGTTTTAAATAACAGAAAATATGTAATTCTAAAATGAATAATTATTTAATTTCTAGTGAAATTTATGACAAAGGTTGTTTTTCTGTCATTGAATTGAGAACAAAATTTTATTTCGAATCAAAACTTAAATAATAAAAATAATAAGCATTTTTTGAAAATATTTAGTTTTTATTAAAATTTTGTTTCAAGAGTTCTCATACAAAATTGATTTTCTCGAAATATTCAGAGATCGGTTCAAATCTCTTAGAAAGTTTGAAAACAACTTTGTGCCAAAATTTTAATACATATCTATTTAATTGTGTTTAATTTTCAGAATTTATATTTTTTAACGAAAATCCTATAAAAATGAAAATTAATGGAAAAAAAATGCTATTTAAACATTTTGCTAACTTCTAATTCAAAATTTTGATCAAAATCAGGTCAACATTTTTTTCAAAATGTTTCCCTTAGCCAAACAGACAAACTAGAAAAACATAATTCTCAGACAACAAAATTGTCAAAAAAGTTTTCGAAATTTAATTTTTTTTCTAAAGTTTTTGCCAAATTAAATTACAATGTATCCCACTGTCCAGGGTTGCCTCTGCACTCCTGCTATTGGTTTGTAATTGTGATGTGCTGCTGTCTGTGTATGTAGTTAAAACATGTATTTACTTCGTCTGATATGGTTGCAATTTTTGTCCTCCCTGTCTCCATCGTACACCCCTCGTCTTTGTCAAAACTGTGATGATATTTTTCGAAATGATTATCTCAAATTTGTTTGAATTACAGAACTGCTAACGAATTTCGCTTGAACAAGTTCACACGTTTTATTAACTTTGAGTCTCTCTTTATTTTTTATTATTTATATGATGCAGATGATGTTGATGATGTTGATGTCAATGTGTGCCGAATGGTGGTAGGGATGATGGAGAGACGGTGAAGGAGTACTGTGATTCCGTATCGTCGCTTGCAACTATCAGCCATATTCAGGTACCACCTACCTTTTTTTGCCTTTTCTGTGTTCTTATTTAAACAAGAGTACCGATCCCGGTTGTGATTACTACTATATGTGATGGAGGACAAACAAAACACTGAGAGAATCCTTTTTTACCTTAAACAGTTTAGGCTTAATACTATAGCGCTTCTAGGTTGGAACTAATATAAGTCGTTGTGTGAAGTACAGATATTTATTCTTTAGCCAAACTACGCGAATGTGGAATACTTTACCACCCTTTGTATTGCCCTTGTATTGAAATGCTGCATTAGACAAGTTTCCATTTTGAGCGGTTCCTCCTAAGATATGTGACTAAAGCATAAAGGATTCTGTTTCAAATTTCGGCCTTATTTGTCTCAAAGTAAATCCTTTAGGGACCTCTTTCTTCATGATTTCTGTCTTACAAACATTTTTCCTGATATACTTTTTGGGTTTTTTTATTTTTTGGAATTTTAAAAATTAACGAAATAGTGTTGTCAAAATTTTCTCTAAGTGTAATTACGCGCTTCGTCGCGACAGATAGCGTTAGGTTTTTGAACCGAACTGAACGAAACCTCATTGCCTTGACAACGACAACGACAGCGAGATGTGAAGAGATACGAAACAGTCAAGAGTGGTTTTGGTCGGGTAGTGTGTTTTGGTGGAATAGAAACTCTGGGAATCCTTAATCAAATTGACGGGAAATCCCGCAGTATGCATGAATATGTTTCCGAGTAACGCAAACAATGCTGGCGGCAAGATTTGTTTTGAGTGTTCGTTTTTGTTGGTTTCATGGTATCTGGTTAAGATAATACATAATACGGAAGAGAGCTCTTTCTGCCTATAAATATCCTTCTTGTTGTTATTATAAGAGGGCATCCAGCTCCAGGAAGGATATAAACAGGATTCTGGGTTCTGATGCGACCGGGAACGGCATCGGGACCGGGATACCATCCAATCCATGAGAATGGGAAAATTATCGTCCCATCGGCGATTGTATACGTTACATTTCGCTGAGTAGGCAATTAGATCAGACAAACATGTTAGGCACGTCGATGTGAAGAAGACGACCTTGTTTGACATCATCAAGAGATTTTAAGAGATTCATTCCAAAAACGACACTTTACTCCTACTCCTCCTGGAACTATATTTTTGCCTCATCCAAAATGAAACCCAGGATGATGGAGTTTGGGTTTTATTTGGGATTGCTTTTATATGAGATGGTATCTTAATGATTGCGTGGTTGTTGGTATGATACTAAAGAGGAGATGGAGATGAGGGTTAGAGGAACGATTAATTCGAAATACATTGGGTTTTTAGGGTTGGGATGGGTGTATCTACCTATAGTCATATTTTGTAAGTAGGTATACCTATACATAAACACGGCCACATCACAAGGATTTGTTTTTAACGTATTTAGTCGAATTTGCCACAAGCTTAAGTGTGATTTATGATGTATTAAGTTAAAGAAAATTTATTACGTTGTGATGTTATTATAGACAAGCGAGGAGGTTTACTTTTTTTTTTGGCACGTGGTTGTTTTCTTTCTAATGTTTTTTTTTTTTTGATTTTTATTTTGAGGGAAATTTGAAAATGATGAAGATTTAAAAATTAAAAAGAAAAATGCGGTCTCATTTGTTTTTCTTCTTCATTTAATCAAAATTAATAGTCAAGGAAATTGTTGTTGGCAGTTCTTATTATTCCAAAATCTAATTTTGACGGCTATTACTGATCCCAAGTCAACGTTAAACGTTTGTACATTTTGTTGATATATTCTAGATTAATGATAAACAACAGTTCTTAAATTAACTGCCTTTCGAAAAAATGCTGTGAATTAATAAAGTGTTGCTAACCATATTTTACAAAATTCTGTAGCCGAAATAGTAATTTTTAGTGTGTTATCAAAAATTATTTCTTAAAAATTCCTTTTTTAAACAGTTTCAGTTTTTGGGGTATGTATCGTTGAAAGCTATGTATTTATATAATAATATGTTAAAATTAGTTAGGAACCGAAAGTGGGAAATATGTTTTGAACAGGTTAGTATCTGTAATCAAGATGATTTTTCAAGTTATATTAAGCTTCCCATGGAAAGTTTTTGAAATTTGTCGACGATTCTTACGTTTGTGTGTCAGTTGCATCGCTCGGTGGGTTTTTGCTTTGAGAATTGTTTTTATCGTCAGAAATATATCTCAAAAACAAGTGAACTCCAAATTAAGGGGGTCACCTATCTTCGCGCTCAAATTATTCAAGGATGGATTGCGAAAAAACTACACATGACATTTGAACACAATGTTTTTTATTTGATTATTCAATTCTTGAACTTTAATGGAAAACAAAAAAAGGATATTTTTTTTAATAAAGTTTGCTTTTGACACGTAGTTAAATGGGGTCTATGAAATAACTCCCACGAAATAAGTCCCACTTTTGAAAACGAAATAAGTCCCACCAAAATCAAATGATTTAAAAATTTACTTGAAATGAAATAACTCCCACTCAAAATGAAATAACTCCCCCTTGAATAATATATTTCTTAAATGAATTAAGTCCCACTTTCATAAACGAAATAAGTCCCACTAGTAACAACGTTTGGATTCGTAAATGGATTAAGTACAGATCAATTGTTCTTATTATTAAGATGGCAACCGTTTCGGAAGGACCATCAGATTAAAATTATCGACCTTTATAAATGGCTTGAAGTTCCAGTGCATGGTAGACTAATCAATATAATGATAAGGTCTAGTAAACTAGCACACTCAACAACAAATTTGAAACAATACCATTCATTTCGTAAAGAGCAAGAAATAACGGAACTTTTCGAAAGCATATTCTACAATACAATACATTTTTTTTAAAAAGCAACAAAAAGAACATTATGAAATTCAATAAGAAACAACGTGAAGAGCAACAAATAATGGCAAAAATTATTAAGCATTCACTTTAAATGCAAAATTATGAAAATGAAATAAGTCCCACTTAAAACGAAATAAATCCCACCAAAATATAAATTTAGGGGTATGAAATAACTCCCACTTTACAAAACGAATTTATTCCCACTCAAAACGAAATAAGTCCCACTTAAAATAAAAACGCGTAACGAAATAAGTCCCACCAATTGACGAAATAAGTCCCACTTTTAAAAACGAAATAACTCCCACTTTCAAAATAGCAATTTTTGGTGGGACTTATTTCGTTTTTAAAAGTGGGACTTATTTCGTGGGAGTTATTTCATAGACCCGTTAAATGCACTACTGCCGGTGCGACGGAGTAGAACGGCTGGCACGATATCTCAGCTTCAGAACCTTGAAACAACAAAAACATTTTTTTAACTTAATTTTTAGAATGTTGACTAGGTCTATAGGCACAAGCTTTTTTGAATATTTGACAAAATGGCAGCGATAGGAAGTTATTGTAATGTGTCCGATTTGTCAAATTGAAAATCTTGACATTTCTCGACGTTTCAAGGTCCCTAGAATCGAAATAAAAGATTTTTAGAAAGATGTCTGTGCGTGCGTGTGTACGTATGTACGTTCGTACGTCCGTACGTTCGCGACGTTTTTTTCGTCGTCCATAGCTCAAGAACCAGAAGAGATATCGACTTCAAATAAATTTTGTTATACAGATAATAAGGCAGAAAGATGCAGAAAGGGCTCTCAAGAAAATTGCGTGGGTGGTTTTTTTAAAAAAAAAAAAGGTGAACATTTTGGTTAACCCTAAATATCTCATGAAACAATGACGCTAGAGACTTGAATTAAATTTTATATTATATATTGTAACGTGATACAAAACAATTAAAGTTTTGGGAAAAAAATCCAATGAACGGTTTTTTTTATAAATCAAAGAAACTGAAAAAAAAAATTTGTCATCTCGAAAATTTTACGACTTAAACATGATTTCATCTTCAAAACAATTTTGTGCAATGAAGAATAATGTATTTGACATCTGCTAAAATTTTGAGAAAAATCTAATTGACAGTTTTTTATAAAAAATAAAATCCTAAAAAAAACATTACTCATAGTTGGTAAAAATTGAATTTCGACTCAAATATCTTTTCAAAAACTTAAGAGTAAGGCTTCAAACTTTTTTTTATCTTATAAGAAATATTGTTTTCAACATTCTAAAATATTCAACATTCTGAAATATGTTGAGAAAAATCGAATTGACAGTTTAAAAAAAAAAATAAAAACCTAAAGCAAAATTAATAAAAGTTGGTAAAAATTGATTTTCGACTCAAATATCTTTTCAAAACTTTGAGATAATGGCTTCTAACTAATTTTAACTTATAAGAAATATTGTTTTCAACATTAGGAAAAATTTTGAGAAAAATTGAATTGACAGTTTTTTTTACAAAAAATAAAAACCTAAAAAAAAATTTATAAAAGGTGGTAAAAATTGATTTTCGACTCAAATATCTTTTCAAAACTTTGAGATAATGGCTTCTAACTTATTTTAACTTATAAGAAATATTGTTTTCAATATTCGATAAAATTTTGAGAAAAATCGAATTGACAGTTTTTTTTACAAAAAATAAAAATCTAAAAAAAAAACAATACTAAACTTGGTAAAAATTTACTTTCGACTCAAATAGCTTTTCAAAAATTACAAATATTGGCTTCAAATTTATTTTATTTCACAGAAATTATTGTTTTCGATATTCAGTAATTTTTTTTATAAAAATCCAATAGTCCGTTTTTTCATAAAAAAATAAAATCTACAAAAAATAGTACGCAAATTTGGTAAAAATTGATACATATGTATAGACAAACTTTTAAGCAAGACAAATCGACAGACGGAATGGGAAGTTATCAGTGTGGGTCGCATCCCAGCCTCTTTTTTGACATTCTTTTTCGATCTAAAAAAGACTGTAAAAGACCTAGCGAGATGTTTTGTGAATAAGTAACGCTTTACAGATTTAAGATAGCTTCTATAGTTTCGTCAAAATCGTGCCAACAGTTTTGAAAAACACTACTTTTGGGAAAACGCGTTTAAAGGCAAGTGTTACAATGTAAATAGGCAGGACGGGCCGGGTTTGTTTGAGGCTCGATATCTCGTAAGCCAGCATGTTTTCGATCAAATCCTTATCAAATCCTTCACAGAACATGTTTTATGTTATGTCTACATTAGAAATTTGCAAAAAAAACATCGATTTTTTCAAACCGCGAACGTAGACGGGCCCCTTAATTATGTCTTTCAAATAATTACATACAAACAAGCACGACTGGATCGCACGAACTTGCTCCTGTATCTAAAGAGTCTGTTTAAAAAATGTACCTGTATTTTAAGATTTAAAAATGTATACCTGCAAAAAAAGTTGGGCTTCAATAATTGAAATGCCATTTAAAATCTCAAAAAAAAAAAAACATTAATTTTTTCACATTTTATTTGAAAATCATTAGAGCTTTTTTTAATTAATTTTGTATATACATTTATTTAAATTTTTAATTTTTGTTTAAAAATATTGTTGGTATGCAGTTTGTTACAATAAACTCATTTACATTTTATGTTAGATTTTCGTAACAAACTGTTGACCCATTTTCGAGATATCGAATTTTGAAAAAAGAAATAATAGTTTTTTAAAAATCTAAAATCAATAAACGCACGATTTATGATTCCAAAAAATGTTTTTAAAAAATATATTCTATATTTTAAAATTTAAAAATTTACCAAGAAAAAAAGCTTGTTTTCAAAAATGTAAATGCCAGTTGATTTCTCAAAAAAAAAAAAAAATAATTTTTCAAAATTTGTATTTGAAAACCGTTTGAGCGGTTTTATTTATTTTGGTATGCAGTTATTTAGGTGTTATTAATATACGTTCTTCATTTAAATTTTGTAAAAAAATATGACCCATTTTCAAGATATCGAGTTTCGAAAAAAAATGTTTAATATATTTATAAAATAAAAAATTAAAACAATGACATTTTTGATCTACAAATATGATTAAGACAGTGAGTGATTAATTCCTGAGAAAACTTAAAAACAAAATAACGGTTCTATTGCGGGTACCTTTCTGGAGCAATACAATAATATATTTTTTTTTTATTGAAAGAAGCCAAATTAAGAAAAAAAAATAGAGACAATTAAACAAAAATGTAGCGGTTTGTTTTTGAGAAAATTCGAATTTTCGATTTTTGACCAAAAAATTTGTATGGGGCTTACTGATATTTTTGATCTTAAACAAAATTTTAAAATGCATAACGCGAATCTTCTTAAAAACTTAATTTTCAACTTCCACCAACTATTTCGGCTCAATAGTTTGGGCTGTAGCTGCGAGAAAAGATAGACGGACGGAATCGGGGGACCCATTTTTTTGACTTCTCTAACATCGTAATTTCTTGTTTGATTAAAATCTCAAGTTCGAAATTTGGTACGAATGCAAAAAGGGTTAAATTTTGTCGACCACCAAAAATCTAACGAGCTTATAACGCTTTGGACTTCAATTTAATTTTGTTTAACATATTATGACGTCATATGCGATATGAATTCAAAGTACAAAAATTTGTTTGTATGCATACAAAACTGAAACAAAGCATTAATTAGTCAACTTGAACCTTAAAAATGATTGAATACTCGAAAAAATTACGTTTATGACATCTGGTAAAAACTTTTAAAAATCAGTTTTTGTTTGCCTACCAACAAAAAATAGTTAAACGTCTCCAATTATTGAATATTGAATGTGTACTTTTCGAAGTTCTTTAAATGGAAATTTATGTTTTACGAGAAACGTTATCTTGTAAAATTTTTAAGGAAGTGTGGGTTCAATTCCGGCAATTTTTTTGAAAAACGTACATAAAGAAGTTATTGGTTGAATTGAATGGAATGAAATACGTCTTCGGAATATTTCTTATCAATTCACTGTTTACTTATTTCATTAAGCTTTTTATTAATCTTCTTTATTTTTTGTTGAGTATTTTTCATTGACCTTATATTGCAGATGTAAATTTAACCTAAATAAAAGTGTCTAAAAAAGTTTCCCGGATCAGCTAGTAAATGATAAATACTTAGTATTCATTTAATCCAATTTTAAATTTTATTTTTTGTTAAATTTTTAAAGCAGATGTTTAACAAATTGTATTCCTTTATTTATTTTGATATATTGTTTTCGTTTCTTTGTTATTGGGTCGTTTCTACATATGGTTTGTTTCAAGAATCTTATGAATGAAGTATGAATAAAGCTGCAAGCTCAAATCTGTCTCGATTGTCAAAAATTGTTTGTTTAAGTCTTAAAGAGTTTATGGTATATTATCAAAAAGATTAAACATAGGTAAAAACAGATGTTTACATTAATGGAAAAACCAAGGTTTAATTTACATATATACAAATAGAAATGATTAAATTAAATTATATTCAATTCGATTGAAAAATTTCCAAATGAAATGTCAACAAATATAATTGTCATGTATGTCGTGGTGGAAGTGAGCTGATTTTTGTTAATTATAAAATTGCAAGTTCTAAGATTTTGTAAAATAAATGTGTTATTTCGATAGGTTGTCCAGAACCATATGTTAGAAACAGCCCCGTCGAGGGGGGGGGGAAGGGGGAACCCCCCGGGCCCGGGATTTTCTAAAATTGAAATGAGAATATACTCTATATTCATCATCAACATACCTATTCCCACTTATTTTTAGGGGCCCGAAAATTTATAATCATTCATGCTTTCGCAATCGGGCCCCTGTTTTGCATGTTATCTGCCAATCTATCAGTCACAAGCTTGCCGATCTGGGCCCCTGATTATTATTGGCGTACAGTTTTGTAAATATTTAATTTGAAATAGTCCAACTCTGAACTATTGAAGGAAGTTATAATAAATTGTTTTGCTTTTCTTATTTAATTTAACATAAATTTCAAATTTATTTTATTTTGAAAATTTTTAAAGTCAAAATAAGGGGCCCGGCAAATTAGAACAAAACACAAATTATTATTTCGGTTTCTGTTTTTTTTTAAAGTTTCTTTTCTTCTATTTTGGTTTCTGCTGTAAACGAAATTTTGGATTCGGTTTCGGGGGACCGGAAAATCCCACAGGGGACTAGGAATACGAGGCGATGGCAATCTTATTGGAGAGCCAAATAATGGAATTTTTTTGGCATTTTTAAATTAATTAGTCATTATGACCCCTTACTTGAGGAGCACTTGGAAAAAGTAAGAATTTCACAACAAGAGCACAAACGTTTGCAAGTCCACTACCTTTCCGTTGAGAATCAAAATGAGTTCATTAAAAAATGTGAATTCAGCTATTTTGAAGGAGAGAGAAAACGCCAAATACTTCGCTATAATTGTCGATGCAACACCCGATTCAAGTCATGCGGAACAAAACACATTTATCTGCGCTTGGAAGAAAATGTGTTCACCATCTGAGAACGGTTTTTGGAATTTTTGGAATTTTTTCGGTTGCAACAAAAAAAACTGGCACCGCAATAGCTGATTTGATCTGCGAAACATTGGCAAAGAACGAAATCCTTTAAGAATACTGTTGTGCACAAGACTATGACAATGGAAGAAATATGAAAGGACAGTATAATGGTGCACAAAGTCATATTTTAAACAAAAATCCGAATGCCGTGTATTCACCATGTGCAGCTCACAGCCTTAACTTGTGTGAAATCGATTCAGCGGAAAGTTGTTCTGCCGCAATCACATTTTTTTGGAGTTGTTCAAAAGTGTTTCAACTTGTTTAGCAGCAGTGCCCAACGTCGGGAAATTCTTAAGAAAAATGTGCTCCGATCCCTTCACAAACTTTCCGATACAAGATGGTCCAGCTAGAATTGAGGCAATGAAACCATCTGAAAAACCTTAGAACATCATTAGAAGCCTTACCTAAGTGATATTAATTTAACTGCTGAAGCTCGAAGAGATGTAAATGGCGTTTTAAAATATATGCACAAATTTGGATGCGTCCTGATGTCTTCGATTTGGTGCAAGGTTCTTAGCGCTATAAATGAAAGAAGTATCATTCTTCAAGCCAGAAACATGACTATTGAGGTTGAAATTCGAAATCTCGACAACTTGATCTCCGATTTGAACATTATTCGAAACGGATGGGATCAAATTTTATGTGAATGCAAAGCAGTTGCTACTGGATTGGGGGATGTTCCAAAATCGTTCCCATCAAACCGAAAAATTCAATTAAAGACAGAGTTTGGAGAAAATCGAGGAGCCGGAGAGCAAATTGAAACAGACGAAGAAATAAATTTCAAGAGAAACACCTTTTACGTCATAGTTGATTCAATTATATCTGGAATTTCTCGTTGGTTCGATACGATGAAGAATTTGAATGCTACATTTTCATTTTTATGACAGTTTTCAAGAATGGACGAAATTGAGATTAAAAACTCCGCTACAAGGTTCATTCAAAAGTATAACTCGCATGTGTCTCAAGAGTTGAAAGAAGAAATTATTCATCTGAAACACATTTATGGAGCCAATTTTGAAGCAGAACCTCCGCCATTGAGTTTGCTCAATGTTTTTTATTCCCAGAACTTGGAGACGATTTTTCCCAACATTTGTGTTGCTCTACGTGTATTTTCCACCATACCTATAACCCTAGATAGTACCGAACGTTCATTTAGCGTCCTTGCCAGAACAAAGTATTTTAATCGTTCGTGCTCATCACAAGATCGTGTTTCTGGACTTTCTACACTATGCATCGAAGCACCTTTGGCAATGGAATTGAATTTCGATGTAATTATAAGTTGTTTTGCTGCTCAGAAAGCTAGGAAAGCTTGTTTGCAAAAAGAAATATTTCATTGAATGCAAACTAACTATAATGAAAAAATTGTGATAATCTTTTAATATAAAGAAAAACAATAAAGAGTATTTAATGTAAAACTTTTAAAATACTTAGTTTTTTTTAAAGACAAATTTAAAATACTTTTACTTCGCTCTATTTTATTTTCATAGTAGGTAATAGATCTTCATGCTATTTTTTTTTAAATAGTTAATCGACCGTATTATCAGTTACTAACATGTCGTTGGCAATATCGAATTGAATGTATGATTCTGTTCGGAATCTGCTCGCATGTAGAATTAATTTCTATCCATCTTCCATTTCAACTAAACTGGACCATACCCGTGAGATTGATTTGATGATGAACACTTTTTTTTCGGTTCACTTTGAAAACGAAAAATTATTATTTCCGTTAACTCCAACCAATTTCATGCTATTCGTAATTGAAATTAGAACGTACCATATCAGTAGGCATGAACTTTGAAAAAAATGGTAAATATGGGGGGGGGGCGAGATTTATCCGTCCCGGGCTCGGAATTCCTCTTGACGGCCCTGGTTAGAAATAGAGGGGACCTACAGTTTTATGCCGAACACCAGACACCTATTTTTTATTTTTTTTTAAATGAAAATAAGTCTTGTCAATTTCTTTAACTTTGACTATAGAAAGAAATTCGCTCTAAAAATAAACGTCTTCCCAAGGGCACCAAACCAAGGTTTGATTCAAAAGAATTCCTTAAAAAATAAAATTAATATAATATGTCGATTTTTATTGCTATGAATTTTTATTAATTTTACTTTAAAATACAAAAAAAGAAATGCAAAATTTAAATTTCGTTTTTCATTTAATTTATTCGGTTTGTAAGGAAATTTAAGTGTAAGGACATCAATCTCGACGACATAACATAACACCTTGACGGCAACTATGGTGTCGAGAAAATCCGTACTGTCTGCAACATGCATCTTTTTCAAAGGCTTTAATAGAACATTGTTGATTACATTGTGGAACACGAACTATCACCGCGGCCTGAGATTCACCAACATTCACTACTCCTACTAATAAAACAAACAAAAGGAAGATATTAATTTTATTCATTGTTATGTTTTATTAAATCAGATGATTAACTTTTTGATAAGTTAAAATTTTAATAATGAGAAGATTTCACTAAACACACTCACCTTTTATACGATTTTACGAGTGCAATTCGGAAAAATACATACATATGAATTCACCATGGAAACAGTTGTGTAATTGTTAAATCTTTAGAATTGATTTGTAAACAGTGGAATATTTTTATGGAGGTCACATGACTTTTTATCATAAAGGGGACTTTAAAGGGTTTGGAAATTTTTTTTTAAAAAGTTGATATAAATATAAATTCAATTAATTTATGTACAATTGAAAATAAAAACTGTTTTTTCTTGTTAAAAGTCTAGAAAAGGTGACCTACAATTTTGTAGGACAATAAAAATGTTACTGCCTTTTTAAGTCATAAACACCCTACATCTTGTTATAACTTCTGTTTTAGACAAGTAATTCAAAATGTCACACTTCCTTGATTTATTATTACTTAATTGCATTATTTATACAATTTTGTTTCTGTTTTAAATGCATACAATTAATAAACATTATAATTTTCTTATGAAAATTCTTTTAACCTCGCGCCGTTCGTCGTTTATAGTTAATACTTTATTCAGTTTAAATTTGTTGGAAAGCCCCTTAGAAATACTTTTATTTGAATGACGTCAAAACTAATTGATATGTATATTGTATATTTTTACGGTCACAACTTTTTATTAATCGTAAATTTATCTTGAACGTGATACAAAATAAAAACCACACAATAAATAACTATAACTTAACACTGATTTTAATGTGAAGGTTGTCATTAAAAATATAATAAGTATTTTTATCTTCTTAGAAAATTATATATTTTTTTTAAGTTAAATCGTTAGCATACATTAAATCACAATTTTTAAATACTAGCTGAACCAACTAGCTTCCCTTGGTGAAAATAAAATTTAATTTATTTAAAAATTAACATGTGTATATTTTGCTTATATATATTTATTATTTATTAAATATGAAGTGAGTTTTTTTATTAAATTTTTTTGTTAAGATTTAGAGGTCGCTACCAGCTGTCAAACTTTGTACAAAAAGCATCGAATAACAGTCTAATCTAAATGATAGTTACAGTGATGTTTCATTTATAGGTGTTTAAATCACATCAACAAGTGAAACTCGCATAGACAATCGCTGTCTATCCCCTCCACCCCTCGAGGGCTCTTCTGTACCGACGCGTCGAGATCTAGCCCGCCGCGCACTTCAGTTTAAATAAGTCATCAACGTGTGCGCACGCGCTTTAAGTTATAGTGACGTGTTTCAACTTGCAATGGCGTCTACAAGTAGCGGACTCAGTAAAGCTACTAGAAATCAAAGTAAAGTTTGGCTTATCGGTCAATTATTATCCGAATTAAGCCAATCAACGTTGCCATCCATCCGTGAAGTTTTGCGGTAGGTACTTTTTTCATTACAAAAAGTGATGCTTTAAATATTATGACTTCAGAAGAAGACAAGCAGTTTTTAATAGCAGTACGACAAAATCGACACCAATTTTTAATTTGTTCAGTGGACAGAAAAACTTTAAACAAATGTAAGAAAATGAAGGAAAATAAAAGAAAAGAAGAAGAACGCCTTGAAAAATTGCGCGAGCGTGAAAACAAAAATATCTCGGCATTAACAGAAAACTCCTCAATTTCTTTATTATCTCAATTTATTTCGTCGTCTGAACCCACCAGTGAAGAAGAAACTTTGCCAAACACCAAACCACAATTGTCCGAAATGCTGCCACCTCAGAATCGAGCTCGAAAAGATATAATTAACAGCCAATTAGCCTCCACCCTTTGATGTCTCTAAATTGAGTGACAGGCGAGAAAAAGTGCAGGCTATGGTCCATCAGAATTTAATGTCAATACATCTTCTATTCGTTGGCAGCGTGTGAAGAATCGCAAAGCTGTTGCAGAGTCTCTCAAAAGGGAGTTTAAACATAATTCATTATTAACAATCCATTGGGACGGTAAACTGATAGAAGATATTATTGGACACGAAACTGTAGGTTGGCTGCCAATTTTGGTATCAGAACATAGAGTTGATCAACTAATCACAGTTCCAAAATTGCAATGTGGAACGAAGCTGAAGCATGTGCGTCAGCTATTTCCGAAGCTATAAATTCATGGAATTTGAATGATAAAGTTAAATGTTTGTGTTTTGACACTACTGCTGTAAATACGGGCTTAAGAAGTGGAGTATGCGTTCTTTTGGAACGAAAAATGAATAAAAATATGGTTTGGCTTGCTTGTCGTCACCACATAATGGAAATTATGTTGTCAGCTGTAGTAGATCAACTGCTGGCCCCATCTAGTGGTCCTGATATACAATTATTTAAAAGATTTAAGAAAAATTGGAACACTATTGACCAAACCGACTTCAAAACAATAACAGATGACTCTGAGATAAATATTCCTGCAGAAATGGCCGCAGACATGATTTTTTTGCTAAAAAACAACAACAAGTACATCAACCTCGAGATGACTACAGAGAACTGCTGAATCTCACAACCATTTTCTTAGGAGGAATTCCTGAAAAAAGTGTTTCATTTAGGAGGTAATTTAATTTAAATATTGGTTTCAAGCTCCTAGCGGATGGTCGGCACCAAGAAACGACCTACAATTATTGAAAGACCTTAAGGCCTTCAAAATCTTCAACAAAAATATTGCTTCTGTTGCGCTGAAAAAGATTCTAAATCATTTGTGGTACTTGTCGGAAGAGCTAGTTTCACTTGCCTTTTTCGATGACGAACATTCAGTTAAACAGAAGAAAAAATTGGTAGACGCACTGAGAATTGAAGGCACAGAAGATTGCTTAAAAAGAATAAGCCTTGATATCACACATATCCATGAAAAAAATGTAGAAATTTCGTGAGTAGTAATTCCTTAAGATTCTTCCAGATCCTAGGTATATCATCAAGTTTTCTGGAAAAAGATGTTGAAACTTGGAACGAAGACTCAGATTATGTAGCTGCCAAAAATATTGTTCATTCTGTGCGAGTAGTCAACGATTTAGCTGAGCGCGGTGTTGCTTTAATGGAAGAATTTAATAAATTAATTACAACTAATGAAGAACAAAAGCAATATTTGCTTTTGTTGGTAAAATATTATAGGAAAAAATACCCTAATACCCTTATATCTTTAAAATAAATGATCTAAATATATTAATTCATAGGAACAACAATAATTAAGTAATATTTTTTTGTCCTGATTATGAAAATATAAGAATTTAAAAAATACAGATTTCGTGTTTTTATTTAAGATTCAATCCTTGGTAGCGACCCCTATATGTCATTAAAAAAAACTCAAAAAAAAAAATACTGATTTACTTTCTCATGGTATATATTAAAATTACGTGGTGGCCCGCGAAATTTAAGAAAAAAAAAATTTTTCTTAAGAATAAGGACCACCCTAATATTTATGCAATAACATTAGTAAATGGTAATTCAAATGGCACTCAATGAAATTGAACTTTAAGTGTCAAAATATTCTGTAGGAATATATTTTTTTTATGGCGATAAATTACAAGCAATTAACTTTAAGAAAAGGGTTTTCGGATAAGAAATTTAATACTTTAATACCATCTGTCACTTTTAGATCCGTCATGTTATGACGTTTGACAATTAAAAAAAGAGCAATTACTAAAAATGGAATGATATACGCTTCAGAAACGCATTCAAAAAATTCACTTCAAAAATGGTGAACACTTTTGTATCGTCGTGAAAAGTCTTCTCAGAAGGTAATAGTAAAATTGGTGGAAAAATTTGAGCTGTTGCAAGTTGAAAGTTAGTAATGTGAAAAATCGAAATCGTGTGTGGACAGCTGTATCTGCAGTGTTAACATAAAACTGTGCGGCATTCAACAAACTATGTAACAACGTTTTTTTTTTATTAAGACTTAGGTCTTAAGGTTTTTAAAGTTCAAGCCGGTTGATTACCAGCCACGTGCGTGTATCGTCGCTGATTGGTTAATTGAAATGCAACAAAATGATCCGGATTCTTCTAAGAAAATAATCTTCAGCAATGATATTGATGTAGACGGCAAAGTTTAATTTCAATATCATTGTGACGTTACGTGCAGCAAAAATAACAAAACAATTAAAATTTTGGATTTTTGTCATTCTGACCGGGTTATTTCTTGAAGAAGTAAACTCAATTGGCCATCGAAATCTTGTGATTTAACCATTTTGACTTTTTACTTGCGCCATATAGAAACTACATTTATACATATGTATGTATGTCTGTCTGCCCTCTCAACTACAGGTTAATTGAGTTTAAACTTAGAAATTAAGCTAATTCGTCTTAGGAGCTTTTTTCAATTTTTTTTTCTAAGACCAAAAATAGCAGTAGTCCCCATACAAATTTTTTTGTTCATATCTCGAAAATTCAAATTTTCTCAAAACCAGAACCCTACATTTTGTTCGTTATCTGACTTCTTTCAACTTAAACAAATATATTTAAACAAATATATTTAAGGTGTTTTTAAATTTTCTAAGGAACTATTGAACCAATTGAAATATTTGATATGATGATCAAAAATGACTAAAATTTTCGTTGGATTTTTAAAAAATACTACATTTTTTCTTACAAAATTTGATACCTCCAAAATGGGTCAATATTTTGCAACGAAATTCAAAAAAAGAGGCTTTGATGCGATCCGCACTGATCGCACTTCCCATAAATGTCCATGAGTTTTCATGTTTGTAAAAAAAAAGTTGTCAGTTGAATTTTTCTTCAAAAATATCTAAAATTTAGCAACAATATTTTGCATACGATAAAATAAGTTCAATTTGAATATTTATCTGTTTTTGTTGCTGAAATTTTCAGTCTTAAACATCAGCATTTTTTTAAAGTTTTTATAATCGGTAAGATTTTTCTAAGTATGTTATGTTCCGTTAATATAAAATTATACCTTCATCTATTCTCAATATATTCGAATCAAGCATCAGTTTTTACCAATTTTGCGTAGTTATTTTTGTAGTTTTTTAAATTTCATAAAAAAATCGGACTATTGGATTTTTCCAAAAAATAAATTAATCAATTTTAAAAAATAATATTTAGTTTGAGATAAAAGTAGTTTAAAGGCAATATCTTTTATTTTTGAAAAGATATTTGAATCGAAAATCAATTTTTGCCAACATTAAGTAGTGTTTTTTTGTAAGTTTTTCTTTTTTGTAAAAAAAAACAGTTTCTTTGATTTTTCTCAAAATTTTACCAGACGTCAAAAGCGTTAATCAAGGTGACACATTTTTTTCAGTTTTTTGATTAAAAAAAAAAAAACTGTATTGGTTTTTTCCAAAATTATACTTCTTCAATGAAGTCGCTAGCATTATTGGTTCGAGAGATTTTTGGCATCAACCAAAATGTTCACTTTTTTTTAAATTAACAATTTAAAAAAAAGTGAACATTTTGGTAGTAAAAATACCACCCACTCAATTTTTTCCAAAGTTAATTTGCATATTTTAATGTTATTATCTGTAAAACGAATTTAATTTCAATTCGATGTCTTTACTAGGTCTTGAGATATGAACGTCGAAAAATTGTATCCCGAACCTGCTTACATACGCACACACAGACATCTCTCTAAGAATCTTTGACTAAAATCTTGACCTTGAAAAATTAGCGAATTTGAAAATTTTCAATTTAAGAAATCCGAGCGATTACAATAACTTAATAGGGGAAGTTAATAACATTTGAATTTTTGAAGATAAACTTATTTAACTGGTAGTTATGTTTTAAAATCTTAAATTGGAACTAGTTTTAAACAGACTCTTTGGGGAGAGTACGATAACTCAGGCGACAAAGTTTAATGACGGATTTGTATAGAACAGTTAAAAACAAGCATTTTTTTTACCATGGGAAGGGGGTCTATCTCCCCCTGTTTTGGCGGTAGGGGCAATTTAAAAAAATATGTACGTTAAATGCAAAAAAATAATTAAAAAATATTGGTAATACTTAAAACTAAGTTTTATACACTTTTTAAAGCCAACACTTTTGTATATTAGCTTGTTTTTAAATCAAGTCAAAATTATGCATAGTTTTTGAAAAAAATTGTTTTAAACTCAAAATTTGTGCAAAAAGAAGTTTAAAAAAAAGGTTTAAAGTGTAATTTTTCAAAACTTTCAGATTATCTACTATTTTTTTTAGAATTCATTGCTCTTATTTGTTTTTGATCAAAAACTGAAAACTAAATGTATTTATGTCTTCTAGTTCTTGAGAAAATTGAAAATTACCAACAAAAAATATTTTAATTAAATTACTTTTTCCTTGCTTGAGTATTATAGTAGTCTTATTTTGATAGAAATAATCGAATATGGGTTAACATATACCTAGGGTAAATTAATTCTTCCTAAATCCAGCTTATTTAAATGGAAAAGAAACTTTGCATGCACTCTATCCTGCACCCACCGCACATTGCACCCTCCCCACCTTGCACCCACCCCAAATCCTATAGTATTCCCTAGCAGGGGGGTTGCAGGGGCAGCATGTCCCCCCATACACATCCCACTGTTGCATGCACCGAAACTCGCACACACCTTACTGTTGCATACACCCAAACACTCACCTACCATTATTACTATCAAAATTAAACCACTCAAGCAAAAAAAAAAAAGAATTAAATTAAAATAGTAGTTGTGGTTATTTTCAATTTTCTCAAAAACTAAAATACATAAAATCATCTAGTTTTCAGTTTTTGATCAAAAACAAATAAGAGCAATAAGTTCTGAAACAAAAACAATGGTAGATAATCTTGAAGTATTGAAAAATTACACTTTAAACCTTTTTTTACTCAAATTTTGAGTTTAAAATTATTTTTTTCAAAAACTACGCATAGTTTTGACTTGATTTAAAAACTGGCTAATAGAACAGAATGTTGTATAAAACTTAATTGTAAATATTACCGTTATTTTTTAATTATTTTTTTTTCCATTTTAAATAATAATTTTTTTAAATTGCCCCTCCCGCCTAAACGGGGGGAGATAGACCCCCCTCCCATAGTCAAAAATGCTTGTTTTTAACTGTTCTTAAAAAATCCTTTATAATATCTTGTCCCCTGAGTTATCGTACTCTTGCCGATTCTTTGGATACAGGAGCATTTTATTTTTGAGGGCACTTCAAATATTGTGATTATAACCGGTGCCGTAAAGACCATTTGGCAAATATAGCTTTCCAATGTTTCCATCCGTTAATATCTTTCTTAATATCTTATTTAATTTCGACTCCAGTTTCATACAAAACATGTTTGACTAAATGGAAGTGAGAAATACAACTTCATCTATACCAAAAACTATGTTGTGTTCATGCCATTGCTACCATTGAGAGTTTTTTATGTTGATGAAATTGATCGTCACGTTACAGATATAATTATATTTTTTTGGTAAATTGCATTGATTAGACATTGTACCCTAGAATGGATTTAATCTAAAATCAATTTGTTAATATTGTTAAACTAATCGAAAAACATTTTCTAAGTTTAAGACCTTTTTAAAAACAATTATCGAAAATATTACTATTACAAAATTGCATATGATTTAAAAAAAAAATGATAGTATTAAAGTCTTTATTTGAAAACAAAATGTATTTCTTAACTTTCGGTGTAATCACCTTATCTAGCTTAACCTACCCCAATGTCAGCCTTCATTTTCGTGCTGACATTGAAAATACTGATTAAATCGCTTCTATTTGAACTTGTTTCCATTTAATTTAAATAATTATAATCTTTTGATTGAAATTTAATCACATAAGAACAAACAATCTTGCTATTTCCGAGAACTCTATGAAATTGTTTTGATTCGAACGATCTCTTACGAAGGTATACCTAAACGTTTCTAAATAATACATTTTAATAAGTTGCTGGGAATTCCCAAACAGATTAATGTGCCTGTTTTCGTCATATTCAATTAAACATATTTGTATCGTTGGTTGCTTAGAGCTTTTAATGCATCATGGCACACTTTTAGCGGGTTTTTCTGAGGAATCAAGAGATAAATACATATGTACATTCTTGCTGATACAGAAATATACGTAATTATTTAAACACACTTTTTGTTTTTGATTAATTACTACATTTCACATGAAATGTAGGAATATTTATCAAATTACACTTTAAACTTGTTTTGATTTTGTAAATTTGTGGTCAGCAGTAAGGTTTTTTTTTTAATAATAGATTCATAGGCATAAGAAGCAATTAATCAGTGTTTTATGTTTACAAAATATTGTATTAGGTTCGTTTATCAATAAGGCATGAAGCTCTAGATGCTTTATAGAATATATTTATTTTTATTCAATTACGTTAAATACTAACGCTAGGTTTACAAACAAAACTTATATCTAAAAAAAAAAAAATATATATATAAATATATTCTATACATTACTAATAATAATAGAACACATAAAGCTAAGAATTATTTAAATATTGAGAGAAAAAATGTACATATTTTGAAGCTATCTGATTTGATATTTTGATTAATAGAATTTAAAAGAAAATTATTTTCATTATATATGCTTATTAACTGGTTAATGGGACTGTTAGAACCATAGTTTGATCGGCTAAGGTTTGCTCGAATTGGCACTCGATTTCTGAAGTAATTTCGGCTTACATTAAAGTGGAATCGACACAAAACTGATGGAGATGAAATGGATCCATTCAGAATTCCGACAATAAAGCAGAGTTGCAAATACTTACGGTGACTAGTAAGCGATGGAAGACCTATAAGTTGTTGCCTAACGGAATAGGAAGGCAAAGCTAATTTATGTGTCTGTGGGAGAAATCGTAAAATAAATCTTAGGAATCTTCTTTGAACACCTTCAAGTCTATGGATATGATTCGAGTAATAAGGGGCCCAAACTATACAACCGTATTCAAGGATTGATCTGACAAACGATACATACAGAGTTTTAAGGACCTAAGGATCTCGGAATTCCCTGCCAAATCTTTTTATAAAGCCTAGTGTCTTATTAGCTTTTTTCACAATGTGGTTGAAATGGTCAGTAAAAGACATTTTTGTGTCCAAAATGATACCTAAGTCTGAGAAGTGAGTCAATTTTTCGAGGTTTGAAGAATTTAACCTATAGTTATAGTCAAGAATACTGTGTTTACGTGTAAAACTCATCGTTTTACACTTATCAGTGTTTAACAATTAACGATTTGTATGCACCATTCCCATAGACGAAGTAGGTCATCTTGTAATAGTTCGCAGTCCGTTAAGGAATTTATTTTTCGAAATATTTTCACGTCATCAGCGTATATTAGCGTCATAGAATTTCTTAAGATAGATGGGAGATCATTTATAAACAGAACAAATAACAATGGACCAAGGTGGCTACCCTGAGGTACACCAGAATTGACAATAAACGGATTGGAATAGTCGTTTTTGAACACAACACAATAATATCTGTTTGTTAGGTAAGAAGATATCCATGCTATTAGTTTATCATTTAGTCCAATTTTTTCTAATTTCCCTAAAAGTACTTCATGGCTAAGTTTGTCAAATGCTTTGCTAAAGTCTGTAAATACACAGTCAACTTGTTGTTTATTTTCGAAAGTGTCAATACAATATGTTGTAAATTCGAGTAGATTTGTAACGGTCGATTTTCTTTTCACAAAACCATGTTGATTGTCACAAAAAACAGAAGAACAGTTAAAGGAAAGAACATCACAAACAATGGCTTCAAACAATTTTGGTATAACAGACAGCTTCTATAGGACGATAGTTGCATATAAGATGCTTGGGACCCTTCTTATACGTTGGTTTTAGAAATGCATATTTCCATAAAAGTGGAAAATGAGAACAATTAAATGATTGGTTGAACAGAATACACAATGGGTACGAAAGATATTTAACGCACTTTTTTACCATAAATGAAGGCAGTCCGTCAGGGCCTGGACTAAGGCTTTCGTCAAGTTTTAGAATTTTGTCTTGTATAGTAGATTCCGAGATTGTTAGATTTATCTGAGCCAAGTGAGGAAATTGAGAAGTATTTGTTAAACCTATTGAGCTGTGATTTGTAGAAAAAGAATATTCATACGCACTTTTAAAAAAATTTGAAAACATATTCGAAAGTTCTAGAGGATTATGGCTTGTTTTGTCTCTATATGTCATGTTCGGAGGGTACTCGTCAAATTTTCGCTTACAGTCAACATATTTCCAAAAATTTCGTGAATTCGTCTTAAGTTCCCGTTCAGTATTTGCAACAAACTCAAACAAAGACAATTTGAATAGTTAACAAATTCATTTCTGATTTCTTGGTAGATACCATAATCAACATCAGTATGTGATTCGTTATATTTTACCCATGCCTTATTCCTTTTATTTTTTAAGCATTTAAGATGCCGATCAAACCATGGCGGATTATTATCTTTGGCTTTAATTTTACGAAGAGGTACGCTCTCCAGAAAGCAATTAAATAATATTTTATAGAATTTCAATACCATATCATCTAAGTTCAAATTTATAAATATTGAATCCTAGTCCAAATGATTTAAGTCGGTAAAAAGTTGATTGAAATCACATTTTTTGAAGTCAAATTCAATTTGCTTATCGCAAGGGGTATCAAGATTACAAATATTTAAATTTAAGGATATTGTCAACGCAGGATGATGTCGATCTTCTTTTAAAAGTTTTATGTCGCTTTGAATAACAGCAGTGTCAGCATTTACGATGTCAGAAATATAAATAAGGTCCAGTATTTTGTTATTGTGGTTTTTGATTGAGTTCAGCTGAATGAGTCCTAGAGAGGCCATTGTGTCGACTGTGCAAAATTCGATATCAGTAGATGGGTTGGTCAGAAAATATTCTTCATATAGACATTTGTGTTAGAAATTTTGCGATTCAATGAATATATCAGGGAAGATTTAAAAATAAGCTTTCATTGCATGTAAGTGAAGCTGCCAAAGTTCTTGTTACTTATCATACTTTGACAGAAAACTTGTTCCGAAGGGCTTGACTCGTAAAAGAGAATACTAATAGAACATTTTTTACAACAGGTTCCTGACATTAGTGAACTCTTTTATTTTTTGACAGTTGGCAACCTAGAAGAAGAACTGTCTTTTTATACATATTTAAGAGTTCTATTTTAAATCTTTTCTCTTATGAAACAAACCAATTATACGAAATATTACCTTACAATTATTGGTATTATCAATAATAATTAAATTCTATTTATAAATTTTAACTTTTTACTGATTCTGCAACAAAATCGTATAAAAAGTCGATGCATATGTTTGATTTGAATCAAATAAAAATCTTATTTCAAAATAGAAACTTCAAAGTAAAAATTTTTGAAAACTCACAAATAAAAAAAAACATGGCCGCTTTGAATAAAACTTGTACCCTTCTTATTGTAGTGATAATGGTTTCCGCTATGATCATTACCACCACTGAAGCTCAACGTAATACCGTTCGTGTCGCACCTTGTGATGAGGTTTGTTCACGTACCGATCGGGAGAAACACTCATGCTGTCAGGCTCATGGATGTCCTTATTATGCAAATTGTAATAGTGGAATGAGGTGCATTATTTGAATGAAATATTACAAATAAAATAAAGGGATAAATAAAGAGTTTATTTTCATACAACAATTGAACATTTTTATTTCAAAAACCTTACTTAAACGTTTTAAAAAGTTTTAGTGATGCCCCAAGTCTTAACAAGCTTCTTTAAAGTTATTTCAATTACGAGCACAGGATGATGAAATAAAATGTTATAAATAAATAAATTGGGTGGCGCAACAATCCGTTGAGAACTAGGGCCTAGTGACTTACAACTCTCAACCATTCTTGTGTGCGAGTACTGTTGTCAGGAATGGAGGGAACCTACAGTTTAAAGCCGAATCCGAACGGCTAATTTGAGAAAGCACTTTTCATGATAAGAATTACTCTTGGAGAATTTTATTTTTTTATTTACTAGAAAATTTAAAACAAAATCTAATTTTAATATCTTTTTTAATTTTTACTTAAAAACTACTTTAAATAAGGTCGTTAAAATAAAACTTAAAGCTAACTTAAACTACCTATTTTACCTATAAACTACTAAAACTAGAACAACCACGGAAGCAAATCTAACTATCTTTCATTTTTTGTTTTTCATATTTTGCTGTTCTTTTTTTCTCGTATTCCAAGTTTTTTTTTTATTTTTTTTTTATTTTTTGTTTGTTTTTTTTTTCATATTTTTTTTGTGCCACCATACCCATTCTACTTAAAACTAAACCCTAAAACTATAAAACAAGTATGTAAGCCGGCCAAGGCTTAAAACCCCATCCCGACTAGCCACTATCAAGTGCCGATTGAAGCCACCGAAACTGGTTCTCCTGCTTCACCCTATCAGTTCTGTCCCGTTCGAAAACAGCCCTATTGAACCGAAGGAGCTCTGCTCCGCCTTGTGCCATGACGTCCCGATTGTACAGGAGTCGCCTATCCACGGTTCGTCGTCAGACGTGGTAGATTAGAGGAACTGCAAATCTGTCCTGTATCAGGCCGCATCTATCTAAAAAGAGGAATGCCTCTGGTGGAATGAAGCCGCTCAAGCGTGCACTTTCAAAATACTCGTCGTTCGGATAGAACACCCCGAAAATTAAATTGTTGGTCGAAGACATAGCTCTTGCAATGTGACCTCGAACGAGTTCTATCACGAAATTGTCAATTCTGTTGATTCGAGCCCCGTTGTATGATTCGGCTGTTCGATATAAGCCGGTACAGCGTCGTAAACACTACCGCTCGAACACCCGAAACTTCTCCATCTGGGAACGGTCAACGTTGAACCACACAGGACAACCATAAACGATCATCGGCCGTATGAGAGCCATGTAGCAAATTACCTTCACTCTGGGGTCAAGCCGACTGCTGTAAAATAGCCGTTTCGTCAGAGCGAAGGCTCCTCTGGCCCTGGTCAAAGCAGCATTTATATGTCTGTCGAAATATAAATACTGATCTAACCAGATACCGAGGTACAGTCCAACGCACTAACCATCATGCCACGGGTACCACGAAATAAAATATTAATTATTTAAAAATCTTGGTCTTGAACAGACTTTATGCAGCTTAGGGTAAGCTTTTATTCTTTGTTAGTAAGGATTTTATTTAAGGAATATATAGCTTTTTCAAGTTTCTAGAAATTTACGCCATAAGATACAGGTGATTTTGATTAGGTATTAAGAAAACTGAGTATAACTCCAAGTCAACAGAAGCTAAATTAACTTGGTACAAGGTGATTTTTATGCTCTTATTTTCCTACAAAAACAACCAAGGTCTGTAAAAAGAAACGAAATCCGACGACACTTTCTTCTAGCCTCCTATACCCCCTCACGGTTTTCGCCTTGTTGTGGCGAGGGGGCTTACGTCTTACTCTTCAGCAATCCAGCTGCGGAGTAGGGCAACTAAGAAAACCAACAAAAGCAGAGATGTCAATCTAAATAATGAACCATGGACAAAAGTTTACAAGAGGAAAAAAATCGAACGGGGATATACGTTCAAAAGTCGGCAGAGGTCACGGCTGCCGGTGAGGGCTTGGCTTCGCAAGAAGCCAAGGAAAAAGAGAGTTAAAAAGACAACCGGTCTTTCTCTCAGTAGATCTCCTTCCCGACTTAGATAGTTTAACTATCAAAAGTACGGAGACCTCGAACAGACCTCCTTCCATAGGTAGTCAAACCGAGGACGAGCTACTGATGGAACCGAATCAAGAAGATACTATGCTGAAGTCTGCTGCACCCCTCAAAGCTTCGAGGGAACGCAGCAACTACAGATCCTCCAAAAGATTCGTGGAAAAGACCGAGTTAAAAGACCCTGCGGCGCTCAGTTCGAGAGATAAAGCTCTCCTAAAAAAGCACAGGAAGCTGGTTAAGAACTTTGAGCGGCAGCTGGCAGAGACTGCCACTGCACCCAGGGGAATAACAAGGCAAGTGAATGCCGAAGAGTCGGAGAGCAAAGGAGTAGATGCTGCCAAATCAAGGTCTGTCCCTAAAAAGACAAACTGTGAACAGGCTGGCAATAACTCGACCGCTCTGAACGACAAGAGAAAAGTTCAGGCGACTTCCAGCAAGAAACAGCCAGCCAACGCTAGGAAAGACCAAGCACCGGCAGGCACCTCTTCTGGAATGAAACCAGGAACGTCCAAGAGACAAAGATCGGAGGAGACAGTCAAGCTAGACGGTGCTAAGAAACTTAAAACCAACAGCTTCGACACCACCCCGATCGACTTACAAATTGCCATTATAAGCCGTGACGACCCAGATGGGAAAATCTCGGCACAAAACTGGCTTCTTGTAGAAAATGAGATCGTCAAAGCTATGATGGCAGCATCAGAGAACGATAGTTCTGAAGACTATATCTTTGATGGTGCCGGATGGCGGCGAGGAGTTAAAGTGGTCTGCTGCGGTGACCAGAAATCACGGGAGTTTCTGAACCACACAATCGCCAACATTGGCGAACTATGGGAAGGTTCCTCCCTTGAGATTCTACCCGCCGCAGCTCTACCACTCCGCCAGCAGTTTAGCATATGGATCCCCCCTCCTGCAGAACAGGAGAACGCAGCCATTATAAAGCTGTTGGCGAAACAGAACAAAGAGCTTCCCATTTTAGAATGGAAGCTCCAACACTCAAGAAAGAGTCATGGAGGCGAAGGGAAGGACCTCTTGTTTGTGGCAGACAAGAAATCTGACCTTCTACTGAAAGAGAGAAAAGACGTGTTGAGGTATGGTCTCGGAACCGTAAAGGTTAAGAGGCATGAGGGCAAAGGGGAGTCAAAAGCTGCCAGTGGTGCAAATAAACCTGCACCGCGCTAAAGCAGCAACGTACGACCTTACGCTCTACATGTCTCACGAGAACGTGGATGTGGCCTTGATCCAGGAACCATGGTTAGGCAAAAACCGAATCCGTGGGTTGAGGTCAAAACACTACAACCTTTTCCATTCCACGTCAGATGAAGGTAATATTAGAAGTTGTATCCTAGTGAAAAAATCAATTAACGCTTTCTTCCTATCTAGGTACAGCAACAAGGACAACACGGCAATCAGCGTCGAATCGAATGAAGGAAACTTCATTCTAGCGTCGACGTACATGCCGTACGAGGAGGAGAGCCCACCATCAAAAACAGTCCGCGATCTGGTGGTCCATGCCACAGCAAGCGGTACACCTTTGGTGTTGGGAGGTGATGCCAACGCTCACCACACTCAATGGGGCTCTGAGGACATAAATAAAAGGGGTGAGTCAATTTTTGAATATATTCTCTGTTCTAATTTATTGTTATGTAATAGGGGCAATCACCCTTCCTTTCGAAACAAAAACAGGGAGGAAATCATAGATTTGACTCTTATTAGCAATAATAGTAAAATTTCGGTTGAGGACTGGAGAGTCTCACCTAAAGAATCTTTTTCGGATCAATTTAGGATACTCTTCTCTATAGACAGGCACTTTACTGAAAAGAAACCTTACAGGAACCCCACTAGAACGAATTGGACAGAATACGAAAAATGTCTGAAAGACTGTATTGATCCACCAGAGGACAATACAAGTCTAAGTACTTCAACCATTGACACTGTTGTCCATAACTTGTCTAGCAAAATGAGAATGTCTTTTGAAAAACACTGCCCTTTATCTTGTTCCAATAACTCCACTAACCCACCCTGGTGGAATGGTGTTATAAAGAAACGTAGAACAGAGGATAGAAAACTTTTCAATATAGCTACACTGAGTAAATTAGAAGAGGACTTAAAGTCTTATAATGCCGCTCTTAACATCTACACCAAAGAGTTAAGGAAGGCCAAAAAGGATTCGTGAGCTAAACATTGTGAATCCATTGAAAAACCAAGCGAGGCGGCGGCAAGGCTCCGTAGAACCCTGGCATATAACCCTGGGTACATAAAACACCCTGATGGATCATGGTCGAACTCGAGCCTAGAAACGCTTGAACTCTTCATGGAAACTCATTTCCCCGGTTGTAAAAACCCAGAAAGTTCTGATTGCTTGCAATCGAACACGCTGGATTTTACTCACACGGAATCAAATTAAGAACTAAATCAGGTTATTACTGAACAGAAGATTATCTGGACAATAAACTCGTTCAAACCCTATAAATCAGCGAGACCAGACGAGATTTTTCCGACTCTTCTTCAAAATGCTCTCAAAGTAATAACTCCGTGGCTTAGGGTAATCTTCATAAGTTGTATCAAACTTAGATACGTCCCTAATAGCTGGAAAAAGGTCAAGGTAGTCTTTATCCCAAAAGCAGGGAAACCGACTCACTCGACCGCTCAGGATTATAGACCAATAAGTCTCTTTTCGTTTCTCCTTAAGACACTAGAGAGGATAATTGATCTACATGTTAGAGAACTTCTCAACGAACACAACTTGTGCAACTACCAACACGCCTACCTTAAAGGTAAATCAGTGGAGACTGCTCTGCATGAAGTAGTTTCACATATAGAGAAAAGTCTTGAACATAAAGAATATACCCTGGCAGCATTTCTTGATATCGAGGGTGCGTTTAATAACGTTAAAACGGAGTCGATCAAGACTGCCTTAGTTGAAGTTGGGGTTGAATCTGTCATTGTCGATTGGATCTTCACCATGCTAAATGGCAGAATTATCAACTCTCAAATAGGAGTTAGCACTATTGAGAAAACAGTTACTAGAGGCACACCACAGGGAGGAGTCATCTCACCCCTGCTCTGGATCCTCGTAGTCAACAAAATTCTCACAAAGTTCAAAGATCAGGGCATTAAAATAGTTGCGTATGCAGATGACATAGTGGTTTTGATAACAGGCAAGTTTCTTACCATCATCGAAAACATTATGGAAAATGCATTAAAGGATTTATCTTCTTGGGCAACTAAGAACGGTCTCGGGGTCAACCCCACCAAGACAGAGCTAGTTTTGTTCACGAAGAAACGGAAACTGGAGGGCTTCAACCCTCCCAAACTAAATGGTATTCCTCTAAAACTTTCTAAGGAAGCTAAATTTCTAGGAGTAATCCTTGACTCCAAGCTTACATGGAAGCGTAATACTGAGGAAAGAATGAAAAAAGCACTATGTGCATTCTACACATGCAAAAAGACCTTCGGTGTACGTTGGGGTATGCGACCGCAAGTCATCCAATGGATGTACACAGCGATTGTCAGACCCATTCTTACCTATGGCTCTATTGTATGGTGGAAGGCGGTGGAAAAATCAAGCTATCTCAAGAACCTGAATAAGGTACAGAGACTAGCCTGTATAGGAATTACAGGGGCTCAAAGATCCACACCACAAGCTGGATTGGAAATGATCTTGGACCTCCCGGCTCTGGATGAGTTCATAAAGTGAACGGCAGCCAAAACTGCAATTCGTTTAAGAGGACTGAGTTTTTGGAGGCATAGCACTTATGGCCACGGGTCAATCTTACAAAGATATGACACGATCCCAGGACTGAGAGAGACCACCGATTACATCCCCCCTTTACTAGATTTCGACAGGAAATATTCTATTTTCATACCAGAAAGACAGGGTTGGGATCCTAATTCACTTATAAGTAAACAGGGTATCCCTTTCTACACTGACGGTTCAAAAATGGAATCAGGAACAGGTGCTGGAGTGTTTTGCCAATCTCTCAACATCAGAGCGTCGTATAAACTCCCAGCTGACTGTAGTGTCTTTCAGTCCGAGATCTTTGCCATTGAAAAAGCAGCTGAATTGGCACATCACGAAAAGCTAAGCTCTTCGGAGATTACTTTTTTCGTGGACAGCCAGGCTGCTATCAAAGCCTTAGCCAGTGAGACTATTAGATCAAAAGCAGTTTTAAACTGTAGGAAGGAATTAAACAAAATCTGCCACACTAACCAGGTAAAACTCTGCTGGGTTCCCGGACATAGCAATATAGAAGGGAATGATATAGTAGACGAACTAGCCAGGAAAGGGTCAAAAGCAGACACAAGTAGTAGCGACCATTCAGTTAAGGGACCACTCGTCCCCATTGGGGTACTCAAGAGGAAGATAGACCTTATACTAAAAGAGAAAACCAATATCTCCTGGAAATCCAGGAACGATTGTGCAATCTCTAGAAGTTTATGGCCTAACACAAATGAAAAAGAAACTCGGTATATTCTATCGCTGAGTAAAAAGAGCATTAAAATCTTGATAGGTGTACTAACAGGTCATTGCGCCATTGGCACAATGGCTAATAGAATAGGGGCATTTGCACCCGATTTTTGTAGGAGCTGTCAAGGTGAGGAGGAAATGGAAACCATTAAACACCTGCTCTGCGACTGTCCGAACCTCCAAACCAGCCGACTCCGTCATTTCGGATACAGGTTTGTTGGAGAACTGGATGATCTAGTACAGGTATCAATGGCAAACATGACGAAATTTATAGATAGCACAGGCTGGTTCGTCAACGAGCCAGTCTACGCTAATCGACAGAATTGAGGAACATCGTTGCAAAATTTTTACTTTTACAGGGGATCACAATGGACCAATAGGCCCCCGTGTACGCAACAGATTCATGCTGTGCACACCCCTTGCAACCTAACCTAACCTAACCTTATTCTTCGTTGCACAAAATTGTTTTGAATCATATTTTAGTCGTACTATTTTCGAGGTGACACATTTTTTTTTCAGTTTTTTTGATTTATAAAAAAACCGTTAATTGGATTTTTTTCCAAAAATATAATTGTTTTGTATCACGTTACAATATATAATATAAAATTTAATTCATGTCTCTAGCGTCATTGGTTCATAAGATATTTAGGGTTAACCAAAATGTTCCCCTTTCTTTTAAACTGCTATGGTAAAAAAAACCACCCATGCAATTTTCTTGAGAGCCCTTTCTGCACCTTTCTGTATTATTATCTATATAACAAAATTTATTTGAAGTCGATATATCTCTTCTGGTTCTTGAGCTATGGAGGACGAAAAAACGACGTACAGACGTACGTACACACGCACGCACAGACAGCTTTCTAAAAATCTTTTATTTTGACTCTAGGGACCTTGAAACGTCGAGAAATGTCAAAATTTTCAATTCGACAAATCGGACAATAACTTATATGGAAAGTTAAATATTAGTCTAAAAAAAAACGTTTTTGACTTTTGGAAAAATTTATTTCATATAGAATAAAGCTGCTACAAAATAAAAATCTTTAATTTAGATTCTAGGTACCTTGAAACGACGAGAAATGTCAAAATTTTTAATTCGACAAATCGGACAATAACTTATATGGAAAGTTAAATATTAGACTAAAAATTGTTTTTCAACTCGAATATCTTGAGAATCAGCAACGTTTTTGACATTTGGAAAATTTATTTCATATAGAATAAAGCTGCTACAAAATAGGTAACAAAGCTTTTATAAAATTGAAATGTTCGATGATTTTACAAAAACAACTTAAAGAAATCAAACATTCAAAAATTGGATTTATTTTACTTTTAAACAATCCCAAATAATTTTCAGCAGTTGGTCTTATAAGACTTAAACAAGGTGAACAAAATTAATAAATTGGGGTTGAAAGGGACCCCCACATACACCTCACTTTTTATACTCATCGTTATGCTGGTACTTTCACTTTGGTAAAAAGAAGTTGATTTTATGTCTCGAAATAATTTATTTAATTTCTCATAGCACAATATGACCAATTGCTGAGAATTAAGTCCAATTTATGAAACCTAAAAAATCCTTTCAGGTTTTAAAACATTATCTTCAAAAAAATAACCTAAGACTTAAAATGCTTGTAAGTTTAAAATGTTACCAGTGTAAGCCTACAAATATTTGTTTTTACTTTTATCAATTCTTAAAAAAGCCATAATTAACAAAATTCAAAATTAAATACGCAGTGCCTATTTTGTACCAAAATCACGTCCTACAAATTAAGGCTTTTTTGGTAAGATATATATTATTTAGCTCCTCACAAAAATAACACGTTAATAAAATCCTCAATGAATACACAAAAATAATAAGTAAAGCTTTTAAATATTGTAAACAATTATTTTTATTTTTAATCGTAATATTTTGAATTAATATTTTGTTTATGATTTTGTGTTCCAAATTTGTCTGCCTTTTGATAATTGCTCGAAACATTTCTATCCACTTTCGCATACCATCCGTCCACGGTTGCAACTGACAGCATGAGCGTTTCCATGAGCCCTGCAACATGCATTTCTCTCACGTGGACTACGACGACAGACCTCGTCACAAGGTGGCACACGGACTCTACGGGCTTCGGCTCCTGTTGCCATTAACATAATGCAGGCAAGGAACATTACAACAAGGATGGTGGACTTCTTGAAAGCAGCCATTTCTTATAAAATTTGTGGTTGATTGATTGGATAACTTTAGCTGAATGAAGTTAAACGTTGATCTGTGATATTTTCAGCATCTGCGTCTGATATTTATACAAATTATTGTAAATTTTAAATGTAGGCAATACAAATATAGAAAGGTTAAACAATAAAAATAAAACTTCATTCTTTCTTTAAGAATATAGAAAAGTATTGTTCGTAAATAATATAAAATTAAGACTTTACAACTCTCATAATCTACTTGCAGATCTTTGTTTACAAAGTTCAATAAATAAATACATAATATATTTTTCAGAAAATAAAAAGTGTGCAATAATAATAAGTTCTGTCAGGTATGTTTTGAATGGAGGTAAATTATTTTTATAAAATTAAAATTTGTTTATCCGCGTGGACTTATTCCTCTTAAGAAAATTGTTTTAAATGGTATGCCGGAGCAATTTTGTGCACTAAGTAGGTCATTTGAATGTTTTCACAATGTTTTAGTCAAAACAGCTGACTAAACTCACTTTTGACAATTTAAAGTGGAAATAAGCAACAATGTTTTGCATAAGATAAACTAAGTTTGATTTCAAAATCAGTTTTTGCTAACGAAATTTTTAGTCAATAACCAATTTTAGTTGCATTTTTTAAAAGTTTTTATTAAAAAAAATAATATAGAACAGATTTTTCTAATACCATAATCTTACTTTAATAACGAAATTTGGTACAGAATAAAATCATTTTGAAGTCAATACCTTAACTTGTTCATGAGATATGGAGAATCGTGCATCAATTTTTACTAATTTTTTTTGCAAATTTTAAGTTTTATGGAAAATCTAACTGTTGGATTTCTTTTAAGATAAATTTAGTGTGAAGCCAATATTTTTAAGTATTTGCCGAGATATGCGAATCGAAAATCAATTTTTACGAACTCTTAGTAATGTTTCTGTCTAGTTTGATTTTATTTTTTTGTTAAAAAAATGTTACTTCGATTTTTGTCAAAATTTTACCAGATGTCAAAAACGTTACTCTTCGTTGCATGAATTTATTTTGGAGGTAAAGTTAGTTTTGTTCGTTAAATATTCGAGGTGACAAATATTTTTTTTACAATTTTTTTGATTTATAAGAAAACCGCTAATTTATTTTTTTCAAAATTATATTAATTTGGTATTACGTCTCATTATATAATATATAATTTAATTGAAGTCGCTAGCGTGATTGGTTCGAGAGATATTTGGGGTCAAAACAATTTTTACTGGCGACATATAGGAACTATGTATGTATATGGCATGTTTTGCATTCGTAAAAAATTTCGAACTCGAGTTTTTAATCAAACATGATATTACGATGGTAGAGAAGTCGAAAAAAGTGGGTCCCGCGATTCCGTCCGGTCTGTCCTGTCTGTCTGTCCATGCTCCTACAGCCTAAACCATTGGGTCGATTGAGTTCAAACTTGGTAGTTAAGGTTTTGAGCAGATTCGCGTTAATAGTTTTTTTCATTTTTTTTAAGATCAAAACTAACAGTGACCCTCATACAATTTTTGATTATCAAAAGTGCAAATTTTTTTGTTTGGATTTTTAAAAAAATATTGTTTTTTTTTTTCAAAATTGTATATCTCAAAAACGGGTCAACATTTTTTTACGAAATTCAAATGAAGAGTGCTTATATTTACAATCACTAAACAACTGCATACCAAAAATATTTTTAGAACAAAATTAAAAAATTGTATATATACAAAATTAATTAAAGAAAAAAAATCGAAAAATCAAGGGTTTTTTGATTTATAAAACGGCATTTAAATTTTTAAAGACAAACTTATTTTTCAGGTAAAATTTTGAATCTTAAAATAGTTTTTTTAAAAAACTATTTTAACTTTATTAAATGTAACCCTCTCCCAACTCACCAGATCAAATCCTGTGCATGAGCCCGAAAGAGCGCAATATTTTGACAAAATTTTAATTACATTCCTGTCTGTTATCCAAATTAATACATTTGGTACATATTTATGTGTTTTTATAACTATAACTATTGTAAATACCAACGATGGCCGTATAGCACCACTCCATCGGATTAACGACTATAATATATTTAATCAACAATCTATTTTAAAGTGTCTATCAAGAAGTATTATCTTGGTACCTTTGAAAGAAAGAAAGAAAGAATGAAAGAAAGACAGAGTATATGTATTTTCTATTAGAATCACTTTTTCAACGTATACACATTATACCTATATAGGTATTCCGTACAACCTCTACAACTACTGCTTACGTGTCACTTCATAACTAAAATCCAAAACTCACAAGAGCCTGACTGTAAACAACACAAGAATAGCAATTTCTTGTACATGTTCGTATGCTTGTTTTTTTAAACTTTAACGAAAAAAATAAACTGAACGTAATAAATCCATGTTTGCGCAGAAAACTTGTACGAAAGAAGAAATGTGATTGGATTGTAGTAAGTACCTTCTACCTACCAATAACATTCCTTCATTATCATCATAAACATGTATTTTTCTATCTGTCTGCATAAAGCTGAGCACGCCAATGAACTATTCTTTATTCGGTTTAGACTCCTACCTAACTACAGAACCAATAGACGATCGCTTTACAATTTAAACATACATGTTCTTCCTCTTTCTAATCTTCAGATAATTTATTTTCCATCCTGGTTTTTCTAATATAAAATTAAAATAAAGCTATCCAAAGGAAAAAGCTTTGAACGAACTACTCGTAGTTGAATACACAAACAATTGTTTTCGTTAAGAATGCTTACAATTATTTTTCATTTCCGGGATGAGTTGTCCTAGGACGATTTGTTTCTTGGGATGAATCGCGCCTTTGTATATACAAAGGAAATACCTGAAAACTAGCTTACCGACAAAAAATGGTGTGTATTCGATAAGTTCATTCAAATACACAAACCATTTCCCTTAACATAATATTTTCCGAGTATTTAATATTTTTATTAATGGGTGATTTTTTTGAGGTTAGGATTTTCATGCATTAGTATTTGACAGATCACGCGGGATTTCAGACATGGTGTCAAAGAGAAAGATGCTCAGTATGCTTTGACATTTCATCATGAATAGACTTACTAACGAGCAACGCTTGCAAATCATTGAATTTTATTACCAAAATCAGTGTTCGGTTCGAAATGTGTTTCGCGCTTTACGTCCGATTTATGGTCTACATAATCGACCAAGTGAGCAAACAATTAATGCGATTGTGACCAAGTTTCGCACTCAGTTTACTTTATTGGACATTAAACCAACCACACGAATGCGTACAGTGCGTACAGAAGAGAATATTGCGTCTGTTTCTGAGAGTGTTGCTGAAGACCGTGAAATGTCGATTCGTCGCCGTTCGCAGCAATTGGGTTTGTGTTATTCGACCACATGTAAGATTTTACGCAAAGATTTAGGTGTAAAACCGTATAAAATACAGCTCGTGCAAGAACTGAAGCCGAACGATCTGCCACAACGTCGAATTTTCAGTGAATGGGCCCTAGAAAAGTTGGCAGAAAATCCGCTTTTTTATCGACAAATTTTGTTCAGCGATGAGGCTCATTTCTGGTTGAATGGCTACGTAAATAAGCAAAATTGCCGCATTTGGAGTGAAGAGCAACCAGAAGCCGTTCAAGAACTGCCCATGCATCCCGAAAAATGCACTGTTTGGTGTGGTTTGTACGCTGGTGGAATCATTGGACCGTATTTTTTCAAAGATGCTGTTGGACGCAACGTTACGGTGAATGGCGATCGCTATCGTTCAATGCTAACAAACTTTTTGTTGCCAAAAATGAAAGAACTGAACTTGGTTGACATGTGGTTTCAACAAGATGGCGCTACATGCCACACAGCTCGCGATTCTATGGCCATTTTGAGGGAAAACTTCGGAGAACAATTCATCTCAAGGAATGGACCGGTAAGTTGGCCACCAAGATCATGCGATTTGACGCCTTTAGACTATTTTTTGTGGGGCTACGTCAAGTCCAAAGTCTACACAAATAAGCCAGCAACTATTCCAGCTTTGGAAGACAACATTTCCGAAGAAATTCGGGCTATTCCGGCCGAAATGCTCGAAAAAGTTAATCAAAATTGGACTTTCCGAATGGACCACCTAAGACGCAGCCGCGGTCAACATTTAAATGAAATTATCTTCACAAAGTAAATGTCATGGACCAATCTAACGTTTTAAATAAAGAATCGATGAGATTTTGCAAATTTTATGCGTTTTTTTTTTAAAAAAAGTTCTCAAGCTCTTAAAAAATCACCCATTATAATAAAAAGTTAAAGTTGTCTGCACCCCTTCAAAACAACAATTCAAAAAAGTTCAACCCGAAAAACAAGTGGTACAATTCCGAATGTGAAATCGCACGGAGAAAAGCTTTTAAATCCCTCAATGCATTTCGCAAATCAAAAAGTCAAGAGACTAAACTATGCTATTTGAAATCTCAACAAGACTATAAAAATGTTTGTAAAAAAAGCAAAAAATTATACCAACAACAAATAGAATTAAAAATGAATACAGTTCGAGACAGCAGAGACTGGTGGCGCCTAGCCAAGGAGATAAAAAACCAAGACCAACATGTGATGGCTGACATAACTGCTTTGGAATTTCAAGCATATTTCAGAGACCTTTTAAATCCAAGACAAGAAATGAGTAGCACACTTTATGTAGCGAACTACGTCGAGGACTCAACATTAGATATGCCATTTTGTGTTGGTGAATTAAGGAATATGCTGAGAAACGTTAAGCTCAATAAGGCGCCAGGAGAAGATAGGATTCCATATGAGTTCATAATAAATGCTACAGATACTTTTTTGGAACAACTCGCAACGACATACAGCAAAATATTAGAAGAATGCAGGGTAGAAGAAACTTTCACTAAATCTGTGATTTTTCCAATTTTTAAAAAGGGCGACACATATGATCCAAGCAATTGCAGGGGAATTTCGTTAATGAATTGTATAGCAAAAATCATGATGGGAGTCCTTAATGAAAGGTTGTATAATTGGGTGGAACAAAATAATATATTAACAGAATATCAGGCTGGCTTTAGAAAGAAATATTCTACAGTGGATAATATCTATAACTTGGCGTCCATTGTACACATTAAGCTGGCTGAAAAAAAGAAAGTCTATGCTTTTTTCGTGGACTTAAAGGCGGCTTTTGATAAAATCTCCAGACAACTATTAATGCTCAAGTTACGTGAAATGGGAGTCTCAACTAAATTTGTAAACCTGCTAGAGTGCATTTACTCTGATACTCAATCAGCAGTGTGGACAGGAAGGGAGTTATCGGAGTACTTCGAAACACTATATGGGTTGAAACAAGGATGCCTTTTATCACCTTTACTTTTTGCTTTATATATAAATGATCTACATGCAATTATTGAAGGAGGTCTTAATATCGAAAATTTAAATATAAGGCTGTTGCTGTATGCTGACGACATGGTGATCTTAGCAGAGGATGTGGAGGTTTTGCAACGTATGATAGAACGTTTTGAAGAGTACTGCACCAATTGGAATCTCAAAGTGAATCTCTCAAAATCGGAAATTATGGTCTTCCGAAATGGTGGCAGGCTATCAAATAGGGAAAAGTGGATTTTCAACGGAGAAGAAATTCGGATAGTACCTCAGTACACATATCTTGGTGTTCTGCTCACTCCAAAGATGAACTTTTTTAAGCATGTAGAGAAAAGAAATGCAGCAGCAAAGAACAGCATTAACGCGACATGGCATTGTTTTTTGAGTAAGCAGAATATCAACCTCAGTTCAAAATGGAAACTCTTTTTGGCAGTATGCAGAGCTATTCAAACTTATAGTGCACAAGTCTGGGGTTTTGGAACTTTTGATGAAGTTGATAAGCTACAACGATACTTTCTGAAAAGAGTTTTAAAGTTACCATCATACACCCCAAACTATGCATTACCGATTGAAACCGCAGCTGAAGACGGGCACTATTACACACTGGACTTGCACCTTAGATATGTACAAAAGACTATATTTGAATACAGTGACACGAGACTACCTAAGCAACTTACCAAAATCCTCTTAACAAAACAACTTTTTTGGGTTAAGGAGATTAATAGGATCGGAAACAGGTTCGGCTTGCACTGGGATGAGAACATGACAAATGAAAGAGATTGGGTTTTCAATAACTCACAAATTCTTGATCAACTGAAATCGCTGGCAAATCAAGAAGCAGAACAGAGAGCGAGGGGAAGCAACACAAGAATTTTTAAGATGTTGGATTATTCAATAGGACCGCAATACATAACAGATGGCTTGGAGCCTTACAAAATATCATGGATTTTCAAAGCTAGATGCGATCTTATCTCACTCAACGGAAATAGGCGTAGAAGCAACGCATCAACATTATGTAGCCTATGCAACATGAGAGAAGAAGAAGATATACAACATTTCCTAGGCAGGTGTCCCGTACTAAGAGAATTCAGGATAAGACATTTTGAAAAGGCAACTCTAAATGAAGCTGAAATTATTGCTGTCCTTAACGGAAATTGCAGGGCTGATTGGAACAGACTCTCGAGTTATATTAACGTGGCTATAAAGTATAGAAAACAAATCTTAACAGAGTATATTTGAAAATAGTGTGAACTATGAACGTGTACACATTACTTTAAAACTTTAAAATTTAGGATTTCTCTTTAAATTTATTTAAAATCAAAAATTGTATCTTTTTAAAAAAAAAATGAACTTAAATGTAAAATTATTTGTATTTTTTCAATTACCCGACAGACGACTCTTTATGTCATTGTCGTATGTTTTTTAAATCTTTCAAAATAACTTTCTTTCAAGTTAAACTCAAAAATGTATAAAAATATTAAGTTGGAAATAAAAAACACTTTACTACTACTACTACTAATAAAAAGTTAAGTTTTTTTTAACAAATTATAAATTAATATTCAATAGAATACAATTCGCATAGTCTACGGAAAATTCTCTTTGTTTTGACGCCTTATTTGTTAAAATTAGTTCCGTGTGAGAGCCGAAAAAGGGAGACATGCTAACGAAATAACATATATGTATGATGATGATTCGTCTAGACTAAATTTCTATTCTCGACAAAAAAATGTCCCTCCGCCATAGGCGCACTATTTGCTTTTGCACCCGAAAAAAATGTACCCCATATCAATACTGTCTTAATTTTTTGATTACTCTTTGCATACAGGTGCAAGTTCGTGTGACCCAGTCGTGCATTTTATTTACTTTATTTTTAAATTGCAAAAAAAAGAAAACACCCACTCAATTTGTTTAAAGTCTTTTCTGCATCCTTCGAAGCTATTATGTATCTGTAAAACAACATTTATTTGAAGTCGATATTTCTACTGGTTCTTAAGATATGGACGACGAAAAATGGTATCCCAAACATATGGACGTACGAATGTACGTTCACACGCACACACAGACATCTCTCTAAAAATCTTTGACTTAGACTCTACAACGTCGAAAAATGTCAAAATTTTCAATTCGACAAATCAGACCGATTACAATAACTTCGTATGGGAAGTGAAATATTAGACTAAAAATTGTTTTTCGACTCGAATGTCGAATATCTTGAGAATCAGCAACGTTTTTGACTTTTAGCAAATTTATTCCATACACAATAAAGCTAGCACAAAATAGGTACATAACAAAACTGTTATAAAATTGAAATGTTCGATTTTTTTTTTACAAAAATACATTAGAGCCGAAAAATTAAGACAATTTAAAGAAACATTAAAAAATTGGATTTATTTTATTTTTAAACAATGCAAACAAACTAATTTTGAGCAGTTGGTCTTATAAGACCTAAACAAGGTGAACAAAATTAAATTGGGGTTGAAAGGGACCCCCACATACACCTCACTTTTTATACTCATCGTTATGCTGGTACTTTCACTTTGGTAAAAAGAAGTTGATTTTATGTCTCGAAATAATTTATTTAATTTCTCATAGCACAATATGACCAATTGCTGAGAATTAAGTCCAATTTATGAAACCTAAAAAATCCTTTCAGGTTTTAAAACATTATCTTCAAAAAAATAACCTAAGACTTAAAATGCTTGTAAGTTTAAAATGTTACCAGTGTAAGCCTACAAATATTTGTTTTTACTTTTATCAATTCTTAAAAAAGCCATAATTAACAAAATTCAAAATTAAATACGCAGTGCCTATTTTGTACCAAAATCACGTCCTACAAATTAAGGCTTTTTTGGTAAGATATATATTATTTAGCTCCTCACAAAAATAACACGTTAATAAAATCCTCAATGAATACACAAAAATAATAAGTAAAGCTTTTAAATATTGTAAACAATTATTTTTATTTTTAATCGTAATATTTTGAATTAATATTTTGTTTATGATTTTGTGTTCCAAATTTGTCTGCCTTTTGATAATTGCTCGAAACATTTCTATCCACTTTCGCATACCATCCGTCCACGGTTGCAACTGACAGCATGAGCGTTTCCATGAGCCCTGCAACATGCATTTCTCTCACGTGGACTACGACGACAGACCTCGTCACAAGGTGGCACACGGACTCTACGGGCTTCGGCTCCTGTTGCCATTAACATAATGCAGGCAAGGAACATTACAACAAGGATGGTGGACTTCTTGAAAGCAGCCATTTCTTATAAAATTTGTGGTTGATTGATTGGATAACTTTAGCTGAATGAAGTTAAACGTTGATCTGTGATATTTTCAGCATCTGCGTCTGATATTTATACAAATTATTGTAAATTTTAAATGTAGGCAATACAAATATAGAAAGGTTAAACAATAAAAATAAAACTTCATTCTTTCTTTAAGAATATAGAAAAGTATTGTTCGTAAATAATATAAAATTAAGACTTTACAACTCTCATAATCTACTTGCAGATCTTTGTTTACAAAGTTCAATAAATAAATACATAATATATTTTTCAGAAAATAAAAAGTGTACAATAATAATAAGTTCTGTCAGGTATGTTTTGAATGGAGGTAAATTATTTTTATAAAATTAAAATTTGTTGATCCGCGTAGTATTATTCTTCTTAACATGTTTTCAAAATGTTTAATCAAAACAGCTGACTATACTCACTTTTGACAATTTAAAGTGGTAATAAGCAACACCATTTTGCATAAGATAAACTAAGTTTGATTTCAAAATCAGTTTTTGCTGACGAAATACTAAATCAATAATTCCGTCGGGTTTTTTGGTCGCTGTAGTTTTTGCAATGAAACAATTAAGTTACATTAACTTTCCCAACGTTTCGGCAGGGATTGCTGCCTTCTTCAGGGGAACTTTATTAACACAAAAAAAAATTATACAAATAATCTTAGTTAGATCGATGGGATACAAATACAATAAAGTTTACTCACTCAAGAAAAATATGAACAAAATTTTAATATTAATTATGTTAATTAATATAAATCAAAAATTAAATAACATCGAAGAAAAACCTGCGTTCATAGCAAAATATGTTGACGACATATTTGCAATAATGGATAAAAGAAACATAGGCAAAGTTGAAAATTCTAAACGGATTTCACCCAAAAATTCAATTCACAATTGAAAATGAGTTTAACAAAACAATATCGTTCTTAGATGTAAAAATCTACCGCGAAGAAAATCTTTTGCTTTTCGACTGGTATCAAAAACCAACAGCATCTGGAAGACTAGTTAATTTCCGATCAAACAAAGCAAGGCATATTATCATCAATACTGCGTCCAACGTCGTGAATAAAATTTTCAAAATTAGTGATGTACGATTCCACGTCGCCAAAGAGAAAAAAGTCATCAAAATCTTAAGTGACAATGGTTATCCTTCTACCATAATTCGAAGCCTCCTTTTAAAACACAAAATGCAAATTCCACGAGAAAATATTGATGAACCCGTTAGAACGCACCACAAAACCATGGTTTACGTCCCAACTTTATCCGACAACTTCAAAAAATTGACAGAGGTCCGCCTTGCTTTTAAATCAAACAAAACACTTGACCAATGTTTTTCTAAACTCACGACGAAAACTGATAAGGACAAACAAACAGATGTGATCTACAAAATTAACTGCAATGGTAACTCAAATGAACCGTGCAACATGTGTTATATTGGGACCACAAAACAACTTCTTAGACAACGCATCTCGAATCATAAGTCCGACATAAAACTAAAAAATTCTAAGAAGACAGCCCTGGCCATTCACAGCATTACAAGCGGTCATTCTCCAAACTTTGAAGGCGTGGAAGTTCTACATACAGAGAAACTTGTTTCGAAACGATACACCTTAGAAACATTACATATTCTCAATAACAAAAACAACATGAACCGAAAACAAGACACACAAAACATTTCTGCTGTATATTGCTCTCTTCTTTCTTCTTAAACGTAATTTGTGCTTTATTCAATTTAGGCTTAACTTCATTCTTCAAAGTGCTAATTATTTGTATAGTTTTATTTTTGATTTATATTAATTAACATAATTAATATTAAAATTTCATATTTTTCTTGAGTGAGTAAACTTTATTGTATTTGTATCCCATCGATCTAACTAAGATTATTATTTGTATAATTTTTTTTGTGTTAATAAAGTTCCCCTGAAGAAGGCAGCAATCCCTGCCGAAACGTTGGGAAAGTTAATGTAACTTAATTGTTTCATTGCAAAAACTACAGCGACCAAAAAAGCCGACGGAAAGCTATATTTCCACTAATCACAATAATTACACAAATTGGTCAATGAATTAACTCAATTATGTATAATCAACTTTTACCAATTTAAGTTGCATTTTTTAAAAGTTTTTATTTCTTATTTAAAATAAAATATAGATTAAATTTTTCTAATGTCATAAAATTATTCTAACAATAAAATTTGGAACAGAATGAAATGATTTTGATGTCGAAACCTTTATTTATTCACGAGAAATCGAGAATCGAAAATCAATTTTACTAATTTTGTGCAGTATTTTTTGTAGATTTTAGTTTTTATGAAAAAAAAAAATTGATTATTTTAAAAATTTTACTGAATATGGAAAACATTATTTTGTATAAGATTAAATTAGTTTGAAGCCAATACATATTTTAAAGTTTTGCCAAAATATTAGATTTGAAAATCAATTTATAGGAACTTTAAATTATGTTTTTTTTTTCAAGTTTTTAATTTTTCTTTGTAAAAAAATCGTTACTTCGATGTTTCTCAAAATGTTACCAGATAAGTTAAGTATATAAGTTTGGTATCACGTCACAATATATAACATAAAATTTAAATTAAGTCACTTGGTTTATTGGTTCGTGTGATATTTGGGTTAACCAAAATTTTTACTTTTTTTTAAATTGCTAAACAAAAATTTTTCTTGAAAGTCCTCAATGATATTATATGTAAAACAAAATTATTTGAAGTTGATATTTCTTCTGGTTCTGCAGATATGGAATGGTGTCCCGAACGTACGATTGTACGTACACACGAACACACACATATATCTCCTAAAAATCTTTCATTTAGATTCTAGGTGCCTTGAAACGACGAGAAATGTCAAAATTTTCAATTCGACAAATCGGACAATAACTTATATGGAAAGTTAAATATTAGTCTAAAAAAAAACGTTTTTGACTTTTGGAAAAATTTATTTCATATAGAATAAAGCTGCTACAAAATAAAAATCTTTAATTTAGATTCTAGGTACCTTGAAACGACGAGAAATGTCAAAATTTTTAATTCGACAAATCGGACAATAACTTATATGGAAAGTTAAATATTAGTCTAAAAAAAACGTTTTTGACTTTTGGAAAAATTTATTTCATATAGAATAAAGCTGCTACAAAATAGGTAAAAAAGCTTTTATAAAATTGAAATGTTCGATGTTCTTACAAAAACAACTTAAAGAAATCAACATTCAAAAATTGGATTTATTTTACTTTTAAACAATCCAAAATAATTTTCAGCAGTTGGTCTTATGAGACTTAAACAAGGTGAACAACATTAAATTGGGATTTAAGGGGGCCCCACATACACCTCACTGTTTAAACTCATCGTAATACTGGGTACTTTCACTTTAGTAAAACAAATGTCAAAGTGCAATATGACCAATTGCTGAGAATTAAGTCCAATTTATGAAACCTAAAAAATCCTTTCATGTTTTTAAACATTATCTTCAAAAAAATAACCTAAGACTTAAAATGCTTGTAAGTTTAAAATATTACCAATGTAAGCCTACAAATATTTGTTTTTACCTTTGTCCTTTTGAGAATTCAAAAAAGGTATAATTAACAAAATTCAACATTAAATACGCATCAGTGCTTATTTTGTACCAAAATCACGACTTACAAATTAAGGCTTTTTTGGTAAGATATACATATATTATTTAGCTCCTCACTAAAATAGCAAGTTAATAAAATCCTTAATGAATACACAAAAATAATAAGTAAAAGCTTTTAAATATTATAAAAAAATATTTTTATTTTTAATCGTAATATTTTGTTTATGATTTTGTGTTCCAAATTTGTCTGCCTTTTGATAATTGCTCGAAACATTTCTATCCACTTTCGCATACCATCCGTCCACGGTTGCAACTGACAGCATGAGCGTTTCCATGAGCCCTGCAACATGCATTTCTCTCACGTGGACTACGACGACAGACCTCGTCACAAGGTGGCACACGGACTCTACGGGCTTCGGCTCCTGTTGCCATTAACATAATGCAGGCAAGGAACATTACAACAAGGATGGTGGATTTCTTGAAAGCTGCCATTTTGTATAAAATTGTGGTTGATTGATTGAAGTTAAACGCTGATCTGTGATATTTTGAACTTCTGCTCCTGGTATTTATACGAATTAATGTAAATTTTAAATGAAGACAATAAATATAGGGTAAGGTTAAACAATATGAAAAATATTTAATTTCTTCAAGTAAACACATTTTTATTGTTGTTAACAAACATGCTCTACTTTAAGATTTCATTTGAAAAAGCTGAATCAATAAGAATATCTTTTTTCCATTCATAAAATACAAAAGTGGTCATAACAACAAGTTACTCCAGAATAAATTTTGAATGAAGGTAGGTTTTGTGGGAAAATGCTAAGATTTTCAGACTCGTGCAGTGATTTGTTTTTTTTTAAATGAAATAAATATATAATTTTAATAAATAAATAAAAGTTTTTTTTTATTATTGTTGAATTATTACTTCAAAAAAAAGTATTCATTCAAAATGTACATAATTTGTATAAATACCTGCTCCAAACATCTCTGATCGAATTTAAACTCCAATCAACGATTCTTATTCAATAAATCAATCCCAATTTTAAAAGAAATGGCTGCTTTCAAGAAACCCACCATCTTTGTTGTAATGTTCCTTGCCTGCATTATGTTTATGGCATCAGGAACCGAAGCTAGTAGTGTCCGGGTCCCACCTTGTGACGAAGTCTGTGATCGTATTCCCCGTGAGAGAGACGCATGTTGCAGGGCTCATGGAAATGCTTATGCTATTGGTTGCAGCGATGGACAGTGGATGATATGCGAAAGTGGATAGAAATGTTTTAGAGCAATCATAAAAAGACAGACAAATGTTAAACACAAAATTCTACAAAAATACAATCATAAAATTTACTTATCAAACAAAAATAAATAATTTTGCCAAATTTATTAAACATTTTTTTTTCTATTCTTTAAGTAGTAATAATCGATGATTCTGTTGAATTAAAGTAAAGAAAATATTTTTATGAAATTTTGCAATGTAAAGTGCAAAAATGTTTTCTTCGTAGAATAAACCACTAAATGAAGAGAGGTCAAGTATTATATTTTGTTTGTAAAGAAATTAATTGCCAAAATATAATAATATTTCTTTTATATTATTTTTAATTAAAAACAAATATTTTCCAACTATTTGTGTCCATATTTTAGTCGTAAGCAATCATTATACGTAGTCTTCTATGTTTGAGTAGTAATGATGAGCAATTCTGTAACATTCTTGTCTTTTATAGCCAATAAATTGGAGGCAGCATGATGACGGATTTACCGTACAGTCTGATGATTGAAATCTAGCTATAGATAGTGTCAATGCAAGGATTATAAGGAAGAAAGTTATTTTCTTTAAAGCCATCATAGTCAGAGGATTAAATGAATTATGACTTCTTAGGGAATTTGATGAGATGAATTTCAATTACTATAAGAATAAAACAATTGCACTCTTATTACATAATTAATTTTTCGCTGCCAAAAACTGAATGCAAACTAAAAAGAAATTTTTGACAAAAAATCATTGTGTTATGGTTTTATTTTAACCCTCTACTGCATACGAAGCCAAATATGGCTTTTCACTTTTTTTCCTTTTTTACTCCTTCTTCTCTCTAAAAACAAATCTTTATACAACACAATTCTCTTCTATGCATTTCTGAGAACACATAGCGGTACTTTTCGCGCGAGTGCGATAAAAAACAAGGAAGATATTCCTGCTTGTAGGCTAGTGGTTTGCTTGTTGTCGTTGAAAACGAAAGCGTGAAAAATTTTCTGATTTAAAAAAATTATAACTTTGATGTAAGGTGAGTAAAGTGGTCATAAAAATATATTTGTGATTGGATATTTATTTCTCTTTGCCACAAATAAAATTTAATAAAAAAAAAATATTATCTTGCTCGTTTGAGAGGTAAAACTGCAGAAGCCATATTTGGCTTCGTATGCAGCAAAGGGTTGCAAATCTACACATTTTGTTTACTTGACTCTTGTTGTGGTGCCCTTGTTTTTTCCTTTTTTTATCGTTTTCGTTTGAAATACAGTATGTTACTTTTTTGCTTAGAAGAATGGAATGTCATCGTTTTTATGGAGGATCATCATTCGTTAATCCCATTCCTGGAGACGGATCGCGAAGCGATGATGAATTGGCTGGAGATTCAGATGTGGAGTTGGAGACAGAATTCCATATCAATGATCGAAGTGTCAACGTTACGGTTGAGGAAACGGAATCGGATTCAGATGATGAGCCTCTTGCAGCGTTGAAATCAAAATTTGTGAAAAGCAAGACAAAAAAAAAAGAACAAGTAGCATGGAGAAAGGGACATCTTCCTAATTACGATGAAGAGCTTTTCAAATTTGCAGGATCGGCCGAGCTTCCAGAATATGTACAAACACTAGAGACACCATCTGACTTTTTTAAATTTTTTTTCACGGATGATTTATTGGCCTTCATTATCGAGGAATCTAATAAAAAAGCCCTCCAAGATGACATAAATAAGCCAGTTAATATCACAAGGAAAGAAATGGAACAATTCATCGGGATGGTGATGTTCATGTCTTGTTGTCAACTTCCATCTTCTAGACATTACTGGAATAAGACGGTAGGACAACAAATGATATATGAAACAATGACGTGCAATAGGTGGGAAACTATCAAAAGGTCAATCCATTTCAACGATAATCAAAACTTCAAACCATTGGGAACAGAAGGACATGACAAACTTTTCAAAGTAAGACCACTTTTGGAGAAAATAAGGGAACGTTTGGTGTTGATTCCAAAAGAAGAATTCCTCGCCGTAGACGAACAAATTATTCCGACGAAATGCCGCCACGAACTGAAGCAATATAACCCAGCTAAGCCACATAAATGGGGCTATAAAAATCAAGTCCTAAGTGGAATTTCGGGATTTAGTTACGATTTTGATTTATTTGCCGGACAACAAAGCAATAAGTATCCTGACGGAGCGCCAGATCTGGGGGTCAGTGGTAACGTTGTCACAAGGCTTACGTCAACAGTTCATAAAAATGTTAATCACAAGATTTTCTTCGACAACTGGTATAATAGTCCAAATTTGCAAGTTTATTTGTTGAAAAGTGGACTTTTGCCACTAGGGACTATAAGACTCAACCGAGTGCCAAACTCCAGAATTCCGAAGGAACAACTGATGAAACAAGGACGTGGAAGTATGATCGAAAAAGTGGCAACTATCGATGGAGTAAAATTGAGTTTGGTGTCCTGGTTTGACAACAAAATAGTAACTTTAATGTCACCTTATGTTGGAATGAATCCAGTTGTAAGTAAGAGCCGTTACTCCAGAAAGGATAAGGAGTATAAAATTATTCCTGCTCCACAAGCTGTTGAGGTCTACAACAAATATATGGGTGGTGTCGACTTGCTAGATTCGATGTTGGGCTTATATCGCATACAATTACGATCCAAGAAATGGTATAAGCGAATATTTTTTCACATGATTGATCTATGTACAGTAAATGCTTGGATTCTTTGGCGTCGTCAGCATGATTTTCATTTACCTTTATTTGACTTTAAACTAGAAATTACCGAATATTTATGTAAAGCTGAAAAGCAACCTTTGAAAAGACGTGGACGACCCTGTATTGGATCTAGACTTGAATCCCCTGCGACTTCAACATCCTCTATCAGCAATTTTGAAATACTTACGCAATCAACACCAAAGAGAAAGCGTCCTGAAAGACATCAAGATTTTCCATTGTTATCAGTTCGATTCGACAACGTCGGTCATTTCCCACAAATAAAAAAGAACCGCCAAATTTGTCAAAACGACTGTACTTTTCGTTCATTTACTTATTGCCAAAAATGTAAAGCTTATTTGTGTTACAATGAAAAGAGAAATTGCTTTTCTAAATTTCATGGCGCATAAACACACAACTTTTAAAGATTATTTTACTTTTTTATGATACAATGAATTGTTTGTTTTGTTTTGTTTCATTTATTTATTTATTAAATGAATTGTTCTGTTTTGTTTATAAATAATTTTTTCTTTATATTTTGTTGCTTTTTTATATATTTTATTTACCTAAACTGAAATCAAAAATGTTCTAGTTTTAAAACCGTTAATGCATACGAAGCCAAATTTGGCCTGTATTCTTATTATTTAAACAAATAAATTTTTTTTTGGTTTTTTAATAAAAGATGTCTTAAAACAGCCCAAAGAAGCTATTTAAAAGGTATTTTATTTTTTTTCTCTTTAAATAATAATTCATGCAGTAGAGGGTTAATTTGAGATGAGACCCACAGTGATAACTTCCCATCCCGTCTGTCGATTTGTATTGCTGAAAAGTTTGTAGGTTTTTGTGTTTTGTTAAAAAAATTTTCAGTTGAATTATTCTTAAAAATTTTAAAAAGTACCAACAATATTTTGCATATAATGAAATTGTTTGATTTCGAAATCTATTTTGGTTTACGAGATTCTTAGTCGAAAAACAATTTTTACAATTTACAATTTTAGTAGCATTTCTTAAAAGATTTTATTTCTTATATAAACAAATACAAGTTGGATGAATGAAATTAATTTGAAGTCAATATCTTCTATTGTTCACGAGATATCGAGAACCGAACATCAGTTTTTATCAAATTTTGCGTACTATTTTTTGTAGATTTTATTTTTTTTATGAAAAATTTGAATTTTATGAAAATTTGGATTTTTATAAAAAATTTACTGAATGTCGAAAACAATATTTTCTGTGATAAAAAATAAGTTTCAAGCTAATATTTTTAATTTTTGAAAAGATATTTGAGTCAAAAATCAATGTTTACCAACTTCTAGTAATGTCAATTCGATTTTTCACAAAATTTTACCAGATGTTGAAAACGTTATTCTTAGTTGCACAAAATTATTTTGGAGATAAAATCAATTTTTGTTCGTAAAATTTTCGAGGTGACAAATATTTTTTTTTTTCATTTTTTTTATTTATAAACAAACCGTTAATTGGATTTTTTTTTTTTCAAAAATATACTTATTTGGTATCGCGTTACAATATATAATATAAAATTTAATTCAAGTCTCAAGCGTTATTGATTGGTGAGATATTTAGGGTTAAGCAAAATTTTCAACTTTTTTTAAATTATAAAAATAAATTAGGTGGCGCAACAGTCCATGAAGAACCAGGGCCTAGTGACTTACAACTCTCAACCATTCCTGTGTGCGAGTAATGTTGTCAGAGATGGTAGGGACCTACAGTTTATATGCCGAATCCGAACGACTAATTTGAGAAAGCACTTTTCATGACAAGAATTACTCTTGGGATTTGTCAATTCCTCGCAAGAGGCAGTACCCGTGAAAAAAGTTAGGTGACACAGGCAGGGATTGAACACAAGACTCCTTGTATGACAGTCCAACGCACTAACCATCACACTACGGGTACTACTACTTTTTTTAAATTGCTATTGTAAAAAAACCACTAACTCAACTTTTTTGAAAGTACTTCAGCATTTTTCTGCATTATTATCTGTATAACAAAATTTATTTGAAGTTGATATCTCTACTGGTATGGACGTACCAAAATTCCAGTCTGGAAAATTTTCAAAAACCGTCACATTTGACATTTGATTAGCCGCGTCAAGGTGTTGAAATTTTAAAAAATATTCTGCCCGTTTTCGTTTTGACAAACAAAACAAAACACTGTGTTTCATATCACTGTTACTGCAAATTGTTCATCAGCAAATATCATACCCTGTGTATTTTTAATAGTTCAGTCGTTGAGAAAAAGACAGAACGTGATTTAATCTTAGGTATATTTTTTTTTAAATCGAAACAAATGTTGTACCAAAATTTAAACAAAAAACTACATTAATTACACATAACTAATTTCATTTAAATTTGTGCAAAAAGAAAAAGAAAAATTCAAATTATTGATATTCTCATAAGAAAATTCGTTTTAAACTTCAGCCTATTTAAAGCATTTCAAAACACAGCATTTTGGCCAACCAAAATTTCTAAATAAAGAATTTTGCTCTACAGAATTTGACATTTCAGTATTTTCTTCATAAAGAATTTTATAACACAGAATTATGATAGAAGTATTATAAATACAGTATTAATTCCAGTCAAAAGTACAAATGTGGAATTTATCAATTGATTTTCCTATAAGAGATTTCATTCTATGAACTGTTATAAAATGTTCATCAATTTTTTAGTAAATTTTGAAAACATCAACGCGTTTTCCTTTGATTTTGAGTATTTTCACATGTCAAAAGATGACAGCTTTAAAATTGAATTCAAATCCTATTAATTAATTAGTTTAAGGTCCATAAATGTACAATGTAAATATTACATTTTAAAGGCTTTACTTTTACATTTTATGTTAATTCGTATTATAGTTTTGTCTAAAATATTGTTGTCAGCATATTGTGTACACACTTGTAAAAGTTTATTAGTTTGCTGTTTTAAGGCAGGTCATGCATAATCATTTACATGCTAGGCAATAAACTTAGTACGGAAGAATTTCTCTAACATAATGATAAATCTAACAACGATAGATATAGTTAATACCAAAGATACATATGGGTGATTATACAAAAGTTGGGTAACTCGATGTCATCAACCAATATATACAAAGTCTGATTATATTTTAGTCACCCAATTTCAGTTCTTCATTTTAAATACAAGTTATTAAAAAAACACAATTAGTTCTTAAAACGTCAGTCCTCTGGCATGTCACAACCCTGAAAACCAACCATTAAGTGACTGTCTATTAAACATTATCATTGATTTGAGAAAACTTATTAAATTAATACAATCTGCGATGTATATAGTTTAATATATACTACAACTTTCATAATGCAGTGTTCTCCAATTTATTTAAAAAAATAAGAAATTTTGTGTTCAGTTTTATTCGTCAGTTTCTTGTGTGTTATTTAATTTTAAAATTCATACGAAATATCGCCGACTCAACGTCAAATCCCACTTTGAATTTTAATGTTGGTCATAAAGTTTTTTTTACAAAAAATAAAAACCTAAAAAAAAACAATACTAAAACTTGGTAAAAATTTACTTTCGACTCAAATAGCTTCTCAAAAATTATTATTTCAAACTTATTTTATTTCACAGAAAATATTGTTTTCGATATTCATATATCATTCGATATAAAAATCCAACAGTCGGTTTTTTCATAAAAAAAATAAAATCTACAAAAAAAGTACGCAAATTTGGTAAAAAATTAATACATATAGACAAACTTTTAAGCAAGACAAATCGACAGACGGGATGGGAAGTTATCAGTGTGGGTCGCATCCCAGCCTCTTTTTTTTAAATGCTATTTTTACATACATATGTATGTACATATGTATATAATTTTAATTTTTTTTGGAAGTATTTTTGTTATGCAGTTATTTATTGCTTAAAAATATAAGTTTTATATTTGTTAAAAAATGTTAGCCCGTTTTAGAGATATCAAATTGAAAAAAAAAAACAATAAATTAGACTTTTTTGATCATCAAATATTAGTTAGACAATAACGATTTTTTGAGGGGAACTCATTTGCAGCAAATATATTATTATATATGTTGAAAGAAGCCAAGTTAAAAAATAAAACATTAAAGGAACATATCATAAAAATCTGCATTGTTGTTTTTGAGAAAAATCGATTTTTTGATTATTTTTAGTTTAAACAAAAAATTCAAAAAATGTTTAACGCGAATCTGCTTATAGGCATATTTTCCAAATTTAAATGTAATCGACCAAATGGTTTTGGCTGTAAAAACGAAAGACAGATAGACAGGCGGTCGGGAGCGCAGGACCCACTTTTTGCCGACTTCTCTACAATCGTAATGTCAAGTTTGATTAAAATCTCGACTTCGAAATTCTGTACGAATGCAATAAACGTAAGTCCCCTGATTTTATCCGCCTGTCTGTTTGTCGTCGCCTTTACAGCCTAAACTATTTGGTTAACTGAGTTCAACCTTGGATGATAAGGTTTTAAGCAGAAGGCGTAAGGAGTTTTTTCAATTGCTTATGATCAAAAATAACAGTAGTACAATATGCAATTTTTTTTGTGAAAAATCGAAAACTCAAATTTAATTAAAAACGAATAGATAGATTTTTCTGAAGTTTTCTTTAAATTTCTTTTTCTTAACTTTGCTTTTTTCAATATAAAAAATATATTTTAGTATTACTTTAGAAGAGTAAACCTCATAAATTTTCTCATGAACCGATTTCAGTATTTTGTGGTGGTCATACCCTATGATTCATAAATTATCGTGACCATCATTTATATAAAATTGCTAAATGTCAATTGAACGTTTTGAAAACATTCAAATGGATCTTGTGGGCCACTACCCCACCAATGGATTTTCTTCATATGTGCTCAGTATAGTTGATCGTTTTATTCGGTAGCCAGAAGCGTATGCTATTTCTGATGAAAGCCTTTGTCCAAGAGTATGTCTGTAGTTTCGGTGCTCCATCTCAAATTACAACAAGGACAGTTTGAGTCTAAATTATTTTTTGCGATAACTAGTATACTAGGTTCTTATTGAATCCGTACTTTGGCTTACCATCCCTAAGCCAATGGAATGGTAGAAAAAATGCACCGACAATTAAAAAGTTCAATTGTAGCTCGGGGAAATCCATCAATCTATGTAATTGGCGATTCCCACAGCTACTAGAAATTCTAGGTGCAGGGAATTAACTTCACGGGAACTACCTTCACATGGGAACTAACTTCACCACTAGTGGGAATTAATTTAACCTTTTTTTGGTGAAGTTATTTCCCACTGAAGGTGGGAGATAATTTCACTTTTTTGTGGGAATCAATTTCACTTTCATGTGAAGTTAACATAAGTTGAAGTTGAAAAATGACAGATACTTGTTGCTCGATTGAAATTTTTGAATTTTTGCAAAGAACACGAATGCGTTGTGATTCTTTCATAACTGTGAGCCATACTTGCTTTTTTTTTTGTTGGGAATTTCTTTGATTTTAGTGCTCAAATGCAAAAGTTCTTTGCATATACCCAAACTCGCACCCACCCCAAATCCTATAATGATCCCAAGCAGGGGGGCAGCATGCCCCCCTTACATACCTAGCTGTTAGTACGCCGTGCTATCAATTCAAAAAACTTTTTAGCAAAAGTAGCTATTCTAGACAATAAATCAACCATTTTTGAATTTTAAAATATTCGGCGTTGTTTCCATTATTTTTTTGGCCTTATTTCTTTTTATAAATCGAAATAAAGCCAAATTGGTTTTATTTCGTTTTGAACAACGAAATAAGGTGCAGGGAATTAACTTCACGGGAACTACCTTCACATGGGAACTAACTTCACCACTAGTGGGAATTAATTTCACTTTTTTTTGGTGAAGTTATTTCCCACTAAAGGTGGGAGATAATTTCACTTTTTTGTGGGAATCAATTTCACTTTCATGTGAAGTTAACATAAGTTGAAGTTGAAAAATGACAGATACTTGTTGATCGATTGAAATTTTTGAAATTGGAGCCTAAAACAAGTTTTTTTGAATTGATACCACGGCGTACTAACAGCTAGGTATGTAAGGGGGGCATGCTGCCCCCCTGCAACCCCCCTGCTTGGGATCACTATAGGATTTGGGGTGGGTGCGAGTTTGGGTATATGCAACGAACACGAATGCGTTGTGATTCTTTCATAACTGTGAGCCATACTTGCCTTTTTTTTTGTTGGGAATTTCTTTGATTTTAGTGCTCAAATGCAAAAGTTCTTTGCATATACCCAAACTCGCACCCACCCCAAATCCTATAGTGATCCCAAGCAGGGGGGTTGCAGGGGGGCAGCATGCCCCCCCTTACATACCTAGCTGTTAGTACGCCGCCGTGCTATCAATTCAAAAAAACTTTTTAGCAAAAGTAGCTATTCTAGACAATAAATCAACCATTTTTGAGTGTTTTGTATGTAAAAATGTGAACTTTAAAAATTCGGCGTTGTTTGCATTATTTTTTTGGCCTTACTTCTTTTTATAAATCAAAATAAAGCCAAATTGGTTTTATTTCGTTTTGAACAACGAAATAAGGCCAAATTTGGCGTTATTTCATTTGGTACTATTTCACGTCACCAATTCAATGCTTGATATTTTTTCAGATATTTCAATCGTAGGTGGGAAGTTACTTCACACAATTTTCTGATGAAATTATTTCCCGCCTTCAGTGGGAAATAACTTCACCAAAAAAAAGTGAAATTAATTCCCACTAGTGGTGAAGTTAGTTCCCATGTGAAGGTAGTTCCCGTGAAGTTAATTCCCTGCACCACGAAATAAGGCCAAATTTGAAATTTGGTGTTATTTCATTTGGTACTATTTCACGTCACCAATTCAACGCTTGATATTTTTTCAGATATTTCAATCGTAGGTGGGAAGTTACTTCACACAATTTTCTGATGAAATTATTTCCCGCCTTCAGTGGGAGATAACTTCACAAAAAAAAAGTGAAATTAATTCCCACTAGTGGTGAAGGTAGTTCCCGTGAAGTTAATTCCCTGCACCGAAATTCTACACAATCAAATGTTAATTTACCTAAATAACTCAGTACGTCGAGCTTTATCTTCTTCTTCTGAGAGTTAATAGATTCCGGCCAGTTCTCACAGATCCATATGAAGGAGGAAAATTCTAGGTGTTTAAATTTGACCAAATTTCCTTAAGAAATTAAAATTATAATTAGCCAGTGTTGTTAATTTTATGTAGTCTTAGAAAGCAGCATCTAACTGATGATCCCATTTGTCGTAGCTGGGCGAAACGTATTTTACTAAAAGTCGAAAAGCATTTCCGTAAAATTTTTAATTTTCCCTACAGACTTTCATCACCTTAAATAAGAAAGTAATGATTTTTAAATTTGGGCTTGAATACTCTAAGTATTTAAGTCATAACTTTCTAAATAATAACTTTTAAATTAATTAAATAAACAAACACATTTCAAATTTAGTTTTTAAACCTTCTTTTATTCATTCGGATTTTCAAATACACTTTTAAGTAGTTCTTTAATTTCGTCACTCGTTTGGGCTTGAGCGGCGGAAATGAACAGAGCACACACTACCATCGTTATGGCAAAAGCACAAGTTTTGTAGAAAGCAGCCATTTCTGTTGATGTGTTGTTGTTGTTTAAAGAATAAAAGAAGACCTTAACTTACTTCCTCTCTTTATCGGCTTCAACAAGTATTCTGAGTTCAATCAATTTCTTTCTAAGCTATTTATTTGAATTTTGCGATACTATAATTATTAGAATCTGCCAATAAATTTATAAGAGTTTTGTAATTGAAAGTGACCGACTGCACAATTTCCAATTAAACTTATAATAAATTAATATATTCTCAGTATTAGCTACAGGTTTCATGTAAGTCATGACTTGAATTGCGCGTTGGCTACTTTAACAATAAATCAATTAATATTTAAATTACATGCAGTAAAGATAAAATGATGCTGATGTATTAATGATATTTTTCTTTTTTGGTACAAAATTAAAAAATATATGTAAAAATGTTAGTTTCAGCCCAAGTAATTTCTAGAGCAGTGTTTTTCTTTAGTCCAAAATGTCTTCAAATATAAAATAAGAAATGCATTTTTATTAAAATTAAAAATTCAAAGTGCTCGAATAGAAATGACAACTATATAAAAGTTTATTATAAGCTATAACATCATCTAGAGAAGGTGTGTAATGAGTGTAGAAAAATTTTTATTCTATGCTGACTTTAGATTTATTAAAATCTAGACATATGTACATATGGGTGATTATACAAAAGTTACCCAACAAAGTTGAAATTACTTGGGCTGAAACTAACATTTTTACATATATTTTTTAATTCTGTACCAAAAAAGAAAAACCACATTTATAAATAAAAACACACTAAAGTATAAATAAAACACATAAAGTCAATACATCATTTTATATTTACTGCATGTAATTTAAATATTAATTGATTTATTGTTAAAGCAGCCAATGCGCAATTCAAGTCATAAATTACATGAAACCTGTAGCTTATTAGCTATATTAATATATATTATATATATTTATTATAAGTTTAATTGGAAATTGCGCAGTCGGTCACTTTCAATTACAAAACTCCTATAAATTTATTAGCAGAGTCTAATAATTATAGTATCGCAGAATTCAAATAAATAGCTTAGAAAGAAATTGATTGAACTCAGAATACTTGTTGAAGCCGATAAAGAGAGGAAGTAAGTTAAGGTCTTCGTTTATTCTTTAAACAACAACAGCACATCAACCGAAATGACTGCTTTCTACAAAACTTGTGCTTTTGCCATAACGATGGTAGTTTGTGCTCTGTTCATTTCCGCCGCTCAAGACCAAACGAGTGACGAAATTAAAAAACTACTTGATAGTGTATATAAAAATCCGAATGAATAAAAGAAGGTTTAAAAACTAAATTTGAAATGTGTTTGTTTATTTAATTAATTTAAAAGTTATTATTTAGGAAGTTATGACTTAAATACTTAGAGTATTCAAGCCCAAATTTAAAAATCATTACTTTCTTATTTAAGGTGATGACAGTCTGTATGGAAAATTAAAAATTTTACGGAAATGCTTTTTCGACTTTTAGTAAAATACGTTTCGCCCAGCTACGACAAATGAGATCATCAGTTAGATGCTGCTTTCTAAGACACTGACTTTAATTAGCTACAAACACTACATAAAATTAACAACACTGATTAATTATAATTTGGTCAAATTTAAACACCTAGAATTTTCCTCCTTCATATGGATCTGTGAGAACTGGCCGGAATCTATTAACTCTCAGAAGAAGAAGATAAAGCTCGACGTACTGAGTTATTTAGGTAAATTAACATTTGATTGTGTAGAATTCCTAGTAGCTGTGGGAATCGCCGATTGCATAGATTGATGGATTTCCCCGAGATACAATTGAACTTTTTAATTGTCGGTGCATTTTTTCTACCATTCCATTGGCTTAGGGATGGTAAGCCAAAGTACGGATTCAATAAGAACCTAGTATACTAGTTATCGCAAAAAATAATTTAGACTCAAACTGTATTCCTTGGTCCTTGTTGTAATTTGAGATGAAACACCGAAACTACTATTGAAAAAAGCAAAGTTAAGAAAAAGAAATTTAAAGAAAATTTCAGAAAAATCTATCTATTCGTTTTTAATTAAATTTGAGTTTTCGATTTTTCACAAAAAAAATTGCATATTGGACTACTGTTATTTTTGATCATAAGCAATTGAAAAAACTCCTTACGCCTTCTGCTTAAAACCTTATCATCCAAGGTTGAACTCAGTTAACCAAATAGTTTAGGCTGTAAAGGCGACGACAAACAGACAGGCGGATAAAATCAGGGGACTTACTTTTATTGCATTCGTACAGAATTTCGAACTCGAGATTTTAATCAAACTTGACATTACGATTGTAGAGAAGTCGGCAAAAAGTGGGTCCTGCGCTCCCGACCGCCTGCCTATCTGTCTTTCGTTTTCACAGCCAAAACCATTTGGTCGATTACATTCAAATTTATCTATAAGCAGATTCGCGTCAAACAGTTTTTGAATTTTTTGTTTAAACTAAAAATAATCAAAAAATCGATTTTTCTCAAAAACAACAATGCAGATTTTTATGATATGTTCCTTTAATGTTTTATTTTTTAACTTGGCTTCTTTCAACATATATAATAATATATTTGCTGCAAATGAGTTCCCCTCAAAAAATCGTTATTGTCTAACTAATATTTGATGATCAAAAAAGTCTAATTTATTGTTTTTTTTTTTCAATTTGATATCTCTAAAACGGGCTAACATTTTTTAACAAATATAAAACTTATATTTTTAAGCAATAAATAACTGCATAACAAAAATACTTCCAAAAAAAATTAAAATTATATACATATGTACATACATATGTATGTAAAAATAGCATTTAAAAAAAAGAGGCTGGGATGCGACCCACACTGATAACTTCCCATCCCGTCTGTCGATTTGTCTTGCTTAAAAGTTTGTCTATATGTATTAATTTTTTACCAAATTTGCGTACTTTTTTTGTAGATTTTATTTTTTTTATGAAAAAACCGACTGTTGGATTTTTATATCGAATGATATATGAATATCGAAAACAATATTTTCTGTGAAATAAAATAAGTTTGAAATAATAATTTTTGAGAAGCTATTTGAGTCGAAAGTAAATTTTTACCAAGTTTTAGTATTGTTTTTTTTTAGGTTTTTATTTTTTGTAAAAAAAACTTTATGACCAACATTAAAATTCAAAGTGGGATTTGACGTTGAGTCGGCGATATTTCGTATGAATTTTAAAATTAAATAACACACAAGAAACTGACGAATAAAACTGAACACAAAATTTCTTATTTTTTTAAATAAATTGGAGAACACTGCATTATGAAAGTTGTAGTATATATTAAACTATATACATCGCAGATTGTATTAATTTAATAAGTTTTCTCAAATCAATGATAATGTTTAATAGACAGTCACTTAATGGTTGGTTTTCAGGGTTGTGACATGCCAGAGGACTGACGTTTTAAGAACTAATTGTGTTTTTTTAATAACTTGTATTTAAAATGAAGAACTGAAATTGGGTGACTAAAATATAATCAGACTTTGTATATATTGGTTGATGACATCGAGTTACCCAACTTTTGTATAATCACCCATATGTATCTTTGGTATTAACTATATCTATCGTTGTTAGATTTATCATTATGTTAGAGAAATTCTTCCGTACTAAGTTTATTGCCTAGCATGTAAATGATTATGCATGACCTGCCTTAAAACAGCAAACTAATAAACTTTTACAAGTGTGTACACAATATGCTGACAACAATATTTTAGACAAAACTATAATACGAATTAACATAAAATGTAAAAGTAAAGCCTTTAAAATGTAATATTTACATTGTACATTTATGGACCTTAAACTAATTAATTAATAGGATTTGAATTCAATTTTAAAGCTGTCATCTTTTGACATGTGAAAATACTCAAAATCAAAGGAAAACGCGTTGATGTTTTCAAAATTTACTAAAAAATTGATGAACATTTTATAACAGTTCATAGAATGAAATCTCTTATAGGAAAATCAATTGATAAATTCCACATTTGTACTTTTGACTGGAATTAATACTGTATTTATAATACTTCTATCATAATTCTGTGTTATAAAATTCTTTATGAAGAAAATACTGAAATGTCAAATTCTGTAGAGCAAAATTCTTTATTTAGAAATTTTGGTTGGCCAAAATGCTGTGTTTTGAAATGCTTTAAATAGGCTGAAGTTTAAAACGAATTTTCTTATGAGAATATCAATAATTTGAATTTTTCTTTTTCTTTTTGCACAAATTTAAATGAAATTAGTTATGTGTAATTAATGTAGTTTTTTGTTTAAATTTTGGTACAACATTTGTTTCGATTTAAAAAAAAATATACCTAAGATTAAATCACGTTCTGTCTTTTTCTCAACGACTGAACTATTAAAAATACACAGGGTATGATATTTGCTGATGAACAATTTGCAGTAACAGTGATATGAAACACAGTGTTTTGTTTTGTTTGTCAAAACGAAAACGGGCAGAATATTTTTTAAAATTTCAACACCTTGACGCGGCTAATCAAATGTCAAATGTGACGGTTTTTGAAAATTTTCCAGACTGGAATTTTGGTACGTCCATACCAGTAGAGATATCAACTTCAAATAAATTTTGTTATACAGATAATAATGCAGAAAAATGCTGAAGTACTTTCAAAAAAGTTGAGTTAGTGGTTTTTTTACAATAGCAATTTAAAAAAAGTAGTAGTACCCGTAGTGTGATGGTTAGTGCGTTGGACTGTCATACAAGGAGTCTTGTGTTCAATCCCTGCCTGTGTCACCTAACTTTTTTCACGGGTACTGCCTCTTGCGAGGAATTGACAAATCCCAAGAGTAATTCTTGTCATGAAAAGTGCTTTCTCAAATTAGTCGTTCGGATTCGGCATATAAACTGTAGGTCCCTACCATCTCTGACAACATTACTCGCACACAGGAATGGTTGAGAGTTGTAAGTCACTAGGCCCTGGTTCTTCATGGACTGTTGCGCCACCTTATTTATTATTTATTTCGATACTGAAGCAAGTTCGTGCGATCGATACAGTCGTGTATTTTGTTGGATTTGAAAATAGACGGCCATATATGTATTGTATATTGAATAAAATAGGAGTCCAACGTATATTCTTAAGAAAGGTTTACTGTTAACAATAAATGATTTGTATTTATTGTTTTGAATTATTTTACTAGAAGTCACTCACTAATTTCATTCCGCAAAACCATTTTGGATCTGGAACTATGTGTAAAACAAAATTTAATTAAAGTCAATATCTCCAATCGTTTTTGAAATATGGTTGTAGAATTAAGTTATCCCGAACGTACATGTACAAGCAATGGATTCCATATCTAGAAAATAGATAAATGAAATGACAAAAGTGTTAAGACCTTTCTATGCTAATTTTAAACTGGTAGTGCCTTTCCCTGATAAACCTGTAACTTTAATATAGAAAAATGATTCTTTTAAATGGCAAAGGTATGTAGTAAATAATGAATAATAATGTGTATTGCAAATTTCCGCAAATGAGGTTGCATTTCCTAGATAACTTCATGATTTACAATTTTAAGTATAGAATCGGTTTTTGAAGAATTTTATCAATTGTGTCCACCAAAGTGAATTTTAACAATCTAAATGCGTGTTTGAACTATGTATTTGTCCATTTGTATAAATGGTGTATTTTTCACTCGTGGAATGTCAAGAGGTGGCATCTGCTTAAAACACAGTTTATTTAAAATGAAACCACTTACTGGAAATCCTTTAATTTTTTTATTAGAAACATTTAATTATAAAAATTATTAACTCGATGTAAACGTTTTTAGTTACAAGATTTTTCTAATAAAATATTAAATATAAATATTGCTATTGATGTAAATATTTATGTGTAGGTCATGGCGCGTTCATATTTCAGAATAATATAAAACCTGTCTCGTATCTTAGTATAAATTTGTATAAATTTGTAAAGCTTGATTGAAAAATCTCTGTCAGTTTCTATTATTACTTCCATAAATTATTATTATTTATATAGTATTTGAAAAGAAGTACTTTTAGTTGAGGTAGAATTCATATAAAAAGCTAAGTTATAAATTGAATAAACTCAGAACAATATTGGATTTGATGAAGAGAGGCTTAACGTTTATTATTTCTTTTAACAAAAACATAATTTAAAAAAATGGCTTCATTCTATAAAACTTGTGCTATTGCTGTTGCAATGGTTGTCTTTGTTATGACAATCACCGATGCTCAAGCCCAAGAACAGGCTGATAGCTCGTGGTTTTCCTTTCTCCGGTAATATTAATATTGTACATCAGCATTAAAATTTTCGATGAGATATAATGTAAATACATTTGGTTAATAAAAGAAAATTAATATAAGAAATGTTTTATTTGTTTGGTTATTTTAATTAATTAATTATTATTTATGAATTCAAGTTGGGTGACTGTAATATATTTTACTGCAAACTGAGATGATCTAATCCCTACATTAGACACCATTATTTACATATAATTACTTAAAGTGGCTTCTTAGGTCTGGGAGGAACTTAGACTCTCACATTAACCTAACCTAGTTGACAACTCTTTTAAGCGTGCACTATCAGAATGGCGGTTTTCTTCTATTGCGCTGTTTCTCGGAATAAGATTCGAAGACTTGGATCTATTTTACCTGACCATATAGTTGGTGCTGACTGTTAATTTTAAATTCCTGAATATAAACATCAGTTTTATTTTCTAAATAACTATTTAACTGGATCGTATGTCAGCAAAAATGTTTTCTTTATTCTTCTATTCCTTTTTTCATGCACAGATTAAATATTTAAAATATTTAGAGTCTAGCTAGATCTAAAGTGCACGACTAGATCGCACGCACTTGCTCCTGTATCCAAAGACTCTGTTTACAAAGTTTTTTTTGTTTTTTTTTTTCAAAAATCTTTGGGACGTTTTTTTTTTAAATAATTTTGAATGTTTACAATTTTTCAATTATAATTTAGAAATATTTTTAGTATGCAATTTTGTAGAGCTTATTAATATAAGTATATATGAATATTGACCTGGTTTTGAGATATCGAATTTTAAATTTATAATATTTTGAAAAATCCAAAATTTCGAATTTTCGATTTTTGACCAACAAATTTGTATGGGGTCTACTATTATTTAGTAGATCCAAATCTTCTAGGAGTCAGATTCGTTATAATTGGTACTTCAATGGAAACCTCCTGGAAGTTGTTAACGAATATAAATACTTAGGAGTGAAACTTAATACGAAGATGGACTTTAACGAACATTTAGTTGGGAAAACCAATAGTTGTCGAAGTATGCTAAATATATCATGGAAAAATGTTTTCTCAAACAAACGAGTCCCACTCTCTGCGAAATACAAAATTTTTGACGCTATTGTGAAGACTACACTTTGCTATGCTGCTCAAGTATGGGGTATGAAAGAATACGAAGCAATTGAAAAATTCCACCGAAATTTAAAAAAAAAAAACTTTTTAACCTGCCTCTGAAAACTCCAAGCTATGCTTTATACATAGAAACAGGTCCTACTAAACTGTTTACCAGTACATTAAAGACTCAGGCGGATTATATCGTAAAAATTTTTAATCAACCAGATGAGCGCCTATCCAAAAAAATGCTGCGTTACGAAATAAGAAATGAGGATTGGTTGATGAGGAAATGGAAAAATATGGCAATCAGTTTTGATGAAGAAGTTTTGATGGAAGAAAGAAACTTTGTTGATTTGAAGGAGCAGCTCTATCGTTTTAAAGCTACTGCTTATTACTGTTGTAATAATATGTGCTTAAATCAAGCAAATTACTTCCAAGACTCACTGAGCTTCAACGAAATCTCCTTAATTTTTAAAGCAAGATGCGAACTCTTAGGACTTAACGGAACACCCTACAATGGAAGTTTCAACCAATTTTGTTTCTTATGTAATCTTAAATCCAAAGAAGACTGCTTTCATTTTATCAGTATATGTCCCATTTTTGCATCTCAATGGATATCGTATTGCGGACAAAGAACATTAACAATGCAAGAAACAATAAAACTTTTGAAAGAAACGAACTGAAAACCCCTCGCATCATTCTTGAAAAATATTTCCAAATATAGGATGTTGCTAATATCTGAATTTGAATAGTTATACTTATTTATTATTTTGTAATGAAAGGAACTTTTTATATACATTTATAGCAAATTGCTAACCGAACGGACGGCAATACCATAGCTTTAAATTCATTCAATTGTTAACAAATGTACCAAAACAACGAATCAATAAATGAATACTTACTTATTTACTATTATTTTTAGTCTTAAAAAAATGGTTTACGTGAATCTGCTTAAAACCATAACTTCCATATTTGAACTCAATCGACCCAATTGGGGGGACCCACTTTTTTCAACTTCTCTACCAAATATAAGTCGCTCGAATTCAGGTTGTTAATTTTTTGATTATAAATAACACGATGTTTCCTTATAGTTGCTCCAGAATTTGTACATGTTTTTTTTAGATAAGCAAAAACTAACCATTACAAAAATAGACGTTAATTGTCGGTTCAAAATTCTTGATAAACATCAGTATTATTTTCTTAAATAGTACACATTTTAAAATCATCTTGTACAATGTTTGATAAAACGAAACAATATTTAAGATGCAGAAGTCCTTTTATTCTTCACTAGCGGCCCGTCCCCGGTTCGCACAGGTAGACATAAACAGGTCAGATATTTAAGTTATAAGCATGCTAATTAAAACGACCATGAATCACTAAATTAGAAAACATTTTTTTGTCCTATCATTAATACTCTTCGCAGTGTATGCGATGAAAGACATTTTATGGCTAATTTTTTAACACCTTCGGTTGGTTTTATTAGGAATTTCTAAATATTTCCATAGTAATCTAGTACGAAATGTAGCCTATGTTTTTCAGTGATAATGTAGCTTTCTAATGAAAAAAGAATTATTAAAATCGGTCCAGTACTTTTTCAGTTTATTCGTTACATACAAAAATACAAATCTTTTCTCTTTATAATATAAGTGTAGATATCTCTTAAGTTACGATACAATTTTATTCAGATAATTTATAAATTTTCTTTCTTTGGTGTCAAAATTATACTAATTATAAACCTAGAAAATATTCGTAAAATTATGCAACAATTTCGAATCCATATGTACTAAGCCTACTTTCAGGGGCTTGGACTTGAGTTATCGCAACTAGCGACTAAGTTGAACTTTGCAAAATTGTTGCAAAATTCGTAACCTATTCAATCAACCTAAATAATTTTAAAATTAGCAATTTTCGAAAATAAATGAATTGATTTTATTCAGTATATTTACATATATATTTTTAAATTTACATTGAATTTTATAGTAATAAATTAGAAATACAATACAAAAATTGTACACTTGGACGTATGAGTACTATTTTTTTCGAATTTAATCAATGTTGAATATATTTCGTGCACTTTAATTTTTAAGAGAATTCAAGTCGGACTTAAAATTCTGAAAACAAATTTTCTCATCCAATAGCATATTAGGGGCACTCAATGTTGAATATCTTCTAAGAGATTCTTATTAAAATTGAATAGCATGTTTAACAACTGGGAACGTATCGGAATCCCGCTTTTTAAAATCCCGTTTTTAAAAAAACCCGAAAAAAAGTTTTAAAATCCCGTCTTCTAAAACACCAATTTTTTGAAATCCCGTTTTTTAAAATCCCATCAAATCCCAACATCCCGTTGTTTTTTTTTTTTGCAAAATACGTGCATTAAACTAAATAACAATATGAGTCAAAGGTTTTATGTTAAATTACTTCACTGAAATTTAATAATATCGTAATTTGTTTTGTTTTTACTGTACATCGACATTAATTTTTGTTTCCAATATTAACAATATGTTGTTTTTGTTAAAGGTTACAATAAAATGAATCTAGAAAAATATCTCATTTTTTAATTTTTTTTCTAATTTCGATTTTGCAATCAAAACTAGTTGTTTAATTTAAAAAATCGAGCGATTTTTGAAAATTAAACAACTAGTTTTGATTACAAAATCGGACAATAACTTATATGGAAAGTTAAATATTAGATTAAAAATTGTTTTTCGACTCGAATATCTTGAGAATCAACAACGTTTTTGACTTTTGGCAAATTTATTTCATACACAAAAAAAGCTAGCACAAAATAGGTATCTAACAAAACTTTTATAAAATTGAAATGTTCGATTTTTTTTTTTTTATTTTTTATTTTATTTAATCTACAAGCAATATTACAACTAACGGATATAAGCACTCCAAGAGCAAATTAAAAAGTGAATAAATATAATACTTCAATTTTAAATTTATTACGATTAAGATTAAAAAAGTCAATATTTGAAGACACTTCATTGAAATATACAATAGATCTTGATAAAGTTTCATTACTACCATAATTTGTCATGTGCATTCTTTGGAATAAGAAGAATCTAGCTCTCATAGACCTAGCGGGAACATAGATTGGTACCAAGGCAAGAAGAGATGGACATTTAATATGGTAGCATAGTAAGTCTCTAATAAGCATTACACTATGAATTTTTCTTCTTGATTGTAACGACTTTATTCCAAGTAATTGGCATCTAGCCTCATAACTAGGACTAAAGTTCCAACCCATTTTCTTAAATATATATTTTGTAAATCGTCTTTGAATCTTTTCAATCCGATTAGAATGAACTATAGAAATAGGACTCCAAATAACATCTGCGTATTCTTAAATTGATCTGACGAGAGATATATACAAGGATAATAACACGAAAGGATCTTTAAGGTCTTATCTCTACAGTTTTATGAAACCTACCAGCGAGTTGGCCTTAGGAACCAAATAATCGAAATGACCTTTAAAAGAAAGTTGGGAATCAAGAATAACTCCTAAGTCTTTAATACTTGAAACCCTATCTAAATCCACAGACTCAATTGCATAGTTGAATAACAAAATATGAGATTTTCTGGAAAAAGGAATCGTGTTACACTTTTTGATATTCAATTTAAGGCTATTGATGTGACACCAATTTGATAAAGAATCAATGTCAGATTGCAAAAGTTGACAATCGTCCAAACTCGAAACTTTTGAAAATATTTTCAGATCGTCCACATATAATAAGCATTCACAATAATTAAAGACCGAGACAATATCGTTAACGAACATTATAAAAAGGAGCGGACCTAGGTGGCTACCTTGCGGGACACCTGATGTACACTGAATTTCCTTTGAGTATGTATCTCCAATCTTAACTTGTTGTGTTCTACAAGATAAATATGACGATAACCAACGAAGAAAATGAGAATGAAAACCAAAAATCTCAAGTTTTTTCAAAAGTGTTTGGTGGTTCACAGAATCAAAGGCTTTACTAAAGTCAGTGTATACTGCGTCCACTTGAAGTGAAATAAGATAAATTGGTAACAGCTGATCGACCGGATACAAAACCATGCTGTACTTGTGATAAATATTCACTTGTAAGAAAATCAAGCTTTATTTTCACCATGCTTTCAAACACTTTTGGAATTGCGGAGAGTTTAAAAATACCCCTATAATTTTCTATATCATTTTTAGAACCTGATTTGTGTATAGGGACCAAGTAAGAAAGTTTCCATTCATCAATAAAAATACCTTCTTGGAGGGACTTGTTAAACCAACGTCAGCATCATCACCATTAACAACCATAGCAACACAAGACGAGCTTGGATTAACAATATTATCAGCGACAGTCTCATGATTTGCAGCTTTTGGTAAATAACTGCCTTGCACAGCACTAGCACTATCTTGCACAGTACTAGCACAGGCCCTGCCATCGGCTGCATCATCACCGGTAACAACAACAGCAATACAAGATGAGCTTGCATCAATAGAATTGACAGCTTCACCAACAACAACAACACCATCAAAAGCTTCAGCAGCAACAGCAACATCACGAACAACAACGTTTTTTTCCATTTATCATGTTGTTTCCATTCTTTGTATTTCTCTTACCTTTATCGGAGGTAGCATTGAGTTTGAGATTCGTAGTGTTTTTATTTTTAAGCTTATTACCAGCAGCACTAGCGGGAAGAGGAAGAGAAACAGAGTTAGGAAAGTCAACCGTTTTCAAATGAGAGGTATAGCAGGTGAACTGTTTTATTACTCAAAGAAAGACGAGCGAAATTTGGAGACGAGAGTGCAGGTCTTTTAGAGGTGGACGTGGATTGCTTGAAAAGCGTTTGGTCGCGAGTGCTATCACGAATGGAGCGACTGCTGTTTAATATAATATCGGGTGATTTTTTAAGAGCTTGAGAACTTTAAAAAAAAAAAAAACGCATACAATTTGCAAAATCTCATCGATTCTTTATTTGAAACGTTAGATTGGTCCATGACATTTACTTTTTAAAGATAATTTCATTTAAATGTTGACCGCGGCTGCGTCTTAGGTGGTCCATTCGGAAAGTCCAATTTTGGGTAACTTTTTCGAGCATTTCGGCCGGAATAGTCCGAATTTCTTCGGAAATGTTGTCTTCCAAAGCTGGAATAGTTGCTGGCTTATTTGTGTAGACTTTAGACTTGACGTAGCCCCACAAAAAATAGTCTAAAGGCGTCAAATCGCATGATCTTGGTGGCCAACTTACCGGTCCATTCCTTGAGATGAATTGTTCTCCAAAGTTTTCCCTCAAAATGGCCATAGAATCGCGAGCTGTGTGGCATGTAGCGCCATCTTGTTGAAACCACATGTCAACCAAGTTCAGTTCTTCCATTTTTGGCAACAAAAAGTTTGTTAGCATTGAACGATAGCGATCGCCATTCACCGTAACGTTGCGTCCAACAGCATCTTTGAAAAAATACGGTCCAATGATTCCACCAGCGTACAAACCACACCAAACAGTTCTTGAACGGCTTCTGGTTGCTCTTCACTCCAAATGCGCCAATTTTGCTTATTTACGTAGCCATTCAACCAGAAATGAGCCTCATCGCTGAACAAAATTTGTCGGTAAAAAAGCGCGAAACACATTTCGAACCGAACACTGATTTTGGTAATAAAATTCAATGATTTGCAAGTGTTGCTTGTTAGTAAGTCTATTCATGATGAAATGTCAAAGCATACTGAGCATCTTTCTCTTTGACACCATGTCTGAAATCCCGCGTGATCTGTCAAATACTAATGCATGAAAATCCTAACCTCAAAAAAATCACCCATTACAATGGTTAACGGAGAGTTATTTTTGAAGAGAATACCCATGTTCTCTTGCATAAATGCAGAGAGGTCAGCTATTTTATGCGCGAATAAAGATGTGTTGCTATTTTTGCAATTATCACACTTGAAAAAAATGCATTCATTGTTTCTAATTAAGTTAATAATATTATTATTAAGATTGGAACATTCACCATGCAGATTTAAACCACAAATACCACACGATACAAGATCGGACTTCGATACGGGGTTTAAACATATGAAACACGATGAATTCAGTTTAATAATAATTGTAAGACTAATTAATATGCGTATGTCATAGACAAAGATCAGACTGAGACTGATTTTTTTACAAAAAAAAAAAAAAAATAAAGAAATCAAACATTCAAAAATTGGATTTATTTTACTTTTAAACAATCCAAAATAATTTTCAGCAGTTGGTCTTATAAGACTTAAACAAGGTGAACAACATTATATTGTGGTTTAAGGGGGCCCCACATACACCTCACTGTTTAAACTCATCGTAATACTGGGTACTTTCGCTTTAGTAAAACAAATGTCAAAGTGCAATATGACCAATTGCTAAAAAATCCTTTAAGGTTTTTAAACATTATCTTCAAAAAAATAACCTAAGACTTGTAAGTTTAAAATGTTACCAATGTAAGCCTACAAATATTTGTTTTTACCTTTGTCCTTTTAACAATTCAAAAAAGGTAATTATACCTTTTTTGAGCAAAATTCAACATTAAATATGCAGTGCTTATTTTGTACCAAAATCACGATTTACAAATTAAGGCTTTTTGGTAACATATATGTATTACTCAGCTTAAAAAAATCCTCAATCAATACACAAAAATAATAAGTAAAGCTTGTAAATATTGTAAACAATTATTTTTATTTTTAATCGTAATATTTTGTTTATGATTTTGTGTTCCAAATTTGTCTGCCTTTTGATGATTGCTCGAAACATTTCTATCCACTTTCGCATACCATCCGTCCACGGTTGCAACTGACAGCATGAGCGTTTCCATGAGCCCTGCAACATGAATTCCTCTCACGTGGACTACGACGACAGACCTCGTCACAAGGTGGCACACGGACTCTACGGGCTTCGGCTCCTGTTGCCATGAGCATAATGCAGGCAAGGAACATTACAACAAGGATGGTGGATTTCTTGAAAGCTGCCATTTTGTATAAAATTGTGGTTGATTGATTGAAGCTAAACGCTGATCTGTGATATTTTGAACTTCTGCTCCTGGTATTTATACAAATTATGTTAATGAAGTCAAAAAGCAAAACAATACATTAAGTTTACAATTCTTCATATGCAAGTGAACATTTTTAGCCTTTTGCAAACATGATCCAATTAAACATCTCTGTTGACACAACTGAATTAAAATAATTAAATTATTGTTTTCATTCATAAAGTTCTTAAAGGGACAACTTGAGTGAAAGTTTTAAGTCTTGAATTCGTAAGTGATCTCAAAAAAGGGCCATGCATTCAGTTAAAGTGATTGCTTATTCAATTGTCCAATAGCTTGGCAACATGACATTTCATTTAGTGGTTTATTCTACGAAGAAAACATTTTTGCACTTTACATTGCAAAATTTCATAAAAATATTTTCTTTACTTTAATTCAACAGAATCATCGATTAATAAATAATTAATAAATTTGGCAAAATTATTTATTTTTGTTTGATAAGTAAATTTTATGATTGTATTTTTGTAGAATTTTGTGTTTAACATTTGTCTGTCTTTTTATGATTGCTCTAAAACATTTCTATCCACTTTCGCATCAGCGTTGCCAAAATATGCCCGATCGGGCCATTTGGCACTAAGTTTTCTATTTTGGCCCGTGGCCCGGGGCCAACATGAAATGGCCCGCATATCATATATTTTCTTTTTTCTAAAACAACAAATGCAATTTTTTCATTCCATCAACAAAATTATCAATGTGTTTCCTCCATATACAACTTCCCATATTGAACTCATTCATTCAGACTGACATGACGTTTGCTTTTCATTTTGTTTTCACCAATCGCCACTTTATTTTTTTTTCCCTACCTAGTACGTATCTCGTCTGTTTGTTTTGTCATATCTACAATTTCTTAAAACACAGCCCAAAAAGGCAAGAAGAACTTAAAGTTTTTCAAGAGTATCTTGATTTGAAGAACACTAAAATAAAGAAAGTTGTTGCAACGCAAACAAAAAATTTAATGTTATTTTAAAAAAATTGTTAAAGCTGAGTACTTAGAAAGCCTAGACAATATAATTGAAGTCGAATTCGAACAGCTCTCTTTGAAACCCTTAAATGGAATCTATATTTTAGCTACGGATTTGATGACTTATTCGAAAATTTAATTTAATTCAATTAATTTAATTCGAAATACATATAGTAAGTTTATTTATAAAAGATAAATTGTTATTATTTTCTTAAACAAATTTTTTCTATTACTGTTGATATTATTTAGTTTTGTTAGTGAAAATGGACTAACTGGTCTTATTTTGCAAGAGAAAACAATAGAAAAGTTAGAAAAGGTTTATCTCAGTTTAGATTGAATAAATCTTTTTTGGTGCTTCCACCGCATTAAGTTAAGTTTGACAGCATTTTCTAAAATGTAAATGGTGTTTCGATGTTTCTTATGAAGTGCAAGTCAGATAGTTAGATTCGTGTTAAACAATGAAAAACTGAATAGTTCAGCACTATATAGGAATATGCTACCTACTCCATGTGCATTTTTTTTTTAATTTGATTAAAACAAAACTATATTTTTTTGTACACAAACATATACATATGTATAACGCATTATATTATTTCCGATCCCCGACCGGAATCGAGCGAATCAAGCTCATTTCAACTCGATTCAGGTATATAAAGAATTTAGGCGAGCTTCAAGCTCGCTTCAACACCACATGTTAATGTAGAAGTCTACGAACAAACCCCCTTCTTGAAGTTTTTATTTTATGTCAAATTGTTTGGTTAAAACTTTGAAATCGACTTTCACATTACACAGACGTATTTTCTTGATTTTGATAGTCAACTATCAAAAATCAGCTTACACGATTTCACCCCTGGTCTGAATTTCGCTATTTTTTTTTTGGAATTTTTTGATAAATTATTCTGGCAAATATTCAGTTGAATCAACTTTCAAATATAAAAACCGGATAACTGCGGATCGTTTTGTTTGCAATTTCTCACTTTACTATATATGGAATGCGAACAAAACGCACTTATTTTCTTAAACAAATTTTTTCTAGGGTAGTGTGCTAGTGGCCCGCACATTTTGGAAATGGCCCTCAAAATGGCCCTTAACATTTTTGTCTTCGCGGCAACGCTGTTTCGCATATCATCCACCGTCCATGGCTGCAACCAAGAGCATAAGCATTTCCATGAGCCCTGCAACATGCGTCTCTCTCACGGGGAATACGATCACAGACTTCGTCACAAGGTGGGACCCGGACACTACTAGCTTCGGTTCCTGATGCCATAAACATAATGCAGGCAAGGAACATTACAACAAAGATGGTGGATCTCTTGCAAGCTGCCATTTCTTTTAAAATTGGGATTGATTTATTGAATAAGAATCGTTGATTGGAGTTAAAATTCGATCAGAGATGTTTGCAGCATTTGCTTCGGATATTTAAACAAATTATGTAAATTTTGAATGAAGGCTTTTTCAAAGTAATGGTTCAACAGTAACGAAATAAATTTTATTTATTTATTAATTATGTATATATATTTATTTCATGAATTTGTTTTAGAGATAACTTTGTTAAAAAACAAATCACTGCACGAGCCTGAAAATCTTAACATTTACCCACAAAACCTACCTTCATTCAAAATGTATTCTGGAGTAACTTGTTGTTATGACCACTTTTGTATCTTATGAATGGAAAAAAGATATTCTTATTGATTCAGCTTTTTCAAAAGAAATCTTAAAGTAGAGCATGTTTGTTAACAACAATAAAAATGTGTTTACTTGAAGAAATTAAATATTTTTCATATTGTTTAACCTTACCCTATATTTATTGTCTTCATTTAAAATTTACATTAATTCGTATAAATACCAGGAGCAGAAGTTCAAAATATCACAGATCAGCGTTTAACTTCAATCAATCAACCACAATTCTTTACAAAATGGCAGCTTTCAAGAAATCCACCATCCTTGTTGTAATGTTCCTTGCCTGCATTATGTTCATGGCAACAGGAGCCGAAGCCCGTAGAGTCCGTGTTCCACAGTGCGACGAAGTCTGTAGCCGTATTCAAAGTGAGAGGGATGAATGTTGCAGGGCTAATGGAAAATCTTTTGCTGTCAGTTGCAGCCGTGGACGGATGGTATGCGAAAGTGGATAGAAATCAAAAGGCAGACAAATTTGGAACACAAAATCATAAACAAAATATTAATTCAAAATATTATGATTAAAAATAAAAATAATTTTTTACAATATTTAAAAACTTTTACTTATTATTTTTGTGTATTGATTGAGGATTTTATTAAGCTGAGTAATACATATACGTAACCAAAAAAGCCTTAATTTGTAGGACGTGATTTTGGTACAAAATAAGCACTGCGTATTTAATTTTGAATTTTGTTAATTATGCCTCTTTTAAGAATTGACAAATGTAAAAACAAATATTTGTAGCCTAACACTAGTAACATTTTAAAGTTAAAATAAATAAATTAGGTGGCTCAACAGTCCGTAGAGAACCAGGGCCTAGTGACTTACAACTTTCAACCATTCCTGTGTAGTAAGTAATGTTGTCAGGGATGGAGGGGACCTACAATTTATATGCCGAATCCGAACGGCTAATTTGAGAATGCACTTTTTCATGACAAGAATTACTCTTGGAGAATTTGTCAATTCCTCGCAAGAGGCAGTACCCGTGAAAACTATTTTTTTTTTAATTAATGTGGCACAGGCAGGGATTGAACCCAAGACCTCTCGCATGACAGTCCAATGCACTTTCTTTTTTTTTTCAATTCATTTTTATTAATTCATTCTTAAGACTATCTTAAAGCTAGACAAAAATTCATAAAGCTAGCCTAATTATCCATAACTTATTACTAACTTACTGGTCCCATACGGACACTCTAAGTTAAACTATAATATTTAATACTAATGCCTTTCGGCCCTAAGATCTATTTTACTTCAATTAAATTTTATTTATTTTGTATTTGTTAGAAAATTTGAAAAAACTAATGTCAATATCCTTTTTTATTTTACTTTAAACTACTTAAAATAAGGTCCTTAATATAAAACTTAAAGCTAACTAAAACTACCTATCCTACCTATAAACTACTTAAAACTAGAACAACTACAGCAGCAAATCTAACTATCTAACGTTTTTTGGTTTTTCATATTTTGTTATTTTTTTTTTTATTTTTTTATTTTTGTATTTATTATTTTTTATTTGTATTTTTTTTTTTGATTTTTTCTTGTATTTTTTGTGTATATTTTTTTTTTGTATTTTGTATTTTTTTTTGTGCCACCATGCCTATTCTACTTAAAACCCTAAAACTATAAAACAAGTATGTAAGCCGGCCAAGGCTTTACACCCCATCCCGACTACCCACTATCAAGTGCCGATTGAAGCCACCAAAACTGGTTCTCCTGCTTCACCCTATCAGTTCGGTCCCGTTCGGACACAGCCCTACTGAACCGAAGGAGCTCTGCTCCGCCTTGTGCCATAACATCCCGATTGTACAGGAGTCGCCTATCCACGGTTCGTCGTCTGACGTGGTAGATTAGCGGAACTGCCAATCTATCCTGTATCAGACCGCATCTATCTAAAAAGAGGTATGCCTCTGGTGGAATGAAGCCGCTCAAGCGTGCACTCTCAAAATACTCGTTGTTCGGATAGAACGCCCCGAAAATTAAATTGTTGTTTGAAGACATAGCTCTTGCAATGTGACCTCGAACGAGTTTTATCACGAAATTGTCGATTATGTTGATTCGAGCCACGTTGTAGAGGACCTCGTTGGAATAGTAATGCACGTAAGAAGATTCGGCTGTTCGATATAAGCCAATACAGTGTCGTAAACACTGCCGCTCGAACACCCGAAACTTCTCCATCTGGGAAGGGGCAACGTTGAACCACACAGGACAACCATAAACGATCATAGGCCGTATGAGGGCCATGTAGCAAATTACCTTCACTCTGGGGTCAAGCCGACTGCTAAAAAACAGCCGTTTCGTTAGAGCGAAGGCTCCTCTGGCCCTGGTCAGAGCAGCATTTATATGTCTATCGAAATATAAATACTGATCTAACCAGATACCGAGGTACTTCACTACACTTTTGCTCGCTAATCGCTGCCCGTGAAGATCAACGATAACCATCTTGCGCCAATTCTTGCACGTATCCCTCGTGGCCCCAGCCAACGGAGTCCGGAACAGAATTGTCTCCGACTTCTAGACATTTATTTTCAGTTTCCAGTCGTCGCAATATCGCTGAATCTTGTCGAAATCACGCTGCAAGAGAATTCTAATAACCCCAACCTTTCGGGCCGTTCTGTACGCAATTAGTTCGTCGGCGTACGCAATTGCCTTTGTAAGACTACCTATCAGATCGCTGGTGTAAATGCTGAAGAGAATCGGTGAATTCACCGCTCCCTGTTGAAGACCATTTTTAATTAAGAATGTTGTGGTAGAAGTTACATTGCCACTTTTGACAACAAACTTTCTACCGTTAAGCATATCATAAAGTATATACAACAATGGCTTGCTTATGCCAAGCCTGCTCAGTTTTAGGTAAAGACCCTCTAACCATACGGTGTCAAAGGCCTTTTCCAAATCAACCAGAACAGCACCTGTGCATTGTTGTTTTGTTTTATTCCATTGGATATCAGAAACGAGTTTAGACGCAGCATGAATTGTGTCATGACCCGCCTTGAACCCGAACTGTTTATCCGGAATTATTTTGTTGTCCGCAGCCCACTTAGTCAGAGCCCTATTAATGATTTTTTCGAAAACTTTGCTGATGCTCGGAAGAAGACTTATCGACCGAAGATTTGACGGGTTGGAGTTGTCCTTTCCCTTTTTCGGGAGAGGATGAACCACAGTGGTCTTCCAATGCACTGGATAATATGCATTATTCAGTGCATTATTGAAGAGTGTGGTGTAAATGTCAATTGCCTCCATCGGTAAATGTCTTAGTACAACGTTGGATATACCATCGACACCTGCTGACTTTTTATTTTTTATTGAGTTGAAGATGAGCTGAAGCTCAACCTTCGTTACTAACAAGGGACTTGGTCCCGTTTGCTCGGCGATTATGGCATTTGCCAAGGAATCGTCATTGAACCGCACGAAACCGCGGTTCTCAGATCGCCATTGTGTTATATCATTTCGAAGTTAAAAATGATTAAGTAGGGCTCTGTTTTCCAGGTCGTGGTTGGGGCGAATGCTAGCATTCACCTTGTACACTTGCTGGAAAGCAGCTCCCACCGCCTCCACTTTTTCCTTCGGATCTTCAGTTATAAAAAAGTCATCGTCAAAGATGGCTTCTTCTGGATCTATTTGCGCTGTCCTGAGTACGTCTGTGTTCTCGTGAGTTCTTTGAAGTTTCAGACACGGAAGGTCATTGTCGTTCTTTTTCCTGAATATCTTGTTGATTTTAGGGAACATACTAGGGTCACTGGAATTAACTGACCGGATCTTGCGGTCCCAGTACTTGTTAATTGATAACCTGTAGTTCTCCTTAATCAACAGATTGACATTTTTTATTGACGACTTCAGTGTCCTAACCTCCAAGTCGTGTGGGTCTGTAAGTCGTCTGTACAAGTTTTTGAGTCTTGTCAGTAAGCCACTCTTGTGCTTACGTAGTGCGTCAATAGTCGAGTTTCTGTAAGCGTCCATTTGGTCCCGTTCTTTGTACTTTGGTATTGTCCGTTCCATTGTTCGTTTTATTGTTTCGTCCATCTGTTGTAAATGTTGGTCAATTTCTGTATTTGTCAGATTTCTGTTGTTTGGTGGGGCTATGTCACTCGAATGAAGTTCTCTCGCTAGGGCGTTGGTGAAACGAGGCCAGCGCATCTTACTGTAATTGCAAGAATGCGTTGCAACGTATTCCTCCAACTCCACGCGTTCGTTCGGAATCTGCATTACAGCAGCCAGTCCGCAGTGATCACTGTCGTACTCGACTGTCTGTAAGCAGTTTCGAGGGTGATTACCCACTTTGTCTGTAACTGTCAGTCTGGTGTCGTACAGTCCAATGCACTAACCATCATGCCACGGGCACTATAACATTTTAAAGTTACAAGTATTTTAAGACTTAGTTAATTTTTTTGAAGATAATGTTCACAACCTGAAAGGATTTTTTAAGTTCCATGAAATAAAAGCAACTTTCATTTATTGGACTTAATTTTTAGCAATGAGTCATATTCCAGAAATTGAATACATATTTTCGAGAAAAAAAAACACCTTATGTTTACCAAAGTGAAAGTACCCAGCATAACGATGAGTATAAACAGTGAGATGGGTGTTTGGGCCCCTTTCAACTCCAATTTACAAATAAGATCAACTGGTGAAAATTAGTTTTATATTGCACTGTTTAAAAGTAAAATAAGCCTTGATTAAAACAATTTGCTTTCTTTAACTTGTCGTAATTTCCCGGCCCCAATTTTGACAACTATGTCTTTTTTTCTGAAAAGAATTTGAACATTTCAATTTTATAAAAGCGCTGCTGATTCTCAAGGTATTCGAGTCGAAGAACAATTTTTAGTATAATTTTTAAGTTCCTATATGAAGTTATTGTAATCGGTCCGATTTGTCGAATTGAAAATTTTGACATTTTTCGACGTTTCAAGGTCCCTAGAATCTAAATCAAAGATTTTCACAGCGATGTTTGTGTTTGCGTGTATGCGTACGTTCGTTCATCCTTCGTTCATTCGGGATACCATTAGAAGAAATGACTACTTCAAATAAATTTTGTTTTACATAAAGATGCATAAAGGACTTTACAAAAAAATTTAGTAGGTGATTTTAACATTTAAAAAAAGGATACATTTTGGTTGATCCCCAATATAAAAAAAAAACAAATAAACTTTTTTCACAAATCAAAAAAGGTGAACAAAAGTATTTGTCACCTCGGATATTTTCCGAACAAAAAAATTATATAATCTCCATAATAATTTCATGCAACGTAGAATAACGCTTTAGCATCTGGTAAGATTTTAAGAATAATCAAAGAAACGGTTTTTTTACAATAAAATAAAAAAAACTTGAAAAAAAAAACGAAAAGTTGGTAAAAATTCATCTTCGATTTGAATATCTTGACAAAACTTTTGAGACATTGGCTTCACATTCATTTCAATCTTTTACAAAATATTGTTTTCAACATTGTGTTCAATTTGTATAAAAATTCAAAAGCCGCTTTTTTCATACAAATTAAAACCTAAAAAAAATACTGCACAAAATTAGTAAAATTGATTTTCGATTAATTTCGATAAATAAAGGTTTCGACATAAAAATCATTTCATTCTGTCCCAAATTTTGTTGTTAGAATAATTTTTTGGTACTAGAAAAATTTAATCTATTTTTTTTTAAATAAGAAATAAAAACTTTTAAAAAATGCAACATAAATTGGTAAAAGTTGATTATGGACTTAGTTTCGTTAACAAAAAGAGATTTTGAAACCAAACTTATTTTATCGTATGCAAAATATTGTTGCTAATTTTAAGTTAATTTTTCAGAAAAATAAATTGATAACTTTTTTTCCCAAACACAAAACCAGCATATAATTTTAACTTTCCACTTTTAATTGTCAAAAGTGTTTTGACTTAAATATTTTGACAAAAATCAAAAGACCGACTTAGTACACAAAATTTCACTGACATATCTTTTAATACATTTTTGTTAAGAAAAATCAGAATCCATTTAAAATGTATATCTGAAATAACTTGTTATTATTGTCATAAGCACCCTTTTTATTTTCGAAATGAAATGCATAAATATTTATTTATTGAGCTTTGTCAACAAATATCTTCAAAAAGATTATGAATGTTGTAAGGTCTTACGAGTAATTTAAAATTATTTATTAACAATAAATTCATATTTTCTTAAAGAAAGAATTAAATATTATTCTTATTGTCTTACCTTGCTCTATATTTATTACCTTTATTTAAAAATTACACTCATTTGTATAAATATCAGAAGCAGAAGTTCAAAATATGACAGATCAGCGTTTAACTTCAATCAACAAGAGTTATTCAATCAATCAACCACAATTTTATAAGAAATGGCTGCTTTCAAGAAATCCACCATCCTTGTTGTAATGTTCCTTGCATGCATTATGCTCATGGCAACAGGAGCCGAAGCACGTAGAGTCCGTGTGCCAGCGTGTGACGAAGTCTGTAATCGTATTTCCCGTGAGAGAGACGCATGTTGCAGGGCTCATGGAAATGCTTATGCTATTGGTTGCAGCCGTGGACAGTGGATGGTATGCGAAAGTGGGTAGAAATGTTTCGAGAAATCATAAAAAGACAGCAAATTCTTGAACACAGAATTCTACAAAACAATACATTGTATTATCAAAACAAAAATAAATAATTTGAATGATTCTTGAAACATACTTTTTAATTCCTTTATTCATCAAGGATTGTATCGATCTAAGGACAAAAAATCATTTTTATAATAAATACTATTTTAAACATTTTGTTGCGTAAAGCTCAAATATGTTCTTTTCGGTCAAGATAAAACTTAAAGAAGAGAGTTTAAATATTTACAAAAAATTAAAAATACATTCACTGATAAAGAAAATTAATTTATTTATCAACAAAAAAGTCAAATAATTTCAAACTATTTGTGTCCACATTTAAATCTTAAACAATCATTATAGTCCTTGGGTGGAATCGGCTAAGGTGATAATTGACTATCATATTTTTGATAGTCGAATTTGAATATCATTTACATTCCGTCTGAGTAAGATGATTCAACTCAATTCAATTCAATTCAATTCAATTGAACAATTTCAGATTAGAATTGTCAAAATTCATTGTTGCCATGGTGAAATTTTAAATTGATTCATGTAAAATATTTAAATAAAAATATCAAATTAGCTGTCTTTGAATAAAATTTTTACTTTTCTTGTTTTTTGTCGAATGTCGTTAGCTTTGTCGGTCACATGAATGTGTAAGAAAATGTTCCACTAGTTTGTGTAAACGTCTGGTTGCTATTTTCGGAATAAACATATTTGTTTGAAAATTACTATCACATTTTTGATGTGACAACAGGGATGGAATCGGCTAAGGTGATAGTAGGTATCAATTTGACTATCACCTTACACAGATCAAATTCGATTATTTTGATAGTCATTTATCAACAATCACCTTAGCCGATTCCACCCCTTGTTTGAGTTATGGTAAACGACACGCTGAAACATTCTCGCCTCTGATATCCATGAAATCAGACGCAGCATGATGATGGATGTTTTATACAGTTTGTTAGATGAATTCATTGAATAGGCAATGATTATAAGAAAGAAATTTGTTTTGTTTAAAAGCCTTCGTATAGTCAGAAGATTAATCGAACTATGACTTCTTACAAAAGTTAATAAGACTAATACAAAATTTAATAATTAGATTAAAACAATCACTTTCGTATTGAATTATTAATTTACGTCTACCGAAAATTGAATGCAGTAAGATTGAAAGAAACAATTGAACAAATTTAAGTTTTTTCCACAAGAATCAATATTATCAGTATTATTTTAATTTCGTAAATGGAATGAAACGAGACCGTGTGGCATTTTAAAATTGATAACAATTTATTATTAACAAGTTTACCAATGAATTGGAATAACACAGGGACGGACTAAATTAAAAATACATAAAAGGAAATAAAATCCGCTGTAAGGTAACTACTGTTGCTTCTTCGAATCGAATTGGCCACTAGAATTTTGTGGGTCGCTGATGATTTTTAAATTACCAAAATTCCAGTCTTGGAAAATGTCAATATTTATAATTTGACAACATGACTTTGGTTAGAAGCGTTCGACCTGTTACAATTTTGAATATTAATTTAGGTCTCTGTCATATGTCAAGAACAAATAATTATTAAAATCAGAAGACTTTATTTTCATTTTAAAAATAAATGATATCTCAAAAACATTATTTAAAAACAAACCCGATAAGTTATTTCCTAACAAAATTATCACCATTCAAGGAATTGATAAATCCTCAATATTTGCGATACTTTTTGGATTTGTGTTTGTTTTTTACAATAAGAAAAAAACAAGTGGTAGTTCAGAAAGTGTTTATTAATATTAATTTTAAATTAAAAGTATTTTATGTCGAAATAATTTCAAGGCATCTCATGCGCCATCCCTGTCATAATTGGGTTGATAGGTGTTGATGACATTTGCATAAGCGCTGCAATAATAGTACTTGTAGTAGTAGTAGTAGTTGTTGTTGTTGTGGTAGTAGAAGTAGTAGTTGTTGTTGAAGTTGTTGAACTCGTTCCCTTAGAAGTAGACTTTTTTCTAGGCTTTAGAGTAGTTGTTCTGCTCCTTTTAAAGGCTATTTGCGATCCAAGCCTTATGCCTGATAGAACACTCACTATGCCTGCTTCAGTTTCAATTAGTTCAGCAACAAAAACAATCAATAATAAATAAAATATCGTAGTTCTCTTAGTAAATGCAACCATCATTCGAAGTAATTTGAAAATTTCTATTGAAAAATACTTATTGTGAGATCTGATTTTGTATTGCAACTGATATTTATACGCAGCAAAGTAATCACGAGCATCGGCGGCAATTTGATATATTCTAGTTGCCACAGAAAAATAGAATACGACTTTATAAATATTTTTACCTGCCATAGGTATAATGTAATTGACTTGCAATTAAGTGGAAATACAAGTTTCGCAGCTTAAACATATTATTGTTTTTCTTCTCTTTTTTCAATGTACATACTTTAATTACGGAAATAAATGAAATAATAATTATTGCCATTGCCATTTATTTAAGTTCGAATGATGGTTAAAAATATGCAAACAAATCTTTGCAGAAATTGTTCTTTTGTGATATTTTAATACAGGGTGGTTCCTACAAAATTCCATTTAAAGTCTTATGAAAAGCCACAGCAAATAGAGCGCAATCAATTTTATTAAATGTTCAATTTTATAAGGATACAATAATGATTGATACAATAAATCAATCCATTCATTAATAATTTTCCCAAAATTTTGACCTGTCACTTACTGACAGTAGATGATTCGATGATAATGACATGTATTTAACGAACACATGACATACCACCGTTGCAACTGTAGTAATGTGAGTTTCCATGAGCTCTGCAACATTCATCCTTCTCTGCATCAATGCGACTGCAAACCTGATCGCATGGTTGCACACGAACTATCTGTGCCTCAGTTTCAGCAACAATCACAGCCAAAGCCAGAAACAAGAGGAAAAATGTAGTTTTGTTAAAAGCTGCCATATTTTCTTAAATTTAAACTACAAAATATTTTTTAAATTATAATGTAAGAAGGTGTTCTTGAGAAGATCTTTTGTGTTATGTGAATATTGAATCGAATGTGTTGTCAATTTATAGCTTGAGCCCCTCCAGAAAAATTCAATTTGAGATTAGCATGGACGTGACATATTATCAGGCCATGCATTTAAAAATTAAAAATTGGATTCCTCAAGTAATACCCAGAAATTTGTTATATAATTGTGCTAAAAAAAAAAACCAAAGTCACGAATAGAACATAGAAGTATAAAAGGTGAACAGCAAGCAAATGCATTCTTTTTTTTGTTCCTGACTTAAATTAAAAGTTGTTGAAATGGAATTGTCATTTGCAGTAAATTCATACAATTCGCTTTGCTTAATGTTGAAATCGTTATATTTTATTTATTTACGGGTTAAGCGCAGGACGTAGTAACACGAAAATAAGATACTCTTGAATATCTAATTATATTTACGGGTATTTGTATTTTAAAAAAATAAAATAAAACCTTACTGCCATCGATCAAAAAGTTAAAAAGGAAAATAATTTTTCAAAAAGATACTGGGATGCAAAACACACTGATAATTTTCCACTCGTTTCCGTTTATTGATATTTCTGTAAAAGTTTTACAAAACGTCAATAAAAACGTTTTGTGTAAGATAACATAAGTTTGAAGTCAATATATTTCTTCGTTCTCAAGATACGTGAGTCGAAAATGGTTTTGTATCAGTTTTTAGTTGTTTTCATCTTTTTCATAAAAAAGGTGTCAATTGAATTTTTCCAAAAATGTATCTAAAAGTTTGCAATATTCTTTTGAATATTATCAACTTAGTTTGATTTCAATATTTGAACTTGTTCCAAGGAAATTTGATATGAAACCCAATTTCTACCAACATTTTGTACCATTTTTTAAAAGTTTTAGTTTTTTATAAAAAAAAAATTGGATTTTTGGATTTTTTTAAAGAAAATTAACTTATGCTCAAAATAACATTTTATATAGAATAAAATCATTTATTCTTAAAATATTTGAATCAAAATTAATTTTCATTAATTTTGTAGCAGGGTTTTTATTTTTTTATAAAAACTGTCGATTGCATTTTTTTAAAAAAATGTTACCAAATATTGCAAGCAATGTTATTGCAAGATATAATTAATTTGAAATAAATTAAATTAATTCTTGCCACGATATTCTAACCGAAAATCATTTTTTACCAAATTTTACTCGTTGTTTGTTAAGATTTTTTTTTGCAAAAGAATAGAGTAGGCAATGCTACGAGACGAGACGATATTATTTTTGAAGCTTCCGAGACAAGACAGAGATGAGACTGTATGTTTTGTACCGAAAGTCTCGTCAGTTTTTTTTTGGTTTTATATTATTCTTTTAGTAAGAAGAAACAGAATGGAAGAATGTGTTGTGTTAAAGCTTCTTCGGTTCGTGAAAAACATAAATGCACAAGCTTTAGAATCTATTCGATCAGATATTTTTAAATAGAAACACTTTATTTTCGGATTAGATTGCGTTAGGTTTCTTTAAAGAATGTTAACGATTTTGATCTATAAACAAACTTCTAAGAATTTGAAACCATTCCTGTGAGCGAGTGAGAAAGCACTTTTCATGACAAGAATTACTCTTGGAGAATTTGTCAATTCCTCGCAAGAGGCAGTACCTGTGAAAAAAACTTTAGATGGCATAGGCAGGGATCGAACCCAAGACCTCTGGCATGACAGTCCAACGCACTAACCATCATGCTACGGGTACTAAATTTTTGAATTTTTTTTTTGCATTTTTGAATTGCTGCCCCTAAAAGAGTGATTTAAACACTTATTTTTAACAGGCTATAATAAGTGATTGCCAAATTCCATTTCAGGATGGCAAACACTGTCGAATTATATTAAAGTTTATGACTATATGATCGAGATAACATTTGAAACAAAATGGTTTAAGTATGTCAAAAACATTATATACTGCATTTCTGCCAATTCATTAACATTGAAGGAGCACATTTAATTATACATAGGGTAGACGTGAAGAGACTACTAATCGATTTTGATATCGATATCGATATTTCGATTTTGGTGGGAGACCGAGAAGAGACCAGTAAATTTAACTTAAGTCGCTAGCGGAATTGGTTCGAGAAATATTTGTACTCAACCAAATCTTGCAGTTTTTTTTTTTAATTGTAAGTCCTTTCTGAATGTTCTCATGTTATTATCTGTAGAATAAAATTTATTTAAAGTCGATATCTCTGCAGGTTCTAAAGATAAGGTCACCGATAAAAGATATATACCTACTGAACGTACAAAAATACGTTCACAGCCATCTCTTTAAAAATCATTTATTTAGATCTAGGCACCTTGAAACTTAGAGAAATTTCATAGTTTCCAATTTTAAAAAATTCAATTTTACAATAACTTATATTTGTAATTTAAAAGCGACTAAGGTAAAATTCATATGTTTGTAAAATTTTCGTGGAAAACCACTGAATTTAATAAATCTTTACAATAATATGTAGTTTATAAAGGGTGGTTGAATTTTAAGGGCCGATGTTGAATGTTAACCACACCTAAGCGTTAAGTTTTTTTCTGCATTCCAATTGACATTTCTCAATTTCAGATTAATTCAATTTAAAACATTAAAAGATTCACAATCGAATAACGCTTTAAAGTTATTCAGGCTTATTATGAAAATGGACGTTTTCGGTCAATTTTATTGTCTGAAATCGTGCAAAAATTTGAGCAAACCGGGTCTGTAGGAGATGTCAACACACAAGTTCATGCTCGTATAGCTCGTACTGCAGAAATTATTGCTGCTGTTCGCCATAGTGTGGCTGAAGCACTGTCCCAAAAATTGCACCTCTCACTCTCGTCGTAGTTGGATATTATGCATAAAGACTTGCATTTACACGCTTAAAAGATAGAATTGACTCAAGAAGTAAAACCTATTGACGATTTCAAGACTCCGCGTCGTCAATGGTCAGAATAGTGACAGAAAATGGCAACAGTGGATGATCAATTTTTGAAGAAAATCATCTTCAGTGATGAGCCACATTTTCACCTGAGTGGATTTGTCAATAATCATGTGACAATTCAAGAGCTAAAGGAGGAGATAATTCGGCACATTAGAGGCATAGAACCTAAATTCTGTCTCAGCGTCATCGAAAATTTAGACTATCGGAAGGAGCTGTGACGCGCGCCGTTGTCACGATATTTTGTTCCATTTATACAGTTGAACCATACCAATAGTTTCATAATAAAAAGAATTGAAAATAATTTATTAAATAATTTGTGTTTTAGTAGTACCCGTGGCATGATGGTTAGTGCGTTGGACTGTCATGCCAGAGGTCTTGGGTTCAATCCCTGCCTGTACCATCTAAAGTTTTTTTCACGGGTACTACCTCTTGCGAGGAATTGACAAATCCTCCAAGAGTAATTCTTGTCATGAAAAGTGCTTTCTCAAATTAGCCGTTCGGATTCGGCAAAAAACTGTAGGTCCCCTCCATCCCTAATAGAAGTACTCGCACACAGGAATGGTTGAGAGTTGTAAGTCACTAGGCCCTAGTTCTCAAGGGACTGTTGCGCCACCTAATTTAATTTATTTATTTAATTTGTGTTTTATTCAAAGCCAACGTCGGCCTTATATGTTAATTTACTTTTAATGCACAATGAGAACATGGGTCTCTGAAACCAACTTTCTCTGTCTTCACAACTAATCCGCAGATCCGATTTTGATGAATTTTGGTGAAGAAAATAAGCTAATCCTCTGCTTTCAACCAAACAGAGGCTACAAGTGAGTCTTAATTATTCATATTTACTTGATGCTAAAAACTTCATTTTAACCCTTTTTCTATAAGAATATTTGCATTCCTCGAAGTACAAAGTAATTTTGTTTTTATGAAAGCTTAACAACTGAATCAATTTTTAAGATTTTCAATAAGATCTTAGGCTCAAATATTAATCTTTTGACATATGTACGAGTATGTATGTACATGCATAATTAATAAATGTAAACAAAACAAAATCATTCAGTGCAGTGCAGTGATACAGTATACACCTATAGCGGAAGAAATTTAGAAATAAAAATCAACCCCTAAATTAAAAGGCTAAAACTCAGGTATACCTACGGGCTACCTGCGCTAGTCAAGTAATCACCCTGATCTTTTCCACGAATAAAGGTTTTTTTAAAAATATTTGTTTGTTTAAATCAGTGTTATAAAATAAAAAAGTGAAAGTTAAGCCGGAAATGGGCGAACCATTTAATCCGGAGGCAGCGCTTGCTTCGTTAGAAGAATTGCTAACCAGGATAGCCACGCACCTAAGTCCCGAATACAGTCAGAGGCTTAGTGAAACTATCGGCAAATTCTTACCTGCCACCATCAACGAACCAAGCAAGGACAATGACGAACTGGAATCCGAGGAAATGGAAAGCGATGCTGACAATTCTGAATCCCCATTGCCAGGTCAAAAAAGACGGAAATCATCATCCAAAAAGGACAACGTCAAACGCCCTCAACTGGATGTCGAAGCACCATTAACAACGACAGTAGCACCACCAATACCAAAAGCCACCAAACAGCAGCCAAAAAAACTAATCCAACCACCAAAGGAACCAGCCACAACAACAACAACCGACACTCAGTCACCGCCACCCAAACCTAAAGACAACACCGCCAAATCTTCAGGAATGCCACCAATTTTCGTGTTTTCTGGAAACATCGCTGAAATAGGCAGACACTTCAAAGGAACAAACCTCAGCATGACCTTCAAGAACCGTAACACAAAATCCACCATCATCAACGCTGGAAACAGAGAATCTTTTGACGCCGTCAAGAAGTTTTTGCTGACAAGCAAGATACAATTCAACACTTTCACGCCAAAGGATGACAGGAAAAACCTGCTTTTGTTAAAGGGTATCCACCACACGTACGCCGCCATCGAAGTAGAAGAAGAGCTGAGGATAGAGGGACTGCCAGTAATAAAAGTGTCACCCTTCAAAGCAAAGAAGGCCCAAGGAAAGGTGTACAACAACTTCGTTGTGGAATTAGCAAAGTCCATCGACATCAATGAGGTCTACACAAAGACTCGCATTATGAACCAGAGTGTCCATTGGGAGAAGCTAAAATCCAACGACATCGTTCAGTGCCATAAGTGCCAACGCTTTGGACATGTGGCCACCAACTGCGGGCGGGACTTTGTATGCGTTAAGTGCAAGGATAAGCACGAACCAGGACAGTGCCAGCGCAAAGAAAACACTGGGTTGGACGTATGGTGTGCCAACTGCCAAAAAGCTGGACACCCTGCCAGCTTTAAAGGCTGCCCAACGCTAAAGGCTCGCCTGACAGAAAGGAACAGGCTATTGGCGGAGAAGCGTTCTCACCAAGAGTTTGCTGCTAAGTCAGCTTGCTTGGTTACTAGTCCGGCAATCAGCTATGCAGCAATGGCGAAAAGAGGCCCACCAACCAAACCAGCACCAACAAAGGCACAACAAGTCACAGGAACTTCAGCCAAGATGACCGCACCAAGGATACCAGCAAAAACAGGACCAACCAAAGCCGCAGCACCAGTAAACCTCAACAGCGAAGTCCAGAGAATATTTGGTTCCGACCTGCTCACGGTCATGGGAAAAGCTAGGAGTGCGGTTCCACCAAATTACTCTCAGCTCAGCGATGGAGATAAGTCCGTGGCACTGGCCACCTTCTTGTTCCAAATATGCAACTAAAGAAGCTCCGCATCCTGACGTATAATGTAAACTCATTATACAGCCTTGATAAGAGGACGTCATTCAACATGTTCATGAAAAACAACAAACCGGACATCGCTCTTATAAGTGAAACAAATGTTACCCGAAAGAACAATATTAACATCGTAGGATATAAGACCTTCCGACAGGACAAAGGTCAGCACGGAAGAGGCACAGCCATCTACTTGAGGGAAAAGATCTCTTTCAGCACCAGCGAAATTATCATCCCAGGCCTTCAAACAAGCGAAGCTACAGCGGTCCAGATAGATCTAGGACAAGGAGAAAAGTTGACAGTAATCGGCGTTTACTTCAAATGTGGTTCCTATAAAGTAAACATCCATGGCGACCTCAACATACTCAACAGTGTCTTAAAACAAACAACTTACGGTCTAATTGGTGGCGACTTCAATGCAAGACACCACAGGTGGCAGGATACCGCTATCAGTGCTGAAGGCAAATTCATCGTCGACTGGTTGGACCTTTACAGCGATGAACATTCTCTGGTTGTAGTGTCGCAACCAAAGCCAACCTTTCCAAGAACTCCATCAACTTTAGATTTTTTCCTATCAACTTCTAATTTCATTTATATTCTTCCAGAAATCAGCAACTTCACCTGTTCAACGGTGCCCAGCGACTCTGACCACGAAGCAGTTCTGCTTTCGATAAAACTCAATCAGCCAGCCATCCTAACTGCGAGACCCCAAGCAGACTACATAAATTATAAAAAACTCAACGTCGAGAGATTGCAGAGGCATATCGAGCAACACTTGGTACTTCCTCCTGCCAACAGAAACCTCCAGAATAATGAAATCGATGGTGCGGTCGAAATTCTGGAAGCAACAATCGGCAACGCTCTTGACGTTCAAAAGGTTCCCATGACATCCAAAGATAGGTACCAACATCTCCCGGAATATGTACAAAAGTTGTATTCGCACCGACAAAGGTTGAGGAAAAGGCTACAGAGAATTCACCAGAGAGAACTCAACACAGTGAATCGGGAATACCAGACAGTGAAAAGCGAACTCGATTGTGTTAACATCATGTTCCGGAACTCTATTCGACACCACAATGACAAATCTCTCAAGAAGAGATTGCGAGAAATAAAACCCGGACCAGACGCCTTCAAAGAAATCAACCGCTTTATAGGAAGAAATAAACCACTACCGGAAGTCATGATGGACAACACCACTGAGATTACATCGTTGGATGACAAAGTGGAAGCCTTTGCCAACCACTTCGAAGGCAACTTTACCCCCAACCCTCCATCTAGCCCACTTTTCATCAACGAAGTGAATGATTCCATCCAACAAACTCTGGCTCCCACTCTAGAGAGAAGTATATTCAACGAAACCAACCTGGCAAATAACCCAACTGACAACCCATACTTGAGCACTTCAGAGGAAATATGTGAAATAATAAACCACGGCAAACCAAAGAAGTCAACAGGGCCGGATGGGGTTTCTAACTTCATCCTGAAGAAGCTACCGCAAGCAGTGTTTATATTCCTGACAATCGTCTTCAACAACTGCCTCAACAACGACTACTTCCCCCAAAAATGGAAAACTGCTAAGATCGTGGCAATTCCCAAGAAAGGAGATCGGAATTATATTTCTAATTACAGGCCCGTATCTCTCCTGAGTAACATCAGCAAACTCCTGGAGGAAATTATATTAAGGAAACTGAAAAAATTCTGCTGTGAAAACAGTATAATTCCTGACATGCAGTTTGGTTTTCGGGAAAAACACTCGACGCTGCATCCTTTGATGAAGTTTCAAAACGACATCACCACAGCTCTTAATAGCCATTGTGTCACCGTTGGATGCCTTCTGGATGTTGAGAAAGCATTTGATAGCGTATGGATTGAAGGCCTTATCCATAAACTTCACATGCTGGGCTTTCCAATCGCACTAATAAGAATTATTTTTTCTTTTCTCTCTTCCAGAAAATTCTATGTACAATTGGAGAAATGCAAATCGTCAATGAAGAACATCAGGGCTGGAGTTGCCCAAGGATCGAAGCTCGGCCCATTTCTATACAGCATCCTGACATCTGACCAACCTAACCCCGTCAACTGCGAGAACCTTCTATATGCCGATGATTCCTTGACTTACTGCTCCTCAATGTCACCACATATAGCTGTGAAGAAAGTAGAAGAACACATCCACCGTCTCTTTGACTTTTACCATAAATGGGGTATTAAAATCAACGCAGCAAAGTCGGAACTCATCTGCTTCAGAAGGCCGTCAACTGTCGTCCGTAGAAGATCGCAAAAAGCGACAATATGCAGAAACCTGAAGTTGAAACTCCCAGATGGATCGTCACTTTCAGCCAAGAGGACCGTCCAGTACCTGGGAATTTATTTCCACGAGCTATTAAAGTTTAACCCACACGCCCAGAAAGTTCTTAGGAAAGCCAGCTGGGCCTTTCATCGTGTCCATCCATTGATGAAGAAGAGCAATGGACTAAGTCAACAGACCAAAATCCTGATGTACAAACAACTGCTGAGACCAGTCATTGGATACAGCTTTCCCGTTTGGTATACCATCTCCAAAACGGCCATGAAGCAGCTAAAAGCTTTCGAAAGAAAGATCCTAAGAATCTGCACTGGGCTTGTCTTTGACAGGGAGCGTCAAAAATACTTTAAAAACGACAGAATTTATTCTGAAGCGAGAATAAATACATTGGACAACTACCTACTACTCTTGGCTAAAAAGTTAGTAGGTAACTCATCTAGCCACCCGAACCAACTAATAAGAAGGATGACAACCCAACAGCGACTGCCAGAGCCCATGTACCTTAGCGTCATGGACATTATGGATGATAACATAATTCAAGTCAACAACGAAGATGCCGTTGCATTCTACGCTGACCCCGAGTCAGCCCACCGACGTGGCTAAACAAGCCAACAACCCTCTAACCAATCAACAAATCCAACAAATGACAACCGGGAAGGAACACCCCGAGGATAACCAAGTCAACCGACTTTTATTTTTAGAACGCCATACATATTAAACAATATTTTAATTTAAACTTAAGGGCATGTCTCATGTAAAAAAATTGATTGGTGCTTTGCGCTTAGCTTTGTAGCGTTCACATTTTTTTAAATATTTAAACGAAATAAACGGGTTTTGATTGAAAATATATTGGGCTAAATATATATAAAGGAATCCAAAATTTAAAAAACATTTTTGTTCCTTAACAGAACTAGAATCACTAAAAAATCATTAAATTCAGGTAGTTACTTGGGAAAATCAATGGGGCAGTGTGTTAAATATAATTTTTTATTTTTTTTATATTTTTTTCCAAAAAACAATACATTTTTATACATAGCACCGATTTTTTTTTTTTTTTAATTTATTTATTTATTCCAAGAAAAATTCTAGAAAACTATGAAAAATAGGGCAAATTTGCATTGTGGCATAGGTGCAATAATTGATAGGACTTCCAAAGTATAACTGCCAGCTAAGTCAATTCAACTTTTTTTCAAATTCTAAAGATATGTGCAGATATTTGCTTTTTAATTTTTTTTTTTTAAATAGTTATAGTAACTTTTTTAGACAAAAAATCCAAAATGCTTTCTTTTTTTCCCAATTTTTTTTGGTAATTCATGGGGCGAACTGATTTTTTTTTAGTTTTAACTTGGCTGGGATGAGGCTGGGATGCGACCCACACTAATAACTTGTTTGTAGGTTTTTGTGTATTGTTAAAAAAGTTATAAGTTAAATTATTCTAAAAATTTAAAAATAACCAACAATATTTTGCGTATGATGAAATAGTTTGATTTCGAAATCTATTTTTGTTAACGATATTTTTAGTCGTTAACCAATTTCAACCAATTTTAGTAGCATTTCTTAAAAGTTTGTACTTCTTATATACCTAAACAAATACAAATTGGATAAATGAAATTAATTTGTAGTCAATGTTTTCTATTGTTCACGAGATATCGAGAACCAAACAATAATTTTTACCAACTTTGCGTACTATTTTTTGTATATTTTAATTTTTTATGAAAACACTGACTGTTAGATTTTTATAAAAAAAATTACTGATTGTTGAAACCAATATTTTTTATAAAATAAAGTTTATTTAAAGCCAATATCTCAAATTTTTGAAAAGATAATTGAGTGGAAAATCAATTTTTACGAACTTTTAGTAATGCTTCTGTTAGGTTTTTATTTTTTTTCAAAAACCTGTCCATTCGATTTTTCTCAAAATTTTATCGAACGTTGAAAACAGTATTTCTTATAAAATAAAATAAGTTTTTACCAACTTTTATTCTTTTTTTTAGGTTTTTATTTTTTGTAAAAAAACTGTTAATTGGATTTTAATCACAATTAGACTGACTTTTAAAAACAATAAGACAAAATTATTTCAAAGAAAAAAACTCAAAGTTTTGAAAAGATAATTGAGTCGAAAATCAATTTTAACTAAGTTTTATTAAATTTTTTAGGTTCTTATTTTTTGTAAAAAAAACTGTCAATTCGATTTTTCTCAACATTTTACCGAATGTTGAAAACAATATTTCTTATAAGCTAAAATTAGTTGCAAGACATAATCTAAAATTTTTTAAAAGATATTTGAGTCGAAATTCAATTTTTACCAACTTTGAGTTATGTTTCTTTAGATTTTTATTTTTTTATAAAAAAAAACTGTCAATTAGATTTTTCTCAACATTTGACCACATGTTGAAAACGTTATTTTGCGTTCCACAAAATTGTTTTAGAGATAAAATCATCTTTTAATCGTAAAATTTTCGAACTGAAAAATATTTTTTTTTAGTTTCTTTGATTTTTATAAAAAACCGTTAGTTGGATTTTTTCCGAAAATATATGTATTTGTTTGTTATAACGTTACAATATATAATATAAAATTTAATTAATTATATGTTCGTGAGATATTTTGGGTTAACCAAAGTTTTCACCTTTTTTTAAACTGATATGGTAAAAACACCACCCACGCAATTTTTTTGAGAGTCGTTTCTGCATCTTTCTGCATTATTATCTATAAAACAAAATTTATTTGAAGTCGATATCTCTTCTGGTTCTTGAGCTATGGACGATGAAAAAAACGTCGCGAACGTACGGACGTATGGACGTACAGACGTACAGACGTACAGACGTACTGACGTACAGACGTACGTACACACGCACGCACAAACATCTTTCTAAAAATCTTTTATTTTGACTCTAGGGACCTTGAAACGTCGAGAAATGTCAAAATTTTCAATTCGACAAAACTTCCTATGGGAAGTTAAAAAAACATTAAATTTAAGTCTTAACCGTTTCTGAGCCAAATTTCCACTCGATGGAACAAATTTACATTTTGCATCATTGACAACCCATTATTCTATCAATAAATTAAAATTATTAGTATATTTTTTTATAATTCTTAATATCATTGATTGATGTTGGTAATAAAACAAATAGGGAATTGTAATTCTTTAAAAACATTACCAAGAAATTCGTTTCTAAGAAACAAAAACAACAAGACTACCCAAAAATATATTAAATACTACTCTCATCTAAAAAGGTAAAATAAATTGGAAACCCCCAAAATTTAATTTAAAATTCAAATTTTTGTATTTACCTTTTAAACTGTTAGAGCAGCCAATAGCAGGCAAGATCAACCAAAAGCTTTACGAGAAGTAAATAAACCATTTTAATACGAACGTCATTGTTTTAAATTATTCACCATTAAACTTTTTTATTTTTTGGTTTACCTCTAAACAGGTAAATTTAATAAACACAAACTTGTGTTTTTTGGATTTAAAGATTTTTGACATCTTATAAATAGTGAGCAATCCAATTTTGATCTTCATAAACAAATTTCTACTTAGCAAGATTGTATCTTCGACAATTTCTAAAACAAACAATTTAATATTTTAAATTATTTTTTCAAAATGGTGGCTATTAAGAAGACAACCTTTTTCCTTCTATTCATTGCAATTGCAATGATCTTTGCTAGTGGAGTTTCGGCTGATAGAGTTCCAGCATGTGACGAGGTATGCAGTCGTATAAACCGTGAAAAGGATGCCTGTTGTCAAGCCCATGGATACTCCTATTCTTCTGGATGCCGCGGTGGAATGCAGTGTGTGTGAAAACTTTCTTTCTTTTAAAAACTGTTAATCATTGTGTACAATAAATATTTAAATTCATAAAAATTAACTACTTTTTATTTAAATTTGTGAAAGACAAATAATTAGTGTACAATTTTTTTAATTTCTATATCAAAAATTTTAGGTATACTCGTAAGTGCATTTTTTGAATATTTTGCTGTTTTCAACCAAATTAAAAAAAACGTTTTCCAAAATGAAATAAATAGAAAATTAGTATTTCTTTGTGGGAATTACGATTCCAAGCCCACAAGATATTTTTAATTCTATATCATACTAGCGGCCCGTCCCGGCTTCGCACGGGTAGGCATAAATAGGTACAGATATTTAAGTTATAAGCATGCTAATTAAAACGACCATGAATCACTAAATTAGAAAACATTTGTTTGTCCAATCATTAATGCTCTTCGCAGTGTATGCGATGAAAGACATTTTATGGCTAATTTTTTTACACCTTCGGTTGGTTTTATTAGGAATTTCTAAAGATTTCCAATAAATATAGCCTATGTTACTCAGTGATAATGTAGCTTTCTAATGAAAAAAGAATTATTAAAACCGGTCCAGTACTTTTTGAGTTTATTCGTTACATACAAAAATACAAATCTTTCCTTTTTATAATATTATGCGACCCACACTGATAACTTCCCATCCCGTCTGTCGATTTGTCTCGCTTAAAAGTTTGTAGGTTTTTGTATTTCTTTTAAAAAGTTGTCAGTTAAATTATTCTTAAAAGTTTTTAAAATCACCAACAATATTTTGTATTTAATGAAATAGTTTGATTTCGAAATCTATTTTTGTTAACGAGATTTTTAGTCGAAAACCAATATATACATACAAATTTTAGTAGCATTTCTTAAATTTTTTACTTCTCATATAAACAAATACAAATTGGATGAATGAAATTAATTTGAAGTCCATATCTTCTATTGTTCACGAGATATTAAGAACCAAACATCAATTTTTACCAAATTTTCGTACTATTTTTTGTAGGTTTTATTTTTTTCATAAATAAACGGACTGTTGGATTTTTATAAAAAATTTACTGAATGTCGAAAACAATATTTTCTGTGAAATAAAATAAGTTTGAAGCCAATATTTTTAATTTTTGAAGAGCTATTTGAGTCGAAATTTAATTTTTACCAACTTTGAGTATAATGTTTTTTTAGGTTTTTATTTTTTATAAGAAAAAACTTTCAATTCGATTTTTCTCAAAATCTTACTAGATATTAAAAGCGTTATATTTCGTTGCACAAAGTTGTTTTGGAGATGAAATCAGTTTTTATTCGTAAAAACTTCGAGGTGACAAATTTTTTTTTTCAGTTTTTTTGATTTATACAAAAACCCGTTAATTTGATTTGTTTCCAAAAACATATTTGTTTGGTATGACGTTACAGTATATAACATAAAATTAAATTCAAGTCTCTAGCGTTATTGGTTCGTGAGATATTTAGGGTTAACCATAATTTTGACCTTTTTTTTAAACTGCTATTGTCAAAAAACCACCAACGCAATTTTCTTGAGAGCCCTCTCTGCATCTTTTTGCCTTATTATCTGTATAACAAAATTTATTTAAAGTCGATATCTCTTCTTGTTCTTGAGCTATGGAGGACGAAAAAAACTTCGCGAACGTACGTCTTTTTTTCTATGTAAATACTTTAATTACGGAAATAAATAAAATAATAATTGTTGCCATTTATTAAAGTTCGAATGATGGTTAAAAATATGCACACAAATCTTTGCAGAAATTGTTCTTTTGTGATATTTTAATACAGGGTGGTTCCTACAAAATTCCATTTAAAGTCTTATGAAAAGCCACAGCAAATAGAGCGCAATCAATTTTATTAAATGTTCAATTTTATAAGGATACAATAATGATTGATACAATAAATCAATCCATTCATTAATAATTTTCCCAAAATTTTGACCTGTCACTTACTGACAGTAGATGATTCGATGATAATGACATGTATTTAACGAACACATGACATACCACCGTTGCAACTGTAGTAATGTGAGTTTCCATGAGCTCTGCAACATTCATCCTTCTCTGCATCAATGCGACTGCAAACCTGATCGCATGGTTGCACACGAACTATCTGTGCCTCAGTTTCAGCAACAATCACAGCCAAAGCCAGAAACAAGAGGAAAAATGTAGTTTTGTTAAAAGCTGCCATATTTTCTTAAATTTAAACTACAAAATATTTTTTAAATTATAATGTAAGAAGGTGTTCTTGAGAAGATCTTTTGTGTTATGTGAATATTGAATCGAATGTGTTGTCAATTTATAGCTTGAGCCCCTCCAGAAAAATTCAATTTGAGATTAGCATGGACGTGACATATTATCAGGCCATGCATTTAAAAATTAAAAATTGGATTCCCCAAGTAATACCCAGAAATTTGTTATATAATTGTGCTAAAAAAAAAAACCAAAGTCACGAATAGAACATAGAAGTATAAAAGGTGAACAGCAAGCAAATGCATTCTTTTTTTTGTTCCTGACTTAAATTAAAAGTTGTTGAAATGGAATTGTCATTTGCAGTAAATTCATACAATTCGCTTTGCTTAATGTTGAAATCGTTATATTTTATTTATTTACGGGTTAAGCGCAGGACGTAGTAACACGAAAATAAGATACTCTTGAATATCTAATTATATTTACGGGTATTTGTATTTTAAAAAAATAAAATAAAACCTTACTGCCATCGATCAAAAAGTTAAAAAGGAAAATAATTTTTCAAAAAGATACTGGGATGCAAAACACACTGATAATTTTCCACTCGTTTCCGTTTATTGATATTTCTGTAAAAGTTTTACAAAACGTCAATAAAAACGTTTTGTGTAAGATAACATAAGTTTGAAGTCAATATATTTCTTCGTTCTCAAGATACGTGAGTCGAAAATAGTTTTGTATCAGTTTTTAGTTGTTTTCATCTTTTTCATAAAAAAGGTGTCAATTGAATTTTTCCGAAAATGTATCTAAAAGTTTGCAATATTCTTTTGAATATTATCAACTTAGTTTGATTTCAATATTTGAACTTGTTCCAAGGAAATTTGATATGAAACCCAATTTCTACCAATATTTTGTAGCATTTTTTAAAAGTTTTAGTTTTTTATAAAAAAAAATTTGGATTTTTGGATTTTTTTAAAGAAAATTACCTTATGCTCAAAATAATATTTTATATAGAATAAAATCATTTATTCTCAAGATATTTGAATCAAAATTAATTTTCATTAATTTTGCAGCAGGGTTTTTATTGTTTTATAAAAACTGTCGATTGCATTTTTTAAAAAAATGTTACCAAATATTGCAAGCAATGTTATTGTAAGGTATAATTAATTTGAAATAAATTAAATTAATTCTTGCCACGATATTCTAACCGAAAATCATTTTTTACCAAATTTTACTCGTTGTTTGTTAAGATTTTTTTTTTTGCAAAAGAATAGAGTAGGCAATGCAACGAGACGAGACGATACTATTTTTGAAGCTTCGGAGACAAGACAGAGATGATATTGTAGAGAGATTAGATTAGATTCTTCCTTTATTCATTAGATAAATTACAATTTTTTTCTATTGGAAATACGGACATGACAATGCTAACATTTCAGTAAAATAAATAAAATTATATAAAGAGAAGATGTATCAAAAAGATTTACAAAAAATTTGAAATAATAAATTACAAAAATAAATACTATGTAAAATATTAGACAAAAGTTTATATTAACATATGACAACAACAACTTGTTTGTAGGTTTTTGTGTATTGTTAAAAAAGTTATAAGTTAAATTATTCTAAAAATTTAAAAATAACCAACAATATTTTGCGTATGATGAAATAGTTTGATTTCGAAATCTATTTTTGTTAACGATATTTTTAGTCGTTAACCAATTTCAACCAATTTTAGTAGCATTTCTTAAAAGTTTGTACTTCTTATATACCTAAACAAATACAAATTGGATAAATGAAATTAATTTGTAGTCAATGTTTTCTATTGTTCACGAGATATCGAGAACCAAACAATAATTTTTACCAACTTTGCGTACTATTTTTTGTATATTTTAATTTTTTATGAAAACACTGACTGTTAGATTTTTATAAAAAAAATTACTGATTGTTGAAACCAATATTTTTTATAAAATAAAGTTTATTTAAAGCCAATATCTCAAATTTTTGAAAAGATAATTGAGTGGAAAATCAATTTTTACGAACTTTTAGTAATGCTTCTGTTAGGTTTTTATTTTTTTTCAAAAACCTGTCCATTCGATTTTTCTCAAAATTTTATCGAACGTTGAAAACAGTATTTCTTATAAAATAAAATAAGTTTTTACCAACTTTTATTCTTTTTTTTAGGTTTTTATTTTTTGTAAAAAAACTGTTAATTGGATTTTAATCACAATTAGACTGACTTTTAAAAACAATAAGACAAAATTATTTCAAAGAAAAAAACTCAAAGTTTTGAAAAGATAATTGAGTCGAAAATCAATTTTAACTAAGTTTTATTAAATTTTTTAGGTTCTTATTTTTTGTAAAAAAAACTGTCAATTCGATTTTTCTCAACATTTTACCGAATGTTGAAAACAATATTTCTTATAAGCTAAAATTAGTTGCAAGACATAATCTAAAATTTTTTAAAAGATATTTGAGTCGAAATTCAATTTTTACCAACTTTGAGTTATGTTTCTTTAGATTTTTATTTTTTTATAAAAAAAAACTGTCAATTAGATTTTTCTCAACATTTGACCACATGTTGAAAACGTTATTTTGCGTTCCACAAAATTGTTTTAGAGATAAAATCATCTTTTAATCGTAAAATTTTCGAACTGAAAAATATTTTTTTTTAGTTTCTTTGATTTTTATAAAAAACCGTTAGTTGGATTTTTTCCGAAAATATATGTATTTGTTTGTTATAACGTTACAATATATAATATAAAATTTAATTAATTATATGTTCGTGAGATATTTTGGGTTAACCAAAGTTTTCACCTTTTTTTAAACTGATATGGTAAAAACACCACCCACGCAATTTTTTTGAGAGTCGTTTCTGCATCTTTCTGCATTATTATCTATAAAACAAAATTTATTTGAAGTCGATATCTCTTCTGGTTCTTGAGCTATGGACGATGAAAAAAACGTCGCGAACGTACGGACGTATGGACGTACAGACGTACAGACGTACAGACGTACTGACGTACAGACGTACGTACACACGCACGCACAAACATCTTTCTAAAAATCTTTTATTTTGACTCTAGGGACCTTGAAACGTCGAGAAATGTCAAAATTTTCAATTCGACAAAACTTCCTATGGGAAGTTAAAAAAACATTAAATTTAAGTCTTAACCGTTTCTGAGCCAAATTTCCACTCGATGGAACAAATTTACATTTTGCATCATTGACAACCCATTATTCTATCAATAAATTAAAATTATTAGTATATTTTTTTATAATTCTTAATATCATTGATTGATGTTGGTAATAAAACAAATAGGGAATTGTAATTCTTTAAAAACATTACCAAGAAATTCGTTTCTAAGAAACAAAAACAACAAGACTACCCAAAAATATATTAAATACTACTCTCATCTAAAAAGGTAAAATAAATTGGAAACCCCCAAAATTTAATTTAAAATTCAAATTTTTGTATTTACCTTTTAAACTGTTAGAGCAGCCAATAGCAGGCAAGATCAACCAAAAGCTTTACGAGAAGTAAATAAACCATTTTAATACGAACGTCATTGTTTTAAATTATTCACCATTAAACTTTTTTATTTTTTGGTTTACCTCTAAACAGGTAAATTTAATAAACACAAACTTGTGTTTTTTGGATTTAAAGATTTTTGACATCTTATAAATAGTGAGCAATCCAATTTTGATCTTCATAAACAAATTTCTACTTAGCAAGATTGTATCTTCGACAATTTCTAAAACAAACAATTTAATATTTTAAATTATTTTTTCAAAATGGTGGCTATTAAGAAGACAACCTTTTTCCTTCTATTCATTGCAATTGCAATGATCTTTGCTAGTGGAGTTTCGGCTGATAGAGTTCCAGCATGTGACGAGGTATGCAGTCGTATAAACCGTGAAAAGGATGCCTGTTGTCAAGCCCATGGATACTCCTATTCTTCTGGATGCCGCGGTGGAATGCAGTGTGTGTGAAAACTTTCTTTCTTTTAAAAACTGTTAATCATTGTGTACAATAAATATTTAAATTCATAAAAATTAACTACTTTTTATTTAAATTTGTGAAAGACAAATAATTAGTGTACAATTTTTTTAATTTCTATATCAAAAATTTTAGGTATACTCGTAAGTGCATTTTTTGAATATTTTGCTGTTTTCAACCAAATTAAAAAAAACGTTTTCCAAAATGAAATAAATAGAAAATTAGTATTTCTTTGTGGGAATTACGATTCCAAGCCCACAAGATATTTTTAATTCTATATCATACTAGCGGCCCGTCCCGGCTTCGCACGGGTAGGCATAAATAGGTACAGATATTTAAGTTATAAGCATGCTAATTAAAACGACCATGAATCACTAAATTAGAAAACATTTGTTTGTCCAATCATTAATGCTCTTCGCAGTGTATGCGATGAAAGACATTTTATGGCTAATTTTTTTACACCTTCGGTTGGTTTTATTAGGAATTTCTAAAGATTTCCAATAAATATAGCCTATGTTACTCAGTGATAATGTAGCTTTCTAATGAAAAAAGAATTATTAAAACCGGTCCAGTACTTTTTGAGTTTATTCGTTACATACAAAAATACAAATCTTTCCTTTTTATAATATTATGCGACCCACACTGATAACTTCCCATCCCGTCTGTCGATTTGTCTCGCTTAAAAGTTTGTAGGTTTTTGTATTTCTTTTAAAAAGTTGTCAGTTAAATTATTCTTAAAAGTTTTTAAAATCACCAACAATATTTTGTATTTAATGAAATAGTTTGATTTCGAAATCTATTTTTGTTAACGAGATTTTTAGTCGAAAACCAATATATACAAATTTTAGTAGCATTTCTTAAATTTTTTACTTCTCATATAAACAAATACAAATTGGATGAATGAAATTAATTTGAAGTCCATATCTTCTATTGTTCACGAGATATTAAGAACCAAACATCAATTTTTACCAAATTTTCGTACTATTTTTTGTAGGTTTTATTTTTTTCATAAATAAACGGACTGTTGGATTTTTATAAAAAATTTACTGAATGTCGAAAACAATATTTTCTGTGAAATAAAATAAGTTTGAAGCCAATATTTTTAATTTTTGAAGAGCTATTTGAGTCGAAATTTAATTTTTACCAACTTTGAGTATAATGTTTTTTTAGGTTTTTATTTTTTATAAGAAAAAACTTTCAATTCGATTTTTCTCAAAATCTTACTAGATATTAAAAGCGTTATATTTCGTTGCACAAAGTTGTTTTGGAGATGAAATCAGTTTTTATTCGTAAAAACTTCGAGGTGACAAATTTTTTTTTTCAGTTTTTTTGATTTATACAAAAACCCGTTAATTTGATTTGTTTCCAAAAACATATTTGTTTGGTATGACGTTACAGTATATAACATAAAATTAAATTCAAGTCTCTAGCGTTATTGGTTCGTGAGATATTTAGGGTTAACCATAATTTTGACCTTTTTTTTAAACTGCTATTGTCAAAAAACCACCAACGCAATTTTCTTGAGAGCCCTCTCTGCATCTTTTTGCCTTATTATCTGTATAACAAAATTTATTTAAAGTCGATATCTCTTCTTGTTCTTGAGCTATGGAGGACGAAAAAAACTTCGCGAACGTACGTCTTTTTTTCTATGTAAATACTTTAATTACGGAAATAAATAAAATAATAATTGTTGCCATTTATTAAAGTTCGAATGATGGTTAAAAATATGCACACAAATCTTTGCAGAAATTGTTCTTTTGTGATATTTTAATACAGGGTGGTTCCTACAAAATTCCATTTAAAGTCTTATGAAAAGCCACAGCAAATAGAGCGCAATCAATTTTATTAAATGTTCAATTTTATAAGGATACAATAATGATTGATACAATAAATCAATCCATTCATTAATAATTTTCCCAAAATTTTGACCTGTCACTTACTGACAGTAGATGATTCGATGATAATGACATGTATTTAACGAACACATGACATACCACCGTTGCAACTGTAGTAATGTGAGTTTCCATGAGCTCTGCAACATTCATCCTTCTCTGCATCAATGCGACTGCAAACCTGATCGCATGGTTGCACACGAACTATCTGTGCCTCAGTTTCAGCAACAATCACAGCCAAAGCCAGAAACAAGAGGAAAAATGTAGTTTTGTTAAAAGCTGCCATATTTTCTTAAATTTAAACTACAAAATATTTTTTAAATTATAATGTAAGAAGGTGTTCTTGAGAAGATCTTTTGTGTTATGTGAATATTGAATCGAATGTGTTGTCAATTTATAGCTTGAGCCCCTCCAGAAAAATTCAATTTGAGATTAGCATGGACGTGACATATTATCAGGCCATGCATTTAAAAATTAAAAATTGGATTCCCCAAGTAATACCCAGAAATTTGTTATATAATTGTGCTAAAAAAAAAAACCAAAGTCACGAATAGAACATAGAAGTATAAAAGGTGAACAGCAAGCAAATGCATTCTTTTTTTTGTTCCTGACTTAAATTAAAAGTTGTTGAAATGGAATTGTCATTTGCAGTAAATTCATACAATTCGCTTTGCTTAATGTTGAAATCGTTATATTTTATTTATTTACGGGTTAAGCGCAGGACGTAGTAACACGAAAATAAGATACTCTTGAATATCTAATTATATTTACGGGTATTTGTATTTTAAAAAAATAAAATAAAACCTTACTGCCATCGATCAAAAAGTTAAAAAGGAAAATAATTTTTCAAAAAGATACTGGGATGCAAAACACACTGATAATTTTCCACTCGTTTCCGTTTATTGATATTTCTGTAAAAGTTTTACAAAACGTCAATAAAAACGTTTTGTGTAAGATAACATAAGTTTGAAGTCAATATATTTCTTCGTTCTCAAGATACGTGAGTCGAAAATAGTTTTGTATCAGTTTTTAGTTGTTTTCATCTTTTTCATAAAAAAGGTGTCAATTGAATTTTTCCGAAAATGTATCTAAAAGTTTGCAATATTCTTTTGAATATTATCAACTTAGTTTGATTTCAATATTTGAACTTGTTCCAAGGAAATTTGATATGAAACCCAATTTCTACCAATATTTTGTAGCATTTTTTAAAAGTTTTAGTTTTTTATAAAAAAAAATTTGGATTTTTGGATTTTTTTAAAGAAAATTACCTTATGCTCAAAATAATATTTTATATAGAATAAAATCATTTATTCTCAAGATATTTGAATCAAAATTAATTTTCATTAATTTTGCAGCAGGGTTTTTATTGTTTTATAAAAACTGTCGATTGCATTTTTTAAAAAAATGTTACCAAATATTGCAAGCAATGTTATTGTAAGGTATAATTAATTTGAAATAAATTAAATTAATTCTTGCCACGATATTCTAACCGAAAATCATTTTTTACCAAATTTTACTCGTTGTTTGTTAAGATTTTTTTTTTTGCAAAAGAATAGAGTAGGCAATGCAACGAGACGAGACGATACTATTTTTGAAGCTTCGGAGACAAGACAGAGATGATATTGTAGAGAGATTAGATTAGATTCTTCCTTTATTCATTAGATAAATTACAATTTTTTTCTATTGGAAATACGGACATGACAATGCTAACATTTCAGTAAAATAAATAAAATTATATAAAGAGAAGATGTATCAAAAAGATTTACAAAAAATTTGAAATAATAAATTACAAAAATAAATACTATGTAAAATATTAGACAAAAGTTTATATTAACATATGAGGAATAAATTTATATAAAATTTTAAATTTTAAGTATTAAATATTAAAAATATTAAATTTTTAATTTTAAAATTTTAATGAAACATTTATTGAAGCATAAAGATTTGATTTAAAAGCAATAATTTGCAGCCCTTGAATTGAATAGAGACTTGTTGTAAGAACTTATAGCATGATTGCAATATTTATACAAGGTGAGCCAACCACGAGCGCCATTTAATATTTCGTAAAGACTATTTACAGACAGAAAACTTTCTTGGAAATGTAATCTTCGGATTTCTTGTAGAATTGGGCATACAGCAATGAAGTGGTACATATTTTCAGACTCTCTCCTGTTACATAGATCACAAGTGTGCTGAAGATCGACTCTATGTGGCATGAAATTCAAATTTAATAATTCAACTCTGGCTCTGAATATGGTGCTTATAACTTTTGACGAAAATTTTGTAATGAAATAACTATCAATGGTTAACATTTGGTGGTTAAGGTTGCAGTAAAAAATCTGGAAGGTGATGAGGACGCTCTAGTTAAACACTGGTCGTATATTTTGTCATCTTCTTTAGCTATGACCCTTGCGAACATATTTTGCCATTCGCTAACGTTATTTTCCGATAAAGGTAAGTCCATATCATGAGATAACGCCAGCTGTTGCCAATTTCTGAACGGATAAGCATTTGTTTGCAATAGCCTAGTTAACACTGCCCTATGTAAACTACTTTCACTTCTCTTCATTACTTTTATTAAAAAACCAGAATAAACTTTCAGATTTTGCAAATAAATGGGTGGCAAACCTGATTCCACATGAATGGCGTAGGTAGGAGTAGCGTTTGGTAGACGGAATAAACGCTTGAAAAAGTACCTCTGTACAGTTTCGAAATCTTCAAAGGGGTCTACTCCAAATGCCTGCATCCCATAGCACATACAAGTGTTGACTGTGGCATTGAATACATTATACTTTGAGGACAGATCAATGTTTTGATTTGCGAAGAATTTTGGCCACATTATGTTAAGTGCCAGCTTTGCTTCTCTACTTTTTTCTTTCACATGATTTAGAAAGTTAAAGTTGCTAGACAACAGTACGCCAAGGTACTTGAACTCAGGAACTACTTCTATCGACTGGTTATTGAGTCGCCAAGTCTCCACCCGTCTACTCCTTCGGTTCTCGAAAACCATAACTTTTGTTTTCAAGACGTTGATATGTAGATCCCATGTCTCACAGAAAGCCTGAAGTTTGTTTGTTTGCAGTTGTAGAGTTGAAGGTTTCTCTGCCAGCAACACCAAGTCATCAGCATAAAGGAGTACCTTTATTTGCTGATCAGCGAAGCTAACGCCACCTGGAAGAATTTCAGAAATGGAGTCATTGTATAGTACGAAGAGTATAGGGCTTAGAATGCAACCCTGAGGAACGCCTGCAGAAGTTGGGAACCATTCAGACAGCTTGGATCCATCCCACACGGTTGCACTTGAGGAAGATAATAATTTCGCATATACTACCAAGAACTTTCTGGATACTCCAAGCGATGCCAGTTTGTAGATCAGAGCTTGCCTGTTGACTGTGTCCAATACTAATTTGAAGTCTACAAAACAAACATATAACTTTTTATCCATTTCAATATATTTTCTGGCTATGCTAGTTAGTGCGAAAATGTGGTCAATTGTTGAAAACCCGGAACGAAACCCTGCTTGAAAAATGCTGAGACGATTAAAATGTTCCATCCACGTAGAAAGCCTAACATAAAGAGTAGTGGCAAAGATCTTTCTGAGAGAATTTAGAATAGAGATTCCCCTATAATTTTCTGCTTGGGAAGCATCGCCTTTTTTAAATATTGCAAAAATAAGCGATTTGTTAAAACCAGAAGGAACGCAAGCATTATTATATATCTTGTTGAAATAATCCACAATATAATTTTTCAGTTGTACTGTTCCGTTTTTAAAGAATTCGACTGGAATGCCATCACAACCCGGGGTTTTTCATAACCAGCAAAACTGAATCAAGCTCTTCACAAGAAATCGTACAGTCTAATTCAGATACAACTTCATTTTTTAACGCAAAGCTAAAAGTATGAAGATTCTCCTCCGCTGACAATAGAGTTTTAATATGAGCAGCTAAAGTCTCAGCTTCGAGAGAAATCTTCATACTTCTACTTTGCCCACCTAACTCTCGTACATTATTCTAAAATTCTTTGGAATTTTTGGAGTGCTGCAAGTTCATTGCAAGATTTTTTAGAAAAAGCCTTTTTTCTTGTGACATAATTGTTTGAATTCTTTGTTTGCGTGTAAGTACATATTTTTAAAGAGATGATACTGTATATTTTATACCGAAAGTCTCGACGTTTTTTTTGGTTTATATTATTTTAGTAAAAAGTAAAAGAATGGAAAAATGTGTTGTGTTAAGGCTTCTTCGGTTCGTGAAAAACATAAATGCACAAGCCTTAGAATCCATTCGATCAGATCTTTTTAAATAAGAATTTTAAACCATTCCTGTGAGCGAGTACTGTTGTCAGGGATGGAGGGGACCTACAGTTTTTAAAGCCGAATCCGAACGGATAATTTGAGAAAGCACTTTTCATGACAAGAATTACTCTTGGAGAATTTGTCAATTCCTCGCAAGAGGCAGTACCTGTGAAAAAAACTTTAGATGGCATAGGCAGGGATCGAACCCAAGACCTCTGGCATGACAGTCCAACGCACTAACCATCATGCTACGGGTACTAAATTTTTGAATTTTTTTTTTGCATTTTTGAATTGCTGCCCCTAAAAGAGTGATTTAAACACTTATTTTTAACAGGCTATAATAAGTGATTGCCAAATTCCATTTCAGGATGGCAAACACTGTCGAATTATATTAAAGTTTATGACTATATGATCGAGATAACATTTGAAACAAAATGGTTTAAGTATGTCAAAAACATTATATACTGCATTTCTGCCAATTCATTAACATTGAAGGAGCACATTTAATTATACATAGGGTAGACGTGAAGAGACTACTAATCGATTTTGATATCGATATCGATATTTCGATTTTGGTGGGAGACCGAGAAGAGACCAGTAAATTTAACTTAAGTCGCTAGCGGAATTGGTTCGAGAAATATTTGTACTCAACCAAATCTTGCAGTTTTTTTTTTTAATTGTAAGTCCTTTCTGAATGTTCTCATGTTATTATCTGTAGAATAAAATTTATTTAAAGTCGATATCTCTGCAGGTTCTAAAGATAAGGTCACCGATAAAAGATATATACCTACTGAACGTACAAAAATACGTTCACAGCCATCTCTTTAAAAATCATTTATTTAGATCTAGGCACCTTGAAACTTAGAGAAATTTCATAGTTTCCAATTTTAAAAAATTCAATTTTACAATAACTTATATTTGTAATTTAAAAGCGACTAAGGTAAAATTCATATGTTTGTAAAATTTTCGTGGAAAACCACTGAATTTAATAAATCTTTACAATAATATGTAGTTTATAAAGGGTGGTTGAATTTTAAGGGCCGATGTTGAATGTTAACCACACCTAAGCGTTAATTTTTTTTCTGCATTTCAATTGACATTTCTCAATTTCAGATTAATTCAATTTGAAACATTAAAAGATTCACAATCGAATAACGCTTTAAAGTTATTCAGGCTTATTATGAAAATGGACGTTTTCGGTCAATTTTATTGTCTGAAATCGTGCAAAAATTTGAGCAAACCGGGTCTGTAGGAGATGTCAACACACAAGTTCATGCTCGTATAGCTCGAAATTATTGCTGCTTCTCGCCATAGTGTGGCTGAAGCACTGTCCCAACAATTGCACCTCTCACACTTGTCTTAGCTGGATATTATGCATAAAGACGTGCATTTACACGCTTACAAGGTACAATTGACTCAAGAACTAAAACATGTTGACGATTTCAAGACTCCGCGTCGTCAATGGTCAGAATAGTGACAGAAAATGGCAACAGTGGATGATCAATTTTTGAAGAAAATCATCTTCAGTGATGAGGCACATTTTCACCTGAGTGGATTTGTCAATAATCATGTGACAATTCAAGAGCTAAAGGACGAGATAATTCGGCACATTTTAGCGGCATAGAACCTAAATTCTGCCTCAGCGTCATCGAAAATTTAGACTATCGGAAGGAGCTGTCACGCGCACCGTTGTCACGATACTTTGTTCCATTTACAGTTGAACCATACCAATAGTTTCATAATAAAAAGAAATGGCAATACTTTTTTAAATGATTTGTGTTTTATTCAAACCCAACATCGGCCTTAAAATTTAACCACTCCTTACTTATAAGGTAGCAGTCATACATTTGGACGAGCCATGTTTTTCTATGGCTTACTATACGTGGCTTATTTCTTAATTACAAAATCTACATCATTATGCTGATCAAAAACATAATATTTCATTTTAAAATCATCAGCAAAAATTCTAACTTTTAATTTACAAAAAATGCACAATGAGAACATGGGTCTCTGAAAGCAACTTTCTCTGTCTTCACGACTAATCCGCAGATCCGATTTTGATGAATTTTGGTGAAGAAAATAAGCTAATCCTCTGCTTTCAACCAAACAGAGGCTACTATAGTGAGTCTTAAATATTCATATTTACTTGATGCTAAAAACTTCATTTCAACCCTTTTTCTATTAGAATATTTGCATTCCTCGAAGTACAAAGTAATGTTGTTTTTATGAAAGCTTAACAATTGAATCAATTTTTAAAATTCTAAATAAGATCTTAGGCTCAAATATTAATCTTTTGACAAATGTACGAGTATGTATGTATGTACATGCATAATTAATAAATGTAAACAAAACAAAATTATTCTAAATCTTATCTCAATATGCATAATCGTTGGAAAATCCAACGAAATTCTTTTACGTATTTTGGAGATTACAATTAATTAATTGTGTTTTTTTTTTTTTTGGTTCGAGGTTTTACCATAACAAACATTATAATTTCAGATCTCGTTTTTATTTTATTTTTTGACAAAAATTTCACATTCAGACGTGAAGTGAAGTTAAGTGAAAAATTTGGTAAAAAAATAGATATATCTACACTAATATTATAAAGAGGAAAGATTTGTATTTTTGTATGTAACGAATAAACTCAAAAAGTACTGGACCGATTTTAATAATTCTTTTTTCATTAGAAAGCTACATTATCACTGAGTAACATAGGCTATATTTCGTACTAGATTACTATGGAAATCTTTAGAAATTCCTAATAAAACCAACCGAAGGTGTAAAAAAATTAGCCATAAAATGTCTTTCATCGCATACACTGCGAAGAGTATTAATGATTGGACAAACAAATGTTTTCTAATTAAGTGATTCATGGTCGTTTTAATTAGCATGCTTATAACATAAATATCTGTACCTATTTATGCCTACCCGTGCGAAGCCGAGACGGGCCGCTAGTATGATATAGAATTAAAAATATTTTGTGGGCTTGGAATCGTAATTCCCACAAAGAAATACTAATTTTCTATTTATTTCATTGTGGACAACGGTTTTTTTTTAATTTGGTTGAAAACAGCAAAATATTTAAAAAATTCACTTACGAGTATATACCTAAAATTTTTGATATAGAAATTAAAAAAATTGTACACTAATTATTTGTCTTTCACAAATTTAAATAAAAAGTAGTTTATTTTTATGAATTTAAATATATATTGTATACAATGATTAACAGTTTTTAAAAGAAAGAAAGTTTTCACACACACTGCATTCCACCGCGGCATCCAGAAGAATAGGAGTATCCATGGGCTTGACAACAGGCATCCTTTTCACGGTTTATACGACTGCATACCTCGTCACATGCTGGAACTCTATCAGCCGAAACTCCACTAGCAAAGATCATTGCAATTGCAATGAATAGAAGGAAAAAGGTTGTCTTCTTAATAGCCACCATTTTGAAAAAATAATTTAAAATATTAAATTGTTTGTTTTAGAAATTGTCGAAGATACAATCTTGCTAAGTAGAAATTTGTTTATGAAGATCAAAATTGGATTGCTCACTATTTATAAGATGTCAAAAATCTTTAAATCCAAAAAACACAAGTCTGTGTTTATTAAATTTACCTGTTTAGAGGTAAGTTTAATGGTGAATAATTTAAAACAATGACGTTCGTATTAAAATGGTTTATTTATTTCTCGTAAAGCTTTTGGTTGATCTTGCCTGCTATTGGCTGTTCTAACAGTTTAAAAGGTAAATAAAAAAGTTTGAATTTTAAATTAAATTTTGGGGGTTTCCAATTTATTTTACCTTTTTAGATGAGAGTAGTATTTAATATATTTTTGGGTAGTCTTGTTGTTTTTGTTTCTTAGAAACGAATTTCTTGGTAATGTTTTTAAAGAATAACAATTCCCTATTTGTTTTATTAACAACAGCATCAATGATATTAAGAATTATAAAAAATATACTAATAATTTTAATTTATTGATAGAATAATGGGTTGTCAATGATGCAAAATGTAAATTTGTTCCATCGAGTGGAAATTCGGGTCAGAAACGGTTAAGACTTAAATTTAATGTTTTTTTAATACCCATAGGAAGTTATTGTAATGGGTCCGATTTGAAAATTTTGACATTTCTCGACGTTTCAAGGTCCCTAGAGTCAAAATAAAAGATTTTTAGAAAGATGTCTTTAAGTGCGTGTGTACGTACGTCTATACGTCTGTACGTCTGTACGTCCGTACGTTCGTCCGTAGCTCAAGAACCAGAAGAGATATCGACTTCAAATAAATTTTGTTAAATAGATAATAATGCAGAAAGATGCAGAAACGACTCTCAAAAAAATTGCGTGGGTGGTGTTGTTACCATATCAGTTTAAAAAAAGGTAAAAACTTTGGTTAACCCAAAATATCTCACGAACAAATAACACTAGAGACTTGAATTAAATTTTATATTATATATTGTAACGTGATACCAAACAAATATATTTTCGGAAAAAAAAATCCAGCTAACGGTTTTTTAGAAAAATCAAAGAAACTAAAAAAAAATATTTTTCAGCTCGAAAATTTTACGATCAAAAGATGATTTTATCTCTAAAACAATTTTGTGGAACGCAAAATAACGTTTTCAACATGTGGTCAAATGTTGAGAAAAATCTAATTGACAGTTTTTTTTTATGAAAAAATAAAAATCTAAAAAAACATAACTCAAAGTTGGTAAAAATTGAATTTCGACTTAAATATCTTTTAAAAAATTTGAGATTATGTCTTGCAATTAATTTTAGCTTATAAGAAATATTGTTTTCAACATTCGGTAAAATGTTGAGAAAAATCGAATAGACATTTTTTTTACAAAAAATAAGAACCTACAAAAAATTAATAAAACTTAGTTAAAATTGATTTTCGACTCAATTATCTTTTCAAAACTTTGAGTTTTTTTCTTTGAAATAATTTTGTCTTATGAGAAATATTGTTTTTAAAATTCAGTCTAATCGTGATAAAAATTCAATTAACAGTTTTTTTACAAAAAATAAAAACCTAAAAAAAAGAATAAAAGTTGGTAAAAACTTATTTTATTTTATAAGAAATATCTACTGTTTTCAACGTTCGATAAAATTTTGAGAAAAATTGAATGGACAGGTTTTTGACAAAAAATAAAAACCTAAAAAAAAGCATTACTAAAAGTTCGTAAAAATTGATTTTCCACTCAATTATCTTTTCAAAAATTTGAGGTATTGCCTTCAAATTAACTTTATTTTATAAAAAATATTGTTTTCAACAATCAGTAATTTTTTTTATAAAAATCTAACAGTCAGTGTTTTCATAAAAAATTAAAATCTAGAAAAAATAGTACGCAAAATTGGTAAAAATTATTGTTCGGTTCTCGATATCTCGTGAACAATAGAAAACATTGACTACAAATTAATTTCATTTATCCAATTTGTATTTGTTTATATAAGAAATACAAACTTTTAAGAAATGCTACTAAAATTGGTTGAAATTGGTTAACGGCTAAAAATATCGTTAACAAAAATAGATTTCGAAATCAAACTATTTCATCATACGCAAAATATTGTTGGTTGTTTTTAAATTTATAGAATAATTTAACTTATAACTTTTTTAACAATACACAAAAACCTACAAGCAAGTTATCAGTGTGATTCGCATCCCAGCCTCTTTTTTTTTAATTTTCATGGTTTAACATTTTTAAACATAATGTAATTTTTTTAAAATCTTTTTTATGTCGGGAAATTAATTTTAAAAATTAAAAAAATTGAAAACATGAAAAGAGAATTCGAAATAATCTTTAACGATTTATGTTCACGATAATTTGTTCGTCAAACCAAGAAACCAGGCATTAAGCTTAAAGATGTTTCTTCGTTATTTTTTTATTTAAACAAACAATATTAAAAGGTGCATCAGCACCATGTTTTTGTTGATACAAAATAATTTCAATTGTTGATAATTGAGTGCCAAAAAAACTTAATAAACAATGACTACTGTGTTTGCTTTTTAACTTGTGAACAGAAGAATAATACGAATTTTGTTTACATTTCAATTTAATCAGTTTATTTATTCGTTAGAGAAATATGTGAAATAATTTTGAAAATGTTTATCAATTAAATTCTACAAAACTTATGTCATGATATTAATTACTCAAATTTTCAAAAGTCGTCATTATTTTTATTACATCCGTTGTTAGCTTCAACACGTAATTATTAAACGTGGTTAATTACAGAAATTGGTGAAAAAAGTGAGTTTTTCGTGTTTACAATGCAAAAAAAATTTGAATCACAAATTTTCATTCAGACAAAAATAAAACACTTTTGAAGTTCTTTGAATTTTTTTTGTATTTTATTGCTTTTTTTAATTTTTCCACTAGTGGAACGTTGATGGAAAATGTTCGAATTTATGCATGTATTATAATGTTTATCTGTGCATATTATGCTAACTATTTTGCTCGGATCAAAAAAATCGTCAGCGCTCTCGAAGATGATGCAAGCTATGTTGCATTTGCTAAAAATTGATTGAAGATGAAGAACTGCAAGCGCATTTGGCGTACATTAAAGTCAATTTTGTGTTTTTAGTCGATCCGAAAAAAACATATTTTCAAAGACTTAAAAAAAAAACAGGTATATTTGAGAGTCTGTACCTACTTATAATTTAAGCTAACAATATTCTCATCAAGGAACATCAATTGGCGAAGTGCTGCCTGTTTTGAAAGACATTGAAAAAAGACATTGCAGAAGAAGTCTTGAAAAAGTTTACTCCCGTTTTCTTAGGTCAACAAAATCTTAACCCTGGTTATGAAGTTTTGAGAAACCTTTCATTGTTTAGAAAAATGCAAATTCCAAATCCCAATTTCGATCTTAACTGTCTGCTCCAGTTTTAAAATACCCGTTTTCAACATTATTTTTATATTTTTCAAGATATTTCAAGATCTTAATGTGATATCCATGTTTATAGAACGCAATTCGTTACAATAACAAACATTATTTTTAAACCTTTTTTTAATTTTTCTGTTAAAAGTCGTTTAATCAAAAGTAGTTCAGAGTTTCTTTAAAATGTGTGTAAGAGAAGCGAAATGTAACAACTTATGGAGATTCTTCGAAAATTTTATGAAAAACTATTAATATTTTAACTGAAGCCGAGTTTAATTATGATATCACATGAATCTTGAGGCTAAGCTCAATGAAACCAGTTTGAGTCCGTTACGAAACGTGAGAGGCTGTTATGCAAATATGATTTAGATCGGTTTGATCGGTATAGAAGAATTCTCCTAGGTAATTCTTGCGGTTTTGAGCTAAAACAGGGCGTGTACAGAGAAGGTGAAGAACTATTTCCTCTTCTTCTTCATCCATACAGCTTCTGCAAAAGTCATTTGAGAATACGCCTAACCGCGTGGCGTGGTGCTTTCCTATTAGACAGTGCCCGGTTATGGCACCGCTTATCGAGCTTATATGCAATATGCTTAGAGATAGAAAGCACCTTGATCGCTTTAAATCTAGTGTAGGGCAGATGTTTTTTGTGACCTGACACGTGGTGATGATATTCCACCGGATGTTTGCCGGGAACCCAGTAAAGGTGAATATAAAACTCCATTAGAGAGGATTGACAGTTACAGACTGTTAAAGAGTTTGTAGAGACAGAGTCCAGAGATTTCATAGCGGCTTGTGTATCTGCGAAAATACGGATATCAGATGTTGATATCAAGTTTTCTTTAAGCTAGGACAAGACTTCTTTTATCGCCAAAAGTTCCGCCAATGATTGGGAAGGCGGAATGAGATACTTAATTTCAGTCGTTTAGAGTACAGTCGTTCAGACTACACACCTCCACCAACACCAAAAAAATATTGAAGAAAGAGAATTCATCGCGATGGACAATCATCGCGAATGTTATTGAAAAAAGAGGCTGGGATGCGACCCACACTGATAACTTTCCATCCCGTCTGTCGATTTGTCTTGCTTAAAAGTTTGTATATATGTATCAATTTTTACCAAATTTGCGTACTATTTTTTGTAGATTTTATTTTTTTATGAAAAAACGGACTGTTGGATTTTTATAAAAAAAATTACTGAATATCGAAAACAATATTTTCTGTGAAATAAAATAAGTTTGAAGCCAATATTTTTAATTTTTGAAAAGCTACTCGTATTTGAGTCGAAAGTAAATTTTTACCAAGTTTTAGTATTGTTTTTTTTCTTAGGTTTTTATTTTTTGTAAAAAAAAAAACTGTCAATTCGAATTTTTTCAAATTTTTACTGAATGTTGACAACATTATTTTTTAAAAGATTGAAGTAGTTTAAAGCCAATATCTCAAAGTTTTGAAAAGATATTTGAGCCGAAAATCAATTTTTACCAACTTTTTAATGTTTTTCTTAGGATTTTATTTTTTATAAAAAAACTGTCAATTAGATTTTTCTTAAAATTTTATCAGAAGTCAAAAACATTATTCTTCGTTGCACAAAATTGTTTTGGAGATGAAATCATATTTTAGTCGTACAATTTTCGAGGTGACAAATTTTTTTTCAGTTTTTTTGATTTATAAAAAAACCGTTAATTGGATTTTTTTTCCAAAAATATAATTGTTTTGTATCACGTTATAATATATAATATAAAATTTAATTCAAGTCTCTAGCGTCATTGGTTCATAAGATATTTAGGGTTAACCAAAATGTTCCCCTTTTTTTTTAAACTGCTATGGTAAAAAAAACACCCACGCAATTTTCTTGAGAGCCCTTTCTGCATCTTTATGTATTATTATCTATATAACAAAATTTATTTGAAGTCGATATCTCTTCTGGTTCTTGAGCTATGGACGAACGTACGGACGTACAGTCGTACGGACGTAGGAACGTACGTACACACGCACGCACAGACATCTTTCTAAAAATCTTTTATTTTGACTCTAGGGATCTTGAAACGTCGAGAAATGTCAAAATTTTCAATTCGACAAATCTTCCTATGGGAAGTTAAAAAAACATTAAATTTAAGTCTTAACCGTTTCTGACCCAAATTTCGACTCGATGGAACAAATTTACATTTTGCATCATTGACAACCCATTATTCTATCAATAAATTAAAATTATTAGTATATTTTTTATAATTCTTAATATCATTGATGCTGTTAATAAAACAAATAGGGAATTGTAGTTCTTTAAAAACATTACCAAGAAATTTGTTTCTAAGAAACAAAAACAACAAGACTACCCAAAAATATATTAAATACTACTCTCATCTAAAAAGGTAAAATAAATTGGAAACCCCCAAAATTTAATTTAAAATTCAAATTTTTTTATTTACCTTTTAAACTGTTAGAACAGCCAATAGCAGGCAAGATCAACCAATAAAGAAGCTTTACGAGAAGTAAATAAACCATTTTAATACGAACGTCATTGTTTTAAATTATTCACCATTAAACTTTTTTATTTTTTGGTTTACCTCTAAACAGGTAAATTTAATAAACACAAACTTGTGTTTTTTTGATTTAAAGATTTTTGACATCTTATAAATAGTGAGCAATCCAATTTTGATCTTCATAAACAAATTTCTACTTAGCAAGATTGTATCTTCGACAATTTCTAAAACAAACAATTTAATATTTTAAATTATTTTTTCAAAATGGTGGCTATTAAGAAGACAACCTTTTTCCTTCTATTCATTGCAATTGCAATGATCTTTGCTAGTGGAGTTTCGGCTGATAGAGTTCCAGCATGTGACGAGGTATGCAGTCGTATAAACCGTGAAAAGGATGCCTGTTGTCAAGCCCATGGATACTCCTATTCTTCTGGATGCCGCGGTGGAATGCAGTGTGTGTGAAAACTTTCTTTCTTTTAAAAACTGTTAATCATTGTATACAATATATATTTAAATTCATAAAAATAAACTACTTTTTATTTAAATTTGTGAAAGACAAATAATTAGTGTACAATTTTTTTAATTTCTATATCAAAAATTTTAGGTATATACTCGTAAGTGAATTTTTTAAATATTTTGCTGTTTTCAACCAAATTAAAAAAAAACCGTTGTCCACAATGAAATAAATAGAAAATTAGTATTTCTTTGTGGGAATTACGATTCCAAGCCCACAAAATATTTTTAATTCTATATCATACTAGCGGCCCGTCTCGGCTTCGCACGGGTAGGCATAAATAGGTACAGATATTTATGTTATAAGCATGCTAATTAAAACGACCATGAATCACTTAATTAGAAAACATTTGTTTGTCCAATCATTAATACTCTTCGCAGTGTATGCGATGAAAGACATTTTATGGCTAATTTTTTTACACCTTCGGTTGGTTTTATTAGGAATTTCTAAAGATTTCCATAGTAATCTAGTACGAAATATAGCCTATGTTACTCAGTGATAATGTAGCTTTCTAATGAAAAAAGAATTATTAAAATCGGTCCAGTACTTTTTGAGTTTATTCGTTACATACAAAAATACAAATCTTTCCTCTTTATAATATTAGTGTAGATATATCTATTTTTTTACCAAATTTTTCACTTAACTTCACTTCACGTCTGAATGTGAAATTTTTGTCAAAAAATAAAATAAAAACGAGATCTGAAATTATAATGTTTGTTATGGTAAAACCTCGAACCAAAAAAAAAAAAAACACAATTAATTAATTGTAATCTCCAAAATACGTAAAAGAATTTCGTTGGATTTTCCAACGATTATGCATATTGAGATAAGATTTAGAATAATTTTGTTTTGTTTACATTTATTAATTATGCATGTACATACATACATACTCGTACATTTGTCAAAAGATTAATATTTGAGCCTAAGATCTTATTTAGAATTTTAAAAATTGATTCAATTGTTAAGCTTTCATAAAAACAACATTACTTTGTACTTCGAGGAATGCAAATATTCTAATAGAAAAAGGGTTGAAATGAAGTTTTTAGCATCAAGTAAATATGAATATTTAAGACTCACTATAGTAGCCTCTGTTTGGTTGAAAGCAGAGGATTAGCTTATTTTCTTCACCAAAATTCATCAAAATCGGATCTGCGGATTAGTCGTGAAGACAGAGAAAGTTGCTTTCAGAGACCCATGTTCTCATTGTGCATTTTTTGTAAATTAAAAGTTAGAATTTTTGCTGATGATTTTAAAATGAAATATTATGTTTTTGATCAGCATAATGATGTAGATTTTGTAATTAAGAAATAAGCCACGTATAGTAAGCCATAGAAAAACATGGCTCGTCCAAATGTATGACTGCTACCTTATAAGTAAGGAGTGGTTAAATTTTAAGGCCGATGTTGGGTTTGAATAAAACACAAATCATTTAAAAAAGTATTGCCATTTCTTTTTATTATGAAACTATTGGTATGGTTCAACTGTAAATGGAACAAAGTATCGTGACAACGGTGCGCGTGACAGCTCCTTCCGATAGTCTAAATTTTCGATGACGCTGAGGCAGAATTTAGGTTCTATGCCGCTAAAATGTGCCGAATTATCTCGTCCTTTAGCTCTTGAATTGTCACATGATTATTGACAAATCCACTCAGGTGAAAATGTGCCTCATCACTGAAGATGATTTTCTTCAAAAATTGATCATCCACTGTTGCCATTTTCTGTCACTATTCTGACCATTGACGACGCGGAGTCTTGAAATCGTCAACAGGTTTTAGTTCTTGAGTCAATTCTACCTTGTAAGCGTGTAAATGCAAGTTTTTATGCATAATATCCAACTACGACGAGTGTGAGAGGTGCAATTGTTGGGACATTGCTTCAGCCACACTATGGCGAGCAGCAGCAATAATTTCTGCAGTACGAGCTATACGAGCATGAACTTGTGTGTTGACATCTCCTACAGACTCGGTTTGCTCAAATTTATTTAGTTTATTTATTTATTTATGAGTTGCTTACACAGTAAGATATAATATCTTATTGTTAGTGAAGCATTATAAATCATACCAAAGCTACGTAAATGTTTACAAAATGGCAAGTTTACAAATTATTTTGAAAGATACCAAATATTTAATATTAACTATTTTCTATATATTTTTAAAATGAAGTTTAAGTTTTTGTTTAAATAGTACTGTACTATCTATACTTCTAATTTCTCGTGGTAGTGTATTCCAAAGACGTGTTGCGTTGACAAAAAACTGGCGTTCAGAAGTAAGACAACTGAAACGAGGGTTCACTAAGAGGCTTGATCTAGTTTTCTAAAGAGATAAGCAGGTTGTTGTGTTAGAAGAATATCCGATAACAAAATTAAGGTCCGAAAATTGAGCGGATTTTCAAATGACATCCCAAAAAAGTTGTGTGCGTGTTGTGAAATTCTGTCAAATCGTCGTAGTCCATGAACATATCGTATTGCACTATTGAAAGCAACAGTGAGCTTTCGTTTACTTTCATAGTCAAGTTTGCAGAATATTTCACAACCGTAAGTGACCAAGGGTATTATAAGTGTTTTTACAAGTAATGCACGGATTTTTAAAGGGGTGTAATACTGTGTAGACCAAAGGGTGCGGAGGACACCGTATGTTTTACCAAGAATATATGAAACGTTGTTTTTCCAAGTCAGCGTTTGGTTGAATACAACTCCTACATTTTTCGCTGATTCCACATATTTGATAGGGGAGCCATTTAACAAAATTAATGGGAAGTAAGATACGTCTTTTTTATTCCTTGACAACACTAAGCATTTAGATTTTTTAGGATTGAGCACTAAGCTATTTTGGTGTGACCAACGTTGAATTTCTAACAAATCTTCATTTATACAGGTAGCAAAGTGCTCAATTAATCCCAACGGACAACTAAGATATAACTGAGCATCATCAGCGTATAGCCGAATGGAGCAATGCTTAATAGTTAATGGAAGCTCATTAATGTAGAGGGAGAACAACAGAGGTCCAAGTATGGACCCTTGGGGGACACCGCTTTTGTTTAATAGAAAATTGGAGAGGACTTTTTTAAGTTCAACAGCTTGTGTTCTTCCAGTTAAATAAGAAAAAATCAACTTGATTGCATCAGAAGAGAAGTTATAAAATAGGGAGAGCTTTTGGCAAAGTGTTGAATGATTCACCATGTCGATTGCTTTCGAAAAGTCTAAAAGTATCAAAAAGTAACATAATCCTTATCGATAGATTTTCTTATGTCCTCTGAAACACTTATTAAGGCAGTAATGCAGCTACTTTTCTTACGGAATCCGGATTGTTTTGATGTTAATATATTTTCGTGATCAAGAAACGTACTAATTTGCTTTTGAATAATTTTTTCGAACACCTTCGAGAGAAAAGGTAGTATTGAGATTGGGCTAAACTCATCTCCTCTTGAGGTTTTTGGAACAGGTATTATTTTCGCCTTTTTCAATTGCGTAGGAAATTCATTTGTTGATATGATTGAATTGAATTAGTGGGTAATATACGGCAAAAGAACTGGCAAAAGAAGTTTCAAGAACGATGGATGCATATCATCCAGCCCAATAGCGTTTGATTTAATAGACAGGACACCTTCAACCACATCCTCAGGAGATATAATAGAAAAGGAAAATGAATTATATGTTGGGGAAATACTATTGAAAACATTGGATACAACGGGACCTGGAGTTATATTATTGGTAACAAAATTACTCGATGATACGAAATTTTGATTCAGATCATTGACGTTAATATCTACAGTAGAGCCACTGCGAGATTTGGTTACACCTATCCTCTTAAGATTTTGCCATGTTTGTTTACAACTTAGTGTATCATTAAAACGGCTGGAATATAAGGCAACCTTTGCATTGCGAATAGCTAATACAGTCCTATTTCGAAGAGCACAAAATTGTTGATGAAAACTGTCAAGGCGAAAAGTTTTCCAGCGTTTATAGGCGATATCGCGTTGTCGCATTAATGATAGAATCTCATTTGTGAACCAGGGTTTGTTTTTTGGAATACAACATTTAGTTTTTAATGGCACATATATTTCAAAGAGCCTAGATACATTGGAGTTAAGAAATTCTACTTTATCACTAGGTGAGGGCTTTGAAAAAACTAAATCCCAGTAAATATTGTGCACATCTGAGTGAAGCGAGGTATAGTCAATATTTTTGAAGTCTCTGTATACGAATACATCAGTTTGATTCTCCATTTGAAAGTCGAAGGTCAAATAGATTAAGTTATGCCTCGAAAAAGCTGTATGTAGGCAAGCTAGAGTTGGCATCCCTGTCCAAGTTCTCGATGCAATCGATGGGTTCAGCTGTTTCATTCAAGTGACGTTTTACATACACTATTCCACAATATGTGTAAACAGAAGATAACCGTTTTTGTTTTTTTAAAGCCAAGGCATGTTGAAGGATGGTATAGTTGTTCTTAGTTAATGATTCGCGCATGTGAAAAGAGTTTGAAGAATTTAAATCAACATCTAGTAGGCTCAGTTCCCTTTGTTTTAGTTTACGAAAATCCGCAATTGACCTCAAAACGAAATTACGATCATACGGCGGCGTGTGAAATTTGACGAGGATCGGTGTGTCTTTTGACTCTGTGCGGGCGCGCGTTCGATAGATGTTTTTTATTGTTGGTGGTTTGATTTGTAGTGCATTACACAGAAGATTAAAAGTGGTCTTAAGATTTTCGTCGGGTAAAAATGGTAAGCCGAATATAAATGAGTCGCATGCCACAGTACGATTTTCCTGTGCATTTTGAAGTGTTTTTATTGCATTTAATTCAACTTGCGTGACGGCGGATTGTTTGTTTACATCCGCGAGAGTGTCTTTAAGTTGCGATATCTCTGATTCAAGAGTTGTGATATTAGATTTAGCGTTGAAAAGGAGTGATTCAAGTTCATTTACTTTTACTATAGTGCTATCAATAGAATTTTGCAATTCTTTAATTTGATTACTAATTTTATCAGAAATTCTTTTTTCGGAGTCGGTAATTTGTTTTGAAAGCAGGTCAATTATGTAGTCGGACTGTTCTTTAAACCGTTGGTCCGTTATATTTTCACTAAGTTTTGTGTCGATTTGTTTAGGAGGGGTCGGAACGGATCTAGCGGGAGAGTCTGCTGTTTTAGTGTTGGTGTTTTTGTATTTACTCCCGAGACGTGTCGCCGACTGTGACATTATTATTTTAGAGTAAGTGGAATCGGAACACTGAATTTAATTTTTTGATTTGATTTTGTGATTAAATTAATAACACTTCTCAATGCAAAAATATTCAAAACGTTCAAGGAGTATGTGAACAACTTTTAGGTAAGTCTTTTATAATTCTTGATCTATAAATACACTCGAGAATTTAAACAAGATTGCCGGACTCAAATGTGCGTCTACTCTGTATAGCTGTCATTGAGAACTTATCTTCAATTTTTGCACGATTTCAGCGATTGTACGCACATTAAGACAATAAAATTGACCGAAAACGCCCATTTTCATAATAAGCCTGAATAACTTTAATGCGTTGTTCGATTGTGTATCTTTCAATGTTTCAAATTGAATTAATCTGAAATTGAGAAATGTCAATTGAAATGCAGAACAAAAACTTAACGCTTAGGTGTGGTTAACATTCAACATCGGCCCTTAAAATTCAACCACCCTTTATAAACTACATATTATTGTAAAGATTTATTAAATTCAGTGGGTTTTCTGCGAAAATTTTACAAACGTATGAATTTTACCTTAGTCGTTTTTAAATTACAATTATAAGTTATTGTAAAATTGATTTTTTTTAAGTTGGAAACTATGAAATTTCTCTAAGTTTCAAGGTGCCTAGAACGTATTTGAAGGTGTGAACGGTGACCTTATCTTTAGAACCTGCAGAGATATCGACTTTAAATAAATTTTATTTTACAGATAATAACATGAGAACATTTAGAAAGGACTAACAATTAAAAAAAAAAAACTGCAAGATTTGGTTGAGTCCAAATATTTCTCGAACCAATTCCGCTAGCGACTTAAGTTAAATTTACTGGTCTCGTCTCGGTCTCCCCCCAAAATCGAAATATCGATATCGATATCCACATCGATTATTATAGTCTCTTCACGTCTACCCTATGTATAATTAAATGTGCTCCTTCAATGTTAATGAATTGGCAGAAATGCAGTATATAATGTTTTTGACATATTTAAACCATTTTGTTTCAAATGTTATCTCGATCATAGTCATAAACTTCAATAGAATTCGACAGTGTTTGCCATCCTGAAATGGAATTTGGCAATCACTTATTCTAGTCTGTTAAAAAGTGTTTAAATCACTATTCATTCTTTAAAGAAACCTAACGCAATCTAATCCGAAAATAAAGTGTTTCTATTTAAAAAGATCTGATCGAATGTATTCTAAGGCTTGTGCATTTATGTTTTTCACGAACCGAAGAAGCTTTAACACAACACATTCTTCCATTCTTTTTCTTCTTACTAAAAGGATAATATAAAACCAAAAAAAAACTGACGAGACTTTCGGTACAAAACATACAGTCTCATCTCGGTCTTGTCTCGGAAGCTTCAAAAATAGTATCGTCTCGTCTCGTCACATTGCCTACTCTATTCTTTTGCAAAAAATAAAAATCTTAACAAACAACGAGTAAAATTTGGTAAAAATTGATTTTCGGTTCGAATATCGTGGCAAGAATTAATTTATTTTATTTTAAATTAATTATATCTTACAATAACATTGCTTGCAATATTTGGTAACATTTTTTTTTTTAAATGCAATCGACAGTTTTTATAAAAAAATAAAAACCCTGCTACAAAATTGATTCAAATATCTTAAGAATAAATGATTTTATTCTATATAAAATATTAATTAAAAAAAAAAAACTAAAACTTTTAAAAAATGCTACAAAATATTGGTAGAAATTGGGTTTCATATCAAATTTCCTTGGAACAAGTTCAAATATTGAAATCAAACTAAGTTGATAATATTCAAAAGAATATTGCAAACTTTTAGATACATTTTCGGAAAAATTCAATTGACACCTTTTTTATGAAAAAGATGAAAACAACTAAAAACTGATACAAAACTATTTTCGACTCACGTATCTTGAGAACGAAGAAACATATTGACTTCAAACTTATGTTATCTTACACAAAACGTTTTTATTGATGTTTTGTAAGACTTTTATAGAATTATCAATAAACGGAAACGAATGGAAAATTATCAGTGTGTGTTGCATCCCAGTATCTTTTTGAAAAATTATTTTCCTTTTTAACTTTTCGATCGATGGCAGTAAGGTTTTATTTTAATTTTTAAAATACAAATACCCGTAAATATAGATATTCAAGAGTATCTTATTTTCGTGTTACTACGTCCTGCGCTTAACCCGTAAATAAATAAAATATAATGATTTTAACATTAAGCAAAGCAAATTGTATGAATTTACTGCAAATGACAATTCCATTTCAACAACTTTTATTTTAAGTCAGGAACAAAAAGAAGAATGCATTTGCTTGCTGTTCACCTTTTATACTTCTATTCGTGACTTTGGGTTTTTTTTAGCACAATTATATAACAAATTTCTGGGTATTACTTGGGGAATCCAATTTTTAATTTTTAAATGCATGGCCTGATAATATGTCACGTCCATGCTAATCTCAATTTGAATTTTTCTGGAGGGGCTCAAGCTATAAATTGACAACACATTCGATTCAATATTCACATAACACAAAAGATCTTCTCAAGAACACCTTCTTACATAATAATTTAAAAAATATTTTGTAGTGTAAATTTAAGAAAATATGGCAGCTTTTAACAAAACTACATTTTTCCTCTTGTTTCTGGCTTTGGCTGTGATTGTTGCTGAAACTGAGGCACAGATAGTTCGTGTGCCACCATGCGATCAGGTTTGCAGCCGCATTGACGCAGAGAAGGATGAATGTTGCAGAGCTCATGGAAACTCACATTACTACAGTTGCAACGGTGGTATGTCATGTGTTCGTTAAATACATGTCATTATCATCGAATCATCTACTGTCAGTAAGTGACAGGTCAAAATTGTGTGGACATTATTAATGAATTGATTGATTTATTGTATCAATCATTATTGTATCCTTTTAAAATTGAACATTTAATAAAATTGATTGCATTCTATTTGCTGTGGCTTTTCATAAGACTTTAAATGGAATTTTGTAGGAACCACCCTGTATAAAAATATCACAAAAGAACAATTTCTGTAAAGATTTGTTTGCATATTTTTAACCATCATTCGAACTTAAATAAATGGCAATAGTTATTATTTCATTTATTTCCGTAATTAAAGTATGTATAGGTACATTGAAAAAAAGACGTACGTTAGCGACGTTTTTTTCGTCGTCCATAGTTCAAGAACCAGAAGAGATATCGACTTCAAATAAATTTTGTTATATAGATAATAATGCAGAAAGATGCAGAAAGGGCTCTCAAGAAAATTGCGTGGGTGGTTTTTTTTACCATAGTAGTTTAAAAAAAAGGTGAAAACTTTGGTTAACCCTAAATATGTCATGAACCAATGACGCTAGAGACTTAAACTAAATTTTATATTATATATTGTAACGTGGTATAAAACAAGTATATTTTTAGACAAAAATCCAATTAACGGTTTTTTTATAAATCAAAAAAACTAAAGAAAAAAAAACTGTCACCTCGAAAATTTTACGACTAAAATATGATTTCATCTCCAAAACAATTTTGTGCAACGAAGAATAATGTTTTTGACATCTGATAAAATTTTGAGAAAAATCTAATTGACAGTTTTTTTACAAAAAATAAAAACCAAAAAAAAAATTAATAAAAGTTGGTAAAAATTGTTTTTCGACATAAATATCTTTTCAAAAATTTGAGACATTGGCTTTAAACTTATTTTATCTTTTAAAAAATATTGTTTTCAACATTCAGTAATATTTTGAGAAAAAATCGAATTGACAGGTTTTTTTACAAAAAATATATAAACCTAACAAAAAAATAACAAAAGTTGATAAAAATTGATTTTCTACTATAATACCTTTTCAAAACTTTGAGATATTGGCTTTGAAATAATTTTGTCTTATGAGAAATATTCACCCTTATTGCGGTAGTCGTTAAACGACATATCAAAACACGACAAAAGAATTTGAAATTACGTATGGCGTTTAATGTCAATTGGAGTTTTTGTTTATGTGGAATGCATTCATTTAGTGACATTTGTCTTAATGCAGTTATTTTTCGTATTATGTAAGTCGTTTTGAAAACAACAACGTCTCTTAAAAAGGCAAATTTCGAAGTTCACAAAATTGCAAACGACACGGAGCTTAAATTAATCTCAAAATGTAGGTTTTCTTCTTTTGTTTTTTATAGGGTGTCCCAAAATTAACGCAAGATTTCTAGGGTGTCCCAAAATTAACGCAAGAAATCTTGCGTTAATTTGAAACAAGTTGATATACAGATCAGTGTGGGTCGCATTTTGTTTGACCCCAAATATCTTACGAAAAAATTAAATTAAGCAATTAAATTTTATATTATATAGGGCGTCCCAAAATTAACGCAAGAAATCTTGCGTTAATTTTGGGACACCCTAGAAATCTTGCGTTAATTTTGGGACACCCTATATAATTGTTATACAAAGTTTTTTTAGGGTAAAAGTAACGAGTCAAAAACAAATGAAACGCCTTGTTGAGCTGATGGAGGCAAATGAAAACCTCGCAAAAAATTTTAAAAGAGGTGCAATCGCAAATCAAGAAACAAAGTTGGGGTGGGAGTCCTTGGGAAAGGAGCTAAATTGCATTGGACCACCCACACGAAATGGAAAGGAATGGCAGAAAGTAAGAAATTCTTAAACTTTTGATTAAAGAATTAAAATGCTTTTTTAGGTTTGGTTTGACGCCAAATTCAAGGTCAAACAAAAGCTGATATTCAACAAAAAAGAAATCGAAGCCACAGGTGGAGGAGGTTTCAAACAAAAATGTTTGAATGACGTTGAGGAAGCGATTGCAAGGCTTTTGTCGTTGCATGATATTGTTAATCCAACCGGATATGTGGCAGGTGGTTCATATGATTTTGCGTCTGATAAACTGGTTCTCTGTTCGTCCACACCAACCAAAGGAATCATCGCTTCAACTTTAAACGACGCCAACGATCTAATTTCGGGGGCGCCGGCTGAAATTCTAAATGAATCAAATGTCAATGAATCGACGCCCAAAGCTGCTCAACTTTCTGCACCTCCATCACCACATGTAAACATTGAAGAGGACTTAAGAGATGTGAGACAAAAAACACCAAACGCACCAAAAGAAAATGTTTTCCAAAAGCTTTTGGAAAAACAAACTGTGGTTCAAGAGGAATTGTTCACAGATATAAGAAATTCTTTGAACAACATAGAAATCAAACTTACAGAAAATGTTAGTTCATTTAAAGAAATAAAGAATTCTATGAAAAATATGAATGACCATTCGAAAGAGAGTGCCAGATTTCAAAGGAAACTTTTCAATTTAAAAGAGAAGCAGTTAGAGATGTTGAAACTTCAAATGGAGCGGGATGAAAAACAACGCCTTCCTTTATCACTTCCTTAAGAATGATGTTAAATGTAGGCTGTGCTAGTCCCAAATTAAAATCATTCCCAACGAGTTTTTGGTAACCTCCCTCAGCAAGAAACCTTAAGGTGGCCTTTAATTTTAAAATATTCGGTACTGAGACAGAACGTCTCTCAGGAAAATTACTTTCCATCAAGTTTAAAATATATAGAAAAGCTTCTTTATTGAGTCGGAAATACATTTTAAACCTGGAAAATATTTTAAATATTGAACTTCCAGTAAAAATTTTGTGAGCACAACTACGAGTACTTTGAATCAGGCAAATCCATTGGGTTAGCTGTGGATCGAATCCATCGCCTCTGCAAAACTAAATCTTTCTTTCTTCGTTTTTCCTCTTGCTGCTCGTCGTCCTCACTGCTGCTCCATGAAAAATACCTGGCCACACTATACATTCTTTTAAGAATTTGTATTTGTAAACAAAAATTTTACAAAATAACAAAAAACAAAATTAAATTAATTAAAATGTCTGTGTCAAAATGTCAGCTGTTTAAGTGGATCGCATTTGGAACTTAATAGCGACGAGGAGTCTGGCGTTTAAGCTACGCAATACCGATTTAAAAACGACACGACTACAAAAACGACAATTGGCGTTTTAGTAAAACGACTATCGCAATAAGGGTGATTGTTTTCAAAATTCAGTCTAATTGTGATAAAAATTCAATTAACAGTTTTTTTACAAAAATAAAAACCTAAAAAAAAAGAATAAAAGTTCGTAAAAATTGATTTTCCACTTAATTATCTTTTCAAAACTTTGAGATATTGGCTTCAAATTAACTTTACCATCTCAGCCTCTTTTTTTGTTAGGTTTTTAATTTTCTGTAAAAAAATTCAATCAATTCGATTTTTCTCAAAATATTACTGAATGTTGAAAACAATATTTTTTAAAAGATAAAAGTAGTTTAAAGCCAATATCTCAAAGTTTTGAAAAGTTATTTGAGTTGAAAATCAATTTTTACTAAGTTTTATTAATTTTCTTTTTAGGTTTTTATTTTTTTTTTTAAACTATCAATTCGATTTATTTAAAAATTTTATCAGATGTCAAAAACGGCGCAGTGTCATAAGTCCGTAAGTCATAAGTCCGTAAAGGACTTATGACCCACTTAGGTGGGTCAAAACTTCATAAATCGATTATGAACTTATAGCCCACGTAAGTGAGCCAAAAGTCCGTCAAAATTTCCAACGAAATTCTGACCCAAAGCTTACGGTTTTTTGGAGTCATTCTCTCTGAGAAGCGAATGCTTACGAAAATTGTTATTGGTTGCGTTCCTTTTCATGTATTTTTAAAGTAAAGGATCATTAAAAAAATGGTTGATTTATTGTCTAGAATAGCTACTTTTGCTAAAAAGTTTTTTTTTTGAATTGATAGCACGGCGGCGGCGTACTAACAGCTAGGTATGTAAGGGGGGGCATGCTGCCCCCCTGCAACCCCCCTGCATGGGATCACTATAGGATTTGGGGTGGGTGCGAGTTTGGGTATATGCAAAGAACTTTTGCATTTGAGCACTAAAATCAAAGAAATTCCCAACAAAAAAAAAGCAAGTATGGCTCACAGTTATGAAAGAATCACAACGCATTCGTGTTCTTTGCATATACCCAAACTCGCACCCACCCCAAATCCTATAGTGATCCCAAGCAGGGGGGTTGCAGGGGGGCAGCATGCCCCCCTTACATACCTAGCTGTTAGTACGCCGTGCTATCAATTAAAAAAAACTTGTTTTAGGCTCCAGTTTCAAAAATTTCAATCAATCTTAAATTTTTTTGTTTAAGACCTTATGGCTCTTTTTATTGCGGACTTTTGGCTAACTTACGTGGGTTATAAGTTCATAATCGATTTATGAAGTTTTGAACCACCTAAGTGGGTCATAAGTCCTTTACGGACTTATGACTTACGGACTTATGACACTGCGCCGTCAAAAACATTATTCTTCGTTGCACAAAATTGTTTTGGAGATGAAATCATATTTTAGTCGTAAAATTTTCGAGGTAGCAAATTTTTTTTTTCAGTTTTTTTGATTTATAAAAAAACCGTTAATTGCTGTGGACGACGAAAAAAACGTCGCGAACGTACGGAAGTACGAACGTACGTACACACGCACGCACAGACATCTTTCTAAAAATCTATTATTTCTACTCTAGGGACCTTGAAACGTCGAGAAATGTAAAAATTTTCAATTCGACAAATCGGACCCATTACAATAACTTCCTATGGGAAGTTTATAATATCTGATTCATGAATTTAGGTACCCGCTAGACCCTTTTTATATGTACATACTTATGTCTTTTTTCAATCTTTAAAACGTAATATGTCAAGAACCTGAAGTGAGTGGAATTAGTATTAAGACTATTAAAACTCATCAAAGAAGTGCAATTTTATTTCCAGGAACAAAATGTTATTGATATTTAAAATAATTTTCTGAAAAAACTGAAAACTCGAAATCATTTTTTTTTTCCGTAACACAAGTTTGAAAAAACTTTATTATATGGGCGTTTTGATTTTTATGAAATATGGGATAGTTTTCTTGTCTTTTGAATTTAAGTTTACAAACATTCTTCTAGTTCAACTGACTAACCTTCCCCAAAAGAAAAATATGCGGGCGCCTATGAAACTACATGAATGTTTATGGATGTAGGTCTTCAATACACAGCTATGTAAATAATTCACGTTTTTTTTGCCTTCACTCGTAGTAAATCTTTATGACCAAAGGCAAAATCTAGTATAAATGTAAATACACTATCCACGTGTATATATGTTTATAGCTTTGAAGTTTGAACTTACGGTGTTTGTTTTCTTAAAATACGTGACAAGTTTTATCAATAGATTAACACGTTTTATTTATTTTTCGCTTGTTTCACTTGTGATGCAAAACTGAAACAAATTATTCTTAAAATAGATTAAATTATAAATTAACTTGATAGGGAAAAATTAAAATAACACGCGCAGATCATTTGAATAATTGCTAAATATTTTTGGAATTGACTTTTGGTTATGAGTGACTAATATAACCAATTAATAATGAAATGATATTTAAAAGTTAAGCCTCGATTGTAAGAACTTGGTGTCAAAAATTAAAATAAATTTCAACTTGGAGTTGTTTTTTTTTTTAAAGGGAAGAATTATAAAAAAATGTTAATTGTTAGATTTTAAATTTATGATAAAACAGAAAATAGAGAAGAGTTCTTGTGAAAAATAATTGTGTTTTCTTTTATTACAAACATTTGTATAAGTTCTATAAAAATGTTAAATTTATTTACTCGTATGTTTGGCATCATTTCCATCTCTGAAATTACTCTCATACAGGAATGACTCAGGGTTGTAAGTTACTAAGCTCTAGTTCTTTACGCACTGCTGTTCCTTCGAATTTATTTATAAACTTTATTTAAGACCTTTAGACGAAATTTAGATTTTCTGAACTACCGACAAAAGTAGAAGTTAGTGGCAATATATAGTTAACAAAAGATTACTGTATTTTTCTTTAGATTTTAGAAATATTAATGTTTACTACTAGAACTTTGTTTACGAAGCTTGAATGATTAAGAGTGAAGTGTTTTTTGTTTAGGGGTCCAACCAAAACATATATTGATGAAAACAAAAATATTTTTTAAATTCCAGTAAATTAAGAGTTTCACTTCTGAATTTGAAAAAAATTAAGGTATATTTTTGGCTTATTATCTTTAATTCCGTAGGTGACTTTTCGGCTTATTACACTTTACTCGATATTAATCGATTTCTTTTAAAATAAAGGAGCTCGGTATCATGATGGACAATGGGCAAACAAATTTCGGCAATTTTCAGATCTCACCAAAATTTGTCAATTTTCAGAAGTTTTTTTAAGAATTAAAGGGTACTTTTCCGATATTTATAATACAGGCCTTTTTTAAAAGTTTTTTGACGTCAGTACAAATAAGTTATATGCATTTAACAAAATCTATGCAAAAAATAGTACCGTGTCTTGATGGTTAGTGCATTGGACCAAGTCCCTTGTTAGTAACGAAGGTTGAGCTTCAGCTCATCTTCAACTCAATAAAAAACAAAAAGTCAGCAGGTGTCGATGGTATATCCAACGTTGTACTAAGACATTTACCGATGGAGGCAATTGACATTTACACCACACTCTTCAATAATGCACTGAATAATGCATATTATCCAGTGCATTGGAAGACCGCTGTGGTTCATCCTCTCCCGAAAAAGGGAAAGGACAACTCCAACCCGTCAAATCTTCGGTCGATAAGTCTTCTTCCGAGCATCAGCAAAGTTTTCGAAAAGATCATCAATAGGGCTCTGACTAAGTGGGCTGCGGACAACAAAATAATTCCGGGTTCAAGGCGGGTCATGACACAATTCATGCTGCGTATAAACTCGTTTCTGATATCCAATGGAATAAAACAAAACAACAATGCACAGGTGCTGTTTTGGTTGATTTGAAAAGGCCTTTGACACCGTATGGTTAGAGGGTCTTTACCTAAAACTGAGCAGGCTTGGCATAAGCAAGCCATTGTTGTATATACTTTATGATATGCTTAACGGTAGAAAGTTTGTTGTCAAAAGTGGCAATGTAACTTCTACCACAACATTCTTAATTAAAAATGGTCTTCAACAGGGAGCGGTGAATTCGCCGATTCTCTTCAGCATTTACACCAGCGATCTGATAGGTAGTCTTACAAAGGCAATTGCGTACGCCGACGATCTTATTGCGTACAGAACGGCCCGAAAGGTTGAGGTTATTAGAATTCTCTTGCAGCGTGATTTCGACAAGATTCAGCGATATTGCGACGACTGGAAACTGAAAATAAATGTCCAGAAGTCAGAGACAATTCTGTTCCGGACTCCGTTGGCTGGGGCCACAAGGGATACGTGCAAGAATTGGCGCAAGATGGTCATCGTTGATCTTCACGGGCAGCCATTAGCGAGCAAAAGTGTAGTGAAGTACCTCGGTATCTGGTTAGATCAGTATTTATATTTCGACAGACATATAAATGCTGCTCTGACCAGGGCCCGAGGAGCCTTCGCTCTGACGAAACGGCTGTTTTTTAGCAGTCGGCTTGACCCCAGAGTGAAGGTAATTTGCTACATGGCCCTCATACGGCCGATGATCGTTTATGGTTGTCCTGTGTGGTTCAACGTTGCCCCTTCCCAGATGGAGAAGTTTCGGGTGTTCGAGCGGCAGTGTTTACGACGCTGTACCGGCTTATGCAGAACAGCCGAATCTTCTTATGTGCATTACTATTCCAACGAGGTCCTATACAATGGGGCTCGAATCAACAGAATTGACAATTTCGTGATAAAACTCGTTCGAGGTCACATTGCAAGAGCTATGTCTTCGATCAACAATTTAATTTTCGGGGCGTTCTATCCGAACGACGAGTATTTTGAAAGTGCACGCTTGAGCGGCTTCATTCCACCAGAGGCATTCCTCTTTTTAGATAGATGCGGTCTGATACAGGATAGATTGGCAGTTCCGTTAATCTACCACGTCAGACGACGGACCGTGGATAGGCGACTCCTGTACAATCGGGACGTCATGGCACAAGGCGGAGCAGAGCTCCTTCGGTTCAGTAGGGCTGTGTCCGAACGGGACCGAACTGATAGGGTGAAGCAGGAGAACCAGTTTTGGTGGCTTCAATCGGCACTTGATAGTGGGTAGTCGGGATGGGGTTTTAAGCCTTGGCCGGCTTACATACTTGTTTTATAGTTTTAGGGTTTAGTTTTAAGTAGAATAGGCATGGTGGCACAAAAAAAAAAAAAAACATACAAAAAAATACAAAAAAGAAAAATACAAAAAAAAAAGAAAAAATTAAAAAAAAAATCATGGAATAATCAAAAAAATAAAAATAAAAAAAAAGACAAAATATGAAAAACAAAAAACGTTAGATAGTTAGATTTGCTGCTGTGGTTGTTCTAGTTTTAAGTAGTTTATAGGTAGAATAGGTAGTTTTAGTTAGCTTTAAGTTTTATATTAGGGACCTTATTTTAAGTAGTTTTTAAGTAAACATAAAAAAGGATATTGACATTAGTTTTTGCTAAATTTTCTAATGAATACACAAATAAATAAAATGAATTGAAGTTAAATAGATCTTAGGGCCGAAAGGCATTAGCATTAAGTATTATTGTTTAACTTAGAGTGTCCGTATGGGACCAGTAAGTTAGTTGTAAGTTATGGATAATTAGGCTAGTTTTATGAATTTTTGTCTAGCTTTAAGATAGTCTTAAGAATGAATTAATAAAAATGAATTTGAAAAAAAAAAAAAAAAAAAAGTGCATTGGACTGTCATGCCAGAGGTCTTGGGTTCGATCCCTGCCTATGCCATCTAAAGTTTTTTTCACGGGTACTGCCTCTTGCGGGGAATTGGCAATTCCTCCAAGAGTAATTCTTGTCATGAAAAGTGCTTTCTCAAATTAGCCGTTCGGATTCGGCTTAAAACTGTAGGTCCCTTCCATCCCTGACAACAGTACTCGCACACAGGAATGGTTGAGAGTAGTAAGTCACTAGGCCCTAGTTCTCAACTGGCTGTTGCGCCACCGAATTTAATTTTAATTTTTAATACAAAAAATATTGAAGAATCAGAGATAAATTCGAAGTCTTAAAACGCTCACTTTTTCAAAAATAAATATTTTTGAAATTAATGTTTAAAAAAGAGGCGGGTATATGCATCCCATAGGCATAACTTCCAATCAGTGTCCGTCCATCGATTATTCTACAACTTTTAAAAATATTAGCAACAAAATATTGTGCAAGATACAAACATTTCAAAATCTTCCTTTGTTTTCATAATAATTGAATCGAAAACCATTTCTTTTATCAATTTTAGCAGTTTTGTTTTGAAAGATTTTATTTTAAGTTTTAAACATTATCTTATTTTAATAACAAAAATTTTCGATTTTGCTGAATATATTTTTGTAGATTCTTATTAAAAAAAAAAAAACTGGATTGGAAAATTGGATTTTTCTTAAAAATTTAGTAAATGTTCAAAGTCATATTTTGTATAAAATGAATTTAGTTTGAAGGCAATATCTTTATTTGTTGCCAAGATATTGGAGTTGAAACTCAACTTATAGTAGTTTTTATTTTTTGTAAAAAACCATTTCTCCGATTTTTCTGAAAATATAACGAAATGTTAAAAACGTTATTTTTGTTGGATATAACAATATTTGGAAGACAAAGCAAAAAATGTTTTAACTCCCCGCATTCCGATAATTCCAACCGATTTGCCGTTTCAGTTTAAAAGAGTGCAGTTTCCTCTGAAAGCAGCATTTGCAATAACAATAAATAAAGCTCGGCGGCAAACGCTAAAAGTTGCAGGTGTAAATTTTGAAAAAACTGTTTTTCCCATGGACAATTATATGTAGCGTGCTCACGAGTCTCAAACCCACAAAATCTTTACGTTCTGGCCAAGGAAGGAAACACAAAAAACTTCGTATATAAAAATGTATTGCAGTAGGTAATCTATCTTTTTCTTAAAATGTATTAACCTAACCTAACCTAACCTAACCTATGACAATCACACTTAGTATGGCCTCATACCATCTCGGCACAATTCAAACATACGTACAAAAAAGTACAGCTCAGGTTTTTTCATACTACTATCCAAAAAAAAAACTATCTAATGCGGACGAAGTCGCGGGTAAAAGCTAGTTTCTTATAAGTTAAAATTATTTGAAAGCCATAATCTCAAATTTTTAAAAAGATATTTGAGTCAAAAATCAATGTTTACCAACTTTTATTAATTTTGTTAGGTTTTTCTTTTTTATAAAAAAAACCGTCAATTGATTTTTCTCAAAATTTTACCAGATGTTAAAAACATTATTTTTCGTTGCACAAAATTGTTTTGGAGAGGAAATCATTTTTATTTGTAAAATTTTCGAGGCGACAAATTTTTTTTTCAGATTTTTTGATTTATAAAAAAACCGTTAATTGGATTTAAAAAAAAAATATACTTGTTTGGTATCACGTTACAATATTAAACTGTTATGGTAAGAAAACCACCCACCCAATTTTCTTGAGAGCCCTTTCTGCATCTTTCTGCATTATTATCTGTATAACAAAATTTATTTGAAGTCGATATCTCTTCTGGTTCTTGAGCTATGGACGACGAAAAAACGTCGCGAACGTATGGACGTACGGACGTAGGAACGTACGTACACACGCACGCGTAGACATCTTTCTAAAAATCTTTTATTTCGACTCTATGGACCTTGAAACAAAAACACTCTATTACCAAGACCGGAATCTTTCGTACGTTTCACTCTCCAAAACCCATTTGTTTACATTGTTGTATTTGTAATTTTGACAATTAGTCCATGAATAGATATGAGCACAAACAAAAAAAAAAACGATGCCGTGGGCTAGCGGCACTTTGCAAAGCAAAAACAAAATGGAGGGGTTAATAAGTTTTTTTCAGGTTTTTCTTTTTACTTTTTTCGATGAAAAAGTCAGTTTTAAGTTTTAATTTTGCAGGCATTTTGTGGATAGTGAACCAATGTACCTTTTTGTCTTGAAAAAAGCATGTTCAACATCAGTTTATTATAATTAATTCACTAATTTACAGTAATCACTACGAAATTCTTTAAATTTCATAATAATCCCCGAACTTTTGTATCAAAGATGCGTTCGAAGAACCATCAATTTAAGGGTGCGAGTGCAATTTTTGTATTGAATTCTAATAAATTTTCGTTAACGAACGGCCCAAATATTTTGTTTGCAAGTAATTAAAATCTGTATCAATTTAATTAATCCAAGTATATTTATAGTTTGTATATTTAAAAAAAGAGTTATAATCGAAAAATATCTTATCCATAACATTCTTGATGGATGGAAGCATACATGTTTTTGCTATCAAAAAAAACTATGCATCAAAGGAACACAAATGTTTTAAAAAAGTAATCAGAACGATTATAGCGAACCTGTTGAATAAATGCAGAGCAAATAAATTGTAAATTTTGACATATATCACAAAATGAAAACGTCTTAAAATCGTTCTGAATTCATGCACAACTAATTCAATAGAACATGTAATCGTCATAAATGTTTATTGTTGACGTACAGAAGTTTTTTTTTAGTGAATTTCCACAGTTTAACGCAAAATATAATTTTCATTCATTCCTTAAAAATGTTTAGTTACCAAAGTTCAAGTTTACTTATTATTGTTTGAAAAGTATGTTTAGTAAAAATGCTGCTAATAATAAAAAAAAAAATTAATGAGTTTTACGTATATGTTTTTGTTTTTCGTAATATAATAAATACTACCGTAGATTACATTTTATAAATGCAGAACATAGAAGAAAATGTACATAAACAATAGTTTTCAGATATAAAGCAGAGGTTAGTGTAGAAAAATATTTTTGAGAAAGCCAATAATATTTTAAATATGTTCATTAAAGAAATTTCCGCTTCGGCTAACCTTCATCAACTTTTTAAAAAAAAAAAAATAGCATTAATAGCAGCCAATTATTTCATAGCATAATTAATTTTACAGATTGTAAAATGTCTAGAAATGTTCATACGCTACAAAATTCGTAATTTTATGCGTAAACATAGAAGATAACATTATTTAGTCAAGAAGTATGGATTTTGGCGCGTATATCGGTTTTTTTCTATTGGGTGTTCGGTTTCCCCATACTGGAATAAAAAAGTTACTTAAATCTATTTATTGCACTCATTTAGTTGGTATTGTGTGTAAACATATTGCCTTTTTCTATTCTCTAAAGATGCTTTACACGAAGCAACTTATTTTTAAAACATGGTTCCCTCAAATTTTTATTCCAAAATCTAACTACAAACAAAATTCCATCTCTAACATAGTCCCTTAAAAAGAAATTTTCAGGAATATTTCTGCAACAAACAAAACTAAAATTTGGTCTTGCAACTACCGAACTGCTTAAATGATGAAAATACTAATCTAATTGAGGAATCTGAACTAGCTAAAGTTGGCAATGGAACTTCACAAGTATGCTTCTCGTAGCATTGTCTGTACAAAAAAATACGGAGGCACCCGCCTATTGTTTCCACCTGAACTTCTAACGTCGCCAAGAAAATGCTCTAAACAAACTACACCTGAAAAAATTGTCTGTTTTGTTGTTTTACAAAGTATTGAGTTACACTTTTGCCCATTTGCAATAACTATACTTAACCGGTTGCAGCGCATGTTGCGTTCGCAAATTATTTAAGTAAACAAAATAAATAATAATAAACTAATAAATCATTAAATAATATGTATTTGGTCAATTTTATTTTATTTAATATACATTTACAACATTCATTTGGATGGAAATTAAAAATTAAAAAACAAATCTTCCAATTTAAGACCATGTCAGCACCAGATTCTGTTGGTTAGGATTGTTTAGTTTTTGAACGAGGCCATGAAACATTCAAAATGAAGCATTTAGATGGGGCTGATTACTATAATGAAGCGTTTTGATGGGCCGAAACACTAAATGTGAGAATGTGTTTGGTTTTTTGCATCATTTCACGCACACTTTCTCACATTTAGTGCTTTCTAGCTTGTAGGCAAACCCAAATGTCAGTCTGAGATTCCGGTCTTGGTAATGGAGTGTTTTTGCCTTGAAACGTCGAGAAATGTCAAAATTTTCAATTTGACAAATCGGACCCATTACAATAACTTCCTATGAGAAGTTAAAAAAATATAGTTCCTATATGTCGCAAGTAAAAATGCCGACTGTATGAAAAATATAGCATGGAATTAAATGACGATTTTTTTTTTTACTAAAATATCACTTACACATTTTGCTCCACTCCAAATGTTTATTGTCAGTCCCTTGTGGGTATGTTGACTGAAATTCAAGCCTAAAATTATTTATTGGTTCTATTTTTTTCTCTAATTCTCTTCATTAATAGTTAATAATCGGTGGGACGTTATTAGTTTAGGTACGAAATTTAAGACGTTTCTGGAACATTTTTTAGATTAACGCTTAGCTCATGTAGCTCAAGATTGAAATTGGTATTAAATGAAAAATACAGTAAACGCAGCGTTACCAAGGTCGCTTGAAGAGCTCTAAATAACCAAAATTAATCATTAACCTATTAATTTGAAAACAATTCACTTTTTGTGACCATTTTGACAATTTGAAACATAGTTTTCAAGACATTCAAATGTTTAAAGAATACATAATTCATATATTTTTATGTTTTAAAACAACATAAAAAAAAATCTCTTAGCGGCAACAATATGACTAAATTTTGTAAATTTTGGTGCAATAAGGCACTAACTTTCAGAGTTATACAGTCAAAGTCAATTAACTAAAGTTTTTTTACTTAAAGTTAAAACTCTTGATTTGATTTAGATTTTTACATGAAAGTTAAAAATCATTTTTATGACTTTGACTTGAAGTCAGAGTTATAGCCTATTGACCCAAATTCAATTTAACTGCAGTCTCTTTGACTCTTTAAAATGAAAAAAGTCAATTTTAAAGTTGGATCAAATCATTTCAATTTGGTCTTTTGACTTAAATTAATTAAGTTCTTTAAATATTTTTACTTTCGTTAGATTGACTTCAAGTCATCACTTTTAAAAAAGTTCAAGTTATTTTGGAAGGCAAAAGACTTTAGAAAAAAGTCTCATTAAAAAACTTTTCATTTTACAACTCTGTTAACTGTTAACTTTGAAAGCTATGCAAGAGCTTGATTTAAAAATAAGTTCTTAAATGTTTAATTCACACGAATATTTACTTTCAAGTTCAGACAATTATTTTAAATTTTATATTTTATTTCGCTAATTCTTGCTAAAATACGATCAAATAATGGTTGCTGATGCATCTTCTGAGATTGCAACAACTTTATTGGATGGAGACAAAAGAGCTCATTCAGTATTTAAACTGTTACTAAATATTCAAAATAACACAGGAGCGGTGTGCAATATAAAAAAAAAAATCATCCATGGTCACAGTGCTGAAACAGTGTAAAATTATCACCTGGGATGAATGCACTATGGCACACAAATTTTCGCTTGAGGCGTTGGAAAGGACATTGAAAGATATAAAAAACAAAGACAGACTATTTGGCGGCACTCTGTTATACCTTTCAGGTGATTCCAGACAAAGACTTCCCGTTATTCCGCGTTCAACGTACGCTGATGAGATCAACGCGTGATTCAAATCATTTCCACTGCGGCGTAATGTTGAAAAAGTACAACTGAAAGCAAATATGCGTGTTCAAATGCTTCAAGATCCATCCGCTGAAACATTTTCAAAACAACTGTTAGAGATAAAGGCGACGGAAAGGTTACTACAGATAAAACTGGATGCATAAAATTACCGGTCGATTTCTGCAAGACTATTGATTCACAAGATGCTCTCATTGACCAGATATTTCCCGATGTACACAGACAATATACAAATCATGAGTGGCCGGCAGGAAGTGGCCGGGCTTGCCACCGCATAATTTACAACTGAAGGTTGGATCTCCTGTAATTTTGCTTCGTAATTTGAACACACCACGGTTGTGCAACGGCACGCGATAAGTAATTAAAAAATTGATGGAAAATGTTATCGAAGCCATAATTTTAAATGGTAAATTCCGAGGTGAAAATATATTATTACCGCATATTCCTATTATACACACAGATGTGCCAATTCAATTCAAAAGCCTTCAACTTCCAATTAGATTGGCATTTGCAATGACTATCAATAAGTCTCAAGGCCAAACGATGTCTGTCTGCGGCTTAAGATTTGAGCACTTCATGTTTTATCACACGGACAATTATACGTGGCGTGCTCTCGAGTGGACAACTTTGAGGTAGTTAAGGACTTTGTCTACCTAGGCACCGCTATTAACACAGACAACGACACCAGCGCTTAAATCAAACGAAGAATAACTCTTGCAAATCGCTGCTTCTTTCGACTTAGAAGGCAATTGAGTAGTAAAGTCCTCTCTCGAGCATCTAAAATCACCATCTAAGACACTCATCATCCCGGTTCTCATTTATGGCGCTGAGGCCTGGACCCTGTCAAAGAAAGATGAGAGCGTCTTAGGATGCTTCGCGAGAAAAATTCTTCGGGTGATTTTTGGTCCCGTACGCATAGATGGAAAATGGAGGAGAAGATATAACGACGAACTGTACGGGCTATACAGCGGCACTGACCTGGTTAACAGAATTAAAGTCCAATGGCTTAGATGACTAGGTCATGTAGAGCGAATGGACATCAACGCTCCAGCCCGGAAGGTCTTCGAATCTAATCCCGAGGGACGGCGCAGTAGAGGAAGACCGCGACTCAGGTGGCGCACGCAGGTGGGTGAAGACTTGAACCAACTTGGCGTGCGAAACTAGAGACAGCTAGTTAGGGACCGAGCTGGCTGGAGCCTCATGTTGGTTGAGGCCCAGGTCCGCCCCGGACTGTAGCAACACCTTAAGTAAGTAAGTAAGTGCTCTCGAGTGGACAAACCATCCAGTTTATTTGTATTGGCCAAAGATGGGATGACAAAAAATATTGTAAGGGATTGATATTGGGTTTTTGTAGTATTGTCATAATTAGCGATATGTATATAATTTTAAAGAATTAATTTTAATAAATTAAAACAATTTGTTTGGTGATTTGTTATTTTAATGTTTTGTCACCGTTTACAGTGCTCTATATCTCTCCCACTTATATACCACATCCTTACAATCATTCAATAAGTTATTTATTTCTCTAGACATTTTTTTTATGAAGAAACAACGTGTGTCGGGTCAGCTAGTTTTTTTTATAAAAGAAAATATATGCTTATGTGTTCCATTTTACATTTTCTCTTTCTAATTCCAAATGTATGTATGTATTATGTTTTTCTTTAATTAAAACAAACTTATTCATTTAAATTCTAGAAACAAACAAACAAACAAACAAACAAACAAAAAGAAAATACTTCAGCTCAGAAAATTCATTGCAAAAACGTAAACATTTTTGCTACAAATCCCAACTTCAACGTAAGGTAAGATATTTATCATACTTTCACGCAAAAACTACTTAAGCGATCATCATGAAACTTTGCACATACACTCTTGAAGGTATTAGAAGTAACATAGGATACTTTTTATTAAAAAAAATAAAAAAAATTTACGAAAAATAAGAAAATTGTTTGTCAAAATATCGTCAAATTTAGCTACTTCAACGCCATCTAGCATCATCTAGCATCATAGTAATGAAGTTTCAACCCTGAATACTGTAATACCTTTGTATATGAAAGGTAAAGGATATACAAAGGTAATACCAACCCACTGTATTACCGACGGTGACGACAATATCTAATTCAATATCTAATTCAATTGAATATAGTTTCAACTGTTTCTAATTTTTCTATATTTATTGTTATTTTCTTCTGTCGTTACATGCAGTATAATACTATTCACATTTTTGAGGTTATCCGTAATTTTTGTGGTTAGCTGTTACTTTATTATTTTAGATCTTAGTCGTGTCTATACCGTACATGTTACGAATTTTGAATGCTTTTGCCTGCGCATGTTGTTGCATCATGTTAGAGGTCCAATTAGCTTTACAGAACTTAAAATTGTCAATGGTTAGGAATGTCAAACCTACCGAGAAGCATGTGAAGCTCGGCGACTGTTAGAAAATGACAATCATTGGGATGAAACTATGGAGGAAAGGAAGCTGTACAATGCCGATCGCCAGATAAAATCAGGGACCTTTACGCTACGCTTTTATCTTCTTGCGGTCTTTCTAACCCTCAAACTCTTTGGAATAAGTACAAAGAATACATGGCTGAAGATATTTTACATCAACTGCAGCAAGTACACACAGACATTACTTTCAATGAACATGTCTACAATAAAACGCTAATTATAATCGAAAACAAGGTTTTTACGATGGTTGGAAAAAAATTAGATGATTTTGGAATGTCCAGCCCTCGACGAGACAATGTGGATGATTTTGATAATGAAATTGCACGAGAGCTAGATTATGATTTCATAGCACTGCAACATCAAGTGGCAGAATTAGGCCCTCAATTACTTCCAGAGCAAAATCATGTTTTCCATCCAGTTTAACGTAAAATAGACTCCGGCAGTGGTGGACTCTTCTTTCTCGACGCACCAGGAGGAACTGGAAAAACGTTTTTGCTTAACTTATTATTAATGTCCGTCAGAAAAGACCAAAAAATAGCAGTTGCTGTAGCTTCGTCAGGTATTGCCGCGACGCTATTAAAGGGCGGTCGTACGGCACATTCCGTTTTAAAATTACCATTGAATTTGGCACAGGAAGATTCGCCCATCTGTAATTTTAGTAAAAATAGTTCACGAGGTAGGATGCTGCGAGAATGCAAGCTTTTAGTGTGGGATGAAAGTACAATGTCTCACAAGAAGGCTATAGAAGCTTTAAACCGGACCCTCCAGGACTTGCGAGATAGTACAGCTATAATGGGAGGCATGGTAGTTTTATTGGCTGGTGATTTCCGTCAAACACTCCCAGTGATTCAAAGGGGGACACCAGCATGATGATGAAATCAATTCATCAAGCTTATGGCCGACAGTTGAAAAACTCCGCCTGAAAACGAATATGAGAGTGCATCTTCATAATGACGTGGATTCAGGACTTTACGCAGAAATGTTGTTGAAAATTGGTGATGGTTGTTTAGACGTTGACGCTGAAGGCTACATATCACTGTCAAGAGAATTTTGTAATTTAGTAGAAAGTGATGTGGATCTCATTGCTAATGTTTTTCCGGAATTGCAACAAAATTTGTGTAGTGATCAGTGGTTGTTTATTTATTTATTTATTTATTTATTTATCATCAAGCAGAGAGCTAACTCTTACAGACTAGGATTTACATAATTGTTTTAATTTATTGATAATATATATAATATTTATATGAATGAGAAAAACAAAAACTCAACAATAATATAATAACAATTAACAAAAATATTAAAGTTCACCTGATTGAATAGTTAATTCATTTAAAACGTATATTTTGAAGGTATCTCTTGAACAATTTTTTAAAAATATCTATTTTATTACATACAGCATTAGTTTCCCTGATGCAACGAGAAATTGGCTCATTAAGGCCATAATTTGTACAATGAAAATATTCATATAAAAGGTTAGATTCACGAACATTCCTCTGAGGAACACGAAGTTTTATAAGATTTAATAAATTAGGACACTTTATGTGATACGTTAAAATATCTCTGATGAATATAACAGAGAAGCAAGTACGCCGACTTTCCAGAGTTTTAATATCGAATAAAAAGCACCTTGTTTTGTAGGTTGGCATATCAATTCGCCAATGTAGTTCAAAGATTAAATATCGAGTAAAGTTTCTTTGAACTTTTTCAATTCTATTACAGGAGTTTCTATAAAAAGGATTCCAAACCACACTAGAAAACTCCAACACAGATCTTACCAGAGAATTGAAATATGGATCTTTGAACTCTCTTGTGTTTCTCTTTAAAAACCCGAGCATTTGATTAGCCTTGTTAACCGTATAGTCAATGTGTGGCAGGAATGAAAGTTTAAAGTCTAAAACGACTCCAAGGTCCTTCTTACATTCAACGCGTTCTAAATTTACATGATTAAGTTCATAATTGAATAGAATAGAGGTAGAATGTCTAAAACACGACATAACTTGACATTTAGAAATATTAAGATGGAGGAAATTAGACTGACACCATTCTGTTAATCTAAGTACATCTTCAAGAAGTAAATGACAATCAGATAGACATTTAATTCCACGATACAACTTAAGGCAAATAAGAGACAAGGAGAAGATACAAAAATTGACGGAATATCATTTATAAATAATAAAAATAACAATGGGCCCAAATGACTTCCTTGAGGAACACCTGATGGGACATAAATATTTTCAGAATAATAGTCTTCAATTTTAACAATTTGAATCCTGTTGGAAAGGTAAAATTTTAACCAGCTCAGAAGTGTAGAGTGAAAACCGAGAGAATACAATTTATGCAGAAGCACCCTGTGGTGTAAATATAATATCTGTTTGTATATGATCTTCAAAATTATTTATGATGTAATTAGTCATTAGAAACAGATTTGTTGTTGTTGATTTATCAGAAATAAAACCGTGTTGATATTCGGATATATAGTTACGTAATTGAAAAGATAACCTGTTGTAAACAATTTTTTCAAATAGTTTTGGCATTGCAGAAATCTTGCTAATAGGCCGGTAATTGGTAATATCCTGCTTAGATCCAGATTTAAAGACTGGGGTAAGAAATGATAGTTTCCAACTATCAAGAAATTTACCCTCGGATAGAGATGCATTGAAAATGTCCGTAAGTGGTTTAGCCAGTGAACGAGCACATTTATGAAAAATAATAGGAGGAATCCCATCCGGACCCTCCTTTTTACTTGCATCAAGCTCAAGCAACGCTTCTTCTACTTCGGAGACATCCAAAATCAAAGAACCTATATCAAAAACCTTAGAAACACTTGGTAGTTACTGGTTTGAAAATGATTCCGAGCAGTAAACGGATTGGAAATATCTAGCAAAAAGGTTGCAAATTATTTGAACATCACTAGTTGTAGAATCATTGAATTTCATGCAGCTTGGATAACCAGTGGTCTTACGTTTAGAATTAATAAAGTTCCAGAAACATTTACTGTTATTCCTCATATTACATTCAATCGTAAACATGTAGGAATTATAACAAAATGTATTTAATATGTCAAATTCGCGTTGAATAGCATTATATTTAGATCGAAGTTCAAGATTATTATAATTTTGTTTATGTAATTTGAAAGCTTTATTCTTTCTATTTTTAAGATTAATTAATCTCTTATTAAACCATATAGGGTTTGAGCTCAATTTGGAGTATTTACTTGGAATAAATCGATGCATTGCTTCTTTGATGGCTGTCAGTAGATTTTTATTGGCGATTTCTGATTGAATTTTACTATCAAATAAAAAAACAGAATCCCAATGAAAGTTAAGAAAATACTCATTCATTGCATCAAAGTTTGCTTTGCTGAGATTTGGAACATATGTATTATAAACATTATTTTTTTTAATATAATCATAAAAATGAAAGGTACCTTCTAACGCAACATGGTGTATAGAATTTTGTATTAGCGGCAAATCAGACTTTTCAATAACAATACAAAATTCTTTATCAACAAAAACCAAGTCAAGAAGTCTTAAATTATCGTTTACAAAAGAGTTGATTTGAATTAAGTCAAATTGACTGTAAAAATCTATAATACTTTCTTCAATTTCGGAATTGACATTGTAAGGAACTAAATATTTTTCATCTAAGTCTAGAATCCAATTTATATTTCCTTGATTAAAATCTCCAATACATATAACATGTTGAAAACTATTAAGATTTTCTAAAATATTTTTACAATTATTAAAATGTATATTATACACCTCAAGAGAACTCCTAGGAGGAATGTAGCTTAACATAACAAAAACTTCAATATTATTATTAAATAAAAGTGCTACAATTAACTGATCAATATCAATCTTTGCTTCATTGATGATATTATTTGATAGTAGATTTACTTGTTTACATGATAATGAAGAGCGTATGGCAATCAAAATACCTCCTCCTTTTTCCATACCTGTTAATAAATTACATCTATCTTTCCTAAATACAGTATAGTTACTTAAATCAAATAATTCAGATGTAAATTGATTAGATGTCAACCAAGTTTCAGTTAACATTATTAAATCATATTCAGAAGATGCAAAGATGATGTATAAATAATCTAGTTTAGATCTAATGCCTCCTACATTTTGATAATAAAAAGAAATTTTACTTGGAAATTGCAAGGTTTTTAAAGATGAAGCAGCAACATCGTCTGGAGCTCTTGAATATGATGAAGAATTCTTATAATCTGGATTGTTGATTAAGCCAACTGAAGTTATGTTACATCTACCGATTGACGACCACCTTCGTTTTTTGGCCTGTTTACAAATGGTTTTACTTTCACAGACCAAGGCCATATAAAGGGTGTCCCAAAATTAACGCAAGATTTGAATTAAATAGAAAACGCCGTTTTTAGTCTTTTGATAGTTATATTTTTATTGACTCGTAAAGTACATAGGATAGGGTTATGTATGGAATAACACATCGGACAAATGGTCTCCACGGCTTTGCATGCACATGCGCACTCTTTTGTTGAAATTTTCCATGACCATTCTGCATAAATGTGGCTGAATTTCGTTGATGCAGCGTTGAATCTCCTCCTTTAATGCACGGGTGGTTGTGGGCTTGTTGACATAGACTTGTGATTTCAAATAACCCCATAAAAAGAAGTCTAATGGTGTTAAATCACACGATCTAGGAGGCCAATTTTGATCACCGAAACGAGAGAGTACACGACCTAGAAATGTCTCATGCAGTAATTGAATTGTTTCACGGGCTGTATGACATGTGGCACCGTCTTGTTGAAACCACATATTGGACACATCAATATCATCCAATTTTGGCAGAAAGAACTGTGTAATCATGTCGCGATATCGAGCACCAGTAACAGTCACTGCTTGACCAGCATCATTTTCAAAAAAATATGGCCCAATTATGCCTCCAGCCCAAAATCCACACCATACAGTCACGCGTTGTCACGCGTTTGGCGTCTCCAACGGATCCAGTCTCCATGAATTTTTCAATTAATCTCTTCACAGTTGACGAAGTTAAAACACTATTCCGACCATATTTTGTATGAAATTTTCGAACTGCAGCCGCCAAGCTTTCACTATTTTTGAAATATTCTTTAATAATGAAGACACGTTGTTCTCTCGTGTAACGCTCCATTTTTAATAACTTAAATACTGTTAGCTGTCAAATTGCTTTTTTTTCAGGGTTGCCAACACTTCACTGCACAAATGGCGGCAAATTCAAATCTTGCGTTAATTTTGGGACACCCTTTAGTTGTGTCACTAAGTAATTGATTAAGACAGTCTGCAGGAACACTCAGTTTAAAGTTTACAAATCTAATGTCTGATGCAGAAATATCTTTTTTAATTAGTTTATAACACTTAAACATATCTGCAGGTATACAAGTTTTTGTAGAGATATGATTAACTAAATCTTCTGGAAGAGTATTAGAATGGAACCTAGAAACATGAAGCCACTTCTTAGGAAATAAAGCATTAAGAGAACTTGTGCCTGTTCCAGTGAGTTCACGATGTTGATTTTGTTTAGATTTTTGACCATGCAGTACACTTCGATTTGATTGTTTGATTACAATTTCATTTTTTTTTTTTTTTTACTTCCCTATTCTGGTTAGAAGTAGAAGCAGCAGCAGAAGGTAGCATAGCAGAAGGTAGCATAGCAGAGTTGTTAACAACAAATCCATTGGTATTTTCTCCTTCGCACCTATTAAGAAAATCATCAGCGGCAGTAGTTATATCTTCACCATTCTCGACTACGACATGCGGCAGAATCAGCAGTAGCAGCAACAGCATTGTTAATTTCAGTATCAGCGACGTCATCAGTTGAATTCGATGGCATCTTTATTATCTCCTTAATAATTATGTCATCATCTTCTTCAGAGAGAAGAGAGTCCAAATCAACAGTACCACTACCAGTTTCACCAAATGCAGCAGAAGTGTCATCAATTTTGTTATTGTTAGCAATAGCGATATGTGAGGGAGCAGCATCGGTGCACAAAACCGTTTTATTAATACCTTGTATACTCTCAGTATTATATATACTCGTAGACAATACAATAGGGCATGTGACAGGCAACGGTGTAGAAGGGGTAGACACTGAAGTAAGTGTTAGAGTCTGAATCGATGAAATGAGAGCACTAGATGAGGGCTTAGGTTTGGGTGGAGGTGGAGGTAGAGAGAAAGAAACTAAATTATGCGGCAAATTATTTTGCACAGATGAAGAATTTTTATCAATCTTCTTTTTCTTCTGCGAATTCACAACAGAACACTTTTTAGGAAGATTGACCACTGGTTCAATAACCTTTTCTTTGATTTGACTACGCGTCACAACACCTTTCGTATTGTTGTTATTTTATTGACAGAAAACCAATTAGGAAATTCACTTCTTAAACAATTAATGTTCAAAGTAATACCAACAATGAAATTTTCTATGTTTTTGATATAGTTAGATAAACCATTAGTGGAACAATTATCACACTTTATAAAAAAGTTGTTTTTCGATTTAATTATATTATAATCTGATTTTTTGATTTTAGCACAAGTTAGGTGCATTAATGAATTGCAGATTGCACACGAAAAAGATTCGATAGGCTCTGCTTTATTACAAATGGTACAGATCATAATGAAAAATTGAAGCAAAAGAAAGAAAACGTCCGTCGCGATTGAAAGCTAACCGACTGGTTGTGTGCAAGAGCAATATTAGCACCAAGAAATGAAATTGTAAATAGGATCAACACTGACATTTTAAACGATGTTCAAGGAGAAATGAAGGAATATTTGTCAATGGATACAATTATGGATACGGAACTAACTATCGGGTGTACCGTCACATAAACTTCAATTGAAACTAAATGTACCAGTAATGCTTATGCGAAATCTAGATGCTCCTCGACTATGTAATGGAACAAAGCTTCGGATAACAAAATTGGGACAGAACATACTTGGTGCTACTATTTTAACAGGTGTCGGTAAGGGAAATAGTGTTATAATACCTCGGATACCAATTATTCCCGCTGACCTTCCATTCCAATTTAAAAGGGTTTAGTTTCCCGTCAAGCTTAGCTTTGCTGTTACTATAAACAAGGCACAAGGACAAACATTACAGGTAGCAGGAGTGCATTTAGAAAACCCATGCTTCTCTCATGGTCAATTATGTAGCCTGTTCACGTGTATCTAATGCCCGGAATTTACACATATTTGCACCCGACGGGAAAACTTATAACATTGTCTATAAAAATATCTTAAATTAATACTTTGTATTTTATTTTTTTAAATTGTTAGAATTCAGAATTATTTATTTTTGTTACGGTGAAATATATTTTAACATTTGTTGTTGCATTTCAATAAGCATATATTAAGGTGTTGAAACTTCATTGTCTGTAGTAATTTTTAAAAATTGTTGATCTCAGGCTCTCAGCCAAGCAATAAAATTTAGTTATTATATTGACTCATTTCTATTATTATACCCTTACCCTTTATCTCTCATACCTACTTATTTAATTTCTCTACTGCGGGCGAAGCCGCGGGTAAAAAGCTAGTAGGATATATACACATGTATTAAGGTATATGTTGGCGCACGACTCCGACACCGACACCGATACCGACATCGACACCCTCTTCTATTGAAAATATACTATATATAAAATCCCATTCATTTCAATGTTGAACCAAATAAATCGTAATTAGAACCACAATTACGAGCATTTGTCTGAAGCGCACGAGACGCGTGCTCATTAATTTAATTGTACAAAAAAAAAAAAAAAACAAAAACAAATAAAAAGTTAAAAAAAAGAAACAAACCTCACGCATGTTGTTTAAAAAATGTTGAAAAATGTTTGTTTTTCTTCTGTCAAAAAAACTTACCTTTAACATTTTTGTATTTTTTTTTTTTTTTTATAAGTTCTTTATTTTTCCAATTTTCTTATAAGTACAATATTTCATAATAAAAGATATACAAAGCATGGCTTTATAAGCCGTCTGCCGGAAAAAAACTAATTAAAAAGTGAGAATATTTCACAAAATAAGTTTCATAGTTAAAAAATATGCAAATATAAATATTAAAGAAGAACATTTTTTTTTTTAAATTATTATTTTCATAATGTGACTTTTAGTTTAGTCAAAACAAAAAAAAAGAATCATTGAACCATAATTATGGAAATAATGTTCATGTTTATCATTAAAGTATATTTTGATATACAGTCGAACTTCGATAACTCGAACTACTACTATCCACGAAAAAAGTTCGACTTATCAAGACTTCGAGTTATCAAAATGTATAATAAAAATAAAAACCATTTTAAAATGAAACAATAGCATATCGCAAATTCATATGCACAACATTATGTGCTTTATTTTATCAAATAAGTTAAACATACATAGAAACACAAACCAAAAACTTATTTCATGTATTCAGTAATTTTTGTCTGCAAGTAGTTTTTTTGATTGTTTTTTTTTTTGGAAAAAAAATTCTAGTTTATTTAGAGCTGCATAAATTTCATCTGTTGTGTCTTCAGACGTTTGCAAATACAAATTCAAATTATCCAATGCATCTGCCACAACACGCTTTGAAAGCTGCTGAACGAGTTCCTCTTCAAACGAAGTCTCGTCATCACTTTCAATATTGATTGAAGTTGGGTTCAACGATTCAGAGCTACACTGCTCAATAATATCCTCGTCTGTAGGAAAGGGCGACGTACAAATATCGTCATCTACCTCCATATAATCATCTAAAGTTATGTTCGTTGCTATATCACTCTGCCTTATCCATTCATCATATTCAGCTTCCATCAAAGCTCGATCTTCATCAATATTATTGAGAAAAACAAGAGGAATGTCATCCTCTTCGTCCCATGTGGAAAATTGGCCAAAACCAGCTTTTTTGAAGCAATTAGCTATAGTCTGACTTTTGACGTCCAAGTTTTTCCAACTGTATTGATGCACTCAAGTAATGTGATATCGTGTTTTTTTCCTGCATCCATATGCTTCAAAGTTTCTTTTTTCTAAAAAATGGGAATTCCCCCATAAAATTCGACTTACGCAGTGTAAGTGTCATTTTTTTGTTCGAGTTATAGAGAAATTCGAGTTATACAAGTTCGAGTTATCAAAGTAAATATGTATGGAATATAGACTCTAAACGCTACTGCCACACAATTTGGTTCGAGTTATAAAAAATTCGAGTTATCAAAGTTCGAGTTATCGAAGTTTGACTGTATATGTATGTATATAGTATAAAAAAAGCAATAACATGTAGTTATATGTTCAATAAGAAGTGTGACTTTTAGTTTAGTCAAAACAAAAAAATTAAAGAAAAAAGAACAATATTTGGTAATGGGCTTTTAGTTTAGCTAAAACAGATAATGATTTGTAAGTGAGAAAAAAAAAATAGGAAAAAGAACCGCATATTTCTCAATTTTTTTTTTTTTTTTTTTTTTTTTTTTTTAAATTTTAAGGGCTTTTAGTTTGGTTAAAACGATAAAAAAGGAGAAGATACAACCATTTTAACATCTTGTTACAACTCAAAACAAATTCAAACACTCGTTTCGATATTTTCTTGCATGTGAGACATAGCGTATAAGAGGCTTCCAGCCACGATCTCCGTTTAGTACACCGACACATTCCTCTTGGGAAAGAAAACTAGAATAAAAGTAGAGCCTTCGGATTTCCTGTAATGTTGGACAAAGTGCTAAAAAATGCAAAACATCTTCGTTTTGACCAAGGTGGCAAAGGGAACACACAGGGTTTAAGTCTGTTCTATGTGGTCTATAAATCAAATCGAGCATTTCCATTTTTGTACTTATTTTTCTTTCTTTGACAAGACAAAAAGAAAAAATTGAAAAAGTAAAAATACAAATGAAAATCAACCAACAACTGCAACTGACCCCTTGTGTGCTCTTAACCCATGACGCACACTTATAGCCGAGGTCGTGTTCCAGTTTAATAGCCTTCGTTTCCGGAATACCCACCTTACTAGTTAAATACAAAACTGCAAACAAAATCAGGACTCAATTCCATCATTTCAAACGTAACGTAACATTTTGTTCGTCGTTGCTCGACGTTCGTCTGCGTTTGGAGGTGATAGGGTTGCTCCTTTCACCTACACTAGTCACAACCTATGGTTTTTGATCCTTGAACAAGCTGCGAACCAGCACCATCGCCATATACCTATCAAACCAACCATCATCATCATCATCATCGTGTCGTCGTTCGTCTTAAAAGCATGAGACTTTTGAAACATGTCATCACCTTTAACGACAAAGGCGCTTGACTCCAAATGCTAAACTCTCTGATGCTCCTATACCAACCTAACAACCTACCAACTACTCACATATCGTGGCAGCACAATCCTATCTAGTTGGTAGATGGGTTGTGCGGTAGTAAGATATGATGATGATGGTGATGGAGAAGAGCTCTCTTTAAGGATTCCACTTCGTCTCTCATCATTAAAATGCGACTTAGGGGCAAGAATACGATAAGAGTCCTGGCTCCTGAGTCCTGATGGTAGGTACGTATACCTAAGTTTATATGTTTTTACACACACGATAGCGATATGTCGGTTGAATATTATTATTATTCTTATCTTCTTTTTATTTTGTCACCATTTATATGTTCATTGTATGTGAAGAATTATCATCTTCTACCTCGCGACACACCTATGCAAAACACTTTCATTACATCTGAAGAAAAGAAAAAAAAGGACGAAAATACGAGAACCTTCCCTCCTCGAGGAGGTACCTTTACCTACCTACCTTCGTCTAGATATACGTAGTAGCACTGTCACTGGCACTCATCATATCGCATATCGTTTCGTGTTGTTATCCTTTATTTCGAATTTGCATTAAAAAAAAAAACGACACAAATATAAAACCATTCAAAAAGGACTGACATGGTGAGTTTCTTTTTTTTTTATTTTTATTTTAATCTTCGAGCCAACTTCACCTGCTGACAAGAGAGGACGCTATTTATGACCCGCTGCTGGGGGTTTTTATCTTTGACTCTTGAATTTGTTGTCTTGTTTTTTTTTTGTGATCTTCAAACCAAAAGCAGAGAGAATGCTATCATGGCAGGAGGCGTTTTCTGTGAGTGTCCTAGCCGACACGACATAATACAATACGTATCCTGATTGCGTACAACTAGAGTTAAATAGGTATGTAGTAAAAGGTATGAGGGAAAGATATTGCAAACCCTCCTCCCCTCCCCCGCCATCATCATCAGTATCGTCACATACTGTCAAATAATATGGAGCAGCAACAGTGAGGGAGCAGAACAACATCGACATTATTTACACATGACGGAACCAAGCACTTGAAGGACATTATAAAGAAAACACATCCCCCATCGCTTGAAACAAAAGAACACGAAGAAGAGAGCCCTTAAAATGCAAAAACAAAAAATAATAACAGAAAAAATAAATACAAATCTTTAAAAAAAAAGCGGTATATGATGAATCCCTGCAGGCACGGCACACGAACACTGCAGGATAAGTTCTTGGATATAAACGTACACTAGGACTACACTCACGTCATCAGATCTCTCATCATATTCCTTCATATTCGTGTGTATCAGCCCATCCCATCCCATCACAGCTCAGCTCAGCTCAGCTCAGCCCAGCATCATAACGTTTGGTGGATGTCAACAAATGAATCTATGCTTTTAGACATATTAGTCAGGCACAGGATAACAACAAGGACGAGTGACGAAAAGAAGAAAACAAAAAAAAAAAAAAAAAAAAAAAACAGGCACTATAGCAATAATTATTATGAAATCGCTCTGAAGTTTTGAGTTTGTGTGAGTTATTTATATGTGAGTAATATTTTTTATTTTTATATTTTGTAAAGACAAAAGTCCTGGAAGAGAAGAGAAAGTGCGACAACAACGACTACGACGACAACGATGACGAAAACGGGCGTTAGCTTAAGCTTAGCATATCCTTATCCTTATCCATGTATATATGTATGTATAGAGGATGAAAAAATTCGCCGTTTTTTTGAAGTAGGGGTGATCCTTTAGGATAAATGTGGAATCATTAATTTTTTTATTCACTTCACTTTTATGATTTCCCTGCTTTGCTTTCGCTTTATGTGTTGTCGTACGTAGGAAGCTTTGTTTTTATTTTGCTTTTGTGATTATTTCATTTTTTGGATAATAATAATTCCTTTGACATGTGAATTGGAGAGGCGAATAAGACGAAGTCGATGATGATGATGATGATGACGACTACGACACACGTCGAGGACGACGACGACGATCCTGATGCTGATGTGACGATGATGTATCGAAGACAAATAACAAAAAAAAAAAAAGAAGTAAAATTACGAAAAAATATGAAGGACGAACCTGGAGCGAGAAAGAGAGAGTGAGAAAGAAGACCAAATTTGGCTTTTATTTTGTATGTTCACAGAAAGGACATATAATCCATGAAAGACACACTTATGTACATCCATACATCAAAAAAGTCATCATTTTCATCGTATGTACATATGTATGTATGAATGAATGAACGAGTATCATATCATCAAGCGATTAATATTAATGATGTATCGCGCTCTAAGGATTCCTTCAATAATAATAATCTTTTTCTTACCTTCCTCTACCTTATTTTTTTGTTGTCATATTTCTATACATATTGCTGTACCTAGACTCCTCTCTCTCTTATGGTACTTGATGTCAAGTCAATCGGACCAGAATTTCGATGAGATGAATTTCTTGGAAGAACTTTCATTTGTTTAATAGATCCCAATGGGGGCGAAGGATCAATTTTCCATATCAAGGATGTAATGTCTATGTACATTGTACAACACCACTCCTCTTAGGCTTTTTTTCCTTTCTGAAATGTTATCATTATTACTTTGCATCTGTTTTCTATATGTTATTTATACATACATATGTATAGATAAAATGTAATTCACATAAAAATAGACTTTAAGTTCAATTCATTTAATACAAATAAATTGATAGCATTTATGATGGTTTTAAGGGTAAATTATTATTGAAATGGTTTCTAAGGATCTATGTATGTAGGCAAATAAATATTCCCTATGTGTATAAGGATATATAAAGTAATTTCTAAATGACTCGTCAAAGTCTTGAGTTTTTTTTTTTTTTTGAGGCAGAAATTGTTTGGCTTTTTCACAAACAAAAATCAAGAACATTGAATAAATGAGACATGAAAAAAGTACTTATACGCCTCTGTGTGTCACTATTTTAAAGCATACAACTAAATTAAATTGAAATTAAATAAGTGACTGGGATGTGTCTTACATACATTAATAAACTTTCATTGTAGCCCGCTTAAAAAAATTCAAATGATATTTTTTGTAACGAGAATTTAATTTTAAGCTGTTTCCTGTTGAGATATGTTCTGAGAAGCTAAATCAAAAAAATAGTATTTTTCGAAAGACTTAGAATGTTACAAAATAAAGGATGATTTTTTAAAAGCTATAGGAAAGTTTTTCAAAAAAAAAAAAAACACATACAATTCAGAAAAATGCATAAAATCTTTATTTGATTCGATAGTACGGTCCATATAATTTAATGTTTGAAAATTATTTCATGCAAATGTTGATCTTGACTGCGCCTCAAATGGTCCATCCGCTTAGTCCAATTTGAGCATTCTCTTTCCAACATTTCCGCCGGTATCTCACGAATAAATGCTTCAATGTTGTCTTCCAATGCGGGCTTGTCTGTATGGACATGAGCTTTAACATAGCCCCACAAAATATAGTCTTAAGGCGTTAAATCGCATGATCAAGGCGGCCAATTGACCGTTCCCGAACGTGAAATAAAATGTCCACCGAACTCGCCTCTCAATAAGTCCATTGTTGCGCGTTCTTTGTGGCATGTGGCACCGTCTTGTTGAAACCACATGTCATGCAAGTCAAGCTCTTACATTTTGGACAAAAATAAGTTGGATATCATCTCACGGTAGCGCTCACCATTCATAGTTACATTACGATTTCCATCATCATACGGTCCAATGATGCCACCAGCCCATAAACTGCACCAAACTGTGACTTTTTCTGGATGCATTGGTAGCTCTTGCAAGGCTTCTGGCTGACATTCACTCCAAAATCGACAATTCTGCTTATTTACGTACCCATTGAGCCAAAAATGAGCTTCTTCGCTCGCTGGAAGCAGCGCGCGATGAACTTTCTTAACAGAGCACGCATTTTGATAATAAAATTCAAAAAGAGGCTGGGATGCGACCCACACTGATAACTTCCCATCCTGTCTGTCGATTTGTTTTGCTTAAAAGTTTGTCTATATGTTTTAATTTTTACCAAATTTGCGTACTATTTTTTGTAGATTTTATTTTTTTATGAAAAAATTACTGAATATCAAAAACAATATTTTCTGTCAAATAAAATAAGTTTAAAGCTAATATTTTTCATTTTTGAAAAGCTATTTGAGTCGAAAGTAATTTTTTAAACGTTTTAGTATTGTTTTTTTTTAGGTTTTTTTTTTGTAAAAAAACTGTCGATTCGATTTTTCTAAAAATTTCATAGAATGTTGAAAACAATATTTCTTATAAGATAAAAATAGTTTGAAGCTAGTGTTTTTTAAATTTTTTGAAAAGATATTTACGTCGAAAAACAATTTTTACCAACTTTTATAAATTTTTTTTAGGTTTTTATTTTTTGTAAAAAAAACTGTCAATTCGATTTTTCTCAAAATTGTTTCTGACGTTGAACAAAATATTTATTATAAGCTAAAATTAGTTAAAAGCCATTATCTCAAATTTTTGAATTCAATCAATTTTTACCAACTTTTGTTAATTTTTTTTTTGGTTTTAATTTTTTGTACAAAAACTGTCAATTCGAATTTTTTTTTTAAATTTTACTGAATGTGGACAACAATATTATTTGAAAGATAAAAGTAGTTAAAAGCCAATATCTCAAAGTTTTGAAAAGATATTTGAGTCGAAAATCAATGTTTACCACCTTTTATTAATTTTTTTATTAGGTTTTTATTTTTTGTAAGAAAAACTGTCTATTCGATTTTTCTCAAAATTTAACCAGATGTTAAAAACATTATTCTTCGTTGCACAAAATAATATTGGAGATAAAATCGTTTTTTGTTCGTAAATTTTTCGAGGTAAATAATATTTTTAAATCGCGTTATTGGTTCGTGAGATATTTAGGGTTAACCAAAATGTTCACCTTTTTTAAACTGATATGGTAAAAACACCACCCACGCATTTTTTTTCGTTTCGGCATCTTTCTGCATTATTATCTATATAACCAAATTTATTTGAAGTCGATATCTCTTCTGGTTCTTTAGCTATGGACGAGGAAAAAAGCGTCGCGAACGTACGGACGTACAGACGTACAGACGTACAGACGTACAGACGTACGGACGTACAGACGTACAGACGTACGGACGTACAGACGTACAGACGTACGGACGTAGGAACATAGGTACAAACGCACGCACAGACATCTTTCTAAAAATCTTTTATTTTGACTCTAGGGACCTTGAAACGTCGAGAAATGTCAACATTTTCAATTCGGACCCATTACAATAACTTCCTATGGGAAGTTAAAAAAACATTAAATTTAAGTCTTAACCGTTTCTGACCCAAATTTCCACTCGATGGAACAAATTTACATTTTGCATCATTGACGACCCATTATTCTATCAATAAATTAAAATTATTAGTATATTTTTTTATAATTCTTAATATCATTGATGTTGTTGTTAATAAAACAAATAGGGAATTGTAATTCTTTAAAAACATTACCAAGAAATTCGTTTCTAAGAAACAAAAACAACAAGACTACCCAAAAATATATTGAATACTACTCTCATCTAAAAAGGTAAAATAAATTGGAAACCCCCAAAATTTAATTTAAAATTCAAATTTTTGTATTTACCTTTAAAACTGTTAGAGCAGTCAATAGCAGGCAAGATCAACCATTAAAGAAGCTTTACGAGAAGTAAATAAACCATTTTATTACGAACGTCATTGTTTCAAATTATTCACCATTAAACTGTTTTATTTTTTGGTTTTACCTCTAAACAGGTAAATTTAATAAACACAAACTTGTGTTTTTTGGATTTAAAGATTTTTGACATCTTATAAATAGTGAGCAATCCAATTTTGATCTTCATAAACAAATTTCTACTTAGCAAGATTGTATCTTCGACAATTTCTAAAACAAACAATTTAATATTTTAAATTATTTTTTCAAAATGGTGGCTATTAAGAAGACAACCTTTTTCCTTCTATTCATTGCAATTGCAATGATCTTTGCTAGTGGAGTTTCGGCTGATAGAGTTCCAGCATGTGACGAGGTATGCAGTCGTATAGACCGTGAAAAGGATGCCTGTTGTCAAGCCCATGGATACTCCTATTCTTCTGGATGCCGCGGTGGAATGCAGTGTGTGTGAAAACTTTTTTTTTTTTTTAAACTCTTAATCATTGTATACAATAAATATTTAAATTCATAAAAATAAACTACTTTTTATTTAAATTTGTGAAAGACAAATAATTAGTGTAAAAAATTTTTTATTTCTATATCAAAAATTTTAGGTATACTCGTAAGTGAATTTTTAAAATATTTTGCTGTTTTCAACCAAATTAAAAAAAGTCGTTGTCCAAAATGAAATAAGTAGAAAATTAGTATTTCTTTGTGGGAATTACGATTCCAAGCCCACAAGATATTTTTAATTCTATATCATATACATATATCTATTTTCTTACTAAATTTTTCACTTAACTTCTCTTCACGTCTGAATGTGAAATTTTTGTCAAAAAATTAAATAAAAACGATATCCGAAACTATAATGTTTGTTATGGTAAAACCTCGAACCAAAAAAAAAAAACACAATTAATTAATTGTAATCTCCAAAATACGTAAAAGAATTTCTTTGGATTTTCCAAGGATTATTTTAAAAATTGATTCAATTGTTAAGCTTTCATAAAAACAACATTACTTTGTACTTCGAGGAATGCAAATATTCTAATAGAAAAAGGTTTAAAATGAAGTTTTTAGCATCAAGTAAATACATATGAATATTTAAGACTCACTAGTAGCCTCTGTTTGGTTGAAAGCAGGATTAGCTTATTTTCTACACCAAAATTCATCAAAATCGGATCTGCGGATTAGTCGTGAAGACAGAGAAAGTAAATTAAAAGTAAATTAACTTTTAAGGCCGATGTTGGCTTTGAATAAAACACAAATTATTTAATAAATTATTTTCAATTCTTTTTATTATGAAACTATTGGTATGGTTCAACTGTATAAATGGAACAAAATATCGTGACAACGGCTTCACAGCTCCTTCCAATAGTCTTAATTTTCGATGACGCTGAGACAGAATTTAGGTTCTATGCCCCTAATGTGCCGAATTATCTCGTCCTTTAGCTCTTGAATTGTCACATGATTATTGACAAATCCACTCAGGTGAAAATGTGCCTCATCACTGAAGATGATTTTCTTCAAAAATTGATCATCCACTGTTGCCATTTTCTGTCACTATTCTGACCATTGACGACGCGGAGTCTTGAAATCGTCAACAGGTTTTAGTTCTTAAATCAATTCTACCTTGTAAGCGTGTTAATGCAAGTCCTGGGTGCAATTGTTGGGACAGTGCTTCAGCCACACTATGGCGAACAGCAGCAATAATTTCTGCAGTACGAGCTATACGAGCATGCACTTGTGTGTTGACATCTCCTACAGACCCGGTTTGCTCAAATTTTTGCACGATTTCACCGATTGTACGCACATTAAGACAATAAAATTGACCGAAAACGCCCATTTTCATAATAAGCCGCTTAATAACTTTAATGCCTTGTTCGATTGTGTATCTTTCAATATTTCAAATTGAATTAATCTGAAATTGAGAAATGTCAAATGAAATGCAGAAAAAACTTAACGCTTAGGTGTGGTTAACATTCAACATCGGCCCTTAAAATTCAACCACTCCTTATAAACAACATATTATTGTAAAGTTTTATTAAATTCAGTGGTTTTTCTGCGAAAATTTTACAAAAATATGAATTTTACCTTAGTCGTTTTTAAATTACAATTACAGTGGACGTCCAATATAACGAATGCCCGATATAGCGAATTTGCGATATAACGAACGCTTTTGAAATTTACATTAACATCTCTAAATAACGAACGATGATAAAAATTTGCTATCCGATATAACGAACGCGTATATATATTGCCTTAAAATGATTTTTTTTTCTTGCCATTGTGATCTGTGCATATATTTTTATGTCAACACATAAGTTTATTCTCGTACATATGTATTGTAGTGCGCCAAAGGTTCAAAACTGTAACAAGCTTTCTGTTTTTCGTTTAGTCTTCGCATCACCTACTAAAACATTTTTGTTAGAATTCTTATTTTTTGGTTTGTCTATCGCTATGCAGTTTTGAATTTTATGTACGGTCTTACACACACATATTCAATGACACGACGGCAAGATAATGTTAGCAGTTAAATAGTGTTTTTGTTGTTTAAAGTCTCGTCTGGTTGAAACGCTCCGTAATAATTTTGTAGATTTAGTTTTGTGTACAAAATATTAAAATGAATACAAAATCTCAACGTATTCGGCTTTCATTAAAGGACAAAGTCAAAATTATTGATGAGTGCAACAAAGGCGTTTCACTTAAGGAAATTTCAATAAAATTCTGTGTGCCAAAATCAACAATATGTGGGATTAAGAAAAGTCGCACAAAAATCTTGAAGAACCTGAACTTGACACACAATGGCTCTCTACAACGTAAATCTATGCGAAAGGGAGAGTTTTCTAATATGGAAAATCGGCTGTACAAATGGTTTCTTAGACAAAGAGAGAAACACATTCCCAAAGGTGGTGCTATACTAAAGGCTAAGGCTAGTGTTATTCATCAAAATCTATATGGTGAAGAGAGTGGTGGATTCTGTGCTAGTGATGGATGGCTCACAAAGTTTAAGAAACGTTTCGGTGTCCGGATTCTCGAAGAATGCGGTGAAAAACTTTCATCAAGCGTTGATCTCGTTGAGCCTTTCAAAAAAGATCTACTCGATGTCATCAAACACAATGGACTCTCGATGGATATGATTTTTAATGCTGATGAGTCTGGGCTCTTTTGGAAGTTGTTGCCAGATTCTACTTATGTTCACGCTGGTGAAACTTCAGCACCAGGTCGAAAAACATCAAAAGAGCGTTTTACGTTTTTAGCTTGTGCAAACGCATCAGGATTGTTGAAGGTAAAGCCTTTGGTTGTTGGTAAGGCAAAAAAAACACGATCCTTCCTCAACAAAAGATTGCCCGTTGACTATGACTTTTCTAAGTCAGCTTGGATGACTGCAAGCATTTTTAAAAACTGGTTGTGAACAACTTTGTACCACAGGTATGAATAATTTTTTTGCTAAAATTAAAAAAATTTAAAAAAAAAATGTTGTAGGTGGAACGGTACCTCTCTGCTAATAACTTACCAAAAAAGGCTCTTTTGCTTCTGGATAACGCTCCAAGTCATCCACCGGCAGAAGAACTTATTCAAGAAACGGAAGATGGTCGCATTTTGGGTAATGTTTATGCCACCCAATGTAACGCCGTTGATACAACCAATGGACCAGAACGCCATCCGGTTAACAAAGCTCCATTACCGCAATAGCTTACTGATTACTGAGTGCATAATGCGAACTCTAGGGGCCCAGACATCACCACTGCTCTAAAGGAATTCAAACTCTTTGATGCCATTGTGCTTCTAGAACGAGCATGGAACAAACTTTCAAGTGAAATGATTCATAAATGTTGGAGAAACATTTTAATTAATGATCCAGAAGATTTCGATGAGGAGGATGAAGTTCCACTCTCTTTTTTGGTGCAAGATGAAGAAGTGTTGACATTGCAAAATACTTTAAGGATGGTGAACTGCGTTTTCCCAGAGGTAAGTCACTTCGTTAAAACGCATCTGTTTCGGAAATGCTTTTTTCTTTCTCTTCAGCGTCGCGTCGTACTACCACCGCAGATATAGAAACTTGGAACAATATTGAAACTAATTTAGAAGAACAAGCTTACTGCAACACCGTTGAAGTCAGTTCTGAAAGTGAAGATGAGCAAGGTGATGGCAGCAATAATGTTGGAGATCCAATAAAACACGTTGACGCTGCCAGTTCTTTGTCGAATGTGTTACAATGGGGACAACAAGTTAATATTGATATGGCTGATATGTTCACTTTGAGGCGGCTTCAAGAAAAAGCTTTACAATTGAAATCCCAACTTGAAGTAAGACAAAGTCTAATAAGTGATTTCTTTTCTTCAAACTAATATTCAAGATTTGTATACTATAATGGCAGGACCATTCAATTTATCATTATCAATAAAAACATATTAATAAATAAATTAATAAATCAACCACTTACTTAAATTTTTTTGAATGGAAAAGTCGATCGATATAACGAACGCTCTCGATATAGAGAATGACCTCGAACATTATATCATTCGTTATACTGGACCGTCCACTGTATAAGTTATTGTAAAATTGATTTTTTTTTTAAATTGGAAACTATGAAATTTCTCTAAGTTTCAAGGTGCCTAGATCTAAATAAATGATTTTTAAAGAGATGACTGTGAGCGTATTTTTGTACGTTCAGTATATATCTTTTATCGGTGACCTTATCTTTTGCAAAAAATATTATTTTATATATTTATTCTTTTGCAAAAAATAAAAATTTTAACAAACGACGAGTAAAATTTGGTAAAAATTGATTTTCGGTTAGAAAATCGTGGCAAGAATTAATTTAATTTATTTTAAATTAATTATATATTACAATAACATTGCTTGCAATATTTGGTAACATTTTTTTAAAAAATGCAATCGACAGATTTTATAAAAAAATAAAAACCCTGCTACAAAATTAATGAAAAGTAATTTTGATTCAAATATCTTAAGAATAAATGATTTTATTCTATATAAAATATTATTTTGAGCATAAAGTAATTTTCTTTAAAAAAATCCAAAAACCCATTTTTTTTTATAAAAAACTAAAACTTTTAAAAAATGCTACAAAATATTGGTAGAAATTGGGTTTCATACCAAATTTCCTTGGAACAAGTTCAAATATTGAAATCAAACTAAGTTTGATAATATTCAAAAGAATATTGCAAACTTTAAGATACATTTCCGGAAAAATTCAATTGACATCTTTTTCATGAAAAAGATGAAAACAACTAAAAACTGATACAAAACTATTTTCGACTCACGTATCTTGAGAACGAAGAAACATATTGACTTCAAACTTATGTTATCTTACAAAAAACGTTTTTATTAATGTTTTGTAAGACTTTTATAGAAATATCAATAAACAGAAACGAATGAAAATTATCAGTGTGTGTTGCATCCCAGTATCTTTTTGAAAAATTATTTTCCTTTTTAACTTTTCAATCAATGGCAGTAAGGTTTTATTTTAATTTTTAAAATACAAATACCCGTAAATATAGATATTCAAGAGTACCTTATTTTCGTCTCACTACGTCCTGCGCTTAACCCTTAAATAAATAAAATATAATGATTTTAACATTAAGCAAAGCAAATTGTATGAATTTACTGCAAATGACAATTCCATTTCAACAAGTTTTAATTTAAGTCAGGAACAAAAAGAAGAATGCATTTGCTTGCTGTTCACCTTTTATACTTCTATTCGTGACTTTGGTTTTTTTTTAGCACAAATATATGAACAAATTTCTGGGTATTACTTGGGGAATCCAATTTTTAAATGTATCGCCTGGTAATATGTCACGTCCATGCTAATCTCACTTTGAATTTTTCTGGAGGGGCTCAAGCTATAAATTGACAACACATTCGATTCAATATTCACATAACACAAAAGATCTTCTCAAGGACACCTTCTTACATTATAATTTAAAAAAATATTTTGTAGTGTAAATTTAAGAAAATATGGCAGCTTTTAACAAAACTACATTTTTCCTCTTGTTTCTGGCTTTGGCTGTGATTGTTGCTGAAACTGAGGCACAGATAGTTCGTGTGCCACCATGCGATCAGGTTTGCAGCCGCATTGACGCAGAGAAGGATGAATGTTGCAGAGCTCATGGAAACTCATATTACTACAGTTGCGACGGTGGTATGTCATGTGTTCGTTAAATACATGTCATTATCATCGAATCATCTACTGTCAGTAAGTGACAGGTCAAAATTTGGTGGACATTATTAATGAATTGATTGATTTATTGTATCAATCATTATTGTTTCCTTTTAAAATTGAACATTTAATAAAATTGATTGCGCTCTATTTGCTGTGGCTTTTCATAATACTTTAAATGGAATTTTGTAGGAACCACCCTGTATTAAAATATCACAAAAGAAAAATTTCTGCAAAGATTTGTGTGCATATTTTTAACCATCATTCGAACTTAAATAAATGGCAATCATTATTATTTTATTTATTTCCGTAATTAAAGTATGTACTTGTACATTGAAAAAAGACAAACGTTCGCTACGTTTTTTTCAACCTCCATAGCTCAAGAACCAGAAGAGATATCGAATTCAAATAAATTTTGTTATATAGATAATATTGCAGAAAGATGCAGAAAGGGCTCTCAAGAAAATTGCGTGGGTTGTTTTTTTTACCATAGCGGTATAAAAAAGGGAAACATTTTGGTTAAACCTAAATATCTCATGAATCAATGACGCTAGAGACTTGAATTAAATTTTATATTATATATCATAACGTGATACAAAACAATTATATTTTTGGACAAAAATCCAATTAACGGTTTTTTATAAATCAAAAAAACTGAAAAAAAATTGTCACCTCGAAAATTTTACGACTAAAATATGATTTCATCTCCAAAACAATTTTGTGCAACGAAGAATAATGTTTTTGACATCTGATAAAATTTTAAGAAAAATCAAATTGACAGTTTTTTTATAAAAAATAAAATCCTAAGAAAAACATTAATCAAAGTTGGTAAAAATTGATTTTCGATTTAAATATCTTTTAAAAACTTTGAGATATTGGCTTTAAACTACTTTAATCTTTCAAAAAATATTGGTGTCAACATTCAGTAAAATTTTGAAAAAAAATCGAATTGACAGTTTTTGTACAAAAAATAAAAACCTAAAAAAAAATTTAACAAAAGTTGTTAAAAATTGATTTTCGACTCAAATATCTTTCCAAAAATGTGAGATAATGTCTTCTAACTAATTTTAACTTATAAGAAATATTGTTTTCAACATTCTATGATATTTTTACAAATTTGAATCGACAGTTTTTGTACAAAAAATAAAAACCTAAAAAAACCAAAACTTAAACTTTTAAAAAATTACTTTCGACTCAAATAGCTTTTCAAAAATTAAAAATATTGGGTTCAATCTTATTTAATTTCACAGAAAGTATTTTTTTTGATATTCAGTAATTTTTTTTATAAAAATCCGTTTTTTCATAAAAAAATAAAATCTACAAAAAAGAGTACGCAAATTTGGTACAAATTGATACATATAGACAAACTTTTAAGCAAGACAAATCGACAGACGGGATGGGAAGTTATCAGTGTGGGTCGCATCCCAGCCTCTTTTTTTTAATAACATTGGCGATGATTTCTCTTTCTTCAATATTCTTTTGGTGTTGGTGGAGGTGTGTGCTCTGAACGACTGTACTCTAAACGACTGAAATTAAGTATCTCATTCCGGCTTCCCAATCATTGTAGCGTGTTCCATGCGGAACTTTTGGCGATAAAAGAAGTCTTGTCCTAGCTTAAAGAAAACTTGATATCAACATCTGATATCCGTATTTTCGCAGATAGTCTAGCCGCTAAGAAATCTCTGGACTCTGTCTCTACAAACTCTATAACAGTCTGTAACTGTCAATCCTCTCTAATGGAGTTTTATATTCACCTTTACTGGGTTCCCGCAAACATCCGGTGGAATATCATCACCACGTGTCAGGTCACCGTCACAAAAAACATCTGCCCTACACTAGATTTAAAGCGATCAAGGTGCTTTTATATCTCTAAGCATATCGCATATAAGCATAGGAAAGCACCACGCCACGCGGTTAGGCGTATTCTCAAATGACATTTGCAGAAGCTGTATGGATGAAGAAGAAGAGGAAATAGTTCTTCACCTTCTCTGTACATGCCCTGCTCTACCTCAAAAACGCAAGAACTACCTAGGAGAATTCTTCTATAACGATCAAACCGATCTAAATGATATTTGCATAATCAGCCTCTCACATTTCGTAACGGACTCAAACTGGTTTCATTGAGCTTAGCCTCAAGATTCATGTGATATCATAATTAAACTCGGTTTCAGTTGAAATATTAATAGTTTTTCATAAAATTTTCGAAGAATCTCCATAAGTTGTTAGATTTCACTTCTCTTACACACATTTTAAAGAAACTCTGAACTGCTTTTGATTTAACGACTTTCAACAGAAAAATTTAAAAAAGGGTTAAAAATAATGTTTGTTATTGTAACGAATTGCGTTCTATAAACATGGATATCAAATTAAGTTCTTGAAATATCTTCAAAAATATAAAAATAATGTTGAAAACGGGTATTTTAAAACCAGAGCAGACAGTTAAGATCGAAATTGTGATTTGGAATTCGCATTTTTCTAAACAATGAAAGGTTTCTCAAAACTTCATAACCAGGGTTAAGATTTTGTTGACCTAAGAAAACGGCAGTAAGTAAATGGGCCATTTTGCTTTTTTTATTTTTTTTTTTTCAATGTCTTTCAAAACAGGCAGCACTTCGCCAATTGATGTTCCTTCATGAGAATATTGTTAGCTTAAATTATAAGTAGGTACAGACTCTCAAATATACCTGTTTTTTTGTAAGTCTTTGAAAATATGTTTTTTTCGGATCGACTAAAAACACAAAATTGACTTTAATGTACGCCAAATGCGCTTACAGTTCTTCATCTTCAATCAATTTTTAGCAAATGCAACATAGCTTGCATCATCTTCGAGAGCGCTGACGATGTTTTTGATCCGAGCAAAATAGTTCGCATAATATGCCCAGATAAACATTATAATACATGCATAAATTCGAACATTTTCCATCATTTTTGCGTTTGCTTGAAACTGTACAAGATTTTTAACTAAAGATTCTCAACGGTATGCGAGCATGTTAGCATTTCTTTTAATGCTTAACCAATTATTAGATATTTCTTAACAAAACTTAATAAAAAAGCGAAAAAACCAACAATGGCGAGGCAAGACAAAAAAAGGCAAAATAAAATACATATATTTGCAATCACCAGGCCTTGAAACATGTTTGTCGAAAGTCGATTTCATCTTCCGTTTAACCAAAAAAAAAAGGCAAAGTTAGTAAAATCCTATCCCTGTTCATAACTAATGAGAATTATCAAAAACTAAACTAAACTATCTTAACATAAAACTCCGTTTTTGGTTGTCTGTAAGATTTTTAAAGATGAATATTTTAGATAATATGATAAGTAAACAATAAGACGAGATTAGAACTCGAGAAATAATAATAATACTTAAATAATTGTTTTTATTGTTTGTATAGGACCGAAAAATGTAATGAAAATTTGTCGAACAGTGTTATTTGACATTAAACTCAATTTTTTTTGAAAAACTTGAAACCCATTTAAGTGCCGTAAAACTAGTATTGAAGAAACTCAATAAAGTCATTGAAAAAGCGAACGCAAAATGTTTAATACAATTTGAGCTTTGAATCAAACCTTTTCTCAAAAGTATAGTCCTACCTTACCTAGTTTACTAGTGGGAAAATTAAAAAGAGCAATAAATACAAAAAAATTAAAAGAACTTCAAAACTGTTTTATTTTTGTCTGAATGAAAATTTATGATTCAAATTTTTTTGAATTGTAAACACGAAAAACTCACTTTTTTCACCAATTTCTGTAATTAACCACGTTTAATAATTACGTGTTGAAGCTAACAACGGATGTAATAAAAATAATGAAGACTTTTGAAAATTTGAGTAACTAATATCATGACATAAGTTTTGTAGAATTTAATTGATAAACATTTTCAAAATTATTTCACATATTTCTCTAACAAATAAATAAACAGTGATTAAATTGAAATGTAAACAAAATTCGTATTATTTTTCTGTTCACAAGTTTAAAAGCAAACACAGTAGTCATTGTTTATTAAGTTTTTTTGGCACTCAATTATCAACAATTGAAATTATTTTGTATCAACAAAAACATGGTGCTGATGCACCTTTTAATATTGTTTGTTTAAATAAAAAAATAACGAAGAAACATCTTTAAGCTTAATGCCTGGTTTCTTGGTTTGACGAACAAATTATCGTGAACATAAATCGTTAAAGATTATTTCGAATTCTCTTTTCATGTTTTCAATTTTTTTAATTTTTAAAATTAATTTCCCGACATAAAAAAGATTTTAAAAAAATTACATTATGTTTAAAAATGTTAAACCATGAAAATTAAAAATAAAAGAGGCTGGGATGCGACCCACACTAATAACTTGTTTGTAGGTTTTTGTGTATTGTTAAAAAAGTTATAAGTTAAATTATTCTAAAAATTTAAAAATAACCAACAATATTTTGCGTATGATGAAATAGTTTTATTTCGAAATCTATTTTTGTTAACGAGATTTTTAGTCGTTAGCCAATTTAAACCAATTTTAGTAGCCTTTCTTAAAAGTTTTTTATTTTTTATATAAACAAATACAAATTGGATAAATGAAATTAATTTGAAGTCAATGTTTTCTATTGTTCACGAGATATCGAGAACCGAACATAATTTTTTACCAATTTCGGATACTATTTTTTGTAGATTTTAATTTTTTATGAAAAAGCTGACTAATAGACTTTTAGAAAAAAAAATACTGATTGTTGAAAACAATATTTTTTATAAAATAAAGTTAATTTGAAGCCAATATCTCAAATTTTTGAAAAGATAATTGAGTGGAAAATCAATTTTTACGAACTTTTAGTAATGCTTTTTTTAGGTTTCTATTTTTTGTCAAAAACCTGTCCATTCGTTTTTTCTCAAAATTTTATCGAATGTTGAAAACAATATTTTGTATAAAATAAAATAAGTTGGAAGACAATATTTTTAATTTTTGAAAAGATAATTGAGTCGAAAATCCATTTTTACTAACTTTTATTCTTTTTTTTTAGGTTTTTATTTTTTGTAAAAAAAAACCTGTCAATTCGATTTTTCTCAAAATATTACTGAATGTTGAAAACAATATTTTTTAAAAGATAAAATTAGTTTAAAACCAATGTCTCAAAGTTTTGAACAGTTATTTGAGTCAAAAATCAATTTTTACTAAGTTTTATTAATTTTCTTTTTAGGTTTTTATTTTTATAAAAAAACTGTCAATTAGATTTTTCTCAAAATTTTACCACATGTTGAAAACGTTATTTTGCGTTCCACAAAATTGTTTTAGAAATAAAATCATCTTTTAATCGTAAAATCTTCGAGCTGACAAATATTTTTTTTTAGTTTCTTTGATTTTTATAAAAAACCGTTAGTTGGCTTTTTTTCCAAAAATATATTTGTTTAGTATCACGTTACAATATATAATATAAAATTTAATTCAAGTCTCTAGTATTATTTGTTCGTGAGATATTTTGGGTTAACCAAAGTTTTCACATTTTTTTGTAAACTGCTGTGGTAAAAAAGCCACCCACGCAATTTTCTTGAGAGCCATTTCTGCATATTTCATCATTATAATCTATATAACAAAATTTATTTGAAGTCGATATCTCTTCTGGTTCTTTAGCTATGCATGACGAAAAAAACGTCGCGAACGTACGGACGTACAGACGTACAGACGTAGGTACAGACGTACGGACGTAGGAACATACGTACACACGCACGCACAGACATCTCTCTAAAAATCTTTTATTTTGACTCTAGGGACCTTGAAACGTCGAGAAATGTCAACATTTTCAATTCGGACCCATTACAATAACTTCCTATGGGAAGTTAAAAAAACATTAAATTTAAGTCTTAACCGTTTCTGACCCAAATTTCCACTCGATGGAACAAATTTACATTTTGCATCATTGACGACCCATTATTCTATCAATAAATTAAAATTATTAGTATATTTTTTTATAATTCTTAATATCATTGATGCTGTTGTTAATAAAACAAATAGGGAATTGTAATTCTTTAAAAACATTACCAAGAAGTTTGTTTCTAAGAAACAAAAACAACAAGACTACCCAAAAATATATTGAATACTACTCTCATCTAAAAAGGTAAAATAAATTGGAAACCCCCAAAATTTAATTTAAAATTCAAATTTTTGTATTTACCTTTAAAACTGTTAGAGCAGTCAATAGCAGGCAAGATCAACCATTAAAGAAGCTTTACGAGAAGTAAATAAACCATTTTATTACGAACGTCATTGTTTCAAATTATTCACCATTAAACTGTTTTATTTTTTGGTTTTACCTCTAAACAGGTAAATTTAATAAACACAAACTTGTGTTTTTTGGATTTAAAGATTTTTGACGTCTTATAAATAGTGAGCAATCCAATTTTGATCTTCATAAACAAATTTCTACTTAGTAAGATTGTATCTTCGACAATTTCTAAACCGAACAATTTAATATTTTAAATTATTTTTTTCAAAATGGTGGCTATTAAGAAGACAACCTTTTTCCTTCTATTCATTGCAATTGCAATGATCTTTGCTAGTGGAGTTTCGGCTGATAGAGTTCCAGCATGTGACGAGGTATGCAGTCGTATAGGCCGTGAAAAGGATGCCTGTTGTCAAGCCCATGGATACTCCTATTCTTCTGGATGCCGCGGTGGAATGCAGTGTGTGTGAAAACTTTCTTTCTTTTAAAAACTGTTAATCATTGTATACAATAAATATTTAAATTCATAAAAATAAACTACTTTTTATTTAAATTTGTGAAAGACAAATAATTAGTGTAAAAATTTTTTAATTTCTATATCAAAATATAATAATTTAATTTGCTGTTTTCAACCAAATTAAAAAAAGTCGTTGTCCAAAATGAAATAAGTAGAAAATTAGTATTTCTTTGTGGGAATTACGATTCCAAGCCCACAAGATATTTTTAATTCTATATCATACTAGCGGACCGTCCCGGCTTCGCACGGGTAGGCATAAATAGGTACAGATATTTAAGTTATAAGCATGCTAATTAAAACGACCATGAATCACTAAATTAGAAAACATTTGTTTGTCCAATCATTAATACTCTTCGCGGTGTATGCGATGAAAGACATTTTATGGCTAATTTTTTTACACCTTCGGTTGGTTTTATTGGGAATTTCTAAAGATTTCCATAGTAATCTAGTACGAAATATAGCCTATGTTACTCAGTGATAATGTAGCTTTCTAATGAAAAAAGAATTATTAAAATCGGTCCAGTACTTTTTGAGTTTATTCGTTACATACAAAAATACAAATCTTTCCTCTTTATAATATTATGCGACCCACACTGATAACTTCCCATCCCGTCTGTCAATTTGTCTCGCTTAAAAGTTTGTAGGTTTTGTATTTCTTTTAAAAAGTTGTCAGTTGAATTATTCTTAAAAATTTTAAAAACTACCAACAATATTTTGCATATAATGAAATAGTTTGATTTCGAAATCTATTTTGGTTCACGAGATTTTTAGTCGAAAAACAATGTTTACCTATTTTAGTATCATTTCTTAAAAGATTTTATTTCTTATATAAAAAAATACAAATTGGATGAATGAAATTAATTTGAAGTCCATATCTTCTATTGTTCACGAGATATCAAGAACCGAACATCAATTTTTACCAAATTTTCGTACTATTTGTTGTGAATTTTTCCACCGACCGACCGACCGATTGTATATAATACTTTAGATAATTTAATCACTATTGGATTTCCGAATCCAATATTGATTACAACCGTACGCGAATTAAATTCTTTACTTTAAATTATTTTAAATTAAACGAAATCAAAATAAATTGCACCCCGCCGATGTGCCGCGAAAGTTATTATGACAAAAGAAACGTCAGTCGATATGACAAACAGATGAAAGAATTCACCACAGGTAGCAATAAAAGTATTGCCAGCACGGTAGCTCAGCTTAAGGGGGGGTTTCGATTAGTGAATATTTTATTAATCGAGGTGATTAATAAAATTGAAATAAAAGTGATATCAAAATGATATCAAAATACGAAGGGGTGAATTTCACCAAGTCGTATTGATTACCATGGGCGCCAGGAAACTTTTTAATGGAAGTTTACCAAAACCAAGAGCTGAAAAATTAGTCTTCAAACAAATTATGAAATAAAAGAGTGTGTTTATTTTCCTGAAGGGAAATTAAAATTATCTTTTATTTGCCTGGAAAACCTTGGCCGAAGCCGGGATTAAAAACCAGGATCTTTTATAAAAGAGAAAGATACAAATGGAATTATTGAGATTGACAGAAGGTCAATTCTCGATAAATGTATTGCAAACAAAACGAAAGATTATTAATTGTTATACAAAGTTGGAAAACAAAAAGAAAAACCATGAAAAATCACTTCAAGAAAATTTTCGAAACAAAACCAAACGGTTAAACACTTCGACTCGAAGGTCAAAAGGACGTATTCGAGACAAAAGAAAAAGGACACAAAGAAAAGCAAAATTCTTAGGAAACAAAGAAAACACTATACTTAGCTACTTAGCTTTTCAACCTCCACAACAGCTATCGTAGTCCTTCCTCCAACAAAACTTTTCTCCACAGTAGACCAAAAATCTTCAACTCAATTTAAAAAAAACCAAAAATTACGTCTTTTACAAAAATCTTCACACAATTTTTTTTTTTTTAGTCTTCTAATCGCTTTGGGCGCAATTCAAAAAGTGGCCATCATCATGGCGAGCTTAACCCTTCCGGCTACCTGCCCTTAGGCAATCCTCTCGGATCTTTTGCGTGGTGATCGATCTGTCTCGGTCCCGCAACTTCCTCCATCCATAAGATTGGGGTGTGCGACCGAGAAGCCAGATATCTTTCATCGCACGCGATCTCTTTAAAAAGGTGATGCGATCACCCAGTAGCTCAATGAGTGAGTTCAGCTCTTCACTTTCCAACCCATTCCAGCCAAGACTTTCTGGAAAAATCGTGTGGAATTCCTCGCATTACCGAGTATCTACACGCGCTAGTTTCTGGTTGAGGAAAGACTACTTATGTGGTGTTGCAGGAAGTCGGTAGCCAAGCCTATAATTAAAATAAAAGTTATTAAGGTATTCTTGGAGTGATTTTTCTATCGTTACGATGTACTTTATGGTGGGCCCTCGGCCATACTACGTTACGGTTGGTGTGACTTTATACACACATTGTTGGGCATGGGTATCGTCTTCATGCCTTGACGATATTGTTCAGCCAATATTTGGGCCAACCGTCGCACAGTTCGTTGGTGTGGAATCCTTTCGCACACTTTGGTAGGACCTGTTAAATTTGCTTTCCCAAAATGCTAGAAGAGCAGGTCACTGGCTGATGGTCCAGGTTTCTACTAAACTCTTCCAGAATTTTGCGGCCGCAGTAAGAATTGTTAAGGGTGGTTAGCCAAAAAGGGAGGTGAAACTTGTTGTGGTAAAATTTACCGCAACAAATCCCACCCTTACCTCCTAGGAAATGTGCTTACCGTTGGTTAACACCATAGGTAACACATTTCCAAGGTCGGCCCCAGAGAAATGAAAATAATTTCCATCAGAAAAAAAAATCGTGAACTAAAAACAATTTAACAAAATCAAAGTGCAAAGTAATCAAAACAAAAAAAAGTAAACTACGTTAATCATTAAAAACTTCGGATGCATTTGTAAACGGTTTTAAATCCTTAACATGCCAAGTTCCGCGTTCTTTACCATTACTATCTTTCAAGACGTATGTCCAAGGTGACAAACGCTTATCAATTACAAACGGACCGACAAATTTCGGTGCTAATTTGGCTGCATAATAATTCGCGGCATCCGAAAGCGTGAAATTCCTGCGCCATACAAGTTCGCCGGGGTGATATTGAACATCACGCCGTCGAAGATTGTAGGCTTCCGCAGAACGTTTAGAAGCTACTCCCAGCTTCTTTACAATATCGGCCCTAAGCCTTTTAAAGCGTTCCCTGATCCCCTCCGGATCCTGAACGTCTTCTGACTCATTCCCTACAGATGGTACTTCTTTACCCGAAGTTACCATTTCCCTCCCGAAGTTCGCATAGTAAGGGGACACTCCCAAAACTTCGTGTTGTGACGTGCGAATGGCGCACGCCACTTTACTCAGTTGAGTATCCCAAACCCGTTGATTTTCCCCAACATATGCCCTTAAGGTGGTTTTGAGGATCTGATTAATCCTCTCCGCAGGATTCGCCTGCGGGTGATAATGGGCTGTAAATTTTATTTGTGACGCGTACGCCTGGCAAAGCGTTTTCAATTCCTTCGATCGGAATTGGGGACCGTTGTCACAGACGGTCACCTTTGGTACGCCAAAAAGTAGGAAGACATTGTCTTCGAGTTCCCTACAGATAGCTTTTGCAGTAGCCGACCTCAACGCAAACAGTAGTGGAAACTTTGTGAAGTAATCCACCACCGTCAAAATGTATGTAAAACCCCTACTAGATTTAGGAAGCGGCCCTACCAAATCTATACAAATCATCTCCCACGGTGATTTGATTCCTACCCTCTCCGTCATTAACCCAGCTGGTTTTTCATTAATAGGTTTCACCTGTTGGCAAACTTGACAACTCCTAACGTACTTGGTGATATCAGCTCTCATTTTCGGCCAGTAAAACTTTGCCGCTATCCTGGCGAAAGTTTTCCTAACTCCCATGTGACCCGCTAATGGGTTATCATGATTATCCTGTAAAATCCCTAACCTATCCTTTTTACCTATCACTCTCTTCCATTCTTGATTATCCTGATGAACTATAATATGACTAGCCTTTACGAGCTTGAACAATTGTCCATGCTCAACTCTCCAGGCCGGAAACCTAAGTGGATTGGCATTCACTTGCGCAATCATTTTTACCACCCAAGGGTCTGAAACCTCTTCTGAGATACCACCCAACTGTGGCACTCCTCGAGACAGCATATCTGGAACCACATGCTCTTTCCCCTTGCGATGAACGATTTCGAAGTCAAACTGTTGTAACCTAATGGCCCAACGAGCCAACCTACCCTGTGGATCTTTCAAATTACTTAGCCATACCAAGGAATAATGATCAGTTACGACAGTAAATCGAACACCTTCGAGATACGGTCGCAACTTCTCAATAGCCCAAAGCACAGCCAAGCATTCCTTCTCTGTCGTACTATAATTCCTTTCATTCCTATTTAGAGACCTACTAAGGTAACAGACAACCTTTTCTCCCTCATCAAAGTTCTGTGAAAGAACTGCACCGATACCAAAATCTGACGCGTCTGTTTGAACGACAAAAGGTCGTTTGAAATCTGGGCAAGTGAGTATAGGTGCTGTCACCAAACACTCTTTTGCCTTCCTAAAGCTATCCTCGCATTCTTGAGTCCAAGTGAACTTCCTATTCTTTTTTAATAAATCTGACAACGGTCTGAGCAATTCAGCGAAATTTGGTACAAAACGACGGTACCAAGAAACTGTCCCTATAAAACTCCTAACCTCTTTAACATTCCTCGGTGCTGGAATCCTAACCATACTGTCTACTTTTTCAGGATCGACATGCAACCCATTACGATCCACTATATATCCTAAAAATTTAAGCGAAGGCATGCAAAAGTTGCATTTTTCCTTGCTAACCTTTAATCCGGCATCGCTCAACCTTTTCATCACTTCACTGAGAACTTCGAGATGTTTTTCAAAAGTTTCGGCAATGATAATGATGTCGTCTAAATAGACGAAAACGAATGGCTCAAGATCGGCACCCAATACCGTGTCGATAAATCTTTGCCAAGTCGCCGGTGAGTTATGAAGTCCGAAAGGCATTCTCCTAAACTGAAATAAACCTCGCCCAGGTACCGTAAAGGCAGTATAAGGCTTAGATTCCTCCTCCATAGGTATCTGCCAGTACGCTGACTTGATATCTAGTGAAGACAAGAACCTAGCACCACGAAGCCTATCTAAAATTGCACTAATATACGGTAAGGGATACGCATCCCTATCCGTGTTCTTATTCAGCTTCCTATAGTCCACGCAGAATCTAAAGGAGCCATCTTTCTTTTTTACTAACAGTATTGGAGATGACCAAGCACTTGTCGATCTCTCAATAACTCCTGCCTCTAACATTTCATTAAGTTCCCTATCTATATGAACCTGCATTGCCGGGGAGACCGGATAGTACCGTTGTTTTATCGGCTCTGCCGACGTCCTAATTTTGTGCTCGACTAGTGTTGTACAACCTAAGCCCTCGGGCATTTTCCTAAACGAATCCTCCACTAAAGTTTCTAAAGCTTTTATTTCCCTATCATCCAACTCTGATCGTTCTATAATAGAACATACCGAAACAGCAATGCTCTGTTCGGAAAAATTCCACTCTCGTGACCTGAGATCCGGGACAATGCCCGACAGCGCCCAAAAATCTGCGCCTAAAATCACGGTGTGCGGCAAAGTTGGTATAATTAAGCAATCAATAAGGATTGCCCTACCCTCAACTACTATCGGAAGAGAGAGTGTCCCTAACACTTCGACACCTGACCCGTCTGCCAAACACACGCAGTGGACAGTGTCTTTCTTCACAGTAAACCCTAAATCACCAAGTATTTTCCAAGAGTCCCTACCTATTATGGTCCTGGAAGCTCCTGAATCTAGTAGTCCTACGAATTCAGAACCATAAATACTAACTTTTAAAAATGGTCTCCTATCATTCCCATTTGCCTCCAAGGTGAACCCCAAATGAACCCTATTTACCAGCTGGTTTCCAGCAGGCAAAAACCCTAACGCTTCTGAACTCCTCGCCCTGCTGCCGCAGGAGTTCGCTGCCCATTTCCCGAGCATTTCCTACACTCTGCTCTTTTGACCCCTAAAGCCCCACACCCGAAACAACGCCTAGGAGCGGAACACCTATCTGCGTAATGGCCTGATCCATTACACTTAAAACACCGAATGCTCGAATAGGCACGAGATGAGTTCAATGATTGGGCCTGACGATGAGTTTCGTTGTTCTCTGTAACAACCGAAACCGAAGGAGTATCGACACCTACATATGCTAGATCCGGTTCTAGCAAAGACCTATTCTGCCTAACACTTGGTGGTGGAACATACGCATCTACGTTGGCCCTAACGGCTTCTAAACTCCTACCTAATGTCACCAAATCTGACACACAAGTTGGTTTCGCCAAACCAAGTTGTGTTTGGTAAAAGGGTGTCAAGTTCCTTTGGATCATTGACAACCTTCTACTTTCAGTTATGGGTTCTGTCAATCTACCAAACAAATTCGACATCGTCGCGACATAGACACCGATGGACTCATCTTTGCCTTGAGTCCGACGCCTAATCTCCTCTAAAAGCTGGTCGTCATAATTCGGTGGTAAGAATTCGAGTTTCAACTCTTTCACGAGTTCCTGCCACGAATTAACCGAAACCCTAACTGCCCTATACCAAATCAATGCTTTTCCGACGAAAAGCTCTACTGCTGACCTAAAAAGTTGGGTTTCCGAAACCCCCCTAGCCTGTCTCATTTCATTAATCCTCTCTAAAAATGCATTCACTGAGGTACCGCAGCGTTCCCCAGTGAATTTAACTTCCCATTTGGCGATGTTTTGGATTCGGTCCGATTCCACATAAATCCTTCCTGAAACAAAATCTCCATTTTCAGAATTATTCCTCCTATTGCCTGTCTCTCCTACGCTTGTTGATGTATCTACCGCAGTACCCCTAGACACACTTTTTTCTGTTGCAGCCGGAAGCTGTTTATCCCTTTCCTTTTCCCTTACAACCTGTTCTTCCTCAATATCCTCCTCATCATCCCTCTCTAATACCGACATGGTCATAATCACCTTATTTTTCAAGGCAAGCTTTGATTTATCCTGACTTTCATTTTCAGGAATGCTCCTCTCTAACCTACGCAAGCACCATTCTACTTTCGTTAAAATTTTTAGATATTCACCCGAAGTTTCCGACTTCGGGGGATTCTCTAAAAGTTTCCCTATCTCAACCACTTTCTTTTCAACTGCCATCAAATCCTCCTCGAAAGTGAAAGGATATGATGCAGCTACAAAAGAATTCCTACGTTCTAACTTAAGCGTTGTCCTAAGAGACTTTCTCATATCTTCAACCGTACCGACAATCAAACCGCGACATTCTATTTCATAGGTAATCTCGTCCTGAGATAACCTATTAATCTGGCTCACATCCATATTACAAAAAATACTATTTTCCAAAATGACCCACGAAACAAATTTAAAAAGCTATGTGAATAATCTTGAGCTAAAAAAAAATTGATACCAAAAAGAAACGTATTACTAGCAGACGTGAAAGAAACGAAAAGTCGCAAAACTCCAAAGAAAATGTGTTTTCTTTTATTTAAAAACAATTTAATAATAGTAACTAACGATTAAAAAAAACATCTACGTAAACCGGTCGTTGAACAATATTTTATTTTAACTTTATAAAAAAAAATCGCAAGAGAAGAGAAAAAATGTTTTTTTTTTTTTAAATATTTCCCAAATTCCGATAACCTAAAGTGGCAACACTTGTTCAATTAATTAATTAATTATTAAATTCGATCAAAATAAAATATCGAAAGAAAATCAAAATATCTATTAAAAGAATCAAAATAGTAAAATGGCAACACTTGAATCTTGAACAAAATTTCAATAAAATACGCAATCTATATCCAAAAAAGGTGCGAGAGAGAACACTATATAAACACTTTTACAAAATGGATTCCAAAAGTAAGATATCAATTTAAATAAAAGTAAATGAAAAACCAAAATCAATGTAAAATTATATATGTATGTAAATGCTACGAATCTTAAACAATGCAAAAAGAACTAAAAGAATATTGAAACGACTTACTTATTTTTCCAGGCAAAATAAAAAAACACTTGTGATTTCCCTCTTTTCCTTTTGTTGGTTATTTTACAGCAAAAATAAAAAAACACTCCTGAATTCCCTGTTCCTTTTGCTGGTTATTTTCTTAGGCCTCCTGTGGCCGTAAATTCCCCAAGACAGATCACCTAAATGAAAAAAAAACACCACCAAGTAATTAAATCTTTAAAAGAAAAGCAAATCACAAAAACAATTAACTTCCCTAACCACAGGACAAAACCAAACAATCACAAGTAGGTATTCCAATTCCGAACAAAAAAGCAAGAAAGCCCCACGTTGGGCGCCAAATTGTTGTGAATTTTTCCACCGACCGACCGACCGATTGTATATAATACTTTAGATAATTTAATCACTATTGGATTTCCGAATCCAATATTGATTACAACCGTACGCGAATTAAATTCTTTACTTTAAATTATTTTAAATTAAACGAAATCAAAATAAATTGCACCCCGCCGATGTGCCGCGAAAGTTATTATGACAAAAGAAACGTCAGTCGATATGACAAACAGATGAAAGAATTCACCACAGGTAGCAATAAAAGTATTGCCAGCACGGTAGCTCAGCTTAAGGGGGGGTTTCGATTAGTGAATATTTTATTAATCGAGGTGATTAATAAAATTGAAATAAAAGTGATATCAAAATGATATCAAAATACGAAGGGGTGAATTTCACCAAGTCGTATTGATTACCATGGGCGCCAGGAAACTTTTTAATGGAAGTTTACCAAAACCAAGAGCTGAAAAATTAGTCTTCAAACAAATTATGAAATAAAAGAGTGTGTTTATTTTCCTGAAGGGAAATTAAAATTATCTTTTATTTGCCTGGAAAACCTTGGCCGAAGCCGGGATTAAAAACCAGGATCTTTTATAAAAGAGAAAGATACAAATGGAATTATTGAGATTGACAGAAGGTCAATTCTCGATAAATGTATTGCAAACAAAACGAAAGATTATTAATTGTTATACAAAGTTGGAAAACAAAAAGAAAAACCATGAAAAATCACTTCAAGAAAATTTTCGAAACAAAACCAAACGGTTAAACACTTCGACTCGAAGGTCAAAAGGACGTATTCGAGACAAAAGAAAAAGGACACAAAGAAAAGCAAAATTCTTAGGAAACAAAGAAAACACTATACTTAGCTACTTAGCTTTTCAACCTCCACAACAGCTATCGTAGTCCTTCCTCCAACAAAACTTTTCTCCACAGTAGACCAAAAATCTTCAACTCAATTTAAAAAAAACCAAAAATTACGTCTTTTACAAAAATCTTCACACAATTTTTTTTTTTTAGTCTTCTAATCGCTTTGGGCGCAATTCAAAAAGTGGCCATCATCATGGCGAGCTTAACCCTTCCGGCTACCTGCCCTTAGGCAATCCTCTCGGATCTTTTGCGTGGTGATCGATCTGTCTCGGTCCCGCAACTTCCTCCATCCATAAGATTGGGGTGTGCGACCGAGAAGCCAGATATCTTTCATCGCACGCGATCTCTTTAAAAAGGTGATGCGATCACCCAGTAGCTCAATGAGTGAGTTCAGCTCTTCACTTTCCAACCCATTCCAGCCAAGACTTTCTGGAAAAATCGTGTGGAATTCCTCGCATTACCGAGTATCTACACGCGCTAGTTTCTGGTTGAGGAAAGACTACTTATGTGGTGTTGCAGGAAGTCGGTAGCCAAGCCTATAATTAAAATAAAAGTTATTAAGGTATTCTTGGAGTGATTTTTCTATCGTTACGATGTACTTTATGGTGGGCCCTCGGCCATACTACGTTACGGTTGGTGTGACTTTATACACACATTGTTGGGCATGGGTATCGTCTTCATGCCTTGACGATATTGTTCAGCCAATATTTGGGCCAACCGTCGCACAGTTCGTTGGTGTGGAATCCTTTCGCACACTTTGGTAGGACCTGTTAAATTTGCTTTCCCAAAATGCTAGAAGAGCAGGTCACTGGCTGATGGTCCAGGTTTCTACTAAACTCTTCCAGAATTTTGCGGCCGCAGTAAGAATTGTTAAGGGTGGTTAGCCAAAAAGGGAGGTGAAACTTGTTGTGGTAAAATTTACCGCAACATATTTTTTGTAGGTTTTATTTTTTTCATAAATAAACGGACTGTTGGATTTTTATAAAAAAATTACTAAATGTCGAAAACAATATTTTCTGTGAGGAAAAATAAGTTTGAAGACAATATTTTTAATTGTTGAAGACGTATTTGAGTCAAAAGTAAATTTTTATCAACTTTTAGTATTGTTTTTTTTTTTAGGTTTTATTTTTTGTAAACAAAACTGTCAATTCGATTTTTCTCAAAATTTTATCTAATGTTGAAAACAATATTTCTTATAAGATAAAATTAATTTGAAGCCAATATCTCAAAATTTTGAAAAGATATATAAGTCGAAAATCAATTTTTACCAATTTTTGTTTAGGTTTTTATTTCTTGTAAAAAAATGTCAATTCGATTTTTCTCAAAATTTTACAGAATATTGAAAACAATATTTCTTATAAGATAAAATAAGTTGGAAGCCATAATGTCAAAGTTTTGAAAAGATATTTTAGTCGAAATTCAATTTTTACCAACTTTGAGTAATGTTTTTTTAGGTTTTTATTTTTTATAAAAAAAAACTGTCAATTCGATTTTTCTCAAAATCTTACCAGATGTTAAAAGCGTTATATTTCGTTTCACAAAATTGTTTTGGAGAGGAAATCAGTTTTTATTCGTAAAAACTTCGAGGTGACAAATTTTTGTTCAGTTTTTTTGATTTATACAAAAAAACGTTAATTTGATTTGTTTCCAAAAATATATTTGTTTGGTATGACGTTACAGTTTATAATATAAAATTTAATTCAAGTCTCTAGCGTTATTGGTTCGTGAGATATTTAGGGTTAACTAAAATTTTCACTTTTTTTTTAACTGCTATGGTAAAAAAAACCACCCACGAAATTTTCTTGAGAGCCCTTTCTGCATCTTTCTGCCTTATTATCTGTATAACAAAATTTATTTGAAGTCGATACCTCTTCTGGTTCTTGAGCTATGGACGACGAAAAAAACGTCGCGAACGTATGGACGTACGAACGTACGTACACACGCACGCACAGACATCTCTCTAAAAAAAAATATTTCGAGTCTAGGGACCTTGAAACGTCGAGAAATGTCAAAATTTTCATTTCGAGAAATCGGACCCATTACAATAACTTCCTATGGGAAGTTAATAAATGAAGGTTGGTTTTAAAAAAAATAAATTATGTCTTATTTGGGAGGTATATTTTTAATCTTAAAATACAGGTACTAATATTTAAACAGACTCTTTGGGTACAGGAGCAATTCCATGGAACCCAGTTGTGAATTTTATTGTTTTTCAAAATGAAACACTTTTCATGCAAATGCAAATTACGATAATTGGAAAAATCTGAAAACAAAAATAGTTTTGATAAAAATTTGTCAGTAAAAATGCAAACAAATATAAACAAAGTTAAAGTTGAGATTTGTTATCGTTTTCAATACTTGAAAGTTGTTGATAGATGTACTTTATGTTTTTGTAAAGCAGTATAACACTCCTAGCCAAAGTTTCTAAAATGTTTCATTATTTTGTAGGCTGGTTTTTAAAAACGTGTCTCCCTAAACTCTGTTGTCCTGCTAGATTTTTAAACCTTCTCACAATGATAGTTTTTGATTTTTTAAATTGGTTTTTTTGTCAATTCATTTGGAAGTAAGTTTGTTTAGGTCAAGGTCAATGCCATTATATTAAAAAAAAAAAACGAATTGAAAGTACACAAGGGACAGGTTACATAAAATAATCATAAAACTTCGATTTCGTTTCCTAAAAAACTCATAAAAATACATACAGATACATATTCTTTGTTTGGAGTGAAAATATTCACGATTATATGAGTATAGGTATATATTATGTATATATGTTTTTGAGGTTGTAGTAAAACCAAATCTTCTATTCATTGCGACCATAAAATGACACTACACTCCAAAAACTTATACCTATACAGCAAACAAAGTACATATACAAAAAAGTATCTGTTTTATTCCTCTCGTACTTTGGTTTATTTTTATTTAAAAACAAAATTAAAATGAAAAATCATAAACAACAAAAATTAAACAAGAATTGTGGTTGCCACTGTAGTGTGTTGTGATGTATACACTGTAGTTTCTACCCAGTTACAATCCCACCGAGAAAAACGATTCTCAAGCATCTTCGAATGAAGCCTTCGTCGTCGTTTTTCATCGTCTATGGGTATACCTTTATGTGATGTTATAGTGTATAATGCCTTGGAAGTTCGTCTTTGGTTCGTTTTCATATGTATTTTTTTTTTCAAAGAAATATAGTACGAGAAAGTATATAGAAAGATGTATGATGTCTTATGCATCCATCCTTCCATCCATCCATCTTGGGATTTGTTCCAGTTTAGCGAATGAATCCTGCTGCTACTTCTGCTTAAAGGACACTCAAGAATGTATATTCTCTTCTCGTACATACATATCTATCTTCTCTTCACGAATAGTTAAAACATATACAAGTTTTATGCTCGTCGTTCTACGTGGTGCAAACAACCAGAAACAACACTAAATACCTACAAGTACAGGTGTTTTCGCCTTGGAAGGATATACTATATACTATCAACTAGGTACCTTACCTACCTAACTACAATATACGAGTAGAAAATAAAATTCAAAAAATAAAAAAAAAAAAAAAACAAAACAAGAAAAATCCAAGCGAGTAATACAACTTTCATTTGTTTCTTCTGCCCCAAAACATGACAGCATCCAGATTCTTTTTGAACAAACATACATACATACTCGTATAACCCACCATCTACCCTCTCCACACCCCTCCAACAAACTCATGCTTCACATTCGTCTATAAAACCAACCATCCGACCTGTCTGGGCTTAAAGAGATAGGGTTGGTAACGGTCTACCGGAGGGATGCTGGTTGAATGGATGGATGCAGCAGCAATAACAACAACACAAATAAAAAAGGATGTGAAATCTTGTATTGTTATAAATGTGTGCCCATTCCTTTTACACGACGACGACGATCCGTGGAGGATTCATTTAAGTCCTTCAAAGGGAGCACCAGCGCAACGCGCGTAGTGGTAAAGAAATCCAGACTAACCATCAGGAAAGAGTATACGACCGACCGACCGACAGTGAAACTCTTAGCTAAAGAAGCCGCTTATGAAACTTTTCAGTTCAGAGACGTATCTGCATAATTTTTTTTTATTTTTATGTTCTGGAAAAGACCGCTGTAAAAAGTTTATTCATTTCAATGGTCACTTTTTTCAATATTTCTTATTCGTTTTCAAAAAACAAAAACTTGGTGTCAAAAATCAATTTTCCACCAGCAACTCTAAAGTGCCTTGCACATGAGCAACGAACTGCGAACTGCGAATGGACGAACAAACGTGATTTTACACATTTCAAAAAGTTAATTCCACACAAAAACACATTTAAATTATAAGAAGCCAATTGACACTAATATTAGGATAATAAAATTTGCATTTTGTTCTCTAAAACAAGAGAATTTTGTAAAAACAATTTGGTAGTAACGAATCGCAGTGTGGTTGCTGCCACATAACATCCACACTTCAACGAATAAATTGTTCGCGCTCAACTTAACCTCAAAATTATACCACTCTTGTTTTGTTTTTGTGTGAAAGATCATGGCTGAGGAAAATATGGAGAAAAGGGTTGACAATTCGTCGCTGTCTGCGAATAGAAATAAAGCTCATGTGAAAGAAAAGTCAAAATATGAGAACATCCACAGTTCGCAGTTCGTAGCTCATGTGCAAGATGCTTAAAGACTTTGTTCTATTGTGAATGATTGCAGATTGTTTCGTCTTGATTTAGGAACCTCTTAACCATTTCTGTGGGAATACAAACAAAACATAAAACCACCAATATTTTGTTTTTGAAATCCTTAATCTTTACTTATTTATTAATCAAAATTCTATTAGCGCCGTAGTACAGATTTAGAGTAATCGACGGGATCTCTTCTTTGGGCTTCAGTAGTCGCAATGACCATAGTGTAAAGCACCATCACAATAAGAACTGCACAGGTTTTCAAGAAAGCTGCCATTTTTTTACTATTGTTTTTTTTTTTTTTTTTAAATATAGAAAGACTCAATATTTTCCAAGCTTAAAATAACTTCTAATAACTTCTAAGTCAATTCAACTGACTTTATCGACGTTTAAATAGGAAATTGTGAAAACTACTATACAGGTACTATAAATTGGAGAGTAGTTTAATAATTAAATATAGATATTAACAATTCCAAACTGGTTTGGTTTAATTCTAGATTTTATTGCGTTTTTAACTTTGAATAAATTCATACTTTATGCATTTATGCACTCATTGTGTTAAATTTTATTTTTAGTTTGACAACACTTATTGTTTGTTAACTTCAATATTTGTTAAGCACATCCAGAAAACTCACACTAAAAAAAAAAAAATTAAATAGATTTTTGAAATTATGTAATTGAAAATATTTTATAACAAACTACATAATTTCTTACTGAGTTCGATGTTTCGATGCTGTTTGCAATCTGGTGTCAGATTGCAAACAGCTTAAAAGTAGATTTGTGTGGCACTTTTTTTTGTATTTTTAGTTTATGGATCAAAAACAACATAGAATTCTTTAATATTTGGCTTAAAAAAAATCTTTACAAAGTCTTGAATTTCAAAACATAAGCTTCATTTAAAATATTCTAAATATTAAATTGAACGTTTATACATGGTTTTCCAATAAGAAGTTTTATTTTGACATTAAAAAACGAGTGTTTTTAAGAAAAATCAATAAATGAGTTTAACTTTGCCATTAACAATGATAAATAAAATGCACTTTGGAGTACTAAAAACTTGCTTTTGTATCCAAGAGGTCTGTTTAAAAATAGTACAGATTTCTTAGGGTTTGAAAATAAACATGAAATAAAAGTTTAAAGTTTCAAAAGCTTAAATGATATTTAATTTCTCATAATAATCTAAGAGACCAGTAACTTTGTCATTTGAAAAGAAATAGACATTGAATTAAGTCCGGTAGGTATTTCAAATTTTTTTGATTTCTTGTTTTTGATGTTGGCCTTATTGATAATTCCTGTTTTCGACTTGGAGACCCGAACGCAAGATATCCAAAACTCAGAAAAACTGTGAAAATTTCGAGCTTTCTTCGCTTATTGGTGCTTTTTACACTAAAAGAGATTTGTTTGTAATACAATCATGTTCTACAATTTTAAGGCAAATAAAATAACTAAAATTTTAGACCAAAATTGTGCCTGTAGGTGTAAAGATATTCAGAATACTATTGTGATTTTTTTTTAAACAGACAATTTGCCATAAAGTATACCATAACTCTGAAGTTATAAGATTTGTACAAATGAAGAAAAAAGTGGTATGGGATGGGGGTCTATATACTCCCTGTGGGTGGAAGGTCTAATTTTTCAGAAAAATTAGTTAACTTAAAATATCAAAGATTGGAAATCAACGGCAATGCCTACATTATTCTAATATAACTTTTCTCAAAATGTTTTGAATCTCAACGTTAAAAACAACAGACAAATTATTTAAACAAAAACATTTTTTTTTTAATTTTTGATGTTTTTGAGTACTACGAGGTGTGTTCAAAAAGTACCCGGAATTTTCGTTTTTTTTTCAAAAAAAAATTTATTTATTCGTTTACATCAATGTGGTTCCCTTTAAAGTAGTCCCCGCCAGATATAATACACTTATGCCAGCGTTTTTTCCAATCTTCGAAGCACTCTTGATATTCACTTTTTGATATGTCTTTGAGCATTCTCAGCGATTCGGCCTTCATTTCTTTAATCGAGGAACTTTCGAACAACTTTGGAAACAGGAAAAAGTCACACGGAGCCATATCTGGTGAATATGGAGGTTGGGACATGACTACGGTATTGTTTTTGGCCAAATAATTACGAACAAGCAACGGCGAGTGAGCAGGTGCGTTATAGTGGTGCAAAAGCCATGAATTGTTTTTCTATAAATCTGAGCGTTTTTTTTGGATTGCTTCACGTAAACGTCGCATAACTTCATGGTAATACTCCTTAAGACGACAATGTGGTAAGAACTCTTGATTAACTATGTCATTAAAATGGAAGAAAAAAGTAAGCAAAACCTTCACATTTGATCGAACTTGATTCTGCTTTGGTTTCGACATCATAACCGTACACCCATGTTTCATAACCAATTATGACCCTTTCAAGCCAACTTGGATCGTCATTTAACAGCTCTTGAGCGATGTTCATGAGATTGTTTTTTTGGTCAAAATTCAGTAGTTTCACCAAAAATCGCCGAGCTCATAAAATAACGTCGAACCTTAGCAACTACCACAGACAAAGTAAACAGTGAATAAAGCTGAAAATTGCATCATACTTTAGGAGCATGTATACCAACACAATAAAAAAAAAATTTGACCTTCGGACTCTCCAGACCCGCGAAGTTTAAAAATTCCGGGTACCTACTTTTTGAACAAACCTCGTATTTTTTTTTTTATTAATCAATGTCCTTGTCAATTATTGATTAATTGCAAAACAGCCAAATCTAAAAATATATATTATTTTTGAAAATATTAGAAACAATTAAATCTGCGGTACTATTTTTTAGTCATGTAGTCTTTTCTCTGAACAGAAAGATCCGTTTTCGTAAGTTGTTTCTCATTTTCTCAAAAACTAAAATATATTTTAAAGACTTCAATTACTGAAAAAAATTGTACTCAAAAACATATGAGTTGAAAAACAATTGTTGTTCTTTTTTAATAATTTTTCTATATTTGAGATTAAAATCATTTTTGTATGAAATTATGGATAAAAGCAACATTTTTCAAAAAGTTACTGCAAGAATGAATTTCTGGCTCTCAGCCAATGATAATGCAGGTGTTTTTTTCTAATCTTTGATAATATATGTACATATGTCGACTAACTTTTCTGAAAAATTACCATTCCTGCCTGGGTAATTTTTTTTTCTTCTTTTGGCCCTTTAAATTTCTTTAAGAAACCTTGACCTATTTCTGAACTATCGAATTTTAAAGAAAATAAAAAAGCATTGAATATTTTTTAAAATCTAAAATAAGAAATCAAAATTAAATATCAAATATTACGTAGACAATATAAGTTCAAAACAATTGTTTAAATCACTTCATTAGTTACTAAGAAATTCTAAAACTATAAAATAACGGTACCCTTCTGAAAAAATTCTAAATATTTGTTTTATATTGAATGAAGCCATTTAAAAAAAAACTAGAGAATATTTCATTAAAATCTATCGTACCTACTATTTTTGAGAAAATTCAAATTTTCGATTTTTGACCAGAAACTAATTGGAATCTACTTAAAGCCTTTCCTGGCTCAGACTCAATCGATGTAATGGCTAAGGTTGTAGGAGCGAGAACAGAAAAACGGACGAAATCCTCGGATCAACTTTGTTCTACATTTTTAACACCGGAAATGTTTGATTAAAATCTCGAGTTCGACATTTCTTACCAATGCAATACTATATTTACAAGTTTATTATTTATAATCACCTTTTCGAGGAACAACATGAAAAATTTATTGCAACTTGGAGCACGTTGCCCCATTTTGTTGAAAATAAACGTCGTAACAGTTGCTTCATCCTCATTTTCGAATAAGTAAGGTTCAGTTGAACACCACACCAAATACTGTCCCTATCATTTCTCGACGTTCTCAAAAGAAAACGAATGTATAATTCCAACTTGACTATTTATGAAAAAGATTTGAAGAAATTACAATAGTGTTTTATCAAAGGATTTTAAACACCTCTTTTTTGATGATTTTGAAAATTATTTTTCACATTCAATATTGGGACATACATGATTCACTCTTATTTTAATTTTTTAGTTCTTGACTCAAAAAACCAAAAGTTATTGAAAACCAACAAATTGGCATCATGTCCAAATTCACTCAATTTCGTCTCACGATTGCAAAGGTTACTTCTATAAAACTTATTTTTTTAAATCTCGAAAACTGTCTATTATTAAATACTTTTTTGACGTTCCGTTGGAAGCGGGTGACATCCTCCATTTAAGAATAACTCCGCGATCTGCTCACGACAGATTTGACAGTTGATTCAATTATTTATTAAAGCAAATAGAAATGCTGTTTATGAAATTTTGGTGTAAACCTATAACACAGTTTGTGAATTTTGAACGTCACAAAAATGTCCTTATTAAAATAAAAATTCTTAACCATATTTTATGGTGAATGTTAAATTAACTAAATAACTATCACAATTAAATTAATTTGTATTGAAAGAATAAATAAATATGCAATGTGTTTATTTTCTCAATGTTTTTTTTTTATTTAAAAATCAAATTTAATTTGTATGTTCAATGTTTTAAATTAACGTAGGAAATCCTTGGCGGTCAACTTTTTTCTTTGCGCTTCAGCGGTAGCAATGACCATGGCATAAATCACCATTGTTATGAGAACGGCACAAGTTTTGAAGAAAGCAGCCATTTTATTGTTGTTCTTTTTGTTGTTAGAAAGACTCAGCGTACTCTATGTGAATTAAATACAGTGTCTGTTTCAATCCAGCGATTTTATCGATATTTATATGAATTCTGCAGATTTAAATGATATTATTAAAATTAATTTATTTATATAATGGGTGATTTTTTTGAGGTTAGGATTTTCATGCATTAGTATTTGACAGATCACGCGGGATTTCAGACATGGTGTCAAAGAGAAAGATGCTCAGTATGCTTTGACATTTCATCATGAATAGACTTACTAACGAGCAACGCTTGCAAATCATTGAATTTTATTACCAAAATCAGTGTTCGGTTCGAAATGTGTTTCGCGCTTTTTTATCGACAAATTTTGTTCAGCGATGAGGCTCATTTCTGGTTGAATGGCTACGTAAATAAGCAAAATTGCCGCATTAGGAGTGAAGAGCAACCAGAAGCCGTTCAAGAACTGCCCATGCATCCCGAAAAATGCACTGTTTGGTGTGGTTTGTACGCTGGTGGAATCATTGGACCGTATTTTTTCAAAGATGCTGTTGGACGCAACGTTACGGTGAATGGCGATCGCTATCGTTCAATGCTAACAAACTTTTTGTTGCCAAAAATGGAAGAACTGAACTTGGTTGACATGTGGTTTCAACAAGATGGCGCTACATGCCACACAGCTCGCGATTCTATGGCCATTTTGAGGCCGAAGAACAATTCATCTCAAGGAATGGACCGGTAAGTTGGCCACCAAGATCATGCGATTTGACGCCTTTAGACTATTTTTTGTGGGGCTACGTCAAGTCTAAAGTCTACACAAATAAGCCAGCAACTATTCCAGCTTTGGAAGACAACATTTCCGAAGAAATTCGGGCTATTCCGGCCGAAATGCTCGAAAAAGTTACCCAAAATTGGACTTTCCGAATGGACCACCTAAGACGCAGCCGCGGTCAACATTTAAATGAAATTATCTTCAAAAAGTAAATGTCATGGACCAATCTAACGTTTCAAATAAAGAATCGATGATTTTATGCGTTTTTTTTAAAAAAAAGTTCTCAAGCTCTTAAAAAATCACCCGATAGAAGATATTCTTACATTATGTATCTACACGGTAAGATAACAATGTGATGTAAAACTAAATGTAGTAAATCAAACTGGTTTAATGTAATTCTAGATTTTATTGCGTTTTCAACTTGCAATTAATTCATACTTTAAGCACATGCACTTGTTGTACGAAATTGTATAGGTAGTAAGTTTATGAATTTTTGATTGCCATCAAAATTAGTCGTCTTTAACAATCAAACACAAATGATTATTTTAAAACATAGATTTTTTCTATTTTATGTTTAAAAATGTTTTAGTTATACTTAATGAAACATACCATATTTTTAAATACAGAGTGGGCCGTAAATAAGTGCACTTAAAAAAAATTATATTAATACAACTGTAGCGCTTTTAAATGAAATATTTATTTTAAATTATACAAAACGAAATGAATTTTTATTTCTTAAAAATTAAATCATCCAAATATTGTCCATTTCGCCTACAGCACTCTTCCAATCTGACTCTGAGATTTTGGAACACTTTTGTCAAAAGTTGCGGAGTGATTAAGCGGATTTCTTCTTCAATGTTCGCTTTTAATTCAGCCGTCGTTGAAGAATTATTAGAGTACACCTTACTCTTGAGGTAGCCCCATAAAAAGAAATCCGGTGGCGTTAAGTCAGGGCTCCTGGGTGGCCAAGCAATATCACCCCTCCTCGATATCAACCTTCGAGGAAACATTTCTCTAACGACCTCCAGAGAGTCGTTACTTGTATGGCAGGTAGCGCCATCTTGCTGGAACCAGGTGTGAATAGTGTAACCACTCGATTCTTGCAGTTTTGGAGCTAAAAAATCTCTAAGCATCGAAACATAACGGTCTGAATTAACAGTAACATTACGCCCGTATCGATCTTCATAAAAATACGGCCCTATGATCCCCCACTTGGCTATTCCGGCCCAAACGGTCACTTTCGGAGAGTGTAACGGTCGTCCATGTTTTAAGCGTGGATTTTCTGTTCCCCAGTATCGACAATTTTGTCGATTAACAAATCCGTTGACATGAAAATGAGCTTCGTCTGAGAAGATAATGTAACATTTCTGTTGCGAAATTGAACCGTGAAACAAAATCGGATTCTTTCAAATCTTGGACAATCTGAATTTTGTAAGGGTATAACTTCAAATCATCCCGTAAAATGCGATGTAAAGCCGTTCTGGGTACTCCCAGGGCCGCAGCGCGTTTCCGTGTAGAGCTTCTTGGATCCTCGCGCACAGAAGCTTGTACGCGTTCAATTGTTTCTGCAGTCCGCCTGGAACGTGGGCGTCCTGTAGGTCGAAGTTTTTGCGTTGATCCCGTTGCCTCGAATGTTACGATCCATTTTTTGATTACATTCGTACTTGGACACTCGGTGATGTTGCTTAATCCAAACTTTACCCGAAAAAGCCGACGAACAGTCACGTATGAGCGATTGTTTTCATAAAAGGCGCAAACGCAGAAAGCGCGCTGCTCTCCCGTGAACGGAATCATTGCGACTAAAAATTTAGATCTCGAGCTGCAAAGAGATACCATCCCCGCGCGTCTCGGTTATTTCGTTCGGGAGTTAGAGCGAGACAAAAAGTGCACTTATTAACGGCCCACCCTGTATGTATTTTTAAAATAAATATTTTTAGAATTTTAGATCATATATATTATTTTAGTTAAAAATAATATGCATAGTATTTTGAAGGTTTCATTCCGTAAAAGATATTAAAAACAAGATGTAAATTTTAAATGAAAATTTTTTCGATTGTCGGATACAAATTTTAATTAATAATTTTGGAAAACATCTTTGTGCCACTAAAACGATTACGCCAAATAAATTTTAAATCGACTGATTGCTGAAAGTTTAAACATCTGAGAAGCCTGTATGTCTAAATACGACCCACAGTAAATTTCTCTGTAGAACGATTTTTTTATTTTTCAAAAACATTTTTGATCAGTTCTTTTTTTCGTAAAAAAGCAACTAATAAATTTTTAAGATAATTTTATGCTAAAATATTTTAAAGATTTTTCTATTTTTAACATATTATAGCAAGTTATTAAAATCGGTCTGATTTGCTGATTTTTGACATTTCTCGACGTTTCAAGGCCCCTAGAATCTAAGTCAAAGATTTTTAGAGAGATGTTCGTATGTCCGTACGTTCGAAATACCATTTTTCGTGGTCCATATCTCATAACCTAGTAAAGATATCCAAATAAAAAATTAAAAATACTTGTGTTATTAAAAAAAACCAAACAACTGTTTTTTATTTTTTATAAATAAAAACACTAAACAAACTATTTGTCACATTGAACATTTTACGACTAAAAAATGATCCTCCAAAATAATTTTATCCAACGAAGAATGAAGTTTTTGACGTCTGATTTTGATTTTGAGAAAAATCGAATCAACGTTTTTTTTTTTTTACAAAAAATAAAAACCCAACTTGGTAAAAACTGATGTTTATCTCGAGAATAAATGAAGGCATTGACTTCAAAATTATTTAATTTTATACAAAATTTTGTTTTAAACGTAAGAAAATGTTCTTAAAAACATCAAATCGGTATTTTTTTTGATAAAAAATAAAAACATTCAAAAATGCTACTAAAATTTGTAAAAATTGGTTTTTGACTAAAAATGTCATCAAAACAGAAACATTTTATCATATGCAAAATTGAAGTGTTGCTTACTTTTATTATTTTTTTAGATTTTTTTCGACATTGACTTCAAAATTTTCTTAAAAATATTTTTTAGTAAAACTTCAATCTATAACATAATATTTTTTAACTGTGGCCATTTATGATTTAAATTTACATAATTTTTATTATTTAAATCAACACCTATTAAAAAAAATATGATTTGAAAATGATTTATCTAAAAATTGATTGGAATTTTGAATTTTTTAAAATGGTAAGTTATTTGTTCCATTTTGTATTTTAAAATTCTATAAATATTTATAAAACAAATGTGTATTAGGCATAATTTTATACAAAAGTGATTTATTGTAATTATAGATGAATTGATGAAATGAGGGAATCCCGCTTCAAACTAGAAATAGCTACGTTTTGTACATGAAACCTGTTTGAATTGATATATTCATTATAATGAATATATCAATTCAAACAGGTTTCATGTTTCATGGAAAACAGTCAATAATTATTGACTGTTTTCCATGTTTCCACGAGTATCAACTTATTAATTATTTCTAATACCAAAGACACATGGAGAAAGAAAATCTAGTTTTGTTGTAAGAATAATAATTATGGAAAACAATGAATAATTATCATTTATTCATTACAAAATCTTGGTGATTATTAAACATTATTACAGCGCACTTAGTTATTTAGAATTATAAATAAATAACAGCACAAGCAATGGATTACTCTTAGAAATACATTTGATCTTATAAGAGAAGTGTTACACATTTTGAACCCTCAAGTTTTTCTAAACATATAAAAATGGTTTCTACTTTCTATAAAACCTGTGCAGTTGTTATTGTGATGATGGTTTATACTATGGTCATTGCTACCACAAATGCCCAAGATAATTTGGATGACTACTTATCCAAAACCATACTACGTTAATTTTTTTTTAATATTTTAAAAATAAAACAAAATAAAAAACACAACAAATTTTGTTTCATTTTTACTCTCTTGTTTTTTTTTTTTGGGTTAGATTTAGAAAATGTAGTGAGTGTCAAAAACAGCATTTGAGTTATTGGACAATTGAAAACATTGGAGGGTTTCAAAAACACCACTTCTATTTTTGGGTTTTCCCTTTATAGGTTTTATTTTAAAGAAAAATTGTATTTTTTTAACAGAAATCATTGGATGGAGAGCAACTGCGAATTATATAGTTGGTACAAGTCTTCAAAGAAGATAAATTGCAGCTATTTTCTATTTTTATTCCTTCTTCAAAAGTCCCATAGCAAGGCAATACAAATAGCTACAATTTATCTTCTTTGAAGACTTTTAGCAACTATATAATTCGCAGTTGCTCTATGCAGCTCGAATTATATGTAATCTCGATTTATTCGGGAAAATATGCGTCAAGACAAGGTGTAATGGTCATCTTCTGATGAGCCCAACCATTACATCGTGGCGAAACGCATATATGGACACTTATGCTGGTTTATATTTATTAACTTCCCATAGGAAGTTATTGTAATGGGTCCGATTTGACAAATTGAAAATTTTGACATTTCTCGACGTTTCAAGGTCCCTAGAGTCGAAATAAAAGATTTTTAGAAAGATGTCTGTGCGTGCGTGTGTACGTACGTCCGTACGTTCGCGACGTTTTTTTCGTCGTCCATAGCTCAAGAACCAGAAGAGATATCGACTTCAAATAAATTTTGTTATACAGATAATAAGGCAGAAAGATGCAGAAAGGGCTCTCAAGAAAATTGCGTGGGTGGTTTTTTTACCATAGCAGTTTAATAAAAAGGTGAAAATTTTGGTTAACCCTAAATATCCCATGAACCAATGACGCTAGAGACTTGAATTAAATTTTGTATTATATATTGTAACGTGATACAAAACAATTATATTTTTGGAAAAAAATTCAATTAACGGTTTTTTTTATAAATCAAAATAACTGAAAAAAAAATTTGTCACTTCGAAAATTTTACGACTAAAATATGATTTCATTTCCAAAACAATTTTGTGCAATGAAGAATAATGTTTTTGACATCTGATAAAATTTTGAGAAAAATCGAATTGACAGTTTTTTTACAAAAAATAATAACCTAAAAAAAAATAAAAAAAAAGTTGGTAAAAATTGAGTTTTGACTCAAATATCTTTTCAAGACTTTGAGATATTGGCTTTAAACTACTTTTATCTTTCAAAAAATGTTGTTTTCAACATTCAGTAAAATTTTGAAAAAAATAGAATTCACAGTTTTTTTACAAAAAATTAAAAACCGAAAAAAAATTTAACAAAAGTTGGTAAAAATTGATTTTCGACTTAAATATCTTTTCAAAAATTTGAGATTATGGCTTCTAACTAATTTTAACTTATAAGAAATATTGTTTTCAACATTAGGAAAAATTTTGAGAAAAATCGAACTGACAGTTTTTTTACAAAAAATAAAAACCTAAACAAAAAAATTAATAAAAGTTGGTAAAAATTGATTTTCGGCTCAAATAGCTTTTCAAAAATTAAAAATATTGGCTTCAAACTTATTTTATTTGACAGAAAATATTGTTTTTTATATTCAGTAATTTTTTTATAAAAATCCAACAGTCCGTTTTTTCATAAAAAAAATAAAATCTACAAAAAATAGAACGCAAATTTGGCAAGAATTGATACATTTAGACAAACTTTTAAGCAAGACAAATCGATAGACGGGATGGGAAGTTATCAGTGTGGGTCGCATCCCAGCCTCTTTTTTCTTCTTCAAATAGACTGCTGCTTTTCACTGAAAATTTCACAAATTTTAGCTCGAATTGATTGTGGCATTGTGGACCATTTGCATAGACCTTATCTTTCAGGTGGTTGCCATATTGGGATCAACTCTTCGGGAAATAACACCGATCACTGAACATTTCTTGTGTGGCAAGTTGCCTTTTTGAAATTAAACGTCGCGTCATTCACAAACATATCCAGTTAACTCAATCAGTTCAGCGACGACGCAGCTGCAACAGCATCATTTTCAAACAAGCATTAGGTCCATTCGCAGCTACAGGCCATCAAGCGCACCAAACGGTGAAACGTTAAGGATGTGGGGGCTTTTCAATAATATTTTTTTAATTTTTCGAACCCCAAAATAGTCAATTCTATGCTCGTCAACGTAGAAAATTATTAGTAAATTAGAAAATTATTTGTCGAAGAGAATCCGGAACCAGAACTGCGACTATAGAATTTTCTGCATTTTTAGAGTGAATTTTAATAATTTCAGTGGGAATGTATCGTTCCATTTTAAGTAATTACACTTTTAAAAGTGACAACTGCCCAAATGAAGGGCTATTCAAAATTATACTTTTTTTTTGAAAACCATCCTTTTATGATAATGTTTCTCAAAAAAAGATTCACTTTGTTAACTTTTAATAGGAAGTTATTGTAATGGGTCCGATTTGTCAAATTGAAAATTTTTACATTTCTCGACGTTTCAAGGACCCTAGAGTCGAAATAAAAGATTTTTAAAAAGATGTCTGTGCGTGCGTGTGTGTGTACGTACGTTCGCGACGTTTTTTCCGTCGTACATAGCTCAAGAACCAGAAGAGATATCGACTTCAAATAAATTTTGTTATACAGATAATAAGGCAGAAAGATGCAGAAAGGGCTCTCAAGAAAATTTCGTGGGTGTTTTTTTTACCATAGCAGTTTAAAAAAAGGTGAACATTTTGGTTAACCCTAAGTATCTCATGAACCAATGACGCTAGAGACTTGAATTAAATTTTATATTATATATTGTAACGTGATACAAAACAAGTATATTTTTGGAAAAAATCCAATTAACGTTTTTTTTATAAATCAAAAAAACTGAACAAAAATAATTTGTCACCTCAAAAATTTTACGACCAAAATATGATTTTATCTGCAAAACAATTTTGTGCAACTAAGAATAATGTTTTTGACATCTGATAAAATTTTGAGAAAAATCTAATTGACAGTTTTTTTTTTATAAAAAATAAAAACCTAAAAAACACTTTACTCAAAGTTTGGAAAAATTGAATTTCGACTCAAATATCTTTTCAAAAACTTGAGACTCAGGCTTCAAACTTGTTTTATCTTACAAGAAATTAATTAATAAAAGTTGGTAAAAATTGATTTTCGACTCAAATATCTTTTTAAAACTTTGAGATATTGGCATAAAACTACTTTTATCTTTCAAAAAATATTGTTGTCAACAATCAGTAAAATCTTGAAAAAAATCGAATTGAAAGTTTTTTTTACAAAAAATTAAAAACCGAAAAAAAAAATTAACAAAAGTTGGTAAAAATTGATTTTCGACTCAAATATCTTTTCAAAAATATGAGATAATGGCTTCTAACTAATTTTAACTTATAAGAAATATTGTTTTCAACATTAGGACAAATTTTGAGAAAAATCGAATTGACAGTTTTTTTACAAAAAATAAAAACCTAAAAAAAACAATACTAAAACTTGGTAAAAATTTACTTTCGACTTAAATAGCTTTTCAAAAGGTTAAAATATTGGCTTCAAACTTATTTTATTTCACAGAAAATATTGTTTTCGATATTCAGTAATTTTTTTTATAAAAATCCCACAGTCCGTTTTTTCATAAAAAAATAAAATCTACAACAAATAGCACGCAAATTTGGTAAAAATTGATACATATAGACAAACTTTTAAGCAAGACAAATCGACAGACGGGATGAGAAGTTATCAGTGTGGGTTGCAACCCAGCCTCTTTTTTTTTATACAAATCTCGACTACTTTTTTTGAAGCATTAGGTTATTGTGAAAGTTTCAGAAAACCACATCAAGTCTTCGTAAGAAAATAAGTTAAAAATTAACGAACTTGTGGTGTGTCGAATTTATTTTTTGAATCCACAGTTCTTCCTTCACTTTGACTTTTCTTTTAAAATCGGTTTATTTGGTTTCAATCGCATATAATGCACGTGAAAAATCTTCTTAGAAATTAAAATATCATTTTATCAAACAGATTTTTGAAATATTTATTTTTATATAATTTGAAATATACTTTTTGTTCACAAATTTAATACATATCGATAATTTTTGAAAATTCGAATTAGTTTTAAAATACAGAACAAGTCAAATAAAATAAAACAAATTTTTGAGTGTTCGAAAAATTATTATTAACCTTGCAATTTGTGAGAAAAGCCTGTTGTTGACGAATTTAACCTCCAAGGGATTTGATGCCGGTATTTTTTCTTTGGGCTTCAGTGGTAACAATGACCATTGCATAAACCACTATTGCTATTAGAACAGCACAAATTTTGGAGAAAGCTGCCATTTTGGTGTTGCTGTTGTCGTTGTTGTTCTTAGACTCACTTAACGTTCACTACTTGGTTCTTGAGTTCAATTTAGTGATTTTATCGCTATTTATATGAATTCTCCAAACCTAAAGTCTTACATTTAAATGATGAATGATGGTGATGAATGATGATAAATGATGATGAACAATGATGATTGATGATAGGTTAAATGTTATTCTTGATTTTATTGCATTTTTTACTTGCAATTAATTTATACTTTATGCACACACACTTGTTGTATGGAATTGTAAGTCGCTTATACGCTATGTACATATTTAACTCAACATCTGATAAAATTAATTGATAATCTTAATATAATTTGAAATTCATATTTTTGAACTTTCCAAAATGTTTGTTCCTTTAAAAATTAAGGCCTACATAACAATGTTTTTTTTTTTCAAATTATAAAAAAAAATCAAAAAATGTTCGAAATAATAAATTAATTAACTTTGACAATATCATGAATTTTATTTGTCTTTAAATTTTAAAATGAAAAAAGAGGCTGGGATGCGACCCACACTGATAACTTCCCATCCCGTCTGTCGATTTGTTTTGCTTAAAAGTTTGTCTATATGTATCAATTTTAACCAAATAAGTTTGAAGCCAATATTTGTAATTTTTGAAACGCTATTTGAGCCGAAAGTACATTTTTACAAGTTTTAGTATTGTTTTTTTTTTTTTCGTTTTTATTTCTTGTAAACACAAAACTGTGAATTCGATTTTTCTCAAAATTTTATAGAATGTTGAAAACAATATTTTTTGAAAGATTAAAGTAGTTAAAAGCCAATATCTCGAATTTTTGAAAAGATATTTGAGTAAAAAATCAATTTTAACCAACTTTTTTTTTTTGTTTTTATTTTTTGTAAAAAAACTGTCAATTCGATTTTTCTCAACATTTTTCAGAAGGTTGAAAACAATATTTCTTATAAGATAAAATAAGTTTGAAGCCTTAATTTCAAGTGTTTGAAAAGATTTTCCTCAAAATTTTAGAAGATGTCAAAAGCATTATTCTTCGTTGTAAAAAATTGTTTTGAAAATGAAATCATATTTTAGTCGTAAAATTTTCGAGGTGACAAATTTTTTTTTCACTTTTTTTGATTTATAAAAAAACCATTAATTAGATTTTTTTCAAAAAATATACTTCTTTTGTATCACGTTACAATATATAATATAAAATTTAATTCAAGTCTCTAGCGTCATTGGTTCATGAGATATTAAGGTTAACCAAAATTGTCACCTTTTTTTTAAACTGCTATTTTAAAAAACCACCCACGCAATTTTCTTGAGAGCCCTTTCGGCATCTTTCTGCCTTATTATCTGTATAACAAAATTTATTTGAAGTCGATATCTCTTCTGGTTCTTGAGCTATGGACGACGAAAAAAACGTCGCGAACGTACGGACGTACGGACATACGGACATACGGACATACGGACATACGGACATACGGACATACGGACATACGGACATACGGACATACGGACATACGGACATACGGACATACGGACGTACGAATGTACGTATACACGCACGCACAGACATCTCTCTAAAAATCTTTTATTTCGACTCTAGGGACCTTGAAACGTCGAGAAATGTCAAAATTTTCAATTTGACAAATCGGACCCATTACAATAACTTCCTATGGGAAGTTAAAAAGCTCATTTCAACGTTATTATAGAGTTGACAAAAAAAAAACCATTTCCTGTTTTGGGGTCTAAATTCATTATTTTGATGGCTCGAGAGTATTAGAATTTCACTTTATTTGGAAAACGTCTCGAGCCACTAAATCGATTGATTGATTGGATGAAAATTGGCATTTTTGAAAAATACAATTAAGCAGTAAAACAGTTTTTGATAATTTTTTTCATAATTCTCTGGTCCATTAAAAATCAATACTTGAACATTTCTATGAACATTTTTTATGAAATTGAATTCGAGAATTTCGTATGAATGTTGTATACAAAAAAAACCCTATGATCTGTAAATTTAGATTTTTTTAAACTCGAAACCCAAAATCCCAAAAATCTAAAATTCCGAAAGGTTAAAATCTTAAAATTTCAGAATTCCGACAAGACAAGATCTCGATATACTAAAATCTCGAAAAAATGCCATTGGAAATGCAAATTTTTCGGTATTTATTATTTTAATTTAAGTCAAGCACACACAATTTTTTTATTTAGTTTGCCCATGCCTTTAACCTTAGTATCTGACGAAGGGAAGTCGCTCCAAAACGCAATTTAATCATCAATTAAAAAAATAGCTACTTATGTACGTAATACGTGTTTGAGTTGATGGGTTTACTTCTCACTGATGTCAATTTCTATTTTCTACACAAAAGTGAGATGGAAAACAACGACTTATTATATTTATGCCTTACAAAATCTTTGTGATTTATAATTTTAAGATGGTACAACGCCCTTAGTTTTATTTTAAAAATGTTAAATCGCAAGATATCAGTGACCGTTTATGGAAATTAGAGATTGGATAGGCTCTTAGACGATCATTTTCGGATATTTTGAGCTCCAAATGCGACAGCTCTGCTATATAAACCACAAAACCTAAGTCTTTATGGAGACTATGGTGTATTGTTAATTGTGGAATATCTAATTCCAATGATAGGCAAGGAACACACACACGGTTTGACGTTTTCACCACATTTACACTTCGTATCACATGGATAGGGACAAGCTTTTTTCGTTTTTTTTTTATTTGATGTTATTTTTCAAACCCTTAGGTTTTTTGGAAAAACCCAAATGTGGAATAAATGATGTATGTATTAAGTTTCTATTAAAAACAAGTTTTATGGCGAGTTTTCCGAAGAAGGTACAAGATCTAAATTTACCTGTTAGACAATTTAAAGTAATAAAAAAGTAACAAAAAATAACATAAAATCATATGGTTTAGGTAAATCCTGGTTTTATTGAATGGATTAAAATAAATTTTGGTAATGTGTGCTGCCTCCTGATTTCTGAATTACTTCAAGTAACCAGTGGTGTATGGATTCATAGAGTGCTGTCAGATAATTGAGCGAAATTTGGGCCCAGGAGCATTTTAAGACTTCAATAATCTCTTCGGTTTTTTGGTATTGCCGCCCATCTTTGTATACTTCTCTTGAAAGCCAGTCCCACACGTTTTCCATGATGTTCAGGTCAGGAGGAATATGGGGGCCATGGTAATAGGTTCACATTTTGCTCTTGAATCCAGGCTTTTGTTGTCCGTGTGGTATGTATTGGTGCATTATCTTGTTGGAAAGTCCATCGTTGTCCACAAAATAATTCAAAAAACTGCGGAAAAGCTAGTTTCAGAATCGATTTGTAAGTGATTCCTGTCATTTTAGAGCTTTGAAAATCCAGCTCCATGGTTCCGTAATAGGTGATTGCCCCCCATACTATTGCACCGCCTCTTTTCTTAAATCATGGAAATAGCAGCTATATCCATCAGGCCCGTTAAAACTAATTTTTTTTTCATCGGAAAAGACGATGGTATGCCAAGCTCGATTCAACTTGATGTGATTTGTTGCAAAATTAAGGCGTTGGCTCATGCGTGCAGCATTCAATGGTGGTTTTTTCTTCATTGTTTTGGTGTCGTATATGGTCTGTGTTCGGTATCACTCGAGCAACAGTCGATCTACTAGCATCTACCCCAGCTTATGCCTTGATTTTACTAATGGAAAGCCTTGAATTTGAAGCAGCAATCTATATCGCCCACCTTTCCTAAAATACAATGGCTTTCTGGACTCTTCCTATTTGGTTTTTTCGATACCTCTCTGGGTGCTTGAGGTAGGTGTACCTATACAACATTTGAACTTATTCTAATTTTGCTGACTATAAAATGGATGGTTTTGCGCCGTTTTGATACCATAAAATACTCGCTTGACCTATAAAGATAAAAGGGGGATTATAAAGAGAAAAATACGCCTCAAATCCACTTTGTTGCGTTTAGAAAGGAGATCAAATCTTTGATCTCCAGTTCTGAGAGCTCATTGAGGTCGTTGAAAAAAGACTTTCCCAATGTTTTGGCTCTCATTTTGGCTAAGGCGGGACACTTGCATAAGAAGTGAAGAACAGTTTCTTTTTCTCGCTGGTCCTCACAACTACGACAGAAAGTATTGTGGGGGGTGCCCAGCTTAGATTCGTGTTCTCCAACAGGCCAGTGTCTGGTGCATGTAGCAACGACCCTGGCTATGTCTTGCCTGGGTCTGCAAATAAGATTATTGGTACGGGATTTGTTGTAGGTGGGCCATATCCTTCTAGATATGATACAGTTGGTTAGGCTGTTCCACCTGTGGTTTGATTCAGCGAGGAAAATAGAGAAGATCTTGCCCTTCATAGCACCAAGAGGAATGTTGACTCTTTCCGCGAGTGAGCTATGAAGGGCTGATCCTTGCCTAGCCAGCTCGTCAGCTCGTTCATTGCCCTCAAAGCCTCTATGACCCGGAATCCAGATTAGAGTGACCTTGAGTCCAATGTTCATGCTCGCTAACTCACTTCGGCATTGTTGAACCAGTTTGGAGGATGAAGTGGACGAGCCAATCGCTTGAATAGCCGCCTGACTGTCCGAAAAAATAGCTGTATTGCGGTTTTGATTTGGATCTAGTTTTAGTAACTGGCATGCTTCCTTGATCGCGAGTAGTTCAGCCTGAAAAACACTAGCAAAAAAAAATTCCTGCACCGACCCCACACTCCATCTTCGAGCCGTCAGTGAAAATAGTTGTGTCGAAGCCTCTCGTCACTAAGTCATCATCCCATTCATTTCGAGATGGGATGATAATTTTAAAATCCACACTGAGGTCACAGTGTCACAGTAGGGGTGCAGTAGTCGGTTTCTGTCGAAAAGATGTCCGCTGGGATGAGATTAGTGATATTACTATGACCAACGGGCCTAGAATACCAACTATTCGATTCCCCAAGTCTCAACGCGCTGCAAGATACTAAGTATTTGATATGCAGGTCTATTGGTAAGAGGTAGAGAAAAACGTTTAGGGCGTCCGATGGACATGAGCGCAAAGCTCCCGTGGAGCCAACACTAGCTGTTCTCTGAACCTTTTTTAGTTTAGTTATATTGTAGGCTTTTCTAAGCGCGGGCCACCAAACAATCGAACCATAGGACAAGATTGGACGTACCACGGCTGTATAAGTCCACAAAATCATCTTCGATTGCAAACCCCACTTTTTGCCAAAGGTTTTATTGCAGGCATAGAAAGCTATGCTGGCTTTCTTGACCCTTTCTTTGATATTAAGTTTCCAGTTTAACTTTGGGTCAAGTATTACTCCCAAATATCTAGCGCTGGAAGACAAGGAAAGAGTTTCACCGTTGAGGCGGGGAAGGGTGAAGGGTGGTACTTTTGTTTTCGTAGTAAAGAGCATCAGTTCAGTTTTGCTTTTATTGACACCCAGGCCACAGCTTGTAGCCCAGTTGCTTACTTTTAGCAATGCCATCTCCGTAATCTCACTAATCACGGAAGTGTACTTTCCTGATACCAGTATCACCAAATCATCTGCGTAAGCAACGGCCTTCACACCACAACTTTCCAGTTTAAAAAGAATTTTGTTCATGACCAAAAGCCAAAGAAGAGGGGACAGAACACCCCCCTGAGGTGTTCCCCTGTTTACGCACATGGTCAAGTAAGTGTCACCTAAGGTAGCTTGAATTTTTCTATCACTGAGCATGGAAACAATCCAATTTCTAATGTAGTCCTCTACACCCTGATCAACCAGTGATTCTTGAATAGATTCTGTTAAGACGTTGTTGAAAGCTCCTTCTAATTATGTCTAAGAAGGTAGCGAGAGTAAATTCTTTGTAGTGTATGGTTTTTTCAACTGAACGCACTACCTCATGTAGGGCTGTCTCCGTAGACTTGCCCTTAAGATAAGCGTGTTGAGAACTCTCAAGAGGGCATACATCTAAAATGCCTCTGATATGGTAGTCAAGAATGCGCTCCATTGTCTTAAGCACGAAGGAAGTAAGGCTTATTGGTCTAAAATCCTTCGCGGATTCATGTCCTCGCCTGCCGACCTTCGGGATAAAAACTACTCTAACATGTCTCCAAGACTCGGGAACATGATTTAGACAGAGACATCCTTTAAAGATCATCTCCAGCCAAGGAATCGCCAGAAATTGCGTTTTCTGAAGCATGATCGGCATTATACCGTCCAGGCCTGGAGACTTGTACGGGGAAAATGTGTTGATTTCCCAAGCAATATTTTCCTTATTTATGAAGGTATCAATGTGTTCTATATCCGCCGTCGACACGCCATTTGAATTGAGAGTTTGAGGGTTGTTATTCTCACAACGCAGAACGTTGTGAGAGAACGCAACGCGCAGCCAACAGCAGTTGTAGGGATTCTGCAGGAGATGCTGCCCAGGAATCGCCAGATTTTTTAAGAAAGGAAGGACAACAATGGTCCTTCGATAGAATCTTACTAAGCCTGGCGGATTCTTTTATATTTTCTATTTTGTGGCAGTAATCCCTCCAGCTTTGCTGTTTAGACTTGACTCTACCCATAATTCTTGATTCTATTAAATTAAAACTCATACTTAGCTCCCAAACAGACAGATTATCCTTTTATATGATTTCAAGCCGCTAATAGGTAAATTTAGATCTTGTCCCTATTAATGTGACACACAAAACAGGTACTTTTTTGACCTTCTTCGGAAAAATCGCCTTAAAACTTGTATTTATCAACTTAATCCAACTTATTTTGTAATACAAACTTAATACATACATCATTCATTCCACTTTTGTTTTTTTCCAAAAAACCTAAGGGTTTGAAAAATAACGTCAAATAAAAAAACGAAAAAAGCTTGTCCCTATTCATGTGACACGAAGTGTACTTGTCGAAATTTTCTAACATGTTCTGCGAATTGTGACCAAAATATATTCACCATTTTTGTAGTGAATTTTGACAACTTTGATGAATTGTTGAAGGGTGTTTTGTTTTATTTTTAGTAATATCGTAGAGTCTTACTATCAATACTTGAAATATGATGGCTTCAAAATTGAAAACTGCCAAATATGGCATATAAAAAATTAAACCTTTTAATGGGAAGCTTTTTATATACAAATTTGACATTGTTGAATGAAACTATGACCGTCACGTTACAGTCCTTGAAGATTGCTAAAAAACATGTTGCAACGTTATAGTTCTTCATCCTATTGAACGGCCTCGACTTAAATAATACGTGATTTCAACAAGATAGTGACATAAAAGTCACGCATTGTGCTTAACATCGCCTTTTTGAAGAAGCAATTTTAAGATATTGTAAAGAAAGTTCTAAACATTTGTATTCATTCTGAATTTGATTGACTATTCTCAAGTTTCTTTAAACGTTTATATATGTAGTAAATGTTTTTGATGCGTAGAAGTTCACTTTGAACCCCCTTATAGATCCAGCCATGGCATGGTCCCATTCTCACTTCTCTTCCCCCATATTTTCAGGTAGAGGAACATTACTCTGTTCAAACAGATAAATGTACAAAGGAAGTATATGAGTTGAGGAATCCTCAATGGGTTTGCGGGGTTTCTTAAAAGAGGACTTTTCGTCGTTTACTCTTCCCAACGCCTGCGCCCCCCAGGTAGCTTGATGGTGACGATGATGTTGAAGTTGGCGCGATGGTGGTATTTATCTCTCCGTCGTCGTCGTCGATTTGTAACATTTTTTTTTTCATCATCTTTTTCATATTTATCCTTGATGAAAAATATGTATGTATTTATTTTTATTAAAATTAAAACCAAAGTGAAATATACTACACCAACTCTGTGTGTCATAATAAAATGTTACCTACAATATACAACATACGAAAATACGAGCAACAGCTTTATACCAATGAAATTTTTACTTCACAGAATTTCTCTGTCAAAAAGTGAAGGTACGAGTAGGTATAGGTATACATAATACATATAGACACACTAAAAGGATTCCCAAAGCTTGCAAAATTGAATCAGGGGCCAGCCAGTGCGCCAGGAAAAAAATCAATTAAGACCCAAAAAGCAAAATGCCATCAGGATAACATAAATTATGCGTTATACCTATAGTGGTATGCATACATACATACATATGTAGTTTATGTGTCCATGTTCTGCAGTAAACACAAAACAAAAGAAATCGTAGTAAAAGTTAACACAAAATACTCGTACCAACAATAAAAAGGAGAACAAAAAAAAAAAAAGAATACCGTCTCTAGGAATGGGAAAGGGTATGTTTATGTACTCGGCCCCTTTCTGGAACCCCCCCTCTTCCCACACAAGAAAGGATGTAAGAAATGGCATCAATGTCAACTGCCCATGAACTTTGTGTTGATAGGTATGTAGGTACGAGCCAATGAATATATCCTTACAGGACTACATACATTTAGAATCTGAAGCACTAAAGAAACAACAACAAAAGCTTTATAATAAATTCTTCGAATGGGCCGTCATTTAAAATTTCTCTCTTCAACCTCCATTCATCCCCCTCCTCATCACCCCTTTCATTTCCTTTCTTCTGTTTTCATTATTTCTGCATATTCCATTGTAAACAGGCAAAAGAGCTAAAAAGAGGTAACCTAATATGGCGACACTAAACTAATGTAGGGCTTCGCATACTTTTCGTGTGCTAAACCTTATGAAAACAGTTTTGGTTAAGACCTATCTATCTATAACTAGGTATATTGCTTCTATAGGTAGGTACACTGCACATAGAAAAGGAAAACAATAACGGTAATAGAACAACAAATGGGGTCTATATTACGAAGTGAAAATGGGTAAAAAGGCATCAACCCAACCAAGTTTTTATTGCAGAAGCAGAAGGTGTTTTTCTGTGTGCGATGCTTTTCCAAATGAAGGCAAAACTAACTGCAGGTAAAGGGGTCACATTTAAAGTGTGGTTTAACCTTTTTTACTTTTTTTTTCACAATCATATAGGAATTGAGAGAGAGTGAGAGAGAGAGAGAGAGAGAGCAAGAGAAAGAGTTGTTGAATATTTTCTTATGAATACTTTTTAATCAAAAGACCATAGAAAATCCTTGCAAGGTAAGTAAATGATTTTTCAACATTCACTCTCGCTTTATAGGTTTAGGTAAGCTACCACCTACACATTTTATAACATGAGGACTAAGGGTTTTGGTTATACTCGTAGCAGGTATATGTAGGAATATTTGCGATATAACTCGCTTTTCATTTTCATTAACATATATAGGGAAGACATGAGGCATAATCCTTTTTGCCACGTGGCTAAGAAGTTTGTACAGTTTGTTCGACAATTTCGAGGTACATATAGCTTAAAATTTTCTCAAAAATAATAAGTCCTAAAATGTACATATACTACATTTGAATTTATTAAAATCGTAGTGTTTAAAAAATGTAATTTTACAGCTGACAGTTAAGAATTAGTAAAAATTAATTTGATATCATTAACTGACCAAAAATTAGCTGTTCAAATGTCAAAACCGAACGTCTTCTGGACGCGAAAATCTAATTTTTTTTCCAAACTTTGACTGTCAGCTATTTAATAAAGTTTTGATACATTTTTAACGAATTATGTTGACGCAACAATTAAAATGAGTAACCTTCGGATTAAATGACTAATAACAAAAGATTGGCGGATTTTATGATAAGGGACTTTTGATGCTTTTCCTTTTTACAAGTGGAAAGTAAAAACTACGTCATTACTAAAACTGTACCGTTTCAATAATACAAAACTCAATTGGAAAATTTCCCTCGAAGCGGTGAATTTTTTGATTTTTCATCTTCTTCCACCTAAATGAACTTCGTCGAATTCAAAATCTCTTTCTTTAAGATCAACTTAAGAAAAGAGTTTTGTATACATTTAATATTCCATAGACACAGTTTGAGCGTTTGTTAAAAAGAGAAGGGTTGGAAAAAAAAAGATGTCGGTGTACATTGGTTTTGAATTATTGAACATTGGAATGACAGGGAAAGATATAGAGCGTAGTAAGACATTCTACATTTGCGTAGTACGGCTCAACAACGAATATCTGTTCTTCATAGTACGACCGACGACGTTAGGCTCAAGGGTAACCCTTATGGTTATTACCAGCCACGCCAGTATTATGGTTAAAGTGTTTAAGGGAAGGCTATTTCACTAGAGCTTAGTCCGTTAAAGTAAAGATAAAAAGTAGATGGCAATAAACTTAACAACGATACTCGAGTTAAGTTACTGGAGCACCAGCCCAGAGATGTGCTTTTAGCGTACCCTAGGCGTCCATTTTGTTTTGGTGACATCTGTCAAATCTTTTGTTTATTCTTCAGTGGTTAATGCCAAATCATCATGGAAAGTTACACGATTAAACAGCACGTTCAAATTATAGAACTTTATTATCAAAATGAGTGTTCGTTAAGGCAAACGTTGCGCGCATTGTGCCAATTTTACGGTAGACGTGGTGGCCCTTTATAGTCGACTCTTCAACGTTTGGTGGCCAAATTTGAGACGACCGGTTCAGTAAACAATTAGCCAACACCCGTAAGTTTAAGGAACGCAAGATCGGCCGAGAACATCGAAGCGGTTCGTCGAAGTGTACAGTAGAACCCGAGGTAGTCTATTCCTCGCCGTTCAGAAGAACTCGACCTTTCGCAGACTTCAACTTGGCGAAATTTGCATCGGGACTTGAGCTCACACCCATACAAGATCCAACTAACCCAGGAGCTCAAAGTTCATGACCATAGACAACACCGTTTGTTCGCTGACTGGGCTTCGAATCGTTTAGAAGAGGACCCCAATTTTGGCCGAAAAATCATCTTTAGTGACGAGGCGCATTTTTGGATAAATGACCTAGACGACATGTGGTTACAGCAGGACAACTGGCGTGGGCGCGGCGCTACGTGCCACACAGCAAACGCCACGATTGACATTTTGCATGAACGATTTGAGGGTAATGTTATCTCTCGCAAAATTCTCCACCAATGTAATGCGATTCGACCCCTCCAGACTTTTTCCAGTGGGGTTTCTTTAAGTTGCAGGTCTATGCAAATAGACCACAATCGACCGATGCCCTAAAAGTGAACATAACACAGGCCATCGCTCAAATTCAGCATTCAGCCGGATCTACTATGTGGAAGAGTCATTTGAAATTGCACCACTCGGATCCGTGCCACCGTAAGAAGCCGAGGCGGGCATAGTGATCGAACATCGAGATGTATAGTTCTATGGATGCAAGTGCCAATCATATACATAGTGGCAAAAAGCGTATATCTCGTTTTACCAATACAAGACAGATTTGGGTATTTGAAGCATTCCATTCCGCGCAGTTTTTTATTCCCTATACAGTTTTATGCTATTAAAGTCAGAATTTAATGAGCTTATTATATTTTCTCGTTGCAGTTCCACATGTGAAGAGGAGATATGTCAGCTTAGAGTGCTATCGTCAGCAAAACAATTAATTGGATAAGAAGTTGCTGAAAGTAGATGAGGAAAAGGGTCAGAGATAAAACGAAGCCCTGGGGCACACCTGAATTTATATTATTGATTCACGCTTTAATACGAAAGAAAATTTCTAATCAAACGAAGAATGGATTCTTCGATATAAAAGCATGCAATTTCGACAAGAGAGCAAGGTGCCAGACTTTATCAAATGCCTTTCAAGTATCAATTGCAATAGCTTTACGTTCTCTTAAACGATGTATAAATTTGATCCACTATTCGGTGAAATGAACCATGTGATTATCAGCTGACGAAAGCCAAACTGCCGGTCATTCAGAAGTTTTCATAACTCAAAATACTTCTTAAGCTGATAATCAATGAGCTTTTAAATGGTCTTGGGAAGAATGGACGTATGTGGTATCGGTCGATAATTTAAAGGAGAAAAAGATTCGCTGAAAAAAATGCTGCTTTTCAACTAAACGGAACGATCTCAGAAGAATTGGATAAATAGAAAAGATTTTATGCGCTCAATAACTGGGAGAGCCATGAAACTATCAGGTAAGTTAGAATTTGCAGAGAACTGCCTTGTAAACAAACTAGCAAGTATTATCATTGACAACAAGAGTAACGGCCTAGGAAGAAAAAAATTCCTCATGTTTTTAATGAATTACCAATAAATAATGACCAATAATTCTTAGTGAATTTGGGTCAGAATTTTTGCTGTAATTTTTGGTCATGTAAACATGTTGGCCCTTCTTATAAAAGCTTTTGCAAGCCTTCCTCACTTGTGTTAACCTATTTCGTTTTAATTTTAAAAATACAAAATGCTAACTCTCTTTGAATTCAAGTTTGTAAATTTCTTCACGTCAAGACTGTAGGTATAGAAGTCAAATTGTACAACTGCCAAGGGTAACTTTCGTCGCACACAATCATTTTGCGCCATTTAATCTTTTTCAACAAAATGTTGACTTAATAATCATTGTTCGTTGCCTTTGCCTTTGCCTTACAAAAAGGCAACTTAAAAAGAGCGCCATGTATAAAACCATCAGGCTAGGTAACCAAAGATGATGTTATAGCTATACGAGTACTTATATATATATATTTTTTGTTGTCCTAACCCTAATTCTTTAAGCAATATTTATATATATATAAAATAACTCTGTTTAGCTCCCCAAGGTTAGATTAAAGGCAAAACTGAGTATGGGTGGGCTGGGTTCGGATGGCTATAAGCTGGAAAAAATAACTTTTTTTTTGGAGTTTGCCTTTGCATTACTATACAGTACCTACACGTATACTCTATACAATCTTGTGCCTGACTGAGTTTATGATTAACAACAACAAAAGGCAATAAAATGTTTATTTTCCTCTTTTTTTTTGCTTCATCTTCATTTATATATGTATGTAGGGTATAGGTACTATTCCTCGGCGTCAAAATTCAAACCTTTGAAGCTTGAAAATTGTATTGCTTGGGAATATGTGAGAAGGCCTTATTTGAGTTTACATTTATTTCGAACCTCTATTATGAGCACCTACATATTTTTTTAATACGATATTTCTCTGATCCCTTCACGTCTTGCTGTAATCGTCATATCTGCCTCCGTTTAATATTTTGTTGAGAATATGAATGAGAAAAATTTAAAGTGAATAAGGTACCCTACATATTTGATCCTTTAGGTTTGTCTACTTTACATAATATTTATTATCGTTTACACTGAAGACAATTATTTTTCCGTTGGGGAACGAAAATTGTAAATCTACGTAAGTTGACAAAACAAGAAGACTAAGTTCCAGCTAACATTGACAGAAAATTGAGAAAAAATGATTTTGGCAACCATTTTTATTTGACTAAACTGTCAGATTTTATTTAACTATCAAACCGAAACAATTATTTACAACAATTCATATAGGTATTCGGAAATCCAAATGCAATCCAGGGGCCCTACTCTGTAATGCGTTTCGAAAGCAAATATTTTCGAAAACAAATATTTTGTACTCTCTATTTCTAATACGGATAAGAAATCTAGTACTTGCGGAATGACAAATCCGCATTCGGATTTTTCGTACCTGGCAATGCGTTTCCAAATGTCATTAGTGTTCGAAAACGGAAATTTTGTTTCTACACCAAGAGAGGTAACAATTCAATTCGAAGGTCGTTTTTAAAGGACACAAGAGGAAAATTGTGTTAAGTTGTATGAAATAGATAAAATGTAAGTAAGGAAATAATAATTTTATTCAAAATTTAAGCAAATAAATTTCATTACAGGGAATCATCAGCGAAAAATGTGCATACTAAACAAAAGCAATTTGAAATTATGGTGGAATTCATGTGTGCTCATCCCGATTTAGCCAAGGGACGTTTGAACGCCTCGGATGCCAGAAACACTTCAAACAATTTGTGGGAAAGACTATCGTCCTCTTTAAATGCGGAAGGACCACCAATGCGAGACGGTGGTGTTGGCTTGAAAAAAGTAAGATTCTATTGAAACTGTTTTTTGAAAATGAATATTAAATTATTAAAATTTTTATAGGTATGGGATTATAAAGGCCACGCGTATCGCTTATTATTCTACGTTCAATCCGTTCTTCTCTATTTTCTTCATCCATCCCCAGCACAACTGAATGCATTTTATTAACTTTTTATTGAATTTTATATTTTCTCTTTAAAAATTAATTTCAACTTCCTCGTCTTGTTTGTGATTTGTTTTGATTTTTTGTTTGTGGTTTTGGTTTGGCAGATCTCATGAGAAATACTTCGAGACTCGGCAAATCTATTCTATAAATAGAAAAAGTACTAGATGATTGTTTTGTTCGATTCGAACATTTAACAGTGTACGAATTCCTAAACAAATCGAATATCAGATTCGAATCAGACCGTATACCTATTCGAATCTAATTATCCGGGTAGTTGCTGATACATTTAGATATCAGAAGAATATAGAAACTATCTGTATCCGGATCTAAGTCAACTGTATTATTTTACGTTATGTACGACATTATCAAGATATTTATATTAACTGTCTTAATCATATTTATCCGATTATCCTGGTTTTTTGTTTGTGTGGTTTGAAGAAAAAAAGATGCAAAATAAAATACAATTCAAGTATTAAAAAGAAGCTAGCTGTCATTAAGTAACTTTGCAGGATTATTTCAAAAACTTTAAAATAAATGAAAAACTAAAGATCCGTCTTTTTTTTAAATAAACGAAAAAAAGCTTTAATCTCATTTCTTCCATTTATTAAGACATTTTTTTCTTAAAAAAAAAACGGAATTTGATTTATTTTTCCAGAAAATATTAGCTCAGCAAAAAAAATGTTGGTTTGAAATTTTAACTTACCCTAACGCCCAAAAGTTCTTACTTCTTTACCTACACCAAATAAAAAGCAATGAAGATAAATTCAATCTTTGCTCAAAGGAATGCTTGCTCCTGAATAATCCTGTACCTTATACATACATGTGTATAGTATAGCCCAATTCGCAATAAGATTACAACAATATAATACAAACTACATCGTGCTTGCCGTCTTTCCATCTTCTCATCTTTTTTTTTTTATAACCATACTTCCTTTCATCCTCCTCCTTAACCATTATTTTCACAACTTGTAGGGTTTCATTTTCGTCCTGAAGAATAGAAATTCACAACTTGAGGAAGGATAAATAGCTATAAGCAGTAGTAGGTAGTTGTAGTGGTAGAGATAGAAGTAGAGGTCCTTCCATTACACACACGCAAGGTGTAAAAATATTGTTGTTTAGAGAATTGTATACGAATAATAAGAAAAGAAAACCCAAACATTTTAGAAATATGAAAAATAAATTTGTAGCTTAGAGCAGCCAGAGTCTTAAGCTCAAGGAGTATATAGGATTTAAGGTTGAGGGAGTAGGTATATAAAAGATTGGTTGGCTATTTGGTTCAGATCTTATAACACTTTCCTGTGTTCGCTGCTTGTGACTTGTGACATATATGAGTGTTTGTATTCAATTTCAAGGAGAAAATAATAATAGAAAAAAGTCCTTGACTTTATGATGACAAATCTGCATACATATATATTGGGTATTTTTAAGCATATGTATGTGCGTACCAAGAATTGTGAGGTTAGTTTTTAAAGTAAGACACAAATTTGGCATTTTTCCTTCTTCTTAAAATCATTAAGTATGATGAAGTGTAGTGTCCGTGACATAATTTTAAGTGCGTAGGATTGTCACCCCTACAGTTCGTGTTCAATATTAGTCCTTGAATAAGACACCTACCTTGTGCGATAAATTGACAAATTCTACAAAGATACATAAATTTAGTTATGTCAAAGATGAGTTAGGCCTTTTGATTTGGTGTACAATTGTAGGTCCCCTTGTCTTCTACTACAAATTGGTCTATAAGTTTTTGAATTTATTTAATTATAAGCTATTGCGTTAACCAATTTTTATGAGAGGTAGTTCTTCAATAGTAAATAAGGGGTAGAGGGTAATCCAATCCATCCATCAAATAAGAATTTTTGAATTTCAAAAATTGATTATTTCTATATTGCTTAAGTCAGATCTAAGCTGTCATTTATTTGATATTTTGTTTCCAAATTATGATGGTAGATAAATTGGATAGCTTCGACATTCTAAAAGTCACCATAATCGTCGAAAAAAGCTTAAGATCTTGAAAAAAAATTACTGATTTTCGTTAACGACTTAACCTTGCTCACAAGAATACGACTTTTAGAAGACTATGGCTCCCATTATGAATAGCGAAACGAAGGTTTGACTAAAAGCGAATGTTTTAGCGAACTTCGGTAATATCGGTATTATCGTTAGCGAGCTTCCGCATTCGCTTCAAAATCAGTGCTGCTAAAAATAATTGTATTAAAATAACATATGTTAAATGTCAAATAATGTCAATTGCTTTAATTATTGTGAAATTTGTTTTCTCAT